>OV179166.1:9791898-12191898 GCA_921972225.1 Euplexia lucipara | reverse complement strand
TTTTAGTAAGTAATGTTGGCCGTCGTGATGGCCTAGAGGTTAAGGCGCCTACCTCTCATGCACGGGGTTGTGGTTCTAATCCGGGCAAGTACCAATGTGACTTATTCAATTCATATGTACTTTGTAAGTTTATCCTAGACATCATTGACATCGGTGAAGGAAAACATCGTGAGGAAACCTGGACTTATAGTTAATATAAGTTTGAAATCGCCAATCCGCCTTGAGCAAGCGTGGTGCTCAATGAGCCTTCTCTGTATGAGAAGAGGCCCTTGCCCTACATTGGGACAGTAACAGGCTGGTATTATAAGTGGGTGTTAAATATAAAACAGCTCACTATGCACAACTTTGCAAGGTGTACAAAATTATTAAGTACTCAAGCAGGAAAATATTGTTTCTATTTATACAAATGAATCAATGAATTTGAATAATATACTTAATTATAAACATGTTTTTCATTTAAAAATTGCACGTACCATCTGTTTTTCACTGCACCTCCCAAAGATGGATTCATAGTTGAATGGTCTTTTATTATAAATCCTTGGATCGTTCCAAGTATTTATAATAAAATTACTAGATGAGATAAAAAAAACTACCTGTTCACATGTTTAAGAAAACTTTGCAAAAAAAGTTAATGGATAAATGCTTTTTAATAATAATAATAATAAACATTTATTTCGGAAACTCTTTCCACATCACTTTGTTAGTACTACAGCTTACGAAACTATGTAACGCGTAATGATTAAGTTTGTAACTTCAACAATTTTCTGTGTTTTTTTTTTAATTCTTTAATAGCCAGTTGAACCAAGTTCGTTGGGGAGACGTTCTGTCTGAAGCTTACAGGTTGGAGTGTGGTGTAAGGCAGGGAGGGTTAACCTCACCTAAGCTCTTCAACCTGTATGTAAATGAGTTGATCGTTGAACTCAGCAGCAGACCAGTTGGATGCAAAATAGGTGGGGTTAGCGTCAATAATTTAAGCTACGCTGATGATAAATGGTGCTGCTGGGTCCAACGGCTGGCTCAATCAAAATCAAAATCAAATCAAAAGTCATTTATTCAAATTAGGCTGAGGATCAGCACTTTTTGAACGTCAAAAATTACATAAGACAGTCCCCCAAAACGCCCCAGGGGACAACAATCAGGGACATGCTGAGCGTCTGTGAAAGGTATGCAGCAGCCCACGGCCTGGTATTCTATCAATTTTGAAAACCCTAGCTGAACAGCATGATGCACCTCTAGTAAGACACTCTGTCCAGTTGCTCGTGTGGCAGGGGTGAAAAATAATAATACCTGTACATAATTAAGAAATACTAACACTTATAGTTGATAAGATTGCTTGTATACTAACCAGTGGACCAATGTTGTCAAATTAAATAAATATATTATTATTATTATTTAATAGATATTTATGATTCTTTTGATTTTTTTACTGTAAACTTTAAAACTACCCATATTTGTATGTAATACTGTACTACTTATAGACAAAACATAGCGCACTGTATCTACTTTTAAGATCTGTATTTTTCTGTTACCTGTGTTTTAAAAATAATAAATGATTGATTGATTGATTGATTGATGCTCGATTGATGGACAGGTAGAACATACCTAGGGCATTAAGTCTGTCTCTGCGCGTTTGCTTAAAGTATTGAATAAAACTAATAAATATTAGGTGTGTAAGTTCTGGAAACTAGAAACCTCAAGTTCCTACCTAGTTTAAGATTATGAAGACCCGTATTAAGAATACCCACACGTCCTCTTGAAATGTCAGACATAAATTCTCTGTGATGTAGACAGAATTCCTGCCGTCTCTAATTTACGTTCCTATGTTAAGATTAATTAGGGTAGATATATTTGAGTCCTTTACCACAGTCTAAAAACATACAGTCGTCCGACGAAGCCGTTTAGACAGGGCAATCGTGCGGGGTGTGAGGGGCGAGACGCGGGAAAGCCGCTCCCGCACTGCGAACAAAACGATATTCGTAGTGCGAGAGGTATTATTCAAGTCTAACGCGTGTAGAAGTTGTCGGCATTTGTTCAGAGATCAAAGGCGTCGTCCTTCTGTATTAATATTTATACTGTGCCTTTACTATGTAATGTGGTATGATTGTCGGAGTAAATGATAGTGTACTTTATTAAACAAGAAATGAAATTAGCTAAAACGTCTAAAGGGGTCATTCAACTCATTGTTTTAACAAGTTTTAAGTAAGTATCTACTATGGTTTGACTTCCTCGTTGGTCTAGTGGTCGTAAACGCTACTGCTGAGCATGAGTTCCTGGGTTCAATCCCCAGGTCGGGCAAAGTGTTATTGAGTTTTCTATCTGGAATTTATCAGTAGCAGTCCGGTGTCTGGATTTGTGCCCGATTGATGGCAATAGGCTCGTCCCCTATTACATGGGACTTAAACGTAACTGGCGAAATGTGGGTGTACTACCAGATTCATCTCTGCCTAGCCCTTCGGGGATTTAAGGCGTTACGTTATGTTACCTACTATGGGACCAACCATTGCGAATTTAGTACTGACAGTGATTAATTACTTCGACATCTCTTGACCTCAATTTTATTTTTATTATTACGTTACTTTTAACAATAATATAAACCGTTTATTATCTCTACACGAGTTAGTTACAGGCACCAGCACATCAACCTACCCCAATGTGTCAAATTTCTTTGATAGGTTTAAAAATACCCAATATAAATTAACTAACCTTTAATGTAGTTCCAGCTAAAGTTTTAGCTAGAACTACATTAGAGGTTAATTAATTTTAAAGTGAAAATGACTCAAATTTCCAAAAACATTTTAATCCACCCTGTCCCTGACTCCATTTCTTGCATCAATAAGATGAGAAAGCTCCCAAAATAGACTCACAGAGTACCTCGTTGATTTGCATTCTTGTGCCGAAAAATTCTCACCAAGTTAGGAGTAAGAAATTTCAACTAAACTCAAGGGACGTAAATTTGCATACTTTTAGTTTAAAAGCGTTCGCACACTCGCTGAACTTGCGAAGGATCAGCCAGGAGAGCGAGTGTGCGAAAGAGAGTGCGAATTCTATGTTCTAGCGGCAGATAAAAGGATTTTTGAAAAGCCTATCTACTTAGCTACAAGAACTTTTAAAGAGGTTAAACTCTTTATAAAGTTCAAGCATTTCCGAGCCACTTTTAAGCTAGATATCGAAAATGCATATTAAGAACATTGTTTTGTATTATTTTGGTAGATGTTCCTCGCAACTTTGTTCACACGACTTTTTTTTGGGCGATCAGTTATTATAGTTCTAAGATTAAAGTAGGTAATCTGCATAACAGCTTCAATCTGCCAGTTTGATTCTCGCCAAGATCGGTCCTGTCGTTTTGAAGATTAGCCCAATCAAATAGAAAATATTATGACAATAATTAAAAAAAAGATAGGTATTTACTTTCTTTCATTGCATTAAGTTAAAAGCTGTTTTTATGACATTAAAAATATACACTTCAACTCTAATAATTTGCGTGGTCGTCTTTTTGTGTTATTGGGACAGTGACTGCTAAACACGATGGTCCCGGGTTCAATCCCGGGTCCCTCGTTTTCCCATCAGAAATTTATTTTAAGAATAGCAGCCCGGTGTCTGGAGTAGAGCCGATTGATTAGTTTAGGGATTGGTAATAGGTTCGCCCTATTACATGCGAATTGTTGTATTTCAGGTACACCTCTGCCTAACCCTTTGTTGATTCAAAGCGTGTTGTTTTGTAAAGTTCTAAATAATTCGCCAAGTACTTAGTTAAAAGTACTTAATTCAACATTAGTAACAGTCTACAAAAGTTGCCCTATTTAGTAGATTTATTCCTAAAGAGAAGCATCGTATTGGCACTAAAGTAGGTCACAATCTAATTCAGTATTCCTGTCTATTCAAATGTCAGTTAAGTGAGCGCCACAGTTTCGAGAAAACCTGATTTAAAAATTAAAACACATTTTAAGCTTTAGATTTAACATTAAGGTAAATATTACACGATTCAATTCAATAAATTTATTTATTGAATGAACTTTCTAAGTTTATCTTAGATATCATTGACGTCGGTTGATATAAGTCGGAAATCGCCAATCCTCCTTGAGCAAGCGTTATGATCAATGCTCGTGCCTTCTTTGAATGAGAAAAAACTTTTTTACAAAAAATACAACCGACTTCAAAAAACACTAACCGGTATAAAAAAACTCTAAATTAGGAAGTCTGTGGCTTTGGTGGTTTTGTCTCATTTAAGATTGGCCACCGACTTCTGAATTTAGAGTTATTTTATACCGGTTAGTGTTTTTTGAAGTCGGTTGTATTTTTTGTAAAAAAGTTTTTATTTAACAATTTTTAGTTTTTATTTTTATATACCTAGCTAGACGATAAATTATTATCCATTTCTACAACACATATTTACATATTATTACAATCAAACAAATAAACAGCAACTGTTCGCGATGAAATGAAAAAGTAAAATTCATGAACAAAAGTTTTCATAAAATGAAAACTACCAGACCAAACTATGTAATTTATTTATGAGACCATAAAAAAACTAGTCCGCATCAAACTGAAAAAGAATCACGTAAATCGGTACATAAATATCAGCGTAATCGGTGAACATACATACAAAAAAGTGTTCAAAAATAAATTAAATTTTCATAAAGTTGTTCATAAAATGAAAACTACCGAGTCAAACTATGTTATATTTTTATGGGACCAAATGGCAGCTATTCCGCATCGAACTCAAAAAGAATCACGTAAATCGGATCATTAATCTCGGAGTAATCGGTGTACATACATAAGAAAAAAAAAAAAAAAAAAATACCGATCGAATTGAGAACCTCCTAAAAAAAAAAAAGGCCTTTGCCTTGCAGTGGGACAGAAACAGGCTGGTATTATTATTGAATGAAACGTCATCATTTGCGTATGGCATTTTGCCGTTCACTGACCTAAGATGCTTGCCATGTTCTTCAGTTATTTGGTACCTATTTCAATGTTTTTTTTTTTTACTAAATCACATACAAACAGATATTATATTAGTTTCGGAAATTATGAATACGTCAGTTACATAAGTGCACAGAACTGTCTGAATAATAAAAACTAGAGGAATGATTTGCTTTGTAACAATATTACATACAAAACTAACGGCTATTTCCCATGGGTATAGGTATTACCTAGCAATTAATAGGCTATAAAAGAGTAAAGAGGAGAAAACAGGAAATGAGCTGTTGAAAGCCTGCTAACAAACAATGATGGAAATGAAAGGGATAAGTTGGTTTCTGTACTAATTTAATTACAGTTTCACACAAGACCAATGAAAACCAAACTATTTATTTAGCACATGTACACATTATTAAGCAAAGACAAGGAAAATAAAATAAATGAAAATGTGTTCGCGACTGTGCCAAACACACCAACTCAAACGCAGTTGAAAAGTAACGCAGAGGTGAACAGCCGGTCGATTCAGTAAAAGTCACGCCGTGAAAACTTTAGTGAAGTGAACTGTCAATGCCTAGCATTAGTATGAAATGACAGCTCAATTCACGCTCACTACGCCTACATTTTCACGCGGTGATTTGACCAGAATCGCACTGCAGGAACAAAACTTTGAGAAGGATTTTCATGTAAGTTAAAATTTGTTTGTTACATACGAGGACTTCATTGCTTTCAAATCACTGAGATAAATAGTTTAGATACCTTGTTAATAACAAATAATATTGAACTAGCGTGAAAAAACCCTCTTCAAAGTAATTGTTTCTATTCACCCCTGCGTTTCCAGTCATCACGATTGACCAACGCCGACGTAATAAACTGAAGATAAGTGTTGTCTGTGAGACTTTAAACCGCTATGAACTAATGAAAGCTACGCTGATAAAATTGTCACCGATAACAATAAAAAGGAGCCTCCCGACTCTCAACAGCCCTTGGTACTTCAACTTTTCAAGTTCGTTGCTTTACTCAATTTGAAAAGGTGAACCGTGTAATGATGCCCTAACAAGCTAAACAGGCAACTGTAGACACAAATTATAAAATTAACTGATCACAAACTTTTGGGTTGGGATTTCGAAACTAATTTAACAAAATCCTTTTAGTTCGGAAATTCGTGAAAACATTTTTGTATTGAAACCTTATTGAAACCGACCATACGTATTATCTAATGTTTTTGTAATCCCGTGAAGTTTTGGTAAGAATTAATATTATGTTTTGGCTATCTATATAGATCGAGATGTTATATTGGGGTCAAATCTAGATATTACTGTTATTGAATATTCTGGGTGGAAAAAAAATCAATGGACCCTGAAACGAAACAGCTTCAAATCCTTTAGATGGACAATTTTACTTAAGGTTATGTGCCTGGGTAAACCGCAAAATTAAAATTCTATTGTGTTTTTTACAATTTGTCGTTCAGGCTGTATGAGTATGTTGAACCACAGTCTAAAAACATACAGTCGTCCGACGAAGCCGTCTAGACAGGGCAATCGTGCGGGGTGTGAGGGGCGAGACGCGGGAAAGCCGCTCCCGCACTGCGATCAAAACGATGTTCGTAGTGCGGGAGGTATTATTAAAGTCTAACGCTTGTAGAAGTTGTCGGCATTTTTCCAGAGATCTAAGGCGTCGTCCTATTGTATTAATATTTATACTGTGGTTGAACTAAATATTACTTAGTATTAAATATTTTTTTATATTGTTTTATAAAGGTTTCTTAAAACATTAATTGTTTTTAGGAAAAATACCTAAGGAAACACGGGCTGTGAATAGAAATAGAATCCTACTGACCTCCAAGATACAAATCAAATATTTTTTTTATTAAAGCTTTTACTCAATACATAACAATTAAATAGATAATAATAATTATTCTAGTACCCAACAAATAACTACATAATGATGTGTAAGATATCTAAATTAACAATCACGACTTATAGAAAATTTTATAATTCGACTTTCCTGAACTAGGTTAATAAAACCTGTGTTTCAGACCTTGTTTGGCAGTCAGAAGATCCATGAAAATTGCATTTAAAAATTGCCTAGTTCATAAGTAATTTTAAAAAAATTGTATTGTATGGGTGTGTTTTGAATACAATATTATTATTATTCAAATATTGTCAGTCTAGCCATAAAACATTATCATCCACAACTACATTGGTCAACTTTCAGCTTGTCTTATCGATACGATCTAAATCGATTTCAAATGATGGACATTGACCTTGGACGTCGACAATTCAGCTGACAAGCGTGAAATTTCAGACGAAACATTTGCAAAACCTACAAAATTTTGTCGATTTCAGAATATTCTTGTAACTTATACCTGCCTAACAAAAAAAAATATAAATAAATAAAATAAATAAAAACACTAACATTTCGGAAGTTTGGTGGTTTTGTTACATTCAGTTGGGCCACCGATTTCCTTATGTAGGTACCTACTTACAGTTATTTTTCGCCGGTTAGTATTTTTTTTAAAGTCGGTTGTATTTTGTAAAGTCGGTTGTATTTTTTTGTTAAAAGAGTTAATTTTGCAATTAGCTTTTCTTTATGAAGATGATTTTGTATTATTCCCTTTATAAAAGCATTACAACCAAACTACTAAACCCGTTAAGATAAAATTTTAAAGAGACTTCTCATACAAATATTTTTAATCGTCGTTTAAAAATAATCCATATATTTATTTACCTGCAATATCATCCACAGCCTGCATTAATTTCATCATTGTCACTTCACGGAACAAAATCCTTACACAAACCAGAAAATAACACTTTCAAAGTTTAGAATGTACTTCAACTTGATCTTACTAAAAAATAGTGCTACCGATTAGATGCGTAGACACCGATCACATCAATTATTCAATTACCTATACTATACACAGTTACACTAGCATGTTACAGACGTGTGACATCGCAGGAAACTTTAGAAGCTGTGTTGTTCGCCCACATGAGTTCTAATCTCGCCATGTAAATTGTGTGATACCAGTATGTTTGGTTGTTATTATTATAATGTGTCTAGTAGATTGTGACATTTAGATATTAGTGAGTTTTGTCTAATTTTGTTTGTGGTGTAATAATGTGGGACAGTGGTCAGTTTGAGAACAGTGGTTAATACTTATATTAATTACAAATATTCGTAATACCATAAGCCTTTAGTTAGACAATAAAGGCATATTACGCCTGTTACACCTAAGGGTTATAGGCAGAGGTGTACCAGTTGTACACCCACATTTCGCCAGTTATGTTAAAGTTCCCATGTAAATAGGGGCGAGCCTATTGCTATCAATCGGGCACAAATTCAGATTGCTACTACCTACTTAGAAATTTCAGATAGATAAACTCAATTACATTTCATCCGTAGCGTATACCACTAGACCAACGAGACAGTCAGTCACGATAATGTTGTTAAAAACTGTATTACATAAATACAACCGACTTCAAAATAACATTAACCGGTGTAAAATAACTTTAAATTAGGAAGTCTGTGGCTTTAGAATATAATAGAATAGAATAGAATACTCTTTATTGTACCTATGCCATAAAACTTACAAATTAAGGGCTACAAACGGTGATACATGGGCGGCCTTATCGCTAAAAGCGATCTCTAACAGAAAACCTTTGGTGGTTCCTTTGGTGGTTTTGTCGTATTCATGATTGGCCACAGACTACCGAATTTAGAATACGAACTTCAGAAAACAAATATTCTTTGACCTTTGTTTGATTGATTTAGTGTTATTGTCACCGGCTTCTGTGAAGCTTAAACTTTATTTGATTGATTTGATGTTTTTTGTCACCGGCTTAGAAGCTATTTATTTTTGACTTTTTTGTGTTTTTTTGAAGTCGGTAAGTATTATTTTTTGCAAAAAAGTTTTTGTTTTATAATATTAGTGTGGTTAGGTAAAATAATTAATTTAACGTCAATTCAATAACAATCAAAGACAATGAAGGTTGTCTAGAGGTTAGAACAACCCGTTTATCAAGTATTACGAATTTGCAAAACCATTTTGTACTTTTATACTTCGCGATTCAAAAACTTCGAGAGCCCATTCACTCTAGCATTTGTTAGGTAAACGTATGCGCAATTGCGCAGGTCTGATGCTGCCACGACAACAATAAGAACATAATTAGGTAGGTAAGGCATCTACCACATTCGTTTTGCCACATCCTTTATTAGGCGCACAGCCAAGGAGGGGATATAATCCCTTACTACATACTGCATCGGTGTTACCAAGTTCATATTACTAGTATAGTAGTTAGTGAACCTGACTGCGTTGCCGGAGGTCGTGGGTTCGATTCCCACCCAGGACAAATATTTGTGTGTTGTGCACGATAATTTGTTCTGTGTCTGGGTGTAATTTATCTATAACTAGCTGCCCCGGCAAACTTAGTTGTGCCTTAGAGTCAATTTATTGCTCTTATCTCTTTTTTTTTACATGTCGCAAAAAAAATCCAAACCAATAATAACTACTACTACTTTTAATGTAGCGAGTCTCTACTGTGATCTTAGAAAAAACATTTTGTGTTCGATAGAATTAAAATTACTACATGTATATATAACCTAACCTAACTGACCATACCTATCCTATAGCTAACCTAACTACCTAACCTAATTACCTTACTAAAATGCATTGATATAAAAAATACTAAATTCATAATTTTAATCTGAACTATTGCCTCTATGTTACATACAATTTATACTTATAGTTTTCCCAGTCTACTTTAATTAAAGTCTTAACAGTAGAATAAGTTCTATTTGTAAAGAATTATTAAAGTTTGTCTCTGTCGTCATAGTTAATTACGTAAATTGATTTCTGAAATATAAGACTTTTGCTACATAAAACCTCTAAGTTTAGTAACAAAATAAATTTCTGAACGTAGGTACGTATAAATTGACAACCTTACCTTCTTAGGTTTAGCTTAAGACTTGTCAATGTCAAATTGTCACCTGCTAATGAACTGGGAAGTTTGACTCCTGTCATGTCATCCAAGATGGCGCTGCGTTTGAAAAATGTTTGAGACAACGAAAATTCTTGATATTTATTTTTCGGGGACTTTTCATGTTTTTTATTAATTACTATGCTATTCCGGACAAAGACAAATCCAAAAAGACCAAAATCATACAAATCGATCCAGCAGTTCTTGAGTTATAAGTGGTGTAACTAACACGACTTTCTTTTATATATATAGATATATAAGTATATTTATCAGCTGGTTATGACTTATAACACAAGCTCTCAAGCTTAGCTCGGGACTAAATGGCGCTGTGCGGTGACTGGTCGTCTTGCTGACCTTGGTTTTGTTATTGTTTAATTAGTAACTGATTTTTTATTGAGCTTCGATGGTCCTAGTGTATCATTTTTTTTTATTGTATCGTTTTTATTTATTTTTTATGTTATGTCGTAGACCTAGTCAGTTATTCCAGTTTTGTACATGTAAGCGGGCACGCCCTTTTTACTTGAAGGCTTATATTTATTCAGTTAGTTATATTTTATTTTTTGCATGAGTTTAGTTGTCAACGTCGGTACTTACTTACTATTCTTATTACTACTGTCTTGTATATTGTTGTGTGCTAGCTAGCATGTAGCAAATTATTTAATTTAAATTATTAAGTTTATTAATTACCAATGCTGTTTAAACTGTTCTTCTAACATATCAGACAGACGTGTTGCTGGGGAGTTTGTTCCGCCACTTCTTCTTCCCAGCAAAAACACTAGGAAGTGGCGAAGGGCGGGCGTTTTGGGGGACTGTCTTATGTAATTTTTGACGTTCAAAAAGTGCTGATCCTCAGCCTAATTTGAATAAATGACTTTTGATTTTGATTTTTGATTTTGTGTGAAAAGTTGTGAAATATTTATTTAATTGTGGAATATTATTTTATCCTATAGTTGTGTCCTAGTGGTCACAAGTCTATGACTTTTGTTTTGTAGGCACGCTCAACTGCCTCTCCAATATTGCTATACCTATTATTCTAGATGGCGTTACTGAGACGCGGGATCAAAGTTTTTCTATAACATTTCCTCGCATGTCTTCTACAGTAAGTATTTCAAATATCTTTGATATGACTCCAATCTGTTTAAGTTGCGAGTTGATAGACTCGTTCCATCGTCGACCTATCTCTGTCCTCGGGACAAGATTGAAATCAAGAGTAGACCCCAAAAAATGGTCACACTCGTCCGACCGGCTGCTATTATTTAATTATCTTACGTGTGACAGTAATAAACAAAACATTTCATTCTGTGATGTCATCTCCATAAAAACGGTAACTTCACCGTTACACCTACATACTAATGATTCCGGGCGGAGCTGCGGAGGAGGCAATTGAACGAATTAGCTCTCAGTGAGTGTACACCAAGGTCTTCTTAGTTTCGTCTATAAGGAATATGCGGTTCATTAATTACTTAGATACCTACTTAAATTAAGGTTTTTTTTTTTTTACTGATAGGCACGCGTTTGACCACTATCTCACCTGATGGTAAGCGATGATGTGGTCGACGATGAAGCACGCTTGCCTAGAAGTAACCTGTTCACTCTTGACTTGAAGACCCCTAAAGTTGTAGCTATCAGGAAACACCGACACCGGCAGGGAATTCCACTCTTTGGCTGTTCGCACAATTAATGTGTTTCCATAGCGTTTAGTACGTATGGTTGGAATGTCTACCATGTACCGGTGGCGCAGTGCTGTACATCTGGTGGTCCGATGATGGAAAGGGCTTGGTGGAATTAAATCGTGCAATTCCGATGCACACTCTCCGAAATATAACCGATAGAAAACCGACAGGCTAGCAACTCGGCGTCGATGCTCAAGACTTTGAAGTTTTGACTCAACGAGTGCATCATTGCCGATGATCTTCTTGGCTCGTTTCTCAATAGACTCAAGCGCATCAAGCTGGTATTTGATGGATTCATTAGATGTCTGTCATTTTTACTGCTCTGCAAAGTTCATAGTGATGATCAATGGGCAAAGTGATCAACGATTAATTGTTAAACAATTAGTTTCGTATTGGCTATGGATCAGTGTGAATCTCGCAGAGATGTAAAGCGCACAGTACCCCGTCTGATAGTCACTGTAACTTGAAGTTCACTTAAAGTATAGCTACAGACACCAGCACATCAACCTACCCCAAACTATTTTTTCCCAATTGAACATATACCTTATACAGTTTAGAATAAAATTGAAAACCTTTCAACCAGTCCACTTTGGTCCTTTCGTTACCAGTGTCACTTTCTAACACAATATATATTTTCTTTCTTTACTTTCTTTCTTTCTTTTGTTTTTTTTTCTTTATATTACTTTTTCTGTTAGTACCTAGTTGTTACGGATTGTTACTAAGTTAGGTTAAAAAATACACTGCTTAATTTAACGTAGATTGACAGTTTTAAACAATGTATGGGTATGGCAGTAGGTTTTAGCTAATTGCTTGAAAAGATATTTTGTTTAAAAAAATAAGGAGTTCTGCAAAAGCACTTTATTAATCATTACTGGAATAGGCAAAATTAAACATTAGCAAAACCCGTTTTTAATTTTGATTAATTATAGGTACCTTACCTAATAAGCATGTTTTGTCGAACCTGTTTTAACACGTATGCGTCAGTGAATAACTCCGTAAAATCCCTCTCTATAAATTTAAATCAGACCTTCAAGCCGGATTTTTAAATTTTGTCAGAAGTAGGTACCTCTTATTAATAACCAAGAAAATGTGAGTTGTAGGTCACCACTTGAATAATTTAAAACACCATTTTAGTTACGAACTTTACGAGCTGCTACAAAAGTAATAAACTGGATTAGAAATTAAATTACTTGAAGTAGGTACAGACGACAGTACAATTTTTCCAATTGTACATAAATCTTATTTTGTACAGATTAAAGTTGAAAATTTATTAAAGACATTTAACGCATTGAGATTCCTTGATGTGCTTGCCTCTCTGTGCATAATACAACCACGAGTAGCACAAACTCTGGTTTATAGGTCATTGTTTTTGTTTTCAAACAGTAAAATTTCTACAAAAACTTGGCTGTTTATGACGGTAGAAATAAAACACAGTAAAACTGGACCAATCTACTCCATTGAGCAGTTTCATGGCGCTAAAGATTTACGCACTCGTCATTTCACCCGACCGACCTATTTAAAATATGGAGAAGAATAAGCTCATCGTAGATAGCCTTTGTGTTTTATCAGGACTTGATGAAATCATGAAACATCATTGTTTTTATTTATTTAGGGACTTATTAACTACGGTAAACAAAACAATTACAGTAAAAATACATTAAAACACACACTGTGGCTATAAGCAAAACATCATAAAGTTAATGTAAAATATATATATTTTTTTTCATTATTATAATTTGACTGGCCTGTTGGTCTAGTAGTTAGTGACCCTGACTGCTATGCCGGAGGTCGTGGGTTCGATTCCCACCCAGGACAAATGTTTGTGTGATGAACACGATCATTTGTTCTGTGTCTGGGTGGAATTTATCTATAATATGTATGTATTTAGAAATATATAAGTATGTTTATTTATAATCCAGTGTTTGTCTGTAATTGCACCTGATGGTAAGCAGTGATGCAGTTAGTGTTGGTGAAGCGCACTAGTTTATTAAGAGCCTATTCACTGTAGCCTTGAAGACACCTAAAATAATTTGAATCTTAATAATAAATTACCCTGTAATGCAACCTCCTCCTAGTAGTACTTCAGATATTCTGACAAAATCACCTTTCTTTGAGGTCCATTTTTCTTTGAAAGTATTTCTGATCTGCACTTAGAGCCTGTCTTCCTCAATAAGGTACCTATTTGATGTTTAATTTCTTACTTTGTTCTGAAGTATTTACTGGCCTGTTGGTCTAGTAGTTAGTAACCCTGACTGCTATGCCGGAGGTCGTGGGTTCGATTCCCACCCAGGACAAATGTTTGTGAGACGAGCACGATCATTTGTTCTGTTTCTGGGTGTAATTTATCTATAACATGTATGTATTTAGAAATACTTATATAAGTATGTTCATCATCTGTTTAGTACCCATAACACAAGCTCTCTAGCTTAACTTGGGACTAAATGGCGTTGTGTGAAAAGTTGTGGAATATTATTATTATCTTATAAAATTCTCGTGTCACAATGTTCGTTCCCATACTCCTCCGAAACGGCATGACCGATTCTCATGAAATTTTTTATGCATATTCAGTAAGCCTGAGAATCGGCTACTATCTATTTTTCTAACCTGTAAGTGATAAGGGGTGTTCACCCCAAATATTTTTTTTTTTATTTTTTTGATAATTTTTATTTTTTTTATTTTTTTATTATGTGGCATCAAAAACTATATACAACTCTAAATTTGCACTTTTTTATCACCAACCCTTGATTTTTAATAGTCATAGCAGAACTTTTAATGACTTTCGAGGAGAGGGAAGAGGGATGGGAGTGGGAGGGAGAGAAAGGGAGAGGAGTCGGAGTGGGGATCGTGGGAGGGGCAGGGGCAGCGGGAGGGATGGGGAGGGAAATGAGGAAGGGATGGGTAGGGGAGTGGGGGAAGGATTGGGAGTGGGAGGGTCAGGACAAAGGGAGGGGGTGGAGAAAGAGGGAATGAGGGGTCGGAGAGGGGAGGGGTAGGGGAAGGGTGAGGTGAGAGGGGAAGGAAAAGGGGGAGGGGAAGAGGCAGGAGCAGGGTGGGGGAGGGAGGGGAAAGTGAGGGAGGGATGAGGGGAGGGGCGTGGGAGGTATGGGGGAGAGGGAGGGGAAGAGGAGTTGATAAAAAATGTTATGCAATAGCTTTACCGCGGCAGTCTCCGAGTGCCACACGTCTGTTTCTCTTTTTTTTTTAACCATTCAATCACAATGTGCCACAGCGAAGCGTGGCAGGGTACAGCTAGTTATTATTTAAGATTTTACTACTAACAATAAATTTTATATCTTTTGCATGGACGCATTATAGGTACTTGAAAAGAAACACAACAAAATTTTCTCCTCATGTATAGATTCTATGACTAAATGTAAACGTTTTACAAAACTGAATTGGAAATTCAAATAGGCCGTCATCGATCAGAAGATAGCAATCTAAGGCAAGGTCGCGTCGTGTATTTAAATGCAAAACCCGTGTTATAGCATTTCGCGCAGAGCCGCAAACATGTCACAGCGGGTCTAACCGAACTATTTTTAAGAATCGATTTATTTGCGCCACTTATAACATAGTTGAGTTAGCAAAGTGTAAAAGTATATAAACAAAAGTGACATATAACACATGAATAAAGTGCTTATATCATCATATCAGACTCTAAGAAAGTGAAACGGACTTGTGTAAAGTACAATCAACCTTGTCTCATTTTAAAATAATTATCTTCTATCTATATTCATAAATATAAATGAATCCCTATTTTTCTTGGTCACAGTATCACGCACGAACGGCTGGACCTATTTTGCTAATACTTTTTTGTTGCGTTTGTTATTGTCAAAAGAAGAATCATATAAGAAAGAAAAAGTTTATAAAATTGAGCGTAACCTTACAAAATCTAAGAAAACTTGACAGCAAATGTCTTCCCGGTCCGGCATTTTTAGGGTTCCGTAGTCAACTAGGAACCCTTATAGTTTCGCCATGTCTGTCTGTCCGTCCGTCTGTCCGTCCTCGCTTAATCTCTGTAACCGTTAGCACTACGTGGTCGACAAAGTGGTAAAATAAAAATTGGAAAAAATGTTTTGTTAGGGTAACCCCCTTATATGTAAAGTGGGAAGTGATTTTTTTTTATTTCAACCCTAACGTGTGATATATTCAATTGTTGGAAAGGTTTTTATAAATCAATAGGGGTTTACTAAAATCATTTTTTTATGATGTCTGAAAAAAATCTGGAAAGTTGAACTTTATAAGGACTTTCTACGAAAATCATTTTGAACTTGGATGGCAACAACGGTTTTTGTACAAAAAAGAAAACTCATAAGTGGATCACTTATTGTGACGGACGGGAAACTACGTAACCCTACACTGAGCGTGGCCCGACACGCTATTGGCCGGTTTTTTTTTACATAACATAAATTGATTCTAAGACGGAACGATAAAAAATAGGTTTGGTTCAAATTGCTTATTAGTCTTTTAGGCTAGATTGTAAGTAACTATGAAGAACCTGGTTCTTTTCAATACGGGATAAAAAAAAACTTATAACATTATAATATGTAGGTACCTACATATGGAATAATATATCACCGGTGTAGTACATACAACCAAGGGATAGCCAAGTGAACTAGGAGTCTTAGGTTTGGTAGCATGGTTGGGCTTTTGGTTACTGGGTGTTATTACACAGCGAAACACGACGCCGACGTTACGTGTTTAGTTACTGTTTAATATGTATTAGTTTGTTATTTTTGTATTATTTAATTGTGTGTATTTTACTTATGGGCCTTAGTAGCCTGAAATAAAATGATTATTATTATTATTATTATTATTCAGAATTTTGTCAGTAGCAAAAGTAGTAGTGGTAGTAGTAGTGTTTGTTCCCTGCCTGCATCAGTGATCCCGAGTTCATATGACCCTAATCTGTTTAAATCGCGAGTTAATAGGCTTTTTTTGGGTAAGCTCGTTCCGTCGTCGACCTCATCTCTGACCGAAGGACAAGATTGAGGTCAAGAGTAGACCCATTATAAATAATAAAAAAAAACCAGTCCTATGTCTGGATTTTTATTTATCTACGGGTTCGTTTCTTCTATCTATCGATCTATCAGGATTTGGTTTCCGCACTTAATCCATGTTTGGACCATTGTGCGTGAGCCATGGCGGCCGTTTTGTTGGGGGATTACTCCAACCAGCCCACCTCCTTCCAGAAGCAGATTAAGCCTCCCAATCATTTCAGTGCGTCTACGAGAAGTTCCGGTGAACCGAGAGTCCTCTTCCGTATCTCGGCGACACCCGTGCACTCAAGGAGCACGTGCGCCACCGTTTCCTCCTCCTCCATAAATGCTCTGCACAGAGGACTGTCCGTTACGCCTAAAATGAGGAGGTGTTTGTTTAGTAGGCAGTGTCCTGTGATGGTCCCGGTCACCAGGCGCAAGCTAACTCTGTCCAAGCGCAGAAGGCGTTTGGTGAGTTTCCTGTCCAGGGTAGGTATGGCCTCTTTTGACTGTCTGCAGCCCGGGGACGAGGATCACCATCTTTCTGCTTGTGTGTGGTTACAATTCTTGCAGCCGTCCGCGTAGTTGGTTGAAGGGGATGGGCACTACGGGTTCGGGCCTGATGGCCCCGGTGTCAGAGTTCGTTTCTTAAATAGAAGGTGACATGTAAGTCTAACATTCTAAACCACTGATGTTCTGTTGTTTATTTTAAACAATTTCTTAATGCTCACGCTTGTGTTCTCGAAGGATGTGCAGAGGTTTACTTAGCTGTAGTACACCCACATATTTCCTGCTATGTTTAAGTCCCATGTACCTATGGTGACGAGTCTATTGCCATAGATCTGGCACATATCCAGACACCGGACTAAGAAATTCTAGATGGAAAAACCAATTAGCCCTTAGCTCGAAGCAGAAATCGACCCCAAGACGTCAAGCTTAGCAGTAGTTTTTGCGGCGACTAGACCAACAAGGTAGAGCTTTCTTAGTTTTTCACTTTGAAATCGATCGCGAAAAAAAAGCTTTTTAGTACTTGTAAGTAGTTTGTCGAATTACGTGCACATATTGAACTGAACAGCTGATATTATTTATGCGTATTAATGAGTACAACAACCTAGGGTTTAGTATATACCTACTTAAAAATGTTGAAAAAATAATAATAATACCAGCCTGTTACTGTCCCACTGCAGGGCAAAGGCCTCTTCTCATACAGAGAAGGCTCAAGCATTGATCACCACGCTTGCTCAAGGCGCATTGGCGATTTCAAACTTATATTAACTATAAGTCTAAGTTTCCTCACGATGTTTTTTCTTCACCGATATCAAATGGTGTCTAAGATAAATTTAGAAAGTATCTACATATGAATTGAAAAAGTCACACTGGTAAAAATGTTGATTGCGGTAAAATTAAAGACAAAAATCACAGTCAGCGCTAAATTTACACCCGACTGCGCCTAGTTGTTATTTCAGTCCAACTAGCTATTACTACGTCTGGTAGCAATTGGGCATGAAATTATGTAATGGTACTGAATCTGAATACAAGAAACGCACTGGGTGGTAATTAAGTCAATATGTGGGCAGACCAGGGTTGATAGACGAGACTAATGACTGAATCAGTGGTGAACCGAGCAACATTGCGACAAATTGTTACACACGATACTTACTTACAACATAGTTACCGTACCTATTCTATCCTGAGCCCAATTCCATCATCAATAGCGACCATTAATCACGAGGGACAAATAATTGATATGGCTCCGCATGCAAATCCAGCGCTTCGATATAGCCATGAATAAATAACTAATTTTCCAGGTTATTGTTAACTTAGAGAGTTAAAATTCAAACATCCTAATATAAACTTAGTAGAGAACTAGAGTTTAAAATTTATTCATGACAATACCTACATAGTTATGTGAAAATTTGCAATTGGCTGTCGGTCACCTTATATTTTATTAATCTGCACTTGCCTCAAAAACGGTGAAGGAAAACATAGTGAGGGAACCGTGATGCCTGAGAGATATTTTTCGAATCTCGACGGCATGTGAAGCCAAGTAGGGAGGCCCATAGGCGGCATAAAAACTATGACACCAGCAGGCCTAGCCATGTTACAAATTCTATGTCTAATAACGTAATCGATAAGGCGACAATAGAAAGAAAATGGCGTATATGGAATCAGCTGTGTGTCAACTGTCAAGTGTATTTAATTTTCAGCCATATTACAAATTCTACTCGTTAACACTTGACAGTTGACAAACAGCTGATTCCATATACGCCATTTTCTTTCTATTGTCGCAATAGAATAGAAATAGAATTTGTAATTTAACATGGCTAGGCCTGCAGGTTATAAACAATCTGACAATGGTCTGACCACGTGATACGAAGAAGTCACCTTATCAATTTCCTAGTCTCTTTTGTTTATCTGTAGATACCTATAGATGTAAGCATTTTTAAGAAAATAAATAAATAAACTTAGTAGACTGTCAAATATGAACGTAAAGGAAGCAAAAGAAGTATGTAAGAATCGTAGCAGATGGCTGGCCGTGGCGGTAGACTCTGTCTACCCCATGGCAATGGATAGACGGTGTGAGTTTTTAAGTGTAGATTTGTATGTAAGCTAAGTAGCTAAAAAGCGGTATTTGACTGTGTTCTACTTTTCAGGATCACTTAACAGTAGGTAAACCTTAAAGCTAAAAAATAAAAACTTTTTTACAAAAAATTCAACCGACTTCAAAAAACACTAACCGGTGTAAAATAACTCCAGATTCGTAAGAAGTCGGCTTTGGTGGGTTTTGGTGGTTTTGTGTCATTCATTCTTGGCCACCGACTTCCGGATCTAGTGTTATTTTATACTGGTTAGTGTTGTTTGAAGTCGGTTGTAAGTAAGTATTTTTTTAAAATAGGTTTTATTTTGTAATTTTCAGTTTTTTGTTTTATTGTAGAATTGTGGAAGTATCAATATTTTTCCATTTACAAATAAACAGATGTGGATGAAATCAAAAAGAAAAATCTGAAACAAAAATATTCATAAAATGAAAACTAACGAGCCAAACTATGTTCAATTTTATGGGCCTAACTAAAAACAAATCTGCATCATACTAAAAAAGAATCACGTAAATCGGTTCATAAACCTAATCGGTGTACATATATGAATAAAAAACCGATTGAATTGAGAACCTGCTCCTGAAGTTGGTTAAAAAACCAATTCAAACTGACATTTTTTAAAACTAAATCCGAACGCTAAACGTATTTAATATAACAGTGACGTAACGACTCCTTTAATTGCGTTCCTAATGATCTTCTGTTAACGTCACAAACAATACTTTATGACATCCATAAAGAAACTCAATTAGGCCTAGAGTTAACTAAGTTACATAAACGGTACGGACAGATTGTGTTTGAATGGGGAAAGTAATATAAACTATAAGAAAGGGTCCCGCATACGTCTCCCTAATCTTAGTAGGTACCTTTGTACGTGATAGGTATATAATGAAGGTAAAGCCCCAGTAAGTTCATTATAATAATCTGATCCATGACTAGATACTGAAGTTAAGTCAAAGTCAAATCATTTATTTCAATTAGGCCGTAAGAAGGCACTTTTGAGCGTCAACAATATTTATCTATACCTACTATTTATTAATTAAAAAGAAAGATTTGTATTTTTGTTTGTAAAACTTAAAAACTATAATGATTCCTAGGTGCACCTTCCAAAAGGCAGTTTTATTAAATACAAGAAACTCCATAGGTACCTAACTCTTATGAAAATGTTTTCTGTAATATTTCATTTGTAACTGCTAAAGCGACATAAACCTACTAGGTATTTAATTTAATGGGTAATTTTCATGTACGTAAGTAATTCTTACAACTGATTATTTCGCTATTAACTTAAGAATCTGGCAATGATATTATAAGTAGAAAGGTGTAGATAGGTTACCTAAACAACATTCGATCTTCAAAAATGGCACACAACGCACGCACGCGTCCGTTGACGACGCGACGCGATACTGAGGAGTGTGGCTAGTTAACCACATTTTAACGTGTCGCTATTGCTGCCCTTGCTGGGCGCTTATAACCTATCTACACCTTTTCACTTATAACCATTGGAATCAGGTGTTGAAATCCTTACATAGGTAAGTTTACCTTTTTTCCTAGGTGAAGATGGCTCAATGCCAGCTCATGATGGGACCAGTCCTGATAAAAGCCTCTGCTTTTATAAGGACTGGTCCCAATAAGCATTCTCTTACTTAGAGAGAAGTGGAAAGAAAGCAGGGAGGACTCTGTCATGCAGTGGGAAAATCCAAGCTTATAATTAATTAATTGTTGTAAATGTTGTAATGTCATCCGCACTTTGTTCTCGGTTCAGTGCATAGAGAGCCAACTAGGGGTAAGTTAAGGAAAATCGTGACAGCCTCTCTCTCAAACGCACGGGCATAGTACCGCAAGCAACGACTAGATGGCGGTGTTGGCAATTGACGCGTTCGTGTCTTTGTTTCTTGATATTGAAAATAGATGGAGCTGCCAGCAATTTCTATAATTCAAAAAAGATTTTGAAACAATATGAAATTTGTTTCGTCTTTTAGTAGCGATGTTTTTTTGCCCTATTTGTGAAGTTTTACCACACCCGGGTCTTGCTGCTACCTATCATGTGATAAAAATACACAGCTATACGATTGAACCGAAAATGTATGAAACCGATGATTTTTTTTCGCGATTGCCGATTTTGTCCCGTAACAAATGTTGTTCATATTCAAGAGTAGAACAGCCTGTGGAAGTTTGTCCCACGGTCATAATACACCCTGTATATAATAATAATAATAATAAAACCAATATCTTCACCTTTTTCTTGTCCAGCGGTCAGAGATGAGGTCGACGACGGAACGAGCTTACCCAAAAGAAGCATAATAACTCACGACTTAAACAGATTGGGCTTATATGAACTCGGGAACACCGATGCAGGCAGGGAATTCCACTTCTTGGCTGTGCGCATGTGAACATGTGCACTTCTAAAGTAACTACATAATAATGTAAATTAAAAGTATGTAAGTAACTACAAATTAAGTAATATAGTTGGACCACAAAATAAAACATTACCAAGAATACCTAGGCATCAAAGTAGTTTTAATTATAGTAAATGTTAGATAAATACAGTGTATATAAATATACTCCTATATAAATACTTAGATATTTACTTTAATACATTTAATAATTTCTTGCAACAAATTGTTCATGTTCAGTTTCAATGGTAGTGTCTAACGTTCTACGAACGATTACAGAATTATAGGTAAACTGGTGTTTCTTGGTATAAACATATTTAGATAGAAACACTTAACCATTTTGTATTTGAAACGTAATTATAAAATTATAACCTCGGTTCTGATTATAGTTCTTCGAACTGGTCAATTCTGGGTAGATAAAGTATAATATTATCACAGTATAAATATTAATAAAGTAGGACGACGCCTTTGATCTCTGGAAAAATGCCGACAACGTCTAAACGCGTTAGCCCTGAATTATACCTCCCGAACTACGAACAACGTTTTGTTCGCAGTTCGGGAGCGGCTTTCCCGCGTCTCGCCCCTCACAGCCCGCACAATTGCCCAGTCTAGATGGCTTCGTCGAACGACTGTAGGTTTTTAGAGTGTGAAATTACTTTACATTTTTGGACATGGGTGGAATAAACTAGAGACTAAAAAAATATGAAAAAAGAAACGATGTTATAACGTTGTGGTTTAATTCATTAAACCCCAAGAGGACCGGACACCGGTGTCCGCACTGTCTTTGTAATGTGTCTCTAATTGACACGATTGAAAGGCTAAAAAGAAGACGTAGTACCTAACAAAGAACTTAGTTCAAAGTTCTTTTTTTGTGCAGTCTGTTTCTCTGTGGAACGCTCTCCCCCAGGAAATCAGGATGGCAACCAACCGTTTATCTTTTAAGGTTAAGGTTCGCGAGCATATTCGTAAGAAGTTGGCAGTAGTATCTTCACAGCGCTAATGTTTTCTCTTCTTTCTATCTCTTCGTAATTTAATTTTTGTATATATTATATTTATTGTTTACATATTTATGTATTACTCATAATATGTATTAGTATTCTTTGATTCCTTTTATTTTTTCATTTATTTTTGCACCTTCCACTGTTTTTCTCTGCATCACCTAAAGGTTGACTGGTAGAAAATGCCTATGGCATTAAGTCCGCCTCTGTACATTAGTGTGCTTGAAGTATTAAATAATGTAAATAGATCGATAAAAGTATGCTTATATGGTTTGATCGCGCTGAGAGGATGAATGGAAGGTAATTAAGTAGCAAATACAAGTGGAAACGAAGGGAGGAGACGCCTTAGACGGTAATACACAGACCAAATTGGTGAGATTCTTCAAAAAGGTCAGGTTATACATTAGCCAGTTGAGATCACTACTGGTTAATTTATGACCTGGCTGGTCGATTCAGATTAAGTCACCCGAGTAAACTTCAGTGAAGTGAACTGTCAATGCCTAGCATTAGCATGGAATGACAGCTCAATTTGACTCCCCTTTACAAACATTTACACGCGGTGATTTGAACAGAATCGCACTGCAGATGTATGAACGTGACAGAAGCAAAAGAAGTATGTAAGAGTCGTAGTTGATGGCGTTCTGTAGTTTCTGCCTACCTCCATGGCAAAAAGGGGTCCGTAATTTTACTTCGAGAATCATTTGTTCGATTAATGAAAAGTCGACTGAACGATTGTTCGAATGGAATTTATTGCGAAACAACCTTTTATCGCCAAACGCTACTTCGACTGAACGATTCATCGAATATTTTTTAATCGACGGATTGCTCCTTCGAATGAGTTTTAGTTATTGTATGGTTTAATAACGGAAAAACTAATTAAAAATAAAACGATTTTTCGTCACATACATATTATTTCATACATTAACGAGGAAATCAAACACTTTTAAGACAACGTACGTTATTTCCTTAGATTTTGAAACATGTTTGGTGAAAAGGAAGATAATAAAGCACAAATGAAGGGAAAAATGTTTATTATAAAAAAAAAAAACATTTACGTTTACGACTTTTGCACAAAATTAAACGTAAATGTTTTTTTTTTTATAATAAACATTTTTACACAACGATAAAAGGTTGTTTCGCAATAAATTCCATTCGAACAATCGTTCAGTCGACTTTTCATTAATCGAACAAATGATTCTCGAAGTAAAATTACGGACCCGGCAAAAAGCATGTGTTTAAGTATGTATCTATGTAAATGAACATATTATGAAAAAGAAATGACCCCAAGACCCCACGCTTACCAGCTGTGCATACTAAACCCACGAAGCAGTCAATATTACTTATTGAAATCTTCTCGTAAATAAATAATGGTCACGGAGGTATCTTTGGCTTATAATCCATTCCCGGAGATGTCGTAAAGCAACCCAGAATTGAGATTAACGGTAAGTAGTTGTGTGAGTTATTATCTGCCGAGTTTATTAATAAATAATAAATATTTCACAACTTTTCACACAACGCCATTTAGTCCCAAGTTAAGCTTGAGAGCTTGTGTTATGGGTACTAAACAGCTGATAAATATACTTATATATTATTTCTAAATATATACATATTATAGATAAATAACACTCAGACACAGAACAAATGATCGTGCTCATCACACAAACATTTGTCCAGGGTGGGAATCGAACCCACGACCTCCGGCATAGCAGTCAGGATCACTAACTACAAGACCAACAGGCCAGTCTAGTCTAACCGGATGCAGCTGAATACCAGTGTTTTCAATGGAGGGACTGGCATGCCACAGTATAAATATTAATACAGTAGGACGACGCCTTTGGTCTCTGGAAAAATGCCGACAACTTCTACACGCGTTAGACTTGAATAATACCACCCGCACTACGAACATCGTTTTGTTCGCAGTGCGGGAGCGACTTTCCCGCGTCTCGCCCCTCACACCCCGCACGATTTCCCTGTCTAGACGGCTTCGTCGGAGGATTGTATGTTTTTAGACTGTGGCCATGCATTAAAACCTTCCTCGAGGACTCTCTTCTACCCGAGTGAAAATGATGCAGTAGGTACTTTTTGAATTCATCGCGAATAGACGGACAGACAGACGCGACTGACCACACGACTGTAGGTAGTGTTATAAAATTCTTGTGTCATAGTGTTTGTTACCCAACTCCTCCGAAATGGCTTGATTGGTCCTTAATCGTGTCAATTGGAGACACAATAGAAGACAATGACAGGGCGGACACCGGTGTCCTCTCGGAGTTTAATGAATTAAATGTGTGTAAGTATATTCCTTAGGTCTGAGAATAGTTCAAAAACCATTTGAAAAAATGTACAAAGAACAAAGTTTTGCGGGGGCAGCTATTAATATTATACAATCTTCCTTATAATACTACAGATCTCAAACAAGTTCACCGCAATGTCTTATTATTCAGTTTCCGTTCAAATCCCAAAACTACGGGACCGTTCCGCTTCGCATGAATATGAATTAGTTACAAATGAACATAAACATCACGCTTGTAATCCCTGAAGGATTAGGCAAAAGTGTTACTGTAGCAAACCCACATTTCACTAGTTTATGTTAAAGGGTCGGTCTTATCTCACTGAAGACGCGCCGAGCGTATGCGTCACTGTACTTGCCACGGTAAGGCGATTAACACACGGCACCGCGCACCGTGGCGGTTGGCGGTGATTCGGATATCATGCCTTACACACGCCCTGCTCGACCGCGCGGTGTACGTGTGTTAGGTATCAGCAGATTCAATACAGGACACAATATGCGACATTGATGTCCGCTTCACCGCTTGCCGCGGCGGTGTGCGGTTCCGTGTGTTAATCGCGTAATAAATGGTATTTTTACCGTGACTGTACCTTGACGCACTAACGCATCATCGGTTGAGTATGAAAGGTTGAATGTTTTATTATATATTGGTCTGTTCTGGCGTTACACGACCGATAATACGCGATGCATCTTGCGTCAGACCCTAAGTATAATAATAGTTTAGTAATAGGAGGCAATACGACCATGTTTGAGGTGTCTATTGACAAGCCTGTTTTTCTAGTGGTAGCCTTGACTTGATACTGGAGATCGTGGGTTTAATTCCCGCCCAGGACAAATGTTGTGATGAGCACGACCATTTGCTCTGTGTTTCGGCGTAATTTATCTATAATATTTAAGTATATATAAGTATGTTTATCAGTTGTCTAGTGCTTATAGCACAAGTTCTGCTTAGGTTAGGACTAGATGGCGTTGTGTGAAAAGTTGAGGAATATACATTTTTTTAATAAGAGGACTGAGCCCGATTATGTAATTCCCGACGTCAGACATTATCACACTTTGCCCGACCCAAGAATCAAGCCTAGAACCTTATGTTCAGCAGTACGAGGTAGTCAAATGTTAACAAGTCAAATGTTTATTGGAATTCTTGAAATATCGATTGAAATACTTAGTAGTCACAAATATCAGTCTAAGAACCGATTTTGTATTTATGAGCATTTCAGATCGATAAGCAGATAAAGGTTTGGCAGCATTCTAATTGCTGGAATTATTTAAACATAAATTATGGGTCATAATTATAGTTTATTAAAGATGTTGGTAAGTAATAATAGTACACCACAACCTAAACCTTCAATACCTTATCGATAAACGTTGAGTTAAGTTATGCGAAACATAATCCTCGATAAATGTATGGTAAGTCCAGAGATAATACTGGTAGTAACTATAATCTACGTTTATCAATTCATTAAACCCCAAGCGGACACCGGTGTTCGCGCTATCATTGTCTTTCTATTGTGTCTCTAATTAACACAATTGAAAGGTTGATAAGGGTGTTAAAGCATAAAGTGTTCATGTAAATGGGGCCTTAACTGGTGGATTTTTGTACTTTTCTTTTTATGTGACCTCCGCAAATATCCTTCAGACATGCAGTAGTACATTACATCCATATATAAACTCACGCCTTTTTCCCATAGGGGTAGGCAGAAACTACAGAGCGCCCTATGCTACGATTCTTACATATTAGCGTTTTAACCTAACCTAACCTCAAAACTTTAACCATGGATATCTCCATGACCATGAGGCTCCGCGGTGTAGGAATACGACAGGAGGGTAGCCCATCTCCCCCTCCCTCTCCCCAGCCCTGTACTTCTATTGCCTCGTTTACGTTAAACACGCACGCCGGCTGCGAGTACTACGCACCTGACCTTTCTGAAGAACATCACCAATAAGGTCTTTGTAAGTCCTTTTAGGGCGTCCCCTCCCGGCGTTTCCACTTACATCTGGCTTAAAATATCTTTCGTTAGTCATCCTATTCTTTTTTGCAGTGCTATTCTGTAAAAATCACCCTGTGAAGTGTAGGTGAAGTGAAGTGAAGGAGAATTGAGCTGTCATTCCATACTTTTAATTTTTTTATTTATCATTTTACAAAAGAATCTTAGAATCTATCGTAGTTAAATAGGTAGCAACCAAAAACCACAAAGGTTTAAAAATAAAAATATAAATAGTGCTAATAGTAATAGTGCTATCACAAATTTATCTCAATATCGCAACAAAACTGAGGTTTAATTCTATATACCTATTCAAAGACCCTATTTAAAATAGGTAGGTACTATAGAGCAGACATGCAAGGAAATGTCATTAAAAAACTTTGGTACCATGTCTCAGTAACGCCATCTAGAATAATATATGAATATCGGAGCGGCAGCGGAGCGTACTAAAAAAACTCATAGACTTGTGTCCAGTAGGACACAAGTTTCGGATGAAATTTTTGTTCGTGATGTCCGGTCTATAGGTTTTGAATGTCTTTGCCTATATTCATACTTGTGCTAGGCATTGACAGTTCACTTCATTAAAATGTTCACAGTGTGACTTTTAATTGAATCGACCGGCTGGTAGCGGCGTGAAATGTTAGTATACTACGAATACACAAAGTTAGTAATGCCTAACCATTCGGAAATTACAGGAGTACAGATAAAGATAAAGATTTATTTATTTGTTTAAACATGTGTAACACACATATAGATGCAAATGTGGATAGAAATTTGAAAACTGGTATGTTTTAACATGTTTTGCCATATTTTGGCAGCAGTTTAGTACCCTTAACGCAAGCTCCCAAGCTTAACATGGGACTAAAATGGCGTTGTGTGAAAAGTTGTGGGATATTTATTTTTTTTTATTTATTTATTTTATTTTGCGTACAAAAAAAAAGAAAGAGAAAAAAAATACAGATATTTAAAATATAAAACCATTGAGTGAAAAAAAAGAAACAACAAAATTAAAATATAAAACAATAAAATTATAAGGTATCATTTTAAAAAGTCTTTAAGAGTAGTAACATTTTTTTTAGTTAGTAGCTTCTTCAAATCTCTTTTGAAATTAATTGTATTATTCATATTTTTTAAATTCTCTGGAATTTTATTATATATGATCGGTGCCAAAACACACTTTTATGAAGAAGTGCTGTTTTCGAAGAGTGAGGCTGTAAATAATGTTTATATTTATTACGTCTATTTCTAATTAGGCGTAGGCGTAGTCGTAGATGTCATAGGTCAATATTCAAACTCTACGTCTTTTAAACGTATGTTACTGTAACTTATGAGTCAGTTATTTTTACTGACAAACAAACTATTAAAGTATATTATTACACCTACACTTTAATCTTGGTAGGTAAGCAACTTGAGAAATGGGGCAAAAGTAGCAAAAGATCATTATGATACGACCTGGAAAGGCTTATAACTAGCAGAAGATAGTTTTAGCAAAATTTAATGACGATAATGTATTAGTAGGGTCCACCTAACCACCTAACCACCAAACAATCTCAATCAAAGGCTGGAGCCTTTTTTACTTATGCGAAACATAATCCTTGAAAAATGTAAGTAGGTACTTATAGTAAATTTGGAGGAGAAAAGAAAAGTTTCGATATCAATATACCTACTAACTAAGTATCCCGCCTTATAAGATACTATTTATCAAAAACACAAACGCTACTAAAGTAGCCAATATCTTCATCGACAAAATAACAAACTTACAAAAACAATCCCTCAAAAGGGATTGAATTGAAAACACAAAACATAAGGTTATATTTACACAATTTGTTGATCACATGACGGACGGCTCCATACATTATTAATGAACTACTGATACTGGCTTATAAATAAACCAAATATCTGTCCCTTATACCACCAAATGGTGAATACTGAATCACTTTGTTTGTAGCTCCCACATAATTGACACTTCTATTCAAATATCGTCTTCAAAGGAATACATTGTGAACTTTGAAATTAGATCAGTTTAGGCAAGAATGCTTGACAAGTCGGTAGCATGTGCTACAATAAAGGTGTTTTAAATTTTAAGTACCTAGTGTAAACCTACAAAGGTTGTCCAAAGGTTAGAGACAAGTCTTGTGGCGTGATTGGTGCAATGTTTCTATACCTATATCTTTTTATTTTCTCAAATGTAAATATTGCGCAAGAAAATATTTTATCAATATTGAACAATCATATTTGTCTCTATAGAAAAAAAATATAAAGTTTACTCTATTACGCTATTTAAAACGTGTTTAAAAGTCGTAACACTTATCCAAGATACAATAAGGGCTTAATATTTTTTAAAGTCTGGTAAAACACATATTTGTGAATTTCGTTGTTATTTTTCTTGTGAACAAAAGAAAACACGAAAAAGTAATCAAAATCAGAACATATAATTACATATGCAAACTAGGCAAAGAATCGGCACTTTTTGAATGACAAAAATCACATAAGACATTCCCACAAAAACGCCCGCATTTCTTTACTTCCTAGTAAGTGGAAATAGCCTAAATTAATTACTATAAATTATCTACTAGCTTCAACCTGCTGCTTCGCGTTTAAAGACACCGGGATAATTGTTATTTAAACCACCAGGATAATATTTTTTTTTGTTTTTAATATAAGGTTTAACAATGACGTGAAAAAATGCCGCGTAAAGAACCGCGTACAAAGCAAATTGAAAAAAGAACACCAAGACGGTTCCGAGTCTGAGTTTTTAACAAATTAAAAAAAAGTTGTATGATATATATATATAGAGGTAGCAGTAAATAGGTTTAATGTTTTAATTCAAAAACTTAGTGCACACGATGTTCTAAATTCAATTTACTTTATCCTCTAGAGAATAAAAACGGCTTTTCCACTCAGATATTGGAGATTAAAAATACTCTTTCCGAGATGGTGGGATGAAAAAGTATCCTATGTATTAGTCCAGGAAATGGTCAACGGTTTACGCATGATTGAGTTACGTCACAAATTCTTACAATTGTAATTTAGTAGTTAGGATAAACAAGAAAATCAACACCAATAACATTGCAAACCTAAATTCACTGGTTTTGCTTCGTAAACCTAAGCAGAATTAATTCCTTCTAGTTTAGTATGCACGTAAATGAGCTTGAGCCAACGACGGCCGAAACAATAGAACATCGAGGATTGGCATTTAATTAATCACAAGATGGGATGTGCTGGGTCCTTGTGTGCCTATTGACATATAAACCTTCATACATCTATCTATCTGTATGTAGCTTGTGCTATGTTATATTTTGCCTGTATTTAGGTTTTATGCGCCTTTTCCCTCTAAATTTCAATAATAAAATGCCAATTAAGAATTATGGTTGGTTGTATCAACACAGGTAAGTACGCATGTCGCGTTACGTGTGTCTGTTGTTGTAGTTGTTGTTGCAGTTTAATTTAGCCACTCTATTCCATTAGATACCTTTTAACAGTTTCTACAGCCTGCAATTAGCCCTGCACCAGCCGGGGGTTAAAGGAATCTGCGGTTAGTGTCTTATTTTAAACCAATGGGCTTCAGCGAGTTGGCTTTGGCCTCTCGTAAGCCGTTCAAAGATCCGGCACCTAAGGGTGGCAAGAAATATGAAAAAAAAAAACATGAAAATTCACACGGAGTCGAAATTTTCTTCCGCGTGCGTTTGTTTGTAGAAGCCAGCCCTTGGTTCACGGGGAATGTCAAATGAAATGTTCATTTGACATTCCCTAAATCTCTTTAACCTTTTAACCACCTGACTTTATATCGATTGTCGTGCCCACAGTGCCCGACTTATAAATCGTCAATTCATTTATCATGTTGCCTAAATTTGCCTATAATGGGAAGAATGTAAAGTAGACCCAAAAAATTAAATTTGACAAACATTTTTTTCGACTCAGGCGGAATTGGATAAATCCGACTTAGGCGGTTAAAGGGTTAAACTAATCTTCTTGCTGCTGTACTGCGAGCTCAAGTATCTGATTAATTTGATAAGTTAAAAACTCATCAAATTATGATACTTGAGCTCGCAGCTCGCTCTCTACATTTATGTTGCTAAGACTCATGCTCATCCGTGTGCGCAGCGACTGGCTGCTGCTTTTCCTTTAATTTTAAGTATTTTTTTAAAGCCTATTATTATTATAAATCCGAAGCTGGGGGGTACATGATGACGTAAAGAACTCCTGGTGTTCAGATACGGTTTATGTTCCCTCCGTATACTGTTTCAACCACGCTTTCAACGAATCTTTATTCAACACCTCGAAGGCTTGATTTATACATAGAAATTGGACAGTTAAGCCAGAAATCTTAATTAACACGTTGTCAAGTCACGCGACATTGTTGGTTGAACGAACTTGTTCGATCATTTCGTTTATTTCTGTTTTGTTAAATATAAGTATTTGAATAGCTACTTCACATCGATTGATTGAGTATTGGAGGAGTATTGCCATTTGCCGTTCGACAGATTATCTAATTCGATGCCTACAATTCTTATTTGATCTTTGATATGTACACTTGTACAGATGTAGGTACTAAAATTTCTTACAAATATTAAAACTATAATTATTTATTATTTAGCCCAAATTGTCCCACTGCTGGGCAAAGGCCTCCCTCCATTCCTTCCATCGGTCGCGATTCTGCGCCACCTCTCTCCAATTCTCAAGGAAGACATCCAGGTTGTCCCGCCATCTCCTTCGTGGTGTGCTGCGGCCCCGTGTCACTGTAGGGCACCAATTCTGGGTTTTACGAGCCCATCACTCGTTCGGAATGCGGCAGACATGTCCTGCCCAGTCCTATTTAAGTTCAGCAGCCTTTCGTGCACAGTCGACTATTCGTGTTTTGGAGCGCAGTGTGGTGTTTCGAACACGATCTGTGAGTTTGACACCCAGAATACTGCGCTCCATAGCACGTTGGCAAACCTTCAGTTTGCTTCAGTTTCAAAACTATAATGTGTTAGAAAATTATGATAGGGGAAACAATAGTGATGGGGGTTTAGACGCTTATTTTCTACCTATCAAATACACGAAGAGCTAATCTATTAGCTGTTAAGTTTTGCCGCATGATCTCTGCAGTAAGCTGAACTAATTTATCTATTAGCACTCTTTACGACCTTACAAACGTGTAGAGATTAAAAGCTCCTTTTCTTCCATCCTTCTCTTATAGTATAAGAGAGAAAAAGATGACAATAGCCTAAATTAAGTTTAGTTTGACAGACAAGAAGAGTATTGGCACCAATACCTTGAAACGAGTGTGCTTAGGTTCTAGACTAGACAGTCAGACTGCATTTGAACGGCACTATAAATAAGTTTTTTTTAGTACGCTCCGCGGCCGCTCCATATTCATAATATTATTTTAGATGGCGTTACTGAGACATGGGATCAAAGTTTTTCAATGACATTTCCTTGACAGAGCGGGTACACTCTATAGTATTAAAAGAAAAAGCGCGCGGAATCATTTTAACTTGATCAGAAATTGGCGATGCGCGTGTATAGACTATAGTCTCTATAGTCTTTTAAATCTCTTGAGAGACAGTCAACAAATTTACTTTATCAATAATGAAAATTGTCTTGTAAAAAATTAACCAAGTTGGGACTATCTAGCAACAAATAAATCTGATAAGCAGTCTTGGCATGCTTCCAGAACTTATCGTAACCTCGCCTCGAAGAAATTAATGCTAGTCGGGTCTAATAATGCTGACGTCACAGGACAAGATCCAGAAGTACTGTCTTATATTGTAGGCCTTTAGTTTTTTTTAAAGTAAATAATATGACCATCTATAAATTCGAAGGGAAAAGTACGAAATTTAATAAAAATTTAGATCATTTAAATAGTTTTTTTTAGAAGATTTGCGCTCTTTTATTATATAAAAATACCTTCAATATCAGCAGCCTTCCGCCAGAGTTAATGCCATAGCATTATGCAGCCTTAATAGATAATATTATTGACTTTGCCAGATATCAACCCGTATGAGAGGTAAACCAGGTATCAGGTAAATAGGTACAGACGCCAGCACATCAAGTTACTCCAATGTGTCAAATTTTCCCAATTGAATATGAACCTTATTCTGTTTGCCATAAAGTTGAAAAACGATCAAAGAAATTTGACACATTGGGGTAACTTGATGTGCTGGCGTCTGTACATATTTTTAAGGTTTAGTTTTAGGTATTAGTCATACAAAACTACCATATGTTGGAAATTATGTCAATGAATCTGAAAACACAAATCTTTTTTTAAACCTAAAAGTCAAGCGGTTACTCTCTAAATCTTTTTAATCAAAAACTTTTAAGGTACTAAAACAGACTTATGGCCGATTTTTCAATGGTCTATTAACTTATAAGTCTGAGGAATAAAAATGGCGGATTGGCAGCTTTTCTATGTCAAACCACCATAGTATGTTCAAAATCATTTACAAGAGCACTTTTTGAAATTGCTAAAAAGCTCGTCAATTAAACATTAAAGGAATGCAAATGTAACATAAATACAATTCAGTTAGTTCCCTCCCTGTTAATTGAACAGCACCGGTTCTATAAACAATTAGAATTGGTATTCCAATTAGACTGCCCTTTGCTCTCTTTCCTTCAACAATTTGAATTGAAAACAACACAGTGTTTTGTTTTGTGTCCCTGTGTTTTTAAATTGAAATGGGTTCCTGTGCTAGTCAACAACTCCGCTTTAGCCATTTAACTTTGTTGACGAGAATGATTGACTTGTTTTCAATTGTGTTTTTTGTATGTTTTTGTCTTTGTTCTTTACGAGTCAAAAGAAAAGTTCTTTTTTTAAACGCTTTTTGTTTTCGGTTTGTTAACTAAACGAGGTTATTGTTTTATTTCAAACTGGCACTTAGAACGCGACTTCATCCGTAAAAGTTACGAAATTAGAATGCCCACCATAGTTTCTTAGTTTTAAAAATAAAATGTAACATAAGTTGCTCTGTGATAATTTAGCTTTCTACTAGTAAAAGGGTAAACATTCAGTGCATTAGTTTCGGAGCTTTTCTGGTACAATCAATGAAAATGGCGTACCTACCTATATGGAATCAGCTGTTAGTCAACTGTCAAGTGTATTTCTTTTCAGCCATATAATAACAAATACTACTCGTTAACACTTGACAGTTGACAAACTGCTGATTCCACATACGCCACTTTCTTTCTATTGTCGCCTTATCGATTACGATAATAGAAATAGAATTTGTAATATGGCCAGCACTACTCTGAGAAGAAACACCGAAAGAAACTCAGAGGCCATAGTCTCTTTTAAAGTCTAGACATTAACTTAGCATTCATGAATATTAACATATAATTTAATTTGATAGGATAAATCCAGAACAACTTGGTAAAGACTTTAAATGCCAGCATAAAATATATTACTACAAACGAATTAGTTTTCAAACTAAACCGCATGTGGTTTCGCTTTAATTTTATTACACTCACTAATGTAATTTTACCAGTCTTTCTAACTTCATAACTTCATTTGCGTAACCATTTCCCAACTATGTTGGGGTCTGCTTCCAGTCTGAACAGATCCAGTTGAATACTAGTCCTATACATGGAGTGCCTGCCTTTCTGATCTTCATAATCCAGTGACTTTGGTTAAACTGGTGTCAGACTTTCGGGCTTCTGACTACCCGTAACGACATTTAAAGATCTACAAATGACAGCCGGGACCAACGGCTTAACGTCCATTGAGAGGCACGAGGAGGTATTTATTTTTGCTTAACTACCTACCTACCTATCGGGGCATACACAGACTGGTTTAGCACCTTTAGGGGGAGTTAGACAGGGCTGTGTAGCGTCGCCTTGGCTGTTCAACTTATACATGGATCTCACAGACAGGTCTGAGAGATTTAAAAGAGAGTGAGTGTGGATTGAGGATGAATGAGTTGCTTGTCAAATGCCTCCTCTACGCAAACGATCAAGTTCTTCTTGCGTCGTCAGCGGAACAGTTGCAAGACATGATGACCGAGATGAATGAAGCATATAAGATGAAAGGGATGAATATAAATGTGAATAAGATGAAAGTAATAGTGTTTGGAAGAGACGAAAACGTGTCGGTGTGGGATGTGAAAATAAATGATATGAGTGTAGAACAAGTGAATGACTTTGTATATCTGGGAAGTCTGTTTACAAGGGATGGAAAGATTGATGCTGATGTGGAAAGGAGAGTGAATGCGGGAAATAAAGTGAATGGCGCTATTCATGGCGTTGTGACCAGCCAGTCGATGTCCGAAAAGGCACGACTGGCTGTTCACAATGGTGTGCTGGTGCCTACACTAACGTATGGAAGTGAATGTTGGGCGTGGAAAAAGAGACATGAAATTAGAATAAATGCTGTAGAAATGCGTTCCTTGGGAAATTTGTGTGGTGTACAATGAATGAGTGATTGAGAAATGATGTGTTAAAACAATATATTTTTTTAGTTTATTTTTTTTGCCTGTGCCTATCGTGTGCCTGTGTTTGGGTCAAATAAATGCTTTTTTCTTCTTTCTTTCTTTCTTTATCAGTCTTGAAGGCTTCATCTCCCCTACCCTTATGCTGTGCGCTACAGGGTTCATAACGGCCTCAAGTATAAAGTTACCACCAGCTAAGACATAATGGAAACCAATAAAGATATTGAGTATTCAATGGTCACCCCTCCACGGACCGTAGCTTAACCTTCAATCGAGGTAAGTCTGTTATTGTTTAGACTTTAGACGTAAACCTGTCCTCTCTAATTTCATAACAGTGTTTATCAAAGTCCAAACTCTGATGGCGGAGTTAGCAAAACACTTAACTTAATTTTCGCAATGGCCGGCATCTAATCTAAACTTAATTAGACCATCCTGTGAAGGTACAAAGTGGTTAACGTTTAAATAAGGTTAACGTCTGCTTAGGAAGGTACCTCCCAGGAAAAGTGTAGGCTTCGGGAAATCTCGTCTATTTACAGAAATACGAACTTAAGATGCGTTGTACTTTTTGTAACATGTAATTTGCTTCTAAATTCTTTTTAAATTACATAACACTGTAATTAATTTCGATTTTTTTTTGACAGTATTTTAATAGTGTACCTAGTTTTCTATTTTCTATTCGATTCTATACATATATAGCTTATATTGTACCCGTGATTTCTGCAAAGCTAAGGAGTAGGAGTATTCTCTTTTACCTTAAGATAGAACCACGAAAAAAAAATACAACCGAAGTTAAAATCTCCTCCGTTTTTAAAGGTTGTTCGAAAAATAACAAATTGTTTCCAACATAAATATAAATCACGTAACCTTATATTTATTTAATTTTCAACTCAGTAACGTTAGACTGATCCCTCGGGGTTTATTTATTCGCGGAGAAGTAAGTAAATTTAATAGAAATATTTATTCAAAGAAATATGAAACTTTCCGTTTTGCGTGGGATTAAAATATTGAAGGCAAGTTATTCTCTATAATATCTTTGTTCCATTCTCTTGAAACTTGAGCTCTTAAACTATGTATTTTATTCCTTTTTTCTTTTGTTCTTTTTTTAGTATCTTTTCTTTTTATGTGGCATCAGAAACTTTCTTGTATTTCGTAAATAAAAGGAACGTACCTACCAATTAGAATCCTACCAATATTATACATGCAAAATTTTGTACTGATTTTTGTTACTCTTTTACGCAAAAACTAAGTAGGTATCGAATGGATTTTAATGTACTATGGACTTTACAATAGCATAATTATATAACACCAGAATAATACGTATGCTTTAATATAAAATGATATTGTACGATTTGTCCAAACAAGAACGAAGAGTGTAAAGTAAATAGGAAAAAAATCAGCCATCGCGAACTATTCTGACGTGCTAATCTTACGCAGACAAAGTCGCGGGCACCGTCTAGCTAGTACCTACTTAAATATTTCTGTGTAAGAAATATTCAGTTCTGTATTTTTTTATAAGAATTCGAATCTAATCCAATCATTAAACTTAATCAATCTCTTTAATAACGTTCAGAAAGTTAGTATTTAAGTATAACAACGCGCGCGATACGCTGAAAAATTCAAAACCAGTTGGACCAACTTGAAACTTTAACATTAAAATAACTTTGAAAAAGCTTGTGTTGAGCTCAGCAGCACCAGAGTTGGATGTCATATTGATAGTGTTTGTACGAATAATATTAGCTATGCTGATGACATGGTGCTGCTGAGCCCATCGATCGGCGCTCTGAGGAAGTTAGTTGCTTTATGTGAGTCCTATGCAGTGTCCCATGGGCTCAAGTACAATGTCACGAAGAGCGAACTCATGATGTTTAAAACGCGTGACACTAACTATTTGGATGTCCCGAGTGTCTCGCTATGTGGTGCTCCTTTATCATGGGTGACTAAGTTTAGGTACTTGGGTCACTGGGTCACTGAGGATCTAAGGGACAATATAGACTTAGAGAGGGAGCGCAGGTCGCTGGCTGTTCGGTGTAACATGCTGGTTCGAAGATTTGCTCGTTGTACAAATCAAGTAAAGGTAACGCTTTTTAAAGCCTTCTGCCAGTCCTTTTACACGTGCAGTCTTTGGACCACTTTTACGCAGAGGACATACAGCGATCTGCGTGTCCAATACAATAACGCATTCAGAATACTGTTGGGGCGGTCGTGGCGTTGTAGTGCGTCCGGTATGTTTGCGGAAGCGCGTACCGATGACTTTTACGCAATAATAAGAAAAAGGACCGCATCCATGGCCGACCGGCTGCGTACCACCACTAACAGTATTTTGAGCGTGTTTCGAGATAGGTGGGACTCCCCTCTGCTGCGCCACTGGATAAGGATCCACACCAGTTAAATTTCTTTTTGTATTACTAACACTAGTCTTTAAGTAATTTTGTTTTACTAACCCTATGGACGTTTGTCTGAATTAAATAAATTGAAATTGAAATTGAAATTGTTACGATAACGTCAATAATACATGTATGCATTAACCGTGAATACACGTACATAAATTATATTCGAAAAAAAGATCGATTAATTAAAAGTTACCCCGTTAATACTTGAGTGAAGGAGAGCAGCAGCTGTGGCCCACTGGTGTATTTAGGATGACGTCATGCGCACACGCAGAGATGTCTGTGTGTCTGATAGTCACTGTAACTTGAAGTCCACTTAAAGTGCAATCCTCAGTTGTCAAAAATTCAGTGTGCAACTGGACGTCAGCCCCGCTGGTTCTTTATAATAAAGGATAATATAAATGAACTTACCCCTCTTAATTCTATGCCGGGGTGAGTTAGCCGGAGTGCTGTGTTCTGAACTCTGATCGCCAGCGTACTCTGTGCCACTGCTGTCCGGCCCCGGCGCTAGCGTGAAGATGGTGCCAGCAGGACATCGCTCTCGACTGCGGCTGCGTTGCCAGCGACTCTGGAAGAAACAGATATTATGGTGATAGTTTATTCGTCAAGCTATGCGGAGGACCACTGACGTAACCGATGTAACCCGAAGAATTACCAAACTTGAGTGGCAGGTCTACTTGAATTGAATTGGTGTGAGCAAATTGCTCGCAAAACTGTTCTCGCGTGGCGACCTTCTTTGATAGTTTTCAGCTTTATTACAAACAGAATAAGGTACAATATGAATTGCAAAAAATTGACAGATTGAAGTAGCTTGATGAACGTGAGTCCACAAGGTGGATTGACGGATGATGGAAATGAATATTCGTAAATACCCCTGAAACATTTCCAAATGATTTGACTCTGCGATCCATAACGTTACTAACATAATTGACTCATTTTCTTTATCCACATTAATACATTCGTTCAAACACGCACCCTGACATCTAGTAGGTACTACGCACCTGACCTCTTCAAAGGTCATGTTGACCATTCATCACTATTACAATTTCATTCATTATCTTCAAGTTTAATATCAAACAGTTGACGAAATCATTAATCAAAGTCGGAATGAAATGATGACAGCGGACTCCGGGCGTAGAGGCCTCATCAATTGATTTGCGCCAATTGCTGATTGGTCGCGTGTTGACGGGCGCAATCAGCTGTGAAATGCGACGTAGTCAGACCGTACACTGATAGGGGATGGATGCGATCGCGTATAGTCGAATAAATTCCTGATTGCGAAATAAAATTTTACAGAAATGTTGGAAATCAATCTCCTGAAATAATAAGTTATTAAGATGACTAACTAAAGATGATGATACCTTTAGTAGTCTACAAAGTAGGTATGGTTGATACTGCACTGCAGTGGAAACTATCATTCTACGCGGATCTACCATAGAACCCAAACAATATCGGTCCCATCGCTCTGCCATCGCTTCCACCGTGGGATCTATGTAAGTATAGGTATATATTAAAACCCCGCGTCAAAATGTTCATCCTTACCTTATTTTATAACATTAAGCATTCTGTGCGTAAACTGGTCATACTCAAAAGATAGCATAGGTTTTGTCTCTACTATTGATATCTTTTTTATTTTTTCGCAAATAGTTCTGAACTACCGCGTATCAGCAAGCGTGTGGGACGCCTCTTAGCTAGATGGACCGACGTACCTACTGAAGAAGGTGGCTAGATGCAGAAGGCAGAGGACAGGGTGTTGTAGCGCAGCCTGGGAGAGGCCTTTGTCCAGCAGTGGACTGTGATAGGCCAAGTTTATTGATTGGTAATTTCCATGAGATGAAAGTGTAAGTTAACTTCATTAAGAAATCATAATCAAGAGTCATTTAGCCAAATTAAGCTGCATATCAGCATTTTTGGAACATTTAAAATTTATATAACACATTCCCATAAAACGCCCACCCTTCTCCACTTCTTAGTGTTTTGGAAGAAAAAGTAATGGAACAAACTCCCCAGTAAAACGTCTGTCTGATAATTAAGTAGAACTTGAGAATTTACACAACATCGGTAATTAATAAACATTATAAATCAATAGTTTTATATTAGAACTAGTCAACCACAGTAACATCCAAATCATTTGACCACTAAATGTTCTCATTAATTAACCATTACCACAATTATGTCACTATGTAGTTCTCACAGGTAACCACAAAACTTACACAGTCGTGGTGGATTTACAAACACTAATTTGCTTGTTTGTTTTCGGTAAATATGAGTCTAAGGCCTCATTTACGGGGACGCGGGATTATTTTCTTGGTTTATTGATTGTGAATCTCCCATCTCCATCATTACAGACAGCCTTTTGTTAACAATAATTGCATTTTTAATCAATCAATTAGTTTGGAAGGCGCTGACGACTGTGACACAGTTCATCCTAGTATAGTTGTCAATGTTATCTCTTAGAAATATGTATCCCACCAAAAACATTTCATGTAAAATGTTGCCAAGACGACCACATAAGGTTTTCCCTATGAAAAAGATATCAGATCTCATGTAGAGCCAAGCTTCTGAATCTACGGCCTAACTCTACCGATCCTAACTTCACAAAATTCTACATACTAATCAGTAAAAATGTATGGCTTCGCCGTTTCGCTACCGTCGTGGAGGTGATGCGAATATTTAGTTTCTGAAGTAAGTAACGAAACAGCGAAGCCATTTTTACTGATATGTAGAATTTGTGAAGTTAGGTTAGGTTAGGTTAAAGACCAGTCGGGGGTCGCGGAAGTATCTTCTGTTCCCGTGACCCCCGGCGCAGGTGTGAGAAGGAACACGGGGGTGGTTTTTAGTCAGTAAGACAGACCCCTCCGCCTCCCCGGGCGGGGACATGCATGAGAATTTTCCACCCCTAAAAAAAAAAAGGTTAGGTTAAAGAAGAAAGGCAAAGACAGAGAATGGGCTATGAAAACCGGCACTGCGGACATCAGCAGTGTCGGTTTTCAGAACGTGTACCTATTTCTTGCACATGCAGAAATAGGTACACCTTCTAGAATATTTATTTATATTTTAATGTTAACTTTATGAGAAATTAGAAAGTTACATTGGTACTGAACCGCATTTTACTACAACTTACGTGTAATAGAGGTATTTGGCACCTTATCTTCTAGGCCTTCACGACATTTTCATAGTTAAATGTTTAACAAAAAATCTTAAAATGATTTTATCAGCACCCTCCCTTTATTCGACTCTCGAATTATTGCGAAAATGCCAGCTCACTCCAATCGATCGCACGCAGAGGCTTCAAAAGTTGCGAAGGAATGTGCTCGTCATGACGCTAACTTGGGCCATCAGAAATTATCGTTGAGGGATATTCATTATGGTTTTAAGTGTTTCTTTGGGAACCACTTGAGCAGGAATCGGCGGGTATAAAAATCATTATAATTCTATTCAGTACGCCAGTTAGATAATTAAAAAATAATAGATACGTATTTTTGCTTTTACAAATTGGTGGAAAAACACTTAATTTAAGAACGAGGCAAGTAAGTATTATCTGTACTAGCCCGTGACGATACGGGACATTTCAACTCATTTAATGTTCGTTATTTAAAATGTATTTATTGAAAAGACAAAATACCTACCCAATAAGTACTTTTTATTAACGCCGATTTTTCAATCGTCTTACTTTTACCCAAGAAATCAAAATGACTGTTTGACGTTACCTGACCATGGAATTGAGCCCGAGACCCCATGTTGAAAAGTAGCACCTACAACTACTTTACCAACGAAGCAGATAACAGTATTACTGACATTCCTTACGTAAACCGCTAACGACTTACCTTAAAAAGGTTTTTTTATCTAGAGACCCAACGTCGTTTATGTTAAGAGGAAAATCTAATTACATTTCCTTTTGAACCATCTTTAGAAATGGGACGAGGTTAAGCTATCGACAATTTTTTTCGCAGTTTTAGCTGCTGCATAATTAGGTACTTTTGTGTAATATTCACCCCGTAAAAATATAAGTGAAGTAAAGGCGAATTGAGCTGTAGTGAACTGCTAAGCCAATGCCTAACATTAGTACCTATATAATGACGACTAGACATTGACAGTTCATTTCAATCAAGTTTTCACGAGGTGAGTTACTGAATCGAGTGGCTGTAGGTACGTGTCTACAGCTCTAGGCTGCCTAGCTTTTCGACAATAATCACGTAGGTATGATATTAAATGTTTTAGACTGTTAATTAAGTTAATGTTGTTGAAAAATGTTAATCAGTTAAAAAAAGTTGTTCCGTAGTTTCAGTAACAAAAACGAACCTAATTTTCTTAGACCATTAACACGAAATAACATTTATTTCCATTGAAAATGATTAACAATCAGATTAGTTGCGCCTTTTGTATCGAATGAAAAATGAGTTCGTTTACACCCCAAAACCTTATTGCCACCAAGGATTTGTAGCGAATTAGGAACGTAATAGGATCGTAAATTATAAACTTTATAACTGCGAATAGGGTCGCCTAGTCGCCCAACCTTAACAGCCGGCCAGGACAGCCAGCTTAGCCAGACATTTGGGTAACAAAGCCAGACACCTGATTATTAAGGATTTTGTATCTCAGTAAACAAAATAATATTATTATTATTATTTGTTATTTATTGTTATTTCTCGGAACCCTTGGGTTCCGGACCTTTGGAAGGCGTACGAGGGGCCGAAGCCAACTCGCAGAGGGCCTTTGTTGTTTTTAAAGAATTGAGGTACCAATCGCAGATTTTCCCTGTATGAACTAGACAAGTGCACCCAAGGAAAACCTACGACTGGAGTAAGACTATTGCAGAATATGGTAACAAAAGTACTTGTCTATAGGTTAGGGTAGCTAAAATGGACTGGATACGTATAACTATGAAAGACTATGGCCCCTGCCTCATCAATGTTACATATACACAGATTAAATGGCAGGGGGTGACTTGCACACTCAATAATGGGCCCTCTAAAACGGCCGCTAGCACATAGTGACGTAGCGACAAGAGGGCAACATCTCCTGAGGTGCTAAAGGAGTGGTGCGGCATTCCACGGCTATCAGGACAATCCCGGAAGTACGGTCAAGATCCCTACCAGCACCTTACTGGAATGCTTCCTTCCTCCGAGCACGTTTGCTCTTGCGAATCTCCACTCTAGCCGGCCAACTAAGGCAAGAAAGAGGTGGGAGCTCCGTTCCTCGACAGAGTTCACTCTGGCCGGCCAATCAAGGCAAGCCAGAGATGAGGAACAAGACAACTCCCGGGAGATCAGGTCCGTGGGGTCGCTACTGCCCAACAGCTCGCCACGAGCTGCCCTGCGGGTTTATTATTATTATTATTATATCATTATTAAAGTCCAGGTTTCCTCACGATGTTTTCCTTTACCGATGTCAATGATGTCTAAGAGAAACTTAGAAAGTACATATGAATTGAAAAAGTCACATTGGTACTTGCCCGGATTTGAACCACAACCTCGTGCATGAGAGGTAGGCGCCTTAACCTCTGGGCCATCACGACATAAAAGAAGTTTGCGGTTTCTTAAAAGCCGGACACTGTTTATTTTGGCCGGACACGCAATCAAAAAACTTAACTATGTGTCCGGTTTTATCCGGACGCCTGGCAACCCTAACTGAGTAGAGCTTCGCACGTAATACATTCCTTCTTGGATTTAGAACTACCTTCATTCGTCTTGAAAAAGTTTTTAAGATTTATACTTGCAGGTAAGACAACATGAATCTCGACTGCCTACATCTAGCCTAGATTTATAGATATTTAGTTTCTGAGGCGAAGAATGTAAATCTAACTCGAAAACTTTGGCTTTAGATAAGAAGTTTTTGGTTCTTCGTGACTTGTCCAACCGATCTTTGCCTATAGGTACTTAATAATTATTATAAATAGGTAAGATTTGAGAGTTTGTTTGTTTGCAATAAATAGGCTCCTAAACTACTGGACCGATTTGAAAAATTCTTTCACCGTTGGGAAGTTTCACTATCCCCAGGCAGGTGACATAGGCTACTTTTTATCCCTGTATTCCCAGGTGAATGGGAATTACGCGATGAAAGGATGAATGAATGACTACTAACGAAAGGCAGTATGCTACGCCGGGAGGAGACGCCCTAGAAGATCATACATAGACCTTATTGGTGAGGTTCTTCAGAAAGGTCAGATCCGACACCAGTAATGAGTACCTACCTATATTCGCTACCGGCGTGTGTGTATGACAACATGTATGAATGTAAACGAAGATGATTAGAAAAGTAGCATACGGCGATCTGTATAGTTTCTGCCTACCCCATGGGAAAAAATCGTGAGTTTATGGATTATGTTGTAGTCTAAACTAATTAAATAAATATAATTATAAGTGGCGCGACAGCGGCGTTTGTATATCCACTGTGGTTCTTTGACTGTCGTATAATTTTGTGTTAATATTTTCTTTTTCCGTAGTATATTTTTCCGTCTGAACCCTTCTAGCGCTTGTTAGCTTCCTTGTCTGAAGCTAGTTGCATCTCATTAACTTGGCGTAATGCCTAAAGCGCTCTCTCGGCACCCATCTTCTATTAATAGCTTTGAGCAGGTTCCAAGCGTAATAGTGTTTAATGTTAGAAAGCCTGTTGTGTTCGGCATTTACCAAGAGATATTAGGTTTTAACGATATTATCTCTGGTAATAAAATGTACCTTCATTTTACCTCTCAAATACTAATTTTATATCGCTACAGCTTTCCAAAAAAGGTTGTCAAAGGAGATCTGTAAGAGATCGCTTTTAGAGATAAGGCCATTGTAATACCCTATGGGTATAGCCCATAAAGTTATTATTTGTAAATCTTTATATTGTACAATATAAAGTAGTACACTACTATTCTATTCCATGCCAGTATATTATAGTACTACATTGGCTACGATTAACTCCCAGTTATACAGGGTTATTTATAAAAGACCAACAACCTCGCAGGAGTAGGTTACTAACAACTAAAAAAAATCAACTCTCCATACTACTTCTCTACTTATTATCTATCCGAACAGTTGATCGAGTTTTGTATGGAGAGTTGTTTTTTTTTTGTCTATTTTCGAATGTCGTTGTTTATGATGTTAGTAACCTACTCCTGAGAGGTTGTTGTGTTAGTGTTTTACAAATAACCATGTATATCTATGCTTTTTAGTAAGTATTTAGTAATGCCTTAAGAATGGACTAAATAAAGAATCCCGAATAAAATAAGTCCAATGCTCATTTTATTAATGACAACAAAAACATCACATCCCTCAACGGGGTGACTTTTATTGAAACGACCGGCTGATCAAATAATGTGCAATGCATATCAAAGTAATTCCTCTTCGGTTTGGCCCAAAGATGTTCATCATTATCATCATCATTTCAGCTGAATGACGTCCTCTGTTAGACATAGGCCTCCACCCAAATGTCACCAAAACTACCGGTCCAGTGCGTTTCTCAGCCATCGGATTCCCACGACTCTCACCACGTCGTCATCCAAAGATGTAACCGAGTTAATATAGTGGCTGGTTAACTTACCTTTAAATTTGTGAAGAAATGCTGCGTCCTATGTACTACGGAGAGTGGTGTATGGTGATGAGCGGAGCGTGCGCGGGGTGGGGAGGTCGCGGCGGCGGGTGCGCATGACAGCTCCGATGCCGATTTTGACAGCCGCCCGCTTAGCGCCTCCGAACGTTCTGGAAAAACACGGGGCTTTAGTCTTGTGATAATTATATGGTGATCAGAAAATATGAGCTTCTAGGGATAGAAGAACAGAATTACTGTGGTTTTTAATCGACTTCTAAATAGGAAGAAGTTCTAAGTTGGAGGTATTTGTTTTTTTTTAACCGATTTATGTTCGTTTATCAAAAAAAAAACAATGGCCGCGGCGCACCGGTGCCTCGGTTTTTTTTATAGACTTTTTATGTAAGTTAAAATTTGGCAGAGAGTTTTATTTCAATTGACTTCATTGTGGCAAATAAGACAAATTAATTTAAAGACCGATACAATATGCTACAATATATCCGTTACGCATCTATGTCACTTTTACATAAAGACTGAATATGAGAGAATATATTGTATCAGGATCGTTTCAATGACTTAAACAATCCTTCTCATTAGGTAAAGTGTACAAAAATACCAATCAATGTAGAAACTTAAACCCCTATGCTTGCATTGTAAAACTTTATTTACCCTACTTTGAACAGACGAACTCCGGGTATAGCAAACAGTATTTGCATGACACGTGGATGTTAGCTATTGTGTAGGGTAAAACCGGGATAGATGTCCCGGGGGTACAGGTGTCCCGATTCTCATGAACTTAGTTTCATGTTTACTTAGAGTTTGTACGGCTTGAAACTCAGCTAGATGTGCGCTCCGTCGCGCCGCCCGCGCCGTGGCGAGGCGCATTTGGTGGAAATCGTACATTATAACTCTAGTGTCGCGGACAATATGCATGCTTTATACAAAAGAATATCTTTTGCGTTGTGGCTTCAGAACACAAACTTCAAAACACACTGACGTTGCTAGAAAAGCCGTGCCCAATGAGCTGTCGTAGAAAATAACCACCACGTTAAGCCCTAACACAGCTAGAAGGCGTCGCAGGAGACCCCGAAGAAGATGGCGGGACGACGGGGACAAATAAATCGACTAGTGGCCCACTTTAGCCCTGGACCGAAAGAACTGGAAGCCATGAGGATAGGCCTTTGCCCAACATTGGGATTATGCAGGCTAACAGTAACAGTATAGCGTTGTGCATGGCAATTGTTTGTTGAATTAAAATGTTACAGCACCAAAATGTTTACTTTGTACTAAGAGATATAATGTAATTTCAGATAGTGTGGCATCTATCCCGATCTTACCTTATATGCAAAGCGAGCTCTAACGAGGTACTATACGGTTTAGCTGTATCGACGAATCTCTCTATTTTTAGTTTCAACAGTTTTAGAATTAAACATTGTTTTCACTTATCTTTACAATAAAATGTTCTTCATTCCTTGTTGTTTATTTAGTTGTTGTTCTACGTGCCTCTTTTTTCAAATGCTATTATAAATGGAAGTATAGTATAGATCAAAACCTCTCCGTACCTCGGAAAGCACGTTAAACCGTTGGTACCGGCCGTAATTTGTTGCCTTTACGATTAGTCAGAACTTCGAAAGTCTGACAACTAGTAAGTTTAATCCAGGGGTATCGTGTTACCCAGTAACTGAGTTGTGGTAGTCACATAGGCAGACGTTTCATATAAAACACTGGTATTCAACTGCATCCGGTTAGACTGGAAACCGACCCAGTCTATCTATCAGGATTTGGTTTCCGCACTTTATCCAGGTCTAGACCATTGTGCGTGAGCCATGGCGTCCGTTTTGTTGGGGGTTACTCCAACCAGCCCACCTCCTTCCAGAAGCAGATTAAGCCTCGCAAGCATTTCAGTACGTCCACGAGGAGCTCCGGTGAACCAAGAGTCCTCTTCCATATCTCGGCAACACCCGTGCACTCAAGGAGCACGCCACCGTTTCCTCCTGTGTAGATTCTTAGTTCTCTTGAACCTGAGTGGTCACTCTGATCTTCGGTTAATTGTACGAAGAAGTGTTTTTGGAAGCAGTGTGTCTAGGGTACTTTGTCGTTCGGTGACACCATCATGGGTTGATGGCATCATCTCCGTCATTCATCATTTCCGCTCAACCCGACCCGTTATAAAAAGATTTGGTAAATGATGATGAAAAGAAAGAAAATAGTAAGAGATGCTTGTTCAAACTTGTCAAACAATTGACCCGCGTAAAGTCAAGATTAATTCGACAATTAACTTAAAAGACAGCTCAACTGAGTGGACGTAGCTCGGTCTAAACAATTAAACTTGTCGGTATTAATTGAGAGCGCTTCTAATCCTTGTTTAAATCTGTTTGAGAGTATATCGGGTTCTGAAAGTACGGCCCTGTGTTGCTTAATTTGGTAGATAAAATAAAACAGGAGAAACATTAGGAAGTGGCGAAAGGTGTGCGTTTTGGGGATTGTTAGGGTTCTGTACTCAAAGGGTAAAAACAGGACCCTATTACTAAGATTTCGCGGTCTGTCCATCCGTCCGTTTGTCTGTCACATAAACAGAACAGAACAGAATTTTGTATCTCATGAACCGCTATAGCTAGACAGTTCAAATTTAAGTGGGGTTCAAATTCAAAAACAAAATAAAAAAAAAAATTAATCGCGTTTGTTAAATGTTTGCCACATTGAACAAACGCGATTTTCTAGTAAACCCGACTCGAACTTGCCGTTTTTTTCTTACGTATTTTTGACGTTCAAAAAGTGCTGCTTCTCAGCGTTATTTAAATAAAAAGACTTTTGATTTAATTTTGAAAACTTATACTATTGCACTGTGGCAACCTAACAGCACTTCGAGGAATTTACGAAAATGTAGTTGAGTTTTATTGTTTTGATATTTTAGTCCTAATTTTATCATTAACAATAACTTCAATAGCTAGCTTAAGCTCTTGGTGTCAAACCATTTTTTTTTACTTACAAAAATAAACACATCCTCACATCAACACATTCTTAAATCCTCTTTTTGTTAATCACTTTCGCATCTCGCTCGTTCTACTAAACTGTGCGCTGAGTGCGAGTTGTTTTTACGCCAACGCGATCAAAAAGTTAACCGCGTTTGACTCTCCGATTGGTTCAAAGCCAAGCTAAGCCAATCGGAGCGCCGAACGTCATAAACGTGTCGATCGCGTTAACGTAAAACAAACTCGCACTAGGCACTCAGGTCTGGGCGAATACCCATACTCGTTTTAAAAAGATGACACCTGGCTCGCAGACCAGCTTTTCTGTGGGCGAGGTGTCTTTTCCCATTATTAAAAAAAAAGCTTTTCAAGATACCTACTACATTAAAGAAAAAACAACTCTTGAAAACAAAAGACAAACTCGATAAACACACAATTTTAAAATTAGTTTTCCTTCTAAACGCTTACAATTATGCAGTGACCACAATTTTCCCCTCGACCGCTTAGCTTCTATCTCGACGGAGGGATTACGTAGCAAGTCGACATTAAGCTCGTTGCAAGCCCATTTGCATATAGACTGGTGTCATAAATTAGCTTATGGATTTTTTAGCGTTGATGGAGTGGTATGGTGTTTACAAGGTTGTCACTATTATTTAATCGAGTTTCTGTATTTAACATGGAGCGGCTTAAAGGTACAAGTACGAGATGGGCCACAGACCGCCAACTTCAACCACAAACTGCGCGGGTTTTTATGAATCTCTATGGAATAATTTCTATTTTGCTGTAATGATACAATGCATTACATGAAAAAAAAAACTTGAGAGGTGTCAAGGGACACCCGGATGGAACGAAGTTCCCTTCGATTGATTAGTGAACTATTCAATCTTCTCTCTCTTCCCCTCCCCCTCCATCTTCCTCCTCCCGTTCCCCTCTCTCTCCTCTCCCTCTCCCTCTCCCTCTCCCTCTCCCTGCGAACATGCGACGCCGCACAGCTTACAATAGCTTACTATAGCAAAAAGTGTCGTGACAACTTTTCGTGAGAATTTTTTCCGTCTAGCCCCCTTTCACAACGCGCGATAAGGAACTTCGTTCCAATAAATACAACTTAAAATAATAAAATCTCAGGTGTGCCGGTTTCGTCACATTGTTTTTCTTCACCGTTTTGAATCCAATGATATAAATGTTAAAATATCCATGACTTGTGAAGGAAAATGTGTAACTGTACCATAATGAGAGACAGCATAAAGCATTTATTTATTTCTAAATCGTAGACTGTTTTAATCAATCATATAAATAAGTCGTCCCACTCAACCATAAACGATTAATCCTCCAACAGAAAAATGAAAATCCATAGTAAACTGCTTTATCCCTATAATTTACACAAACGTAAAATTATATTACATGAAACCCACTAAGAAATTGACTAAGCTGCTTCAGGCTTTACGCTATCAAAGAAATCCAATCTCCAACCCACGGTATCAAATACAAAGAAAAATTTGAGTCTTGAATTTTCTTTAACAGGGCGTTTTGATACAATGTACCTAATCTTATGGAAGCCAAAGGCAAGGTAAATACGTTTGGGTAAAACAAATATTGTTGAGGCATGAGATGTGAAATATATCCTATTTGTCTAATAAACTAAAAGGAACCTTTCCTTTTAGTTTTTTGTTGGAGCTGTGTAGTGTTTTTCTTCCTGTTTTTTGTGTGATAGGTTGACAAATAGATTGACGGTCCCCAGATGGTATACATTAAATAACTCACAACCATTTGTATTGAGAATAATTTGCCTGCGTTGATGTTTGAAGTCACAAGCGCTACTGCTGAACATGAGGATCTGGATTCGATTGCCATGTGAAACTAAGTATTATTAGTATTTTTTTCCGTTCTTATGGGTATATGTGTGGAGAGATTGCTTGAAATAGAAGTTCCTCAGGGGTCTGTTCTCTGTGCAACTCTCTTCCTGCTGCATATCAACGATCTGCTAATGCCCGGTATCTGTGGGTATGCAGACGACAGCACAGTAGTAGAGAGATATCTTCCGAGTACCCGGGCCAGTAAGGACGTAATCCAGTCCGAAAGAGAGGTTTTGGTAGAGCGTACGAATGCCTCACTTCAGGCAGTCTCCAAATGGGGCGAAGCTAACCTTGCGGGATTCAACGCCGCCAAAACATAGGCGTGTCTGTTTACCGCCAAAAGGAGCCCGTTCACCATGGCTCCTGCTTTTCAGAATTACATGTATCCTTGGAGTGCACCGACCGCCTTCAACTTTTGGGAGTTGAAATCTCCTCCTTCATTATGGGACGAACTCGTAAATCCCAAAAAAACAGTTGTTTCACATATTTTTGTCGCGTAAAGTAACTTTTGTATGCAACAGTTTATTTTTAATCGGACTCTTATGCTAACTAAAATATAAATAGGAAAAAACAGACTTTTGAAGCTCTGGCTAATTTGTCGAAAATCTCCTAACCTCCTAGATTGACAAAAAACTACAGACGACAATCGGGACCAACAATATTTACGTAGGGAGCTTGATATGTTCATCCAAGGGCTGACCTCAGGAAACTGATCTAGGCGGCTGTAATTATTAAGCCACAAAAAATATCCAAACGTACAAAAATATAGGAGCGAATAATTCAAACGAAGTGTTTGATTGATAACGCATTGATGCGGGCATTCCTGGAGTACCCACATCAATCCTTTATCATATATTTTGACAGGCTGGATGGATAAGCTTATTTTATTTGTTTTTTTTTGTACTCACATTGCCATTTATAAAAAGGTTTATCCAGGCCTAAAATGTAACAAAATCACGAGTAAAAATTACATTTTGCGATGCTGGACGTGTTTATTTACTTGTGATTCTTATAGATATAATGATTATATTTATAGTCAATTGTAGAAGAATAAATAATGCGTTTGTTTGATTATTATTTTTTGTTTTGTTCAACAAGATGATTATTTTAATATTAAAACCTTAAATTGATGAAAATTTAAATAAATAAAAACATGTTTTTGTTTGCTTACATTGCATTATAATAATAATAGTTTATTTATTTTCTCACCACAATACACATTGAGTACATATTTTAGGGAACAGGTGGATACAGTAAATATATTGCGGGAGACAGGTGCATAAACTAGGCTTGGGGCCTGTTGTATTATTTACATACATAATTATACTTTTAGTCATATAAGTTCTGATGAAAATTTAATTACTAAACTTCATTAACCAAAGTAAAATAATAATGTGCTTACGAGGTTAAGTTACTTTCCATTAAGTACATTAAAAACCTACCTACCTTTTTAATATCTTCTAATTGTTTTTTACCTGACATGCATTCGCAAAACATTCGCAGAAATTATGCGAATGAAATTTCGTAACGCGAACGCGAATATTCGTCACATCACTACCCATTTGCGAACACTAGACTAAGAGTTTTTCAACACAAAAAAAAGTTTTAGACTAAAACAAGAGAATACATACGAAAGCGTGAAACCATTACTCTTTTTAAACTTCGCAACTCAGAGGTTGCACTAAGAGGAGCCGAGTACTAATCTTTTCAGTGAGAGAAAACAAGTGGTTTTTCAACGGTGACCTCGAAGTAACACAAACAGCTGCACGTGCTATGACGTCACAGAGCGTTATAAACAGTAGTGTGTACCATAAGGGTATACAAGGCACGAGATCAGGCACGTCCACAGGTTTGTGAGGGCCCCAGCCTTACGGGCCCCTCGGCCTTATGGCCCAAACGAACATGCAGGCGGGCCCCCAGACCTTACGGAGCCACACATAATATTCATTTACATGAAAAAGAGTGAAGATTATTAATGTCTTTTCTACTTTGAATTGCCGTAAATGTTTCTCAATAATAAATCAGAAGCAAGACCTTTCTAAATATATCCGAAACGGTAGATATTTTACTTACAACTTAAAAGCAACTTATATTTTACATATTGGATCAGTTCGACCACTTAAAGTTCTGAAAAAATAATTTTATATACTTATAACATCTGAATTGTTTTAAATTCAGATGTTATAAGTATATAAAATTATTTTTTTGTCATATAATATTTTCTCTTTCATATTTTTTCTTTTTGGGGTCCCAGTTTTTCGTGTGCCTTAGGGCCACTGCGCGTCCTAGTACGGCCCTGACAGAGTGTATCATAGCGCGGTGTGTATATTGTGTGTGACTATTTCTTTGAGGCAAAAGAAAATGCAGAGTCATTATAACCTCCTTAACTGCAGAGAATGGCGCTTTAGACATGTTGTAGCCTTTTTTACTCTCTCATGCCAACTAGAGGGGTCGAAGTGGTGACCGATTGTCAAGGTGACATCATTTAATTTTAAAGAGTCAAATCAAAATCAAATCAAATCAAATCAAGTGTTAAATGATATTTATTTCTGTAACTGGGTTCATACAAACACGTGTCAGTACAGTGTCTTCGTTACATAAGAACTATCTATAATTTCTCTCCCTATTGTCACGCAGCTATATCGTTGAAGGCTCTTAAATGTCAGACGCGGGAAAAACTGGGGGGTACTGCAAGTACTTAATAATATATCTGAAATCGCAACCCGCCTAGAGCAAGCGTGGTACAGACGCCTGCACATCAAGCTAATCTAACTGTAAAATTTTTCCAATTTGAACCTTATTCTTTTTGTTATAAAGTTAAAAACTATCAAAGAAATTTGACACATTGGGGTAGCTTGATGTACAGACGCCAGCACATCAAGTTACCACAATGAATGTGTCAAATTTGTTTGATCGTTTTTCAACTTTATGTCAAACAGAATAAGGGTCATATTCAACTGGGAAAATTGGACACATTGGGGTAACTTGATGTGTCAAATTTCTTTGATCGTTTTTCAACTTTATGTTAAACAGAATAAGGGTCATATTCAATTGGGAAAAGACACATCGGGGTAACTTGATGTGCTGGCGTCTGTACATAACCAGCACGAGCATTAACCTTTCAATCGTGTTAATTAGAGACACAATAAAAACACAAAGACAGTGCGTCCGCTTGGGTTGGTTTTATGAATTAATATTCCGAGTGCCATTTACGTATGACAGTAAACCCTTTGTTTTGCAGTAGGACAACAACAGGTTCAGTATCTATACATATAATAAAACAGTAACGACAGAAAAACTGTACATTGAGAATTTTCAAGAAAAAATAAGTGGGTTTTGTTAGAAAAACGTAACTGGTGACAAAAAGTGACTTTTTAGATTTTTTGTCTGTTTGTCTGTTTGTCTGTTTGTCTGTTTGTCTGTATGTATGTCCGGGGTGAACTCAAAAAGTACTGCATGGATTTACTTCAAATTTTGCATGAATATTACTAAGAGGTCGGGTCAACACATAGGCTATATATTATCACGCTATCACCTACGGGGGAGGAGCAGTGAATCTTTATTCTTCTTACTCATTCTGTGGAAGCGTGTAATCAAAGGACGCATATTTAAATGTTGGTTTTGTGTAAGCTATGCTATTATCTAGCTTTACACTATAAAAACTTCGCCATTTAAGTAACTTTGGCAGAGAAACATAGTTTAATGAATGTTAGTAGTATAAAGACAATTTGGAATCAGCGCCATCTATGAGAATGTATAAAAATCAAATCAAGTAACACATGAACACTTTTTGAAAATTAATTTAAATTTTGATCGTGTTGATGAGGTTAGTAGTTAGTTATTCTTAAAATTCATAGATGGCATTGTGCATTTTTTTCATCTACATATAATAAAACAGTAACGAAAGAAAAACTGTACATTGAGAATTTTCAAGAAATAATAAGTGGGTTTTGTTAGAAAAACGTAACTGGTGACAAAAAGTGACTTTTTGGAATTTTTGTCTGTTTGTCTGTTTGCTTTCACCTACGGGGGAGGAGCAGTTCATCTTTATTCTTCTAACTCATTCTGTGGAAGCGTGCAATCAAAGGACGCATATTTAAATGTTGGTTTTAAGTAAGCTATGCTATTATCTAGCTTTACACTATAAAAACTACGCCATTTAAGTAACTTTGGCAGAGAAACAAAGTTTAATGAATGTTAGTAGCATAAAGACAATTTGGAATCAGCGCCATCTATGAGAATGTATAAAAATCAAATCAAGTAACACATAAACACTTTTTGAAAATTAATTTAAATTTTGATCGTGTTGATGAGGTTAGTAGTTAGTTATTCTTAAAATTCATAGATGGCATTGTGCATTTTTTTCATAAAAGTTGTATCGTATAATTCGTTTTGACAAATTGAAGTTCCAACAAAACCCTCAAAATCTTGAGCAGAGTTCGGATCGTATCATATGGGATCGTATCAGTGTACGATTTTCAAAAGGAAGGCAGCTGAGGCCGTGGACAGAACCCTGCAGGGCAACTGCGGGAACGAACATTTGATGGGCAGTGTCACAGTTCTGCTCAGTGGCGATTTCAGGCAAACGCTTCCCGAGTTGACGCGGGGATCGAGGGCTGACGAGATGAATGCTTCGGTGAAACGATCTTCGTTGTGGTCACAAGTTCGTACGCTGCGCTTGACCATTAATATAAGAGCTCGGCTCGGCGGCATTGCACGCGCTCAAGAATTCTCCGATGTCCTTCTAAGTCTTGGCAAAGGCACTTTACCAGAAGAGAGAAGTGGACAGGCGGTGCTTTCAGAGTCTCTCGGTAGAGTGGTATCCAGCTTCGAAGAACTCATTCGCTGTGTGTACGTGGACATCAGTCGTATAGCGCACCAGCAGAATTCGTGTGAGAGGGCCATTTTGGCACCCAAAAATGATCATGCTGCAGCAATTAACGAATGCATTCTCTCGGACATTGAGGGGAATGAAGTGGTCTATACGTCGATAAGCACTGTCGTCGAGCAAGATGACGCCACACATTATCCCGTGGAATTTTTGAACTTCCTGTCAGCAAGTTGACTTCCAGCGCATACCATCAAGCTGAATGAAGGTCGGCGTCCCGATTATGCTTTTTAGGAACAAATCTCCTCCAAAATTGTGTAACGGGTGGTGCCTTAAAGTCATCTCTCTCCACAGACACCATTGAGGTGGAAATTATTACGGGTTGTGGCGTCGGCAAGGCAGTATTTATACAACGAATTCCCCTTATACTTCATAGCTTCCCGATCCAGTTCGAGCGCGTACAGTTCCCCGTGAGTGTTTGCTTAGTGATGACAATCAATAAATCGCAGGAGCCGATACTCAGAGCAGCAGGTGTAGATCTCAGGACGAGTTACTTCTCACACGGGCACCTGTACGTCGCTTGCTCCCGCGCCACCAGTCCTGACTATCTTTACATTTTGGCTCCTGGCAGTATAATTATCAACGTAGTTTATAGGGAAGTGTTATAAGGTACCTTAAGGTTACCTTTGAACGTATTTTTAACCGACTTAAAAAAAAAGAGGAGGTTCTCAATTGGACGGTGTTTTTTTTTTGTGTTTGTTACGCGATTACTCCGCCATTTATGGACCGATTTTCAAAAATCGTTTTTTTATTTGATAGGGTATACTACCAGGTTGTCCCATTAGTATTGAACCTCAGATCTGATGAGGGATCTTCGAGGAATTGAGGGAACTCCTCAAATAATATAGGAAAACATGTACCAATTTTTAAATTTTTTTTTGGTGACAAATCAAGCATTTACATTTAGCAAGTATCATTTCGTGTAGAAAAACTGATGAAGAAGACAGGCGATGGAACTCTTCAACGCATAACAACAAATTACTCGCAATAGCTACAGTCACATGTCTGTGCATGGTTTATGTATTTCCAATAACATTACGCCTGTCTATTTTAAAAGGTTTAGAAAGAACTTCTTTTGCAATTATTAACCGATTTCAATGATTCTTTCAAGTTTTGAAAGACTTTCTTTACATACAAAGAAACTAAAAATTGCAAAATAAAAAAAAAATACAAAAAAACTCTCTTCATGTAACTTATATTTTAATGCTATTTTAAAAGTTGTTAGGTAACTTATAATGCTATAGCGACACTGGAATCTTAGGTAGGTATATTTTGTAGAGCAGAGAGCCAGCCAGACGGTGGAGGCCTAGCTTTTGCTATGTCTTACGCAGTGGATGCACAGGTTAGGTTGGCACGTTGCAGGCGTCGAGCGAAATGAAACTAACTCAATCACGTAGTACAATAGTTATTATTGTCCAGTGAAGAAAAACACATTTACACAATATGATTAGCATTAAATTTAAAGATGCAGAAAAACAGCTAAGCAGACATGATGCATGGGCTATACAGAATCAGAGAGTATTACAAACAAATATGGACGTTCGTTCAGACGTTGCAATAGACAAAAGGAACCGTTTTGAGAGTCTAGTACTGTCAGTGTCATCGAGACAACATTGACAGATATAAGGCATAGATTTAATCATAAACCCTTACCATAATCTCAGTCTCATAGACAAGTTGAATGGTGTACCGATACATAGCTGGGTTCAATATTCCAACACTTCCCCTTACACCATACAACGGAACTCCAACCCTCATTACAGTTATACAACTTCATGGAGTTCTTACATTTAAATGAAACCTAAACTCATTATGTTTACAGGAAGACAAAGCTTTTGTTAGAATGTCAGCTATCATTTCTGTAGTAGGCATGTATGAAACAGAAATACAGTTTTTAGAAATCAAATCTCTTACAAAGTGATAGCGTATATCAATGTGCTTTGTCCTCTTATGACACTGAATAGATTTCAAAATCTTCTGGGCACTCTGATTATCATTAAATAGTTTACACACAATATTCCTATTCATTATCTCAAACCAAAACTGTTTGATAAACAGAATGTCTTTACAGGCGTCACTAATGGCTAGGTACTCTGCTTCAGTACTTGACATAGCGACGCAGCGCTGCTTTCTGCTCTCCCAATTAACAGTATTAGACCCTAACTTAATTACAAAACCAGTATAAGATTTTCGGTCAATAGGATCATTCGCCCAATCAGCATCAGCATAAGCTACAAGATCTAAATTGTTACATTTAATGAAAACTAAACCATAATCAATAGTTTTAGCTAAATAGCGTAGGATCCTTTTTCCTGCTAACCAATGAGCCCTTTCATAACAATTATTAAATTGACTTAAAATATTACATGCATATGTTATATCTGGCCTAGTACAGACACTCAGGTACATTAAACTACCTATCAATTCTCTAAAATTATAATCGTTATCAGATACATTATTATCACATTTATAAAATTTTTCATTTAATTGCATTGGTGTTGAAATACCTTTGCAGTCTGACATTCCAAAACGACATAGCAGTCTTTTAATATAATCTTTTTGACTCAACAATATAGTACCCTTTTCTCTATTTCTAACAATGTTTATTCCAAGACAATTTTTAATTGACCCTAAATTTTTAATATTAAATTTATTACTTAGATTGGACAATAATTGCTTTTTCTCTACATTATCGTTAGTGAATAGAAAAAAATCATCAACATATACAGCTAATATAGTTAAATTGCTAGAGTTTCTCTTAACATACACACAAGGTTCACATTTTGTTTGAGAATAACCATTAGTAAGTAGCAATTTATTTACAGTATTATTCCACACCCTACTTGCTTGTTTTAATCCATAGATGCTTTTCTGTAATAAACACACCTTATTACTATCATTTTTATAACCCATAGGTTGTTCCATAAATATTTCCTCCTTTAGTGGACTATGAAGGAAAGCAGTAGTTACATCTATGTGCTCGATGTCCATGTCTAACTCATTTGCCAAATTAATCAATATACGCATTGTTGAGTGTCTGACTACTGGTGAAAAAGTTTCATTAAAATCAATACCAGGTTTTTGACTAAAACCACGAGCCACTAGGCGAGCCTTATACTTGTCAAAATTTCCGGAAGTATCTTGCTTGATTTTATATACCCACTTACATTTAACTACGTTTTTATCCAGTGGTCTCTCGACTAAGATCCAGACACCATTGCGTAACAAAGAGTCATACTCGGCTTGCATGGCTGCCTGCCACTTCACGCGAAAAGGACTGGCCATTGCATCCTCATATGACAAAGGTTCATCAAACGCAATCTGCCCATGAGAGTAGAGAGAATAATCATATTCGCAGTCACCATACCTTTTAGGTGGGATACCCCTTGTACTCCGTACAGGACGTTGACTTGGCAACTCATTATTGCTAGGTCTGCGTTCAGTATCTAGCATAGAGTTGCCCTCAGACTCTACCATAGGGTCGCTCTCCTCTGCCCAAGACTGCTCATTTTCTTCCACCTGGTCGCAGTCGACGAATATAGATGGTGATGCTGGTCCACCAGCATTGGAAGACGTGTTTGTGCTGGGGGCCTCAGTCCCAACACTTTCACTCTCCATTTCACCACCTGAAATTGCAGAAGGAGGTATCAATTCACTAGAACTATTATTATTACAGTTCAACATTGGAACACAAACAATGTCATTCATTTTAAAATTATTATTATTTATCATTTTAAAATTATTAGTATTTATGTCACAATCCAACTTATTACAATTAATATCACAGTTTATCATATTAGAATTTATATTAGAGTCTGTCAATTCAATAAAATGGACATTTCTAGATTTAATTATTTTCTTTGGTTCAGTTGGATCTACTAGTCTATAACCCTTGGACATTTCACAATAACCCACAAAAATACACTCCTTTGACTTTGCATCAAGCTTGTGACGGTTATGTTCTGGAATCAATGAAAAAGCTTTACAACCAAATACTCTCAAGTGGCTTAGGGTCACTTTGGATCCTGTCCACACCTGTTCAGGAATACCGCCGGACAAAGCTGCCGTGGGGCTTCGATTCTTTAGATATATTGCAGTAGCAATAGCCTCTCCCCAAAAACGCTTGTCGAGGCAGGCCTCAGAGAGCATACATCTGGCTTTTTCCATAAGGGTTCTATTAAGGCGTTCAGATACGCCGTTCTGCTGAGGACTGTAGGGAATACTAGTTTCATGAATAATGCCCTCGCTAGACAGAAACTTTTCAAAGATTTTACTACAGTATTCCCCTCCATTATCTGTTCTGAAACGCTTGATTGTTTTACCCACCTGTTTCTCAACTAAATTTTTAAATTGTATAAAACATTTCATGACTTCATTCTTATGACACATAAGATAACCAAAACTTTTTCTAGAGAAGTCATCAGTAAATGTAACTAAATAACGTGCACCACCCCAGCTATTAATTGACATAGGCCCACAAACATCTGAGTGTATTAACTCTAAAAGATCATGAGCTCTTTTTGCTTGGCCTTTAGGGAAAGATTTCACTGTAAGCTTCCCCTTAATACATGAGATACAATTTTTCAACTTACCATGACAGTCATCTTCAAAAACAACATCATCTGCAAGGCTCCGTATCCCATACATACCATGCAAGCTCAAATGCCCAAGTCGCTTGTGCCATACTTCCAATGGCACACTAGAAGTAGCTGCTAAAGAACTTTGTTGTGCTTGCTTATTAGCACTTGTGGTAGCAACATTACATTCTGAAATACAATTTAGGCTAGAAAAACAATCAAGTTTATAAATACCCCTGAAACATGTTGCATTAGCAAAAGGCTGGCCTTGAGGATCAATTATTTTGCAATTATCTTGTTTGAATACTACACTAAAACCTGACTTAGTCAGTTGACTAACTGATATAAGATTAGTAGTCAATTTAGGAACAAACATTACTTTTGGCAAAATCTTTAGATCACTATTATTATTGAGATTCAAAGAGACGGCACCAAGACCTTGACATTTTAAAACTTCTCCATTAGCAACTGTCACTTTTGACTTAAAATTCATGTCAATGTCTCTAAAAAGGTCCATATCACAGCACATGTGCGAAGTACACCCGGAGTCCACAATCCAGTCCACGCTTCCGTAAACAGATAAGAGTGACACTGACACCAACAGTGTGTCTGCAGACCCCGCAGCTAAGTTATGATCGCTATTGCCTTGCTTCTTCAAATCATTCTTCAACTTGAAACATTTTGATTTGATATGCCCTTGCTTCTGGCAGTAATGGCACTTAAGTGGCTTCCTCTTTGTAAATAAAACCACATCATCATTTGATTTGCCATTATTAGTGGATTTCCGGAACTCCTCTTGAAGTAGTCGAGCTCGCACTGCTTCACTCGTGAGAGTTTCAGAGAGGTTTGCTGTTTCTAGACCAGAAACCAAAACATCAAAATCCTGTGGTAGACCACTAAGTAAAATTTCTGCAACTTCTTTATCATCAATGACTCTTCCGATGTCTGCAAGTTGTTGTACTAGGGTCATTATACCTTCGATGTAAGCACCCATTGAATTATAATCATGGTAGTCAGATCTATGAAGTTTTCTTAAAAGCACAACCCTCCGATAAAGTCCTTTATCCTCAAACACATCCTGCAGCTTTTTCCAAGCTTGCTTTGCGCTTGTAGCATTGCGCAAATACTGAATGCAATTCGGCTTTACTGCCAAGCATATTCTAGCCAAAGCTCTTTGATCCATGCTGCTGCTAGTCTCAGAACCATCAATACATAACCATAAGCCTTCCATGATAAGCGCCATTCGCATCTGGAACTTCCAGTTGTGATACGAGCCAATTCCATCCAATTTATCAAAAGTGTACAAACCTGCTGACGACACATGAGGCGTGTGCCCGCCAACGGTAGCTTCTTGCGGCTGCTGTGACATTGCACACGACATAAAATCCGCTTCTTCGTGTTCGTGTTTTCGCCTGCACCGCAATACTGTGCCCGTAATCAGTAGAACATAATACTGGGCCTGGGCCCATAACCTGTAGAGCAGAGAGCCAGCCAGACGGTGGAGGCCTAGCTTTTGCTATGTCTTACGCAGTGGATGCACAGGTTAGGTTGGCACGTTGCAGGCGTCGAGCGAAATGAAACTAACTCAATCACGTAGTACAATAGTTATTATTGTCCAGTGAAGAAAAACACATTTACACAATATGATTAGCATTAAATTTAAAGATGCAGAAAAACAGCTAAGCAGACATGATGCATGGGCTATACAGAATCAGAGAGTATTACAAACAAATATGGACGTTCGTTCAGACGTTGCAATAGACAAAAGGAACCGTTTTGAGAGTCTAGTACTGTCAGTGTCATCGAGACAACATTGACAGATATAAGGCATAGATTTAATCATAAACCCTTACCATAATCTCAGTCTCATAGACAAGTTGAATGGTGTACCGATACATAGCTGGGTTCAATATTCCAACATATTTGGTGTTGTAGAACCTTCACGCAGACGACGTCGCGGGCAGCAGCTAGTTAGTATTAAAGGTGGGGTGAATTAGTGAACCTGCCTCGCAAATTATCAGGGATCTGTCCAGTGTCCACAGTTATTTTACTGATCTGTGTTTTTACTATGACACTGTTTCAACACTGCACGGAGTAAGTATCTTAATAGTCCAGAGTACTTTTTTAGATGCTAATTAATGAATTTCCTACAACTTCTGCACGCGGCGTTCGTTCGTTTATTTACAGTTATCTTAAATATATACGCATGCAGTTCTATTGCACTTGTTGGTATGTTCCTTTTTTTTAATTAGTGATATAATTTTTGAAATCAGACGAATAGTTTTGGAGAGTATCCCATACATAATCGGTGGCGTACCGCGTGTCTGACATCAGCTGGTACCTCGAGTTTGTTACATTTGAAGCAATATGTTTCATAACATGTATAATGCAGAGAGCCACGATGCATGCCGATCTACAGCAGCCACCGCCCGTTCGATGACACAGGATAGAATGATGTTAAGAAGCAGATGATATTACTTTTATTTGTTTATGAATTTGGCTCCATTAGTGTAATTGCTTTCCGGCGTTTTGATGCGAGAGTAAATAATAAATAAATACTTTAGGTGCAAACAAAATTTACCTCTATCGAATGTAAGTGGATACGCCGGAAGGGAGAGGACCGGACGCTCTAGAAGGACATAAGTATAAATACCTTATTGATGATGTCTTTTGCAATGCATATGTAGTACTCGCAACAGGCGTGCGTGTATGACTACACATTATTATACACTTGAAGTTAAACGAAATAAAAGAAGTTTGTAAGAATCGTAGTAGAAGGCGCTTTGTAGATTTTGCCTACCTCATTAAATAAAGCCGTTATTTTATTTAAAATTTTATTTATTACATTAGTATAGGAGAATAGATTTGAGTTGAAATAAAAATAACTAAAACTAGCTTCTGCCCGGGACTTCGTCCGCGGGAAATTTCTTATTTTAACATAAGATTACACTCGATTGCTATTACTGTATTTAATTTTATTAGTAAAATATTTTTTGGAATCAGATCAGTAACTTCAAAGATTACCGAATGTTATGGCATTTTGCCTAGCGAGCCGCTGCGAGCGCTCAGCGCTAGTCACCCTATCCCTTATTTCAGAGACATGCTGCCTTAAATGAGATAGACGCTGCGCAAGTGCGCACGTTCAGCGCTAGATTCCCGAGCACGGGCCTGCGATGTTATGACATTTTGCCTACCAAGCCGCTGCGATCGCTCAGCGCTAGTTTCCCTATCCCTTGTCTCAGAGACATGCTGGTGCGTACGTTCAGCTCTAGTTTCTCGAGCACAGGCCCGCGACGTCCTCACATTTTGGCCAGCGAGGCGCTGTGAGCGCTCGGAGCTAGATTCTCTAGCGCGTGCTTGCGAAATATTTTCTCTATTTCTCGAGAGGCACTGCTCATTTTCAGGGGCAGATTCTTCCGTACGGCGTACTCGAGCGGCTCTTGTCTGTGATGTCTGCCGGGACAGTTGAGTTTTCCTTTTAGGCATGCTCTCAACAAACTACGCACAGACTTGAAAACAATCATGAACAAAGGGGAGCGACTCGAACACCGTCTGCCTTTACAAAACAAAACAATCGTAATATCGAATAACTTATAACTCGTATCGATTATTACGATAGAACGACTTCTTCGGAAGAAGTACGAAACTACGAAGACGAACATACAAAACAACGAAATTACGATATTTTCGATTATGAAGTATTTAAATTTATCAAACTATCAACAACAACAACCATACGAACGAAACAACCGAAACCAATAAGCAACAGACTTGTAATAATTATAACTTATAAATAAAAATTCGAGAGGGTCATCAATCCACGGAAAGTCTTAACACCGCAATTCAAAAAAATTACGTAATTGCAGAACGCCATCTATGGGCAAATGGGTAAAACGTCTGCACAATGAAAGTTATGCTAGGGCCTGGGCATTTTGCGTTTTAGTAATTTTATATTATCTCCGAAACTGTATGACCAATTGATATACTTTAAATGGCAAATCTTATCTGTATGATGTTCTTGTGATACTGAAATAATTTATTGTCTTAAGAATTAATATTTTATTTCTCAAATAATCAACCAAACGTAAGTATGCCGAAAAAATGTTTTTTTAATGCAATAAAAGAAGTATAAAAGCTAAAATATAAAATAATATAGAGATATGGTATCACGGACTTTTTTGTAGAAATAATTAAGACGAACCAGGTAGCCATACATTGTTTTTAATTTTAAGCAACTGTTTAGGCAGCGCACGCAAATAATTCTGTTTTATGAGGTATTTTTTTCCGACTTGCTAGACAAAAGTTGTGATAGCTCGGTTAATATATATGTTATAGAAACAATTTATAGCCTATAGCACTCAGGAATAATGTAGCTTTCTGCCAGTTAAATTTTTTTTAGAATTGGATTATGAGTTCCAGAGATTACCCCCTACATACAAATTTACAAACTTACAAACTTACAAATTTTACCTCTTTATAATATTAGTATAGATATAGATTTGGGAGGCAAACTTGAATTTAACAAAACCAAAGCCACAGACCTGGGAAACTTTAATAACTTATCGGAAACACATTACCGATTTTCAGATACGATCAAATAATAAACCTATTATGTAAATCGTGAATCAAATCTAAAGATATCGACAAAAGTTACCGAAGTTCTGAGGTAATATTTAAAATGTAAATAAAAGGGAGTTTTTGCTGTTTGGAATAACATTATAATATACTTACACACTTTGCTCGCGACGTCGTCGGAGTGAATTTTATACTGTAACATCCCCTCCGCCCATTCTTAAGTTTTAATAGTAAATATAGCCAATAACACGCACAAATAGATATCACAGACTTCACAGATTAGGTACATCCGAATCTGATTAACAAACATCTAAAAATACTACCTTGTTGGTCTGATGGTCGCAATCGCTACTGCTGACTATGAGGTCCTGGGTTCGATCCCCGGGTCGGGCAACATCATATTTTGAGTTTATCCATCTGGAATTTCTCAGTAGCAACCCGGAATTTGGGAATGTTCTCGATTGATGGCTTTAGGCTCGCCCCTATTACATGGGACTTATACGTAACTGTTGAATTGTGGGTGTACTGTACGTACAGCCTTACTTTTCAAGCAACATAGGCGTGATGTTATTTCTCTGAATTGATAGAGATCGACTGCCATTGAATCTTTGTAACTCCTAACTAAATTCTACAAGAATGTTTATTTTGCTAAAAACAATGAGTATACACATACATGCAAGATGTTACATACAGTTTAGTTTAATCGCTGTCATGTTTTGCCTTAATGGCGTACAAAATATTAATTGAGAAAGAACATAATTATGTCATTTCCTTATCAAACAATAGGTACTAAAAAATGAAATGAACAATTATTAAGGGCCAGAAACAATTTTGAAATGCTTAAAGTCAAAAGTTATAATTGTTACATACAATATAATCATAGTCAAATAATCCAAATATTTCGTACAAGTCAAGGTTTAGGTACATAATTCTTATTTAAAATAAATAATATTATTAATAAAATCAAATATTTCCTAAAAGTCAGGGTTAAGTTAGTTTATCAGTCAAAAATTCGTTAGTGCTGTAATAAGCTTTCTCTATCAAAAGCGTTTTTAATCTAGTTTTTAATTTTTCTCTTGTGTCCTCCCTCCAATATTTTGGTAATTTATTATAAAGAATTGGTGCCATACAAAATACACTCTTACGCAGCAATGCCGTTCGAGATCGTGGTATTTTGTAATAATGATTGAAGACTTACGAAGGCTTTAAAAGGATACTGATCTTTAAGCTCTCACATTGTAAGAAGGACACGTACTAACTAAAGTAGGCATTTACCTACTCCTTTTTATCTCTGATACGTTTTGTTGGCCGGTAGATTGGAAATACGTAAGTATAGTGCTATCACCACGGGCGAGAGAATCGCGGTAAAAGGCTTGTCGCGCCATTAAATAGTCGACAAAACGATAACGCCGATGCTTGCTCTGACTGATCTGCCCCCCTAGCCTAGTTACATCAAATCCCTTTGTTTTGACCACGTGACTTATCACCTTTCGCTAAGTCACGTGGTCAAAACTAAGGGATTTGAGGCGTTCTCGATTGTAGAAAGAGAATAGATACGAATCGTTTGTAACTTGGCTAGGGGGGCTGGTCCCCTTATATCTGTGTGGTTCTTTCCTTAAAAGACCATTTCAGATACTAATGTGCATGGTTCTTATAATATGATCTGACCAAAATGTCATGACCTTAAAACAGACTATGACCTCTGAGTTTCTTTCGGTGTTTCTTCTAAGAATAGTCAGTTAGTGAAACGCTGACCTCACCTAGCTGAAAAAAGACGTGTAAAAGTGTGTTTATGAACGTTTTTACAGTAATAAATATTATTTTATCATTTTACCGTGTTACCACCTATCACGGATGCATGAGGTTGTGGTTCAAATCCGGGTAAGTACCAACGTGACTTTTTCAATTCATATAAACTTTCTTAGTTTATTTCTTAGTTTTTTTTAAGTACTAGCAGACGTTCCCGTTCCTGTGGGAATACAGGGATAAAAACTAGCCTAGTCACCCGGGGATAGTGTAGCTACCCAACAGTGAAAGAATTTTCCAAATCGGTTCAGTAGTTTCGGAGTCTATTCAATGCAAACAAACAATCAAACATTTCCTCTTCATGAATTAGTATAGATACAGCAATGTGGGTTAATTACATGCTACTATTACCACATTATAAATATTAATACAGTAGGACAACGCCTTTGATCTCTGGAAAAATGCCGACAACTTCTACACGCGTTAGCCCTGAATAATACCTCCCGCACTACGAACATCGTTTTGTTCGCAGTGCGGGAGCAGCTTTCCCGCGTCTCGCCTCTCACACCCCGCACAATTGCCCTGTCTAGACGGCTTCGTCGGACAACTGTATGTTTTTAGACTGTGCTAGAACAGTAGTCTTGTTAACCCGTCCAATTAAGCTGAATACGCTTGTGTCTGGAGTGCGTTCACGTCAAAAATGCAATGCATCGAACTTACGACCTACTAGTCCAATGCCTTAGCCATTAGGTTATTGCCGCTTAGGTATGTAAGTTTATCTTACACACATCACAGGCGTTATGTTAAGTTACGTGTCAAACTAGGCTGAGAATTAACACTTTTGAAAAGTCACAAATGAAATGATAGTATCTTTAATCGGCCGTCCTTCAGTAATTTGCTTGGAAGAAGAAGTGGCGAAACAAACGGCCCACAAGCGAATAAAATCGAGTCATCTATTAAAATTATTTAAAAAAATAAGAAAAAAATAATCTACTAAGCTGGGGGTTCCAGAAACATGCTTGGCCTCTAAATGGACACCAAAATTATCACCCTCCCATCCAGTAAACATAGTTTATGGGTCATACTATTTACTCAATAATTATGGACAATACATAAAACTCCTTTTAAACAGCACTTACAAAATGACAGAACACGGAAATAGAGAAGGACGAATATTGATTTCGATTTGTACAAATACATATATTGATCTTTAAGTGATAGTTACTGGAAATCGCCCAATAGCCAAAATAAGACCTATATTTATACAAAAACATAAATTTAGCTTAGTTGGTTACCAAGACTACTAGGCCTTTTTTAAAAAGAGCAGGACTTTCTCCATTACCTAACACTCTTCGGTCAGCATCAAAGCTACGTTACTGCTAAAAAAAAAGCGAACCAAAAAAAAAACAAAACTTTCCTAAAAGCACAGTACCTTTTTCCCGAAAAATCCAAAAGTAGCTACTGACTTCGCTGTGTTTAAAAAAGCTCACATGATGGAACTTTTACGAGTTAGACTAGAATTTACGCGTTGAGGTGAAAAAGTCTTTGTACAAAGAGCATAATATTTCACGTATTTCAGTAGAAAAGCCTACTTGTATATCCTACTAATATTAATAAATGAGTAAATTTGTTTATGGACGTCAGTTACTCTTCTTTTACGCAAAAACTGCGGAATTAATTTTAATTAAACTTTATAATAATATAGCTTATACATCTAAATAACACATAGGCTAATATATAAAGATATTTAATGAATTGTCTAAAATATAACGATAAGTGTATAGTAAGAAGGAAAAATTCTGCTATCCGCGAGCTCTTCTGGCGTGCTAGACGAAGTCGCGGGCACCAGCTAGTAGGTATACAATATGTGGGTTATAATTTATTCAGATTTGTGCTTTTCTATCGAAATAGCTTCGCGTTGATCCTGTGTTTTACGAACATGTCAAATAGAAAGCTTCGTGTTGCGTCTTTTAGGGTTCCATAGAACAATTGAAAAAGAAATAAGAAACCTTTGTGAATAAGGTCGTTTCTTTGTGTACATACATACCTTATTGATTATTATCTCATTGCCAGATTTATACCGCTGCAAAAGTTTTTGGCGGTAAATATGAAAAAAAATTGCAATAAAGGAATATTCTTAAGTAGGTTAGGCGGTCTTGGTATCAAATTTGTTGACTGGTAAATAATTATATAATACCACAGCATATAGGCTAATCTTGGCTGGCATTGGTTTAGTTCTCTATACGACCATACCTGTAGTTTAGACAAAAGGTGAAAACTGTTAAAAGTTAAGAAAGTAACATTGCCTTGTCGCCCACGTCTTATAGTTTTCTCGAAGAGATATTGTTTATTGTTCGTCACAGGTGGAAATACAGGTCTTGAAAAACACTGCGGATCTAGAAAACCCGTTAAAAAAACAATGAGCTGCATTAAAAGTGTACCTGTAAGTTTGAATTCATAATACCGACTAACAATTTGTATATACGGAACCAACGCATCTTCCACGACCTTAATCAGTTTTTACAAGCCCATCGAAACTAGAAAGCTGTAGGTTACGTCGTCTTTTACGTGACAGGTCGTAAAGTCTTGTGACACGTAGATACGCGGTATAAAACACGTCTTGTTTTCCATTACCAGATGTTCCGAGAGTCGAGGTTTTATTTGGAGAATTTATGAAAAACACTACCTTTTTTTTTATAGAGGCCGTCTCGCAGTGCACTCTACTGAGGGGTGGCACTGCTATCTGCTTAACTGGTCAAACCTGTGAACGACCTCAGTACACAAGGCCTCTAGCAAGGAGCATTACGTCAGAATACAAGTGACACTCGCTAAGGGCGCCCCCTGTGGAGTTCGGAGCTCGGCTTAGGGTGTCACTGATCAAATAAAAAGGGAAGGCTGGATCTGAGTTAGATTACAAACACCCCTTCCACCTGAAGGGGATCTTTAAGTAGAACATGCGCAGAACTAAGAGGGGGTGCACTGCACTGGTGCCCACGACTTCGTCTGCGCAGGATTAGCACGCTAGAATAGCTCGCAGATGACAGATTTTTTTCCTACTTACTTTACACTTATCGTTATATGTTGGACAATTCATTAAATATCTTTACATATTGTTATTCTGATAACAACACAGCATATGTGTTATTCTGATGTATCAGCTTTATTATTGTAATGTTTCAATAAAATCCATCCAGTAGTTTTTGCGTAAATAAGTAACAACATCTATACAAAATTTCGAATTTATATCATTAATAAGTAGGATGACACTCACAAATATAATAGATCCAGAAATAACACCTTACAACTTCACAATTTTACATATTTTACCTCTATATAATATTAGTACCTAGGTAAGTATAGACAGACTAAAGAATCAAATTTCGTACTGAAAAACATAATGTAGGTAAAGAAAAACCTTGAACACAGGCTTCTGGTATTTTCTAACCGAGTGCTTCCAGCGACCAAAGTGTTTAGTCATGCGGAAGAGCCTTAGTTCCAAAGTATGTATAATAAGTCGCAGGGACCCTGCGACTTATTTCAAGTTGAAATGTCGTTTTTCTGCAAAAGACTTGATTATTGGAAAATAAAAAATGTTTTCGTAATCATAAGGTTTAGTTTCATTTTTCCACAAAATATCCAATCAATTCCTACTTACGTACAGATGCCAGCACATCAAGCTAACCCAATCTGTATTTTTTTCCAATTGAACGTGAACCTGAATAAGGTTGAAATAAAGTTAAGTAATAAAGTTGAAAATCTATCGAATAAATTTGACATATTGGGGTAGGTTGATGTGCTAGCGTCTGTACCTAAAGGTTAAGTCGCCTTCCTCCCTTGCATAATTAAGTGAGCATAAAAAGTTTGAATAGCACATTAACTTTATGAAAAGCTTAAAAATATCAGCGGAGGTTGTGACTAAAAAATCAAACATTACGAAAGCGCGTAAAAGCCGTTAACGCGGGCTGTCATTTGTACAGACGCCAGCACATCAAATTACCCCAATGTGTCAAATTTTTTTAATCGTTTTTCAACTTTATATCAAACAGAATAAGGTTCATATTCAACTGGGAAAATTTGACACATTGGGGTAACTTGATGTGCTGGCGTCTGTACATACATCCATGACAGTAGTAACAGATAGGCAGAAACCTGAAAATCTGACAGCCCGTTTAACCAGGGGTATCGTGTTACCCAGAAACTGGGTTGTGGTCAGAGAGGCAGTCGCTCCATGTTATTCACTGGTGGATTCAGGTGCATCTGGTTAAACTGGAAGCCGACCCAACATAGTTGGGAGACGGCTGGACAGATGATGAGTAACTTTAGGAAAACTTTATGAAATACTACCAGTTACTTTTTAGATTCATAAATAATCTAGACGATATGATAAGCCATAGTGTTACAGATAAAAAACTTGTTAGTTATTAATATTATAACTTATCAGTACCTACTTGAATGTAAAAATCTGCCTCAATTTTTTGCTGTAGAACAATTGTTTATGAAACAATAATTTTTTTTTTATTTTTTTTTAAATGTCAATGGAAATAAAATCAAAAACACAAATAAGGCGCCAGTGTGGAAATTTTTCTTCGATTTTTCCTAATTAATAAATTTACTTATTCATTCACTCCAGGATCATGGTAACATGGTGGTTTTTTTTAAACATGCTTTGATATACCTTCCAACCTGTACTTTAATCTAAGTAAACAAGGGTGTTTATTTTAAAATAGAACGTATTTATCACGCAATATCACGTGCGCTAGTTACAGACACGACACTGAACAACATTGCGTTTACCTGCTTACTTAGTAGCTTGTAAGCGTAATATATAGGGTGACTAGTAATTAGTCACCGATACCTAAACACATTATTGTATTCATGATTTCAATCAACTTTCCCAAATAAACTTTTTTTTAACACTTAAACTTATAACACAATAAACAACCAAAACGCTGTTTGAGATCGATCACAGTAGGCACAAATCTGCACGATCTATCAATTGATAGTCTGACCTCGGGAAGGGCAAATTGTACTAGTAGTAGTAGCGTCACACGCTCCTCACCTGATCGATCAAAGTCGCGCGCGCAAATTTCTAACAGCTTTTGTGTTATTGTGATAAAAGAAATTTAATGATTAAAAAAAAAGTTACATCGGGAAAGTTATTTGTATTCATGAGAACCATCACGTGTTTAAGTATCGGTCACTAATTACCAGTCGCTCTATTTAATGGTTGGTAAAAATAAAAGGGACTCTCAAGGGAAGCCACTTCAAATTCTTAAGATAGACTATTTTACATAAAGGAAACGTTGCGTTATTTTGAAAAAGAAATAAATCTGCATTTACAGATTGCTCGACAAGCTTACCTTACAGGAATGAGTGACGCATATACAGATCGTGGATCAAACGAAACAGGGCGATAGTTGGGGTTACTTGTAGCACAAAAATATATCTGTGGCATTCAATGATATTATAAGTAAAAAGGTGTAGATAGGTTACCTAGACAACATTCGATCTTCAAAAAAGGCACACTAACGCGACGCGACACTGAGGTTAAGTGTGGCTAATTAGCCACATTTTAAAATGTCGCTTGTTGAGCGCTTATAACCGATCTACACCTTTTTACTTATAATATCATTGGTGGCATTGTGATTTATTATCCAACGCACTTTAAGGGCCTAGTCTTCTAGTGCACAATATAAGAATCGCGTGCGGCCAGTCCACGCAACGAGCGTCTGTACTCGGACTCCCCGCAGTCCCCGCATTCATCCTACCTAGCGTAATATTATTTAATAATTTTGACACGGTCGGAAAGTTGCTCTACTAAGTATTTTTCAATATTAGTTTATGAAACTGTTGCATAATGAAGGGTATAAATACGGCTCGATTTATAATAGTAATTATATGTATAAACGAGTGGGTTAATACCTAGTTTTGTGCAGTTCATATGTACAATAGTTTATCTACTCTCATACATTGGGTTTATACTCATTGAACCTAAACAAAAAAAAACACGAAATTTAGTACAACAAAACGTATCATTGGCGCCAACCAATCCAGCACATCACTGCGCATGCGCTGATACGAGTGACTACAGACAATTAAAAATTGGAATTCAAACTTCATTGTAATGGTATAAAAATGGCGTCTTCAGTGTGAATTTAAAAAGTGCTTAGGAAACTCGTGAGCAACTTACTCATTACTACTTCACTAGACACTCGGCAGATTTACGCCCTCGCCTACTGCTCGGTCTGCAACCCACAGCCTCGTGTAATAATGAGCAACTTAGCTCACTTATATTCATAATATACTATTGTAACATGATTTTTGTTAGAAAAAAAATGTTATAATATTATTCTATTTTTAAATTTGGGTATTGTCATGTGTTCATATAGTATGTCAATTTGTATGAGAGTAGATAATATAGACGACTGGGTGTTAGTTATCCGTGTTTTTGTGTGTTCTGTTACTCGACATAGAAAACTATAGTGGGAGTGATGAATGTGAGTACAACGAAGTACGAAGCGTTATTTTTAAGGTTAAAAGAATACAAACGCCATTTTTTATGTAAAGCAAGTTTATTATAATGCTAACAAAATTAATGTTTCTTTTTTCCTTTCTTTGTTTCGTAAAATATACATGTAAGTCTATGTGACGAATCACTTTTCCTGAACGGCAGCGTCTGCAGCGGAAAACGTGGACGCGTTCTTATTTCTTTTTACTTTATTCTCAATACCTTGAATGATATATGGCGGGTCTTTTATTGACATGGAGCGTTCAAGACGGGAATCAATTAGCTCAGGAAGCAGACAATTCAAATAAAATTTTGACAATGGGCCTACCATTTTGTCGTGCCAGAACGTAGGGTCTCTTTTTATGTATTCGACTTTCATCAAGTACTCATCTCCAGTCCATACGGCAAATAAGCATATATCCATCTCCGTAATGTTTAATTGACCCTGAATTTGGAAATAATAATCATGGTTTTTGTCAATTACGAATGTATTTTTCCTCGTGTTGTATTTCCAAAATTTTATTTTTTTTGCTTTTATAGCTTCTTCAGCTAGCATATTCTTTGCAGAAAATGGGCATTTCACTTCTACCAGTCCTGTTTTTCCATCTTTGTCTTTATAAATACCATCGGGACTGGCTCCTAAATATTGAAGTGTCTTATGAATATAAAGACCGCAGCGGGCAATTGTGATGTTTTCCTGCAGAGATAACTGGTTTAATGCTCTTTGTTCATTATCTCTACCATATGTGACCGATGGGACATTTGACAAGTTTTGCGGTTTCACAATAGCTTTCACTAAAGGAGCGCAGCTAATGTCTTCTTTCCGTTTACAAATTTTCCCAAAGATAGACGCGGTTAACCTAATTTTTCTGTTCTCCAACCATTCTTGACTGGAACTTTGGTCTATCGTCTGTCTCTGTAGTTCCTCTCTTTGTTGGTCAGAAAGTTCAATTTGTTTAAAAAAATCATTTTTTGCCATTTGAAAATCTTCATCCGTCATATCTGGTCTTTGAGCTTTCTGTCCATAATCAGGATCATTCATATTTCTTCGGAATTTTTTTCGAAATGATCTTTTGTATACTTTTCTTTTCGCTTTTTGTGCCTCATATATATTTGTATATTTGCCAGGAGTTTTGTTAAATACGCATTTATGGATAGCGTTTATTGGTCGCTTGGTGTTAAATGAAATAAGTGAAGCGGAACACCTTTCCTGATATGAATTTTTCAGTGTGTAATTTATTCTTTTCCCCCCCACATATTTGGCAATCACTGAATTGAATGTCTCAGCAAGATTGCTATCAACATCATAAATAAGACTTTTAGCGTTTGCAGCTAAAAACAAGACAATTTGAATCATTTTCCTCCACAAAATTGTGTTAGCTACATCGAGTGCCGTATTTCGGTCGGTTTTGTCAGTTGCTGGGCATATAGCGTCATCGCAATCGGAGTGACTTCCAAAAGAATGGTTTAAAGCATTCAAAATATCCGCACGAAGTTTAACCATTTTTTGACTGTCAGTCAGGTCTTCGTGTTTCCTTAGCTTTATAGCCCGCACTGTGTATCTGCGTAATTTCATGATTTTGAAATCAGTTAAAAGTTTCCTTAACTGGATAGGTATATGAGTATCTTTAGTAAGTGCTCTCAGTTTGTTGCACAGATTTCTCAGAAGGTGGTTTCTGCACTCGATTTTCTGAACCTTGCACGTTTTATAAGGATTACTTTCTAATATCTTTTTATGAGTACTTGAATCACCGTCTGATATCAGTCTAGCATATATTAGACCGTGAGTTTCAAGAGAGCTATTGAAACCTTCAACAAGCGACGTTGACTCCATACTGGAAGAACTACCAGAATAGTTCTTATAGCAAATGTGATTTGCAGGTTCAATTTTTTTATTTTCTGCTTTTGCACAAACTACGCAGTATTTATTTTTTACACCAAGGTATAAAATTTTACCCGTGTATGCGCCGATTATTGCTGCTGCACCTGATGATGCTGAATAGTTATTTCGGAAAGATCTTTTGGACCAACACCCGTCAGCTATTACATCAATCATTGGTGTACCTTCACAGTCGACACTGCCAATTTCTTTAGCATGTTCTGCCTCTTCGATGCCTGCCTTGGCCATTTCTTCTATTGCCGTCTTATGGAACCATTCGTAAACTTTTTTACTTGTTTGGGCATATAAATTTTTTGACATACCAGGTATATCAGTAATACCTGCTAATTCATTTAAATTTCCCAACCCACAGCCAATACTAATAATACCTGAAACTATACCGTGATTTACATCACAAGTGTTAGACGGATCTTCAGTATTTATGTCAAATTCGGAATTACAGAGTTCACACTTGAAACGCAGTTTTGATATAAAACCTTTACGTCGCTCACCGATACATTTCAGATTTGTGTACCTGCATCCGAAAGATTTTTCGTTATGATCAGCAATCTTCCCCAAATTTTCTAAAAAATATCTGATCGATACGATTCTGCGTCCTTCTAGACAAAACAGTTCGTCATCATTGGTAGTGTCTGTTACATTTTCAATTTGTAGCGGTTGGTCATCGCTAGCAATTACAGGATGTTGACGTTTCCTTACGAAAATTCGGCGAAATGGAAAAGCCTCCTCAAATGTTCGTTTCCGGTTATTTTTTTTATTTGACTTTGTTACGTTTTCAGTTCTATCAATATTTTCATTCATCACTGGTACTTCCGTAGTAGAAGACGTAGGCTTAAAATTTTGAGCTTCTGACGGAGCTTCTGACAGATTGCTAATATCTGACAACGGTTGACGAGAGCCAGCAGCGTTCCTGTGAAATTAATTGAATTAAATAAGTCATATTTTGAACAGTTTTTAGAAGTGTTAGTAAAAAATCGTCATAATACTAATATTATTAGAAGCACGCTGCGATTTCTTCCGCTGCGAAAAGTAAACAATGTGTAATCCAAATTTTAGGTTACCTTCATACAAAATTTGATCTGTATTAATTCAGCCGTAAGGAAGTATAGAGGAAACAGACATACACACTCGAAAATCGCATTTAGAATATAAATTTGACTAAAGTATATTACACTAGTGACTCACAAATACATAAACATTAAACACACACATACCTTTACCCAACACCCCCCCCACGCACATCCCCACTCCCACCCCCAAACACACACACACCCAAACATACCCCAAACACACCCCCACTCACACCCCTATACACTTCCCCACTCCCACCACCAAACACACCCCCTCCCCCAAACACATCCCCACTCCCCCACACACCCTCACTCCCCTTAACACACCCCCACTCACCCCACAGTCACACACCCACCCCCACAAATCCACCCCATACACACCCACACGCGCCCCCACAAACACACCCCTTCTGACAGCATGCATAAACACACTAGAATAAGATAAAAAAACGATTTTAATTAATTAAATAACGAATTTAATTTTACCCTGTAGTTAGGCTCTCAGCACAAATACTGTAAACAATTCTACTTACCTTTGGATTCTATTTCTCTTCATCACTTCTACGTTTGAACCCAATTTTCTTTTTTTCGTACAAGCATATTTTTTTTTATTACGTTTACGATCCATATTGAAATCAAATCTTTACAAACTATTAGGTACTGATACACAAATATTTACAAAAACTATAATTAAAACACAAATATTTACAAAACACTCGAAAAATTATATACATAAAATAATAAAGTAGAGCAACTTTAGATTCACAACGGTGCGCAACCTATGTTAGAGCGAGAGCAAAGTTAGAGCGAGAGGGAACAGTCTAAATTTGTCGTGGACCACACGTCTGAACGCTCCGGCCGTGCAGTGGCCACTAAGGAATTTCCCTTGCAACTCTTGTTTATAAACTAGTTTTTTGTAGGTCTTTTGAGATAATTATTACTGTTAGAGTAAGGTGATTTAGGTGCATTTTTTTTTTGTCTTTTCTTTATTGAACTCTTGACATCAAAATAATCTAATTATTACATACTTACGATGCACAGTTTTTATGAAAAAACCCGTTTATTAAGAGATAAAAACAGATAATTTTGATGAAATTGGGACCTCTGAATTAAGAAAATGTAAGATAATTAGAAAAAACTAATCAGCGCATTTCAAAGACGAGAATGTTGAGCTCATTATGCGCTGAACAGATTTGTAAATTAATTCTTTATTGCCATAAACTAAGCGCACAAACACAACTCGAAATGATGTTGGGCACGAAAGAGCTGTATTTAACGCTTGATTTACCTAACATAATCCACTTAAATGAACTTAAAAAAAATAACTAGCTAATACTTATATTATGGTTATTTATGTGCAATAATAATATTTCGTGTTATTTCGATAGTTTGTCTAAAAAAAAAATACAAAGATGCGCAAATAATTCGCAGCGAGAGAATTTTGCAAGACTGCAGCCTTAAAGATGTCAGGCCTAGCCATATTACAATTTATATTTCTATTATCTTAATCGTTAGGGCGACAATAGAAAGAAAATGGCGTATATGGAATCAGCTGTTTGTCAACTGTCAAGTGTTAACGAGTAGAATTTGTAATATGGCTGAAAATGAACCACACTTGACAGTTGACAAACAGCTTATTTCATATACGCCATTTTCTTTCTATTATAGAAATAGAATAGAAATAGAATTTGTAATATGGCTAGGCCTGCAGATTTTGAACCACGAATGAATATTATATTCTACTATATCCCACTGCTGCTCAATAATAAGAGCAGCAGTGGGATATAGTAGAATATAATATTCATTTGTGGTTAAATAGAAATTACTTATAAGAACTGTGATTCCATCTCTCTCTCAGTAACGCCATCTGGCGTAAAATAGCAATATTGAAGCGGCAGCGGAGCGTACTAAACTAGACTAATCGACTTGTGTCCACAAGGACACAAGTATCGAATGAAAATTCTGTTGGTGATGTTCCGTCTATATCCCCGTCCCGTCCGTCCCGTGTATTGAATATCTTTAACGCACATGAATCCAAAAAGTCAGAGCTTACCTTAGGTTTGAACTCGGAATTGGTAGTTCGCGAGTCTCATAAGGCTACAGAGTGTCTCATTCAAATCGGTCGGTATGGGAAAGTCTGAAACTATAAGACTTACGAAGATATTATTGAAAAAGGCGGTAGTCACTTCGAGCACCTACTAAAAAAAAATAAAGTATGTGGAAACAATGCATTTTATTCAATTTAGACATCATGTTTTATACAGACATTTACTGCTTAAGACCTACACAATCGATATCTAAATAGAAATAGTGTAGGTTTTTTTTCAAAATAACCGGGTTCGATTCCCGAACAGAGTACAGATGTTTTTTAAAATGTATGAATGCAGTTTTTCTTGTTATTAAAATCGATGGCATGGTTCCTCAGAACAGATCTTCGTACGTCTTATAGTTTCAGACTTTCCAATACTGACCGATTTGAATGAGACACCCTGTATATCACAGAACTATAGATAAAGATTAAGATACGGGGCTGGTATCCCCAACTCCAAGTCAAAGGGCGTATTTTGCGTATGGGCCATAATCTACCACGCGGGTCCAGTGCGATGTCACATGGCTTTTGGTTCTAGGACATGCCGGTTTCCTCACGATGTTTTCCTTTACCGTTTTTGAGAGTAGTTGTGATTAAATAAATTACACAAAGTATAAATGCGCCTGCCTGGGTTCGAACCCACGACTTACTGTTCGTAAGTCCGGCCGCCACGACTAGGCCACCGCTGCTCTATAGGTAACTAACTGTTTAAAACACGAACAGTTTTTATTCTAGCCATACAACAGAAGCTAACGAACAAAACCGGAATATTATGACACCCGCGGTCTCTGTTATCTCAATCTAGTCACCGGTCACCGTCCGGCCGCTATCCGGCTATGAGCCGGGTAGTTTTGCCGTGTAATCCGGGAAACGTTGGCATTTCAAACATGGCGCACGAATAACGCGGTAAATTTAAACTCTGTGTTGTTTGTTGTAACACGGCGTTGTGACACCTATGTGATACTCGTAAACGAAAATACCACGCTTGGTTCCCTATTTTATTTTATTAATTTATTTGAGCAATAGACGCCCTGGAATACTTTCTCTTACAGCCGAACATAGACCATATAACCACTTGGGCATAATTTTAATCCCTTCATCTGCAAACATCCGACTATAATTTAGGTGTATTCAAGGCTAGAGTGCATAGGCTCTTAATAAACTGGTGCGCTTCACCATCACTGCTTACCATCAGGTGGGATTGCATTCAAGCACTGGTTTATAGTTTAAAAAAAAAACACATTGCAGAATTCAGAATCTTTAGACTAGGGCAACATGGGGATTCGGGACAGCCTACAGTTTTGCGCAAAAAATATTGAAATTTGAATTTGTAAAAGGTTTTGTCGATTGGCAGAAAACTAGGCACAAAGATAGTTTATTACTTTTTTTTTGAAAGCCTACTTGCAATGTGGGTTGAACATTATGTCTTGTTAAACCCTCCAACTAAGCTAAATATGCTTGTGTCTGGATTGAGTTCACGTCAATAGTGCAATGTGTGGAGTCAAGCTCACGACCCCACGATCGCCAGACCGATTCCTTAGCTATTGAGCTAATATTGCCGCTCACTATGTTCCAAGATTGATATTTAATAATAATCTATACATATAATAAAACAGTAACGACAGAAAAACTGTACATTGAGAATTTTCAAGAAAAAATAAGTGGGTTTTGTTAGAAAAACGTAACTGGTGACAAAAAGTGACTTTTTAGAATTTTTGTCTGTTTGTCTTTTTGTCTGTATGTATGTCCGGGGTGAACTCAAAAAGTACTGCATGGATTTACTTCAAATTTTGCATGAATATTACTAAGAGGTCGGGTCAACACATAGGCTATATATTATCACGCTATCACCTACGGGGGAGGAGCAGTGAATCTTTATTCTTCTTACTCATTCTGTGGAAGCGTGTAATCAAAGGACGCATATTTAAATGTTGGTTTTGTGTAAGCTATGCTATTATCTAGCTTGACACTATAAAAACTTCGCCATTTAAGTAACTTTGGCAGAGAAACATAGTTTAATGAATGTTAGTAGTATAAAGACAATTTGGAATAAGCGCCATCTATGAGAATGTATAAAAATCAAATCAAGTAACACATGAAGACTTTTTGAAAATTAATTTAAATTTTGATCGTGTTGGTGAGGTTAGTAGTTAGTTATTCTTTAAATTCATAGATAGCATTGTGCATTTTTTTCATCTACATATAATAAAACAGTAACGAAAGAAAAACTGTAGGTACATTGAGAATTTTCAAGAAAAAATAAGTGGGTTTTGTTAGAAAAACGTAACTGGTGACGAAAAGTGACTTTTTGGAATTTTTGTCTGTTTGTCTGTTTGCTATCACATAAGGGGGAGGAGCAGTGAATCTTTATTCTTCTAACTCATTCTGTGGAAGCGTGTAATCAAAGGACGCATATTTAAATGTTGGTTTTAAGTAAGCTATGCTATTATCTAGCTTTACACTATAAAAACTACGCCATTTAAGTAACTTTGGCAGAGAAACAAAGTTTAATGAATGTTAGTAGCATAAAGACAATTTGGAATCAGCGCCATCTATGAGAATGTATAAAAATCAAATCAAGTAACACATAAACACTTTTTGAAAATTAATTTAAATTTTGATCGTGTTGATGAGGTTAGTAATTAGTTATTCTTAAAATTCATAGATGGCATTGTGCATTTTTTTCATAAAAGTTGTATCGTATAATTCGTTTTGACAAATTGAAGTTCCAACAAAACCCTCAAAATCTTGAGCAGAGTTCGGATCGTATCATATGGGATCGTATCAGTGTACGATTTTCAAAAGGAAGGCAGTAGAGGCCGTGGACAGAACCCTGCAGGGCATCTGCAGGAGCGAACATTTGATGGGTAGTGTCACAGTTCTGCTCAGTGGCGATTTCAGGCAAACGCTTCCCGAGTTGACGCGGGGATCGAGGGCTGACGAGATGAATGCTTCGGTGAAACGATCTTCGTTGTGGTCACAAGTTCGTACGCTGCGCTTGACCATTAATATAAGAGCTCGGCTCGGCGGCATTGCACGCGCTCAAGAATTCTCCGATGTCCTTCTAAGTCTTGGCAAAGGCACTTTACCAGAAGAGAGAAGTGGACAGGCGGTGCTTTCAGAGTCTCTCGGTAGAGTGGTATCCAGCTTCGAAGAACTCATTCGCTGTGTGTACGTGGACATCAGTCGTATAGCGCACCAGCAGAATTCGTGTGAGGGCCATTTTGGCGCCCAAAAATGATCATGCTGCAGCAATTAACGAATGCATTCTCTCGGACATTGAGGGGAATGAAGTGGTCTATACGTCGATAAGCACTGTCGTCGAGCAAGATGACGCCACACATTATCCCGTGGAATTTTTGAACTTCCTGTCAGCAAGTTGACTTCCAGCGCATACCATCTAGCTGAATGAAGGTCGGCGTCCCGATTATGCTTTTTAGGAACAAATCTCCTCCAAAGTTGTGTAACGGGTGGTGCCTTAAAGTCATCTCTCTCCACAGACACCATTGAGGTGGAAATTATTACGGGTTGTGGCGTCGGCAAGGCAGTATTTATACAACGCATTCCCCTTATACTTCATAGCTTCCCGATCCAGTTCGAGCGCGTACAGTTCCCCGTGAGTGTTTGCTTAGTGATGATAATCAATAAATCGCAGGAGCCGATACTCAGAGCAGCGGGTGTAGATCTCAGGACGAGTTGCTTCTCACACGGGCACCTGTACGTCGCTTGCTCCCGCGCCACCAGTCCTGACTATCTTTACATTTTGGCTCCTGGCAGTATAATTATCAACGTAGTTTATAGGGAAGTGTTATAAGGTATATACCTTTGAACGTATTTTTAACCGACTTAAAAAAAAGAGGAGGTTCTCAATTGGACGGTGTTTTTTTTTTGTGTGTTTGTTACGCGATTACTCCGCCATTTATGGACCGATTTTCAAAAATCGTTTTTTTATTTGATAGGGTATACTACCAGGTTGGTCCCATTAGTATTGAACCTCAGATCTGATGAGGGATCTTCGAGGAATTGAGGGAACTTCTCAAATAATATAGGAAAACATGTACCAATTTTTACATTTTTTTTTGGTGACAAATCAAGCATTTACATTTAGCAAGTATCATTTCGTGTAGAAAAACTGATGAAGAAGACAGGCGATGGAACTCTTCAACGCATAACAGCAAATTACTCGCAATAGCAGCTACAGTCACATGTCTGTGCATGGTTTATGTATTTCCCATAACATTACGCCTGTCTATTTTAAAAGGTTTAGAAAGAACTTCTTTTGCAATTATTAACCGATTTCAATGATTCTTTCAAGTTTTGAAAGACTTTCTTTACATACAAAGAAACTAAAAATTGCAAAATAAAAAAAAAATACTTTAATTAAATAAAAAAACTCTCTTCATGTAACTTATATTTTAATGCTATTTTAAAAGTTGTTAACTTATAATGCTATAGCGACACTGGAATCTTAGGTAGGTATATTTGGTGCTGTAGAACCTTCACGCAGACGACGTCGCGGGCAGCAGCTAGTAATAAACATTTATTTCGGAAACTCGTTCCATATCACTTTGTTAGTACTACAGCTTACGTAACTATGTTAGTAACTATACCTAATTACAATGATAATAATATATTTAATCTAATTCATATATTTCCCTGCAGCATCAGACCCGCAGTTATGCAGGCGGGTCCAATACTCCAGGAAAATGCCGTCTGGCTTATCCCCAATCACCTTCAGGATGCCATTGGCACTACCCCGAATCCTGCGTAACACAGATGCCATCAGGGGTTTCGGTATCCTATCATCAGGTTGTGCCGAGGTCCCTTCAACCTTCTAGGCATCTAAAGGTTGTCTTTTAGCGATTAGGCCGCCCATTGCATCAGCCTATGTAGCCCTTAGTAATTTGTAAGTTTCTATGGTGTACAATAAAGAGTATTCTATTCCCTCTAGATATATATTACAGCCATTCAAACATCCATTACATTTTGAATCTCATTCAAGTGTAACGTACACAATCTATAGTAAGTTGTGGCTCTATAAATAAACCCCCTCCCAACGTTCGTGCAAGCATGAATAAAACATGGCCGGGCTTTACAATGACACCGTGAAGAAATAACAGAAGTATTTGTTAGGTTAGCTGTTGTTTGTTTTCTTTTAAAAAGAGCAAGCGACGAGAACATTTTGGAAAGCATTTTGTTCAAAAGTTTGAATTAAAGACAAATATAGAGGAGTCTCCTCGATGGGAGACAATCCTGGGAGTAGAATCAAGTTATGTTTACAACAAACATTGACACGTTGCAAGTTAAATAAAAGCTTTACATAGGTATATTAAATTAATAATAAAAATAATTGTCACGATGGCCCAGAGGTTAAGGTTGTTTAAAACCAATGTGACTTTTTCAATTCATATGTACTTTCTAAGATTATCTTAGATATCATTGACATCGGTGAAGGAAAACATCGTGAAATCGCGAATCCGCCTTGAGCAAGCGTGGTGATCAATGCTCGTGCCTTTTCTGTATGAGAAGAGACCTTTGCCCTGCAGTGGGACAGTAACAGGCTGGTATTTTTTTTTTATAAATAAATAAAAAATCATCATCATCATCTAGCCTAGCCTTATCTGAATATGTTGGGATTGTTAGGGTTGCCTTCAACTGCAGTATGCAGCTGATTAAAAGCGTTTTACATGAATAGACAGTAGAATTCATTTGCATCCAGGTAGACTAGAAGACGACCCCAACGAAATAAAAAAGTAAAAAAAAAAGTTTATTGACAGAATATAAGAACAACCTGTATTAATTCTAGAATTAATACTAAATGTTTTTTTTTTGTTTTTTTTTTACTTATTCTTTTTTTTCTAGAATTTCTCAGCTGCAGTCCGGAGTCTAGATTTGTGCCTGATTGATGGCAATAGGCTCGCCCCCATTACATTTAATACATACATACATACATACATAAACTCACGCCTTTTTCCCATGGGGGTAGGCAGAAACTACAGAGGTTGGTTTGGTCACGTTGAAAGGATGGATGAAAGGCGACTAACGAAAGGTATTTACAAGGCAGATGTAAGTGGGAACGCCGGGAGGGGACGCCCTAGAAGGACATACATAGACCTTATTGGTGAGGTTCTTCAGAAAGGTCAGGTGCGTAGTACTCGCAACCGGCGTGTGTGTAAGACAACATGTATGAATGTAAACGAAGCAAAAGAAGTATGTAAGAATCGTAGCATATGGCGCTCTGTAGTTTCTGCCTACATTTAATTATTCATATAAAACAACATAAAATATTCTATCCAATTTGTTATATTTATTAATACCTATAACTATACAATAAAACTATTCTAAATTAAGTATAATAATTAATAATTTGTTTCTATACATATAATCATACAAAATTGCGGCGGTTATAAATGCCTGTGTACGTTTAGTGGTTGTTTGATTTTGATTCACACTGACCTCCGTACTAGTGAAAACTGTATCACGGTAGGCTAGTCTTCCTCGTTCACAAACACACTGTTATACAATTTCACACTGTTTGTATTACAAACTGTTTGAAATATCTGGGAAAAGGCTAGGCAGAAGATGAGGTCCCTTCATAAAGATACTTTTTAATTTAAAGATTATAAAACAATTAACAAACTACAGGATCTTCTGTAACTTTTAGCTCCATTGTTAATTTGATGTAACCAAGTAATTAACGTCAATCACAATCATGATCTTCTTAATAAATTAACCTCGTTGAACAAAAAGTGTTTTAAGTCTTTCTAAGCTCAAGTAACTAAGTTGAACGTTTTAAACTTTTACTCAAACTTTGTGGCTAAAATTAACCAAAAATAAAGTCACGTTTTGTAGGTCGACATATTTTCTGGTTCTGAATGACGATGAACATTTAAGTGTACAGTCACGAGCAATAATATGTATACATTGTCAAATTTTCTAAATTACCTTATCTTCTACCATTCAAAAATTATCATAATATATCTGAGATATTTTTAAAGGAAATATCGTACACATATTTATGAATCGTAGAAATTAAGATATTTTAGAAAATGTGACAATGTATACATATTATTGCTCGTGACTGTACTTGTCGGTAACAATAAATCCTTGCCTGCATCGGAGTTCCCAAGTTCATATGACACCAATGCGTTGAAGTCACAAGTTAAAAGTCTATTTTTGGGTAAGCTCGTTCCATCGTCGACCTCATCTGTGTCCTCAGGACAAGCTTAAAGTTAAGAGTAGACCCATTAAACATATTAAAATGTGTCAACGTTTGTGCATTACTCTTTCTTTATTCTTATTTCTAGCTATAGGTAAACTGATGTACAATTCGAAAGTTTTCTCATTTGCCATAAAATTGTACTTCTGTCTCGCTCTTTCATTATCACCCATCTCATTTTAGCCCAGTGTTGCTCACACACGGCCTTATTATTCAGAATGAAAAGATTTTCACTAGCAAGCGTAAGTATCGGCACACATGTGTTCAGTGTCAACAGAGCTCAAAGCTCCTTGGATAGCATCCGTTGATTTTGTAATGAACGTTTTAAAATAAGACGTGAGGTGTAAGCGACTTTCGACTTACGTGTCTTTGATTTAATTTTATTAAAACGAATGTTGAGCTTGTTTTTATAATGCTGGGTTACATGGCATTCATTTACTTTATATTCTTTATGAACAGCGATGTTTTGTTTATATTTCTCTTAGAAATGTTTGGCCATTTGAGAAAGTAAGAGTAGAATAGATTGTACAACACAAAAACTAACAAATAACAACTTTAAGGGTTACATAGAGTTTCACAATGGGCGGGCTTTAAATAAGTGTTCTAGGACTCATCCGCCTAGCCTTTTTCCAACTATGTTAGGGTCGACTTCCAGTTTAACCAGATGCAGCTAAACCAGTGTTTTACATGGAGCGACTGCCTGTCTGATCTCCACAACCCAGTTACTGGGTAACACGATACCTCTGGGCTGAACTCGTCACACTTTCGGGGCTACTGACTACCTATAACAACCGTCAAAGATTTAGCAAATGACAGCCGGATCCAAAGGTTTAAAGTACTTTCCGTGACACGAAGGGGTCTTGATATGTGTGTGTCTTGAAATGATCACACATCCTTGGACCAACACAGCATCGACTTTCAATGGACCTTTAAGGCGATTATTAATTAGCCCCAAGCTCCTCATGAAACTATAACTATAATAGTTTACTAAGACTAGTATACTAATACTAGTATACTAAGGCTAGTATACTAAGACTAGTATACTAATACTAGTATACTAAGACTAGTATTCTAAGTAAGTAAATTTTATTTGTTTAAACATGGTATACATTGCATGCAAGATAGTGACAATATTTAAAATAGTTGTAACATGTTTAGCCGCATTTCGTGGCGTACAAATTGGTAGGACGAGATGGTTCATAAACCGTGATAATATTCATCATAATCCATTAATCATAGGTACCATAACATATGGCGCTCTGTAGTTTCTGCCTACTCCCATGGGAAAAAGGCGTGAGTTTATGTATGTATGTATGTATGCAAAAACTTACAAACGATAATTTTAAGGGCAACAAACGGTGATACGCGGCGGCCTTATCGCTAAAAGCGATCTCTTACAGACAACCTTTGGATGGACTTGATAGTGGAGTAGATGAGTAGGCAGTGCGTGGTGTACTATAGCAATAACATAGCATCCCTATTATTTTAATAAAAGGACTCGATGACTCAGCGGAGCTGGTGGCAAAATAATAACGGGCACACGGGTCGATCAAAGGTTAAACTACGCTTGACGAGGTTGTTCCGTGGATGGATCACAGTTTATTAAGGTAAACGCAGGTATTAACGACCCCCTTAAAGCAATTTTAAAATCAACCATTTTTTTTTAGTATACTGGTTCCTCTAAACATGAATAGTTTAATTTTATATGATAGTGTTATGTATAAAAAATGTATTTACTGAATCAAATACATTTAAATAAAGGATTATCTTGTAAAAAATAATTTTCAAAGTGACTTAGTCGATTGTTGCCATTACCGACCCATAAAAACGGCTGTGAAGCTATTAACGATTTTTATGCAGCTATTCCCGATCGTGTATGAGAGGTGGCCTTTTTACAGCAATGGAATGTATTTAAGCTAGTGATGATGATGATTGATCTTAATAAAATAAAACAAAGTAAAAATGCAAATACTTATTCTTTTTTTTTATTATCGTTCATTTTCATTTCTTATTAAATACATTTTTAAACTATTTTAAAAACATTTAAACATAAAAAAAATAGTAGCCCACCGGTATCGGGAACAGGGTCTAAGGGTCAGGGCTCCAGGGAGAGGAATCGCCTAAAAATGCGCGCCGTGTCCAGAAGTACTGCTTTCTGAATCAAACCCTCGATCCAGCTGCCTAACGAGAGGCTCTTAGGTATTAGTCGAGGCTCTTTGCTAATAAGCCATTGGCAGACACGACTATCGGCACAATGATTTCTTAGTCCACATCCCACATGTCGACAACCTCGCGAGCCAAGTAAAGATACTTGATTTTCTTATCTTGTTCGGCTTTCACGAGGTTCCCGTCATGTGGGACCGTTATGTCAACAAGCATTGCGCGCCTCTCGGTTCGATCCATCACCACTATATCAGGCTTATTAGCCATGATAGTCCTTTCAGTGGTGATGGATCGATCCCAATACAATGTAATATGACCATTTTCGAGAACTGGGTCGGGCACATACCTGTAGTACGGCACTTCCGATTCCACGAGGTTGTATTTTAGTGCAAGTTGCTGATGGATAACCCTGGCCACAAGGTTGTGTCTATGCAAGTACTCTTCGTTAGCTAAGCGAGAACACCCAGAAATTATGTGTCGGATTGATTCTCCTGGACGGTGGCATGCACGACAGATGTCAACCGTGCCATCCTTCACAATAAATCTCCAGTAGTTTCTCGTCATAATAACTTCATCCATAATTGCACAGACAAAACCTTCGGTTTCCCCAATGAGGTCACCGAAACGTAGCCAGGACACGGACGCTAACTGGTCTACATCAGGCCCATGAAGGGCCCGGAAAAAGCGTCCGTGAAGCTCCTTGCTCTGCCACACTTCCTTGCGATCGTTAGTGTCAAGCACTACAGGTTTGCGCTAGTTCTCTTTCGCCAAAGAGAGCGGTGTGAGGCCTTTGCAAACCGCAACCACATCTCGATGCTTCCCCACATCGGCTTTCAGGAAATAATATCTGAGACTATATATCTCGCGATTGTGGAGAGACTTGCCATTTAAAAAGCCTCGATCTACACATTTTCGCGGGATATACAGTCTCATAACCGACGATCGTGGGTGATGCATTCGATATGCGGTCAGCAGTGTGCGGACCCTCTTATCCAGGGTGTCAAGCTCTGTTTGAGTCCATTTGAGTATGCCGGAGGAGTACATCAAGACTGGCATGACCCAACCGTTGAAGGGGCGCACCTTGTTCCCGCCCGACAAAAGACTATTGAATACTTTTTTCAGGTGGCCAAAGAAACGCTCCCTCAACGATTGCTTCACATCAGCAGTGTTAATGTCCAACGCCTCTGACATACCCAAATACATCTAGGTTTCGATTGGAGAGAGGGCTCTACGCTTTATGGAAATCCGAATATAAGTTTGTCCACACCAAAATCCATCCTAATAGCGCTACTGAAATGTTTCAGTTACCTTTAGTAGCTCCATCAGTTGTAAATTGTTGGGGTCAAAGAGCTTTAGATCATCCATGTAAAGAAGAACCCGACCTCCTCTCTTCAATCGATAGCCTAGACCTGAATTCTCCAGCAGTGTGCTTAGAGGATTCAAGGCTAAGCAGAACCAAAGTGGACTCAAACTGCCACCCTGGAATATGCCTCGCTCGATCCCAATCGGCTCGCTGTTCCTCTAAATCTGTTGATTTCCTGGATAGCGAAAAACCGTGCTCCACTGCCCCATACACGTCCTCAGGAAGGCGCGTAGAGTTGGATGGTTTCGGAGGCATTATTGCAATGTCTGCATAAGTCAGTCTGTTGATTCGGATCTTTAATTATAAACTTTCTGTAGTTACGTGTGGCTTCTATTTGATCCTGTATGACCAACATAAAACCCTCGGTTGCAGGAAACAATTCGCCTCGTGGAGTCATTCTTTCGACTTAATTTTATCGACGTGTGTTTGGCTCAGATAGGTTTATTATTATTATTATTATATTATTATCGTTATTTTTAATAAAACAAATTAGGTAGTACTTTTGTGGCTCCATACTTCTGGAAAAAAATATAATTGTATGTTTTAAGTTGTTTTAGCCAAGAAGTAGCATTTATTGATAGGTACCTATTATGTCATAAAAGTAGGTGAGAAAGTAAATAATCTTTATACGATCGGTAATAGCTTCTTATACTTGCTATTGCCGACCCTAGTGGGTCGGTAATAAAGTATGGAAGTATAAACATAAATTGTATTACCGACTCATAAAAAAATAGTTATTTTAATTCAATTGACCTTCGGACTATAAAATAGATTATAATTGTTTAATATCACAAAAAAATATGAACATTACGCACACGGTTTAAACACAAAAAAAATGATTTATTATTGTAACTATTCAATATCGATCCTCGAAAAATATCACAACTTTGGTTACATTGACAACGCTAAAAGGTAACAACTAGACAAAATAGTTTAGTCGCTAATAGATTTTTATAAAGTCTGATAGCTTAGATTTAAACTGGTCCATAAAAATACTTGTGTTAGTGTGATATAATATCATAAAAGAAAAATAAAACTAAAAGTTACGTTGCTGCCATTGCCGACTTAAGGGTCGTTGATAGCTGCCACGACTAAAACTGATGCAGCTAACACCGTCCCATTTTAATTTACAGTTTTATCGTTTCAAATTACTTTTCATTAATAAAATGTCATGATAAATCAAGAGTTGACACTTAAATGAATACATTTAGTAATATAAGATAAAGTATAGACGTCATTTGTTTGTATAAATGTCTTAAATAGAAAAGTCACGTACTTACTTGAAGGAACAAGGGAACAGTACGACAAGTCCTGCGTCCACGCTGCTTCGCATTAACTGACGTATTTTATCTCTTCTTTGCACAGCTACTCACTCTAACGTAAAAGTATACGATGCTCAAGGAATAAACGCGTGTGTAACTGTGCCTACCTATAGCTAGAATTGTTCTGGAAACGTAAAAATGTCGAGTTACTTTTATAGGTCGGTAATACCTGCAGATTTTCGATGGGTCGTTGATAGCTGCGTTTACCTTACATATTAAGACTCCTACGTGCCACAAAAAGCACATAAAGCCGTTGGTCCTGGTAGTCAATTGTCGAACTTTGACAGTTGTTACAAGTAGTCTAAAGCCCGTAAGTCTGACAGGCAGTCGCTCCAAGTAAAATACTGGTATTCAGCCGATCCCAACATAGTTGGAAAAAGAAAAAGAAAGTAAGAAAGAAAAATGCGACGCGAAGAGAAAGGCTAGGCAGATGATGCTGACTTGATGACTCGGCCACGAGTTGCTGTGGCTCAGAAGTTTACTTACACTGCTATGTGTAGGTAATTAGAATATTAAATATTGAAGTCCATCATCAAAAATGATAGTGTAGAGGTCTGACAGAAAAACTGCCAAATCCCAGGTCTTGAGTTTGAACCCAAGGAAAACTTTTCAAATTTTTCCAAAGATTTTCAAATTCATGTGCGTATGAGTATAATTATCACTTGCTTCAAAACCGGTGAAAGACAATACAGTGAGGAAACCGGCATGCCTGAGGGATATTTCTCAATGACACGTCATGCCAAGTCAGAGGTCCATGGACGTCACAACAACTCTGACACTATGTTAGTTACTTAACACACGAAAAGGAAAATATACTACTTATTTAAATAAAAAAAATATTTTAAGGTAGACCAAATTACATTAAGAAATAATAAGAAAGTTCGCGTTTTTATAACAAAAAAATCTTTAAAAACTTAAGCCAGAAGAAAGAGCACTCTTTTCCGCAAATCCCTCTCCCCTATTACTCTCAAACAAACTCCTAAAAACTTTAACGTTTAACATTCCACTTAAAATTAATGTAAGGTACAATTAAATTTGGTGGCGAACTCATTCCTAACACAAACACATTCAGCTCAGTGAGAGAATTTCAATTAGATCTCCATGTAATTCCTATGTTAATCCTGAGGGAAAAACAGTCTAGAATTTAATCTGATTTCATGCAAATTTGACCTCTACAACCTAGTTACTAGGTTGTACAACCGTGGTGAGTTTGATAGGTAGAGTTATGGGCTTTAAACCTTAAGACTTTCCGCCATCATCATCATTATTTCAACATTAAGACGTCTACTGCTGGTCATAGTCCTACCCTAAGTGTCGCCAACGACCGGTCCTCTGCGTCTCGGATCCACCGGATCCCACAACTCTCACCAAGTTGTCGGTCAGTCTTGTGAGAGGCCTTCCAACGCAGCGTGATCGCCACTCCAGAACTTTGCGGCCCCAATGACCATCTGTTCTGCGAACAATGTATGCTGCAAAAAATCAAGAGACTGCCCTAAACCAATGTAAATCCGTATGATGTTTTTGTTGTAGAATTGGAAACCCGTCCCGGCTTCGCATAGGTGCAAACATTTTTGTGTTGAGGTTGTTACATAAAACAACCATCCAAACCTTCGGATCTCTGGAGGATTTTAAAAAGACTGTTATACAAACCTGTTCGTAACAATAACAAATATCACAAAACAAGAATTAGCGAAAGAGGTGAAACTGAGCGGCTGCACAAATGACAAACATTGTAGTTGTCTTCGTTGTAACAGTGGCGTTCTATAGTTTTTGCCTACCACTAAGGGAAAATGGCGGGACATTATGTATGTAACTTAGTTCTTATCCGCCAAACAAAGTTTAGATTTTTTATTAAGATCTGTATTTCGTCATCATCAACATTCATCATTGTCAACTTCTTAATCTATTTTGTTTTAGCCATAAGTCTTTCAAAGAAAGAAATATGCAGTCCGTTTTAGAAAATTCTTTCAACTATTAAGCTCAGGTTTGAACAAGAATATTATAGTAGACGCCACAAATGTTTTCAACAAAACAAACTTATCTGGACCAGGAACATTCCTTCCACACCATTTCACAATGACGACCTAGCTCGGAAATAGATACTACAAACTATAGTAGATATTACATAGTTATATTATGTCCTCCGACTTATTATTATACATCATACCATACACCCTCTCACATTCACTTGTGCACACCCCACAAACAACTACCTACACACCTACACGTAACTCGTTTTAATTTATTCCAATTAACTTTTTAAGTTTTCTTTCCAAATACCTAAATAGTGGTGTTTGGTACATTTTTCGATCGGCTTTGCAAAATTAAGCGACCAACGGATGCGGCATTGAGTGCTGAAATATTGGCATTGTCTAAATTTCTTAATCTAATTATAATTTATCCATCAATTTGTAAGAATGTACTTTGTTTGAAGAATAGATTATTTAAAAAGGCCGGTTCCATAAGGTCGCCTATTGTAACTCCCGAAACCTTTCGGTCATCTACAACCAGAAATTGGAATGCATTATGAATTCAGTTTGAAACAGTTGCGTTCTGAAGGAGGATATATGTCTTCATAGAATATTGTATAAACAGATTTGACAGAAACCACATGGAATACACGATAAGAAACAGAATTGTTAAAAAAAAAGATAAATTCTCATGGGCTATTAGCCAAAGAGATTTAAAATACTATAGAGCGGGCATGTCTAGAAGATGTCATAGAAAAACTTTGATCCTATGTCTCAGTGACGCCATCTAATATTATTATTATGAATATTGGAGCGTCAGCGGAGCAAAAAAAACTCATAGACTTGACTGTGTCCAGTAGGACACAAGTTTTGGATAAAAATTTTGTTCGTGATGTTCCGTCGATAGCAAATATTGTATGTCTTTGAGTATTGCTATCAGGGAAATCCATCTGTATCTTGTATGAACATAAAAAAGACACAAACATAAAAAAAGCTCTATGTAGAACTTAGAGGTGAGACCAACCTGGTGTCATTGATGTCATTGCTTTTATACCACCCATGAGACTCTAACTTGGCTTCACATGCCGTCGATAAAAAATATCCCTCAGGCATGCTTTCACCACGATCTTTTCCAGTAACGTTTTTGAAGCAAGTAAATATATACAATACGCTCATGAAGCCGAAAAGCCAAGAGGTGGAGTTTTTATAATGTGCAATAAAGAAAAAAAATATTTAAATATACTATTCTATTCTCATTTATCCACATTTTGTTCAACATAAAGAGTACTTCATATAGTCTATGTAAGCAAACGTTCAAAGAGCTCGTTGTGGGTGGAAGCATCTCTTGAAGATCTACACAAAAGAAAGGGTTGTGAGCAAAGGAATCAATGGATTGGAGCACTTTAATTGTTAGAGGTCCAAGCTTATAAGGCAAGCGGAACCATTATAAGATCAGGGTTAGTTGAATGATAAAAAACGAGCCTTTAGTTGCATATATGATGTGAAAATACTGACATGTTATTGTAGTAAGTTAATTCGCTGATAGAAATTAATGATAGTGCGACTTAATACCAACCTCACGCAAAATGGGTTGGCAAAATGGGTTGTTCAGTGGTTGGCCCCATCTCACAGCCATCCCTCCGCCACCGCAATCACGCATTGGTTAAATCAAACAGCGCGCGCTTCCCCGGTTTCCTGTTACACGTATCCATCTCTTTTCAAAACATCACTTCCACAAACGTATTATTGGAGTGTAACATCAAAAATTGAAAGGAGTATGCTTAGATGGTTTGGTCACGTTGAAAGGATGGATGAAAGGCGACTAACGAAAGGTATTTACAAAGCAGATGTAAGTGGGAACGCCGGGAGGGGACGCCCTAGAAGGACATACATAGACCTTATTGGTGCGTAGTACTCGCAACCGGCGTGTGTGTATGACAACATGTATGAATGTAAACGAAGCAAAAGAAGTATGTAAGAATCGTAGCATATGGCGCTCTGTAGTTTCTGCCTACCCCCATGGGAAAAAGGCGTGAGTTTATGTATGTATGTAACATCAAAAATCAGTATGTATTAATACCACTAAGTAGCTGTAAAACTTATGTAAAATATGTTCTATAAAGTCCTTAACATAAACAGAATGGTTTTAAAACCTTTGCCTGCGTAAATTTGAGTATTAGAACGTCATTGGTATAGGAGGAAATGTAGCATTTGTGGCCTTTTGGCAGGAATTGCATCGCGCATCACGTAATTTATGACTGAATAAAAATTGTAAAACGATTAAACGTTTGGTATTATTTTAATTCTATTCGATCTGTACTACTTAATTATTTGCACTAATTGAATATTTGAAAAGACTGTCTCTATGGTTTCTAATAATATTATTTTAATTTGCAGACGTGAAATTGATAATTTTTCTAAGAATAGGGGCTTCGTCGTTATCTTACAGGTCTCCAAAACTAGAATGGTAGCCACAATCCCCCTTATTAGAGACCTGAATAAGATAACCAAAACGTTATTTCACTTAGCATTGCTTAGTGTCTGAAATGGCGACAAAATTCTTGGCAAACCGGACGGCGCCGCGGCGTGCCATCTCGTGCGAAAATGTTGGAGTCCCCGGAGTTATATCTAGGACGTTGAATGACTTAAACAAATTGTAAGTACGTGATATCATTGAATGATGGTGATGAAAAACGTGGTGACGTTTAGAGCTCTACAAGGCCACAGTAATGCCCTAACTCGTAAAACCATAGAATGTAATAAATCATCTATACATATAATAAGACTGTAAAAATCTATACATATAATAAGACTGTAAAAAAACTGTGTCTGTACATTGAATATATTTAAAAAATAATAATTGAGGGGGGTTTAGAAACAGTAATAGAGCACGAATCCAAAAAAAAAAGTCTGTCTGTCTGTCTGTTTGTCTGTTTGTCTGTTTGTCTGTTTGTTTGCACACGCTAATCTTCGCAACTACTGGACGGATTAAAATGATTTTTTTTTTGTTGTATAGATATTAAGTCTGGTCAACACATAGGCTATAATTTATCGTGAAAACTGGAACACCTGATGCAGAACCGCAACAGACCAGCTAAACTATAGGCGATACAAAAATGGTCCCATAGCGAAAATTGTTCCGCGTGATGAGCATTTTCTGCTGAGAGAATAAATTTGAAGATCCGGAACACCTGATGCAGAACCGCAACAGACCAGCTAAACTATAGACGATACAAAAATGGCCCCATAGCAAAAATTGTTCCACGTGATGAGCATTTTCTGCTGAGAGAATAAATTTGAAGATCCGGAACACCTGATGCAGAACCGCAACAGACCAGCTAAACTATAGGAGATACAAAAATGGTACCATAGCAAAAATTGTTCCACGTGATGAGCATTTTCTGCTGAGAGAATAAATTTGAAGATCCGGAACACCTGATGCAGAACCGCAACAGACCAGCTAAACTATAGGAGATACAAAAATGGTAACATAGCAAAAATTGTTCCACGTGATGAGCATTTTTTGCTGAGAGAATAAATTTGAAGATCCGGAACACCTGATGCAGAACCGCAACAGACCAGCTAAACTATAGGAGATACAAAAATGGTAACATAGCAAAAATTGTTCCACGTGATGAGCATTTTCTGCTGAGAGAATAAATTTGAAGATCCGGAACACCTAATGCAGAACCGCAACAGACCAGCTAAACTATAGACGATACAAAAATGGCCCCATAGCAAAAATTGTTCCACGTGATGAGCATTTTCTGCTGAGAGAATAAATTTGAAGATCCGGAACACCTGATGCAGAACCGCAACAGACCAGCTAAACTATAGGAGATACAAAAATGGTACCATAGCAAAAATTGTTCCACATTATGAGCATTTTCTGCTGAGAGAATAAATTTTAAGGTCCGGAACACCTGATGTGGAACTTCAAGAGCCCAGCTACACTATAACATATATTGGAATGACGTCTTAGCAAGAGTTGTTCAGCCTTATGAGCACTCGCTGTTGACGTATAAAAATCGAAGATCTGGAACACCTGTTGTGGAACTCCAAGAGCCCAGCTACACCATAACTTTTAACAGTACCAAGTTTATATGTTTTAGTACTACTCAGCCACTTTGCAAAATACATATACGAGTACGAATCACAAGAAGAACGTGAACTTAGAGAGAACACTAGAAGAAACGTTATAAAAAATAAAATTGCACCTAAACTTAATATTGCTAAGCATTGCTCTAAATATCAAGCAGTAGAATTATTTAATGGGTTGCCTACTGACCTAAGAACATTGATTTACAGAACTACACTTTTCAAAACTAAACTTAAAGCATTCCTATTAAATAAATGTTTATACTCTTTATCCGAATTGGTGACAGGTGATGGTAAATAGTTTTAGATAATATGTAGTAACTTACCTTTTTGTACGTACCTATTACTTATTACCATTAATGATAATTTAATATATTCAAGACAAACATTATTAAATTTTTGCATTTTATGACTTACTTGACTTAATATTAATCTATAATAATTGTATATGAGACTATTTACAATTATTTATTTGACTATTTACTTTCTACTGACATAATAATTATCATAATGTTACTGATTTTATTTTTGATTTAATTTTTATTGTAATTTACTTTCAAGATTATGTTAGATACCATAATTTATTATTTTTACCTGTAATAAACTAATTTATGTACTAAAAAATTCAAACACAATGCGAATTGTTACATGAATAAATGAATTGAACTCACATAGGAATGACGTCTTAGCAAAAGTTGTTTAGTCTGATAGGCATTTCCTGTTGACTTATAAAAATCGAAGATCAGAAACATTTGATATAGAAATTAAAACTATAACTAATTTCATTGCATAATTATAAAATAACATAAGTAGGAGGTACTACGCGGTGAAGGCGGGAACAGTTCAGGACTGATTTTCGATGACGAAGGTATATCGTTGAAAATTAGACTCTACTGGCTAAAACTCCCATTTTTTTATCGTATGCCTTCGGGCTTATGTTTATTTGAGTGTTTAATTTCCTTTTCCATTTACCTTCGTTACACGGTAGCTTACCCGGTAACGCAGGGGAGCAGCCACTTAGATTTTAATTGATCAGGTATCATCACAATAAAACTATAACCATGCCTAGAAAGAGGTCAAATTTTTCCCAATGTTCCAAAGGTGCTAAATGATTAAAGACTATAAGATCCCAACAATCTACCGAAGAGCGTTAGGAGAGACTTGATGCTGTTCGAGAACATGAGGCTGCAACTCGCTCCGTGAAAACTTCTTGGGATCGCGAAGCACGCCTGCATTCTCAGCGTATTTACGCATCTACATCCAGGTCTCTAGAGACCAGTGAAGAATATGTGCGCGACTGACCGCTGATCGTGAACATCATGCATTGTCTCGCGAGTTGGAGACGTTCACGGAAAAAGCATGACGCTTGAGTTTTCAGCGTATATACGCATCGACTCTAGAGATAAGTGGGGGAAGGAGATGCGCGACTGACCGCTGATCGTGAACGTCACGCAACATATTATGATGACCTAAAGTAAAAGAGATATAAAAATGGTGCCATTGCAAAAACTATTTCACGTGATGAGTGTTTTCTGCTGTGAGACTAAATTTGAAGATCTGGAGCAACTGTAGGGGAACTCCAAAGCCCAGAGACAATATAACATATACATAATAGAAATGGCGTCTTAGCAAAAGTTGTTAAGTCTAATGGCATTTCCTGTTGACCAACAAAAATAAAAAATCTGGAACATCTTGAATCGTCTCGCGCATCCCATTGATTTCCCGTCCCCGGGCTTATAGAATTCGACATCAGATGTTTCAGATCTTCGATTTTGACGACCCCGTTGTCGCTGGCATAAGCAACAGGATCCGCGTACGAAGTCGCGGGCAGAAGCTAGTAATAAATATTTCTACAAATATTCTACGACTTTAACACAACCCCATCTAGCCCCAAGCTAAGCAGAGCTTGTGTTATGGGTACTAAACAACTGACAAACTTACTTAAATATTTCTAAATATAAAACATATATGTATAATTATAGATAAATTACAACCAGACACAGAACAAATGATCGTGCTCATCACACAAACATTTGTCCTGGGTGGGAATCGAACCCATGCATAGCAGTCAGGGTCACTAACTACTAGAACAACAGGCCAGTCAAAAAATTACGCTTTTATTAACCACACCATAAGAACTTACAAATAATGTTTTTTAATAGTTACATAGGCATCTTATTATAAGTATATTTTTAATGTTATTTTCGGTAAATTAACATTCGGAATTTGAAGCCAAGTCTGCGGGTCCGTGTTGCCGTACATGGACCGCAGACTAGACACCAGGTTAGTAATTAACCGCACCAAAAAGAAGATTGTCATTTAAATTCGCTTTTGTCGACTTAACTCCAGTTTATTCCTTTTTTCCTGGTACTTAGACTATTTTAATAAATAAACAATATACCCAGTTGAATTATAATTGTCTATCTGTAATTTACATTAGTAAACCTCTCATCCCCCTCTTTATTTTTGGCGTGTTTGCACTTTGAGTAACAAACATAATTACCTATAATATTTTTAAATTAAATTAGTGAGCGCAACTAATGGTTGCGTTTTGAGGAATAATTTAGTTTGCTCTTGATGGTTCCGCTTAGAAATGGTTGCGCTTTGAGGAATATTCCGTTAGTGTTACTGTAAATATTTTGTTTGAATGCAATTATTTAAAAAACATAACTATGACATTACATGGCAGAACAAAATATATTTTCTATTTTCTCTTTATATTGCAGTGTCTTTCTTTTATTTTCACCACTATGCAACTGTAATAGAATTATTCACATCACACGTAGTAACAGCTTACTATTAGAAATTCCCGCCCACATCACGCCAACAACTACTCAATCAAGATTTAGGGTTCAGACTTTAAAAATAAAATGGAATTTTTAAAAGATCAATTTTTGTCCGTCTGTCAAGAAGTGTTTTCTTTAGATCAACATATAACACGTATTAATTTAAATGTTGCAACAATTTAAGTGCCACCAAGAGTAACAGAGCTTACCTACTCATGGTAAGCTCTGTTTATTATTTTTGTTAAGTCTTGACGAGATGGGGCTTAATGACTGAAAATAACCATTTTACATCCCTTAACCACAGACCATTGCTGTAAACCTGCCAAAAAGCTTTATACGGGCCTGACTGGATTATCAGTCAGCCTGTTTGTGTGAGTAGTTAGTGGTCCTGAATGCTGTGCTGGAGTTCGTGGGTTCGATTGATACCCAAGAAAAATGTTTGTGTGATGAGCACGATCATTTGTGTGTTTATATTTAGAAATAAATAAGTTTATTTATCAGTTTCCTAGTACTCATTGCACAAGCTCTGCTTAGTTTGGGACTGTATGACTTTGTGTGATAGTTGTTGAATATTATTTTATATATGTATACATTCCTTTTGCTGGTTTACTCGAGAACCCTGACATAACTAGCCCGACTTGCTCCTGGTCGGTTTTTAACGTTTACTACTGAAACTGCTAAGCGACACGGCACGTGGCGTGCCGCTTTTATAAGAAGCAGAATGCCATGCACCACTGCAATATAATATTTACACTTGAAAGCAATATAATAAACACCTTTTAGGTATTCTCGCTTCTAACAACAACAACTACATTATCTGCCTAGCCTAAGGTAAATACCAGTATTTTTACACTATATCGACATAATCTTTCGACCCTTTTCTCGACTCTATTTGGGTTTGCTTTTAGTCTAACCTAATGCAGCTGAATACTAGTATTTTCCCACTCACAATTGCATTTAAGCCCAACCATTAATATTCAAGACTGAAATTGGTTGAAATGATTTAAAATTTGACGATTGGACATAAATATACTTTCAATTATAGTTTCGAAATTACAAATTTTGTAAGTGAAAATTCCAGCAAATTTGTCGTTTTTTTACACACCTACTGTTAAACATGATTGGACTCTAACGATTTAATATCTTGCATTCTTTTGTATGTACACAATGTTTATAAAAATAAAAAGTCTTTATGTTTGCTCGATGCAGCTGAATCACATTAACATCGACACAATCTGCTTCCCGACAATGTTGAAGTCGGAAGTAGAAATTACATATACCTACAGTATTTCTTCAACCCCCCTGCTGTTATGTCCTGTATATTTCTTTTGCATCCAAGACAAAACACAGTTGAATCTTTTCTAGGTGAATCGTCAAGATTCAATAACTCGACGCTTTTGTGAACGCGTAGCATGACCATTGTAGAAACGGATTTTATCTACAGAAGATTCGAATGAATGAATGAATGACTGAAAAAAAGTGACATTGTAGAAACATTTCGTGTGTTTTGAACACGACAATGTCAAGAATGAAGAGAAGAAGTGTGTATATTCTTTTGTAGACCTATTGTCACGATAATGCCAAAGATGAAGAGAATGTGTAGATTCTTCAGTTGACAATAGTCTACAATATCGAGCATTATGAGCAGAAATGATTCTACCATCTCTCAATTAGTCGATTCTTCCGTCAATATATCCACTGCTCAGCCCGTGCTCGGCTCCACTGTCGATCCTGACTTCCAGAAGTTGCAGTGATTGTTCCAAAACAAAATAGTATTGGGGTCGGCTTTTAGTCTTTTTTTTAATATTATAAACCAGTGCTTGATTGCAATCCCACCTGATGGTAAGCAGTGATGCATTCAGTGATGGTGAAGCGCACTAGTTTATTAAGAGACTATTCACTCTAGCCTTGAAGACACCTAAATTATAATCGGACGGGAAGACCGCAGCAGGCAAGATGTTCCAGTCCTTCGATTTACGCGGTATAAACCACGAAGCGAAACGCTTTGTCCGAATCGAGGGAGTGCCAACGATGTAAGGGTGGATACTCGCCGTACTATTAGGTTGTCTGATGGTAGAAAGGTGATGGCGGAATCAAGTCATGTAATTCCCGTGCACACTCTCCAAAATGTATCCTATAAAAAACCGAAAGGCTAGCTAGCTATTCCACGCCTAAGCTCAAGGTTTTGCAGATTGGTTCTAACCTAATCTGGGTCACCAATAAGCCTCTTCGCACGCCTCTCCACTGAGTCCAAAGCTGCTAGATGACATCTGGCAGCACCAGCCCATATGTGGCTGCAGTACTCCACACACGAACGGACCTGTGCTTTGTATAACATAAGAAGCTGACCAGGTGTGAAGTACCGTTAGTCTATTCTGGAAATACCACTCAACAACTCTTTTTCTTGCCCTAAAGTGTTACATCTAAGTAAACCCTTATCTATAGTGACACGTATACTGCTTAAACTGCTAAGTGACACGGCACATAGCGTGCTTCTACTAATTAAGTTAAGCGTGCATTCACGCTTGCTATGCGGAAGGGACTGTTGGTAAATTAGCGTGTTGTGTGGCGGGATATGAAGGGTGCAGGGACGATTACATGTAGTTGATATAGCATGAGTGGTTCATTTAATGTTTAGAGGTGGGACTGCAGGTGTGTCAAGGTGAGACCTCGAAGAGCGTGTTGACGTCGAAGAATATGTGAATGTGAGAATTAAGAGGTAGTCAGTAGTTGCTATACAGGGTGTAAAAAGACCGATAACATAGCCGATAACTACACGTTCTGTACATATAATTAAGTAACTTTGACCAAAAAATATTGCTGGTAAAATACTTCTTTTTCCATCTTTAAAAAAGAGATGCATTTTATTGCGCACAATGAAAGCGCGACAACGCAACGCCACTTTCGATCAGCTGAGCGTACAGCCGCCTAGCCGGCCGCGGCCACTCGCGCTTGGTCGTCGACCCGACCGGCCTGCTTGTGTTTAGTATCAATTGCATTTTTCTAATTTCAAATGCGCAATTTGTTTTGAAAAATCGATAATTTTGATAATGTGTGTTTGGAAGTAAGTTTACTGATGATACTTGGAATACGATTTTGAAAAAAAAAATCTTAAAAAAATGCACGTTGACCTTCAATATCTCCAAAACCAGTGATTTCCCAGGTATGTTCTAGAAGAAAAAAACTATCCCAGTGATGGGTAGAATATGTAGTTTTCGTTTACGTTAAGGGTCTTTTTACACCCTGTACCTATACTAATTGTAGAAGCGTAAGAATATCTATATCCAACATAGAATTAAGTGTTTTTGCGCTGTGGGTTGCGTGTTTAATATATCATCATCTGTAGAGTCTAACCTTTTCCCAACTACGTTAGGGTCGGCGTCCATTTCAACCGGGTGCAGCTAAAAAATTAGTGTTTTACATAGAGTGACTGCCTGTCCGACCTCCACAACTCTGTTACTGGGTACCACGATACGCCTTGGCTTAACTGGTTGTTAGAATTTAGGGTTTCTGACCAAGGTGGACCGACAACTTGGTGAGAGTCACGCACAGGACCGGTCGTTGTGGCGACATTTGGGGGAGGCCTATGTCCAGCAGTGGACGTTTTACGGCTGAAATGATGATGATGATGATGAGGGTTTCTGACTATATGTAACGACTGTCATAGAACTTCAAATGATAGCCGGGATCAAAGGCTTTGCGTGCTTACTGAGGAACGGAGAAGTCTTGATATGTAATGAATGCGCACCCATCCACGGAGCAACCGGCCTGTTGGTCTAGTAGTTAGTGACCCTGTCTGCTATGCCGGAGGTCGTGGGTTCGAATCCCACCCAGGACAAATGTTTGCGTGATGAGCGCGATCATTTGTTCTGTGTCTGGGTGTTATTTATCTATAATATGTATGTATTTAGAAATATATAAGTATGTTTATCAGCTATTTAGTACCCATAACACAAGCTCTGAAGCTTAACTTGGGACTAAATGGCGTTGTGTGAAAAGTTGTGGAATTTATTTATTTAACCTCGTCACACGTAGCCTAACCTTCGATCGACCCGTTAGGCTATTAAAAGTTAACCACAAGCGTGTTCAAAGCATAAACGTATCAAATTTACCTAAATTTTGGTTGGCTCTGTGGCTGATCCTATCGGCTACTGCGCAGCGTGTCGAGGTTTCGATTCACGCGCGTAACAAACATTTGTTTATCATTCAGGTATTGTTCCTTATCCAGTATCTTCTGTTCCCGTGACCCCCGGCGCAGGTGTGAGAAGGAACACGGGGTGGTTTTTAGTCAGTAAGAGTCTGACAGACCCCTCCGCCTCCCCGGGTGGGGGACATCCATGAGGATTTTCCACCCCTCAAAAAAAAAAACAAAAAGGGTTTGACTGATGTGTAGAAATACATGATACAATAGAAACTCCTAGTCCCAGTAGACAAAGTATAATGTTATAATATTTTCTGTCCCAGAATGAAACCGTCTTTTTACTAAAAGAATTTAAACTTTATTCCAAGTCCAAACTATCGTGTTAGCCGTTTTTTTTTTAAGTTTATTCCAACGAACGTAACTCTTATTACAAAAATGAATACCTCAACTAGGGTTTCACGTTTGCTTTTGTAATAAGAACTATTTGTAGATATAAGTTCCAGATTAATTAAATGGCTGATGGTTTAACCTTGAGGGGTATTTAAGAACGTTCGCATTCCTAACTAAGTCTTAAGAGTGTATTCTGAAAGTTGGCAACGTCACAATTAGATGTCAAATATTTCACAATATTACTAAATTAAAAGATTAAATACTAGCGAAGTAACGCGGTTTTGCTCGCGAAGTTCCCGTTTCCGTGGGAATTTAGGGATAGAAAGTAACCTATGTCACTCAGAGATAGTGTAGCTTCCCAACGGTGAAAGAATTCCCAAAAAAAAACAAATCGGTCTTGTAGTTTTTAAGTTTATTTGTTAAAAATATAAATCTTTCCTCTTTAATGATAGTATAGTTATAGATTGCTCTATAGTGCACTAAATTATTTTGTATGAGTTGTAGATAATAATTAATATCACAAATTTTGATGTTTTGTTTGACATGTCAAAAAGGTATTTGGAAACTTTCCGAATACAAATTCATAAACAAAATTAGTCAACGTAATGAAATATTTGACTGCTACGAGTAATTGCAAACTTTAAGACTCCGCGCTCTAATTTGAAAAAATACGTCTCATTTAACCAGATTTTTGTCACATTTTTAACACTAATTGTCGCTAAGATGAAATTCTGAACTAGCCTTCTGGCTTTAGAGATAAAACTTGTATTATAAAATAATCTAAAATACCTGTAATAGATTAACCTAATACACAATACTTATGTACAATTTTCGTGTCACAATGTTTGTTACGAAACTCCTCCTAAACGGTATGACCAATTTTTATGAAATTTTGTGTGTATAATTTGCAGCTCTGAGAATTTATAGCTCGTCAACTATTTTTTTTTATTCTGAAAGGCGCTAGGCGGAACAAAGCTTGCCAGGACAGCTAGTGTTATTTAACGCATCCTATACTTACTCATGTAAGAAGAGCAAAACAAACACAATGAAACAAAATATTTACGAGCAGAAAAACTAATTCTGTTGCGTGTTAACTTCACTACTAAAGCTTCGCTGCATGTTATCACGAATACAATAGCGGTCATTGAACTGTGTACAGTTGAACGGATCTCATTGCTATGCAAAACTCAACTGTTTCCGTGACTGCCAAGTTTGAGGTGCACACTTCAATACTTTGGGTGGTGGCGAATCTTTCTGCTGAGAACTGTATTTGCGGTTAAGAGACATATAGTGGTACCGCCGAGAGGGTACGCCCTAAAAGGACATCGACAGACCTTTTTGGTGTTAAATGATATTTATTTCTGTAAAGAGGTTCATACAAACACTTTTACTATGTTATTTTTTACACACGCAGCGTTTATAAAGACCTTACAGCCATTTTACAAATTCTATTTCTATTATCGTTAGAATCGACAATAGAAAGAAAATGGCGTATATAGAATCAGCTGTTAGTCAACTGTCAAGTGTAGGTATTTCATTTTCAGTCATATTACAAATTCTACTCGTTAACACTTGACAGTTGACAAACAGCTGTTTCCTTATACGCCATTTTCTTTCCATTGTCGCATTATCGATTACGATAATAGAAATAGAATTTGTAATATGGCTAGGTCTGCAGATTTATGAACGTAAACAAAGCCGAGCCGTTTGTCTGATTTAATAAATTAATTGAATTGAATTGAAGCAAGAGCAGTGTGTAAGAATTTTAGCAAGTGGTGTTTTGTAGTTTCTGCCTTCCGTAGTATGAAAACAATCTACATATTATATAACGTGACATAAACCCCCGAAGGTTTAATCAGAGGTTTACCATAGCGGCATAAAAGCACTCTTAATCATCAAGATAAATAAATTAAAAAATGATTCTAGTTGCACCTGGTAGTAAACCCACATTTTTTTGTTTTTTTTTTTGTACCACGACGGTGGCAAACAAGCTTACGGCCCGCCTGATGGTAAGCGGTTACCGTAGCCTATGGACACTTGCAACACCAGGGTCGCGACACGCGCGTTGCCGACCCTTTAAAAACCTATTTACTCCCCTTTTAAAGAACCCCATACTGTAGCCCTCTGAGAAAACCTCGGCAGGGAGCTCATTCCATAATCCAAGTGTACGCGGGAGGAAATTCTTCTGAAACCGCACTGTACGGGACCATATACCACATTTCACCAGTTGTGTCTTATGTTTCATAACATCAGGCCTGTAATCCCCGAAGGGTTAGATAGGGTGTACCTGAGTAAACCCACATTTCGCCCGTTACGTTTGAGTCTCATTTAATAAAGAGCAAAGTTATTGTAATCAATTGGAAATAATTAAAAATCAAAACTAGGATGAGAATCAGCACTTTTTGAACGTCAAAAAAATACATAAAGACAGTCCCCCAAAAACGGCCCACCCTTCGCCACTTCCTAGTGTTTTTGCTCGGACGAAGGAGTGACGGAACAAAGTCCCCAGCAACCCGTAAACAGTACCCGCTTACATGTGCAATACTGACTTATATTCTTAAGGCTGTGACTCTAAGTTTAATTAAATATCTAAGACTAGATTTAGACTGGATTTACTTAGAATAAATGTTTTAATTCTAAGTAAATCCAGTTTACGGGCTGGTACTGACCAATTCAAGGTAGAAAATCTCAACGACACCTTGTTCGACCACTACACCAACGAATCAGTCAGTCAGTAAAATGCTTAGATTCACAAGATAAGATAAAACTTTTTCCATTACAGCACAAATACAGAATGTGCCATCAACGTATTCTCAACGGTGTAGGAGTTTCCCCGATAGCACAAATTGCGTTCCATTACGCAGTAACTGTAACTACAAGGTAATATTGCTCTGTTCTAAGCGACGTACGATCGTTACAATATACCACGAGGGAATGTTGTGCAAACCTTTTAGAAATCGCTTCTTTGTTACGTTTTTGCTAGCTGGTACCTGCAACTAAGGCGACGTGAAATTAAACATTTTTGGCACGAGACTTTAATTACTTTTACAGAACGATATTCTTTAAAAAAAAAAGATAATTGGTAATAATTAAATGGTCGTCTCAAAAGGAGACTTAAATTGATACATTGAAATTTTTAGTGAATTTCCTTTGTTGATATGAAATTAGGTTTTAATTTTGACATAGACAACTGTGTTGCTGGGGAGCTTGTTTCGCTACTTTTTCTTAAAAAAGAATAGAATACTCTTTACCATAAAAACCTACAAATTATAACTTTAAGGGCTGCATAGGGTGATAAAATGGGCGGCCTTATGCTTGACGACTTGGAGTTTCTGTATGTGCTAGTGTCTGTACTTTGGAATATGAAGAAAAGGTTAAACAAAAGTTCTAATCCTCTACTCAACTTTAACTTGCACAATGAAATGTGTTGAGTCCATCCATTTGCGGGTAAAACCACCGGCCTTAGCACATACCTACGAAACTTTTCTCAATGCGAATGAAGTGGGCTGTAAATTACAACTAGACACGACCTGCGGGCTACGTGTAGTGGGCAGGTAATATATCCGAAAGTTCTCAACTATGTACTTCAAATAACTCCATTACCGAACAAGCCTGGCCTTACCTGTGATATTATATGCTTTTATACCGTTCAATGATCGCATGCGATTGCTTGTTTAGTTACTATACTCAATTTCCAATTAAATAGCATTAGACAGAAGTCACTAAATCGCCTCTTTTTTCTGATGCTATTAGAAATGAACCTGGTATAGGTTTCTTCATTCTACCTACTCCTTTAATAAAAGCAAAGTTAATTTGTAGATTACAGTCAACAATTACAGTTAACAAGTTGGTATATACGATAACTTTACAAATTAAATCAATTCATCAGTAGGTACTTTGGTTTAAACTACATTCATAAACTGTTAAGGGACTGAAGAATATAGAATGTTAAAGGTCTATTAATGACATAAGTTTTGGGGTATTGCAGAGCTAATTGTGTTGGTTGTATAATACAAAACAACCTTTTAATTTATGCAGAACCTTATACTACAACCAAAACCATTAATTTATGCTGTACGTTATGACAAATTTCTATAAACAACGGCACGGTTGTCTAGTAGATCAGTATCAAAGATACTTAGAAGTATATTACGATTGGAATATCTTTTAGGAATGTACAAGACGCCAGCACATCAACCTCCCCCATCTTTGATAGGTTTTCAACTTTATTCTAAACACAATAAGGTTCATGTTCAATTGGGAAAACAGTTTGGGGTAACTTGATGTGCTGGCGTCTGTACCTATTGTAGTATTAATCAACGTTGGTTAGATTTACGGACGTAATTACGAGTTGAACTCTTAATAAAAGTAAACATTTAGACGGAAATTCAGTGTCAACTTTGCAATGAGTTTTAGTTCACTCAGAACTATCTGCTAAAGCTAAAACTTTGGCGAAACATAGTCTAACAACTAGAAGTCATAGTAGAGGGATAAATAATCAGCTGCGTTAATTTTACGGGTAAAAAATGAAAAACATTTGTTCAGACGCCAGCACATCGAGTTACCCCAATGTGTCAAATTTTCCCAATTAAACATGAACCTGAACCTTATTCTGTTCGAAATTTGACACATTGGGGTAACTTCATGTGCTGGCGTCTGTACTTTGTGTAACTATCAAAGCTACCACAGAGATTCAAAGTAACCTCGGTTTACCGGTATTATAATATGTTACGGTGACCATGTAACGTGGTACTGTGCGCATTCATCACATCTCTGCTAGTGCGCATGACGTCATCCTAGGTACCTACACACTGATGATAGTCAATATCTACGAAACTTGCCGTTTGACAGTTAATCGTTGAACACTTTACTCAGTGATCAACACTATGAACTGTCAACAGAAAAATGCAATAACTGATTTTAATTAACCCCCGACGCAAAAAGAGGGGTGTTATAAGTTTCACCGCTATGTGTGTGTGTCTGTCTGTCTGTCTGTCTGTCTGTCTGTCTGTCTGTCTGTCTGTGGCACCGTAGCGCCCAAACGGGTTAACCGATTTAGATGCGGTTTTTTTTATTTGAAAGCAGGGCTTCTTGCGATGGTTCTTAGATATGATTCATCAAAATCGGTTCAGCCATTTCAAGGTTATCAGCTCTTTTGTGTTAGCTACCGTTGCTATTTTTAACCCCCGACGCAAAAAGAGGGGTGTTATAAGTTTCACCGCTATGTGTGTGTGTCTGTCTGTCTGTCTGTCTGTCTGTCTGTCTGTCTGTCTGTCTGTCTGTCTGTCTGTCTGTCTGTCTGTCTGTCTGTCTGTCTGTCTGTGGCACCGTAGAGCCCAAACGGGTGAACCGATTTAGATGCGGTTTTTTTTATTTGAAAGTAGGGTGTCTTGCGATGGTTCTTAGACATAATTCATCAAAATCGGTTCAGCCGTTTCAAGGTTATCAGCTCTTTTGTGTTAGCTACCGTTGCTATTTTAGACGTCTATGGGTATTAACTTTACTTAAAAGCATAAGTGTGTCTTAAAATTTCACACACCCATGTGTATAATATTGATAAGCAACATTATAGTGTATTTGGTCTGATGCAGCCAGGATATCTAGCAGACTAACACAGTCTTGGGAAAATAACAGCAGATATGTCGTGTTTGGATTCATTTTAACCAGCATTTTATTCTGCACACAATGCACTGATGGCAACAGGATGAGCTGATGCTGCAGCCAGGCTATCCAGCACACCAGTAGGTAAACTCTTGACAAAATAATAGCAGATATGTCGTGTTTGGATTCATTTTAACCAGCATTTGATTCTGTACACAATGCCCTGGTGGCAACAGGATGAGCTGATGCTGCAACCAGACTATCCAGCACACCAGTAGGTAGACTCTTGACAAAATAATAGCACATAAGTCGTGTTTGGATTCATTTCAACCAGCATTTGATTCTAAACACAATGCACTGATGGCAACAGGATGAGCTGATGCTGCAGCCAGGCTATCCAGCACACCAGTAGGTAGACTCTTGACAAAATAATAGCACATATGTCGTGTTTGGATTCATTTCAACCAGCATTTGATTCTAAACACAATGCACTGATGGCAACAGGATCAGCTGATGCTGCAGCCATGCTATCCAGCACACCAGTAGGTAGACTCTTGACAAAATAATAGCAGATATTTCATGTTTGTATTCGTTTTAACCAGCATTTGACTCTACACACAATGCACTGAAAAATTCTCGTAACTGTATACTCTATAAAACAAAATTAATGCGTTTAAAAAATTTTAAATAAAAATTAAATTAAAAATTTAGAAAACCCCCACCGCAAAAAATTGAAACATTTAAAAAGTTAAAAATAACACTTTAGCCATGAAATTTTACGTAACGTCGGGGTACCGTTAAAATAAGTACCTACATACCTACAAGTACTAGGAACATTCCTCACTTAAGCGGTAGCCCGACGTGAAGTAAAATTTCATGGCTAAAGTGTTATTTTTAACTTTTTAAATGTTTCAATTTTTTGCGGTGGAGGTTTTCTAAATTTTTTAGACGTCTATGGGTATTAACTTTACTTACAAACATATGTGTATCTTAAAATTTCAAACACCCATGTGTGTAATATTAATAAGCAACATTATGGTGTATTTGGTCTGATGCAGCCAGGATATCTAGCAGACTAATACACTCTTGGGAAAATAACCGCAGATATGTCGTGTTTGTATTCATTTTAACCTGCATTTGATTCTGCACACAATGGACTGATGGCAACTGGATGAGCTGATGCTGCAGCCAGGCTATCCAGCACACCAGTAGGTAGACTCTTGAGAAAATAATAGCAGATATGTCGTGTTTGGATTCATTTTAACCAGCATTTGATTCTGCACACAATGCCTTGATGGCAGCAGGATGAGCTGATGCTGCAGCCAGGCTATCCAGCACACCAGTAGGTAGACTCTTGACAAAATAATAGCAGATATGTCGTGTTTGGATTCATTTCAACCAGCATTTGATTCTAAACACAATGCACTGATGGCAACAGGATGAGCTGATGCTGCAGCCAGGCTATCCAGCACACCAGTAGGCAGACTCTTGACAAAATAATAGCAGATATGTCGTGTTTGGATTCGTTTTATTCAGCATTTGACTCTACATACAATGCACTGAAAAATTATCATAACTGTAAACTCTATAAAACAATATTAATGCGTTTAAAAAATATAAAATAAAAATTAAATTAAAAATTTAAAAAACCCCCACCGCAAAAACGTAAAACATTTAAAAAGTTAAAAATAACACTTTAGCCATGAAATTTTACGTAACGTCGGGGTGCCGTTAAAATAAGTACCTACATACCTACAAGTACTAGGAACATTTCTGACATAAGCGGTACCCCGACGTAAAGTAAAATTTCATGGCTAAAGTGTTATTTTTAACTTTTTAAATGTTTTACGTTTTTGTTTACAAATAAATGTACAGACCCCAGCACATCAAGTTACAATTGAATATGAACCTTATTCTGTTTAGCATAAAGTTGAAAAAACGATAAAATAAATTTGACACATTGGGGTAACTTGTGTGTCAAATTTTCCCAATTGAATATTAACCTTATTCTGTTTGACATAAAGTTGAAAAACGATCAAAGAAAAAAAAGACACACACATTGGGGTCACACTCAAACTCATTGCAAAGTTAACACTGAATTTCCGTCTAAATATTTACTTTTATTAAGAGTTCAACTCGTAATTACGTCCGTAAATCTAACCAACGTTGATTAATACTACAATAGGTACAGACGCCAGCACATCAAGTTACCCCAAACTGTTTTCAAAATTTTCCCAATTGAACATGAACCTTATTGTGTTTTGAATAAAGTTGAAAACCTATCAAAGATTGGGGTAGGTTGATGTGCTGGCGTCTTGTACAGACGCCAGCACATCAAGTTACCCCAATGTGTCAAATTTTCCCAATTGAATATGAACCTTATTCTGTTTAGCATAAAGTTGAAAAAACGATAAAAGAAATTTGACACATTGGGGTAACTTGTGTGTCAAATTTTCCCAATTGAATATTAACCTTATTCTGTTTGACATAAAGTTGAAAAACGATCAAAGAAAAAAAAGACACACACATTGGGGTAACTTGATGTGCTGACGTCTATACACTCAAATTATGTGCCAAGCTAACGGTCGTGTCAGGCTATTACCTGGTATTTAACTAGTAGTAAAATGTTTATTTCTAGATGGTTTTATTATCAACATGAACCTAGTCTCTAGGGGTAGGCATCACGAAGCCTTAATGCATAAACTATAAGTAGAATGTATGGGTTAATGCTAGCTTTTTGACACAGGTCCCAAAAGACAAACCCGGTGAGTAAACCTACAATTAATATAGCATGAATTACTTTTTACTGTTAATGGCTCCGAAGTCGTTAAATAGTAGACAGTAAGAAAATATTTGAATTTTTAAATACTCTTTAGTCCATTTGAAATAGGAAAAGAAATTTAAAGAAACCGTTTTACAGTCCGATCAACCGATTTTAACTTCTATTTCGTAATCATAAGGATGGAATTATGAGCAAAAACGCGGATAAAATACTTTAGAGGTATGAGGAACAGGGTGTAAAGTTCCTCATCCACTATTGAAAAGGGAGGATTCTCCGACCAGACGGATGTTGTGTCTGGCGGGCTAAATACTGCCCGACGGTTGTTGTCGGATACTTGTACATGTTCAAAGTGCGCGGATAACTCTAATACCGCGATGTAGGATATCGGTCATTAGGTTCGTATGTGGCGAGATAATAATAATAATAATAATAAATATTCCACAACTTTTTTTACACAACGCCATTTAGTCCCAAGTTAAGCTTGAGAGCTTGTGTTATGGGTACTAAACAGCTGATAAACATACTTATATATTTCTAAATACATACATATTATAGATAAATTACACCCAGACACAGAACAAATGATCGTGCTCATCACACAAACATTTGTCCTGGGTGGGAATCGAACCCACAACCTCTGGCATAGCAGTCAGGGTCACTAACTACTATACCAACAGGCCAGTCTAGTAGTCAGTCCAGATAGATGTCGCTACAATACCAATTGTTTCCTGCAGCTGCCATTTGTCATGCCACCAACGTAATAGAACTCAAAATCGTTTGAAGGGACTGTAAAAAAGGTTTATTAAAATTCCTTTTCTTATTTCAAATGGACTATTATATAGTTAGTAGGCTTCGTAGATTATGTAAATTCGAACTAACGATAAAAGAGCCAATGTCAATAACATTAATTAAGTTTGCTGTATCGAGCCTAGGGAGGTGGTGGTAGGGTGGAATTGCTTTGTAGTCGAAAATGGTCCGTTTTAGTTTTTCACTCCTTATTAAATAAGTAGTACTTCTATGTACCTACTTCCATGTTTACTTTTAAATCCAGCGCACATTGGCGGCACAACACGGCACGGCAATTAAGTAAGCACAAATGACTTGAGTTCTTATTTTATCATGCTAAGCGTGTAAATTTCGGGATGCCTCGGCTTGCCTGACCGTGTCGAAGAATGCCAAAGTAGAATCCTATTAGAAAAAGAGGATTTGAAATCATCTATATCATAAAAATCCCTTGTGTGGGCCTATCTATACAGTATGCTAAATCTAGCACTCTTCTTAACAAACGATATATTTATAAATGGATTCATCGTTACACTTTTAGCGGACGTGTTTTTCTGTGTGTATTTTATTACCATTAATAAATAAATAATACAAAATAAATATTCCACTACTTTCACACAACGCCGTCTAGTCCCGGGTTAAGCAGAGCTTGTGTTATGGGTACTAAACAGCTGATAAACATACTTACATACTTTAAATACATACAGCACAAATGATCGTGTTCATCACACAAACATTTGTCCTGGGTGGGAATCAAACCCACGACCTCCGGCAAAGCAGTCAGGGGCACTAACTACTAGACCAGCAGGCCTGTCAAATATATTACTACTATTATTTATTATTATTGTAAGTATAAATTATTCTACCGGATTATACGTTCAGGAGGCGATTGAAAATACTTCAATAATAATGCAAATATCTGTATTGAAAAGAGATTTTTGACTTCTCACCGCCCTCGCTGACTGGAAAATCTTTTTTGCTCGGATAATTTATCTCGTCTGACTTTGAACGGAATCAATACTATTCTTGTACTATATAGCTTCTACCCGCGACTTCGACCGCATAAAAAACGGAAGCTTTTTTCACCTTTGCAACATTTCTTTTTGCTGCTCCGCTCCTATTGTTCATAGCGTGATGTTATATAGCCTATAGTCATCCTCGATAAATGGACTATCCAATGCAAAATATTTTTTCAATTCGAGCCGGTAGTTCCTAAGATTAGCGCGTTCAACCAAACAAACAAACAAACTCTTCTGCTTTTTAGTATTAAGTACAGATCAGTCCTGGCTTTACTAATAAAGTCATGTATCTAAGGGACAAAGGGCCATTTGTTGACTTCTCGCAATCATTTGAAATGAATTAAAATAAAAAGGGAAAATAAAGTTGACTTCTCGCAATTAATTATTTATTGGCAGTTTAGCAGATTTTTTGTAAACATGTTTTGGGTTGATTTATAAATAAAGCAAATAAAAAAAAATGAGTTTTCTTTTTTTTATTGGCAATTTTTAGTTGACTGCCTGTTTGTGGTCACACGTGCTAGTGCTGAACATGCAGTCACTGGTACGATCCCCGGGTCGGGCAAAGCATTATTGAATTTATTCATATCAGCAGGCCTAGCCATATTACAAATTCTATGTCTATTATCGTAATCGATAAGGCGATAATAGAAAAAAATGGCGTATATGGAATCAGCCGTTTGTCAACTGTCAAGTGTTAACGAGTAGAATTTGTAATATGGCTGAAAATGAAATACACTTGACAGTTGACAAACAGCTGATTCCATATACGCCATTTTCTTTCTATAATAGAAATAGAATAGAATTAAAATTTGTAATATGGCTAGGCCTGCAGGATTTTTTCAGAAGTGACTCTGAATCTAGATTTTTACCCCATTAATGGCTATAGGCTCGCGCCTATTACATGGGACTGAAATAAAATTGCCAATATGTGAGTGTACTAAAGAAAGACTTCTGTCTCACCCTTCGGAGCTAACAGGCGTGATGTTTTGCTAAGTCATTTTTATAGTACTTAGTCGTAAAGATAAAAAGATAAAGATACCAGGCTAGTGTCCGCAACTCCACGTCAAAGCGCGTATTTTGCGTATCCAGGGCCATAATCTACCACGCGGGCCCAGTGCGAATTGATAGATGTCACATGTCTTCGAATTTTTGGTTCTAGGACATGCCGGTTTCCTCACGATGTTTTCCTTCACAGTTTTTGAATGGTGATGAAATAAATTACACAGAGTAATGCGCCTGCCTGGGTTCGAACTCACGACTTACTGTTCGTAAGTCGGGGCCGTCACCACTGGGCCACCGCTGCTCTTTACTTAGTCGTAATTAAAATAAAAATTGTTGTGGCTAGTTTAGCTGTTTCTGTACCTAAATATTCGTTCGGGGAATTACCGGACACATGGTGACACGCTTTAGGAACAAAGGCATGGAACATTTGTATCGTTATTTTAAAAGCGTAGCTTGCACTTGAGGTTCATATAACTGTTGGTTACAAACAAACAAAAATACATTCCGTGGTTAGCGCCTACTTTTAACTAGTCTATTCTTTTTTAAATAAAAACTAAAGTATATGTTTGTAAATATAACAGCTTTGAAATAAACGCACTGACGGAACGGAAAGTATATTCGTTAAGTTACACTTAACAAACAGAACAACAAATAGTTGTTTTCTTTAATTGGTCGGTTTGTTTGGGACCATCTCCAAAACGGCAAGTCCGACAATGACGCGACTTTGACAGCTAGTGATTCGTGCAAAAGTTATAAAATCCTCTGAAATTACACACGGATACAGCTTCATTTTAATATATTTTAAAAGCCATACCAAAGCCGGCAAAGCTTGAACAAAATACAGCGGCTCTACGACGCTACGACACTGCTACGAATCCGTAGCATTTGTCTACGTCAGTGGAGACTTTCTGTGAAGAAATAACGTAGCGGCGCTACGTGACAAATTATCAGCCATTCTACAGTTAAAATGGTCCAATGTAGATATTGATTGGTGTAATCTAACTGATTTGTCATGTCAACCTCAATGTACAAAGTCATTTATTACATTTTAAAGGGAACAAAAATTTTCCTGTTAACCGTTTAACTTATTATTTGGCATACCAGCTCGCAAAGTTACAGAGTTCCTAATTTGTATTGTGTTTCCGACGAAATCAAATGGCAGAATTCGCAGTATTAAATAGCGGCTAGCTATTAAACAAAAGGGGGGGGGGCGTTTTGTATTATGGCGAGCAGCTGGTATGATATCTAAAGATTTTAAAGTAAGTAGGTAAATTGGAATAGACTCGACGCTGGCGACAAATAGATTAGGTTAAGTTAGAACCATGACTCAATTTGCTTGCGTAGTGCATTCTGGCTTAACGTTAGAAAAAATGGCTAACTTTACGGCAAATTATAAAATTTAGCTACAGCATTTTGTTATCTGTTTGTTACTTACATTAACTCCCAAGCAAATATCGCAACCGAATATTTTACTGTAATAAAAAACAACCGACGACGGTCGTCGGACGGAAGTCGGTTGTTTTCTTTTTGGTTTCTTCGTAAGAAAGTCGTTCAAAACTTGAAAGAATCATTGAAATTGGTTAACAATTGCTAAAGTTCTATCTAAACATTAATCTGTTCATCTCTGCCGGGACCCTTTTACAATAGAAGGGCGTAATGTTATGTCATGGAAATACAAAAGCTCTGCATAGGCATCTATAAGACTATAGCAATCGCGAATAATTTAAACCGGACCGGCCGTGCTGCCCTCACTCGGCCATAACAGGAATCTACTCAATGCAAAATCTTGATTTATATCCTTCTACCCACTGAGTTGATAGTTTTTTAATTTTACTGTTGTCACTAAATTAGTTGTTTAGATAATTACGTTATGTTTTAATGTATGCAATTTTATTTAAGCTCATTACCTTTAATAGGTAAACAATAGTTGTATGAAAAACATAGTCAGTGCTAAGACTTTTGTGCTCCTAATTGTTTCTTTGTTCTTATGAACTTATATAGTTTTGTAACGTAGTAAATTGTAACCTCAGTGTTTAATGTTCGTAAAGGTAAGTTAACCTAAGAACCAGTTACCCTTGTGGTTATACACAATTTAGAATAAGATCTTATTGTTTATATTTTTATTATGCTGTTAATAAAGACCTTTAAACAAAAAAAAAAAAAAAAAAAATCGCGAATAATTTGCTGTTATGCGTTGAAGAGTTCCGTCGCCTGTCTTTTTCATCAGTTTTTCTTCATCAAATAAAAATGCTTGATCTATACATATAATAAGACAGTAAAAAAACTGTGTCGGTACATTGAATATATTTAAAAAATAATAATTGAGGGGGGTTAAGAAACAGTAATAGAGCACGAATCCAAAAGAAAAGTCTGTCTGTTTGTCTGTTTGTTTGTACACGCTAATCTTCGGAACTACTGGACGGATTTGAATGATTTCTTTTTTGTTGTATAGATATTAAGTCTAGGATATTAGGTCTAGTAATTTATCTTGGAAACTGGAACATCTGATGCAGAACCACAACAAACTTCATTGCATAATTAAAAAATAACATAAGTACCTCCACGCGGTGAAGGCGGGAACAGTTCAGGACTGATTTACGATGACGATGGTATATCATTGAAAATTAGACCCTACTGGCCAAAACTCCTATTTTTTTTTATCGTATAAATATGCCTTCGGGTTTATGTTATTTGAGTGTTTAATTTCCTTTTCCATTTATCTTCGTTACACGGTAGCCTACCCGGTAACGCAGGGGAGCAGCCACTTAGATTTTAATTGATCATGTATCATCACAATAAAACTATAACCATGCCTAGAAAGAGGTCAAATCTTTCCCAATGTTCCAAAGTTGCTAAATGATTAAAGACCATAAGATCCCAACAATCTACCGAAGAACGTTAGGAGAGACTTGATGCTGTTCGAGCACATGAGGCTGCAACTCGCTCCGCGGAAACTTCTTGGGATCGCGAAGCACGCCTGCATTCTCAGCGTATTTACGCATCTACCAGGTATCCAGGTCTCTAGACACCAGTGAAGAATATGTGCGCGACTGACCGCTGATCGTGAACATCATGCACTGTCTCGCGAGTTGGAGACGTTCACGGAAAAAGCATGACGCTTGAGTTTTCAGCGTATATACGCATCGACTCTAGAGATAAGTGGGGAAGGAGATGCGCGACTGACCGCTGATCGTGAACGTCACGCAACATATAGGCTGTAATTTATTTTGGAAAATGGAACACCTAAAGTAAAAGAGATATAAAAATGGTGCCATTGCAAAAACTATTCCACGTGAAGAGTGTTTTCTGCTGTGAGACTAAATTTGAAGATCTGGAGCACCTGTAGAGGAACTCCAAAGCCCAGAGACAATATAACATAATATACATAATAGAAGTGGCCTCGCGCATCCCATTGATTTCCCGTCCCCAGGATTTAAAAATTCGAAATCAGACGTTTCAGATCTTCGATTTTGACGACCTCATTGTCGCTGCCATAAGCAACAGGATCCGCATACGAAGTCGCGGGCAGAAGCTAGTTTGTTAATAAAAATGTAAAAATCGGTGCGTGTGTACCTATATTTTTTGAGGAGTTCCCTCAATTTCTCGAATATCCCTTATCAGATATGAGTTTTGATACAAACAGATTGACTGTTAGTAGGTATACGCTATCAAATAAAAAAATAATGTTGAAAATCGGTCCATAAATGACGGAGTACCGAGGAACAAACCCTAAATAAAATACAACCGAATTCAGAACATCCTCCTTTTTTTGAAGTCGGTTAAAAAGGAAAATGCTAAATGCTTAATGCTTGTTATACCATCAACTGGGACATTGCCCAATATAAGACACAAAACTAACTCAACAAAAGTCAGTTTTCGCCGTAAAAAAAGTTAAACTGTGAAACCTAGTTTTAAATTAAAAAGATGACTCACAACACAATACATGCAATATTCCTAAGTAATTACTTTACTTTACTTTTACGTTTTACTAACTAAATAATTACTAAACCACGCCGGATTCCACGAACATTTTAATGATAGTAATCCGGATTAGCGTGGTAAAAACCGGGTAAATTTTGTTCGTGATTTTTTTGCCTAGAAGTGGTAAAGTTTGGGTAGTAAATATGTGAAAGTGAGTGTTAGGTAGGTAACGTACATATATTGGGTGTGGAAGAACCGTATTTGGAGAACCTTAATTCTGAACCGACGTACATTTATTAAAACTGAGATCGACGTACAGAGTCCAGCGCAATGTGTTTAATTTCTTCGATAGATTTTCAACTTTATTACTAATAGAATGAGGTGAATTTTCAATTAAATCTAACAACAACCCCCTGGCCCACCACCGTAAAGTTGCATGTCTGTCGGTTTTTTACAGACTGTATTTCGGTGAGAGTGCTCTAGAGCTCCACGAGCTCATTCCACCATCTGCTTTCTTCCATCGGGAATCCAGACGTACTGCAGGTTATCACCCATTCCTTGTAGATGTTCCACAAATTCGCACGAAGCGGTTTGCCTGTACCTTCATTATGCGCACAGCCAAGGAGTGGAACTCCCTGCCTCCATCAGTGTTCCCGAGTTCATATGACCTCAATCTGTTTAAGTCGCGAGTTAACAGGCTTCTTTTGGGTAAGCTCGTTCCATCGTCGACCTGATCTCTGACCGCAGGACAAGATTGAGGTCAAGAGTAGACCTATTATATATATAAAAAAAACCCAACCGCATGGGATATTCGTCCAGCCATAAATGTTAATAAATAAATAAAAGAATAAAATATATAAGTATGTTTAACGGTTGTCTAGTTCGCATAGCACAAACTCTGCTTAGTATGGGACTAGATGGCGTTGTGTATCAATCCGAAAGGATACGTACTATGCGTTTCAAATGAGAATAGGAGCGTCAATGACCTCTATCTGTCAGATGTCACTAGAAAAGTGCGGTCTAAAAGGCTAATTCATTTCAGACGTTTTTTCATTTTGAATAACTGCGACTCGGTAAAACAAAAAAATAAATAAAATTGATACGCGAATAAGGTTTCGTTGCAAAGTGAATGGGAAAAGGCCTCGTGGACGCAGCCCAATACGTTGGTCCGACCAGATCCGCACCACTCTTGACTCTTCGGTATGCGATGCCCTTCACACCGCCAGAGACAGAAGCAGATGGAGGAACATAGTGAAGAGAAAGGTGATGAAGCAGGAGGTCACGACCCTCAGCATTGAGGAGTACGAAGCAAGGAGGGAGGAAGGTTTCGTTGCAGACCGCACTTTTCAAGTGACAACTGACAGATAGAGGTCATTGACGTTCCTATTCTCATTTGAAACGCGTAGTACGTCATTCCATACTTTACTCCCTTTTTGTAGGCCGTCGATGTGTTCTGACCCTTAGGCTCACCTCCCCGGGGAACACGTTTGCGTGACAGCGAAATAACATAAAACGGTTGTGGCGTGGCGTGGTGGCACTCCTTTAAAATTACACAATTTAAGTACCTAGCTTTGCATGTTGTTGAAATATACCATGCTTTTAATCCCTGAAGGGTTAAACACAGGTGTAGTTAGGTAAAGTACACGCATATTTTGCTAGTTATTTTTTATTTTCCTTCATTGGCCAACCAACAATTGTTTACACTGCAAATATTTAGAGTAATAATCAATCATTAACTAAGGTTAGTGTAACAATTTCTAACAGGTTAGCACCGCATGCCCCAGAAACGTAATATTAAGTTGTTCTTTAAATTAGCCAGCTGAATAATTAAATAATTAAAAATTGATAAGTTGTAATTAAAACTATGGTAATAGAAGACAAAATTAAAATTAACATTAATATTAAAAACAAAATTAAATATAAGAAAATTAAATAGAGACTCCAAAACAGATAAATATTATGTGTAAGTTCTATGTAATAGATGAAGTAAGATAGATGCGAGTTTTTATAGGTAGATTGATAAGTTGGGCTTAGATATAGTGTATACTTTTGCGGTTCTGGTATAGGATTCTTTTATTTATTAGTTATTAGGTAATGTTTGAGATGTTCAGTAGCATGTTGGTTGTGCCGAAACTCGACAAGCACTTTGGCGATTTGTATTATGTACTTTTGACAATCAAAAAGTGCAACAGTATTTTGGTGATGTACACTTCAACATTGTTACGCTTTATTTAAAACTAGCAGACGTCCCTTGGTTTCACCCGCGTGATTCCCGGTCCCGTGGGAATACAGGGGGACAAAAAGTAGCCTATGTCACCCGGGTATACTGTAGCTTCATAACGGTGAAAGAATTTTTCAAATCGGTCCTGTAGTTTCGGAGCCTATTCAATGCAAACAAACAATCAAACATTTCCTCTTTATATATTAGTATAGCTATATAGATAATAACTTAAAATTATCTTTACTTAAGTATAATTATTTGATTCGAAGAGCCTTTGTGATAGATTGTGCGGTTTGGTATCGTTTATATGTCACTTCTGGTAACCGGCATTGAGTCAGCAGCGTCTTGAATCGCCTGTAGCCAACATCTTTCTCAGAAATACGGTCTATACTCCAGAAGTGTACACGATATAGGCCGATTACGCGATATTAGAAGAAACAGTGTACTTACTTGGTTGCGGCGAATGTTTCTTGGTGGTCATGACGTCATTCAGCTCATGTCAGCTGTCACAGCGCACGCACGCAATCATCGAGTACGCGTGGACGCGCCAGAGCCGGCGCTTGCGACGCCAACTGCTCAGCTTTTGTGGCACCGCTTATTCAACGACGAAAACACGCTGTGGACAAGAAAAAATACAATGAAATATATTGTTACGTTATCTACAAAAAACATAAATCGAGACCTTTAATCAGGGGGTCGAGTCTGCTATTGCAATCGTGTCTCAATGACCGGTCAATGATCGATTTTTGACGTATAACGTCAAACTTATGACACATTTTCCATACAAAAACTGTCAAAGTTGTAAAATATTCGATCAATGACCGGTCATTGATCGAATATTTTATATCTGCTATTGCAATCGTGTCTCAATGACCGGTCATTGAGACACGATTGCAATAGCAGACTCGAGCCGCAGGTGCGTTGGCAGTCGAAATTGGGCATCGATCGACCTTTTGAATCTGCCTTGAGCAAAAGTGGTGATCAATGCTCGCGCCTTCTCTGCATAAGAAGAGGCACTCTGCCACTTAGTATTTGCGGCAATAAAGCGTCGGCCTGGCTTTCGAGAGGTGATTAGTCTAGTGGGTTATTTAATGTCATTTATTGTAATTGAATTGAATGTTATCGAAAATTATTTTTGTGTTGTCGACATCGATTTGACTATTTAATGGTAGCTGTATATAATGGTGACTGGTAATTAGTGACCGATACTTAAACACGTGATTGTATTTATGATTTCAATAAACTTTCCCAAAGATTTTTTTTTATATACTCATTAACTTATAACACAATGAAATAACAAAAACGCTGTTTGAAATTCCCGCGCGCGCACCTGTGATCGATCTCAGTAGGCACGAATCGTCACGATCTATCAGCTGATAGTCTGACCTCGGGAAGGGCAAAATCTACTAGTCGTAGTAGCGTCACACGCTCCCCCGTCACCCCCACAGCTCCCGTTGTGCAGTATTCTCGTACTTGAATCAATTGAAAGTTAATGAGTATTAAAAAAGTTTCTTTGGGAAAGTTATTTGTATTCATGAGTGCAATCACGTGTTTAAGTATCGGTCACTAATTACCTTTCACCCTATATATCCTACTAATCCTACTAATATTATAAACGTGAAAGTTTGTGAGTATGGATAGATGCCTGGATGTTTGTTACTCTTTCATTTTCACTTTCTCTTTCGTTAAACTACTGAATGGATTTTTACAAAATTTGGTATGGAGTTAGCTGACACCCTGGATTAACACATAGGCTACTTTTTATCCCGTGTATTCCCACGGGAACGGGACCTACGCGGGTGAAACCGCGGTACGTCTGCTAGGGTGTGTAATAAATAAATAAATTGTTCAATCCCCACCTAGAACACTATTGACGTGAACCCACTCCAGACACAAGCATATTTAACTTAGTTGGGAAGGTTGCCAGACCACTAGTTATGAAGCCCACTTAGCTAGTAATCTTTAAAAAAAATCTTGACTGACCTGGTGTCAGTGACCCTGACTGACGATTTCCAACCAAAACAAATGTTATAAGTATATTTATCAGCTGTCTCGTACTCATGGCACAAGCAAGCTTAGTTTGGGATTTGATGGCGTTAAAGTTATAAAATAAATAAAATAAATATTCCACAACTTTCACACAACGCCGCCAAGCAGAGCTTGTGTTATGGGTACTAAACAGCTGATATACATACTTATATATTTCTAAATACATACATGTTATAGATAAATTACACCCAGACACAGAACAAATGATCGTGCTCATCACACAAACATTTGTCCTGGGTGGGAATCGAACCCACGACCTCCGGCATAGCAGACAGGGATACTAACTACTAGACCAACAGGCCAGTCAGTCGTTGCGTGAAAGATGTGGAATATTTATTTATTTATTTAACTGCTGGTATTATTGTTACTGGAAGCGTCTGGTATCTCCTTAATCCTCTAATAAAAATCCCTCGAAGTGTGAATTTCCACCTGACTTAGTTTAATTCCATTGACCCTTTATACTTTATAGACAGAATGTAATATATAAAATATCCCGTATTAGATATTATTAAATTGGATCTCGTAACTCGCTGGTGGGATTGGATTACCTGTGTATTCGACCTAACAATTCCAAAACAATTTTGAGGATAAAATGATCAAACATTTGGACAGGTAGTGTAGAATAGAATCAAATCAAAGTCAAATCAAATCAAATCAAAAGTCATTTATTCAAATTAGGCTGAGGATCAGCGCTTTTTGAACGTCAAAAATTACATAAGACAGTCCCCCAAAACGCCCGCCCTTCGCCACTTCCTAGTGTTTTTGCTGGGAAGAAGAAGTGGTGGAACAAACTCCCCAGCAACACGTCTGTCTAATATGTTAGAAGAACAGTTTAAACAGCATTGGTAATTAATAAACTTAATCATTTAAATGAAATAATTTGCTACATGCTAGCTAGCACACACCAATATACAAGACAGTAGTAATAAGAATAGCAAATAATAGAAAGGACATAATAGACCTCTCTGATGAAGTTCTTCAGAAAGGCCAAGTGAGTAGTAATCGCAGCCGGCGTGTATTATATTATTAACGTAATGTATATAAATGTAAGTTAAGCAAAAGAAGTTTGAAAGGGGCAACTTAATGTAAGGAGGATGTACCTTGAATAAAAATACTGCACTAAAATAAGTAATGCATAATTTAGTTATTGTACTGTAACACATATTTGAACTCCATTTAAAATGGAATAGCAAATACTCCCGGTAAAAATAACGTCCTCGGATAAAGAATAAAACACGTACAATATTTAATGCTCCTTCTAAATCGCACCTCCATATAATTCCTTAAGGCGCCAAGAGGAAAATCCCTTCAGATTAATAAATCGGTGTGATTAACATCCGTCCTTTATTATCTACGGACTAAATTGCGGATTTGGCAAACAAAAGTAATGAGTTCCTCTTGTTACTGACATAATTGCTTCTTTGTGCCAGGAAATTGTACCAAATCAGAAATAAACCATCTGGAAATCAAAGAAGAGCTGGCGAAATATAAGAAAAAGTTACAAGTTTTATTTTAGGGTTCTGTGCTGTATTTCTGTACGCTGACTTCGTGTCCGTAGCCTAAAAAACCTCTCGTGTGTTTTATTTTTTGCGATACAAAAATCCACATTATTTATTTTAAACCCTAATCAAATATGCTGCTGCATGAATTAGTTTAAATTATTCCGCTATAGCAGTCAACATTTTTTGCTATGTAATTTAAGCTAAAGAAACACACATAACATCACTCCCCAAAGGGTTAAACAGTGGTGTAGCTGGTAGTCCACCTACTTTTTTATGTTAAAGTCCCATGTAATAGGGGGCAAGTCTTTTGCCATCAATCGGGCACAAATCCAGACTCCGGGCTGTGCTAAAAAAGTACCTACGTATAATACATATAAGGATCGTAGTAGGTCTTGTAATTTCTACCTACCCTAATCCAAAAAAGGTATGGGTTTATGTATACATGTATTTTATTTAAAACACTTTCATCGTTATAGTATACATGCGATACGAAAGCAATCTGTGTGTGTAATAATTTCCGATTGGAGCGGAACGTTTCAGACCATGCGTTGTTGCCGCGTTGGTAGTTTTAAGTGAAAAATATTCACAATATGTTTCAATTTACTACGTTCGGCTTGGGAATTACTCGTAGTGAAAATTAAAACCAACATTCTATTGCAATGTAGCACAAATATTTCAACTTTCAATTTATTTTTTTATGTTATTGTGTGTATAATCATCGGCCCACTGGTTGCGTATTTAATCACAGGCTGTCAAACTGTCGCATATTTCGTATTCGTCAAGCGGTCATTTTTTTTCATACCGTTGTTGAACTATACACGCCTTACGTGAGTATGTATTTTGCTAAAATTAAAACTTAAAAAAAACTCCAACGCCAAAAAGTAAAACTCTCATTTAATAAGTTATTAATAATACTTTGCTATCGTTGAGCCATGAAATTTTATGTAGTCGAACCATCGCAAGAAACCCTGATTTCAAATCAAACTTGTAACATCCCTCTTTTTGCACCAGGGGTTAAAAAGGTGCATTTTCAGTTCACTATCATATTAAACAGTCCTGGCAATCGATTTCCTATACAACGAGACTAACTAACTAAATGAGAAACATTGTGTGTATATCCCTTTGTTCATTTGTTTGTCGGCTTTTCTTTTTGAAACTGTTGGACGGATCGTAATGAAATTTAGCAAGGAAATAGATCATATCCTGGAGACAGGCACAGGGCTCTATTTTTTGTCTATTAAAACAACGGACTAGGTCCATTATCCGGTGATAATTAGACTTTTGGCAAGTCTTAAGCCGGCCTCAAGTAATTAAGCTGAAATTAATATCTAACATGAATTACATTTTTTTTATAAGGTCTGTATTGTTTGATTCTAGTTTTTACTAATCTAAAAAGAAATCTTTTACCCACTCCCAAGATGAACACGAAGAAGAAAACATCAAAATAAACAATCTCGCAAAAAGCCGTCTTGCCCAGGAACGGTTAACTCGTACAAAATGAAAGAAAATGTCACCTTTTGGTGTCTGTTTTTGTGTGAATGCAAAACCTTGGCCGTGGCATAAAGGTATTGTCTTATCTCTTAAGCTTTCAGAAGCTTTTGCCGTATTTTTCTGTAGTTTATTATGTCGTGTCATCTGCAGTTAGTCTTTAGGTACCAAAAGGGTTTTTTTTTATGATACTATACACTGGCTGCCCTGGGGACCTCCATTCTGCATTAGAATCAGTTTATATTGTGTTAGCATAAGACTTGTCAAATGTCAAATTGGCACCTTCCAATTAACTCGGAAAAAAAGTTACACCTGTCTTGTCATCCAAGATGGCGCTGCTTTTAAATAATGTATCAGATTTTTTTTTGTTTCTTCGTTTTTATTTTTTCGTAATTTTTCAAACTATTTTAAAAGGTATTCAGCTATTCGGGATCAAGTTAAATCCAACAAATTAAAAACCATAGAAGTCAGTCCAGCCGTTCTCAAGTTTCGCGTGTTATGTTATTTATAAGTGGTCTATCAAACCCGACTATTTATATATAGGACTTAAAACTATCATTATTTACAAGTGATTTATGTCATTTTATAACTGCAGGTTCAGTTAAAAACCAACGCAGGCACTAGTTGTCAGTCATTCTTGATTAATTAAACCTCTTTAGCGCAGCCGTAAGACACACATAAATATAAAAGTTTTTATTTTATTTATTAATAGTATTTTGATGTTCAATGAATGGTGAACCTCAGATTAAATTAAATGAACACTATATGATTTTATTTAATTAAATCTGAGGTTTTATAATTATATAAATTACTTCCGAAGTTGAAACTGCCTGGCTAGAAGTAATACAATGTTAATAAATGGGAAAAATCTAAAATCACGGAAAATGTGGCATCATTTAACTTAATTGGAAGCGCCGAACACTGCGTTTAAAGGTCTCGTATCGTAACCACACATTCAATAAGCATACTTCTGTCTCCCTGTTCTTAATTGACCACCCGCCTGTAAGCCTTTGTTGAATTTAATTAAAGGGAAAGTTGTGGGTCTGTGAAAATAAAGGTAACACAGTTGTACCACTGTAGAAACGGCTATGTATATAATTATTACTGTTGACGGTAAATGTTGTTGTAGGTTGGGTATAGGGACATGGAGTAAGAATAAATGAAGTACTAAGTTATGTATTGAGAAGCGACATAAAACACAAAGATATGAATATAGAAAGAGAGAAAAATCATTTATATAGACCAAAAACTCTCGCTCTCGCACAAAAAAAAAACTTATGAAAAAAACAAAAATGTTAAGTGCTCTGCGGCTGCGCCAAATATACCTACTGGTGTCTGGGTGCAAAACATTACAAAACCAATACAATACGCCCCCTGAACTTAATAAGGTGAAGTCATCAATATTCTAGATCTAAAAGTACGCATTAACAGGAAAAGTGAAACGTTTGTTAAATTTGTCCTTCCAATAAGCTAATGTTAAATGTGAAAAGATTAAATAAAAAAAACGTTTTTACAAAAAATAAAACCGACTTCAAAAATAACACTTAACGGTGTAAAATAACTCTAATCGTCATGATGTTACATCCGATGACAATAAACATCCAAGCGATTCCAGTAATCACGATAGATTTGCCGTCTATTTTTGAAGAGTTCCGTTGTATATCTTCGAAGATCAGCACCAGATCTTCACCAAATTAAAATGGGACCACCTCAGGAGTCTACTCTTTCAAACAAAAAAAGAATTTCCAGAATCGGTCCACAAATGGCGGAGAAATCAGGTAACATACATAAAAAAAAAATACATACACACGAACATAGAACCTCCTCCTTTTTTGAAGTCGGTTAAGAAAGTGTGCGGTTAGAGGACTTCATCCAGAATGAAAATTTTCTAAGGGCAATTTAACTGTGAATGTGTCCTTACTAACAAAACTAAACCATCACCCATCACTAAACTTCAAATGGGCTGTTCATGTCTGAAATAAAGATACTCGTATGTATTATTGTAACACTATTCCTTACGTGATGATTTCTATCAGAAGACTCTTATCACAAGCCACTGTTAATATGTCCTCTCTTGCTCTGATCGCCCGATCGATCACAAAACGCGAGCACTCCATTTCTTCTTACTCCATGTGAAAAAAGGGTTTGGGCCACTGAACTGTGACAATTTATTGGTGTTTAGGGATTCTATGAATTGCTAACCATTATTGAACGAAAAGGATTACGTAATGGTCACATGGGTTTGTTATTTTTATAATGATCTGAGCACTGTTGCTAAGAGAAAGTGTGTCCGTCTAGGTCATGACTCTATCTCTGTTACATGGACTTAAATTTAACTAGTGAATTTAAGATAGGTATGAAATAATTCAGTTTACACCATTGATATATAAAAGAAGTCTGTTTTTTATTGTTATTAATAGGCACGCGTCATCACGCGTCATCACACGGCACACCACATGATGATGTGGTCTGTGTATTTAATATTTGTATGGTTTACACCATTAGAGAAAAAGAGTTTGTTCGTATTTTTGTTTGAACGCGATGCAATCTGGAACTGCTCGACCGATTTGAAAAAAACTTTTTTTCTTTTTCGCTCACACACAACACACACACTGTCACACAAATTATCTTGTTTTCGATTATGTTACTAGTAATAGTTAAATGTATAGTTTGTTAGACCTTTTTAGTTTAAGGAAGAATGGAGCTTCCTAATACAGGCGTTTTTTTGCTTAAAAAGAGGCTACATACTGAAATAATACGTTTATTGATTACTACATACACTTTTTTTTATCAAAATCTTGAGAAATAAAAGTTAAACGATAATGGATCTTGGTTTATTTGCTGAAGAATGGCAGGCAATTATGTTTATATGTTAGGATTCGAGGAAAATTATAAGTAGTTCAATTGAGAATTAGCTGTACCTACTAAAAATAAATTTATTCATAACAAAATAATCATGCTAATTAACCTTTCATTCGTGTCAATTAGAGACACAATAGAAAGACGATGACAGCGCGAACGCCGGTGTTCGCTTGGGGTTTCATGAATTAATTATTAAGTCACTTATTGACTGGCCGCATTTCATTTCCATTTCGAACAAATTTCCGAGCACAGGTAAAACCAACTGACAGTTGCTTTACAATAAATTGATGGCTTACAGTCGTAAAATATTTTACGAGTACCTATTGTAACCAACACAATTTTCTTCACGTAAGAACCTTAACAATATAGGAACATTGAACCATTTTTCATGGCTCATTATTTTTCGCCACCAACGCGACGCCTTGGGGACGATACAAAAAGCTGGTAAAAACTGACGGTGATAAATGAAAACAATGTTCCTCGCTTGGTTCAGTTTTTGCACCGAAATTTTACCTACATACAAACAGGGTGGGGACATCGTGGTACATACTAATTCCATGATTCCAAAGGTGATCAATACTCAATGTTCAATTCTTTATTGTTTTCTATATGTATTCTTTGGCGGTAACTTCATAAATGAGGTCATTATGGACCCTGTAGGCCACAGTAAAGGAGTAGGGGCAAAAAACTGACGGTGATAAATGTTAACAATGTTCCTAGCTTGGTTCAGTTTTTTTTGTACCGAAATTTTACTCACACACATACCTACAGGGTAGAAGGAATATCGTCGCGTATAGGTACTGATAACATGAGTTCAATACTCAATATCTTTTTCTTCATCTTAAAGTGTGGTTAGTAACTAACCTGGTGTCACAGTTTTAAAGCTGCCCATAGGCCTCTGACTTGGCATCACAATTGCTGTCTAGAAATATCGTGCCTTGGGTTCGAACTCGAGATCTATGATTCGGCAATGCACCGTAAAATTGTTAATTTACATTAAATAATATGCATTAAACTTTGTAATCTATCCGTGTTCATTCAACAAATTGTGAACGTTATTTTAAGTTAAGCAACTTAGACATTACGAAACAAGAAACTCCAAAAAAAGAAACGTTCCGGACATTTGCAAGACTCTCTGTGTCGCTCATTAACATTAAGTATACAACATGCTAATATTGTACGAGTACTTTGCAGCTAATTTTCTTCTTGCTCCAAGTTTCAACATAAACATGGCAACTGTAGGTAAGTATATGTATTTCTTTTCAGTAGAATACGTTTGTAACATCTTGTTACGTTTTCGATTCGCTTTTATGATATTGTTTCTTCGATAGAAATACTGATTTAATTATGAAATAATACGTTTGAGAATGTCTTTCAATCCCGTTCAAGGTTTTTCGTATGTACTTTTTCCGGGATGACGGTTCGATGAATTTGTACAAAACGACTTATTTTCTCCTTCATAATTTTCATATTTAAATTTTACTAGCGGGACCGAGAAACGTTATCCTGCTCAATGTTGTGTATGAATCGCATCGCAGTAAGTGGCGTTCTGTGGTTCCGGTTTCTGCTTCCTTGTGGGAAAAAATACGCATGTTATTTTCTAAAATTAAATTTCAATCAAATACTCAACAATCTGTCGCAATGATACTCTCTTTTGTAGAATGTGCATCAACACAAACACTTCCAACGTTTTTACGCCCTTTTCCCATGGTGGTAAATTCTGTTTACCACCATGGGAAAAGGGCTTAAAAACGTTACAGAACGACACCTTACGTGGCGTACTAGGTACCTAACCCGCCGGCCGGCGGTGGCCTACTTAAATCATCATCTTCTTAGCCTTTTCCTTCTTTCTGGATGCAGCTGAATACCAGAATTTCACATGGAGCAACTGCTTGTCTAACATCCACAACCCACTTACTTCCCGTGTCCTTCGTCACAGACCACAGACTATGTAAGTAAGCATAGTTTCATGCTCTGTGATGGTTACATACCTATCCAGTAGCTGGAACGTGAGGGATGCGTAGGAGAATTAATTTTTTTTTTAATTTTGGATAATTTCATCTGTTGCATCTGTCATTTTATATTCTTATTATTTATATTCTTATTTATTTATGTATAATTTATGCCTCTTTGTGGGCTATTGTACATTAATGTATTCATGGCATTGCAGTAGGCCCTATCAGAATAACAGCGCTGCGGTATTTATTGCTTTTCTATAAATATCGTGGCATCGTGCTGAGATAGGGGCCTTTTTGGCCTCGCACAGGTCTTTTGTTTTATTTTTATTTAATATGTTAGTTTTAGTTTTTTAATGTTAAATTCCTGTGCGTGTCCCAAATAAATATATTTTCTTTCTTTCTTTCTTTCTTACTGGAAAGCACTTGTCAGACTTCTGTATACCCGACTGTCTAAGATCTGCAAATGATAGCCAAGATCAACGGTTTAACGTGCTTTCTGAGACACGGAGGAGTCTTGTTAGGTAATGAATGTTAACACATCAATAGACCAACATACTCAAGTAAGGCTTTACCTTCGATTAACCCGTGTAGCAGTTAGATCTGATAACATAATAACTTAGCCTGAAAAATAGCTATAGGTACCAGGTGCCCTCAGTTTGTGCGGAGAGTATACACAAAACACCGCTGAGATTCATTGGAGCGAGTGTGTGGACTGCGAAGTTTGCCAATATTGGTCGAAACTTTGTTATTGTTGTTAGTTGTAAGCGATCAATCAAAATGTATGTAGTTTCTGGTTATTTTTTTTTCTGTCAATAAGGCCGTTATTTCTGTCTACTAATGAATAGCAAACTGCAACGAAAGTAAAAGCATTTTTTAGACTTTCCTCGTAATGTTCACACAAATACCTACCAATTTCATGATTGTCCTACTTCCTTCTTTCTCCCACGTAGAATATTTGCCAGAGAAATTGTCTCTACCGTTTTGGAGATTAACTTAAAAAGACAAACAATGAAATAAGCAAAAACGCTGTCATTTAGGCATATAAGCAGAGAATTTATTGATTTTATTTATTTGTATATTTATTTGAATACTTCCTGTAATGAAAAAATATAACCCTCAGACCGACTCGCTTAAGAATAAAATGCAGCTAGCCATCTATAAACTTTTCAAACCAAACCTTCAACAGAAAATCTAAGTTTGCTCAAAGAAAAACCACTACCTACTATTTCTAACCAGCGCAAACTTTTGACCCAATTCTCTATAACGAGACTGATCCAAAGTCCCCAAGTTTGTAGTTAGCAAGTTCTATCGAAGCACATTACTATCATGATTCGTAGTTTTCAAAAATGGCGACAGCCATTGACAGTCTTTCAAAGATATTTTTCATCCAATCACGGTCTTACAAATCCAGCAATCACTGTCCAGAATGATTTTATCTTCGCGTATGATGGGAAGATGTGAAAAAAACGAAATATACAATATACATATAATCAAATAAACATTTTATATGAGATCGTAGTGAAAATTATTGATCTTTCTACATTTATATTTAATGGATTAGGTACACGTAACAAACCTTATTTAAAACTTCTTGAATTTATTTATTTTAACCATACATTGCTATGCCGTTTGTGTACTACGCACCAGCTGACCTTTTTGAAGAACATTTCGAAGCGAGAGAAGTGTGAAGTGTCGTTGTCAACGCCACCTGGCGTTCTGTAGTTTCTATTTACCCCCGTAGGAAAAAGACGTGAGTTTATTTATTCAATTGACTAACCTATACTAACAGTATAAATACTACACTTACATGTTATACGACCTAGTTAAAGAACACATAAGTTTCGAACCACAATTCTAAAAAACATACATTTAAACATAAAAAAAAACAGAAATATTATTTTAAGGCAATAGTTCATACAGAAAAATGGCACTTCATTGTGTCGAAACAGTTTTACAACAGACAATATAATATTGAAGGCTTTACAATACTTTGAATAGATTTTGTCTCTAACAACATAAATATTTACTAGTATCATTAAATCGTTGCTTTGATTTTTACAAGTAAACTACTGGATAGATTTTACCGTTTCCCAACCACTCACAGAGTCAGTACTTCTGAAGTATTTGGAGTGCAATCAATTAAAACTTTCCTTGCGAACTTAGCCACAGCCCTCGACAACTCGTTCGGTATACCTACATAAAATCTATCTACACCTAACCAACTTTGTGTAGTCTAAAGTTAAACCAACGAAGGTAGGATGACAAACCTTGTTACAATTACAATAAAATAAAATTTGTGTGCCTTGCACGGTGAAACCTAATGCGGCACATAAAATTTTACATTGTCACCAACTTATATACTTTTCACCTATGTTATACAATGTGACTTTTTCAATTCATATAAAGTACTTTCTAAGTTTATCTTAGACATCATTAACATCGTTGAAGTTTAAGTTCTATGTTTTCCAACATTGTGAGGAAACCTGGACTTAAAGTTCAAAATCACCAATCTGCCTTGAACAATAGTGGTGATTTACGCATGTGCCTACTCTGTATGAGAAGAGGCCTTTGCAGTGGAACCAGTAACAGGCTGGCAATATTATTTCTTTTTATTATTATTACTATCTACCTAACAGGCACTTCAAAACCTTACCCATTCTGGTCACGTAATCTGGAAATTTTCGTTGATAACACCCACGGGTAGGAAGAATGGATTTTGTTCAATAATAATAAATGCGCTGTTCTGTTTCTCTGTAGCGTAGCGTTTGTTAGGCTCTCTAACGTGCAAGCATTGATCGCAAATCTCAAGACGGTTTAGCCATTTCACACTTGTAGCACATTTGCACAGATATCAATCAACAACTTCATGCATTAGTTGTAGGTGCCTGAACCACTGGGGCATCGCAATCAATTATTATTTGAGTATGAATTTGATGCGAAAAAGGGATGGTGGCATCGGTCATCTCTTTCAATCTTTAAAATTCACATACACACACAGATTGCAATAATGATGGCATTAAAACAATTTTGAAAAAAATCCTAATTCATTGCTTAAAAGGTTTGGCTGATGATGGCAACAATGATATCATTACATACACATACATATTACATACATAAACTCACGCTTTTTTCCCATGGGGGTAGGCAGAAACTACAGAGCGCCATATGCTACGATTCTTACATACTTTTTTTGCTTCGTTTACATTCATACATGTTGTCATACACACACGCCGGTTGCGAGTACTACGCACCTGACCTTTCTGAAGAACCTCACCAATAAGGTCTATGTATGTCCTTCTAGAGCGTCCCCTCCCGGCGTTCCCACTTACATCTGCCTTGTAAATACCTTTCGTTAGTCGCCTTTCATTCATCCTATCAACGTGACCAAACCATCTAAGCATTCTCTTTTCAATTTTTGTTACCACATCTTTTCCTCTTCATCTTCTTCTTTTATGATATCATTAATCACCTTTATTTCTTACATGTATGTTCCTTGTACATTATTATCATTATTATTTACCTATTTGTTTAATTATTTAAATAGACAAATGCACAGAGACCGACTAGATATCTACTATTGGCATTTTCTACAAACAGTGATAAGTTATTATTTGTAAGTTTATACGGTCTTCTTCTTAACGTGTGGTTAGTAACTAACCTGGTGTCAGAGTTTTAATGCCGCCCATAGGCCTCTGACTTGGCATCACATGCTGTCGAGAATAGTCTCTCAGGCATGCCGGTTTCCTTACGATGTTTTCCTTCACCGTTTTTGAAGCAAATGATTATTTAACAATACGCACAAAAATACGAAAAGTCAGAGGTGTGTGCCTTGGGTTTGAACACGAGGCCTGAGATTTGGTAATCCGCCGCTCACACCACTAGGCTATCACTGCTATCAAGAAACGGATACGGTGAACAAAAAAGAGTGTTCTATTGTATTCTATTTTAGGTGTTTTTCCGCAATTATATGCGTTTTTTTATACAACATAACATTACGCCTATAATACCCGAAGGGTGAGACAGAGGCGTACCTGCAGTATTTTATTTTTAATAAATAATGTAGCTAAATATACCCTCTAATAGCATTCCTGTACTATCAAAATACGTCAGCCTTTCCAAACATTTCTCTCAAGTCCTTTACGTAAGCAGATACCTTAGTAAAGAAGTGTTATATTGCGAATTCCCGTATTTGTCGAGCTCAGCGCAGCTTTCGTTTACGAACACGCCTCCAGTTTCGGAATCTTCGTTTATTCGTTTTATGAAAACGAAATATTTGCTCTTTGGTTATTTTTCTACGGAGTCCACTAGCTAGATATGTAATAAAATCTATCTGTTCATGTGTTTATAAATATACAGGATGAATTTTTAGTCACCGTCCAAATTTTGATATATTAATCTTTGGCAAAAATCATTGAATACGTGTTTTTTCTTTTAGTATCACTCAATACAAAAATATTGAGATATCACTTCACAAAGTTATCTATAAAAAGTTTATGTTTCTGGACACTGCCGCGCCGTGCGTACGCGCTAGGTGAAGCTACGCGAGCCGGGCCGCCCCGCGCGCCGCGCGCCGCCGGAATTCATTGATAACACAATACAAACAAAGTTGCAAATTTTCCCTTCATACTTTCACGGACTTAGGACCGTCAATAAGCAAAAGGTTTGTGCTATGTTCACTATGATTAGAATCTAACCCTTAATTAATCAATTAAGTACGTATAAATAAAGTAAAAATCAATTAATTAGATAAGAACTTGAGACCTTAATAAAAGCTGAGCCAAAACGTTTTGCTATTAGGCGTATTTAAAAAATTTGAATCAACTTATGTACAAATAATAAAAATTTAATCAAAATCATCAACAATCAAATTAACAGTACTTTAATAAATGTTCAAAATGCATACCGTTTCTCTCTAAACAGAGTCTTGCACGTTTTTGCACATTGTTTTTAATTTTATTGAGCACTACAGTGTCACTTTTAACTTCGTCGAATGCACGTACAATTTGCTGTTTTAATTGGTCTAGGTTTTGGGCTTCCTCCACATACACTCGTCGTTTTATTTCACCCCACAAAAAAAAGTCACATGGAGTAAGATCTGGTGACCGGGGTGGCCAGACGACGGGCCCCCCGCGACCGATCCAACGATCACCGTGTTCGATGTTTAAATAATTACGAACGGCGGCGGAGTAATGAGGCGGTGCACCGTCCTGTTGAAAATAAAAATCTCGATAGGAGATTACCGGCACGTCATCCATGAAGTCAGCAATTACTGTGCGTAACATATCTAGGTACGTGCCCCCGGTCAACCGTCCCTCAATGAAATATGGCCCCAGTATTTTGTTGCCGACAATTCCAGCCCACACATTTGCACTGAACCGCACTTGGTGATACGTTTCTCGTATCATGTGTGGGTTTCGAAATGACCACCAATGTTCATTATGATGATTATACAGCCCCACTCGAGTAAACAAGGCCTCGTCAGTCCACAAAATGTTAGCATCGGGGTGTGCAATCAGCCACTCACAGAAGGCTCGACGGGGAACTGCATCTGCGTCGTTCAAGGCCTGTGCCTTTTGAAAATGGTACGCGTGCAACCCGGCAGAATGGAGAAGTTTCCACACGGCATATTGGCTTACGCCGAAGCGCCGCGCTGCATCTCGCGTACTGGATCTAGGGCTCCGTTCAAAGAAATCGAAGATATCTTCTTCGATCTCCACTGCGAGTCTCGGCCTGCCCCGTCCTTGAGCGTGTGTAGGTACTATAAATTGGCCATGGTCTAATAGCCTCTGATTTGCGGCCAAAATCGTTTGGCGATTTGGTAATGAAGGATTTATTCCTTGATTGCGAAGGCGAGGAATACTTTCGGTTTCGTACAGTCTCCGGGCACCGTTCAAGCTTTCACCACTCAGTATGTAGGATCGCACCATTTCGTAATACTCGCGGTGGGAATACGACGACATTGTAAATAAATTCACGATACGCACGGGTCGCGCCGGCGCCGGCGGGTTGCGCGGGAACGCCGGGAACACGGAAGTAAGCGCTTGCGTCGCGAAAGGGTGCGCGCGCGAGACCGACTAACGATAGATGATAGATGTCATAAATGTGTCGCGCAGGTGTAGCGGGGTGGGGGTGAGCGGGGTGAGCGCTGCCTTTTTCATTGAATATTTGCGCGGCAAGTGTAGTATTATTAACGTTTAACTTGTGACCACGCAGAGCGGATAATTTTTTCGAGAAAATGATTTAATATGAAAATTTTATGTATCGATTTTTTTTCAAAAATGGACTTAGTGAATGATACCTAATGCCTAGAAAAAATTTGGACGGTGACTAAAAATTCATCCTGTATAACAAGTTACCAGATTACTGAAGTCTTAAAAGGAACGCATAAACAGATTTTAAAGGTATCTTACATACATTCACTTGGCATTATTAACTCGAACTTGATTTTACATTGCGTAAATTCAAGTATATTACAAAAATTATTGTATTATTATTCATTTATTTAATGTATTAATGACCAATTTAATTGGTAGACCATAGAACTCGACTAAAAGGTATGGAAGAACTTTATTTTTATAAGATTGATTGATTAATTTTCTAGACAATTTATTTTATTTATTATAAATGGTTCTGGAGACAATATATAAATCATCAAAAGTTAAATGATATCTCTATAACAATAGTTTTGTTTGTTTGTTCATTTATACGTAAGGGGTAATCTAGGAATCTCCTCGACTGATTTCGAAAGTTCTTTCTCTGATACTGACACTGAACAATGATAGAGATAAAAAATGTACCTATCACTGCCAATGAAAACCTGAGGGAGGTGGCGAACCAGCTACACAAATCTTTGAACGTGAACTTTACCCCAGATCAAGTACGCCAAGTCTACAGGAAAAAATCTGGTCAAAACAAAACAATCTTTGTTGAGTACGAGACTGTACAAATGCGCGCAACCACACTTAAAGCTATTAAATCCTACAACAAGAACAACATGCAAGATAAATATAACACCAAAGCACTCAAAATACCTGGAGACATTCAACCAGTCTACATTTCAGAAGCTCTAACCCCAACTGCCAGAAAACTCCTGTACCAATGTAGAGAGTTGAAGAAGAAGTACGACTTCAAGTTCTGCTGGGTTACAAATGGAAGGGTATTTTTGAGAAAATCAGAAGAAAAGCCAGCAATATTGATTAAGTCCACTGAACAAATCGAAGGTATCATGAACGATATTACTAACCCCGTTTTAGAACTTTGACTATCAGTAAAGAATAAGTTACCCCAATGTCCGTTTTTGCTCTACTTTTTCTCTTATATTTTTATTACCATAACAGTTTGCAACTATAAAAAGGTCTTAATTTGTCTGATTATCAACGCAACACCACATAATATCTACACACTAAACTTTCATCTCACACACAATTTATTTTCAGACATGAACCTGCTTTTACGCGGTGATTGGGAATATCGTCGTTGTGCCGCCGACATAATTTTCTTCATAATCTACTACAAAAAATATGGCTGATTTAGTAGATATTTCAAAAGATATCGAGAACACTATAACTGTCGGTATTTCACAAAACGTAGATATTCCTGAAAACTGCAAAAGAGTATTTGGTGATTTAAATAACTACAAAATACTGACTCAAAATATAAGAAGCTTAAAACATAACTTCGATGACTTTCAGGTTTTACTAAATCGACTGGATATAGAATTTGATTTCCTTATTTTGACTGAATGCTGGTTAGACAAACTCCTAGTATTACCTAAGATAACCTCATATAAGACTTTCGCAACTGCTGAAACAATCAATCAAAATGGTGGGATAGTGATTTACTTTAAAGAGTATCTTGAAACTAAAATCGTTGAACCTACAAAAGTTGTCGATGAAATGAACTGTCTAGTTTCTACGATTAAAAATGAGCTAGCAATAGTATCGGTCTACAGATCGCCTGCATTCAAGAATATTGATATTTTTTTAAACGCGTTAGATCGTATTTTAAATAATTTAAAGATATATAGAAACATAATTCTAATAGGAGACATCAATATTAATATCCTTGATAATAGCAGTGTTAACTCTTCAAAATACATGGATTTACTAGCTTCACATGAACTATTGCCCACACATACCTTCCCGACTAGAAATGAAAATTGTCTGGATCATTGTTTTCTCAAAACCTCGACTTTATCTAATACTATCGTCTGCGGGTCTACAGTCACGGATCACTCATGTGTTATGACCAATTTGTCTAAAAAGCCCAAGATTCAAGCTAACAAACCTAAAACTTTTAAAAAACTAAATTATCAAGCAATAATCAAAGACTTAAAACAGATTGATTGGCCGTCTATCCTAACAAATGATGACTGCAATAAAAATACAAATGTGTTTTTGAACACTATAGTAAACGCAATGAATAAGCATACAACTGTATATAAAATGTCTCGAAGGAAACGTGCCATAAAACCTTGGATAACACCTGGTCTATGCCGTTGTATTCGTAATAGAGATCAACTCCATAAAAAGTTTCGCAAGGACCTAGGAAATGTAACTTTAGGGGTTACCTATAGGAGATACCGTAACACATGCAATAATTTACTAAAAAAACTTAAAAATAATTATTTAAGATCGGAAATCAATCAGCACAAAAACAATCTAAAGAAACAATGGTCGTTAATTAAAGAAGTTTGCAATTTCGCAGGGCCAAATAATGACAACGAAGAATTGCTAAAACTCAAACCTGATACAAAGAGCTCTATTAACCATGTAAATAGATACTTTGCAAATGTTGGATACAATTTAGCTAATGGTATACAGAGTAGAAACCATGGGTTGCCTAAGACCCTCGCCATTGGACGATTTAATATCAACTCTCTCGTCCTATTACCAACCGATATTGATGAAGTGAAAACCATCATATTGAATTTAAAACAATCTAACGCTACTGGTTGCGACGGAATTCCCATCTCAATACTAAAACTAGGAGTGGATACTTTGGTTTGGCCAATTACAATGATATGTAATCAATGCATGGCAACGGGCGTTTTCCCGGAAGTCCTAAAGAAGGCTTTAATAGTTCCTATACACAAGGCTGGGGATAAAGACTGTGTCTCTAACTATAGGCCAATATCGATACTGCCGTCTTTATCTAAGGTACTTGAAAAGGCTATTAACAAAAGACTAACTCATTATCTTGAATCTCAGAATCTCTTCTCAAGTAATCAATTCGGTTTTAGAGAAAATAAGTCAACTAACCAAGCCATAATGCAATTAACTTCTACTATTGTTACTAACTTAGATAGAGGAAGGAAAACTATAGGTGTGTTCCTAGACTTAGCAAAGGCATTCGATACAGTCTCTGTTCCCATGCTGCTGGCAAAACTTGAACATTTGGGAGTCCGTGGAACTGCTCTCAAACTACTTACAGACTATATGGCTAATAGAACGCAATGTGTACGAATAAACAACTTCATAAGTGAGCTTGAGAATGTGACTTTCGGAGTACCACAGGGAAGTATCCTGGGACCCACACTTTTTCTAGTCTACGTGAACGACCTGTGTGATTTGAAGCTAAATCAAGGCAGAGTCATAGCATACGCTGATGACACAGCCCTTTTATTTAGTGGGAAAACCTGGGAAGAGGCAAACGAACTGGCCAATGAAGGGTTCAAACTGGTGTCAGAGTGGCTACAGTCAAATCTTCTTACCCTTAATACACTTAAAACAAAATATATACCTTTTAGTTTAAGAAAAAACAGTCAACCAGCTCCTGGCTTAATTCACATAAATGCTCATACATGCAATATGGCGAGGAAGTGTTCTTGTCACGAACTTTCTAAAACATCCTCATTGAGATACCTAGGACTAATCATTGACCAACATCTAAACTGGCAGGAACAGGTCACAACACTTACCTCCCGGGTTAGAAAACTCATATATATATTTAGAAATATACGTTGCTTTTGTCCACCTGAACTATTATTATTAGTGTATCTTTCGTTGTGCCAGTCTATCATTACTTATTCTATTGCTGCTTGGGGGGGTGCTACCAAGACCGTTCTTATTGGTTTAGAACGAGCACAACGTGCTGTTCTTAAAGTGATGAGTAATAAGAAATTTAGATACCCCACATATCTATTATACTCGGAATTATCAGTTCTAACTGTAAGGCAATTATATATCAAAGAATTAATTTTAATCCAACACAAAAATTTACCTGACTACACAACAAGAAGAAGGAAAGATATAGTTTACTCTGTGCCTTACTGTAAAACTTCATTTGCAAACAGATTTTTCAACTTCCTAGGACCGTTTCTGTATAATAAAATATCAAAGTTAATCGAAATTCGTAATCTTAATGGTCATACTTGTAAAATTGAAATTTTTAAGTTTCTAAACTCACTGAGTTATGACGACACTGAAATAATACTTCAAACCTCTTATTAATTTAAATAAATCACCGAAATACATAACACATGTATACTTAACACATTTACGTCACTTTACACACGCAATACACTACATACACATGTCATTTAAATAAGTTTTATAAACAGTAAAATTATGACCTTACTTTTACTTTTAATTTATTTTTTTATTAATGCTAACTATACTTTTAATTTAATTAAATACTACTTTTTGTAAAGAGCGAACAAACAATAAAGTGTAACCGAAACACAATGTAAACAAACTAAGCATCTTAATATTTTGCGTATACTATGTCAACTTTTACATCTACCTACATCTTACAAAAATCAAGTTCACTGTTTTATGTTTGCCTACCCGTGCTTAACTTATGTGGTACTTTACTTTGTTATTAATGAATTATACTGTCATTAACTATTTGTTTAACCTGAATAAGTAATAAATTTTGTCACAAGTCTGCTACCATACGTAAATTAGAGAACGAGGAAAACTGTTCCACCGTAATACAGTTTATACTAGTACGGGGACCAGAGTGAATCTGTTCCGTGTTTAACAACCATAAGAAGTACCGATACATGAGAAACGAAAACTTTAACATCTGTAAGACTTATTTGTAATCTAGGTACCTACTTGAATTGTGCAAGGTTGTTATTTTGATTTGGTGAATAAAAGAAGTTTTTTTTTTTTTTTTTTTTTTTTTTTGATAAAAAGCAACACTATGCCGTAGAATACAATATATACTGTAAGGTTTCGATTACGCGAACAAATCCGTGGGCAAAAGTAATCTTTACCAATACTATAAAGAGGAAAGATTGTTGTTTTTTGTATGTAACTAATAAACTTAAATCACTACTGGACCGATTTTCGATTTGAAAAATTGTTTTCACTGTTGGGAACCTACACTATTCTCGGGTGACATAGAGGTTACTTTTAATCCCTGTATTCCCAAGAGAACTGAAACTTCACGGGTGAAAAATGGAATGAATATTATACAAACACGTGTTTTCCATGTCAACTTAAACTAAGGAGTCCGTGTTCTCGACTCGAAGAAGAAACACAGAAATAAACTCGAAGTTCCCTTTTAAAGTCCAAACCGTCCGCACTTTTATTGTGAAATCTGGCGACTTTCACGTCAACTTTTATGACTTATGTTCTCGTTTCCAGACTCGAAGTGTTCAGAATCTTTACAAAGTGTTTTCGTTCCCCTAGGGATCTCTAAAGTTTTCTACTTGAGTCTAATAAGAAATCTTCAGAAGAAGCTTATAACTTTTAAGATAACTATTATTTGTTCAGTTTTTTTTTGTTATGTTATAAAAATCCGTATATGGTAGGCACATGATGTAGTTACTCAAGTAAAGAAAAAGTGGACATTTAAAAGGCAGTATTTTATATTTGTTAATAAACACCACTATTATTTTGTAAAATACTCCAACCCCAGGATCTTCAATGAAACTCACTGGTCACTATATAACACAGTATAATTATAGCTTCATCTCAATACAAAGTCTCAAACAAAAATAAAATTTCGAAGTTACTTATAGTTTCGCCGGTAACGTAACCATAGTGCGATCTAATTCGATGCCAACGCCATCTAGTTAGAAAATCGGTACTAAAATTTGCAAAATCTTATTTACTGTAACTAAAAAACTATTAAATAAGGTGATACGGTTTGACATTCCGCCCACCAAGGACATGCTCGAACGAGTTGTCCTTTTAAGTTAAAGCCGCCCACCATGAGGTCAAGGGGGCTATATAAAACAATAAAGAAAAACAAAGGAAAAAAGAACTATATCAATCACTGGTTGGCAATACACATAGTTTACAAGTTGGTCTTTTCAATACGGAACCATTACATTTTATGGTTACCACTTACCACTCGTGTGAGTCCGTCCGAACCAGGATGCTTTTCTAAAATCCTACCTAGCAACCATTTGCCAGGAGGGAGGTTGTCCTCTTTTACAAGGACAATATCGCCAATATTAGGCTCTATTTCTTTTTGCGACCATTTATAACGCTGAAGCATTGAAGTCAAAAATTCTTTGGACCATCGTTGCCAGAAATCTTGGGTCATTTTTTGCAAAAGTTGCCATCGCCTTAATGTGCCCACAGAGCTACGCTCGTAATTACGTTCTGGCACAAGAACCAGAGGTTCTCCGATTAAAAAATGACCAGGTGTTAGCGGCATTGGATCATCAGGGTTTTGAGAAATTTGCGAGATCGGTCTTGAGTTGAGGCAAGCCTCAATCTGCACGAGTAATGTGGTCATTTCCTCGTAGGTCAGAGTGGAATCACCAATGACGCGCTTTAAGTGAAATTTTATTGACTTGATGCCGGCTTCCCAAAGCCCACCAAAATTTGGGGCATGAGGAGGGATAAAATGCCACTTGACGCCTTTACAACTTAGCCAATTCTTAATTTCGTTGGCGACCGCTGACTGTTCAGCAGCGACTAATGTCTGCAGTTCCTTAGCTGCACCTACAAAGTTTTTTCCGTTGTCGCTCCATATATCACTGCAGTGGCCTCTTCTAGCGACAAATCTCTTGAAACCAGCTATAAAACCTTCAGAGGTAAGATCACTAATGGCCTCGATGTGCACCGCTCGGGTGACCATACAAACAAATAGGCAGATATATCCTTTGTAAGCCTTGTTTCCACGACCCTTAGATATCCTAATGTTGATCGGACCGGCAAAATCAACACCTGTGTGCAGAAACGGCCTGGCTGGCGACACTCTACAGGTCGGCAATTGACCCATGAGTTGATTTTTAAATGTCGCTGAGTGCCGAACACATACTACACACTTGCGTATGTATGCTTTTACTACATTTTTTGCAGATATTATCCAATATTTTGTTCGCAAGTAGTTTAACATTAATGTTGGACCTCCGTGAAGAGTGTTCTTATGAGCTTCGCTGACAAGCAGAGTAGCGAAGTGATGGCGCTGTGGAATTATAATAGGATGTCTCATGCTTACTGACAGTTGAGACTTTTCAATTCTTCCTCCTACTCTTAAGATTCCTTGCTCATCCAATATAGGACATAAAGGCTGTAACTTGCTCTTCTTACATACACTTCCTGTCTTCTTAATGTTCTCTATATCATCCTTGAATTCGTTTTGTTGACAGTTTTTTATGCAGATTTCCAGAGCGGCTGTCAACTCTTCGTTTGTCAGGTAAGTTTCTTTATATTGCTTAAATCTTAAGAATCGTCTACAATATGCCACTACTCTAATCAATTTCTGAAGTGATGAATATTTTGTCCACAGCCCGTCTTCTACATTTATTGATACATGTGCTTTAACACTTTTCGATGATCTTTCTTCAAGTTTCGTTGACATTGAATCTGGTTTGACGTAGTCAATTGGTTCTTTCTTTAACCACAATGGACCGTGCTTCCACAGAGATGACTGTGACAGTGCTGCAGGTGTCATACCTCTTGATGCGATATCTGCAGGGTTGTGAGTGGATTTCACGTGTCCCCATTGAGAATTATCCAAATGACTCAGAATTTCAGACACCCTATTACCAACAAATGTTGTCCAGCGGCTGGGGTGATTGCTGAGCCAAGCCAGAACCACAGTCGAGTCTGTCCAACAGTGAATACGATCTTTAGATATTGCTAGTATTTCAGCTACCTCCACGATCAATTTGGACAACAGAACAGCACCCATCAACTCGAGACGAGGAATCGAGAGTTGCTTTATCGGAGCCACTTTGGTTTTTGCGGATATTAAATTAATTTTGATATTTCCGTCAGCGTCAATTATCCTCAAATACGTAACAGCTGCATACGCTACATTCGACGCGTCACTGAAACCATGTAATTCTACAACTACGTCGCCTTCTCTGGATTCAACCCATCTTGGTACATGAAACTCAGGTAAATTTAGAAGTTCCTTTTGATACGTTTGCCATTCTTTTAATAAGTCTTCAGGTAATCGATCATCCCAATCGATGCCAGAAAGCCATATCCTTTGAATCATTATTTTCGCCGGTATAACACACGGCGCTACCCACCCTAAGGGGTCAAACAGTCGAGAAATATCTGATATTACTTTTCTTTATGTTACAGATGCCGGTTGCGGAAACGTTATTGAATATCTGAAACTGTCGGATTCTCTATCCCAAGAAAGTCCTAGTATTTTTACCACCTCGTTTAGTTTTATCTCCACTAGTCCTTCCTGATTTGTACTGTCTCCCATTATTTCTTCTGCTAATTGTTTGTTGTTTGTTATCCACTTCTGTAACTGAAACCCACCTTTTTCCAGTAGTTTTTCCATTTCCCTGTGAATTCTTTTTCCTTCCTCTACCGTTTGACATCCTGACATATAATCGTCTACGTAAAATTCGCTTTTTATTTTTTCAGATATCAGCGGAAAGTCAGCTCCCTCATCGTGTGCCAGCTGCTGCAACGACTTCACGGCCAGGTAAGGTGCGGATGCAGTGCCAAATGTAACTCTTAGTAACTCATACTCTTTTATTTCAGATGCCGGTTCACTTCGCCAAAGTAGTCTTTGGAAATGTGTGTCTTCAGAGTCGACTTTGATTTGTCGATACATTTTTACTATGTCTGCACATAGTGCAATTGGATACGTCCGCCATCTCATGATGATGTGGCGTAATTCCAGTTGTATGGTAGGACCTACCATCAACGTATCATTAAGGGATCCACCATTAGAACCTTTAGAAGAAGCGTCGAACACAACTCTGACCTTGGTAGTGGCTTTATCTTCGCGAACCACCGCGTGGTGAGGCAGATAGACTGCTTCTGACTGCTTAGTATCAGTTTCGCGAGACACCATCTTCATATGTCCAAGGTCAATGTATTCTTGGATTACTTCGGTGTATTTCCTTTTGATCTCCTGATCTTTCTGGAAACGCTGTTCAAGATGACGAAATCGTTTCAGTGCGATGTCTCTGGTGAATCCAATTTTGCTTAGTGGATCTGATTCGCGAAATGGAAGCTTGACTACGTATCGCCCGGTAGCGTCTCGTCGAGTGGTAAGAGTGAAGAATTCTTCGCACAACTGTTCTTCTTGGGTGAATATCTTTTTCATATTAGTAACATCAGATTCGATCTCCCAGAACTTTTTGAGCATATCATTGTCACTGATGTGTGAATGCATACTAACTAAAACATTGTGACAGTATGCTGAATTGAGATCGCAATCTGTGGGTGTTAGTCCAGATAAAATCCATCCCAGGGTTGTATTTTGTGCAATTATAGGCCCTGGGGAGTGTTTGACTAAACCGTCTTTAAGAACTTGGCTGTAAACTTCTGCTCCAAGCAAAACGTCGATCTTGTTTGGAGTGTGGTACTCTGGATCCGCCAGAATCATATCTTCTAGTTGAGGCCAAGTTGATATACATAGTTTAGTTGAGGGAATCAACGTTGTAATTCTACTTAACACATATGCTCGAACTTGAATAGTTGCATGTGGATCGTGACGTGAATGAATGGTTACGCAAACCATGAATCTAGAGGTACAAGCACCTTCGTCACCTCCTATGCCTGAGACAATACTGTTATTTGGTATTTTCTTAAGTCCGAGCAATTGGACTGCTGACTCGGTTATGAAAGAGGCCTGGGATCCTTGATCCAGTAACGCCCTCAGCAATCGCTTACGACCATTCTTAGTCTGTGCTTCGACGAGAGCGGTCGCCAATAAAACTCGACTTGGCACAACCTTCTTAGAAAAGTGTGTCGCTATAGTTGGAGACTCTGATTCTTGTGCCGTACCGGAAGCAGTTTGCAGTGTGGACACTGCTGATTTGACAGCTACTGCCTCTACCGGATGGCTGTTAGGTGACGATGATCTTGAGGATGCTTTGGGGTGTAACAGTGAGTGATGTCTACGCTTGCAAACCTGGCATGATGTTTTAGCACGACAATATTTAATTGAATGATTCGCGCCTAAACAATTGTAACACAAATTGTGAGTTCGGACAAACTCACTTCGAGTTTGGTAACCTTCTTTACCAAACTGTTTACAATGACTTAGGTAATGATCTTGTTTACAGAATGGACACACCAATTGCACAGAGTTGTTACTATTTGATTTGACTGCGTGAAGAACCCTTGGTTTACTAACTGTGGACTTCTGCTTTGACTTGGATGTGTCTAAGTACTCCAAAGAGCGAAACCTGGACTCTAAAAATGTTTTAAATTCTTCAAAGGTTGGTAGTTGTTCCTCTGCACTAATTTTTAGTTCCCACAACTTTCGAGATTCACTATCCAGCTTAGCGCTTATTATATATATTACTATAGCGTCCCATGTTTTAACATCAATTCCGAGAGTACTTAGGCCGTGCAAACAGTCCACAGTGGTATCCAATAATTCTTTAACCGCAGTTGATGATTCTGTTACATTTGGTTGATTTATCAATCTTTTCAACATAGAATTAGACAAAAATCGTTTATTATCATAGCGTTTATTTAACATTTGCCAACATTCCTGATAATTTGCGGCTGTTACAGGAGTGTGACGCAACAATTGTTCTGGCTCACCCGATAAATGACCTTTCAAGTAATGTAGTTTTTGTACATCGTCAATTGAATCATTTCTATGGATCAGTGATGAAAACAAATCACGGAATGAAGTCCACTCCGTATACTTGCCAGAGAAAGTAGGAATAACGACCTTCGGTAATTTCACATTTGTATACGTATTCGACGACGACTCTTTATCCACACTTGCCTTTGTAGTTGTTAGTTGTTTAATGGACTCTTTCAATTCAGATTTATAAGATATATAAATATCCTCAACTTTGTCATATAACTCCGAAGTAAAGTAATTATGTTTCGAATCTAGCTTTTCTACTATGTTCCTGTGTGTTTCAATAAAATTAGACCACAGTTGTTCTAATGCTTCCAACCTGGTTTCTACATAAGACAATGTTATCCGTTCTTTAGGCGATTTTTTATAATTTATTCTACCTTTTTCAATATTTTTTTTGTTATCTAGTTGTAAGTTAATTAATGAATCCATGACTAAATTGCTATTAAACTATTCAATGAATTCTCAAAAAAAACCAAGTTGCAATAACACAGAAATTTTACAAAGTGTAAAACTGATGAAATTATTCTAAGTCCATGACAACAACAGAAAATTTTACAAGTGTTTTTAACATAAAACTTTTTAAGAAATCGGGCATAGGTTCCCCGTTGGTTCACTTTTTGCTTAAATATTCTAAGTCTAAACTACAGAAATTATTCTAAGTCTTGATTAAATTTGAACTTCCAAATCTTGATGACTTCAATAAAATAATGTACTCACGGTTTTGTTTGCTAAGTCCACAACACGTCACTCACTATTACTTCTCTTCCGCCAACGCCCGCCAGGGGGCGCGCAGAACGCTTTCGGCTTCGGTGCTCAGCTACTTAAGCTGGGATGCCACTTCGTCTTCTTCTAGATCCGGCCGTCCACACTCGGACTGTCCGGAAGACCGCTAGCAGGCAGAACTTGCTGCTACGGTGGCGCCCTCTGCACTTATGCAGACGACGCTAAAGCACTTCAGTGGCGATCCACCACTACTTTCTGTGCTGATACACAAAAACTCGGTGCGCAATATTATGATTACGCACTGATCCGTTTCGAAGGACCATGTAAAATACTCCAACCCCAGGATCTTCAATGAAACTCACTGGTCACTATATAACACAGTATAATTATAGCTTCACCTCAATACAAAGTCTCAAACAAAAATAAAATTTCGAAGTTACTTATAGTTTCGCCGGTAACGTAACCATAGTGCGATCTAATTCGATGCCAACGCCATCTAGTTAGAAAATCGGTACTAAAATTTGCAAAATCTTATTTACTGTAACTAAAAAACTATTAAATAAGGTGATACGGTTTGACAATTTACTTAGTACAAATACTTAAAGGGCTTATTCTAGACGGTCTTCTCATTATATTTGTAAAGTATCAGTTAATAATATTAATAAACAGCAAAGTTATTAGCGTTTGTTTATATCCCAAAAAGTCACCCATTTTTTGGAAATATTGTACAAGCTATTCATGACCACGTTTGCGTGATCTCGCTCTAGTATGCCCCGCCTCCAACAACTGTTTTCAACAACCCATTTTTTTTTGTACTAATTAAAAATAAACCTAAGTATTTTAAGGGTGATTTTTACAAAACATGTCAGACTATTGGCCTTCTATCTTCTTCTTCGTTTCGTGTGGATAAAGTGACTAATATGGTGTCGAGAGTTTTTATGCTGGCCGAGTAATATGTCTCAGGCATCAGGTTTTCTCACGATGTTTTCATTTATATAATAGTTTTGAAGCTAGTAATACTTTGGGTACGTATCATAATCCCGAAAGTTCATGATACCGATGATTGAAATACCGACGTACAAAACACCGAAATTTAAAATACCGAAAGTTTTAAATGCCGATAGTCGTTATATCGAAACACAAAATACCGATGTACAAATGCCCGAAAGGACGAAATCCCGAATGGACGAAATCCCGAAAGGACAAAATCCCGAATGGACGAAATACCGATGGACGAATAACCGATGGACGAATTACCGATGGATGAAATCCCGAATGGATGAAATACCGAATGGACGAAATACAGAAATAGTCACCGTTTTCGAGAAAACGAAGGCGAGTGAGCGAAGCTGAGCGCCAAATTCCCTCTTTTGCAAAGCAAGCATGCATAGTAGATTAGGTAGGTTTCCTAGTGAATAAAAAAAATGATATCGTATAATCATAATATTAATCAATATAATTCAAGTAAAACAGTTACACAAAATGGAAACGGCTTGGTTAGGTTAGGTTAGAACTGTGACCACGAAACGTGCAAAATGCATGCGAGCATTGCAAAAAAGGGGCATCTGGCGCTCGGTGGCCGCTGCCGCGGCACGTTCGCCTCGCTCGTTCGCCTTCGCGCGTTGCGTGGTCACAGTTCTAACCTAACCTAACCTAGCCTTTTCCATTTTGAGTAACTGTTTTTCTTGAATTATAATGATTCAATTATGATTATGCGATATAGAAATTTTTATTTACAAGGAAACCTAATCTACCATGTATGCTTGCTTTGCAAAAGAGGGAATTTGGCGCTCTGCGGCCGCTGCCGCGGCACGCTCGCTTCGCTCGCTCGCCTTCGTTTTCTCGGAAACTGTGACAATTTCGGTATTTCGTCCATTCAGTATTTCATCCATTCGGGATTTTATACTTTCGGGCAAATGTACTTTCGGGATTTTATACTTCGGGTTTTTAAACTTCGGGATTTTAAACTTTCGGGTAAATGAACTTTCGGGATTTTAAACTTTCGACCAAACATACATTCGGCGTTTCAATTTTCGGAATTTCGTCCATCGGTATTTTAAAATTCGGTCTTTTAAAATTCGGGATTATGATACGTACCCAATACTTTTGTACAAACTCCAAACTACTAAATTTTCCCACTTGAACATGCACCTTATTCTGTTTGTTTTAAAGTTGAAATACTATCACAGAAATTTGACACATTGGGGTAGCTTGACAAGCTGGCGTCTGTACAATACACACGTGAATCCGAAAAGTCAGGGGTCAGGCATCCTTGGGTTCGAGCCTTGAGCTCGAAACCTATGACTTGGAAATTAGATGATCACACCATTAAGTTATTACTGCTTCTGAAGCCCAATATACATATGTCGTGGCGAACGATATTTAGAAATAAGAAGTTGTGAAGTTGATTACATTAGTAGGTACAGAGTCTATGGAAAACGCCGTGACGTCAGCTGTCGAACGATGTCACGTGGATGGAGTCGTGTTGGGAAGTGGAAGCTAGGCAGAGCTTAGTTGGAGTTGAGACACCAACGAAGACACTAGTCCAGTGCGAAACTGTCTGTTTACCTATCTGAGTTATGTTTTGTGAATACTTTTATTAAAGTGAGGTGCAATGAAGATTATTACTCAACGTTATGTACCTGGTACCACGAAACCTCTGATGTCGGCCCATACTGCTCAGCCATCGAACCGCCGACACATACAATAATAAAGATCCACGGACAAAACCAAGCTCATTTCTAGTGCAGACGTTCTTAATTAGTACAATTAATCTTTAACACGTGTTATCATTAAGAAGGATACTGGTAATCCTACTCAATGTTAATCCTTCTAAGAGAAATGTCTGCAATATTACGCGGCTTAATGATATCTTCTAAGTAATCTTCTTAAATTTAATTATGCTCAAACATTAAAACCCTTTTAGTAGCCCTGTTTTTCTCGGCACCTAAATGATGTTACTTATCGGTCTTTCGCTAAAAAATCGTGACTTATTTTTGACAGCTTAGCTTAGCTTTAGGTGGTTGGATCACAAGCCCGTCTGCTTAATAAAATTTGATTATTAATTAACATCCCATACACCATCCATCACAGGTTTTTATTAACCTAGGTCAGGTAGGTCGCCACAAGATAATGTCAGATTCCACCGCACCTTTTTAAGATATTTAGAGATATGTGTAAATTAAACTAGTTTTTACAATTATAAGTTTTTAAGCTATTTTGTTTAAAAAAACTTGGTACGACTAAGTATTTATAAGTTTATAAATGTATTAATGTGTTTAAAAAGAACCTAAATAAATTATTATTATTATTTATTTTATCCTCTATACCAATGTTACTTGGGTATAATATACATGTATGACTTTCTAATGATAAAAGAAATTAAGTCGATTAAGGAGTTTTTAAATTAAATCCTTATTCAAAAACAAGACACCAAATCTCTCCTCGAAGAAACAGTAGATTGTAATAAATATTTGATTTTATTTTAACTTTAGCATTATTATCTAAAACCCAAATAGTTGGCTGTGCACAAATGCTGCCCAACTAAAATGGGACTGGGCAGGACAAGTCTGCCGTATGTAAAACGAGCTGTACAACTCGGAATTGGTGCCCTACAACGATAACATGGGGCCGCGGCAGACCACGGTGGAGATGGCGGAATGACCTGGATGTCTTCCTTGAGTATTGGAGATAGGTTGCGCAGAATCACGACAGATGGAAGGAATGGAGGAAGGCCTTTGCCCAGCAGTGGGACAGGTCAGGCTAAGTAATAGTAAAAAATACAAAAAAAAAAAATATTTATTACTTCTCAAACATTGTGTCATACATAAACTGAGGCAGCCCCAGTAAGTTACAATAGTACTTGTGTCGGAGCTGTCTATAGTAGGCTATACTAATTTAGTAAAAAGGAAAGATTTGTATTTTTGGCTGTTACGAATAAACTTAAAAACTACTGGACCCATTTGAAAAAAAAACTGTTAGGGATTTGCACTATTCCCTGGTGACATAACACTACTTTTTATCCGAGTAATCCCATGGGAACGGGAACTATGCGGGTGAAATCGCAAGGCATCCGAATGTAGTAAATAAGTACACCTCTGCCTTACCATTCGTGGAATACAGGCGAAATATTATGTTAAAACTTGTTAATTAGATTGTGTACCCAATCGAGAAACGTTATTAATAAGATAAAACAAGTGAACTCTCAAACAAAAGGAATTCTACAAATGAAGGTTTGATCAGTCGCGACGATGCTCTTCATTCTATTCTTGTCCCGAATTTGCAAATACTAATTAGGTATTGCTTTTTGATGTTATTGATTTGAGAATCTAATAATTGTGGTTTCTTAAAAGTGAAACACATGACGTGTTGTCGCCCATTCTATGTGTGTAGGTAAACTACCTGTATTTAATGGTTGATTTTCTTTATAGACAAAGCAACAAGGACTAAACAACAGAAACTAAGTATAAGTAAAAAATAAATGCACACAATAAAAGCATAAATAGGTAGGAAGGTGGGTAGGTAGGTGGGTAGGTTTATATAACCTAATACCTACAGGCATCTAACATTTAAATACCTTTGTTAATTATTTTTAAGACTTTTGTATTATAATTTACCAATTTTACTTTTGAATAAATATTATTATTATTATTCTCATTTATTATTTGTACATACATATAAATTACATTTTTAAATATTGATATAAAAAATAAAAAACATTTAAAAATATAAAAAATAGTGAACCACCGATGGCGGGAGCAGGGTCGAAGCTACCGGTGGCTCCAGAGACAGGAACCTCCTCACGATGCGGGCCGTATCAAGAAGTACTGCCTTCTGGATCAGGTTCTTGACCCAACCGTGCAACGAAAGCCTCGAAAGATGCTCATCGAGGCTTTTAGCCATAAGGCCATTGGCTGTTACGACTATCGGCACAATGACAGCCGAGTCCACATCCCACATGTCGACAACCTCGCGTGCTAAGTCGAGATATTTTATTTTTTTCTCTTTCTCAGCTTTCACGAGGTTCTCGTCATGAGGGATGGTAACATCGATTATCATTGTGCGGCGCGCTAATCGATCTATCACCACTATATCAGGCTTATTGGCAACAATAGTCCTGTCAGTGATGATATATCGATCCCAGTACAGTGTAACATGATCATTCTCGAGAACTGGGTCGGGCACATACCTGTAATACTGTACTTCAGAATCCACAAGCTGGTATTTCAAAGCAAGTTGCTGATGGATAATCCTGGCCACTTGGTTATGTCTGTGCAAGTACTCACTGTTAGCCAGACGAGAACAACCAGAGATTATATGTCTGATAGACTCACCCGGACAGTGACATGCCCGACACACGTCAACTGTCCCGTCCTTCATAATATATCTCCGATAGTTATTCGTCAAGTTATTATTATTATTATTATAAATATCTTGATGGACATTAGAAAATCAGGCTCAGGCTGGGCTCGAACCCGAAGTTACGAGATCCTAATCCAGTGGAACATATCTTAAGACCCACTGGCTTCTTAAGCTAATAATGTGTCGATATCTATTACGCAATGAATCAATATTATACTGCTTCATCAATCGAAACCAGAATTCAACCCCAAATACTTGTGTCTGAACGAAAAAAGAGCGTTTTCTCAAGCTGAAGACAATATTAAATCAATTAGCCTTGCAAAACGTCTCCAGTAGGCATTCTAATAGATTTAAAATACTATAGAGAGAGCATGCGAGGAAATGTTACAGAAAAATCGATTTGATCCCATGTCTCAGTAACGCTATCGAGAATAATACAACAATATTGGAGCGACAGGGAAGTGTACACACGGCTACACATCAAGCTATGCATTTCCAATTTAAGCTGATCTCGCATGATATAAGATTTCCATACAATGAGAGATCAGTGTAAACTGGAAATGTATAGCTGGATGTGTATCCGTGTGTACCTACCAAACTAAACTCAATAGATTTGTGTCCACTAAGACACTAAAGCATTGGATGGAAATTTTGTTTGTGATGTCCTGTCTCTAAAAAGTATTGAATTCTAAAAGTCTTTGCTAATAATCTAATTTATACTTCTTTAAATAAATACAAATACTTACCTACTCCGTTACACACCCCGTCACTTCTTCCACACAAATTCACAATATTGCACCAACAAAAACACTTGTATATTCTGTGGTGATCTCCAAAAGACCCTAATTTATAGGATTGGGCACTTTAATTACGGAGCAACCATTACTTTTGTCTTTCTTCTATTAACGTTCCTCGTATCCCATTATTTTACCGCCACCGTCACTTGTCGGTAGTCTCACAAATTATGAAACTATTGTAGTCATGTCATCTAACGCGATCACAGAGAAAGAAAATAATGAAATTGTAAAAAGTATTGCTAGACTCTAAAAGTTAGCAAGCCTTATCGTTAATTTTTAAATAACATTTACTGTTTTTTAGTAACTTTTAATTGTTAAACACGTTTTAAGTAGATATTGAGTAAAAGAAAGAAAGAAATAAAATCGTTTATTTAGAAACAAAGTTCATATTTAAAACAAAATAAATAAAGAAAACAAAAATTGAGTAAAAACTAAATCAATAAAACACCAACAAATTGGCTTAAAAATTACTGGACCGATTAGAAAAATTCTCTCACCGATGGGAAGGTACATTATCCCAGAGTGACATAGGGTACTCTTCATCCCTGTATTCCCACTGGAACGGGAACTATGCAGGTGTAACCGCGTGACGTCCTCTACTTAGTTCCAAAAGCAAACTTTAAAAAAAGTGAAAAACGATCTTGATCTGTAATCGTTGAAATGCATAATGCAGTAAGAAAGTGGTGAATGTATATACAAATTAAACAACGTGACTTCGTGTTTAAAGATTTAAAAGTGACCATTAGATATTTCGTACAGAAAATTTATGCAATGAATAAACTGTTTATCCGCAGATACACACAGTCAAACAACGTTCACTGTTTCTGTTTCATTTTGTACAACATACTTAAACTTACACATTTTCGCCGTGACGGAGGTAAGTAGAAACTACAGACCTTGAGAATCTTTCGCGTCTCACAGAACAAAATACACACGATTTTAAAATTGAAAATACGCGTTCAAATTCATTCTATTCTATTCTATTTTTTATATATGGCAAACAAAGCCGATGTCGACTATTCTGCCAATGTCAAATGTGGATTGAACAGCAAGTGCGTAAAAAAAAATTATATAGTTGAACTTAATTCATTATTAACTAGCACTTTGCTCGTGACTTCGTCCGCGTGCATCTAGTACTTTAACATTTCATCCGCCCCTCTGAAAGCAAAATAAAGCCTATGGGCACACTAAAATAATGTGATTTTTTATTAGTTAACGAGTTTTTAAAATCGGTTAAGTAGATCCAGTGATCCCTACAATGTGACCTACTAACTTCCACTCTTAAACCTCTTTATAATATTAGTTTTTTTTTTCTTTCATTCATATCTATGGATGATACAAAATAGTGTGCTTGCTTAATTAATTTAAGAATAACCGCTGCAGGGTAGTTGTATTTTAAATTTTAAAAACGTTCGAATTGACGGTAGGCGGTTATTACACTGCACCGGACACGGCTCCGGTGTGCAGTGTTGAGGTTTAAAAACCGCCGGGTATAACACAATCACACCGCATTTCCGTACGGTGGGTGGTGCGGCGCGCGCGACGGTACCGATTTTGTTACCGCAGCGAGATGCGGTGCGGGCAATGTTTTAAGTGTCAGAAATTAGTGCTTGGTGCTAGCTGAGTGATACACGCACGCCGCGCCGGTTGAGATTACGACACCAGTAAGGTAAGTGTATGTCTTAATAATCAGGTTATTATCAAGTGCATTGTCTATTACCCGACTGCAGCGAAGCCAAAGGGGAAGTTATGATTTACAGGCAATAAACCAACATATACAATTATACACGTAACATTTTTTACGAATCGGTCAAGCCCTTTCAGAGGAAGTTGGTAACTAACACTGTGACACTAGAATTTTATGGACATGCTTTTTAAAAGATAACTATTAATAGATCCAAAACTATAATGACTACTTTTTATTTAGCGAGTCTCTAATATGCTCTTTAAACCTTTTGTTAGATACTTATAATAAAAATGACAACTTATACTATATACATATAACCTAACCTAACTTTCCATACCTATCATATAGCTAACCTAACTACCGAACCTAACTACCTTACTGAAATGCATTGTTTTTGAAAGATACAAAATACATAATTTTAAACTGAACTACTGCGCTGCGTGTTTCTATGTTACATACAATACTAGATTGAGTAATAGTAATTGAAGTGGTAGTAGTAGAAGGTAATAATTTAACTCGATTGGTACCTATATCTTGATGATATACAATAAAGAGAACAATACTTGGTGTACAATAAAGAGTATTCTATTCTATTCCAATCGAGTACAGATACATAAAGTACTACTTTGACTGGCCTGTCGATCCAATCATCTGGTCTGTAGATCTGTTTAGTGGCTCTGACTGCTATGCCGGAGGTCATGGGTGCGATTCCCACCCAAGACACATATGTTTGTATGATGAGCACGATCATCACTGTCTGAACTTGTGTGTTGTGGGCATGCCCACAGTGCCCACAACGGTGGAACTGAGTTTCATTTGGCTTGGGTGGGAATAGAACCAACGACCTCCGGCATAGCAGTCAGGAACCAACAGGCCAGTCAAAGGTGGTGTTATTATAATTATATTTAAATGCTTCTCAAGAGATGTAGGTTTGATCTTTAAAGCTAATCTCTATCTATACCAATCCTTCCATTCAAATCTAATCACTCAACCAGACAGTATCTCCACAATATTTTCCTACAAAAGCTCCGACCCTGTTTTAATGTGAAGGTGTATCTATCTCTTAGAACGTGCTCGGGGCTTTTCATATCATATCGTAAGAAGAAGCGACTTCAAAGAGGAACGTGTGAAATGATTTACCTGCCTGATGAGAAATGAGCTACTTTAATATGTAAGTAGGTAACCGTATATCCAGTATCAAGCTTTAATATAGGTATTACAGGCACATAATATGTTAGAAAGTCTACTTTCGGTCCTAATTACCAATCTTAGTATAGTACTTATGTAGTTTTTAGGGTTCCGTAGTCAACTAGGAACCCTAATAGTTTCGCCATGTCTGTCTGTCCATCCGTCCGTCCTCGCTTTATCTCTGTGACCGTTAGCACTAGAAAGCTGAAATTTGGTACCAATATGTGTATCAATCACGCCAGCATGTTACTGATCATATTTGCGTAATCAAAAGTAAAAAAGAAAACAAAATAAATTTTTAAATATACACTTTTTATGTAGTTAAACTTAAATAACGAAAACAGCTGTAAGAGGCGGGGCATACTTGAGCGAGATCACGCGAACGTGAGCGAGAGATGACGATTAATGAATACTACTATGTCATGAATAGCCTGTACAATATTTCCATAAATTGGGTGACTTTTTGGGGTAGGTACTTATATACAAACGCTACTTAATAACTTTGTTGTTTATGAATATTATTTATTGATACTTTACAAATATAATGAGAAGACCGTCTAGAATAAGCCCTTTAAGTATTTGTACTAATTTAACATTAGTGGTGTATAGTCTACACTTCTGCTAACCCCTTTGAGTAACACAAACGTGATTATGTTACACTATGTATCCGCAGAGCTTTTACAGCTACTACGAAAACTTAGTATATGGTTATATACCTCTAGAAACTTGTTCTAGACTTTAACACAAAACTAACGATATACATAAGTTAGGTCTAACTACACGAACATTAGGTCTTATAGTCCATATACTGTACGTGAGTCTTAGAAATTGGTCTCCTTTAGAAATTAGAGTATAGTTTTGGGTTTCACACACAGATATAGATACACCTAGATAGCGCAAGTATCACGATCTGTTTGAAAACCAAGCGTGCCATTTTTTGACTGTACACAATGTAATACGAAACCTTTGTTTTCCCAAATTTGGTAATACCAGGTATCACTGAGGGTATTTGATTAAAAATAATGGTTTATTAAATTGATTACGCAAAATATTAATCACAAAATGACTTACCGATTGAAGGAAACGGAGCGCGAAAGTGGCCACTTACGATTTTTGTACGTAAGTTAGGCACGCTAAGTGGCACGCGAAGTAGTTGCTCTTGCGTTATCTAGGTATATCTATGTCTGTGGTTTCACATGACATTACGCCTCTATTCCCCGAAAGGTTAGGTAGAACTAAGTGTACCTTTAAGTAAAACAAAATTTTGCAAGACAGAAAACTCTGGGCTGTCACTGAAATAACCCAATAACACTTTTACCGACACGGGAATTAAACCAGCCATTGGCGTGTGGGTTTTGCCGCTCTTTGTTAGACCTTAAAAATCACCGTATCTCAGTATAATCTTGTATGATTGTTTTTTTTGTTTTCTATAAAAAACGTTGCTCCATGCTTCTCCTATGTCCTGGGTACGTTTATAAACATTTAAAGTCAAAAACAAAAATAATTAGACCCGTAAAAACTACCTGTAGGCCATACAATATTTGTTCCATGTGCGAGAACGCGGCTCAGCAGCCAATTGCGTAGCCGTGTTTTTTTTTATGGTGCGGCGCGGAAAACCCTCATGAATGTTGGAGAAGGGGTCTGTCAGACTCTTTGGTGGTCCCCGGTGTTCCATCGCACACCTTTTCTTTTTTTAACGGGGTGAAATATCCTCATGGATATCCTCCGCCTGGGGAGGGCGGAGGGGTCTGTCAGACTCTTACGTGTTCCTTCTCACACCTGCGCCGGAGATCATGGGAACAGAAGATACTTCCGCGACCCCCGACTGGTGCCGGCCCCGAGGGCCTCGCCAAGTCAGCGAGAGAAGTGAGGTGTTGAACTCCCTTCGCGACGTCTAAGAGGGGTCGGTCGGGCTTATGTACGTGGGGGGCTGTGGACATCCCCGCGTCCGTCGCCCCTGGACCCATTCAGGGGGGCTGGAAGAGGGCATTATCCGCCATCCGCCTGCGCCCGGTGCGTCTGCTGATCTCACACCTGCGCCAACAATGCCCTCAAAATGATGACGACATGAAAATCTTCTTGTGCGAGTCCCACTCGCTTTAGGCCGTGATTTTTTGTTTATTGCCTGCTCCTCGTATCTTTTGAGAGAAAAATACAGAAAATTCTAACTTTTATGTTGTATTTTGCCGCACTCATTTGTTGTTTAATTATTAGATCTTTGGTTCGTAGGTGTTTTGTCCTTGTTGATAACTAAACACTGCCTCACGAGTCGATCAAAGGTTAAGCTTGACACTTGAAGAAGTTGGTCCGTGGATTACATATCAAGACTCCTCCATGCCTCGGAAAGAACGTAAAGCCGTTGGTCCCGGCTGTCATTTGTAGATCTATGACAGTCGTTACAGATAGTCAGAAGCCCGAAAATCTGAGAACCAGTTTAGCCAAGAGGTATCGTGTAACCCAGTAACTGGGTTGTGGAGGTCCAACAGACAGTAGCTCCTGGTATTCAGATGCATCCGGTTAAACTGGGAGCCGAAATTGGTTGGGAAAAGGCTCGGCAGATGATGGTACGTAGGAGTTTTGATCATAAATATTTTGCTTCCCAAAAAGCAAGTTAATCTTAAATTCGGTAAAAAGAACGATAGTGTTCTCTTAAAAGATATCTTTTATTAAAATATAAATGAAAATAATTCCTTTTCTTTTGTCTTTAAATATATGTTTTTAGTATTTTACAACCAAACATTAATCCGTGATATCATACATAGGTACATCTACATACATACGTACACACATTACATACATACAAACATAGACTCACGCTTTTTTCTCATTTGAATTGGCAGAAACTATACAGAGCTTTTTGCTTCGTTTACATTCATACATGTTATCATACACAAATCCTACTAAGTAATATTATAAATGTGAAAGTTCGTGAAGATGCTTGGATGTTTGTTACTCAATCACGCGTAAACCGTGAAACAGATGTACAGACGCCAGCACATGAAGTTACTCCCATGTGTCAAATTTTCCCAATTGAATATGAACCTTATTCTGTTTGGCATAAAGTTGAAAAACGATCAAAGAATTTTGACACATTGAACTTGATGTGCTGGCGTCTGTACCTAGACAAAAATTGACACGTAGATAAACATTTCCTTTTTATCCCGCTAATGCGTTACTTTTCCATAATTTTGGAAAAGTATCTTTTTAAGAAGGCAATACGTTACCGCGAGCAGAGGCTATTATGAGATTTTTTGTCTGATTCAGTTGTTGACACAAATACCCCACAATCAAACTAAATCAATACTAATGTTTGGTATGTTATGTCTTAGTATTATTATTTATTCAAGAGGCACATCAATAATGGACAAGTCTGCGTAGGATGATTATTAGAGGCTTATGTAAAGGCCTGAAATATTATAATACTAGCCTGTCACAGGCCCATTGCTGGACCAATGCAATATTTAGTAAGATCTAATATATTACATATTTTTTATATTGCTTTCTGTCCATAAAGTATTAAGGCTGGCTGTAATTAAACTTAGCCACGTGGAAGTTCACACTTGGAGGGATTGTGGATTTTATTAAATAATATGAAGAAGAGACATACCTAAGTATTTAAAGATACCAGGTAATTCAAATAATCTCTCTTCGTAATATAATTATAATATCAGCATGTTACTGTCCGAGTGGCCGCGGCTGGCCGTGCGCTCAGCTGATCGAAAGTTCCGAGCTTTTCATTGCGCGCAATAAAAACCATCTCTTTTTTAAAAATAGAAAAAAAAGTTTTTGCCAGCAATATTTTTGGTCAAAGTTACTTAATTATATGTACAGAATGTGTACTTATCGGCTATGTGGTTGTTATTTTTACACCCTGTATACAAAGCACTTAGAAGGGAGATCGTCGCAGATTCGGACTAATACTAAGTTCAGTTTTTTATTTACCTTCTATTTTTATTTGCGATTTTTTAAATAATATGACATTAAATTAATGTGTGTAACATCAGTTGTAGGATCTTTTTCACCATAATCATTTATTTATTTGGTCTACCAATAATTGTTTATACAAACTAAGTAATTGCAATTAAAAAAAATAACATTAAAATTTTAAGCAGTGTAGCAATTAGTTAATGGCACCACTGAAACTATTTTAACTTAAAACTAGACGTATGTGATGTATTTGTTTTTATTTATGTTTTGATTATCTAACAATGTCCAATACGAATATAGTCCAAAATGCAAAAGTGAACAAACAAGCGAATTACAATAAATCTTAATCAAAACGTCATACTTAAATCATTATAAGAGATGCATTAAAATTGTTAATAGAGGCTGCCGGAAAAGCTCTCTAAATTAAGATGATAAATCTTCTTTCTTCCTAAAACAAAACCAGTTAAATAAAAAACGCCTTAACGAGGTAACGTCATGTTATTTGATGCTCTGATGTTTCAGCAAAATTTCTTCTTCAAAAACTCAGAAACTGGGTTAATTTGCTTTAGATGATTGATCCGAACGCACATCTCGAATTTGCTGCAGCATTAGCGACGTCGCTTTTACCCCCATTTTAAGATCTGAAAAGAAATGTATTAGGGATGTGTGGCATACTGGTGTTACAAGAATGTGTAAAGTTAAAGATAAAGCTATAATATTTATTTGACAAAACATATGTAGGAAGACATTATTGGACTGGCCTGTTAGTCTAGTAGTTCTAGGGTTCGATTCAACCCAAATGTTCGTTCTTCAGTATTGTTCGTCAGCACGTGGAGCTCCTCAAGTTACGAGTTGAGCTCACGATTACTGACAAATGCTTGCATTGACTGATCTGGGTCCCCTCATTTTGTGTGGTACTTTCCTCAAAAGACCATCTCAGACACTTATCTGCATGGAGCTTACATGATTTGACCAAGATAATGTCTGGACTTTAAAAGAGACCTCTGAGTTTCTTTCGGTGTTTCTTCTCAGAGTAGTCAAGTAGTGAAACTCCGATCTCATCTACTAGTTAAAAAAAAAGACGTGTAAATGTGTTTGTGAAAACCTATTTACAGAAATAAATATCATTTATCATCTGGTTAAACCAGAAGACAACGCCAAAATATTTGGGAAATAGCTATAGGCAAAGAGGAAACCTGAGACATACCAGAAAGATATTTCTCGACGATGGAATCGAGAAAAAACTCATGGGAGATACCAATTCAGAGACAAACTTAAGTGAAGTGAGCTGTAATGCTAGACAGATGCTGAGATGCTACCTGACGCTGATGTTCAAATGCACCTTTGGGGACAAATGACCGATGGTAAATTAAAATTAGTACTAGAGATTTGTCATTAAGAAAATAAGAATTGAATATTTAAGTGGCGACCTAGAATTGTTGGAAAATCAGTTGTCATGGGATGTGGAATAATAATTATGTTAAAGGATAGCGATGGGTAAATTAGCATAAATGAACACTCATCCAAGTAGATCATTCACTCGAGTGTACCATTCAGTTGAGTGAAGCGTCTGATATCAAATATCAACGCAAGATTGGATTCGTTTGCTTATGAATTCACAATAATATTAGAATTTAAGTGGTCTGTTTACTAACAGACCACTTAAATTCAAATATTATTGTGTCAGTAGACAGGATAGTAAAATTATCTTATTTCGGTTTTAGTGGCTAGTAATAAAGTTCCTCGGCTCCAGATTCACATATTTGTGTAATTCTTTCGGTGCTCACCAAAATATCACGCATAAATGGCAGAATTTTATCTTCGTCTTATATGTATTTTTTTTTTTTTTGTTTTATATTTAGCCTCATTATCTTATAAAACAACTACTTAAATTATACTAATTTAAGATATAGAAGAGCGGACTCACCTAATTCAAGCTAGGTAAGCTCCAAACAACTAGTGATTGGAGCCTACTTTTAAGCAGATAGCTTAAAAGTAGGCTCCAATCACTAGTTGTTTATATTTACTTGCTATAATAATAAACAATTGTATTTATTTATAACTATAGCCTATATTCTGTCACTTGTATGGTAAAGTTTCACAAAAAACCCATTCAATAGTATTTTTGCGCGAAAGAGTAGCAAACATCCACACTCAAAAACGTTGAAATTAAAATATTATTCATAGTAGGACTGATGTAGGTACCTGCTACACACATTACAGTAAAAAAACCAATTAAATAAAAAGCTTTTAGTATTGCGTGCTACTCTATTGTGTTGATTGACTCTTCACGAGACAAAGGACTGGCAGTTTTTTGGCCAAACAATCAGTATTCAACGCTGCCAGCCTTTCGGCCACTTTTCCTGTTGACAGCAATGCGGACGGGAAGGTAGAAATTGTATGGATTTGTTGATTGCCAATTATTTCTATCTTTTCATTTTGTACATTTATGTTTTGTTGATTGCCAATTATTTCTATCTTCTCATTTTATACCAATGCCAATTCAGAGGTCTCGAGTTCGAACCCAAGGCACGCACCTCTGACTTTTCGGATTCATGTGCGGATTGTATAATTATCTCTTGCTTCAAAAACGGTGAAGGAAAACATCGTGAGGAAACCGGCATGCCTGAGAGATATTTCTTGAAGACATGTGATGCCAGGTCAGAGGCCCATGGGCGGCATTAAAACTCTGACACCAGGTTGGTTACTAGCCACACGATAAGAAGAAGAAGAATATTTTATACATTGATGTTTTGTTGATTGCCAATTATTTCTATCTTCTCATTTTATACATTTATGTACAATTGCACATAAATGTATTTTTATTCAAAGACATGGGCTAGATACAAAATAGGTCTAGACTAGATACTCTTTAGGACTGTATTTCTCGAATAATATTCTTTTAGCATTCCTAATATAATTGGGTGGAATAAATTTTGTGTGCACTGGAGCCAAATGGTCTAACGTTCGTTCAAATTGACTGGCCTGTTGGTCTAGTAGTTAGTGACCCTGACTGCTATGCCGGAGGTCGTGGGTTCGATTCCCACCCAGGACAAATGTTTGTGTGATGAGCACGATCATTTGTTCTGTGTCTGGGTGTAATTTATCTATAACATGTATGTATTTAGAAATATATAAGTATGTTTATCAGCTGTTTAGTACCCATAACACAAGCTCTCAAGCTTAACTTGAGACTAAATGGTGTTGTGTGATAAGTTGTGGAATATTTATTTTTATTTATTTAAATGGATAGTTCGTCTCTTTCTACCATTACTCGTTGTGATCTTGCCGTCTCTATCTTAGAAATATTTTTATTGCCTCGTCGGTATACCAGACACGCTCCTTGCCAAAGTATTTGGGTCAACAAACTGCTATGGTTAGTTTAGTGGGACAAAGTTCTCATAACATACATATTATTGACATTGAATTAGACGGCACGGTTGGCATAGTGGATGAATAGAATACTCTTTATTGTACACACCATAAAAACTTACAAATTATAACTTTAAGGGCTACATAGGGTGTTACAATGGGCGGCCTTATCGCTTAAAGCGATCTCTTACATACAACCTTTGGATGGACTTGATAGTGGAGGAGAGAAGATGAGTAGGCAGTTTGTGGTGTATACTATTTACATAAATATAATGAACGATGAGCTATTGGCTAGTGCGCTGTGAATCGTGGGTTCGACCATTAGACTAATCAGGCTGTCAATCCTACTAATCCTATACTAATATTACAAATGCGGTAATAAATCTTTGTTACTCTTTCACGCAAAAACTACTGAATGGATTTTAATGTAACTTTAGAATAATATAGCTTATACATCAGAATAACACATAGGCTACAATATATGAAGATATTGAATGAATTGTCCAAAATATAACGACAAGTGTAAAGTAAGCAGGAAAAAGTTTTGCCATCTACGAACTATTCTGGAAAACTAATCCTGCGCAGATGAAGTCACGGGCACAAGCTAGTTATTAATAATTATCTGCCCCGGCAAACTTGGCTCCACCTTAGAATCAATAAAATTGATGTTGTGTTACCTTCTTAGTTTTAACATATGACTTGTCAAATTGGACCAATGTGGACTTTGAATTGGACAAATGTGGATTGGAAATACATTTTTCACCGTCTGTCATATCACTAAAGATGGCGCTGAGTTTAAAAAAGATTTAATAAAACAAATTTTCTTCATATTGTTTTTTGAGCCAAATTCATGCCTTTCATTACGACTCGTTAAGGCGTTTAGTTGTGAAAAGCCGACAAACAAACAGACAAGCAGAGTTACTTTCTCATGTATAATATTAATTAAGTACGGATAATGGATAATTTTTAAAAATGTTCAATTATTTAATGAATAAAATCATAAATGAACGTTGTCCTCTTTAAAAGGCTATTTATATCATCCCACCCATAGTAAAAACAATAAAATTTCCCAGGTCAACGTTTAGCTCAACATAATCATGTGCAAACATTCTCAAGGGTCAGCCCAACGTAAATATTAGTTAAGAATTAATGTCGTAAGGGTGTGAAGAGGTCGTATATCCCTTAACTGTTCGTACGTGTTTAATCAACGCGTTTTAGATACGGATCGTTGCCTCGCCAAGGCCTAGCATGAACGGTTGGAATGAACGCAAAGAGATTTTAGATTCTATAAAGGGGACATAAAACGGGATGGGGTATAAAAGCAATAAAAAAAATTATTTAAGTAATCGATATTTTTGTCTTTTTGCTGTCCTATTGTTCTTTCATTTCTAGGATTCCGTAGTAAACTAGGAACCCTTATAGTTTCGCCATGTCTGTCTATCCGTCCGTCCTCGCTTAATCTCTGTGACCGTTAGCACTAGAAAGCTGAAATTTGGTACCAATATGTGTACCTATCAATCACGTCGACTAAGTGGTAAAATAAAAATTGGAAAAAAATGATTTACTAAGGTAGCCCCACTATAATGTCATTGTAAAGTGGAAAGTATTTTTTTTTAATTTCAACCCTAATGTGTGATATATTATTGTAAATGTATTTAAAAATTAATAGGGGTTTACTAAAATCATTTTTTGATAATGTCAATAATTTCGGAAATAATCGCTCCAAAAGTAAAAAACAATGTCCCCCCCCCCCCTCTAACTTTTGAACCATAAGTTTAGAAATATGAAAAAAAATCTGAACAGTAGAACTTTGTAAGAACTTTCTAGGAAAATTATTTTGAACTTGGATGGAAACAGTTTTTGCACAAACGAGACAAAAAGTTGTACAAAATAATTTCTGGACTAAGTTTGTAGTATAATCGTATATGCAAGTATTTTTTTAACTTCGTTTACATATTCTACGGAACCCTACACTGAGGGTGGCCCGATACGCTCTTGGCCGGTTTTTCATTTTTGTTTTTGTGTGTAAGTACATAATAGACAAATATTAAACGATAAATTCAAGCCTTGACTTACTGATACTTTACAGTAAGAAGTAATCAGTAAAATAATAAAAAATGCTTTTTCAAATTGTAAAATAAATATAGTTACTTATAGCGCATTAAAGTTTCGTCATAATTCAGTATCAACTGTTCTTAAGCGTTATTTTCAGATTACGCAATAAAAACGATCATGGTCTATGCGATTTCAAATTCGTTAAAGTTCATGTAATATTTATTCGTGCGTTCACGTGAGCGCCTCTGTTAGATAGTCTGGCGATTTATTATCTTACAGTTTACCCTTAGTTCCGGCAGCCATTGAATTTACTTTTTCGTGAAGAGAAGGTCTAAGCCATATCCAATTAGTAATCTTGGTAATCGGGTTGATTTCATTTTTACTTCCTTTTGATCAGTGATCAACTGGATTAAACTTTTCATTCTCCGAGAATTTAAGTTACGAGTTTTCATTTTTAGGGTTCCGTAGTCAACTAGGAACCCTTATAGTTTCGCCATGTCTGTCTGTCCGTCCGTCCGTCCATCCTCGCTTAATCTCTCTGACCGTTAGCACTAGAAAGCTGAAATTTGGTAAGTACCAATATGTGTATCAATCACGCCGACAAAGTGGTAAAATAAAAATTGGAAAAAATGTTTTATTGGTGTAGCCCCCTTATGTATGAAGTGATTTTATTTTAATTTCTTCCCTAAGGTGTGATATATTGTTGGCAGTTTTTGTACAAAAAAGACAGAAAGTTATACAAAATTTCTGGACAACGTTTGTAGTATAATAATCGTATATGCAAGCATTTTGAAGACTTATTGTGACGGACGGGAAACTACGGAACCCTACACTGAGCGTGAGCGTGGCCCGACATTCTCTTGGCCGGCTTTTTTTAATGTTTTCGATTAATTACAGCCGTGCGAGTCAATCGAACACTAAGCTGCTTAGCTTAGTGTTTGATTGACTAAACAAGCTTTTGTTTAGGTTGATTTGTGGATGGGTGACCATCTGTTACATATCAAGACATATTCAGAGAAAAGTACAGTAAACTGTTTGAAAGTAACTGTTTTACCTGGTAGTCAGAAGTTCGAAAGTCTGACTAGAAGTACACACCACTAATTTTTAATTAGTACAAATACTTAAAGGGCTTATTCTAAGATGGTCTTCTCATTATATTTGTAAAGTACCAATAAATAATATTCATAGACAGCAAAGTTATTAGTGTTTGTTTATATCCCAAAAAGTTACCCAAATTTTGAAAATATTGTACCTACAGGCTTTTCATGACATAGTATTATTCATTAATCGTCATCTCTCGTTCACCTTCGCGTGATCTCGCTCAAGCATGCCCCGCCTCTAACAGCTGTTTTCGTTATTTAAGTTTAACTAAATATTTAAAAAAATAACTTCGTTTTTTTTCTACTTTCGATTACGCAAATATGATCAATAACAGTTACGGATACAGCCCAATTTTTGTTGTATTAATTAAAACATAGTAGTATATAGAAATATAGACATAAATAAATAAAAAATACGCAAATATACGCTAATTGAGGAAAACATCAGAAAACAAGAGTCTCTCTCTCTCGTAGAAGATGTTGATAAAATCTGTAATTCTACCGAGTGAAGCAATTTTTTTAAATTATTCAAATGTAATCATTTTGCCCGTAATTTACTCAAACATAAGTAATTTTATTCCACGACTCCCACACAGATCACTCAGTGGTTTATATAACACAATTTTCCTTGAAAAATAATTTGGTAACCAGATATTAAACAAAAATTATTTGAAATGGAATAATATGATGTGAAAATATTGCTTTGTTACCTGATATTTATAATTCTGAATGATAAAATAATACAATCAAAATTTACAATACCGGTGACTCTATTCTAGTAGACCATTTAGCCGTAAATCGTGAAATTTATGCTAACGACGAAATGGTACATAACATTTACCCTGGCTTTATTCGGAACAGAGGAATGTTTATCTGAAACCAGGTTGAGTTGGAATTGTATACTGCTAATTACGTAAATGAGAAACTGAAATGTTCCTAACGTATTTTATTACATACCAAGGTTGTGCCAAACTTAGCATTATTTAATATTTATTTTATAACCTGATCCTTAGGAAATTCATCCAAACCCGTTATTAGGTTGTAAAGGTAATGAACATACCTACTACCTACAGACATTTGCTTTTATATCTAATATTAGGTCCTGCTTAGGAACAGTCGTACATACGATCAGGAATCTTAATTGTATATAATAATAAAACGTACGTAATATATATTTAATAAATTCATGATAAAATACTTTTACTGCTTAAATGCCTAAATTGGTGCAATACAATGGACTGAACCATCAAATTGTTAACTGAAAATATTTGACTATGTACTGGGTTGAGCAATAGACATTTTAATTTAAATCAGATGAACTGGTAATTTTATTAGATTAGTACATTTAATAAGTTTATATTTTATGTACGTACGTACAGAAGCATGCCTACATTGAAGCAAAGAGATAGGATAAAACAACGTTATTGTTTGACTTCAATAAAAGATCAAGTTGGAAATCTAATCATTGTTCGCTATCAATCTTCTGAATCTTTGAGTTTTGTTTAAGGTTATCGGGTGTATTAAATATTTATTGTTATGATTGAATTTTTAGAATAGACTATTTGATTGCCTTGTGGGTCTAGTGGTTGCAAGCGCCACTGCTAAGATAGAGGTCTCGGGTTCAATCTCCGGGTCTTTTTCCATCTGGAATTTCTCGGTAGCAGCCGGGAGTCCGGATTTGTGTTCGATTGATGGCAATAGGCTCGCCAGCTATTACATGGGACTTAATATAACTGAGGAAATGTGGGTTTCCCTTCGGAGATAACAGGTGCGATGTTATGAGGAATAGAATCGAAAATTTGTGGGTAGTATTTCTACAACGGGTAGCTAAGTCATGATGGCTCTATGCCCTATAGTTTTAATCATGGATTTAGTGTCCGAAATAAAGCATTTTTTATTATTATTATTTACTAGCAGACGTCCCGCGGTTTTACCCGCGTAGGGCCCGTTCCCGTGGGAATACAGAGATGAAAAGTAGCCTACGTGTTAATTCAGGGTGTCAGCTAACTCCATACCAAATTTTATTTAAATCCATTCAGTAGTTTTTACGTGAATGAGTAACAAACATCCATCCATCCATCCATCCATCCTCACAAACTTTCGCGTTTATAATATTAGTAAGATTTAAGCACACAAATGTACAAAAGTCTTAATGACTGGCATTTTCTACCAGTCAACCTTTGGGTGATGCAGAGGAAAATAGTGGTAGACTTCGTATATTTTTACGTACTCATAGCCACACGTAGTACCATATTAATACTAACAGAACCGTTCATCGTTATTTGACAGCCAACCAACTACATACACAAAAAATTAAATTAAAAATTAAAAAAACCCCCATCGCAAAAAAGTAAAACATTTAAAAAGTTAAAAATAACACTTTAGCCATGAAATTTTACTTCACGTCGGGGTACCGCTTAAGTAAGGAATTTTCCTAGTACCTACTTGTAGGTATGTAGGTACTTATTTTAACTGTACCCCGACGTTACGTAAAATTTCATGGCTAAAGTGTTACTTTTAACTTTTTAAATGTTTTGCTTTTTTGCGATGGGGGTTTTTTTAATTTTTAATTTAATTTTTATTTTATAATTTTTAAACGCATTAATTGTGTTTCATAGAGTTTACAGTTATGAGAATTTTTCAGTGCATTGTATGTAGAGTCAAATGCTGGTTTAAACGAATCCAAACACGACATATCTGCTATTATTTTGTCAATAGTCTACCTACTGGTGTGCTGGATAGCCTGGACCAGCATCAGCTCATCCTGTTGCCATCAGTGCATTGTGTTTAGAATCAAATGCGAGTTGAAATGAATCCAAACACGACATATCTGCTATTATTTTGTCAAGAGTCTACCTACTGGTATGCTGGATAGCCTGGCTGCAGCATCAGCTCATCCTGTTGCCATCAGGGAATTGTGTGCAGAACCAAATGCTGGTTGAAATGAATCCAAACATGACATATCTGCTATTATTTTGTCAAGAGTCTACCTACTGGTGTGCTGGATAGCCTGGCTGCAGCATCAGCTTCTCCAGTTGCCATCAGTGCATTGTGTGCAGAATCAAATGCAGGTTAAAAATGAATCCAAACACGACATATCGGCTGTTATTTTCCCAAGAGTGTCTGCTAGATATCCTGGCTGCATCAGACCAAATACACCATAATATTGCTTATTAATATTACACACATGGGTGATTGAAATTTTAAGACACACATAGGTTTGTAAGTAAAGTTAATACTCATAGACGTCTAAAATAGCAACGGTAGCTAACACAAAAGAGCTGATAACCTTGAAACTGCTGAACCAATTTTGATGAATTATGTCTAAGAACCATCGCAAGAAACCCTGCTTTCAAACAAAAAAATCGCATCTAAATCGGTTCACCCGTTTGGGCGCTACGGTGCCACAGACAGACAGACAGACAGACAGACACACACACATAGCGGTGAAACTTATAACACCCCTCTTTTTGCGTCGGGGGTTAAAAAATAAACTCCAATTTCCATTTAACTTGTCGTATACATCGTTACCACCAATCAATTAATATTCCACCAACAAAAGCCGAGTCAACAATGCCACAGGACGAATATTTTTTTGTTAAAACTGCTTTTGATATCCGGTAAACCAATTGTTCCACTGCGCGGAAATATGCGGCATTTGTTGTCCTATATCGTATAGTTTAAATAATGGCGCAGCTGCATTGGAATTTAAGCACGCTGTAAAATGAGCTGTGGCGCGGTAAATGGCTTTTGCAAGTCGAATTGTCCTGGTTCCCTTTCATATCATGTTTAAGAGCTAGCGTCTCTTACGTATGTTTGTGGTTCAAATACCGATAAGTACCTAACGGCTTGGTACAGGACGATGGGAAGACACCAGATAAATACTGTTTACATACATGTAGGGGTATGGACCACCATAAATAATTATAATCTCTTTTTAAACAGCTTTATTATTTTTTTAATAGTTTCAGTCATCATCGCTCATCGTTCGCTTATATTCGCCATCTTTTCTCTTCTACCCTTTTCAAATATAATCAAATACTTTCTCTTTCTACTTCTCACATTTATACTATCTCATTCCATACATCGCTGTGTTCATATTCACTACATTTCATAAAATTGTGATGCATTTTGATTTAACATATCTACATACATAAACCCACGCTTTTGTTCTGTGTAAGAATGAGCATTGTATAAATTATCCTAAAAACACTTCATACAGAGAAGCTAATAACATAATCAAAATAAACAAAGACTTAAGGCTTTTTAATTCAAATAAAAGAACGTTCACCAAAACCGGTTCGATAAATGATCTCTTATCTCTCTTATCTCTCATCCATGATCTAGACAATCCCTCTTGTGCGGCTTTAACCCAACTTATCCCCGATTTTTGTTATACCAAAATCAAGTATTATCGACGAAATCTATATATATAAAAGAAAGTCGTGTTAGTTACTTCACTTATAACTCAAGAACGGCTGAACCGATTTAGCTGAAAATTGGCAGGGAGGTAGTTTAGAGCCAGGAAAAGGACATAGGATACTTTTTATCCCGTTCGACATCATAAAAATAAATATCAAGAATATCGGTTGTCTCAAACATTATTCAAACGCAGCGCCATCTTGGATGACTGACATGACAGGAGTCAAACTTCCCAGTTCATTATCAGGTGACAATTTGAAATTGACAAGTCTTAAGCTAAACCCAAGAAGGTAAGGTTGTCAATTTATAATACGCACCTACGTTCTGAAATTTATTTTGTTACTAAACTTAGAGGTTTAATGTAGCATAAAAAAGTATTATATTTCAGAAATCAATTTACGTAATTAGCAATGATGACAGAGACGAACTTTAATAATTCTTTGCAAATAGAACTTATTTTACTATTAGGACTTTTATTAAAGTAGGCCGGGAAAACTATAGGCATAAATTGTATGTAACATAGAGGCAATAGTTCAGAATAAAATTATGAATTTAGTATTTTTTAAATCAATGCATTTTAGTAAGGTAGTTAGGTTAGATAGTTGGGTTAGCTATAGGATAGGTGAGGGGAGTCCAACACCTCACTCCCCTCGCTGACTTGGCGAGGCCCGCGGGGCCGGCACCAGTCGGGGGTCGCGGAAGTATCTTCCGTTCCCGTGATTCCCGGCGCAGGTGTGAGAAGGAACACGGGGTGGTTTTTTGTCAGTAAGAGTCTGACAGACCCCTCCGCCTCCCCGGGCGGGACATCCATGAGGATTTTCCACCAAGCTATAGGATAGGTATGGTCAGTTAGGTTAGGTCATATATACATGTTGTAATTTAAAAGTAGTAGTAGTTATTATTGGTTTGGATTTATTTGCTGTCGTCTTAATCAACGTATGTATATCTAAAATAAAAAAATATAAGAGCAATAAATTGACTCTAAGGCACAACGAAGTTTGCCGGGGCAGCTAGTATATTATAAACTTGAAAATTCGGAAAAAATCACCGCTCAGACCAACTTCATCCTAGCGTCTTATCATCATTTGCCAAGCCTTTTCCCCACTAAGCTGGGGTCGGCTTCCAGTTTAATCAGATGCAGCTGAATACCAGTTTTACATGGACCGACTGCTTATCTTCTATCTCGATTTAAGATCCATCATAAAGTATATTTACCTCTAAACAAATTTTCAGTAAGAAATTAAAGGATAAGCATTAAACTGTTAACTATCCCCTTTATGAAGGAGATACCGACAAAACATATGTGCGTTTATATTCCTTTGTATCAAGACATCAAGTTTAATGTTCCTTGATGAAACGGCATGATTCCGTGTCGTGATAACATTTATAACGTTACTAACATGTACCTCCATGTGTGTGAGAGGTACAATCAGCGTCAAAAATATGTGTACTAATTTAAAAGACTGTTCAAAGTGATTTTAGCAACTTTTAAATTAAGGTACTTACTCGCATGTACAGGATATTTTTTTATGTACAAATAATAGCAAGCGTGATGTTATGTTTACTCCATTGAGTAAACTTCAGTGGCCATTCAGTCGCGCTAAAGTCCAGTCGCGCAAGTGTCCATTCGCGCATCTGTCCTTTCGCGTAAAAGTCCATTCGCGCAAGTTTCGTGGCGCGCAAGTGTCTATTCGCGCATCTGTCCAATCGCGCAAAAGTCCATGCGCGCATTTGTCTTTTCGCGCAAGTGGATTCGCGCAAGTGTCTTTCGCGCAAATGTCTTTCGCGCAAGTGTCCCGATACCTATTTGACATAATATATTATTATTATTATTCTTTTCATACGTTTAAGTAGCTCGGCGGTGTGCCGGGTTTATAGGATAGTACGGGCCGAAGCCAAGTGCTACCCCTGGATACTGTTATTATGATGAGATGGTGGTATGTTTAGATTTTGTGCTGATGCGTTTTCTGTTTGTCTGGTGATTATTGTTCCGTGCGTTGCTTGAGTGTGTAAGGTGGATGATGGCTCGTTGTCATTTTGCAAAAATTTTCTAACAATCCTGCATGTGTTCAGGATCGCTGCTTTCTGGAGACTTTGGTATGTGTAGGGTGGCAAATCAAGTGTTTTTATAGACTGGTGTAGTTGTTTAGGTATTACACCTGTCGTTGATAATACAATAGGAACTATGGTGACATTGTGAAGGTGCCACATTCGGCTGATTTCTATTTTAAGGTCGGTATATTTTGAGAGTTTTTCTGCTATTGTGTTCTGAAGATTGTGTGTATTAGGAACGGCTATGTCTATGATTTGTGCAGTTTTATTAATCTTATCTAATAATGTGATATCCGGTCTGTTGTAATGCGTTGTTTTGTCGGTGAGAATAGCTCGGTCAAAATACAACTTGTGAGTGGAGTTTTCAAGAACCGTTTCGGGTTGATACTTATAATACTGTATTGGTGGTGCAGAAATTAAATTATATTTAAGTGCTATTTTTTGGTGGATGATATTTGCAATTTGGTCGTGTCTGTGTTTGTAATCAGTCTGAACTATTGCTTTACATGCACCTGTGATATGTTGAATGGTTTCAGAGGAACTATTGCATCGCCTACAAGTGTCTGTTGGTAAAAGAACACGGAAAATATGTTTCTGGTAATTGCGGGTTTCAATCACCTGGTCTTGGATCGCTATCATGAACCCTTCTGTCTCAGGGAAGAGTTCACCACGTCTTAACCATTCGTTCGACGCTAATTTGTCGACGTTTGGTTGATTAAGGTCGTGTCGATGTCTCCCATGCAGTGATTTTCGAGTCCATTCTGCGATTTTTGCCTGTCGGTCCGTCTGTTGTTCATTAGCTTGAGTTGTCTTATCAAACATATTTAATGGGGTAAGTTTTTTGTCATTAAATGCTATTGCTTTATGTAGAGTTGAAGTAAGACTTTTAGAATTAAAGTAAGTTCTTAAAATAGTTATTTGTTTGTTATGTAGGTTAGTAATATCTATGATTCCTCGACCTCCTTCGTTTCTTGGCAGCGTTAATCTCTGTACACATGATCTAGGGTGGTGCCTTCTATGATGAGTCAAAGTGGTGTTTATAATCCGTTGTAAATTTTTGAGATCGGTTTTGTTCCAATTTATGATACCAAAAGAATAAGTAAGAATAGGGATGGCATAAGTGTTTATGGTTTTTATAGTATTTCGAGCGTTTATCTGCGTATTACATATTGCTTTTAACCTGTGTTTGAATTGCTTAGTCAGTGTAGTTTTAATTTCTTTATGAAGAATCTGTTTAGCTTGTATGTAACCTAAGTATTTGTAAGTCCCGTTTTCGTCTAATGAGTCTATGGTGTCGCCTGTCTGCATCTGGTATGAATGTAAATAAGTTTTACCCCCTTTAATTGAATTTATTTTACATTTGTCAATTCCAAACTCCATAGCTATATCTGTAGAAAATTGTTCAGTAGCATTAGCTAGTTCATATAACTCGTCGGGGGATGATGCGTACAATTTGATGTCGTCCATATAAAGAAGGTGGTTGATTTTACAATTTTGCTGGTCAGTCAGTATGTCAGTATTATTATAAAGTTGAAAAACAATGAAAAAAATTGACACATTGGGATAACTTGACGTGCTGGCGTCTGTACTCTACCGCAATAGTTTACTTGTAATGAACTAATGATAGATCATGTAAACTGGAAAAATATAATATTTAATTTTATATTTTCATCAAGTTGTAACGTTGACTTTGACTTAAATAACTTGGTTTGTGTGTATTGTTTTTATTACCTTCAAATTATAATGTTTTATATCTTAGTGTTAGTTTAAATTATTGTGATAAGTACCTAATGTTATAGAATATTAAAAGCACCTAAGGATATATGTAAAGCATATATATAAAGCATATCTGTGGAGATAAAAACTGCCATTTTGATAAAGAGGAAACAAACTTTGATCAGCTTCTTCGTTTTAACATTTTTGTCTATGACTGTACAAGCAGACATTCACATAATGTTTTAAGTAGTGTAATGTTGTAAATCTGAGCCAATGTAGCTGTATCAGGGATGCTTAAAAGGTTTTTGTGCAAAACAAAAACAGTTAACCTAAAGCTCTCTCGTCTTTAGTTTTAAGTGTCAGCAGTATTGTAAGCATAAAAGGAAAATTGAATTTCTTTATTAGTTTGCTTGATTGCAAGGCTTTTTCAGACTAATTTAACCACTATGGTTCAGAATAGTAAATCGGGTTATTATTGTAGAACACGTTTTGACCGCGTAGTTCCCGTTCCTGAGGGAATACAGGGTTATAAAGTAGCCTATGTCACCCGGGGATAGTGTAGCTTCCCATCGGTGAAAGAATTTTTCAAATGGGTCCGGTAGTTTCGGAGCCTAACCAAAGCAAACAAACAAACAATCAAATCTTTCCCCTTTATAATATTAGTAAAGATTTATCAAAGTAAGTATCTATGGCGTATTTTTAATCAGGGAACAAATTATTACCCATGGTTTTGAACAAGTTTTGCTATGGGACCAACTCGCGAATCAGCTATGCAACAGCTGATTCGCGATTTCGGAGTACCTTTCTCCCAATCTTTTAATTTATGTCTCCAAATAACATGGTTTGACCCACGTGTAACCAAATAGACAGACGTACAGGATGAAATTGTAAAGGTTTTGCTATTTAAATATGAAATCCTTAAAAAAAATCCCTTAAACATCTGTAAGGCTACGGTCACGAAGTCAGCGGGCCACCCGGGGCGCTAGCAAAAATCAAAAACTAAAACAAAAGTCATTTTATCCAAAGGCTGAGGATCAGCACTTTTTTAGACGGCCTTGTATGGGGCTCCAACAGCTGTGCGCTAGTTCCATATAAGGCCAAGCACGCACTACGAATTTTAGTCTTTGCGAATTTTAAAGTGCTGAATAAAATCGCAAATGACAATAATTCCTACGCGCACCACGATTTATTATCGCCTGTGAAATAACAGGGCCAGTATGAACCTTATTCTGTTAAACATAAAGTTGAAAAACGATCAAAGTAACTGTGCTGGCGTCAACAACATGGATTTAAAAAAGAAAATAACCATTATACACTACTTAATTTTACGTAAAAGAAGTTTAAACAAGAAGAACATAACTAAACGTTACTTTATACATCCTTTGACAGAATTAAGACTATCTAATACCGCTTCAAAGGGTAGGTACAAAATATTCGCACGATTTCGCATGTGCTATTTTAAATCGCAAACGATTTATTTTCGCAGTGCGCGGATTGTAGTACATTTCTGTTGTTCACAGATTGACGATTTTTATTCGTAGTGCGCGCTTGGCCGAAATCTATGCATTGTAACGCGTTGCGCCCGTTCCGCCACCGCCACCTCCGCCTTTCCGCTAGCGCCCCGCTGCCCGCTGACTTCGTATCCGTGGCCTAAGACAATGCGTAATATTCAATGCGGTAATCGTCTTTCTGCCCTTGACCCAGCTAACGGTCGACACTTGACTTCTAAGAGAAATTTCATGCCATTAACGGAACCCAAACGATAATATCCCTTAAAATACTTCTAAACGATAATAGCTCAGTGATTTTTACTGTGGCTGTCGTAAATACGAATAATGGGTAGTGAATGGATTGGTTGTAATGGCCCAATGGGTAAAGGACATGGCGGTTTTCTCTTGAAGTTTTTCTTCATCAAGTCCTAGAGTTTGCAGATTTCACATGTTGTATACTATTTTTAATTAAGTAAGTACCAAAAACTCGAAGACTTGTGACATTATTTATTTAAACTTTATTGCGGAAGTAAAAAAAACAGTACAAAGGCGGACTTAATGCCTTAGGCATTTTCTACCAGTCTACCTTAAGGTAAAGACATAACAAGGTAGGTGTAACATGGTAAAAATTAAGGACAGATACTCGTACGTAAGTGACACATAAAATTAAATAGGTACACAGATGCATACTAAATAAATGCATACATAGTCAAGAGAGATAAAAATACGTTGACTAAAAAAACTAATCTGAGTCACAATCAATTCTGTGGTGAACTTGTCAACATCTTAAGAATTATGTACCTATGTGTGTGTATTATCGCATGTCTCAGAATTTTTGGTACCTTTTGGCCTATCCGGGTTCGAAAGAAAAATAGTCTTCGTTAGACGCGAGGCTTCATCCGTTGTATTTTTTTAGTTTCATAGCGTGGTCATACCACTAAGCTAACACAACTTTTTAAGTTACATACGCACGTTTACGGCTACGTTATATGTTACAACTTTATTTTAATATTCCCAATAAACTTACACAACTCCTAGGTTGTGTAAGTTTATTGCGCATACACGCGGGATTGCCATACGTTACTAACATCGAAACAAGAGGGCATCGACATTGGAACTATGCCATCCTTTGGGCCACAGCCTGTCCAATTATAAGTGCGTCAACTGGGGATACTGACATTGGTCCACTGAGTTTATTTGGTCACCATACACGACTGTCCCTACGGGATTGTTAACCCTGTGAAGTTTTGCGTAAACTTCATAGATCTACCTACACTTGGCGATGATACGGAATTTCGTTAGGCTATATTTGACGGAAGATTATGCATGTTGAGCGCAGTGTGGCGGAGCGATTGACTGCTACGCTGTCAAATATTTATGTAATAGTTTGTGTACTATGTGAGATTAAATGTTAGTATAGGCACCAACGACACAGACGAAACAATCTTATTGTGCATCATCATCTGCCTAATCATCTCCCAATAGTGTTGGAGTCGTGGTCCATTTTAACTGGATACAGCTGAATACCAACGTTTTACATAGAGTGACACAATCCAGTTAATAAACAACAAAATATCTCTGTGGGCCAATAAATGGAGAAACAGGCACTGATGAACATACTGTGTCCCTCGCCTTAGCTTTTCTCAAAAGCATTGTCAGTCAGAAGTAATCAAGGGATTACACGTAATTCGGTGAATGGGGAGTGTCAACGTCGCGATAATGTCGTAAAGTGAGTGAAAAGGATTCCAGAGTTCGTAATTAAAAAGTCAGATGCAAAGGCTGATAATGACATCCTCTATCTACCGAGAAACCGGTTAGTAAAAATCACTCCGTTAAAAATTGAGTGAAATAAACTGTCATTGCCAAACATTGGCAGGCAACGAAGGTGTATCACGTTAAGTATCTAGTCTCTGGGTTGTGGAGGTCAGATAAGCAATCGCATCAAGTAAAAAAAAAAAAAAACAATCGAATTGAGAACCTCCTCCTGAAGTCAGTTAAAAAACTGGTATTCAAAGGGTGGTTGGTGGTTTCTGGTTTTGGAATTTCCTCCCGCTTACACTTGGATTGTGGAATGAGCTCCCTCCCGAGGTTTTCTCATTGGGCTTCAGTATGGGGTTCTTCAAAAGGGGAGTAAATAGGTTTTTAAAGGGTCGGCAACGCGCGTGTGGCGCCCTTGGTGTCGCAAGTGTCCATAGGCTACGGTAACCGCTAGGCGGGCCGTAAACTTGTTTGCCACGTACCGTCTTGGTAAAAAAAAATGGGATTTTGGGATTTACCACTATTAGTCAGGCAACACGATATTGCGTGCGACGATAAAAGTACCTACACCATACATTGTTAAGTACGCTATTATTTTCTTTCTGAACTAAATTAACATAATATATGCAAATGAACATATTTTGCGGATGAGTTTTTTTGACGCCATATTTTTGCGAAGTTGCTAGAGTAAGTTGATAAGCATACATATCTAGAGTACACAGTTAAGTAGGTATATAAGTGTGAGTGTGTTTGTATTTGTGTGTAGTCTAAATTAAGCTAGATGCACACCACATGTGTACGCCTCCTGCAGGGCTAGCATGGCCGGAGATATTCTTTCCACGGGGAGAGGATAAAATACTATTCCCCTCTGTCATTTTTATCCACCCTCCGAGCATGGCGACATGGGTGGATAAACTATTCACGGGGATAAACCAGGGGAAACGCTTGTCCTCGAAATTATTGCCATTATAAGAAAACTTTTATGAAATTACACAATAGTCGAGAATGTCATGTAAACCAAAGTACTTTCATCGTTTTATTACATCTGTACTGGATATTTATTTTGTTTTGTTGTCAATTGGGATTGCTCGAATCGCGAAATCTTTCACTAGTCGCCATGCTATAAGCCGTGGATGAGTATTCACGTCTAATGTCAAAAAGTGATATAATTCTCTTTCCCCCTGTTGCCGTGCTTTGGCAGGTGGATAAGATAATTGTATCCCTTGTCAGTGGAAATAACCGGTGGATAAAAGTTATATCCCCAGCCCATGCTAGCCCTGCTGGCATAATATGGCCCTGTTAATCATTATAAGATCTGTATTTCTTTACCTGTGTTAACAAATAAAAGTGATTTGTATTGTTTTTATACATATATGCAAGTGGCAGTGTGGCCTGACTATTTGACTGGCTTGTGCTGCGGTTCGGTTCTCGTTTCGAGCAATAAATATGATTTAATTTCATTTCACCATTAATCTAAGTAGGCAACACATACTTACCTTTCCACCTTTCTACCATCGGACAACCTGGCGAGTGTTCACCCAAACAAACAATCCTTACATCCAGTGCCTTACATCGTTGGCACTCCCACGATTCGGACAAAGCGTTTCGCTTCGTCGTTTATACCGCGTACATCGAAGGACTGTCTTCCCGTCCGATTGTAATTTAGGTGTCTTCAAGGCTAGAGTGAATAGGCTCTTAATAAACTAGTGCGCTCCACCATCACTGATTGCATCACTGCTTACCATCAGGTGGGATTGCAGTCAAGCACTGGTTTATAATATTAAAAAAAAAAACTTGTAGAGATGTACTCTCACTCTGTTTCAAAGGTAATCGCTTCAAAAACTCCACCGCTTCTAATATCTATGTCCCGAACTAATCGCAAACATTCATTTTTCCTTTTAGAGCAGTTCCAATAGATTCTGGTTTAAATTTTGGAACTGTGCCCAGTGTATTACGATAAGCTTCGCCTGCCGCTGTTAAATGGTGGAATTTCGTAAATGGTCGACAGGGGGCATCTTCTGGGTATAAAGTGTGCTTAAAATTGTATGCGTTAATAGCAACGCTTTTATTCTTTAACATCATGAAACTGGCTTGCCTTAAAGAATTAGAATATTGCGAATTTAGTGTCATGTTGATCTAATTGTGGCAAGCGCTACTGTTGAACATGAGATCCCGGGTTCGAATACCGGGTCGGGCAAAGCGTTATTGGGTTTTTCCATCTGGAATTTCTCAGTAGAAACCTGGAGTCTGGATTAGTGCCCGATTGATGGCAATAGGCTGGCCCCCCATTACATGGGACTCAAACATAACTAATGGTTGATTGAGAATCCGTTCTATGACATAAAAGAATTCCTCGACTTGAAATTTTATCAATTAATCAAGTATATCCTAAAATTTCATGGCATTATGTTATAATTGAATATTTTAAGCTACTTGTACTATTATTTTAATAACTTTGTAAACATATTTATCTGCAAAGTCAAAGTCAAAGATCGTATTCATATTGTCATCATCATATTATATCAAATCATATAATCATATTAAGTGATCATATTTATCTTTGACTAACTGATGAAATGTAGGTGTACTACTATTACACCTCTGCTTTACCCTTCGGGGATAACAGGCGTGATGTTTCGTAATATTATGTTAGTTAGAATATTTTTTTTATTCTTAGAGTACAGTCAAAGCATTAATTCCTACAACAAACACTTGGGTCCCCTTTGTCGTAACTTCCAGGCTCTATCGTTCGTTAGCATTTGAAAATATGAAATCTAAATCTAATCTTACACACTCGAACAATAAATAAAGCATTTGTACAAGAAACACAATCCCGCTTCAAGCACATGTCCGTCACTGTCATATCATTACTTTACATAAGTACTCTTATTCGACCCTATTAAAGTCGCGAGTTCTCGACTTATGCCCTTAGAAAGTACAACATTACTAAAGGGACTTCCAAGTACGCCCTCGCGACGACCCTACGTGTAGTAGTAGTTCTTCACAAAAAAAAAGGCAAAAAAACTCCCAGAGGAGTTAAACTTTAAAAGAATTTTACTGAAGAAAGGTTGAAATGTTTCTTTCTAAAAATAGCTTCGGAGCGTTTTTTTGTGTGAGTTTATGTTGAGTACTTTTACTTTAAATATATTTTAATCAGAAGGCATATTTTTTTTCATCCAAAATCTTTGTCTTTTCCAGAAACAGATACTTGTTGCCTGACTGTTTCAGACGAAGTATGATGTTTTTCGAATATAATCAAAGACATTCAATACCTATAGACCGGACATCACGAACAAAATCTTCGTCCGAAAAAGTGTGTCTGGATAGAATCAAGAAGTCTATGAGTTTTTTGTAGTACGCTCCGCTGTCGCTCCAATATTCATATATTATTCTAGATGGCGTTACTGAGACATGGGATCAAAGTTTTTCTATGACATTTCCTTGACATGCCCGCTATATAGTATTTCAAATCTCTTTGAATATAATGTACTTATGTGTTTTTTTTACTTTAGTACACCATGTGGCACTTAAACTGTTCGACGGTTGTTGAACATTGATTTAATAATTTATCATAATATTTGACTATAACATAAGTAAAGGGTATTTGTAACCGACTTCAAAAAAGGAGGAGGTTCTATGTTCGTGTGTATGTAATTTATTTTATGTATGTTACCTGATTTCTCCGCCATTTGTGGACCGATTCTCAAAATTCTTTTGTTATTTGAAAGAGTATACTCCCGAGGTGGTACCATTTTAATTTGGTGAAGATCTGGTGCTGATCTTCGGAGATAGACAACGGAACTCTTCAAAAATAGACGGCAAATTTGGCGTGATTGCTGGAATCGCTTGGATGTTTATTGTTTATACAACATCGTGACGTATCATCACGCCTGTATGCTCTGAGGGGTACGCAGATGTGTACAATATACCTAGATTTTGACAGTTAGGCATGTTAATTTTAATTTATTAGGGATATGTGGATATCCTTTTATCGTGACATGTATTGTTAACAATTAACAAAATAAAAAATGGCAAATATATGTATGGGACAACTAAAAATGGAAAAATAAAAAACTTTTTTGCAAAAAATAAAACCGACTTACAAAAAACACTAAACGGTGTAAAATAACTCTAAATTCGGAAGTCGGTGACCCATCATAAATAAAACAAAACCACCAAAGCCACAGACTTCCTAACTTAGAGTTATTTTACACCGTTTAATGTTTTTTTAAGTCGGTTTTATTTTTTATATTCTAATTTGTTTCTTTTAATGCTCTAGTAGGTATCTGTAACTCTTGAATTATGTTCTAGAGTATCTGCTACTAAGTAGCTTACTATAAGTAAATTACATGTAATATACATTTAACTATGCAGTTGTATAGTTAAACTAGCTGGTGCCCGTGACTTCGTCAGCGCAGGATTAGTACTTCGCGTACTTAGTTTATTTTCTTGCCCAGGGTCATATTATAATATATCTTAATAAATTATATCCTGTTTATTATTTTAAATTAATAAGCTATATTATTGTGAAGTTACAATAAAATTCATTTAGTTGTTTTTGCGTAAAAAAGTAACAAACATCCAGACAAATATATTAACTATAATAGCTCAAGTAAGCTAAATAAGATGGTAAAAGTGTATATTTTAATTCCTGTTTTTGGCATTTTGACTGTCTTTTGTAACTTTAAAAAGGGACCCCAAATTGTCATGTGCCCAAGAGCCACTGCGGCTTAAAACAGTCCTGCTTTTGAGTGTCTACTTAGTGATTCTCCATTAAGATTGCTCGCTGTGACCGAAATTCGGTCGAGGGATATTAAGGAATCAAACTACAAACAGATTTGTCAGTAGTTGTATAATTTATTCATGAGAATCGATTGTACGATTAATAACCATGAGAGTTGAGATTACCCTTTTTGTTTAATTTACCTTGCGGAGTATTTGCTTCGAATAAGGAGCAGGTTTTATTATCTTTCCCTTAATAATGTGTTGTTATGGTATCATTACAATTCTGTCAGGTGCCTTTGACAAAATGTATGATCGTAAAGGAAGCAAAAGAAGTAATTCGTAGCGTATGACGCTCCGTAGTTTCTGACTCCATGGCAAAATGGCGTGAGTTTATGAGTGTGTTACGTATGTAGGTATGTACCTAATTCAAATTGTTTTTTTTTTGTGATAGACATTTGAGAAATATAGTGTTCGTTCTGAACCTCTTCAGGAGTCATTGTACTCATCATTATGATAAGTTTGTAGTATGGGACAAAACCTAAAACACGAAAAAAAACAGCTGTTCCCTACATTTACGTTCGCATAACTCATCAAAATGTAGGTAGGGAAGAGCTGATTTTTTTTCGCGATTGCGTGTTTATGAAAAGTTGTTGGTGAAGGGGAGTTGATAAACATTCACGTAGGCGAAGTCGTGAGCGAAGTGTTAGTATTAAATACAAGAGGCAATAATTCAATAACATTTAATAAATGGAATGAATATTACATAATATTAATATAACACCACGCCTATACTTAAGGTTAGGCAAAGACGTATCTATTTCACAAACACCAAATTTCAAAATCGGGCACTTTTCTAAACTCTGGGTTGCCACTGATATGGTAAAACTTAATAACGCTTTTCCCGAACCGGGGGTCAAAACTAGGAACCCACGCTCAACAGTAACGAGGCAGTCAATAAAATACAATATTTAAACTTATTCCAACACCTAACGGCCTGGAAATGCAATCTTGGGAGATGGAATCTTTCTTCTATTCTCATTAAAGTAAAGGAAAACAAAAGAAATAACACCGACCGTCGTCGAACAGGGAAATAAGAAAGTTTTATCGACGGGAATCGTTGTTTTGTGTTACAGAATATGACTGAATGGAACCGCAAATCGTTGAACTTTTGAAGAACGTGAATAAGCAATAAATGTGACAGTCTTAAGGGGTATTGTTTATAATTTAGGTACTTATTTATCCCTTAAAATCAAGATTACAGATATTAACAAACCTACAACTATTATGAATACCTAAAAAAAAAAACAAACGAAAAGTAAAACAATTATGAGGCATCAAAAAATTTATCCACATCGCTGTCAACGGGAAAAGAGCTCAAAAGACTGGCCGCATTGCCACTGATTCTCTGACCAAACTAAAGGCCAGCCTTCTGATCACGTGAAGAGTCGACCAGCCGCTTGGCGATGGCCCAGTAAAAGTAAAGGGTCTATACTATTTTTATAACAATATTACAAAGTGTTTCAAAGTCCAAAACAAGACCCAAAAAATGCCAGAAATTCACATTTATTTTGCACTGAATTTTCTATTATTACTCGTATGTCTTACATAGAACACAGTAAGTGTTTGAAAGCCCAAAAAGTGTCAATTGGCTGCTTGACTACTTGTCGTGTAATAGGAACAAATATTCCGGGTCTAGCTGTTTGTGTACGTCAGTTTAAACGTTGGTGAACAAGAAAATGGCAGAAGTGGACAGGTCATATTATGCTGCGCTGCAACTTGGCCAATTGGAGCTGACAGGTGACACTCTGGTACCCTCGGAATGGCGTTATAAAAAAGACCAGCCAATAAGTGGGAAGATGACCTGGTGCTAACTCTGGGACCTAGCCGTACCAGAGTGGCAGCTGACAGGCAACACTGGAGAGAGTTGGAGGAGGCCTATGCCGAAGGCCATTCCATTATAAGATACTTAATTTTGTATACGTAAAAGTCATTATTGTATATAAAAAGACGGAAATAAAGTTTAGGTATATCTTATTTATTTATTTTATTTTATAAAAGAGAAAGTTCCACCTTTAATTTAAGGTAGACTGGTAGGAAATGCCTAAGGCATTAAGTCTGCCGTTGTTAGTACAGTTTTTTTTACTTGTGCGTAAAGCTTTAATAAAATAAATAATAAATTACTTGTCTAAAATTGATGACCGAAAATCTCTTCGAAGCACTGACCAAAAGACCTACTAATATTGGACGTATTTCACTAAACCTTTACTCTTTCCTTTGTATTATAATTCTCATCCACCACCCTATTTTTTGCGCCACAGTTATTCAAAAAATGTGAAAAGTGCCGCTACCCATAAAGTTCCACAATCCCGCAGTCACGAAGAGTTCAGATGTTACCGTTGAAAAATTACATTCCAAATTGTACGTTCCGCAGGCACCTTTTTCCTCTACAGAAAATTTCCTAAATGAATATAAGGAAAATTTGAAACGAGTTATCTGTTTTATTCGGATGATTTTGTAGATATAATATATGTTGGGAGTATATTGTGTATTAAATTGTGTGGATGAATATGTGTAGGTGTAATTGAATATCATAGTATATTGTTTGGAAGGTGCAAGTTAGCTATTTTGCAAACACAAAGTTAGTAGAATTTGAACGAACGGTGTTATTAGGTATCTTCGTAAGAAAATTATTCAGTATTAAGCTCAAACTATTTAATATAAATTTAAGTTATTGTTAAACTTTTAAAAAGCACGAGAAAAGGTGTGAGTTGGTTAACTACTCCTACGCAATAAGTACTTGTATGAATATTAATAATTGTCTTAATAAATATTATTCATGTCATGTGTAATTATGTAGTATAAATATTAGAGAATGTAATTGAATATTTTAGTAATTTAGAGAATATTTAATCATGCACATTTGTTAAATTTTCGGCTGAGAAGCTTGTGGCTAAATTATAACAGCCGCACGGGTCAATCGAAGGTTAAGCTACGCTTGACAAGGTCGGTCGGTGGATTGGTGACCATTTATTACATACCAAGACTCCTCCGTGCCTCGGAAAGCACGTTAAGCCGTTGGTCCCGGCTGTCATTTGTAGATCTTTAACAGTCGTTACTTGTAGTCAGAAGCCCGAAAGTGTGACAACCAGTTTAATCAAGGGGTTTCATGTTACCCAGTTACTGGGTTGTGGAGGTCTGAAAGGCAGTCGCTCCATGTAAAACACTGGTATTCAGCTGCATCCGGTTAAACTGGAAGCCGACCCCAACATAGTTGGGTAAAGTCTAAGCAAATTATTTGCTAAATTTTCTGCGAGTAGCCTTATAGTATTAGGAACACGAGGTGTTAAAATAACCTATCTCATAAATGGCCTCAGTGCTTCCCTTCTTAGCAATCAAGTAAATAGGGTCGTAGACGGCTATTTTTAGGCATTGGGATGGCCGCTACCCAGTGTACATGCAAACATGTTAACATGGCTAAACATGGTAAAGCGCTCGACACACAGAATGGGCGTAAGATGAGGACGAGGCGCGGACAGAACGCAAAGAGGGTGCCGTCGCCGCACCGTCGCCACTTTTTAAAACATATAGAAAAGTAGAGTGCACGGACGTGGCGCTGGGCATCACGATTACCCGCGCGCACCTCGCCTGCTTCAAAGTGATATTTAAGTTAAGTTAATGTACCTATTCATGGTCTCCAAATTTTTATTTTGATTTTAAAAGTTTGCATTGTTTCTATTAAAAATTAAATGATCTCGTGATCATTAAATTTAATCCTCTCTCCTACCCTTTTGCTTTGCCCTACTGGGACCATAATTATCTCATTTATAAACTTACCACCTAAGAATACATATGGAAATCAATAAAGAAATTGAGTATGGAGTTTCCCCGTTCTTGCCCGCCACCCATCCGCTTGCGCCCGTGCCCTGTCCTTTCTATATATTTTTACTAGATATATGTTTTTATAATAAGGCACATACGAATAAGCGTCGTGTCCGCACTGTGTCTTTTCCATTAAGTTTAACGTCGCGATGCTTCTGTTCATTTTGTATGAAAGGGTCACGGTAGAGATATATTGTCCGTGCCCTGTCCTCGTCTTATGTCTATTCGCTGTGTCTAGCGCCTTAGTTAGTATGAGTAATAACAAGTGAAAAAAATAGAGAATAATCGTTTCCTACTGCCATGCCGGTTACATTCAGTCATTTTAAAAACATTATTCATTTCTAATTGTACCAACTTGCCTCATAAATTTTAACCTAAATGCCACAGAAAAGGTCTTTGTTTAATTTTAAAATAGTTCGAATTTAAGTCAGGTTTACAACATTGAGAATTCGTGCTAGGTTGATTATCTGTTTTCTAAAATCTCAATAAACGTTAAAAGTCCGAAGTCAGTAGGAAACCACCTCGGTTTTCCATTTATAATATTAGAAACCTAGAAACCACAGCAGCGCAAACTGTGGGAGACTGCGGTAACCGTATTTGCCGCGTGGGCAGCTGTGTCCCCATTTCTAAACGCAACAATGATCTCTGCATTCATCCTTCTAGGACTGTATCTAATGTTGCACCAAAGCATAATGTGTGTGGCTCCTAAAATATATCGGAAAATTTCGAAGGTCATTAAACAATTAGAAATACCTTTATTTATAACATAGTAGAAAAAAGGTCGAATTTGATTTTCATTGAAATCGGTTAAAATATCAAAATAACTGGAAAAAAAAATCTTCCAATCAAACGAAAAAAGAAAAACTTTTCTACAAAAAATACAACTGATTTATTGAAAAAAAAACCGGCCAAGAGCGTGTCGGGCCACGCTCAGTGTAGGGTTCCGTAGTTTCCCGTCCGTTACAATAAGTGTTCAAAATGCTTGCATATACCATTATACTACAAACTTAGTCCAGAAATGATTTTGTACAACTCTTTATCTTTTTTGTACAAAAACTGTTGTTTCCATCCAAGTTCAAAATAATTTTCCTGGAAAGTCCTTATAAAGTTCTACATTTCAATTTTTTTCATATTTTCTAAACTTATGGTTCAAAAGTTAGAGGAGGAGGGCGACACATTGTTTTTTACTTTTGAAGCGATTATTTCCGAAATTATTGCCACTATCAAAAACTGATTTTAGTAAACCCCTATTCATTTTTAAATACCTTCCCAACAATATATTACACGTTAGGGTTCAAATTAAAAAGAAAATCACTTCCCACTTTACATATAGAGGGGCTACCCTAATAAAACATTTTTTTCCAATTTTTATTTTACCACTTTGTTGGCGTGATGGATACACATATTGGTACCAAATTTCAGCTTTCTAGTGCTAACGGTCACAGAGATTAAGCGAGGACGGACGGACGGACAGACAGACATGACGAAACTATTATATAAGGGTCCCTAGTTGACTACGGAACCCTAAAAACACTAAATGTGTAAAATAACTCTAGTTTCGAAAGCATGTGGCTTTAGCGGTTTTGTTCTATTCTGCTAGATAGCGTTACTGAGACATGGGATCACAGTTTCCAATGACATTTCTTTGCATGGACTGCCTTGTTGGTCTAGTGGTCGCAAGCGCTACTGCTGAGTATGAGGTCCTGGGTTCGATCCCCAGGTCGGGCAAAGTGTTATTGAGTTTTTCCAACCGGAATTTCTCAGTAGTAGCCCGGAGTCTGGATTCCTGCGCGATTGATGGCAATAGGCTCGCCTTCTATTACATAGGACTTAAACAAAACTGGTGAAATGTGGGTGTACTGCCAGGTACACCCACAGGGATTGCTCAGTAACAGCCCGGAGTCTGGATTTGTGCCCGATTGATGGCAAAAGGCTCGCCCCCTATTACATGGGACTTAAACATAACTGGCTAAATGTGGGTGTACTACCAGGAACACCCCTGCGTAGCCCTTCGGGGATTACAGGTGTGACGTTATGTATGTATTTCTCTGCATGTCCTCTCTATAGGGTGTTTTAAATCACTTTGTCATCTGCCTAGCCTTTTCCCAACTATGTTGGGGTCGGCTGCACTACTTTAATACAGACATTAATTTTCAAAGAATATGTCTATATTAAAGTTAATTCACACAGTTTCGCTTCTGTTGTTACTCGACGCAGTCGTAATGCTGTGTTTGCGTGCTTACATTTGTGCCAAGCGTTTCAACGATATTGCGTTTCATACAATTTACACATTCATTACTTTTCCGTGTGTTGTATTTTTAATGTGTTATTATGTACTTACAAACTACATACTCAATACGTAACGTTTCTAAATGAAACGACATTTTAAATGTAATTTAATATTCAAGCTACCGACTGCTAAGTGCTCGTTTAGAATGAGCAAATCAACTTTCCATACCAATTATAATGTAATTAGATCCGCACTTGCTGATCATTTTCTTCTTCTATTTTTGTTCGTGAATCGCGAAAATAAAATCAGCTGTTTCCTACATTTCGACGAGTCACGTGACCAAAAATGAAGGGAACAGCTGATTTTATTTTCTCGATTTTGGAGTTTGTCCCATAGTAAAAGATTTTTATAATGACGAGTACAATGACCCCTTAAGAGGATGGCAGATATTTAGAAAGCACCTTATATATTAAGGCTGGAGAATCAGTATTGTTATTCAACGTGGCAATGCCGCTCATCTTTTAGACACTGTTCCTGTTGATTACAATACTGATGATAATTATGACACCTTTAAATTTTTGTTTTTTTTATATGTATTATATGGTTTATTATAAAGCTGAAGGTATTTGTTTGCTTAAACGCACTAATCTCAGGAACTACTGGACTGATATGAAAAAAATGTTCAATGTTAGTCAACCCATTTATTGAGAAAGACATTATATGCGGAGCACTAATGAAGAATGTTTCAAAATCAGGATTTTTTGTTTCATCTTCATTTTACGCGGACTAAGTTGCGGGTAGAAGCTAGTGTATATGATATTAGTCAGAAGTTATAGAAAGCAATTATGCTATTGTAATCTCATTCATATATATTTGAATATTATTATTATTAATTATACTGAATTATTTCTCGATACCTGGAAGCTACCAATTCCGTAGAGTTCGGCGAATAATTTCATTATTCACCGAACTCTACGGAATGCCACAGCAACGAATTACTTGCTTCATGATATTGAAACAATTAATTATGCGTAACCTACATATAGCGCCCTAATTGGCAAATGATCGCGCTGTTACGTTCATGAATATTACACGCATTGCTGTAAATTTTACCCACTCACAACTACATCACGCCAGTTTTCCACTAAGGGTACCCTTAGAGATGTACAGACCTACCCGAAACTGACAATTTTCAACCTTAGAATTTAGCAATAAAGTTGAAAATTTATTGAAGAAATTTGTCAGATGTAGGTTGATGTGCTGGCGTCTGTGCCTATATTTCACCCGTATTAATCGCAAGCAAAATATTCTGTAAGAATTACCCCAAGAAAATGCGTGAGGTGATGTGACGGTGAATTGAGCTGTCATTTCATACTACTGCTAGGCATTGGCAGTTCACTTCACTCAAGTTTTTACTGAGTGACTTGAATGACTTTTTCTAAATCGACCGGCTGTAGTGTTTAAGTCCCAGGTGGTAGGGTGCGAGCATATTTCCATTAACTGTGATAACAACAGTTATTCTATTACCAGTAGTTTACCTAATACTAATAACCTAATATTTTTTTCACTTCAGAAGCTCAAACATGTAGGTTTTGCTGCCTCAAATCAGTGAGCAAAATGCAATTTTGCTCGCTGAGTGAGACAAAGTAACTTTTTAATTTTTGTTTTCAGGAAGCCAATGCGAATAAGTATCTTATTCAGCCTTGGTTAATCGTACAATTCGAAACATTTACACTCTATCTCTTTCCTGCTATTAGAAAGAGAGAGAGAGAGACAAAGAACAGCCCTTTCGAAGTTCCGATTTTGAATTCGACCACAAAGACAAACACGCTCGGAATTTCGTATGTACTAACTAAAGAAATTTTGCAAAAGGATAATTAGGTATGTCTTTTAATGAAATTTATTGAATTATTAACTTATTGTTGTATTTAAACGAAAATAAGTAATTTACTGCAAATAAAACTGATATTTAACCTGTAAATATTTATTTCTTGTTTCAAAAAGTGTTCTCACTGCGTAAGTGAACAGTTATGTGTGTTACACGAGAGCAAAGTTTTTTGCATCTCGTGCCTTTGAATCCCTCGCCACACTCAGGATTAAACTTTAGAATCGTGATTCAATTCGTGATTCAAAAATCAGCACTCGCAGCAAAAAATGGCCTTGCTCTCTTATTATACAAATAACTACTGTATTTATTCGTCAGCAAAAAAAAAACAAAAAATAAACATTCAATACTCAGTTTACAATAGACGGCACATCAGGAACAACATTTTCGTCCGAAACTTGTAACCTGCTGGACACAAGTCTATGAGTTTTTTTTAGTAAGTACCTACGCTTCTCTGCCGCTCCAATATTGATAATTATATTATTCTAGATGGCGTTACTGAAACATAGGATTAAAGTTTTTTTATGACATTTCCTTACATGCCCGCTCTATAGTATTTTAAATCTCTTCGTCAGACTTGGATTTTTTCAAACCGTGAGTTATGGCGATCCGGGCAGGTCTATTGTGACTGTAAATCGTTATGGAACCCTTTTCTGGATCCAATTATGTATTATATTTTCCTGTTACGAATATCAAGCCCAAGCATAAATCTGCGCTTTACAAAAATACTATGACACAATTGAAATAATGTTTGTAAACGCACGTTCAATAATGCAGAGAAATTTCTAGTGTTGGGCAGAGTTTTAACGATAAATAAATGAAAGGTTGTCGAAGTTAAGTTAGTCTCACGACGTGACTCAAAGAATAAGAGAGAATTTCTCTACAATATTTTATACTAATCTATACCCTCCTATTATAACAAGCCAACCCCCAATGAGAGCTGCAGTGCTATTCTGTAAATGGTAAATCACTTAGAAAGTCATTTCGCAAATCATCTCGAAAGTCATACTTACTACGCTTCTCATGTCGCCTGTACAAGTTTCGGTATTCACATGTCAACGTCAAAATACTCACCCGTTTTAGTGCGTCTCACTTTGATCATCACTTGGTGGCGCCAGTGTCAATATCATCCTCCATTTAAGAATACGATATTTTAATTTCACATGATTTCACTGCGGATTTAGAAGTAATTTCGCAAATATACTTTTCAGAATAGCACTGCTGGACTCCCATTTGGCGTTGCCCTAAGACGCACACCGCACACTTTTCTTTTTAATTTTTAAATTCAATAATAATTGTTTTATCTCTTTCGTATTTTGTATTGTCTGTTGGTCTATATCTTTTGTATGCACTGAATAAATGTCTTATCTATCTATCAATGATGATAGTATTCAACTATCATCTATTTATTATATCTATTTATTTTTATTATTTACTAGCAGACATCCCACGGTTTCACCTGCGTAGGTCCCGTTCCCGTGGGAAAAAAATATTTAAAAAAAAAGTAGCCTATGTCACCCGGGGATAGTGTAGCTTCCCAACGGTGAAAGAATTTTTCAAATCGGTCCAGTAGTTTCGGAGCCTATTCAATACAAACAAACAAACAATCAAACATTTTCTCTTTATAATATTTGTATAGATTATTCATCGTTTCATCAGTGATATCATCAACAGACTGCCAAGTAATAGGTCTAAAGATCGAACCTAAGACACGCACCTCTAGCTTTTTGTATTAATTTGCGTATGGTATAATTATCACTTGCTTCTAAAACGGTGAAGGAAAACATCACGAGACAACCTACAGGCATCCGCCTGAGACATAATTCTGGAAGGCATGTGAAATCAATTCAGACGCCCATTGGCCGCATAAAAACTCTAAGAGAGAAGGTTTAGTTATTCCATTCTATTGACAATCAAATGCTAATGTATATGCTAATAAATAAAACAAAATAAAATGTTTGTGTGATGAGCACGATCATTTGTTCTGTGTCTGGGTGTAATTTATCTATAATATGACGTATGTATTTAAAAATATATAAGTATGTTTATCAGCTGTTTAGTACCCATAACACAAGCTCTCAAGCTTAACATGGGACTAAATGGCGTTGTGTGGAAAGTTGTAGAATATTTGGAATGCCATTCAAGTAAAGTCTAAAGTAAATTGTAACTATAACTTCGATTATTCCTAATCGACAAAACATTCAGCGCTATACATAAGTGTATATTTATAGCCCTAGGGTTTTTGAGCATTCAAATGACATTGACAAAGGGCACTACTTGTATTAGTAAACATTTGTGACATTGTATTGAATAGAAAACAAGATGGCGTCGTTAGTCCAGATATTGGCAACGAGCCGAATGTTTTTATTTATTTTTAGGTAAATTTATTAGAACGCTAGATACCTATTACCAACATACCCGTTATATTCTAAATATTGAAAGGTGTTTCAAGACATAATATACAGGTTACTACGAACTCATGAGGAGATACAATAGCAGTATTATTACAAAATTCAGTAACAGGTTTTATAGCACCGTTATTCGAACTAGAATCAATGTGTTCTCCAATACTCAATACTTTGTTGCGTTCCATAATGTGTACAGTAGGTACATATCATAGTTGGTATATTAAAACGTCGAATCAATTATGGAAAATCATCTTATATATGAAATATCATATCGTCGCCTTAGAGTGAAAACCTCGTAAGTGTAAAAGTAGTAACTTTTCAGGAGGAAGAAAAAACTGCGCGTCTAACTGAGAGATGCGAGTATTTACGAGGTTCTGATTTACTGCCAGAGATGGCGCTGATGATCAAATGACCAAATTAGTCACATCAGGAGGTGCGTTGCGAGGTTTTCTTCCTAGAATCGCAATAAAATAAATTTGAGCAAAAATGCATTCCCGAGGTTTTCACTCTAAGGCGACGATATGTAATAATATGATATATTATGATATATGATGTAATAATATGGCGTTTTTTATTGCGAGTAATAATATCTATTATAATTTTATCATAATAGTTTATCCAAACTAGAATAATAGTCCTTGTATGTGCTTAAAATGGTTTACCGATAATCAATATAAATCATCACACACTTTAGGGCACTTGCACTAAATACAGAAAATATTAAAACGCAGTGGTATTTCGACTGTTATATCAACCATTGGATAGATCGAAAATTTTGCAGTGATGTGTGCCCGATTAATGGCAATAGGCCCCCATTACATGCGACTTAAAAATAACTGGCAAAATGTGGGTGTACTACCAGGTACACCTCTGCCTAGCCCTTCGGGAATTATAGGCGTGTTAGTGTAATGTTATGTTTGCCATGAAAACGCTGAAAAGATTAGCTATTGCGTTAAATGTAAATTCAACGATAATTATACTACCAGAACTGACAACCAGTTTCACAAAAAGGTATCGTATTTCCAGTAACTGGGTTGTAGAATTTAGGTAGGCAGTCGCTGTATGTAAAAGCTCAATCCAGTTAGGTTGAAAGTCGACTTCGTCCATTATTTATTTATAGCATGGAAAAGATTTACAGAAATATTAAATCAATATCTTAAAGTTCAAATATTCTTGTGCCAATTACAGATCTTCACAAATTTATTAAAAGAATCGTAGTTTGAAAAAGGTAGACTTTATTGGTCTACCTATAATGAGCTTATTGTGTCCCACTACTAGGCTAAGGCCTTTTTTTTTCCAGCCCCACAAACATTTGTCAGATACGATTATATGCAATGTCTGATACGACTTTGAAATGTGATATTATCACCCACATCACCATCTGCCTAGCCTTTTCCTAACTATGTTGGGGTCGGCTTCCAGTTTGACCGAATGCAGCTGAATACCAGTGTTTTACATGAAGCGACTGCCTTTCAGACCACCACAACTGGGCAACATGATAGATACCCCTTGGTTAAACTGGTTGTCAGACTTTCGGGCTTCTGACTACAAGTAACGACTGTCAAAGATTTACAAATGACAGCCGGGACCAAGGGCTTAACGTGCTTTCCGAGGCATGGAGGAGTCTTGGTATGTAATAAATGGTCACCCATCCACGGACTGACCTCGTCAAGCGTAGCTTAACCTTCGATCGACCCATGCGGCTTGTATAATTAAGCCACAATTTAGATAACATTTTGAAATCTGGGAGTAACATCAATTCTTTATAATTTAGAAAGAATATATATTCAGAACAAATCATAATAAATAAGCTTTTGGTATTTTATTTTTTTATTCTTCTTCATTTTGTGTGGTTAGTGACTGGTGGTGTCAGGGTTTTTATGTCACCCATGGGCTTCTGACTTGGCATCACAAGCCTTCAAGAAATATCTTTCGACCATGTCAATTTCCTCACGATGTTTTTCTAAATCTTATTAGAGCAAATCTAAGTAAAGAGATTTTTGTAATAATTTTACTTTTTACACGCGTGTTTTTAATCAATCTTTTCAAAGAGATACACTAGGCATGAATTTAGGCATACAAGTACTTAGTTCAAACACCCTATTTGAGAATTGTCACATTGCCAGACCATATTAAAGTAGGCTGTATCTAAGCTGTATGTACCAAGAGCAAATAGGCTTCGATCGATGAGGCTGTATGTAAATAGATATTACTCTCAAGTTGTATTAGTTCTTTTTTTACTTATTGTACACGGGTCGACATGAAGAAGGTTGGAAAATTAAACACTGCACTTGAAATACTAAGCGTGTATAATATTTAATAACAGTACATGACTTGCTACTCATTCAAACAAAAAATATTTTTCTGAAGTCTGGATTGGTACCCTGTCGAAGGCTATAGGTTTGACTTCTCTTACTTATAAGGACCTAAATATTGCTGGTGAAATAGATACGTAAACATCTGTCCTATCCTCCGGGGTAAACAGCCGTGATATTATTTTTTGTAATAATTGCGACCCAATAAAAAGATGAAAGCCTATTTGTGAGTTATTGACCTCCATTTTCCAATAAAAAACATGAATGGAAAGGTCACTGTTCTATATGTATACGAAGGCACTTCCAACGCTTTTGTGTTAAGCTTTAAAAATGCAGAATTGTAAACAAGAGACCCAAAATATACGTTACCCTTTGTTGAGACATTCTGAATAAAAAATAAATGACGTCAGACAAAGATTATTGTGTAAACAGACTTAATGTAATATTGTTAAATGAAAATAATACTTACACATAACGCTTAATCTGATATGTCCACGAAACATGCAGATAAAGCACAGAAAACCAGCGGAAAAATAAACGTTATCTCACGCTGCGAAAACCTTTATTTAACACCAAATTCAAGTTCACTTCTCACTTTTATCTCAGCACTTGTCACTTTATACACACCCACTTTAAATACACACACTCAAAAACACTACTGACAGCAATTTTCATAGAGAAAATCACATTTGCAAATTATTTTAGGTGGCGTAGACCCTGCGTAGATCCGCCCGCGCGCTACGAGCACCGCTACGGACTGACGTAGCTCGTAGCCCGTAGCAAGTTGGAGGGAAATAGATTTGCGCACGGAACGCCAACCGCCGCGTTTTGATACTTTCGGGGTTTTAGAAGAATTTGGAAAAGGTTGAATGGTGTGTAGAGTAGCATGTGATCTTGTTCTGTTAGGTATATTTAAATTTAAACGCAACATTTTTTGTTATTTTTAAACATTATAAAATGTTGGTTCTTTAGGTATTTATGAACACTTCAAAGTTCTTGATCTGTTAGTATGTTTACTCAAACGGGGTGGAAATACTTCCATCGACGCACATCGTTAAAGTTTATCTACGGATTTTTGTCATCGTTGAAACGATTTTTTATTTCTTTATACTTTAAAACATCATTTCTTATTTCTCTCTTATATAATGACCCATAGAAAAATTTTAATGAAAGAAGTAACATACATACATACATAAACTCACGCCTTATCTCCATGGGGGTAGGCAGAAACTACAGAGAAAAATAACTCTTTCGGGTCCTAGTAGATAGAAATAATATCGTCCTCACGACTTATAATAGCTTCAAGTATAAAACTTGTAAAATATAAGGACAAAGTGGTCAACAATTTTCAACGCTGAGGTGACCAGAATCATGTACAGACACCAAGCTACCCCAATGTGTCAAATTTGTTTTCAACTTTTTGACGAACAAAATAAGGTTCATGTTCAATTGGGAAACTTTGACAGCTTGACTTGTGGTAACGCAGTATTGAAAATTTTATATTCTTCACATCGATAAACTTTCTCCTAAAGATATTGGCGTCCCAGCAGTACGGGCACTTTGCATTTCATGGCGCGAGTTCAACTCCTGCAAGGAACTTTCATTTTGTGCGTCCTGCGGAATAGTATTTTGTTTAACTTTTATCTATTCACATAAGACTTTAAAAATAATTCTACTAAATAAAATGAAATGATATTTCACTTAGTAGGTCTTTCCAGAGACTTTTCTTTTTCTTTTTTAAACTAAATGGCACATGCATTTACAAAATAATTGATCCTTGAGGACAAAAGCCGAAAAAAAAAAACGTTTGTTTGCAAAACAGGTCTTGGTATTTACAATATTGTGATTGAAGCCTCCTTTTAAGCAAGATGTGCCTGTGTTAGGAGACTCCGCTCTTTTACAACATACCGTACATAGTAATAATGCAAATATGACGGTATCTATTACAAGCATGCAAAATAATACACAAATTGTTAAAGAAAACAAGTATCTAGGTGCTAAGCAGTTCAATAATTATGTCAATAGTTACAAAATACAATATTCGGTAAAACGGAAAGAAACTCAATTATCATGGTCCCATAAAAAGAACTAAAGAAATAACTTCAAAAGTGTGTTTTAAACCCAACAATTTTTTAAAGTGTTTATGTGGAGATTGCGTCATGTTTAATTAATCTCACGTTACATATTATAATGAGACTCGTGCCTAGTGAGACAACAAAGAAAATTGACACGTAACATAGTGAAGTTACGTGTCAATTTTCTTTTCACTAGTTATTATTCGCGACTTTTTTCACATGAAGGTTATTTGTTTTCACAAAATTTTAATTTATTTTTTATGTCATAAAATAGAAGTAACTATACATCCCTATTTTTTAATTAGTACAAAAAAACATGGGCTGTATCCGTACCTGTTACTGATCATATTTGCGTAATCAAAAGTAAAAAAGTCGAAGTTCAATTTTTAAATATTTAGTTAAACTTAAATAACGAAAACAGCTGTTGGAGGCGGAGCATGCTTGAGCGAGATCACGCAAACGTGAGCGAGAGATGACGATTAATGAATACTAGGTCGTGTCATGAATAGCCTGTACAATATTTCAAGAAATTGGGCGATTTTTTGGGATATAAACAAACGCTTATAACTTTGCTACTTATGAATAGGTATTATTAATTGATACTTTAGAAATATAATCAGAAGACCGTCTATAATAAGCCCTTTAAGTATTTGTACTAATTAATAATTAGTGGTGTATTTTTGAGAAAATTTCGGCTATACGGTGCCAGTCGTTTTGGATGTAAAAAATAAGGTTTTCTACCCAACGTACTTTCCTAAGCGATAAATAATATAAAGAGTTACTTTAACATTATAAACAAATTCATTTATTTATATACTACATGACACAATCTAAGTAAATACGTTTACATGCGAGTATAAAGCGTCATTAGCTATCATATGGGTAAAGCAATTGCGTTTAAATCAGGGATCTTATCACTTCACTCTAGGGGGAAGGCATTAGAACCGTTCACATTAATATTACTTGATAGGGCAAGGTATGAGTAACATATACCAATATATGAGTGATATAATGTTTTAGGTTTTCCACAATATTCCACAACTTCTTCACATAACGCTATTTAGTCTCAAGTTAAGCTTGAGAGCTTGTGTTATGGGTACTAAGCAGCAATACATACATATTATAGATAAATTACACCCAGACACAGAATAAATGATCGTGCTCATCACACAAACGTTTGTTCTGGGTGGGAATCGAACCCACGACCTCCGGCATAGCAGTCAGGGTCACTAACTACTAGACCAACAGGCCTGTCAAAAAGGTATAGTGTCTGTATTTGCACTAAAATTACACCCACATTTCGCCTCGCAAAGCAAAGGCTCGCTCCCTATTATAAAAGAATAATTTCTTCTATAATAGGGAGCGAGCCTTTTGCCATCAACCAAGCACAAAGACATACTTGAGGCTGTCATTAAGTATTCCTAGATTGATAAACCCAATAACCTTTAACTCGACTCGGCAAACGAACCCAGGACCTCACGCTCAGCAATCTCACCACACCATTAACTGGGCTCGCTCTGTATCATGGGTCTTATACATAGCGGACTATGTTCTTCTAACATACCAAACACACGTGTTGCTGGGGAGTTTGTTCCGCCACTACTTCTTCCCAGCAAAAACACTAGGAAGTGGTCAAGGGCAAGCGTTTTGAAGGACTATCTTGTGTAATTATAGGCGTTTAAAAAGAGCTGCCCTTCAGCCTAATTTGAATATATTACTTTCGATTATGACACCCCTGCCTATTCCTATTCTTTGGGCCCTATCAGAACACCGGCGCTGCGGTATTTGTTTTCATTTATTTTTTGGCCTCGCACAAGTCTTCTCTTTTATTATTATTTAGTTTTTTTTGTTATTATTATTTTTGTAGTTCCTGTGCTTGTCCCGAATAAATATTTTTCTTTCTTTCTTTCTTTTCTTTCTTTCTTTCTTTTCTTTCTTTCTTTCTTTCCTTTCTTTCTTTCTTTCTTTTCTTTCTTTCTTTCTTTTCTTTCTTTCTTAATTTGGAAAAGACAGTCGTGTTGTCATGTTATAATTTTACCCATATACCGCAATTTTATAAACAAAAGTAAGTTTTCTCTTTGTGTTGTGTCTCGTAAGTTCTGGCTTGATCACAAATAGTCTTATATTCTATAAGGTAAGCTGAACAAAAATGTTCCTACCATACAAATAATTTACGCCAATGTTACGTAAATTCATTCTTTTCACAGAATATTCTAACAATAATAGAGATATAAATCCAACTCTAATTTGCTACGCCCTCGATCCTTTAGTCACGTAGCAAGTCTACGAGCTACGCAGCTACGGCGTAGAGGCTACCCAAAAAAAAATACTACGCAGGGATAATTGGTTTATAATAGTAGCTGCAAAATTCACGAGTTAACTACGAACCTATTATGGTACGTTTATTTTAGAAATTAGAGGTCTTGTGAGATTTTAGAGATAATTAGTTTGATAAAGTAAATATCCGCTTTAAGTACGGATATGAATGATTGTAAGAGTAAAGAAAAATCAAAGACACTTTGTATGGGTTGTGTGAAAGGTGATATGGTAGAACGTATGGGAGACGATGGCATGACCCTAGTCACACCACTATTCAATCACTGCTATTTCTTCTATTTTATAAAATTCTCGTGTCACAGAACTCATCAGTTTGTTTGTAACAAAACTCATCCGAAACAGCTTGACCGATTGAAATTATGTGAAAACTAATAAAACTATTTTAAGACAAAACAAAGTCAGGAGCTTGAAGTATATAAAAAATACACAGGTTATTTATTTTTTTATTTTAAGAGGATCTCCAACAAAGGTTACACAAATACAATTAAAATAGCATTAAGTACAAAAGATTCTCTTAAGTGTGCTCTTCAATTATACAAGACCACAGCACGCTCATCTATAACTAGATAAATTAAAAAATTAAAATAAAATATTAATAGACAAAATAAATGGACAAAATTAATGAACTATTAAAAATATAGAAATAAAGAAAGAAAAAAATACATTTAAAATTCTGCGGTGGATAAAATATTTCTGGATTTTGAAATGGGAATGGTTATTTATGTCCAGGTTACGAGCCTTTGACAATACATTGTTTGCCTACAGAGTCTTGGGAAGAATATTTAATAATATTCATTTGTTAAATAAATAGACTCGTAGCCACCGCGGCTCCTTCATATACACAAAAGAAGATATTTTGTCTATCTTGTTCCCTTAAATCCCTTAATAAATTAGGCAGGTTTTGTGGTCCAAGTTTGGGTTCTTTTGTCAGTAAAATTACCTCCCTGTCTACGGCACTATAATTTATTCTAAACACACAATTTATAAGCTAAGGCTAAGTCAGAATCAGTCTGAACCTGCTAAATAAGCTTTTGTAGACGACCGTTTATAATTTAGATATTTATAAAAGTAGTTGGTTCAAAATAATATTTCTGCGCACTGCACCACTGTTCTCTCGCATATTTGTGTAAGTTTTTGTAAAATTTTGAAAAAAATACACAATACTTTTGTAAGTTAAAAGTTTTCCCGGCAAACTTCGTTCCACCTTAGAATCAAGATATTAAATTAAATAGTTCTATTTAGTTTTTATAAATTTACGTCTTATTCTCAAACTTACTAAATATACACAGAAAATTTCATACGAAGCAGAAAGAGTTTTGTTACATAAACACTGAGACGAGAATTTGATATACAGAGTGGTATTTTGTAATGCCACTTGGAGGGAAAGTACTCTTAAAACTATACTCAAAAGGAACATTCCTTTATTTTTGAAAAGAAACAAAACTGCACCGAAAATTTTAAAAAATTCGCTTGCCACTCCCAGAAATCGAACGGACTAAAATCTGTAAAAAAATTACATCCTCTACTTTTATTGCATCAACCGTTAAGAACAATTATAAGGATGAAATTTCTCTAACAAATTTGATAAATGAAATGAAAAATAATAATTTGAACTGGGTTACAAAAAAATACAGCTGTGAAAAGAAAAGAAATGTACCTACTGGAAGGATTTGTGTTTGAATGTAACTTGCCGCGGTCGAAAATTGAGACGTGATTTCCAGACTTTCATTCAGAGAAACAAGAATAAGCAAAACAGTTCTATAGAACGTACGGACGTACCCGAATTAGACATTTCATTGTATTCTTATACAAATATCGACACATTAGCATATAATACGAATATGTAGGCGGAACCACTGTCTTTCGTATCCGCTATTGATTTTGACTGGCCTGTTGGTCTAGTAGTCACAGTGGCCCTGACTGCTAGGCCGAAGATCGTAGGTTCGATCCCCATCCAAGACAAATGTCTGTTTGATGACCACGATAATTTTGTTTTCTGCCTGGGTGTAATCTAAAATGTATGTATTCTGAAATATGTAATACAAAGTATGTTTATCAGTTGCTTAGTACTCATAGCATAGCACAAGCTCTGCTTAGATAGCGTTGTGTGAAAGTAGTTGAATTTTTATTTTTAACCGACTTCAGAAGTTCTCAATTCGATCGGTTTTTTTTTTATATATGTATTTATGTACCTACACCGATTATTCCGAGATTAATGATCCGATTTACGTGATTCTTTTTTAATTTGATGCGAGATAGTTGCTTTTTGCTCTCATAAAACATTAACACAGTTTGGCCTGGTAGTTTTCATTATATGAACATTTTTCTTCATGAATTTTTCTTTTTGATTTGATCAAAATCTGTTCATTTGTTTGATTGTAAAATTAAATCAAAAGAAATGGAAAATAATGAATCATCTACATAAAAATAAAAAACTAAAAATTGTAAAATAAAAACTTTTTACAAAAAATACAACCGACTTCAAAAAAACACTAACCGGTGTAAAATAACTTTAAATTGGGAAATCGGTGGTCAATCATGAATGAGACAAAACCACCAAAGCCACAGACTTCCTAATTTAGAGTTATTTTACACCGGTTAGTGTTTTTTTGAATTCGGTTGTATTTTTTGTAAAAAAGTTTTTTTAAGATACTGTTAGGTCTGATACATGATTACATGTAAGCAATCTATTCATGCTTCTGCGAACATGTAATACAGTAACATAGCATGGCAACCCCACCAGTACCCTAAGCGTATAATGCGCTTAAGGTACTAGAAGAATTATACTCGCAGAGCACTATACATACGTCCTCCTCGTATAGTAAATCCGCTAACTGCATGTTTGGCTCGACTAACAGTGCGAGTATAAAATACACTTCTAAGCAAATAAATTGAGCCTCCATTTTTACACGAAAGGCTACTAAAAAAAACTTTAAGGCCATAGTTATAGGGTTGAAATTAATACGTTATGTTACCAAAAATGTTGATGTGGTAAATAGCAAGTGGCTTGATTTATTTGCTCTCGACTCTAGTTAAAACTATTTCATCTGTTGGGCAATTCCTGCATTTTTTAAGAACATTGGCATTGTAATCTTAGTTTGACAAGATTTTGACATTGATTTTCGCTGAGATGAGTTTGTTATTACGTGAATTAGCCTTCAGTTTTGCATTTTGCAAAATAAAACAAACCAACACAGCTGTTAAAAGCCGTGGTTTCGTCAAGTTCAGCTAAAGGTTGTAGGTACGAGATTGCTTTAAGACAAACCATTCATTGTAGCACTTAAATATACTTTTTGTACGTTTTCGTGGTGTTCAGAAAAAGTCTTGTATTCTATCGTTGAGGGTTAACCACTTAAGAAGCGTATAAAAAATAACACACAAGTATTTTTTTGCTTTTTTCTAATTGATGGAAAACTACTTAGATTAAGCGCATTAAGGACAGGATGTTTGTGACGTCATTATTCAGTTTGTACGGGATAGTGACATCATGCGAAATTTTGACTGACAATAATAATAAATAGTAATAATAAATTTGTTTTATATAGCACAACATAGGAACCATTTTTGTTAGTAAATCTTAGATTAGAACTTATACGCTATGGTTAGTAACAATCAAATTATACAATTTTACATGATTATTGAGTCACGTGCTTAGGAGGCACTTCAGGCGGACAATGATTCCGTATGAGATACCTCAGCACAGGAGCTCTCGGGTCCTCAGCCACGACTTTCAGGTTGCAATTACTACCCCCCGAATCCTCGTCATAAGCGATGCCACCATTTTCCGGATGAGCGCATGAAAACCATCTATACCCGATTGGGCAAACACCCCCGAGGCACTACAAAAACGCGGGAGTTTCAACAACATCCCGAAAACATTGTTATATTGGATGCGCAAGGCATTTAGCATAAGATATCGCTGTTATTTTTTGATTAAGTGAAAAAAGAAAACATATGTGTCGAATATTTTCTAGTAATCTAGATGAGGGAAAAAATTTGTCAACTAGCCTAATCAGGAAAATGCACTGTTTGCTGACGCAGCCGTAAAGTCCTCACGGGTGCAAGTGACATAGCTTGCGACACAAGATGAAAGGTGGGCTATTATCTGCGGAGAGATGCCGCAAAGAGCACCGGAGAAATGAGCTGTCCATGAATCTCCACATAAAGAGCAGTTTCCACTGAGACAAAGACAGTTCTTTGCAGCCGTCAACCTGAGCAAAAGGTCTAGTAGGCCCTATCAGAATAACAGCGCTGCAGTATTTATTGTTTTTTCTTTAAATATCGTGTTGAGACAGGGGCCTTTTTGGCCTCGCACAGATCTTTTTGTTTTTAATATGTTAAATTTTGTTTTAGTTTTTTAATGTTAAATTCCTGTGCGTGTCCCAAGTAAACATATTTTCTTTCTTTCTTTCTTTCTTTCTTTCTTTCTTTCTTTCTTTCTTTCTTTCTTTCTTTCTTTCTTTCTTTCTTTCTTTCTTTCTTTCTTTCTTTCTTTCTTTCTTTCTTTCTTTCTTTCTTTCTTTCTTGCTTTCTTTCTTTCTTTCTTTCTTTCTTTCTTTATTTCTTTCTTTCTTTCTTTATTTCTTTTTTTCTTTATTATTTTTAAAGTCGGTTACAGTAATGTCTGTCCAGCAGGGCTTTTGTGTATCGCCGTTGACAGTTCATAGTAGTGATCACCGGGCGAAGTATTCAACGATTACCTGTCAAACAGCTAGTTTTGTATTGGCCATCATCAGTGTGTATATCTTGGATGACGTCATGCGCACTCGCAAAGATGTGACGAAGCGCACAGTCTGAAAGTCACCGTAACTTGAAGTACACCTAATAGAAAGTGAAATACATACCAATAGGGTGTTTGACAGAATATGGATATCAAAATGTAATCAGTCCATCGGTGCGATGTGCGATCATCAAAAATAAAACACATTTTTTTTTTTCAAATTTATGTAAAACTCCTTAGATTAAGCGCATTGAAGTTGAGGAGAGGGGGAATGTAACGTCACGTACTAGCCAGTTTTTTAAAATTAGAAAATAGGGGGTTTCACTTATTTTTGGAACTTGTCCATAATTTGAAAAAACTTGACCAGCCAGTCGATGTTTAAAAAGGCACGACTGGCTGTTCGTAATGGTGTGCTGGTGCCTACACCAACGCATAGAAGTGAATGTTGGGCGTCACAAAAGAGACATGAAAGTAGAATAAATGCTGTTGAAATGCGTTCCTTGCTTAGTATGTGTGGTGATGGTGTGGTGTAACAATGAATGACAGGTTGAGGATCGATGTGATACAACAACGTTGTGGTTTAAAAGAAGATATGGTAACAAAACTTGAAAATAGTATGCTTAAATGGTTTTGTCACGTTGAAAGGATGAAAGAAAGGTGACTAACGAAAGTTATTTACAAGGCAGATGTAAGTGGGAACGCCGGGAGGGGACGCCTTAGAAGGGCATATAATACATGGACCTTATTGGTGAGGTTCTTCAGAAAGCTCAGGTGCGTAGTACTCGCAACCGGCGTGTGTGTATGACAACATGTATAAATGTAAACGAAGCAAAAGAAGTATGTAAGAATCGTAGCATATGGCGCTCTGTAGTTTCTGCCTAACCCCATGGGAAACAGGCGTGAGTTTATGTATGTATGTATGTCCATAATTTATCGCTGATTCTATCCAACAAATCAGACATACCCTTTTTAAACCCATTTGTCTGAACATTTTGACCAGAACCTACCAATCATAGTTCGCCTGACTATAGCTCGTCCGATTAAACACAGACTCATTATTAATGTCACCTCGATTCAAGTCGACAGTCTGCTCGCACACTTACAAAAATTCATTTGATCTCACGACGGGGCGCAAACTGCTCGAACAAAACCGCAGAATAATAGCTGCGACGCATTTTTTGTTCAGTCTCGTGAATACGGCAATCCTAATACATAGAATGTACGAGTATTATGACAGAGTATTCAGTTATGAAAGCTTTCTTTTATGTAATCTTTTTTCGTCATAGCATTCTCTCTCTCGTATTGTTAGAATATTACGTTAGGACACAAAAATACTGGACGGTTTTTTTTTTGTGTTATGTTTGCGTTTTTTAATTACTCGTAAGTTCAAATTGAAATATACGAACTGCTGTCGCCCATTTTGCCGCGAGATGTCGTTGAATTCATTTTTTTCCGTTTATTTTGTTTTGTGTAATTGTTGATTTTCGACGTTGGACGACAAAGACATTCGATATTTACTTATAAGAAAGGACATCACGAACAAAATTTTCGCCACAAGTCTATGAGTTTATTTTAGTACGCTCAGTTGCCGCTCCATGTCCATATTTATTTATTTATTTACAATAAGCACACCAACAGCACAGTCACCAACAATATTCATATAAAAATTACATGGCCTAAGGGCATTACAGTAACCATACAAATTACAGGTATGCATGACATTGACACAATGAAAAGTAATAGAGACAAAAAAACAAAAAAAAAACATTAAAGTAAAAAAGAAGGCTTCAAACTAGGACACTACAAACAATTTGAGCTATACAGCCGTACGTTGTCCGCACTGCTTATGAAGGGAATGTCTGTATGACATGAAACTCATAGAGAAAACCTCGATAGGATAATCCGTCAAGTTTATATATATATATTATCCTAGATGGCGTTTCCTTGACATGCCTGCTCTATAGTAGGTATTTTAAATATCTTTGCGACCACATAAGGTTTGCCCTGTGAAAAAGATATCAGATCTCATGCAGAGCCAAGCTTCTGTAAAAATGTATGGCTTCGCCGTTTCGCTACCGTCGTGGAGGTGATGCGAATATTCAGTTTCTGAAGTAAGTTACGAAAAAGCCATCCAGTTCGACATTTTGTCTATAAATAAAATCAGCCATTAAATACAGTGCGTTTCAAAGAGATTTAAAATACTATAGAGCGGGCATGTCAAGGAAATGTCGTAGAAAAGCGTACTACAAAAAACTCATAGACTTGTATCCAGCAGGACACACTTTTTCGGATGAAAATTTTGTTCGTGATGTCCGGTCTATAGGTATTGAATGTCTTTGGTGCGTTTGCACTTACAGACTTTAGGTACTCGCAACCGGCGCGGTGGCTACGTATTTGTATGACTACTGACTACACATAAACGATGCAAAAGTAGTATGTACAGACGCCAGCACATCAAGCTACCCCAAGCTGTGAAATTTTCCCAATTGAACATGAACCTTATTGTGTTTAGAATAAAGTTGAAAACCTATCAAATAAATTTGACACCTTGGGGTAGGTTGATGTGCTGGCGTCTGTACATTGTACGTACGGCGCTACACCACTGGTACATGGTAGACATCCCACCCATACCTACTAAACATTTTGGAAACACCATCATTGTGCGTATATTTAAGAAGTAGAATTCCCTGCCGGAATTCCTTTTCTGATAGCTACAACGTAGGGTTATTTAAGTCAAGAGTTTCAGTTTAAGGTTATTTCTTGGAAAGAGTGCTTCATCGTCGACCACATCCTCGCCTACCATCAGGTGAGATAGTGATCAAACGTGACTAGTAGCAGATGGCGTTCTGAATTTTCTGCCCACTCCCATGAGAAAAAGGCGTGAGTTTATGTATGTTAATCCCCTGTAGGTTGATCGGTCTGACCTTCAGAGCAAACTCAAACCTCAAGCTACATTAATAAGGCAGCAAATATAAGTAATCATAACGTTATAACATAACATAACGTCACGCTTTAAATCCCTGTAGGGCCAGGCAGAGGTGTACCTGGCAGTACACCCACATTTCGCCAGTTTTGTTTAAGTCATATGTAATAGAAGGCGAGCCTATTGCCATCAATCGCGCAGGAATCCAGACTCCGGGCTACTACTGAGAAATTCCAGTTGGAAAAACTCAATAAAACTTTGCCCGACCCGGAGATCGAACCCAGGATCTCATGCTCAGCAGTAGCGTTTGCGACCACTAGACCAACGAGGAAGTACAAGTAATCACCTACTTTTAATTCACGCCCCTGTGTTTCTACTTAATATGGAAAACACTGAACAGTACTACAACATAACATTAGTTAAACCACATACGACGTTTCGCACAAGAGAAGCCACTTATGGAATGTTTTCGCTCATAAAAGCATACATTATGAAAATGGGTTTACATAAAACAAATGAAACATTTGCCATAACGTCTGTTTAGATATTTCCATTTACAATTTATGTAAATGGGAAATATCTAAGTACAGTCCACAAGACTAATTCATTTAAGACGTTTTTTCATTTTCGAAAACTACGACTCGGTAAAACAAAGAACTAAAACTAATTGATTACGCGAATAAGGTTTCGTTGCACACCGTACTTTTCAAGTGACATCTGTCAGATAGAGGTCATTGACGTTCCTATTCTCATTTTAAACGCATAATAGGTACAGACGCCAGCACAACAGGTTACCCCAGTGTGTCAAGCCCATCCAAGTGTGTTTCTTTGATAGCTTTTCAAGTTTATTGTAGATAGAAATTAAATTAAAAATTTAATGATATGTTATGTTGTGTTGTGTTGTGTTATGTTGTTGTTGTTATGTTGTGGCTCGAGCCTTCTCTGTATGAGAAGAGTGCTTTGCCCTGCAGTGGGACAGTAACAGGCTGGTATTATTATTTATTTATTTTATTATTATGTCACATCGGGGTATCGCTAATAAGTACATACCTACTAATATTTCCTCTTTAGATAGACATCGAGACACTACACTTTTAGTCGATGCTTAAGTTATTGTCGATAATTTATTTCCAGAAACCGGGGAAGTCAAATTTAGGGGAAACTGTATTTATTTATTTGATCTACCAACAATTGTTTACACAAATAGTCTGCACTTAAGAAGAATAACATTAAAATTTAAGTAGTGTAATAATTAATTAAAGGTAAACACCACATGAACTAATTTACCTTTAAAAGTAAGACGTAAGTTAAGTATTTGAATTTGTTTTTATTTTTGCCAATAACAGGATTTGAGGACCTATTACCTAATTGAGTAATAAAAATAAACAACAAAAAAGGATGTTAAAATGTCAAAAAAAATATTATTTTATTTCATAGTTAGCATACAATTATCAAACTTATTTCTTTTTCGAAGTTATTTCTTTTCAAAATACTTCGCGATGTATCTACCGACGACAATCATGGGTCTCTTCTGCCATTCAGTTAACATGGTTTTGCTTGGAGTCACCTGAAAATAAAACAATTTTCTTTTACACATACACGGTTCGGGGTCGTCTATAATATTAACAGATAATAATTTTCTTAAATGTTTACTTTTATTTGTATTTGGAAAATACCTAATTTAAAAACATAATTTACACGTAAGTTTATTAATATTTGTAGAAATCAAAATCTCATAGTTTAGTATGGGTCGTAGTGTGATGTTTAATAATCTATTAGCATAATGAGGCATAGGGTTATCATATGCATCAATAACTTTTTCACTTCCCATAAAATAAACAAACATAAGTAGGTACACACTGTAGCAGGGTTTCCGTACAATGCGAGATCAGTTTATACTGTAATCGTATAGATTGATGTGTAACCATGTGTACCTGCCTATATTAGTTTAGATAGAAGTATGTTAGCTTACGCAATAAGCAACTTATAATAATATAGGTTCAACCTTATTTTTAATACTAACATACTAAACCCGAAAAGGAATTTTTGTACTGTATCATAAACACACATACATAACTTTCACAATGGAAAGAACTGTGAAATAGCGAAAAAAACATATGTCCAGTAAAATTATGTGAGCGAAACTAAATGTAAATTTTTTGATTATAATTATCAGAGAGATTTAAAATACTATAGAGCGGGCATGTCAAGGAAATGTCATAGAAAAACTTTGATCCCATGTCTCAGTAACGCCATCTAGAATAATATATGAATATTGGAGCGGCAGCGGAGCGTACTACAAAAAACTCATAGACTTGTATCCAGCAGGACACACTTTTTCGGACGAAAGTTTTGTTCGTGATGTCCGGTCTATAGGTATTGAATGTCTTTGATAATTATCAAGTTTTTGAACAAGACATCGATTGCGTTCCAGCCGAAACTATTTTAGACCAAAACTGAAAACAGCACTATCTATCGGTAGCTTAACGAACCTGGTCGCCTTGCAATCTGTTGAGGAAAGTGACGCAGACAATGCTAGCTCTGATTCCTGCCTCCCTGGTGAACGCGCTGAAGGCGGTGGCTTCCATCTCAATGTTACGTACTCCGAGGTTAGTGAGAGTCTTCAGGAATGTCATTTTGTCTGATTCGCTGTAGTCGCAGAAGGGACCGTCTAAACGGGCTTGGCCTGAATAAGTTTTAAACAAATAAATAGATATGATTGATTGATAAATATGAATGATCGTGTAAAACAAATGAACGTCTACCGGGGCTTCGTCGTCTACGCTTTTTAAATTACTTCGTTGTTATGGCACTTCAGCATAACTTAATAATCTTGTAGTAGTTGTTCCATAGAGACATTCAATTCCTAGAAGTACAACTAGTTGGACCAAGGAAAGAACAACTCACTCGAGTTGAACTATTGGTAAAGATATTTCCCTATAGAACAACCAGTTGAACCATAGGTAAATTTACTTCTCCGTAGTACAACCAGTTGGACATCGCAGTTGTACCACGGGTCGGGAGTGGACAATTCTATTTAACCCTGTGACATTTCTTTTGTATCTAAACCCACCGATATTTTTTACACTGTGGAGAATCATGTAGGTACAGAGGCCAGCAGTGCGATTCGGTAAAAGTCACGCCGTGAAAACTTGAGTGAAGTGAACTGTCAATGTCTTGCATTAAAATAGAATGACAACTCAATTCGCCGTCACTACGCCTATATTTTCACGCGATAATTTGACCAGAATCGCATGGCAGCACATCAAGCTACCCCAATGTGTCAAATTTCTTTGACAGTTTTTAAACTTTATCACAAACAGAAAAAGGTTTATAGGAATTGGGAGAATTTTACACTTTGAGGTAGCTTGATGTGCTTGCATCTGTACCTACTGAGCTCATTGTATCAGCTCAAAAATGACGATGATCCTTCATTCATGTATAAAAGACTAGCAGACGTCACGTGGTTTCACCCGCGTAGTTCCCGTTCCCGTGGGAATATAGGGATAAAAACTTTTTTACAAAAAAAACAACCGACTTAAAAAAAACACTAACAGGTGGAAAATAACTCTAGTTTCGGAATTCGGTGGCCAATAATGAACGAAACAAAACCACCAAAGCCACATTTTGCAATTTTTAGTTTGTTCGTATGTAAAGAAAGTCTTTAAAAACTTAAAAGAATCATTGAAATTGGTTAACAAATTGCTAAAGAAGTTCTATATAAACATTAATCTACACGTCTCTGCCGGGCCCCTTTAAAAATAGAAGGGCGTATTGTTATGTTATGGAAATACTAAAGCTCAGCATCTGTCTACATCTGACTATAGCAAAAAAAATACAGCTGAATTGAGAACCTCCTCCTTTTTTTGAAGTCGGTTAAAAAGTAGTCTATGTCACCCAGGGATAGTGTAGCTTTCTAACGGTGCACGGTGTAAGAATTTTTGAAATCGGTCCAGTAGTTTTGGAGCCTATTCAATGCAAGCAAACAAACAAACAAACAATCAAATATTTTCTCTTTATAATATTACATACATACATAGCGTCACGCCTGTAATCCCCGAAGGGCAAGGCAGAGGTGTACCTGTTAGTACACCCACATTTCGCCAGTTATGTTTAAGTCCCATGTAATAGGGGGCGAGCCTATTGCCATCAATCGGGCACAAATCCAGACTCCGGGCTGCTACTGAGAAATCCCAGATGGAAAAACTCAATAACACTTTGCCCGACCCGGGGATCGAACCCGGGACCTCATGATCAGCAGTAGCGCTTGCGACCACTAGACCAACGAGGCAGTTTATAATATTAGTAGTAGATAAAGACAATCAAAAGAGTATACCTCTATAAAAATCATCAGCAGCCATAGTTCCACCGATGTAAGTGCCGAAGTCATCCTTGTCTGAAGCCATCGAGTGTACCTCCTGACACACCCTGGTGTCCAGGATAGCTGGCCACTTGCGAGTCTTACCCAGCACTGGCTAAAAGACACAACAAACAGGTTACAACATATTATAATTAAACGTGGTCTCACGTGGCTATCATCCTATCTCTGATAGCGAGCAGGCTTGTTTGTGTGTTTGTGAACCATTGCTGCAAGCACACGGGTCTTAGAAAATGATGACCCATTATTATCTGATAAGGACTCCATTTTAAACATTCGATTGGCCTGTTGGTCTAGCATGTATTCCGGAGGTCGAGGGTTCGATTCCCACCCAGGAAATATGTTTGTGTGATGAGCACGATCATTTGCTCTGTGTCTGGGTATAATTTATCTATAATAAAACACATAAACGTCACGCCTGTAATCCCCGAAGGGCTAGGCAGAGATGTACCTGGTAGTACATCCACATTTCGCCAGTAATGTTGTGTCATGTTATGTTGTATGTTATGTGTTGTTGTGTGTATCTATAATATGTATGCATTTTGCAATATTTGTATGTTTATCAGTTGTTTAGTACCCATAACACAAGCTCTGCTTAGCTTGGGACTAGATGGCGTTGTGTGAATAGTCGTGGAATATTATTATTATTTTATTTAAAATCTCATTGTTTTATCAGGCATATTATACATACATACCTACATACTGCAAGAGCAGTCGAAGAAAATCTAAGCCAGCGAAGCCAGCTCGAAAACTTTTAGTGTTCCACCTCAGACAGATTTGGAGAAGAAGCCCTGGGTCGGATCGACGGTCCTGATTGCCTACTTCAAAGTAGATAATTGGGACCGTCGCCCAGGGCACCTTCTCTATACCAAAGCAGGCAATAAATTGAGCATTGTGGGCTTGCTGTGTTCTGCCTTAAAAAAAAATAATAACTTACGCCCTATTCTCAGAATATACATTCAAAATTTCACACAAATCGGTCAACCCCTTTCGGAGGACTTTGCTAACAAACACATGTTACGAGAATTTTATTTATTAGAGATTTACATACCATTAACAAGACAATAACAAATAGAGTTAAAACAATAATAACTGCTACCACTTTTTATTTAGCGAGTTTCTAATGTGCTCTTTAAAGCTTTTGTGTTAGATAACATTAGAATGACAACATAATATATATACATATAACCTAACCTAACTTACCATACCTATCATATAGCTAACCTAACTACCTAACCTAACTACCTTAATGAAATGCATTCATTTTGAAAGATACAAAATTCATAATTTTAAACTGAACTGCTGCGCAGCGTGACTATATTAATATTATGTTTTATACAAAACTAGAGGAGGTAATAGTATTTGAAGTAGTAGTAGTAGGAGGTTATAATTTAAATCGATTGGTATATCATTCATACATAAAGTAGTACTTTGACAGGCTTTTGGATCTAGTGGTCATCAGTCCTGTCTGACCTCAATTCTGTGGCCCTAGTGAAAAGGGGTATAAGTCCAATTTTGTCGAAAATGAGTTAAGTGTACCAAAGTGATCAGAAAACCGACTTTTACATTTTTTTTTGGTGTCAGTTGGACCCTTTTACACAAAGTAACTTTCTTATTTTTAGAGATAGCTTAGATCTGTCTTCACCAAACGATAGAGCATTTTTTTCTGATCACTTTGGTACACTTAACTCATTTTCGACAAAATTGGACTTATACCCCTTTTCACTAGGGCCACAGAATTAGGGTTGTGGGTATGCCCACAGTGCCCACAACGGTGGATACGTGCTTTTACATCAAGAAGGACATGTTGACCGTGGAGATTTTGTGAAATGATTAGATACATAACTGGGTCGTGGAGGTCAGATATCTATCTGAACTCGGTAGCCCAGTTACTTATCTAATCACTTTTGGCACTTTTGTCACTTTTGGTACTAGTATTGATTTAAAACCGGTTAAACTAAATGCGATCATAAAATAGTTGCAATACAACGCCAGACGGGAAGATGTTAAGTCTTAACCTGATTGACATTTCAGTGGTACTAGGTAACCCTAGGTTATTTTATAACCCTGGATGTATAAAACTCTAACTAACTGAAACGCACCCCAGTGTTCCGTCTCATACCTTTGCCGGGGGTAGCGGGAACGTTCGTGACTCTTCACGACATCTTAGGGCGCACGTGGAACTACATTATAATAATATCCACTTCTGACGACCTTTTACGGATTTAAATCATCCTATTTGCAGTATTGCGGCTCTGACACGCACTTTTAAACTCATACCTAGACGCATGTACATCCGAATAGTAATAAAATGCTATTTTACCATATTTAACTTGATCTTAGGTAGCAAAATCTACATACCTATATACCTACCATTATTTGCTACGATAGCGACTGACTAATTACAAGTTAACGCATATCTGTGCTGAATTCAGTATTATTGCTTAGGGAGAGTCTTGAGTAATAATACTCAAACTCTTTATTTTAATTTAGACAGAGGATCAGCACTTTATGAACGTCAAAAATTACAAAAGACAGACAGTCCCTTAAAACGCCTGCCCTGCAAGTATTTTTGCAGGGAAGTGTCGGAACAAACTCCCTAGCAACACGTCTGACTGGTATGTTAGAAGAACATGAGTTTACACAACATTGGTAATCAATAAACAAAATCATTTAGACATAATAAAATTGCCACATGTTAGTTAGCACACACCAAAATACATGATTGTCGCAAAATCTTACAACTAACTGAATAAATAGAAGCCTCCACGTAAAAAAGATCTGCCCACTTACATGTGCAGCTGCCTGCGTAGCATGAACACCGAAGAAAGAAATTTGACAGATTGAGGTTCCTGTCTATATAATCTGTCACTTTGCCGATTCGTCTGTAGACAAAGGCCGTTTCTTCGGTGTTCAATGTGTTCATGCTACGCAGGCTGGTCGATTCAGTAAAAGTCACGGCGTGACAACTTGAGTAAAGTGAACTGTCAATGCCTAGCGTTAGTACGGCATGACAGTTCAATTCGCCCTCACTACGCCTACATTTTCACACCGTGATTTGACCAGAATCGCACTACAGAACCGGATTACATGCAAAAGATCTGTGACATGAGATCATTCAATTACTGAATTTAGCACAGATACTTTATTCTACTCACATTTGAAGAGCTTGTGGCTAAAATATAACGGCCGCATGGGTCGATCGAAGGTTAAGCTACGCTTGACGAAGTCGGTCCGTGGATGGGTGACCATTTATTACATACCAAGACTCCTCCGTGCCTCGGAAAGCACGTTAAGCCGTTGGTCCCGGCTGTAATTTGTTAGATCTTCGACAGTCGTTACTTGTAGTCAGACACCCGAAAGTCTGACAACCGGTTTACCCAAGTGGTATCATGTTACCCAGTTACTGGGTTTTGGAGGTCTGACAGGCAGTCGCTCCATGTTAAACACTGGTATTCAGCTGCTTTTGGTTAAACTGGAAGCCGACCCCAACATAGTTGGGAAATAGGCTAGGCAGATTATGATGACTTTATTCTACTCACAACATCATATGTCTTCTCCAAGTTTCCATTAAGTCCAAAAGAAGACACGACGACGGAGCCAGCAGGTATGTTCAGACCACCGCAGGTACCGATTCTGAAGAAGATAGGGTCTTTGGCCTTAGCGTAGTACATCAGTTTGATCACCTCTTGAAGAAGTGTCGTCATTGATGGGATACCGATGCCATGCTGCAAATAATAGTAAAAAAATCTTTAAAAATATGCTTTTTTAAAGAAGGTACTTAAGTTTTAAAATCGGTGAACATACATAAAAAAAAACCGGCCAAGAGCGTGTCGGGTCACGCCCAGTGTAGGGTTCCGTAGTTTCCCGTCCGTCACTATAAGTGTTCAAAATGCTTGCATATACGATTATACTTCAAACTTGTCCAGAAATTATTTTGTACAACTTTTTGTCTCTTTGTACAAAAACTGTTGCTTCCATCCAAGTTCAAAATAATTTTCCTATAAAGTCCTTATAAAGTTCTACATTTCAGATTTTTTTCATATTTTCTTAACTTATGGTTCAAAAGTTAGAGGGGGGGGGACACATTGTTTTTTACTTTTGGAGCGATTATCTCCGAAATTATTGACATTATCAAAAAATGATTTTAGTAAACCCCTATATATTTTTAAATACCTTTCCAACAGTATGTCACACGTTAGGGTTGAAATTTAAAAAAAATCACTTCCCACTTTACATATAGGGGGGTTACCCTAATAAAACATTTTTTTCCAATTTTTATTTTACCACTTTGTCGGCGTGATTGATACACATATTGATACCAAATTTCAGCTTTCTAGTGCGAACGGTCACAGACATTAAGCGAGGACGGACGGACGGACAGACCGACATGGCGAAACTATAAGGGTTCCTAGTTGACTACGGATCCCTAAAAACCAGGAAAGAAGAAAAAGAAGATGCTTATAGAAACTTTTTTCACTAAACTTTATTACCAACTTCCCAAGTTATTCTAGAGAATTCCCTTTTTTTGTAGAGACATAAAAAAGCTAATTCCAGTCGTTCGAGACAATATGCAAATCTGCGATATTCCCCAAACGCGAGCCTCGCAACGCTAAGAGTTCCTACAAAATGAAATTGATCTTCGATACTGATTACATTATTGATCTTTACATTACTCTCGGGAAATTAACTTAACGCTAACGTATTGAAACAAATAGGCCCTCTGCTCAATCGTATATTAGTAAAGGAACGAATAATAATAGGTTTATTTGGTAGTGAAGTGAAGGGAAACGGGTGTTCTTTATTCTGACATTTGAGGTACTTTTGAAAATTTTGAGCATCACGTCTCGGACGCACGTTCGAGGCATATGAGCCGAAGAGATGTAAAATACTATAGAGCGGGCACGTCAAGGAAATGTCATAGAAAAACTTTGATCCCATGTCTCAGGAACGCCATCTAGAATAATATGCCTATGAATATAAACCTAGTACTAAAAAAACTCATTGACTTGTATCCAAGCTGGACACAAGTTTCGTAAAAAATTTTAATCGTGATGTCTGGTCTATAGTTTTTGGTTTGAGCCGATTTGTGCATCCTCTTAAACAGTACCTATTATAATTATTAAAAAATTCCATGCATTTGTAAGTGCAATATCAGGTTATGTTTAGCGATAGTGCTATAACTTTTGTACACTAAAAGAACGGAGGAGATTCTCAAATCGACGCGTATTTTTTTTTTATGTAGGTATAGGACCAATGATCTTTCATAACTTATTACAGAGTACATAAACCAATCTATATATATAAAATGTTATGTAGGTTTGTGTACCTACGCTTCAAGAACTTAAAAAGTTCTGCACCGATCGAGCTGAAATTTTAGCATGATATATTATACAACGTGTTTTTTTTGTATCCCATAACTCTAGGGTATGATTGAGATCATATCATATGTTTCAATCATCCTTTTTTTTTACTATCATACAAAATAATTCGACAAAGTCACGATTATTAATGTAAAACACCCTTACGTGAAAGAAAAGTGACGTTAGAAAGAAGATTCGTCGTACTGGTGACAATTTTTGAACTAATTAGGTAATAAAAATTATATTAATAATACTTAATAATATTATTCCACGACTATTCACACAACGCCATCTAGTCCCAAGCTAAGCAGAGCTTGTGTTACGGGTACTAAACTGATAATTTCATTATGATTGATGATATCTCCGAAACTATGCATTTTTGGACCATATATTCTAGGAGTTTTAGTATAATTTTTACCTACAGAATATAACCCTAGAGTTATGGTGTTATGATGTTGATCATCATTTAAATAAAAGATATAAGATGGTCTTCAAGTGTTCTTTAATATTATTCAACAGCCTACATAACTGGACCGTGGTACATCATGTTCTAATACCAACCATAGTCTAATCCCTATAGAGATGTAGTCCTAACTGCCATAGACTATAACCAATCTACTCGACTATCTATACTTATAACATCCTTCCCTTTTACATTATTTACTTGACTTATGTTAAACTGAACTACAGACTTTTAAACTTACAATATGGGCAAAGTTTTACAAATACAATTTCCTTAGAAACTAGTTACATAATTATTATTCAACAAATATTCAAAGTAGTTATAATATAAACAAAGTTTGAAATCCACTATTACTTATATAAACAAGTGATGAAGACTCATATTTTTAAGTTACAATCATACAATGTGAAGATACAACTTCTTATTATTAATTAAACAAAATCTTTAAAATAACTTGGTCTTTTAATCAATCTACCTGATCTTGATACCCTACTCTCAGTTGCATCATTATCAGAAGTCATTTGTCCTGAAGAACCATAATAGTTCTCTTTAGATGTAATATTAGTTTGTATGTTCTGTCCCTGAATTATCTGCTTCTGTACTTCTTGTCCCTCACTAACTTCATAATTTCCTTGATCCCTGCTCCTATCATAATACCTTCCTCCTTTTATTAACATTTTCCTGTTCCTTGTTATAACATTTCCTGACTCATTTTTTACTTGGTATGATCTTGGACCATTTCCTTTTCCTACCACTACTCCGCTTTCATGAGGTTTCTTTAAAGTCTCATCCTGTATTTTAACTATTTCTCCTTCTCTCAATTCCGGTAAATTTCTGCTTCCTTTATTATAATACTTTTTCTGAATTTCCTGTCTATTCAAAAGTTCTTGTTTGTAAGCATCTTTCTTTGTATGTTTTAAATTCATTTAAGTAACACAGATTTTTAGTTGTTTTGTTTTTAATTTTCATTATTGTTAAAAAGGTTATCTTCTTCTCTTTTTAATAGATTGTAAAAGAAATTTTCACCTTCACTCGTGTGCATTTAGTTCTTTAATATTTTTTTGTATTTAAGATGTGGATAACGTCGCTAGTTACACATATGCAATGTAATTTTATTTTACTACCTGTTTATCACAATATTTGTGTAGCTGTTTGTTTTCCCAAAAATAAATAAATAAATAAATAAATAAATAAATTTAATTTTGGCAAAATAGTTTTAATATTTCTATTAAATAGCAATTCTGAAGGTGATTTTCCATCCATGGTTGTAGGAGTGTTTCTATACATTAACAAACCTAAGTATATATCTTTTTTATCATAAACTAACTTTTTTAACAATTTCTTAACAGTTTGTATGTATCTTTCTGCTAAGCCATTACCTTGGTGATGTTTTGGACTTATTATCTTATGTTCAAAATTCCATTCTCTAGAAAAACTTTTAAATTCAAAGCTAGTGAATTGAGTTCCTGCATCTGTATAAATTATATTTGGAATACCATGCCTTGCTAGAATTTCTTTAATACTGTCAATTGTACTCTTTGCATATAAATTATCTAGTGGTTGTATTTCCACATACTTACTGTATGCGTCAACAATCAATATGTATGGTTTTGAATATAGAAAAAATATATCTATCGACAAAATTTCCCATGGTATTTGTGGAATTTCCTTTTCAATCATTGTCTCTTTCCTATTTATATTCTGAAAACTTTTACAAGTGTCACAATTTTGTACCAAATCTTCAATCTCTTTACTCATATTTGGCCAAAACACTGAATTTCTTGCTAAGACTTTACTTTTTTCTATTCCTAAGTGAGCATAATGTATGTTTTCTAATACTTCCTTTCTTTTTGATTGTGGTATTACTATATTCCTACCTTTTACAATTAATCCTCTAATATTACTCAACTCATCTCTGTAACTATGAAAAATTTTAGCTTTACTATCTATCTGTGACTTATTTTCCGGCCATCCTTCTATTATATATTTATTTACTGTCACTAATACCTCATCTTTTGCTGTTTCTGATACTAATTCTTTAAGTTTTTCATCTGATATTCTAAAACTTTCCATTATCATGGCTACATGTGTTTCTACTTTTAGATCTGTATTCTCTTCCGTTTCTAATAAATGAGATCTACTCAAATGATCTGCTACTAATAGTTCTCTTCCTGGTTTATAATTTAACTCAAATGAATAGGGTTGTAAAGCCATTCTAATCTTTTGCAATCTTGCTGGACATCTATTTAATGGTTTGGAAAAAATTGACACCAGTGGCTTATGATCTGTCTCTACTTTAAATTGACTTCCATACAAATATTGATGAAACTTAGTTATTCCATATAAAATTGCTAAACATTCTTTTTCAATCTGGCTGTATTGTATTTCTGTTTCGGTCATAGCCCTAGAACCATAAGCTATTGGTTTTCCATCTTGTAAAATTACTGCTCCTAGTCCAGCCTTTGAAGCATCTACACTAAGTACTATCTGTTTATTTAAATCAAAATAACTCAATACCGGTGGTTCAATTAACAATTTTTTCAAAGTATTATAAGCTTTATCTTGTTCTTTCGACCATACAAAAGGTACATCTTTTTTAATTAATTGTCTCAATGGTGCTGTTACCTCTGACACATTAGGAATAAATCTGGCAACGTAATTAATCATTCCCAAAAATCTCAATAATTCTTTTTGAGTTTTTGGTTCCTTCATCTCTACAATAGCTTTTGTTCTGTTATGGTCTATCTTAATTCCTTCTGTTGTTAGTACATGCCCTAAGTACTTAACTTCTTTCTTTTTAAAATTACTCTTTTTCCTATTAAATTTAATATTATATTCCTGAGCTTTCTTAAGCACCTGTTCTAGTATTCTATCATGTTCATCTTCTGTTTTCGCATGTATTAAAATGTCATCAATATACAGTTCTACTCCATCAATATCTTTAAATATTTCACTAAAAACTCTGTGAAAAACTTCTGGACTTGAAGCTAAACCAAAAGGTAATCTATTAAAATGAAATCTTCCAAATAATAATAATAATAATAATAATAAATTGTATTCATAATTATAAGGCATAACGTTAAATACAATTTTCCTTAAATCTATATAAAGTTCACCCGGAATTTGTGCCTGAACTAGGTGATCCTGTGTTTCAGGCGATTGTAGGTAACATTAATCTTACAAATAATCACATCATACATTTATTAAACTTACAATTTGGTATGCAAACAAGTAAATAAAATTAAAGTTAAACTAATCTTAACTTAGTTAACTAATTTAACAAAACACTAATATTATTTTAAAACAAGTAATAACTTCTCTGTATCTTCATACGACATAGCTTGGAGAGCTTCCATAAGATTTTTTTTACAGTCACTATAATTTAAGGAGAAGATGTTACCTTTTTTATTTAGCCTAAATGGAGTATTAAATGTAGTTAAGCTTTTACTATTATTTGTTAATCTTATCATCCAAAAGCCTTTATTTGCATCTAAGGTACTAAAATAATTGCTTCCTTTTAACTTAGCTATTATTTCGTCAACATTAGGAATCATCATTTGTTCTCTTTTTATCTGAGTGTTTAAATATTGTGGATCTAAGCAAATCCTCATAGCCCCATCTGGCTTAGTTGTCATAACCAATGAGCTTACAAAATCAGTTGGACCTTCTGTTCTACTTATTATTCCTAATTTTTCTAATTTACTTAGTTCTGCTTTTAATTTATCTTTCAATTTAAATGGTATGTGTCTACTTCTTTCAATTTTTCCTTGCCAACCTTCTTTTAACTTAATATCATACTCATATTTTTTTATCTCACCTATCCCGTTAAAAACATCCTTATACTTCTTTAAAAAATCTAAATTTTTAGTCTGAACACAGTCAATTTTCTCGTTATTTGTCCTCTGAATTAAATTAAATGTAATCAAAGAAGGCAAACCTAAAATAGGTACATAATTACCTTTACAAACTTGAAATTCTATCTTCTCAACCTGGCAACCTACTTTTACTGACAATTTAATTTTACCTAATGTTTCTATTTTCTCATTACTGTAACTGGTCAATTTACAATTAGATTTTTGAAAATTACTTATTCCCAACTTATAACAATCGTTTACAGATATGACATTACACTGTGCACCTGAGTCTAATTTAAATTTTAGGTTTCTATCAAACTCTGTAAAATATACATATTCATACCAGTTCTTTTCTGACTTTATGCTACTTATATTTATGACATACATACGACATGACTCTTCACTATCGCTTGATTCACTCTCTTGAACTGTTTTTATATCTCTTGCTCTACATTTTCTCGCAAAGTGGTTCATCTTACCGCATTTTTTGCATTTCTTTCCATATGCTGGGCATCTTCTCTCGCTGTGATGAAATCCACATCTCGTACAGTCAAACATCTTCTCAGCTCTCGGACCTTCTTGTCTCTTATATTTCTCTGAACTTCTATGTTCTGTATTCTTCTTGTATGATCTGTTTCCTGATTCCCTGTCTTTCTCTGTATATCTATTCTTATCTGTTGAATTTCTTTTTTCTTTCTCCGTTTCTGTTCCTCTTCCATTCTTCTTTTTCACATGATGCACTGTGCTTGTTCCTGTTTCATTCTCTATTTTCTTCATCTGCTCCTCAGCTAGCTCTGCTGCTTTACATATCTTAATGGCTTTATTTAGTGTCAAATCACTTTCTCTTAGAAGTCTGTCTTTCAGCCTCTTGTCTAATATTCCAGTTACTATTTTATCTCTTAGCATTCTTTCTGCTAGGTTCCCAAAATCACATTCTGTACAAAGTTTTTTAATATCAGTGTAAAAACTATCAAAATTTTCACCTTCTCTTTGATTTCTCGTAAAAAATAGGTGTGAATTAACACTTTCATTCTTTCTTGGAATGAAGTATTCATTAAATTTTTCTGTGACCTTATCGTAATTATACGTTTCCTCTTTTTTAAAATCAAAAGTCGCGTGGATATCCTGGGCTTCCTCTCCCATACAGTGCAGTAACAGTGCTGTTTGTACTTCAGTTGGTTCGTTTTTAGCACCCGACGCCAATCTATATATCTCAAATCTTTGCATGAATTTCTTGTATTCTTCCATTGTCAGGTTTTTTAGACCAGTTGGGGGTTTCAATCCCATAATTCCATTTTTTGTAGATTCCGCCATCTTTTTTTTTTCTTTGTCGTGCGTCGTAGGAGTCAAGCCACCCAATACTTAATTTATGTTTTTAACTGACCTTATCGCAGCGCCATGTTATGATGTTGATCATCATTTAAATAAAAGATATAAGATGGTCTTCAAGTGTTCTTTAATATTATTCAACAGCCTACATAACTGGACCGTGGTACATCATGTTCTAATACCAACCATAGTCTAATCCCTATAGAGATGTAGTCCTAACTGCCATAGACTATAACCAATCTACTCGACTATCTATACTTATAACAGGGATATAAAAAAAAACACCTTGTATAATAGTTTTTTATTAAGACAGTTATGTCTGTATTTATAAATATATAAGTACGTTTATCAGTTACCTAGGACTCATAGCACAAGTTCTGCTTAATTTGAAACTAGATGGCGTTGTGTGAAAGATGTGGAATATTTATTTTAATGGCCGTAACAAAAAATACTCACGCTAACAGACAGTACGGGTCCCACTTTGTACATCGCGTATCTCTGCGAATGCTTAGTGAGGTTCACCAGCTTCTCTCCTTTGCTGGAGTGGTTAAGGAGTTCTGCAATGTAATGCGCGAACCCCCGCATCCGATGCTTGGTACCACCCATGCAGACAAACTGAAATATTATAAAAGAAACACTTTAACACAGAAATCAGTTAGAGATTACTTAAAACTACTAATGATAGCAGCCGCATGAGTTAATAAAAGATCCTTGGATGGGTGACCACCAAACACAGAAAGAACTTTAGTGGCTATTGAAGAACGTTGCGTTGTCTAAAGATCATCCAAAGTAACTATGTTGGGATAAGCTGCCAGTCTAACATGATGCAGTTGATTTATATCTTTCCTAACTTGATGGAGTAGATAAGTGCAAATAATATCTATTGAAAACAAAAAAAAAACATAGATACAACAAGGAAAAACACAGAAAGAATTTCAGTGGTTGTTGAAGAACAACGATTCGATCCGTAGAAGAACCAAGGTTACCGACATAGCCCAGCGGATTAGCAGGTTGAATTGGCAGTGGGTAGGGCACATAGGACGTAGAACTGATGACCGATGGTGTCGAAAGGTTCTCGAGTGGAGGCCACGTATCGGCAAGCGCAGCGTAGAGCGAGGACAAGTCCACCCACAAGGTGGACAGACGACCTCTTTAAGGCCGCGGGAACACGCTGGATGCGAGCCGCTTCCAACCGACCTTATTGGAGATCTATAGGGGAGGCCTATATCCGGCAGTGGACTTCTTATGGCTGAAATGATGATGATTTTGATGATGTTGAAGAACGTTGCGTTGTCTAAAGATTTTGCAACTATGCCGAATTGCCTACATAGTTGGGTGATTCTTCGGTCGAGCGGTCAAGCTTCCAGTCGAACCCGATGCAGCTGAATACCAGGGGGCTTACCATGAACTCTTATAGCAGGTCAATTTTACACGAAAAATAACCTGCCCTGTTATTTTGTACCATGAGTGAGTATAGCAGCAGGCGAGCCAGCGATCACGTGACCTAAGCCGGTGAGTGACCACGTGACAGCACTCCAGCCGGCTGGCCTGCAACGTTTCCTACCATGAAGGCTTTTTGACATATAGACAATCAAAAATTAACCTGCCCTACTGTCATAATTTGCAGGTCTGTGAAACTAACTTTTATTGACCTGTTCTATAAAATTGGAACACAAAAACGTTACGTATTGTTAAAATGTGCATAAAGTATAATTCTTACGTTATTTCTAAGTATAATAAAATAAAATAAATCTTCTATAAGCACTGCGTTTACCGTTTATTTTATATATGAGATGAACATATTTTATTGTGCTTTAAAGAAACATAGTGATAGCAAAAGTGCTAAACAATATGCTAAAATTAAAATAATTATTTAGAGGAGGAACTCGATAGATTCATTTGAAATGTCGCAGGTCAATACTTTTGATAAACGTAATAAGGTTTCGCTAAATAAGTAGCTTACACTTGAGCTCTGTAATGTAATATGCTCTGTAATGCTCTACTTTATTCACAAACTTTTCAATTGAGTTGAAGATTAGTTCTTATTTACGTGATTAGATTTTACGGTTACCATTGATCTAATTGTAAAACTTACAGCTTCCCAAATGTTCCAATCCAATGTTAACATCTCCGGCAAACGTATTTATCATTTCTTTTTGTACCCATAGCGATATCTCTGTTAGTATTAAAAATAAGCCACAAAGTATCCAATTGTTCGTAGGACACTCTTCATGCAATATAGTAAAAAAACTCTTCCTAGTTGCACTTGCCTACCACGGTTACCACTCACTCACAAACACGGCCTCAGTTAACAACACTCAGGTTATCATAATACTTTTTTTAAAACTAACCCACTTGAATTTCAAAATTGCCTCTTAAATATTCTACTTTTGTCCTTAGACAGAACATGACATGTTACATTTGTCATTAATAGGTACGTTCGGAAATAAATGTGAAGACATTTAACATTAAAATATAAGTTTTTGATGAAGATGGAACTCGTTTTCTCTCACGAATAATGTGAAATTCCATTTTGAACACGGAAAAATGTTTCTTTCATCAATCTCTTTTGTTTTAACCTTTACTTGTTAAAACATATTAAACTTCTATAAAAACCGTAAACGTGTTTCAGAACGACCGATTGAATTAATCTTATTTAATCTGTGCGGTCAGCTTACTGATCAGAGACTATGAAGCAGGTCAAAATGCAGGTCGGCCGGAAATATTCATGGTACAAAAACGAAACCTGCCAGATTAAACTGCTCAGTTGAACTGCCTTGCACTTGGCAAGTATTTTAGAAGATCATGGTAAGCCCCCAGTGCTTTACACGGAGTGATAGCCTATCTAACTTTCACAATCCAGTTTTTATAGTGTACAATAAAGAGTATTCTATTCTATTCCAGTTACTGGAAAATAAGTCTAATCCCTTGGGAAAAATGATTCTTCGACTTTCGGGCAACCCGTAACGACAAAATAATAGCCAGAAATAACAGTTTCACTTTCCGAAACCAACCAACGCGCCCTGGTTTGTACCCAACGAACTACTACACCATGACCTACGAATGCCCACTTTGAAGCAGGAAATCGTACGCCATACCACGTCCTAAAAAGAACGAATCCAACAACACCCAAATACTCTGACTCGGTCACTAATGGAGAAGCACAACAAAGCGCGACGATTAAAGCGCAAAATACCTCAAGACCTAATCCAATCACAGTAAATATAATTGTTACTGTTTAAACAATGAGGATGTGACACTGGTCACATACTGAGCGAGTCAGCGATAGCACCAACCAACATACTTCTGAATGTCACACTTCCCGAAACACGAAAGAGCGTGACTATTTAATACATGGTCATCCATCTGCCGATAGACATCGGAAAGCATAGCTTAACCTTCCGTCGATCCACGCAGCAGTACTAACAAATCCACAGGCCCCTTCATAGTGTCTGATGAAAACAAAATGAAATGGGTTTTAAAAATAAACCAATCTATGTTAGTGAGTTCATAATGTCAAGATAACAGAAGTGCAGTCTCCTAATGCAATTATTGGTTCCGTCATGATAATAGATAACATAAATGATAAGCCTTCGCAAAAGAGGGTAATCGATACACAACACTTTAATGCAATTTATAAAATTCAAGATTACTGCGTTATCATTAACAGCATTTTATTTTGAAGACAGACATAATATTGTCATGATGGTTTTCTGATCAGGTCATACGTTAACAGCAAACCGGTTTACGTTAATAGTGCAATGGGTGAGGATCGCATTCACGACCTCTCAATCGCCAACGTCATCCACATTTGGAGGTATGAGGAACAAGGTGTAAAGTTTCTCATCCACCATTGAAAAGGGAGGATCCTCCGACCAGACGGGTGTTGTGTCTGGTGGGCTACAACTGCCCGACGGTTATTGTCTGGAACTTGTATACGTTCAAATCGCGCAGATAACTTTAATACCGCGATGTAGGATATTAGTCATTAGTTTTTTTTTTATTTATTTATTTATAAAGGCTTACCAACTAAGACACATACAGACAATCTTAGAAATAATACAAGTAACAGTTAATGTATGCTCTTAAATTACAGGTAGGCTCAACATTATTTTTAGATACTGCTCAAGCAAATATTTGAAACTAACTACAACTAGCAAGGTTATTCACAAAGATGAATAAAGGTAAACATACCAGGCAACGAAAAACACAGAAACTACAAACATAAAAAACGTATAGTTAAGTAACGTAAGTTCGTATGTGGCACGATAGATGTCGCTACACATACAGCTTGGCAAAAAAGTGTAGAAACGGAACTAAATTTTTGTCTGTTGGCAACATTTTCCAAATAATGACATCTCATAATAAACAAAGTTCAAGATTTCGTAAAATTTTAATTTCGTCCACCAAACGTTGATTAATAAACGTAAAAAGTGAATAAAAATTAATATAACGATTCGGAGTGCTGGCAGGGAGGTTATTTATAAGGTGTACAGGCGATGTCTGGCGGAACATGAGGCCCAAACTATTCTTTCTAAACTTAACAATGTTTTCTAAAGTTCTGCTTATAATACAGGTATGTAAGAGTTTGTTTTGTTGATTATAGGTAAATCAAGTGTTAGTTGATGAATATAAAGCTATATTAATTTGCTGGCATAAGGAATAACTAGAAATTTAAAACAATAAATGTCGATCACATAGGTTATGTTTACATTTTTTCTGCATTACTCTGGTATAGTGCGCCGAGATTAATTGATACTTTGGTGACTTGATTTTTAAGTGAATGAAAATTCAATTTCTACTTAACTTTATACTTTATGTGTGATATCAAGGTATAGAATTATTTGTTTTATCGTTTGCATTAGAAATGTAAAATAAATTATTATATATACGTGTCATAGTCTAAAAAATAAATCTAAATCTATTATTTAATTTAGGGAAATCTGTTAGCGTTTTCTAAGAAAAATCGTGCGGAAGTAAATAAACAAAAGGGTATTTTCTACATCCGGCTTATTAACAGTATGTAAATAAAATGTTTTACTTTTAATACTGTTAGACATAAATGAAATATTTCGTCTTTACAGGAAGCAGCTAAACGTGCATTCGAAGCTATTACCGAAGAGGATAGTAAGAACTCGTGCTAACATATAATAATAACAGAAAAGGATTACTGGGAAAAAAACTAACTATGAACGAGGAAATAGAGCGATTAATCATAAATCTAGAAAATGATAGAAGCAGCACCTCTGAACCCGAACATGACTCAGATGAGTTTGCGGCCAGCTCTAGCCATGACATGGATGTGGTCAGGGTGGACTATTTGGAGGACGATTTACTAGATTAAAATATGGAATAAAGAATTAGGTCAAACAATATGATGTTTTATTTTTATAATTCCTAAACAATGTTGTAAAGTCAGGAGTATTTACCCAAATATTTATTTTTAGGTAAGTAATCAGTTGCGTGTCGAGAACACGTCCTTGTTCAATGAAACTACTACTAATTACTTACTGATTTAAAAAATTATACTTATACAGGTTACAAATATATTGTTACTTTAAGTCTAAAAAAAAAATTGCTAAGTGTCAAGATTAGGTCAGTACGCTATTCAGTTGCAACGGGTTGCCATACGAACAGCACAGTGGCGCCTCCATTATTTTCTACTCTTTTTTGCCAAGCTGTACCTAGATCTCTTTGATTTCTTTTATTTGCCATCATCTCAAAAGTTTCCTTTTTAAAAGCAACATTTTCTTTTACACAATTCACTATCATTTTACATTCATAACAAGCAGAAGACATTAGCAGGGCTATTCCAACAAGGCAAGGGCTATTGGGCTATTGGAGTATCTACTTTAATACCGCGATGTAGGATATCAGTCGTAATTAGTTCGTATGTGGCGAGATAGATGTCGCTACACATACCTACATATCTTTCATTTCTCTTATTTGCCATCATCTCAGAAGTTGCCTTTTTAAAAGCAACATTTTCTTTGACACAGTTCTATATAATTTTACCTTCTTAACAAGCAGAAGACAATAGCAGGGCTATTAGCTGTCTCTTCTTTGCCAGTGGATAACTGGCGTACACACCGAACTTTGACGACAACTGGGAATTTACCAAAAAATAGTATTGCACTTTCAGTGGACTTCAAGTTACGGTGACTAAAGGTACGAGTAAACGGTGCGCAAACACGCGAGCCGAGCTAGGCTTCGCTCGTGATTCAGCGCGCCACGCGCTGTTTAAACAACCACGCACAGCGCGGCTCGGCCATGTTCACACGATCCATCACTTGTCGGTTTTTTCGACCCGGATCAAAGACGCGCGCGCCATCTTCGGCTCGGCTTGTGTTAATACGCGCCGTCTAAACAGATGGTACAGAGCGCGCGACGAAGGAAAACCCATTTTGTTCTTAGCGACGTTTTTAATTTGAAGAATTGGGTTTGTACGAGATGGAGTAGAGCAATGAAAATGTTCAACTCTCCCGCATCTCCACGGACGGATCGACTCGCGTAGGATCGTGCTACCCCGCGTCGTTGGAACGAGCAGGCTTGCATCCGAATTAAGCTGAGCTGCGCCTACACGGATGGTGCAGCGCGGTACGGCTCGTGTTACAGCGGGCCGTTTAACTGCAACGGGGTACTGTGTGCTTCGTCACATCTCTGCAAACTAGACACACATAGCCAATAAGATACTAGCTTTTTGACAGTTAGCCGTTGAACACCTTGCCCAGTGATGAACTGAAAACGGAGCTGGCCACAGCCCTGCAGAGCTAGGCCAATAGGCACAAAGTGAAAAGTTATAATATAAACTTACTTTAACATCACCAAATAGTGCGGGAAGGTCGTTGTTTTGTGTGTCGAGGCCCAGATGATACAGAATGTCCACATCCAGGTCTTCCAGGTGTTTGTTAGGCAGCTTGAAAGTACCATCGCTATTCCTGCAATTGAAACAATCATTGAGACGGGCGTCACACAATTCCTTGTTGAACTACTGATGATTATAATCTGGGTAACTGCACAAATTATAACGTGAGCAGTATGACTGGCCTGCTGGTCTAGTGGTCAGTGGCCTTGACTGTTATGCCAGAGGTCGTGAGTTTGATTCCCTCCCAAAATGTGTGATGAGCACGATCATTTATTCCGAGTCTGGGTATAATTTATGTACAATATGTATGTATTTAGGAGTTAATTTGTATGTTTTTCAGTTGTCTAATACTCATAGCACAAGCTCTGCATAGTTTGGGACTTCAAGGCGTTGTGTGAAAACCACTAGACATACAGGCCAGTCAATTATTGTTGGGTTGTAAGTCGATCGCTCTAGCAGGGCTACCTCCAACTAGTGTTAAAAAATTAAGAGAACAAAACAAAGTAAAGGATATAAGTATGTTTTTTACTTAGGGCGTGGCTTCCCTGGATGCAGTTTATCCCAAATCAGGGAACAGTTGTCGTAGTGCGCCTCCAGCTCTTTATTTCCCGTCACGTAGTCACAGTCACACTTCATCTTCAATTATTATCTAAAATAATATCAACACATTTTAGAAAGAAAAAAAACTTCTTCAAAGAGAATGTGCACCCCCACTGCTTTCACTTCTTCAGGGTAATACAGACAATAGGACAGCACTGTGTCTTAGATATACCTACTCCCCTATTTTTTAATTAGTACAAAAAAATTTGGGCTGTATCCGTACCTGTTACTGATCATATTTGCGTAAACAAAAGTAAAACACCGAAGTTCAATTTTTAAATATGCCACTATTTAGTTAAACTTAAATAACAAAAAACTGCTGTTGGAGGCGGGGCATGCTTGAGCGAGATAACGCGAACGTGAGCGAGAGATAACGATTAATGAATACTAATAATATGTCATGAATAGCCTGTACAATATTTCTATAAATTGGGTGACTTTTTGGGATATAAACAAACGCTAATAACTTTGCTGTTTACGAATATTATTAATTGATACTTTACAAATATAATGAGAAGACCGTCTAGAATAAGCCCTCTAAGTATTTGTACTAATTAAAAATTAGCGATGTATGTAACTGACTAAGAGAGAAAGAAAATGTGTGCTCGCACCTCTCTCTTGCCCCTATAGTAATATACGAAACGTAACTCTCTCTCTTTCTATCGACACTAACTTTTATCTCGCTCTCAACTTCCGTTCGCCGCGCCCGAACACATTTTTCGTAACGCTCTGGTCACGCATTTACCAGCTTACTTCCCAAGTCAAGCATGGGTAAAAAAGTTGTTCTTTAAAATTGCTTGTTTGACTGGCCTGTTGATCTAGTAGTTAGTGACCCTGACTGCTATGCCGGAGGTCGTGGGTTCGATTCCCACCCAGGACAAATGTTTGTGTGTTGTGCAATTTGTTCTGTGTCTGGGTGTAATTTATCTATAATATGTATATAAGTATGTTTATCAGCTGTTTAGTACCCATAACACAAGCTCTCAAACTTAGCTTGGGACTAAATGGCTTTGTGTGAAAGTTGTGGAATATTATTATTATTATTATTATTTTGTATGTTCATTTTGATTTCTTATTAAATACATTTTTAATTATTTAAATATAAAAAGAAAACAATTAAAATATAAATAATAGTAGCCCACCGGTATCGGGAACAGGGTCCAAGCTACCGGTGGTTAGGGCTCCAGAGACAGGAACCGCCACACGATGCGGGCCGTGTCAAGAAGTACTGCCTTCTGAATCAGGCTCTAACCCAACCGTGCAACGAAAGCCTCTTCAGGTATTGATGGAGGCTCTTGGCTATTAAGCCATTGGCAGACACGATTATTATTATGATTACCTTGTGCACAAAAAACACAGTGATATCAAAATTCCTAATCTGCTAAGTGCAGTGATAAAGACATTTTTGTTCTGACTGCATTGATATGATATCGCTTATGCATAAGATTATTATCGTAACAGAAGCTAGCAGCTGCACATCAAACTATCCCAATATTTCAAATATCTTTAACAGTTTTTCAAAGTCATTACAAATAGAATAAGGCTCATATTTAATTGGCAAGAATTTACAGCCATCAATCGGACAAATCCGGACTGATTCCTCAGTACGCGTTATTGAGTTTTTCCACCTGGAATCCCTCAGGATTCCAGGTGGAAAAACTCGATAACGCGTTGCCCGACCCGGGGATTAACCCCGGGGCCTCGTGCTCAGCAGTAGTGCTTGTTTTATAATAAATAAATGTGTGCAACAATAATTTGATATATTTAATCTGTATTGACTTCAGTATTTGATCTATTTTTAAACGCGCTTATGCTATTACGAGTAGGTATATGTGATGAGAAAAATCTTCATCTTCAGTAAGAACTCGCTTCATCATTGTCTGTCAAATGGAGTTTAGCGCGCAACAAGATGAGGGTATATAAGTAACATTTGCTCTCCTTTTTATACCTGGCAACTCCACACTTGGGCAGGGAAGAAAGCTGGGAACCTTTACGTTTTCAATTCTATAGGGTATATTCTTTTAACAAGTGTACGATTTTTTTTTAAATAACACATGTCGGAAGTAGATTAAATAAATTGAATTTAAGACTTTGTCATTTAATACTATCCGTACGCAATTTAATTAGGCAACCTATTTGCAATGTGTCCATAAAAATATGATCCATCGTGTATTTCAATGAATAATATGTGAGCGTAGGTATATATTTTTTCAACGGATCTCGTACTAATAAACTATGTGATTTGTATAATCACGTGGTGATTTTAGCAGAATTGCAGTGAAGAGATCTCAAGATAGACTCCAAAGAGATTTAAAAGACTATAGAGCGAACATGCGAGGAAACGTCATAGATGATTTGATCCCATGTCTCAGTAACGCCATCTAGAATAATATAGTGGAGCGGCAGCGGAGCGTATTGAAAACAAACTCTGAGACTTGTGTCCGGCAGGACACACTTTTTCCGACGAAAATTTTGTTCGTGATGTCCGGTCTATAGGTATTGAATGTCTTTGGATTGATCGTGAGCTAGTGGACACAAGGATCGGCCGGTCGATGCCTAGCATTAGTATGGAATGACAGCTCAATTCGCCCTCACTACGCCTACATTTTCACGCGGTGATTTGACCAGAATTGCACTGCAGATGCAAATTTTATTCGTGTTGTCCCGTCTATAGTTATTTTGAATGTCTATGGCTTTATGTATCTAAATTAAGCGTCAACTAGTAATAATAATATGAAATAGTGTCCGTGCTATCAACTGGGGTCAAATCCAGAATCCAGTCTTTTACTAAGAAATCGTAAATGGAATCCAAAAATCATTTTACACGTTCTGGGAACCGAGCCCAAAATACAAGCACAGCTGTAGCGCTTGCGAATGCACTTACTCATAACATCAAGTGCCGCTCGCCTTTCAATTGAACTAAATTGATGTTGAGTGTGTGGTATTGATAACTGCCTCCTTGTTCTAATTAAATGCATTGCGAAGAGGTCTTTTAGAATCGCGGGTAGCTTAGGTCTTACTCTCTTGAGTTCCTAACGTTGCTTACAAAGGCGTGGCGGCATCACCATGGCAATTGTGTATCTCCGTTGGCAGTTCCAATCGGGCAACTGCGTGACGTCTGCTAGTCAAAAATATAAGTCTGAAATCGCGAATTCAGCTTGATCAGCAGGTCGGTTCAGTAAAAGTCACATTTCACCTAAGTTTTCACGGCGTGAGTTTTACTGAATCGACCGACAGATGATTAACTCTCGTGTTTTGTCTGTACCTTTATATCTATACTAATACCTATAATGAAGAGGAAATGTTTGTTTGCATTGAATATAGGCTCCGAAACTTCTAGACCGATTTGAAAAATTCTTTCAACGTTGGAAAGCTACACTATCCCCGACATACATAGACTACTTTTTATCCCTGTATTCCCACAGGAACGGGAACAACGTGGGTGAAACCGCGGGATGTCTGCTAGTTATACAGGGTGTAACGGAAAGGGTATATACATCCGAAGGGCACGGATTCTCTTGGTGATAAGAAACGACGTGGCAACGTTTTTATACATATACATACATAATTGTAAAGTTGAGCCCGCCCGCGCCGTCGCGCCTTCGGCGGTTAGGCAGAGCCCGATAGGTCTGTACTAGGCGCGCAGAACCCGAGATAGATATACTTGAACCTTGCCGGACAGGATTATGACCCTCATAGTGCGGTGGCACGTTTGTTATGATTTTGCATTTAATTAACTGTCGATATTAAATAATATCGTGAAGTTTCAAAGTTATTAGTTGGGAGCTGAAATTTTGAGGAAAGACTCGTTATTAAATACTCTATTCACCCTGTTTGTATGTATATACCCTTTCCGTTACACCCTGTATAGTATTTTCATTAGGTTAAAAAAACATATTTAGCAACATACAAATTGCTACTCACGAGAAGCGAAGTCCAATCCGTACATAAATCAGCCTTGTGACTACACTCATAAATAAGCATGCAATTCATTGAATTAACAAGAATCAGAAACCTGTTAAAATTATTATTTCTCAGAATCTAATTAAAGTCGTAAGCTAACTCATGTTATAATTATGCCGCGGAGTAGAGCGTACTCAATTATAAATTATTATACTCATTTGCAAAAAAAATATTAAACAAGTATGTAACTATTACGCTAATAATAAAATAGAATAGAATAGATTTTATTTGTCAGAAACATGGTATAGATACATAGGGGGTACAACAGGTACAACAAACTGATAAATGATGATGATGTTTGATGAGAGGCAGTGGGAGCAACTTGTGTCCACTAGGACATAAGTAACGGATGAAAATTTTGTTCGTGATGTACAGACGCCAGCATATCAAGTTACCCCAATGTGTCAAATTTTCCCAATTGAATATGAACCTTATTCTGTTTGGCATAAAGTTGAAAAACGATCAAAGAAATTTGACACATTGGGTTAACTTGACGTGCGGTCGTCTGTACTGTCTGTAGTAATTATTGAATGTCTATGGTCAAAACGAACTCACAAAAACTTAAATCTTAATTATTGCACTAACCTTGGATGTGATAAGAAAAAACGCACGTCTAGACGTATCGACGATGCCACCGGTACTGACATAGGACCCAGTATGTACACAACACTGGTCCTTTATCAACACAACAGTATCATACTATCTAATAATATGTTATACCTAGGTAGACTTTTGATCTGACGTCATGATTGGTTAAACGATATGGTCTCAAAAAAGTGGGGATGCAGAGCTGTTGCGCATCTCCGTTGACATAGTGATGATCACTGGGAAGGAAAAGTGTTCAAAGATGTCAAACAGTCGTATTGGCTATCATCACTGTGTATCTAGGATGACGTCATCACTCGTAGAGATGTGACGAAGCGCGCAGTACATCGTCTGAGAGTCACCGTAAATTGAAGGTGTCAATTAGAGGCACAAGAGAAAGACAATGACAGCGCGGACACCGGTGTCCTCTTGGTTTTTAATGAATTAAAGTGCAATACCATTTTTTTTTTAATTCTCAGTTGTCATCAAAGTGCAGTGTGTTACTAGACGCCAGTTAAGTAATGACTGGCAATGAAAATCTTATCTAGCTTCTATCGCGGGCCTTGAGCGCGGGGACCGAATCCAGAAATTCCGTAACGATAAAACCTCACGCTCCCCACTCCGACAGGCAAGGAGGTGTGGCTTGAAGACCGAAGCTATTGCATATATATTATATATTTATATTGCTGGCATAGTGGTGATAGCGGGGAGGGGAAAGGGGAGAGGAGTGGGAGGGGAGGGGAGGGGGAGGGGAGGGGAGGGGGTGGGGAAGGGGGGTCGGGAAGGGGGGTCGGGAGGGGTTATGGAGGGGAAACAGAGGGAGGGGTGAGGGAAGGGGAAACAGAGGGAGGGTTGAGGGAAGGGGAGGGAGGGCTGATGGGAGGGGTGGGGAGGTGTGGGGGAATGGGAGGGAGGAGGAGAGGGGGAGGAGAGGAGTTGATAAAAAATGCTATGCAATAGCTTTACCGCGGCAGTCTCCGAGTGCCACACGTCATTTTTTAACTCATAGACTGGGTCCGAACTGGGATCGAACAACAGTGTTATTCTGTAAAAATTACTCAGTGAAAATGTAGGTCAAGCAAGACAGTGAAGACGAATTGAGCTGTGGTTCCATACAAACGCTAGGCGTTGACAGTTCACCTCACACACACCTCACGGAATACTTTCACTGAATTGACCGACTGAGCCAGTTTATGGAAAAAAGTGCAAATAGCTATATCACACACACGCACACACGTACGCACGCAGCACAGAAAAGTAACGAAGTCAATTTTACTAACAGCTTAAAATAGTTATATATACCACAGACAATGCAATAGTATTAAGAACTTTTCTCAAACATAAATTTCAAATAAAGAAATCGACCCTCTGGAAATTAAAAAAAAAAACCTAAACAAATGCTAACTTTCCGAACTGTCATTTTTCTATGATCCATTTTTCGATTGAAATGTTTTTATAAATTGTGTTCAGTTAATTTTCGTATTAGCTTTAGTTTTTATTTAACATTTTTTTATACACAGTGCACTTAGTATAAGGTTTAGTACAAAATTATGCCAGAGTAAGTACTCAATTTTACTTTTGCTGCGCTTTATTTTTTGAGTCCCAAAGACGAATCGTGTGTCCATTGTATTATCATTGTGTCCGTGAGCCGAATGTGTTTAGTCGCAAACTGTGTTCGACCACAGTATAAATATTAATACAGTAGGACGACGCTTTTGATCTCTGGAAAAATTCCGGCAACGTCTACACGCGTTAGCCCTGAATAATACCTACCGAACTACGAACATCGTTTTGTTCGCAGTTCGGGAGCTGCTTTCCCGCGTCATGCCCCTCACACGCCGCACGATTTCCCTGTCTAGACGGCTTCGTCGGACGACTGTTTAGGTTTTTAGACAGTAGTTCGACGGAACGTGACTTTTAGTAAGCAAAGAAGCCGTTTCTGGTTCAGTTTTAGTTGCCTTTCTTTTAGCTTTACAGTTTTACACTTATATTTTTAACTAGGGTGAGTAGGGAGGTGAAAAATAAATTATAGCATTTTAGAAATCTATACCGTGATCACATAACCGTCTTCCTCAATAGCCAACTCATTACTATGTGTTGGCGACTGGCTGGAGCTTTGTTATAAACCTTTTTTAATTATTTGTTTTTCTATGGTTTGTTCTTTTATATTTTTAAAACTGTGACTTTTACTTTATCTTGGTGTCTGTCAACGTACTAGATTTGGTTTACATAGTTTTACTTAAATTATTAAAGCTACTTAATAATCGCCATCGTCTTCGTTTAATACCTATCGTCAGTCATACAGTCCACACGCTCACCAACACTATGAGTTTCAAATGAGAATAGGAACGTCAATGACCTCTATCTGTCAGATGTCACTTGAAAAGTACGGTCCACAAGGCTAATTCATTTAAGACGTGTTTTCATTTTGAATAAATGCGACTCGGTAAAACAAAAAAATAAATAAAATTGATATGCGAATAATGGTTTTGTTGCAGACCGCACTAATCAAGTGACATCTGACAGATAGAGGTCATTGACGTTCCTATTCTCATTTGAAACGCATAGTACACCATTCACTGTTCTTTATTTGGCCTGTCTATTTGTCTATGGAAGCGCTCCCCTTGGAAATCAAGAACTACCTATTGGCTTTTATTAAAGTTAAAGTTCGTGGACACATTCATTGGAATTTGGCAGTAGGTACCTAGTATCGTCACAGGTGCTAATGTTTTCCCCTTTAAAGTTCTAATGGTTTCAGTAGTGTGTTTTTTTATGGAATTGCACCAACCAACCACTGCTTGTTATAAATGTGAAAGTATGTAAAGTTGTTTAAACGTCCGAAAGGTTGTTAACTTGTTACTGAATCATGTGTAAAGCTATCCTGAATTGAATGAATCATTTCCTGGATTAACAATTTAAAGGATACGTATAATCTTGCCTCCATGTTCCCTAGATATAGTCTTGGGAAAGTTTATTATTACACGGGCGAAACCGAGGTTAGAAGCTAGTAAATAAATAAATAGCATGATTAATAATTGTCTATATACCTACTAATCTATTATGATATTTTAAACAGGTAAAGTTTGAGAGTTTCCGAAGGTTGCAATCTCTGTATTAGAAAAATACTTTAACCAAATAAAAGCCATACTATTTGTTAGTGTCAAAGGCTATTTTTTCTTTAATCTTAGAGATCTCTCTCAGACGATAGTTTCGAAATCCACGCGGACGATGTCGAGTCTTTTCTAAAGTATGGGGAAACTAGTGGAAGTCATGCGGTTTACCCGCGTTGAGTCTGTTTCCGTGGGAATACAAGGATAAAAATTAGCTTATGTCACCCGGAGATAGTGTAGCTTCCCAACGGTGAAAGAATTTTTGAAATCAGTCCAGTAGTTTCGGAGCCTTTTCAATGCAAACAAACAAACAAGTAGTAAAAACCCAGTGACCACAAAACAGGGGACGCTGAATGCCCCGCTAGGAAAATATCAGAATTCAGATACATTAACTTGATCGATTATGAGGGCACCTAGTGCGTCATACTTGTGGCTACACTTCTATATCGCTTGTTGATGACTCAAGAACATACCCGTGCATTGCTCTGTCCTACTTACTTACCGTCATCGTGCAACTGCTGTCTAAGCACAATAGCCGACTGAATAAAACTGTGTAGGTGCAATAATTGTTTAAACCTATAATTAATAATACTGCTGACTCAAATCTTATTCGCGAAACAAGTGCTAACAACAATTATTCGTAAAATATGGTCATATTATCTAGATGTTTAAGACCGTAGTTATAAGAGTTTTTATGTATTCTATAGCGAACTAAAACGGTGTCAATCTTCTCGAATCTGTTAAATATTGTTATAAAACCAGTTGTCCTAATAAAATAAAAACTCTTTTACAAAAAAAAACAACCGAATTCTTAAAAAAAACAAAAAGGTGAAAAATAACTCCAGTTTCAGAAGTCTGTGGATTTGGTGGTTTTATTTCGTTCATTATTGGCCACCGACTTCCGAAACTGGAGTTATTTTTCACCTTTTTGTTTTTTTTTCAAGAAGTCGGTTGTTTTTTTTTTTGTTAATTAGTTTTTATTTTGCAATTTTTAGTTTCTTCGTATGTAAAGAAAGTCTTTCAAAACTTGAAAGAAACATTGAGCTGTCTGTTAACAATTGCAAAAAAGTTCTTTCTAAACATTAATCTGTACATCTCTGCCAGGCCCCTTTTAAAATAGACAGGCGTAATGTTATGTTATGGAAATACATAAACCATGCACAGACATGTGACTGTAGAAATCGCGATTAATTTGCTGTTATGCGTTGAAGAGTTCCGTCGCCTGTCTTCTTCATCAGTTTTTCTTCACCAAATGATACTTGCTTAATGAAAATGCTTGATTTGTTACCAAAAGTGTAAAAATCGGTACTGTGTACCTATATTATTTGAGGAGTTTCCTCAATTCCTCGAGAATTCCATCATCAGATCTGAGGTTTGATACAAATGGGACCAACCTGGTAGTATACCCTATCAAATAAAAAAATAATTTTGAAAATCGAACCATAAATGGCGGAGTAATCGCGTAACAAACACACAAAAGAAAAAAAAACATACCGTCGAATTGAGAACCTCCTCCTTTTTGGAAGTCGGTTAAAAATAATTCTTAGAACTCATGTCGCCTGTGATACAGGTTTATCCTAGTACAGGCATAATAATTTTGTAATAAGTACCCATATTATTTCTAAGACTAAGTACTGTATTTTATTTCTCAAATAAAGATTATTATTATTATTTATTATTAAAATAAAATAGATTTTCAAATGCTGCTGCCCTGGTGATGCCAATACCAACGAATAGTAATGACGTACGTAACAATGAATAAATCTATAGATTAATTCCAGCAAGCTTGCACTTTAGCTGAGTCGCTGCTACCCTAGTACTTATTTTGATAACAAATGCATTTCCTTATCACTAATCGCATAATTATCGTCACTGGTATCTCGAAAGACTTACCACTATCAATTGTATGCACTTCCTATCTATCACTCTGTTTAAAAATATATATAATTATGGACGACGTAAAAGGCGCGTTCGTCGTATCTAAAACTAACCGATTACTAATATAATTGTTACATCAACTGTTAATAGGCCACGGTCACAGGGGTACGAAGATAAACTTGTTTCCTTCCCTATTTAGAACTGCACGTAGCGTTTTATCTGAATGTTTTGTATGTATGTTATGAAAACAATAGACTAGTTAGATAGATAGATAGTTGTTGGGCGCTAAATCATTTCTTACTAGCGAGGTCACACACACACAAACATACACACACACAATTTTTTCCTGTTTATTATAATATAAGTGTAGATATAACAGCAGTGCGATTGTGTTAAAATCGACGCGTGAAAATGTAGGTGAAGTGAAGGAATATTGAGCTGTCATTTCATACCAATTCTAGGGATTGGAAGTTCACTTCACTCAAGTTTTTACGGGTTATTTCTACTGCCTCGTTTGTGAAGTTGTGTTGTTGTGATCAATTCAAAATGTCATAATGTTTTTACATCTGGAATTTCTCAGTAGGCTCTCATTACTCAATCTTTGACTGAGTATTCAGTACTCCGAAAGTCTGAGAACCAGTCCAGTCGAAGGGTATCGTAAAGATAAAGATACCGGGCTGGTATCCGCAACTCCAAAGCGCGTATTTTGCGTACCTATGGGCCATAATCTACCACGCGGGTCCAGTGCGAATTGGTCAATGTCACATGTCTTCGAATTTTTTGGTTGTAGGACATACCGGTTTCCTCACGATGTTTTCCTTTCCCGTTTTTGAGAGCAGTGGTGATGAAATAAATTTCACAAAGTAATGGGCCTGCTTGCGTTCGAACCCACGACTGTTTGTAAGTCGGGGCCGCCACCACTGGGCCACCGTTGCTCTCAGGGGTAAATAAGGGTATCGTACTACTTAGTCACGGTTGTGTGGGACACACTGGGAAACAACACCACACACACACACACACACACACACACACACACACACACACGCACACGCACACGCACACGCACAAGAATACGCACAAGCACACGCACACGCAGACACACACGGGTACCATCACAATCCTGTTGGACCACTTACTTCGTTATTTGGAGTCTGAAATCCTTTGGACCCGTGAACGGAACTATTGAGAGCTTATTCACACGAGCGGCGTGTTGCCAACGGCAGAGGCAATTGCTGCCGTCGACACGCCTCGGCAGCAACCCAACTGTATTCTTTTTTTTTTTTTTTTGAGTGGTGGAAATCCTCATGGATGTCTCCCGCCCGGGGAGGCGGAGGGGTCTGTCAGACTCTTACTGACTAAAAACCACCCCGTGTTCCTTCTACCAACCCAACTGTATCCTATACTGAGAGAGCTATCGATGGCCACCGCTGATTTTTAGAGGTTGGAATGTCAGCCGCCAACGACGCCTCAGCGGCTGCCGCCGAGGCGCGTCGACGGTAGCAGTTAACACTGCCGTTGGCAACATGCTACTCGTGTGTAAGTGCTCTCAGTAGAACCAACAGTCCTTAACATTCTTTAAGAGTTGGTGCTTATTTCCACCTGATTTTTGTGCAGGTGCTGCGTACCCTGCCCGGCGGCGGCGCCATGCGCTCCGTCAGCGGGCATCAAGTCGGGGCTGCGCGACGGAAAGCCTATTGATGGCACACAAGAGCATCCCTGCCCTTGTCGAACTTGTTGCTGTAGCCAGCCTGTCGCTGTGAAACCAGTACGTGCATGTTACCATAGAATTTCTTTAGCCATCTATACTATTAGGTACAAGCGCCAGCACAACAAGCAATTGAACATGAACCATCATCTATTTGTAACAAAGTTCAAACCTATCAAAGAAATTTGACACATTGTGGTAGGTTGCTGTGCTAGCCTCTGTACCATCCTATTTGGTATCATATTTCATCGGCGAGAAGTGCGAGCAACCCGCTTGTTCTACACAGAGAAGTGCAGATCAAATGCTGGGGAGAGAGCTCTACTCCGTCGCTTGTTAGAAACGTACAACTCACATTTTATAAAGATAGATATTTCCGCTCTTAGTAAGAACAAATTTAGAAAAATTGCTGCTAAATTACTTTCGGTCATCCTTAACGATGACTGCTTCTTGCTGATATTATTTTGTGATCTTGCTTGCTGACTACAAACTGGACGGTAAGCGCTGTCTAGAGTTGGTTTGTGTGACCTTTCAGGTGTATTTTTATTTTCTTTTTACTGTCCCTTTCTTTATACCTCCGTATCCTTATTTCTTTTAAATCGATGTTATTCTGTGGACAATAGTGTAGGTAATGCGTTTGTTAACAGACTTTTTAGACCTAAGCTAACTATTCATATTGTAACGTGTAATTGTTTTTGGTCCCAAATAAAATAAAATGTTTCATTAATGTCTAAGTTTGTGGAGATGAATGTTTATGAGTATGTGGATGCGAAATCTATTGATTGGGTTTTGATGTAACTTAACAGTTATGTGAATTGGCCTAAATATGGCAAAAAGATAGAAATAAAGTCAGTTGACATTCTGCTAGCTGCGAGATATTTTGGCGTGCGCTTTAAAAACAACAGTAGTTTCATGATTATGCGGGAGTACTGTATTATTTAAATAGCTGTAACAATAATTACTATTTACTGTATTAATAAGTAAGTATGTAATCTCCAAAACAACTTCCCTGTGTAACATGTGACATTTCTCTTAGAAGTATACAAAAGTCAAAGTACCTAAATTTCATAGAAGTCACAGTTAAACAAAATTAGCCACTTGTTGTTGTTTGTAGGAAAATTATATAAATTCCCTTGAAAAGCAAGTTTGGAAGGAACTTTCTGACATTTTAACAAACTCCAGCCACCCGGAACGAAACTTTTCCCTATTAAAATAAACCCCCAAAGGGACTGTTTCAAGAACAGATAAAGTCACATGACACAGCAGTAATTAAAACCTGGGGCTCGAGTCTGCTATTGCAATCGTGTCTCAATGACCGGGCATTGATCGAATATTAATTGACAACTTTGACAGTTTTTGTATGGGAAATGTGTCATAAGTTTGACGTTATAGGTAAATTATGCGGTCATTGAGACACGATTGCAATAGCAGACTCGACCCCCTTATCTGTGTCGATGACACAGGTATAATGATTTAAAGAATCAGTTGATATTTTTTAATTTTATTAATTTTGCTCCATCATTGTAATTGCTGTACGGCGTTCTGATGCAAAGGTAACTAAATTAATAAGTAAATGGCATTCAAATGTGCTTTGGTATCCCTTCCTCTTGGTACCCCATTAGCTCTGTAAATGGAGCAAAAAAAAAAACAAAAATAGCACTAAAATAAAACAATTGATAAAGTTGCATTCAGTAAAGATCTTGGTAGTTAGGTACCTATGTGTTATCACGTTCACTGGGATCACAAAATCCGAAACGGTGCTTACCGCTGATGCGCACGGTTTAAACTACTTATATTATCTTTCTCGCTGATGCAGAACGATTATCTTTGGTATTTGTAGGAGTTTGACAGATACAAATATAGCTTTCAGCTTTCGGATTATAGAAAGCTAAAGCTCTTTAATTTATCATAGTGACGATAGGTCAAAAAGGACGCTGACCTGCGTATAACAGGCACAAATGCACGCGCGTGCTTGCGTTTAGCACGTATGTATCGTTTCAAGTTTTCAACTGACCGACTGGCTTGCGTTTGTTGAGCGTACTGATTGCGTCCTTTTTTTTTTTGAGGGGTGGAAAATCCTCATGGATGTCCCCCGCCCGGGGAGAACAACCATACTGACTAAAAACCACCCCGTGTTCCTTCTCACAACCTGCGCCGGGGGTCACGGGAACGGAAGATACTTCCGCGACCACCGACTGGTGCCGGCCCCGCGGGCCTCGCCAAGTCAGCGAGGGGAGTGAGGTGTTAGACTCCCCTCGCTACGTCTAAGAGGGGCGCGCGTTAACACGACGCGCCGCCAACTGATTGCGTCCTACACGCGTCATCAGCGCGTTAAAAAAGTCGTGTCGAAGAGCCGTAAACACTAATAAAGTAAATTAATCTTTTTTTTTTGCTTTTGTTACAAATGGTTGTAGTTTACTGTCAAAATTAATTAAATTAAGGAATTAAATGTTAATTTTTATCAGTTATCTCCCAAAGTTAATTTTATTCATAAAATATTGACCTAAAAACTTTCTGACTTAAAAACTCTTTGCTAAGATTTACAAAAAAAGTACTGATCGTTTTAGTCGGAGCATCTTTTACGGTGCCTTTTACATTACCATAACGCACAAGTCCGTAATGAGATACATTACGATACTGAGATTGGTGACAATAGGAGACCCTTTCCGAGTAAATGTGTTATAAAAGATTGTTATTTTTTCCTCAGCTATTAAATTGTAATAGTTTTTTTTTTCAGTGCTACAAACAACCTCGCATCCCGGAATCGTACGCCCCGCGGCGCTGCTACATGCGGCCGTCGGCGCCGGTCGAGTCCTGTACGACGTATAAGCTGTCCTATTTGCCAACTGACGGGTGTCGCAACTTGCGCGGTGAGGCTCGCAAGCCCGCGCCTAATCTTGTGCCCAGCTGCGAGCCTATGGAGGGATGTACCGTGCAGAAAGTAATACTGATTTTCTTCTTCTTCTTTTCGTGTGGTTACCCTGGTGAAAATTATTACTGGCTGCAATGGGCCTCTGACTCAGCCTTAGATGCCGTCGAGACATACTTTTAGGGCCTTGCGGTATCCTCACTATGCTTCCCATCACCGTTTTTGATGCAAGTGATAATTATACCAAACACACAATAGTTCAATTCAGCCAAAAGACGTCTGATCTTAGATATACGTAGATCTCCCTCAAAGATTTCCACGAATGGGTCCTCCTATACCCTCATCTATCGACTTTCTTCATCAGATCATCATTCCGCCTTATGTGGGGGGCTGTGACCAAACTGCTTCTTCTGCGGTCACACGGTCTCCGTTTCGCCCGAACGTCCATTGGTTCAGCGAGCAATGCGAACACTTTTCAGTTTATACTCAATTCTATTGATTATGGCTTTCTGGAGTTGCGCCATCTTTCTGCCCTTTCAGGATAAAAACAGAAACATGTCGATGTTATTTTGCAGCAGTTCTACGACGGCGCCAATGCTTTAGGAGACTGAATTAACGCCTTCTTTTTTTTCTAGTTATCATACCTGCCGAACCCGACATGTGTAACGCAACCAATCCGGCCGTGTCACCACGATATGTGGGGTCAGGGGCCCATGCAGAACCTCACGACGCAGCGACATGACTACGTGCCGAAGCCTTGCGTTCTTCGTGAGAGCTGCAAGCCGCCTGCAAAGTTCCACTGCGTCGAACAACCCTTTGAAAGTTAGCAACACTGAGCTTTTTAACTTCTATCCAGAACAGAACTCAAAATTGAGCTCTGTTTTTGCGATTCATTGTTTTTCATATGTTATAGACCGAACAATAAACAAGTTATCGTACCTGCCGCCTGAGAATGTCGTTCTGACCAAGTCATTTGCCCCCGAACGTTGTTACGAACGACCTGCTGCCAAGATGGAAGGCACCACCACACAAAAGATGAGCTATATGCCTAATCAGGTGATTATCTTCGTTTACAGGTAAGGAAGGATTTTAAGGAATATGCTAAATTAACAGAAAGAACCTGAGTCCTTGGTCCTTATTGGAAACAGACCATTTTCTCATCAGTTTACTTGTCAAGGCTAGTCTTGCCCAGTGTATCTCTTCCAATAATTTTGCCAATGGATCCTGAAGAACTGGATCAGTGAATTGAAAAAAAATTCTCCATTTGCGCTGCTATGACAGCCCTATCAAAAAATGTAAGCCGTCAAGGGATGCTAGGCAGATGCGAAACATCGAAATTATTTTGTATAAGTTATATGCATATAACAGATTACGAGAGGAATCAGATATGGCAAAATGAAAAGATAAACGATTACAAATTTTATCAATCAGTTCCATAAAATAAATACTGTTTATTCCATAAATATTCATCGAGATGTAGCTGAATACCAGTGTTTTACACAGAGCGACTGCTTGTCAGACCTCCACAACCCAGTAACTGGGTAACATGAAACCTCTTGATCAAACTGGTTGTCAGACTTCCGGGCTTTTGACTACAAGTAACGACTGTCAAAGATCTACAAATGACAGCCGGGACCAACGGCTTAGCGTACTTTCCGAGTCACGGAGGATTTCATTTTTATTAAAACAAAATACAATTTTTTTTTTTTTTAATTTATTGGAAATCTCGACAACACAATTTATAGCGTGGCTTTGCGTCGCCACGGCGTCGGCCTGTATCGCCACCCCAACAATCAGGTTTACTCTCGCCTATAGATGTTTCACATAAAAAAAAACTTGTTTATTTCATTAAAGGTATACCAAGAATTACTGCGCAAAGTGCTATTAAATCTGTTGTTTTGCCATGAAAAGTTACCACAACCTAAACTTGAATTTTTTCAGATAATGCCTAAAGAGCCGTTACCATGGGCCTGCAAGGGACAGTATCAAAAGCCTTGTCAAAAACTGGAGGGCAATACGACGTATACTATGAGGTGAATTTAGTATATTCCATCCCTTTCTATCTTGGTATGCATGAGTACACGTAATTTTTTTCATCGAGGGTGAGCTAAGAACAACACCATCCAAGCCGTTGTTGATCGTCACACGAAGTTACAGAGATTGTTTAAGTTCTCAAGCTACCTACTAAAATATAATATGTATATTTTTAAACCAAACCATCGGCGTGTGTGTATGACAACATATATGAAAAGAAAAGAAAAGAAGAAAAAGATGTATGTTAGAATCGTAGCATATGGCGCTCTGTAGTTTCTGCCTACCCCCATGGGACAAAGGCGTGAGTTTATGAATGTATGTAAACCTTAAAATTAAAGTTCGTGAACACATGCATAAGATGTTGGCAGGTTCATCACAGACTTGATTGTTGCTTAGATTAGTTTTTTCAGTCAACGTACTTTTACCTATCTTGAATATGTATTTATTTTGGTTTTAAGTATGTGTGTATTTATGTTTTTGTGTTTCACTTATTTGTCCTTAAGTTTTACCCTGTTGCACTTAATTACCTTGTTCCATCTCTGCACCACCTTAAGGTAGACTGGTAGAAAATGTCTAAGGCATTAAGTCCGCCTTTGTACAGTATTTTTTACTTGTGCATAAAGTTTTTAATAAAAAATCAATATTTATTTACTTTGAACACAAAACTATACAACTTGTTTATTTTGAGTGCCCATAACTCTAGGGTATGATTGAGACCATATCAAAGAATCAACTGGCATATGAATTATGTTTCAATCATCCATTTTTTTTTTTACTATCATACAAAATCATTCGACAAAGTCACGATAATTAATGTAAAACACCCTTACGTGAAAGAAAAGTGACGTTAGAAAGAAGATTCGTCGTACTGATGACAATTTTTGAACTAATTAGGTAATAAAAATAATATTAATAATACTTAATAATAATATTCCACGACTATTCACACAACGCCATCTACAGTCAGAATTTTAATTCGATTCCAGATTTGACATTAGCTACTGTCATTTTGTGAAATAATGATACCACATAGGTATAATAGAGTAGTGATGAACACAAAAATCGATAAACAATCAGTGTGTGTGCCATCAGTGTGCCAATTAAAGACTAAATTATTGATTTTTATTTAAATAAATACATAATTATTCATAATAATTATTTATTAATTAGTAATCGCTGCTCTATTTTATAAAAAGTTAATATTTTTGTTTTTATATTAAAAACAAAACCTGACTTAAGACTGCCCCCTTACCATTGCGAGCTAAACCCTATCGAATAGATATGGGCGCAGGTAAAGGGGCATGTAGCTCAAAATAATAAAACCTTCAAATTGACAGACGTGAGAAATTTATTTCAGGAAGGCATACAAATCTAAATGCGTATCCCATGTTGTCAAAGAAGAGGAAAAAATGAGTAGGCTAGATATGTTAATTGACAATTAGACACATTTATAATAAATGTTACAGAAAGTGACAGCGATAGCGATAGCGATGACGGCGACACTTTATAAAATAAATTATTACCATAATACATATATCTGTTTTATTTGTCATGTTCCTTCATGATCACATTTTTTTATTTATTTCACACACAATTATAAAAGAAAAGTCTCAGATCGTTAATTAATCGTCAAAACTAAATTATTGTTAAATGTTCAGAAATATTTAATTTCCTGATATACTTAGTTTACTATCTTAGAGTAAAATTATAAACGAGAAGAATCGATCCGGAAATATTCCATTTCCATATCGAATAATTTCGCAACGTCACTATTTAGTACTTGTCATAACGTTGCAACACTGAAATTGTCAAATCTGGAATCGAATTAAAATTCCGAGTATAGTCCCAAGCTAAGCAGAGCTTGTGTTACTGGTACTAAACAACTGATATATAATTTAATTAGTATTGATGATATCTCAGAAACTATGCATTTTTGGACCATCTATTTTAAGAGTTTTAGTATTATTTTTACTTTCAGAATATAATCCTAGAGTTATGGGATATAAAAAAAAACACCTTGTATATTCCTTAAGTACTACGACGTACCCCACGTAGTACTTGAGGAGTACATGGGTATAGTCGTGATGGACTAATAATAATTTGGTTCTCTTTTTCAGTTACTTGGACGCAGCGAGTGACTGCCGCCGGCGAGCCATCATCCCTGATAGCTGCATCAACCCCGTCACTGCGTCTAAGAACTTTGAATCCCAGACCGTCTATAAGAACAGGTAAGCTAGCATACACTATTTCTTAAGACTAAATGGTTTCATAAAGATTTTGCAAAAAAGTTTTAATTCATAGTTAATATTTAAATCCAGAATAGAATAGAATAAAATACTCTTTATTGTAACGTAAGGGCTACACAGGGTAATACCACAGTCTAAAAACAAACAGTCGTCCGACGAAGCTGTCTAGACAGGGCAATCGTGCGGGGTGTGAGGGGCGAGACGCGGGAAAGTCGCTCCCGCACTGCGAACAAACCGATGTTCGTAGTGCGGGAAGTATTATTCAAGTCTAACGCGTGTAGAAGTTGTCGGCGTTTTTCTAGAGATCCAAGGCTTCGTCCTACTATTACGTATTAATATTTATACTGTGGTAATACAGTGGGTGGCCTTATCGCTAAAAGCGATCTCTTACTTGACTTGTTAAAGTCGATCCAAAGGTTGTCTGTAAGAGATCGCTTTGAAAGAGAAAAGTTGAGCAGGTAGTTAATTCTCCAAGTCAGTTGTCAGCTCTTATGTTCAAATTGTACGTTTGAATCTACATCGATGTTTGTAGTGTACCTACCGACTATTTACATAAATAAATACCCTAAAATGATGTGAACAAATGCATATAAATGTAGTAAGAAAAATTAAAAACATAAAATACTAATCACTTGTAAAGTAACGAACTGTCATATCAAGATGTCTTAGGAGAGAGGTAATAATTTTCATCAGACCGGTTCAAAAATCAAAACGGCGTAGTCACACAGCATCAATTTAACTCCCAACATCTTTCACAGTTACCTGCCTACGAAGTGTCCCATTCCGGCGCCCATAAGGCCTTTGCCGAATCTGGTTCCTTCTACAGCGCTAATGGATGGAGACACTGTTCAAAAGGTGAGATACCTTCGTTCTTCTTGTACACAGCACACAAGCAGCACTTAAGATTGATGACTGGACTGGAAAATATGACGAATCTTCTCAATCTTGATTGATTAGACTTGAAGCAAAAGCTTTATTATAATAGTTTAACCTCACGACGAAAAAACAAAAGTGTGATCATTGCTATGTAGGTACCACTGTTTTAGCTAAACATCGGCACAATTGCAGAATGCCTTTCTGCACTTCTTATAAATTCATCCTACGCCAAATTTTACAATGAGATCCCAAGTTTACGCCGAACATATTAATAAATCGAAATTACAGTTGAGATCATGAAAGTTAACCTCAATGGATTTTCGACTCGAAATGATTGCCTATAAAATGTTTTTAGACCCTATAATAATAATTCGTAATATTAAGGTCAGACAGGCAGTTGCTCCATGTAAAACACTGGTTTTTTTATTACTAAAAAGCACGCGTTTGATCACTATCTCACCTGATGGTAAGCGATGATGTGGTCGACGATGAAGCACGCTTGCCTAGAAGCAACCTGTTCACTCTTGACTTGAAGACCTTTAGGTTGTAGCTATCAGGAAACACCGACTCCGGCAGGGAATTCCACTCTTTAGCTGTTCGCACAATGAATGTGTTTCCATAGCGTTTAGTACTGTGTGGTTGGGATATCTAACATGTACCGGTGCCGGTGGTGTACCGGTGGTATTCACCTGCATACGGTTATTATGCAGATGATGTGTGTTTAAATAAATAAATAAATGACGCAAATTTTTTCAAACATTAAAAAAAATAGAAAGTTGACCATGGACTTGTTTGTTTTATAGTTGTCATACTTACCGAACCCGACCTGTGTGACGCAACCAATCCGGCCGTGTCACCACGACATGTGGGGTCAGGGGCCCATGCAGAACCTCACGACACAGCGACACGACTTCGTGCCGAAGCCCTCCGCCATCAGGGAGTCTTGCAAGCCAGCTCATAAGTTCCACTGCGTTGAACAGCCTTTTGAGAGTGAGTTTTCATTATTATTGCTTCCCTCATTACCAATTCACCACCCTTACTGGTTGGAAAATCATATTTATCTATTTATCGTAATAGTCGCCAATTTAGACGTGTTTGGCAATTCCTGGCTTCCCTCGAGGCGATCGACACCCTGATGGAATTAAACTTTGGGTGCCTATTATAATAGATCCTTTTTGGTCGTCGGCCGATAGTATCAAGTCAACCAGTCACTGTCAACTTTGACTCAAAATGTGTCGCGATCCGTTCAAGCCATACAAAAAAAGTCAGATAGGTTTCTGAAATGAACTAAATAATTTTGAAGAAAGTAGGAAGTCCTGCTCAGAACTACTATAATATGTTAGCAGTCCAACATTTGAAGTTGTACGCCGATAAAAAATATCAATAATAATCATTATTCCTGGCGAATTCAGGGTTGTTACTCCCTAACACTTGATCACTAGATAATTGTAGCGATCTTGTTGTAAAACTACGCTGTAATAAATACATTTGAAAATCCTTTCTTTTCCTACGTTTTAAATATAAGATCATTCTATGTAAATGGCGTAATTAACACATGATTTCTTTATTTTCGGCAGACCGGACTATTAACCGCATGTCATTCTTGGACCCTGGCCGATGTGCTATACCCAACTCCTATGCTCCACAAAAGTGCTACGAAAAACCAGCAGGTGAGCTGATACCCTTGGCTTCTTTATTTTTTAATAACTAAAATAAAATACAGGAGTACCTCGTACTAACTTCTACAATGGGACCATATCATAAATCACGACAAAAAAAAATGTGCCGTGTTAAACATTTTGGTCGAAGGTTTTAAACTTTTGTACGAAACAGCTGATTTCCTTTTAAGATTTTTTAGCCGTACCTATATTATCTAAATAGTAGGTAGAAGTAGTTGGACAAACTTTTATTTGCCATTTCATCAAGTCTGGAAATTTGATCTTAATCCTGGTAATTTTTTAAGTTATTCACCTCTATTTCTTTTTTTACTAGTGTTCTTGGTCTGTTTGAGCTATAAGGCATAAAGTTTTAGAATTCAACGGGGAAAGAATCGATAAACAAACAGAAACCTGAGTAAGACATACTTAAACCACAGTATGAATATTAATACAGTAGGACGACGCATTTGATCTCTGGAAAAATGCCGACAACGTCTACACGCGTTAGCCCTGAATAATACTCCCGAACTACGAACATCGTTTTGTTTGCAGTTCGGGAGCGGCTTTCCCGCGTCTTGCCCCTCACACCCGCACGATTGCCCTGTCTAGACGGCTTCGTCGGACAACTGTAGGTTTTTAGACCGTGCCTTAACACTACCTAGATACCTACATATATGTCCTATGATACAGCTAAAATGGAGTCGTCAACGACACAGAAGATGTCCTACCAGCCGGTGAGCGCGCCGCAGCCGCAGCGACCGCCGTGGGCATGCAAGGGACAGTATATCAAGCCATGCCAAAAGGTCAGCGCATTTATTTACACTATAAAACACTCTGAACAAGTAAGTCTACATCATGAGGAGCTTGTGGCTAAATTATAACAGCCGCATGGGTCAATCGAAGGTTAAGCTACGCTTGACGAGGTCAGTCCGTGGATGGCTGACCATTTATTAGATACCAAGACTCCTCCGTGTGGCTCCGACGCAGAATGTCCACTTCTCAAAATGTCCACTGGTCGCAAAATGTCCTTTTCTCAGAATGTCTCTTTCGCAAAATGTCTCTTTCGCAGAATGTCCACTTCGCAAAATGTCCCTTTCGCATTATTGCCCCTTTTCATTTCTGACTTACTTTAATCATAATTCAATTCATTTTAGCAATTAGCTTTCACACATCATGTTTGACGTGTTTATTTGTATCGCTATGGGTAAGCAAAAAAAGGTAAAAAAATGTATGGCTTTTCCGTTTCGCTACCGTCGTGGGGGTGATGCGAATATTTAGTTTCTAAAGTAACGAAACAGCCACGCTATACATTATACTGATATGTAGAATTTGTGAAGTTTGGGTCGGTAGGTTAGGCCGTGTAAATTCAGAAGTTTGGCTCTACATGAGATCTGATATGCGGTCGTTTTGGCAACATTTTACATGAAATGTGGGATTTCAGTTCTTTTTGTAAGTTGCTAGGCAGTCTTTTAGTTTTTTTTTTTGGGGTGTATTTCTTGCACATCATTAGTGCCGGTTTTCTGGGGAGCTAGCTTCGGTTGCTGGGGAGTTTGTTCTGCCACTTCTTTTTCCCAGCAAAAACACTAGGAAGTGGCGAAGGGTGGGGCGTTTTTGGGGGACTAACTTTGCCTTTTTTTCTTTGATGGTTTACTGATTTAGCATAAGCGATAAATCAGGGCGATATTTCGCTCTTAAGCGGTTATATTATCGCATACAAACTTCCACCCCCCCATTTTAGGGGATGGGGGGCGAAAGTTATGAGTTTATGATTTTTTTTGTTGGTTGTATACTAAACTTAGATTCTATACCAAATTTCAGCTCTCTAGCACTTCAGGAAGTACCCAAACATTTTGATGATCATCACTGTGTCAGTGTGTCAGTGACGAAATCGGTGTATATTAGATATCAATAAAATCTAAAGTATTAGAGCTATTCAATTGAGACTTTGTATGTTTAATTAGTCTATTAATGACATCATATCCTGAGAATATGAACTCTCTGGTACATCGGAAACCAACTCTATGAGGGTTCAAAAAACGACGACTTCGTGAAAAGGTAGGTTGCGCTTCGCTTCGCTCGTCTTGGCGGGGGCACTCCCGTTCCCCCAGATTATTATTATTTTTTGTTTTACCGAGTCAGTTATTCAAAATGAAAAAACGTCTGAAATTAATTAGTCCTGTGGAGTACGTTTAATTTATTAATTCTGTTTGTTACCCCTAAATATGATTAAAATTACTTAAATTTTTATACCGTGTATGTTCCTGATCATTAGGTCTCTAAGTAGCTAAATGTCCAGCAGTGCGAAATGTCTAATGAGCAATACCTATATCTAATTGCCAATGTGACAGTCAGACGCCAGCACGTCAAGTTACCGCAATGTGTCAAATTTCTTTGATCGTTTTTCAACTTTATGTTAAACAGAATAAGGTTCATATTCAATTGGGATAATTTGACACATTTAGGTAAGTTTATGTGCTGGCGTCTGTACATTTACATGACTGGCCGGTTGGTCTAGTGGTTAGTGGCCCTGGCTGCTATGCCGGAAATTGTGGGTTTGATTCCCATCCAAAACAAATGTCTGTGCGATGAGGACGATCATTTGTTCTGTGTCTGGGTGTAATTTATCTATAATGCATGTATTTAGAAATATAAAAGTATAGGTATTTATCACGTAGCTATCAGCGCTGACCGCCGTGCGCGCTTGATAGCTACACGTAATTTAAAAACGCTTCCTAGAAGTTTATATATCTCGGCCATCAGCGCTGACGGTGCACGTGCCGTCGGCGTAAGACTAAACCGGCCTAAGTTGTAGATTTTTGTTTTTTCGATTAAAAATCTGGGTTATAAAGCTAGAGAGCTAGTGTTTTTAGACACACAATAAAATTCTTCTGCACTCAAAATTCTTAAATTATTCACGCATTGAGTATCCTTTTGATGACCATGAGATCAAGGTTCTACCATAAATTCATAAGGATGAACTCTTTGGCCCTCAAGCTTTTGCAGCTCCTCTAGCGACATCTATCTCGCCACAAACGAACTAAGGACAGGAAGATTTGAACGTATACAAATTCCCGACTATTAACCGTCGCGTCGGGCACTGGTAGCCCACTAGACACAACACCTGTCTGGTCGGAGGATACTCTCATTTCTATCGGTAATGAGGAACTTTAACACCATGTTCTTCATACCTCTAAATTCTTTTTTGTCTCTTTTTTCATTTCTTTTCAATTTACTTTTGTGATTTCTTTCATTTAGTTGGAAGCCACTACCGTTTACCGCTCATCGTTCCTGCCTCCCGGCGAAGACTGCACAGAGTACATGGACCCGTGCAAGTATGGCGATTGCAAACGTAAGTCGAATCTCATAACTGCTGATTCCTTATAAAGATGATCTGGGTGTAAGCTGGCTCAGCAGTGGGTTGCAGAAAATCGCACGTTCTCACAACCCCCGGTGCAGTTATGAGACCGGACGCTGGGATTATTTTTTTGCCAGTAACCATGTCTCACCTTGTACAAGAGGAAATACATGAACTTAAAAAATGATTTATCCGTACAACTTTACCTATTCATCCGTAACAATAATTTGGTAAGTTCTATAGTAATGAAAACCCGTACTATAGAACTTACCAAATTATTGTTTCTTCTACAAGATTGGTCTGAGGTATTTTTTTTTGTAAAATGTATAAAAAAAGTTATAGAGCAAAAAAGATTTTTTTATAAAAAAATTCCCACATTTTTGCTTCCTAACTTCTTTAATTTTAAATTTAGGTCAAAAAGTTATTTGAACATATTTGTAGGCAAAGCGAATTTCTACAAATTATGTCATTACGATTTTTTGTAGGGCGCATAGTTTCCGAGATATCGCGAAAAAGGTGTTTGGACCCCTTTTTCCAAGATGGCGACCGGGGGACAAGGGCGGCAACCCCACTAACTTAGGGTTAAGCTCTAATGACGGGACACATGTCCCAAAAATAAAATTGCGTCCTCTAAAAACTGCAAAGCCCATGTAACATTTGTTTTTCTTTTTTTCTTTAACCACAGATCTACAGAAAGGAGACAGAGGTATTGGCCGCACAGTCTTTGTCTTTTTTTAGGGAGTGGTCAATTTTGTGCGGGTATTGCTCAGTCCATTCTCTATGTCTATGGTTTTAACTTAACTCATCAGCCATCTCCTACCTGTACTTGTCATCTCTTACAAAATCCATCAATCGTCATTTTGATTGGTCTTCCTCTACCCTTTTCTCCGTTCATGTTTCAGCTTGCAGTTGCATATGCCCCGCGGAGTGTATAACAACCGACCCGTGCGCATGCAACTTTCCCAGAGCGGCTTGCTGTTCGTAGCGGTCATCTTGCGACGTTCCAAATTCAAGCGTAGATTAAGACGTAACGGCTATTTTGACGTTTAGAGATCAAATCAGGCGGTTTACCTATGTGAATGGTACTGCAGGAAGTAGAATAACGAATTCATTTACATACAGCTAGCGGCGAACCCTTGACCAGAGAGTTTTGAAGGCTAATGAATTATTTTGTTCTTAGATGACATATTTAATCTAAGATATGCTTAGCTCTTCCATCTTTGAAGCCAAACATTAAATACACGCTTATTAGTAATCCACCAAATTAACATTAAATAATTATTAACCTGCAAAGCCAGTAGAGTCGAGGGTCCCGCTAGAAGTTAGTAGATATGTAACAAATCGTGTTTGAACTTATTATTATTTTATAAATTAATCTAACATAGTATTATGGATAATTTTGAATGATATTATTAGCAGTAAATTATATTATAAATGTTTTTATTAAATTGTATTTTGTAATGTTTTAATTGAAATAGATTTTTTTAAGAGACTGTTGTTTATTTACAAATTAGCATGATTTTTTGAATTTTTACCTTTAGGCTGACCCCCACATTTGGCTCTCGCACTACTCGCACGCCCGAGGATCGCGCACGCCAAATGTGGGGTCAGCCTTACATAACCAGTCTACTGGTTATACTTTTTGCACAAACTGCCTTTTGCAGGTAACCAGTCTCTCGCCCAGTACATTTTGTAGTTAACCCGAATCGCACAGTGTACTTTTGCCGGTAACCCGTTCAGCACAGTGGCATTGGCACGTAACCCGTCTTGCACGAAGCCCCTTGTAGCTAACCCGTTCAGCAGTGCTTTGGCACGTAACCCGTTTTGCACAAAGCCCCTTTTGAGGTAACCCGTTTAGCAGTGCCTTTGGCTTGTTACCCGTTTTGCGCTAAGCCCCTTTTGTAGGTAACCCGTTTCGCTCAAAGTGCCTTTTACAGGTAGCCCGTTATAAAGTGCCATTAGCCCCTTTGCCTCAATGATTTTCAAAATAACAGGGTCTCTCTGTGATGTGTTAATAAGAGAAACAATCATAAAGGAACTTAAAAACTTTATTTATTGACCAATACACTGTTCACTCGCGAGATCGCGGTACAATAGCTTGGGTCCCGTTCACACTTACGTATAAAAATACACGAACAGCACACGAACAAAACGTACCAATCTTTTTAAATATTTCAAAAATCCTAAAAGCCGATCTATAAATGCGTTTTTGGAGCATTCCATTCGTGCGTTTTGAATGCGATAAACTTCTTGATCATTCTAGACTTGCTGTTTAAACGCATGCACAGATTTAGCGCATGTAGTTGAGAAGGATTTTTTGCGTGACTGCGCAAAATCCCTTACAGAAAATAGCCAAGAAGTTCAACGCGAAGAACGGGCTCTGCCAACGGAGAATGGACCTTATACCGTCACCATAAGCTCCTATTTGAGCCGCTGCAGCAGCGTGGTGTTGAGGACATCGGCTTGCGCTAGGGTCGCCGCGGGGTTCGCCAGCTCTCTGCTCGGGAACGTGGTGAGGAGAACGAATGCTTGAAGCTGATACGATGGTTCGGCGCGCGACACATATGCTTGTAGGTCGCCGACTGTATGCGTGTGGTTGAATCGACCGGTCAGCCGGCTGCCGTCTGCGAGGCGGAACTGCGGAATAAAAGTAATTATAATTAAACACTAAAGTAATATAATTATATTAGTGTCGTTAAGCTGTGGATCGAATGCAGGCAAGTACCAATGCAATTCTTTCAATTATATGTATGTACTTTTTAAATTTTATCATAGACAAAGACATCTTTCTTTGACATGGCAAAGGAAAACATCGTGAGGACTACTGTTACAGACAACATCCAAGAAAAACCTATAAAAAAAAATAAAGCTAGGCGGTTCACAATGAAATAGACATGTTCAAATTTGCGTTAGATGTTCTTTCCACCTTGTATTATATTTGAAGACTGTTAGACAGCTACCGAAGAAGATGACGGGAGGACCTGGACAAATTAAACGACCAGTGGCCCACTTTAGCCCTGGATTGGAATAACTGGAAGTCATGGGGAGAGGAGAGGCCTTTGCCAGTAGTGGGATGGTGCAGGCTAGCAGTATCAGTAGACAGTTACCTGTATGGTGGTGACGGGCTCGGATTCGCTGAGCTTGACAGCTTCCTGCGCGGCGCGCTGGTTGGCGGCGCGGTCGGCCACGTCGGCCGCCACGGGCGCGGTGGCGCCTACGGTGGGAGGCGTCGGGCTGCAACACAAGCAGCTTAGTTAATACACATACACAAGAGAAGGATTTTGAACTAAACACAATCATAAATCATATGTATAACACATTTGCACGTAATCTTATTCCACCAAATTCAGTATCGTAATGTATCTCATTACGCACTTGTGCATTATAGTAATGTAAAACGCACGGTGTTATAATACATTACCAAGATGCTCCGACTAAAATGAACTGTACTTTTTTTAAATCTTAGCAAAGAGTTTTTATGTCGGAAAAATGGTCAACATTTTATAAATAAAATCAACTTTGTGATATAAATATAAAAAATAAACATTTTATTCGTTAATTTAATTAATTTTTGCAATAAATTTGTAACAAAAACAAAAAAATATTAAGTAATTTATTTTAATAGTAAAGTAGCTGTTTTCGTGCCTTTGACTTTAAATAAAAAAAAGTGCTGATGCACGCGCTACTAACTAGTAAAAAATATTCCGCGCGCTTTTTCTTTTCGCTCTATTGTTTTTATTTGAAAATTTCAGTCCGAGTTTTATTTATTTCCTCCCAAATATGTTATAAAACGTCGTATGACATTCGTGCACTTTGATAATTACAGCCTCTGCTTTCTTGTAGCATTATCGCCTCGGCTGTAATTATCAACTTACCGCACTTAGATCATAATGTAATATTATTACTCTAAATATGTTCATTCAAACACTTTTGCACATGTTATTTTTTAACTACAAGGTGAGGTCGGTGTTTCACTATCTGACTATTCAGAGAAGAAACAACGAATTAAAGTCTGTCAAATAGCTCATTCAATCCAAACAGATCCACAAATTAATAAAGAACCTAACGTGATGGTACACAATGATTGATAGTAAAACAGACTAAATAAAACTTTTTTGCAAAACCATACCATTTGTAGGTATGTCTTACTTCATAACACTAAAAGGTGTAAAATGACTCTAGCTTCGGAAGCCTGAGGTTTTATTTAATATTTGCCACCGACTTCCGGAGCCGAGCCGAGATTTTTATGCAGTTGTATTTTAAAAAGGTTTTTTTTTCAATTATCAGTTTTGTGTTGACATGGATTTTTCTTTGTGCAATTTATTTTAATATTAAAAGCAAACTATTAAACTGAATTTTATAACATTTATATGGAACTACACCGAATAGTGGTGACAAAAAGATCCAAATCATGCTGCCTACACATTGCATTAAAATGAATGCTTACACGCAATATACAACTGTTCTGTCTGCATCTAATTGTAGGATGAATGTGTAGCGACATCTATCTCGCCACATACGAACTATCCTACATCGCGGTATCAAAGTTATCCGCGCAATTTGAACGTATACAAATTCCCGACAACAACCGTCGGGCAGTAGTTAGCCCACCAGACACAACATTCGTCTGGTCAGAGGATCCTCCCTTTTCAATGGTGGATGAGGAACTTTACACCCTGTTTCTCATACCTCCAAACTAATAATTGAACTTTTTCTCACCTGCCAAGTAAATGTCCCTTGCCGGAGAAGGGTTGTGGCTTGGCGATGTGTCGCGGACACTCCTCATGTCGCCGATCTTCTAGAGACACGCGCACTTCGCCACCCGTGCCGGACAACTCTGGAGGGATCTCACTGGAAAACATGAGACCAAGAGAAATCATAATTATTACCCCTCTGACAGCTTATGTCACATTTATGCGACACATTTCCGTACCCTGGGTGAATTTTCGAGCGTTTCAACACCCGTCATTACCTTCCCCTAAATGTTAAGGGAAGAGAATGTATTTTATGGAATACTAGCTGTACCCTGCCACGCTTCGATGTGGCACATTGAATTGGGAATTGCAATCTTTTAAATTGAAACGGTGTATCGTGTAGGTGAAGTGAACTGTCAATCCCAAAAATATGTCTTTGAAAACTGTTAAATAGTAACTCGCAATATATTTTTTTACCATAAGTCGCATGTATTGTGATGTAGGTTTACTTACATTTTACTACTTATCACATAAGTTACAGTCGGTGGTATGTATTTATAATGGTTATTATTACTTATTGGATGACAGCTTTTATTTGGTGCATGCCACCGAACACCTTCTAAGGCAGCAATTTCCAACAATCGTTGTAAACATATAATATGACATTTTACATAAGAAATGCTAATCTTGAAGAACTTTCAATAAACTTTTTATCAACCAAATGCACTCAGTGCTTTCACATTACTTACAAACTTACAGCCCGCACATATTGGTCCTTCGAGCCGGATCCTGAACTTTTGACTTCATAGGACTTTTAGGACAGTATGTCTTACAGTTGAATTATATCTAATCTAGTACTCACCCTCTACGTATACAGTTGAGGAAATCGGCGTGGTCTGGGTCAGTGTAGTGCCGCAGTGCGCCCGAGTCCACAGTGAAGCCCTCGCGGTAGAGCCGCAGTCGCACCGAGCGCGGCTGGTCTGCACTCTGGAAGAACATTGAGTTATCATTAAGTTATGGCGACGCATAAACAACACTTGATGAAGATATAATTGAAAGAGCACTGGTTCCGAACTTGATCAAAGTTCTTAACAAAAACGATAAGACGTGATAAAAAGTGACCAATTACTTACTTGTGGTCCCTGTGGGTTCCCACCGGCTGCGTCAGCTGATGCTGGCTCGGTATCTTCAGCTGTTTGACCTGTGACACACGACATTATCGTCAGCACTTTACTTTCTTCAACAAGTCAATGGAATGGAAGCTGCTAGTTGTGAAGTGTCCAAAGAACTTTATTCCTACTGGACTTAGTTGTAGCATGTTTGGCATTGAATAATGTACATGAAGTACATCCCACCCATACGTACTAAACGTTTTGAAAACACCTTCATAGTGTATTCAGCTAAGAAGTGGAATTCCCTGCCAGAGTTGGTGTTTCCTGATAGCTACAACCTAGAGGTCTCTCAGTTAAGAGTGAATAATTTACTAAATACAAGAATACTACTTGGTGAAAGAAAAGCGCGAAATACTTTACTAATTTCAATTTATTGTTTACCCACCATGTTCATCTCTGTAGGTATCACCATACAAAACATAAAAAGCCTAAAACAGTAAGTCTGCCTTTGTATAGTTTTTCACTTGTGTACAAAGTTGTAATGAAAAGATAAGTGAATATAGTTACCAAGCCTGTACCCCACACCGCTGAAAGCAGAGCGCCCCCCTCGGCTTGTAGAAGAAGGCTCATCTTCAAACACGACCGCGCCACGCCTGTGTCAAGAGAATATTTAAGTTACAAAACAACACTGTAGACTCGCCTGGTTTTGCACAAACAAAAAAACCGGCTAAGAGCGTGTCAGGCCGCGCTCAGTGTAGGGTTCCGTAGTTTCCCGTCCGTCACAATATGTGTTCAAAATGCTTGCATATACGATTATACTACAAACTTAGTCCAGAAATTATTTTGTACAACTTTTTGTCTTTTTTGTACAAATACTGTTGTTTCCATCCAAGTTCAAAATAATTTTCCTAGAAAGTCCTTATAAAGTTCTACATTTCAATTTTTTTTCATATTTCCTAAACTTATGGTTCAAAAGTTAGAGGGGGGAGACACATTGTTTTATACTTTTGGAGCGATTATTTCCAAAATTACTGACATTATCAAAAAATGATTTTAGTAAACCGCTATTCGTTTTTAAATACCTTTCCAAAAATATATCACACGTAAGGTTGAAATTTAAAAAAAAATCACTTTACATATAGGGAGCCCCCCTATATGTAAAACGGGAAGTGATTTTTTTTACCCTAATAAAACATTTTTTTCCAATTTTTATTTTACCACTTTGTTGGCGCGATTGATACACATATTGGTACCAAATTTCAGCTTTCTAGTGCTAACGGTTACAGAGATTAAGCGTGGATGGACGGACGGATAGACAGACATGGCGAAACTATAACCCTCAAAAATGAGGGTTTCATTCATAGTTCTTCCTCATCATCTGCCTAGCCTTTCCCAACTATAGTTTAACCGGATGCCGCTGAATAGCAGTGTTTAACATGGAGCGACTGCCTGCCTGACCTCCACAACCCAGTTATCAACTGTCAGAGATCTTCAAATGGCAGCAAGGACCAACAGCTTATCATGCTTTCCGGGGCACGGAGGAGTCTTGATATGTAAAGAATGGTCATCCATACATAGTAGATCTATAGGATCTAGGATAGCAAAACTAAATACGGGAGTAATGCCCCCCTTTCCTATATTCTCAAAAAGTGTAATGATACTTTTCACGATTTTGACTTCGACATATTTTCAGGCATCATCACTAAATTTAAAAGAGCTGTGCTCAATAACATGTAATTTTTGTAAATTGTGTATGTTTTGTATTTTTTATCATTTTTGTATTTTTTTGTAATTTATGCAATTTTTGTAATTTTTTATTATTTTTTGTTATTTTTATAATTTAAAAAAAGGAGTTCCTATAATTTTTTGTAATTGTCGGAATTTTTGGTATTTTTGTATAGGCAATATTTCTTCTGTTTCTTTTAAATTTAATGTGTCTATTATTTAAAATAATCTTTTTTTAATTTAATTTAATTCCATGTTATTTATTTTAATCTTATTTTATCGTCGCTTATTTGTCAAATTTAATTTTAAAGATATTACATTGTTGATCTCAGTTTTAATTACTTGTTATAAATTAATTATTGTAAAGTGAGATCTGAATAAAAAAGAATGCTGTGCTCACCTATAATTTAGATGCATGCAATACTATTATAATTAATATGATTTGTAATGTGAATGTCTTTGTGTGTATTTAGTTGGTTTGCCTAAATAAATAAATAGTTCTTCCTCCACTTTAAAAAATATTTATAGTAAAAATAAACTCACTCTCTAACACTTTTGAACACTTCGGTGACTATGTCCTTTCTCCCCTTCCCTGGTCCGAGGATCTGTTGTCCAGAACGCTCCGACCCGCCCGCGTAGAATGCTTGACCTGAAACAATGTAAAAAATAGTGTGAGAAGAGCGGGTTGGACTACTGATTGCTTACAAACAATACATTTTTAGGAGGGAGACGGTTACAAAATATTTTTATCAGGGGACAAGACACTGTGTTTAAATTACCAAAGGCAGTCGCGAGATTAACACTAGTTTTAGTGCAATGTTCCAAATTACACACTGTTCATTGTTTTCTTTTTATTTTACTAGGCTATTTTTACTTTTTTATTAGGGGTGGTACGTAATTCTCATAGATGTCCTCTCTCCCTCTCTCTCTGTCAGGCTGTTACTTACTACTAAAAACCACTCCGGTGTTCGGTCGGACGATTCTTTCGCAACAGCCTATCGCTCTCAATTAACCCTTCGTGTTTTTAAACGTGGATCCACGCGAGATTCAATGCTTTTTAAATTGTAATTAGGATGGTAACTAAACTAACAGCAATTCTGAGCAGAATAGACAGGCTGAAGTGGAGATGGACAGGCTATATGCTGCGCTGCAACCTGGATAAGTGGATCCGTCAGGTGACACTCTGGTACCCTCGGGATAGCATTAGAAGGAAGGGAAGACCAGCCAAAAGGTGGGAAGATGACCTGGTGCTAACGCTGGGACCAAGGTGGACCAGAGTGGCAGCTGATAGGCAGCACTGGAGAGAGTTGGAGGAGGCCTATGCCGAAAGGCATTCCGTCATAAGAGACCTATTTAGTACAATTTAGTTAAAGTTTAAACCATTATTGTTTAAATAAAGGCTATTTTTATTTTTTTATAAGGGGCGGTACATAATTCTCATAGATGTCCCCTCTCTCTCTGTCAGGCTGTTAGTCTGTTACTGACTAAAAACCACTTCGGCGTTCGGTTGGACGATTCTTTCGCGACAGCCTATCGCCCTCAATTAACCCTTCTTGTTTTTAAACGTGAGAGATTCAATGCTTTTTAAATTGTGTCTGTAATAAGGGCATTCAGCCGGTAAAGGTTGTGGGCATGTCGACAATACCCACAATCCATCCATGTTTGTTGTAAGTTCTACACTCTACAGCATAAAATACACACAGACCTGCCTCACTCTCATCGGGAACTTCCTTATCTTTCACTCTTGCTATCTCTTTCCTCAACGCACTATTCTCACACAACAATCTGTCCACTTCTTTTTTCAGTTTATTCAACTCATGCACGTGATTAGAATCTTCCGACATCTCGTCATTTATCATCTGATAAGGGGCAAGTTTTGATTGAGGAAAACGAGGTGTGGGTGTCATTCCATGTGAACAAGTTGCTGTAGCTGTATTGCCAAAAAAAGTGCACTTTCATTTTTTGTGTTTGCTTCCTAAATCATTCTGCATAGTATTGTCGATACACACTTTCTATTGCAATCCAAAACATTTTCAAGGAAAATACCTAATATTTTCATCATAATGATTGGGCAGTTTATTTGTTAATACATTCAATAACAGAATGAATATTAATGATTGTACCCCCACTACATTACTCTATTAACAAAAAAATACTAAGTTTTAGGAGGAAATGGTACTACAAATACTAATGACAGCAGCCGTGGCTCACGCACAATGGTCCAATCCAGGACTTAGGCGATTATCACACTGCCCCGCATCACGCTGCATGTTGCGGGTCTCTGAACTGAATTGAACGCGTGTGGATGCATTTTCTGTGTGTTGGACAGTGCGTGTTTTCCATACAAACGGAGATACTCACAAGCAACGGAAGAACACGCATCCACGCGCTACGCTACATCATGCGGGGCAGTGTGTTAATCGCCTAAGTGTGGAAACTAAACCTGACACATAACACTGTAGTTGGTCCTACCAATAACAACTAGTATTACTATTCTTAAACAAACTGTCTCATAGATCCTAAGCCTACACATTAACTGACACAGTAAGATAGTGGTAAATGGTGCAGGAGAGGATCCATGACATGTTGCTACTAGCTACAGTTTGATCATTTGCCAACTGGTTGTTGACAAAACACCTCTAGCATTACGCAGTTACCTCAAATGTCATTTACCTATATTTTCAAGCATAAACAGTACTGACTAACAACACTTCATATGTAAACCTATGGGTCAGAAGGTAAACCCTACTAGCAATTTAGATGACTGGCAAAATTTTACAATTTCGCAACTAAATTTCAAATAGCTCATGGGAAAACCTGAGATGATAATAACACTGTCACTGCTCACATGACATAATGTTGGGTGAGCAGACCATAAATCTATGGAACAAATACGCATTTTTTCTTTGTTTATTGTCAACAGAAGTGGCTAAAGAGTGGGAGAATGGATGCAAGGCTCCCTAACTCTACTCTCTGACCAGGCTTTTGCCCGGCAGTGGGACACAACAGGCTCATAATAATAAATAAAAATAGTCACCTTCTTCTTCGTCACTTGAGCTCTCTTGCTGTAGCGAGTCAAGTGTAGCAAACTTTTGGCCTGGAGCCTTCTTTTTGTCTTTCTTCGGAGGTGCAAGAGGAGACCCTGGAGGTGACTCCATGTCACTGTCTGAGAGTGTAGGCAGTGATGACGCCGCAGCTGCAGGATTAGAGGGGGGCTCGTCTGCGTTCCCCCCGTGCTCATAGAAGCTGGATAATGCTACCTGGAAAAGGATTTATAGGTTTGATAAGTCTCTTGTTACTGGTGAAATAGCTTGTCTTTGGAAAATCAATCAAAGTTACTATTTTGAACCACAGGCCTCTTGAATACAGGAAGATTAAAAAACATTCTAATGAGATTGTTGTTACGAATAATTTCACCATGAATCATTGTTGACGTCGCTAATGAATAATCTTATTGTCATCTATGGGAAAATGGCCAACAAAGCAACCACTGTGGTATGGGCTTAAAGACAATTGATTAATAAATAGACGTACGTGAAATACTCGGTATGGACAATCCATTATTCATAGAAATGCTACATAACTATAATTGAAAGTATGCAGAACTACTACATACCTACAAAAGCTGCATAATCATCTTTGTTTCAAGCAAAACAAAAATTGATCCAATTTAATACAAGTCTCTATTGAGGTCAGTACCAAAACAAAACTGGTGCTTTTAATTCAAACGATCGATTGACGTTGTTACTTATAGCAGATAATACGTTATTGTGCTGAGAAAAACAGCAAAAAGGTGATAAAACAAGTAAATCACTTACGTCTAACTGCCAGTTTGATGACTCCAGGAAAAACTTGCTGCGGCCCTCCTCGGCCCCAGTAACATCGCAAAACTGTCTCAAAGTCTCGTCCTTATTGGTGGACATAATTAGAATATATTTTATTTTATTCAACTATTCAAGATATTCCATGAAAACGCCGATGACTTGCTCGCTTTTGGTTTTATTTTGTTACTTTGGTAGAATTGACATTGACTAGAGGTGGTAGCCTACGACACAGGTTATTAATAAGTTCTTCATTATGGTTTTATGAATTAATAATATTGAAATATCTAAATTAATTTATTATTAATTAAATACGATTTACGAATCCAAAGCTAAGAAAACTAATAATTGTAACTACAGTAAGTCACTAAAAAATCTAATAAAAAACCCATGGTCAGTGTGTTTGTCCTTGTATTATAAACGCTGACTGTACAGTTTAAAAAAAAGCTAGAAGGTATCCTAACAAAAATTTCTATATACACAAGACTGTGTATATACTATGTCCTATTCTCATGTATCATCATTTAGATCGCTGAAGATGTAAAAAAAGTTAAATTGTACGTGAAAGGTAAAAGAGCAACTGAAATACGCTAAACTAACCCTTTCTAAATGGAAAATCTGTCTATTAAAAGCCAACCAAGAGCTAACAAAGATTCTACTGAAGGCTACTACCAAGAGCTTTAGGTGGCTACAGTACATGTCATACATTTCAATTTTTCACTAGGTACAGCTTGGCAAAAAACACCATGGAAGGCTTCAATGTGCAGGATTAAGACTATTAAGTAAAACATTTTTTTACATACTGTTAATAAGCCAGATGTAGAAAATACCCTTTTGTTTATCTACTTCCAGCACGATTTTTCTTAGAAAACGCTAACAGATTTCCCTAAATTAAATAATAGATTTAGATTTATTTTTTAGACTATGACACGATAATTTATTTTGTACTATTTCTAATGCAAACGATAAAACAAACAATTCTATACCTTGATATCACACTTATAGTATAAGTTAAGTAGAAATTGAATTTTCATTCACTTAAAAGAGTAAGTATGGAGTTTCTTGCCCATTCTTCTCCATACGAAACTACCTTTTGGAAGGGGCAACTAGAATCATTATATTTTATTTAACTTGTAAGTTTAACGTTCAAAAGTGCCTTTTAAATGGCCTAATTGAAATAAATGATTTGACTTTGACTTTGACTTAAATATTAATTCACCAAAGTATCAATTAATCTCGGCGCGCTATACCAGAAAGCAGAAAAAATGTAAACATAACCAATGTGCTCGACATTAATTTATTGTTTCAAATTTCTAGTTATTCCATAAGCAAGCAAATTAATATAGCTTTGTATTCATCAATTAACACTTGATTTACCTAAAATCAACATAACAAACTCTTACATACCTGTATTAAAAGCGGAACTTTAAAAAACATTGATAAGTTCAGAAAGAATAGTTTGGGCCTCATGTTCCGCCAGACATCGCCTGTACACCTTATAAATAACCTCCCTGCCAGCACTCCGAATGGTTTTATTCATTATTCTTCACTTTTTACCTATATTAATCAACGTTTGGTGGTCGAAATTAAAATTTTACGAAATTGTGAACTTTGTTTAGTATGAGATGTCATTATTTTGAAAATGTTGCCAACAGACAAAAATTTAGTTCCGTTTCTACACTTTTTTGCCAAGCTGTACCTGACTGCAAAATAAAAGGCTTTAGATTTTACGCTTCAAATTAAAAGACCCCTCTCTATTTTAATAAAAAAGTAGAAATAGTGCTACCAACATAAAGAAAAGTAATGTCATTTAGCATGACACTGATGTTGATGACTGATGTCACTTTGACGATTGCCCATTCTGTTTTTTTTTCACGTTCGACATTCGTTTCGTCGTCTTTGGCTCTTTGTATCTTTTTGGTTCATTCATTGAAGCTCATTTGAACTCATTTCAGTCATTTCATTCATCACAATCATCTGCAGTTTACTGCAATGCTGTGAAATGATTTTCGTCGTTAAAAACTATTAGTTTACTTTTATTTGTGTTCTCAAATGAATTGGTAAGTTATTAACTTTATTCTTTAGATACCTACTTACAAAGTGACTATCTGGTTTCTTATTGGCACGTTCTGCTTTTAGATGCCGCCGGGTGAATAAATGAAGACTCCTCGAAACTCATCAGGGACCACCGCAATGAGGAAATACTATCAACTTATACTCGTCATCGTGTGTTTTATAAGCATTGTAACATTACTCATATACCGCCATGAGTATTACAGGCTTAGGTATGTGCTAGAAGTGTTGAATTTCTTCGGCAAACCAGGACTCTCAGAGATCGAGTTTTGCGGTCCCGGTTTTAACGCTACGATGCTTTCTGAGATTCTTCGTAATTCGTCCATGGAAATTCGCGAAACGCCGCCCCTGTTTCAGCAGATTGACGAAAATTTCTACTCATATTCGTCATTCTTAAGGTCTTATCAAAAGTATGACAAATTAACGCCAATGCATGCTCACAATATAGACACTATTGTTATCGGCAAAGCGAACGTCCCGCCTAACTTTCGGTGCAACATTTGGCTGGAGAACACAAACAAGCCGAAAGCAGGAAGGTTCAATTACAAAATTGTATCGGAACCAATCAATGATTTCCGTTTATACATCTTCCAGTGTTCAATGAACAAGAATTTGGGAAAGCCAAAGGGAATAAGTTTCTATGTGAATGATTACAACATCAACCCTATACACGCCCCAATTAACAGAGTTATTCAGGTGAACACTAAAAGAAAACCTAGGGAAAGAAGTAGCATTAAATTTGTGAATAATATAGAACCTGCTATTTGTGTCATACCAAACCAAGTGCCGTTGGTGTCAAGAGATGCATTCATAGAGTTCCTAGTCTTCCATCATATGATGGGAATAAATTACTTCACAATGTACGACAGTATGATTTCTGAAGACATTATCCGGAGACTGAATTTACTGCCACCTGATATAACTCAGTGGAATATACAATTTTTCCCTTTGAACTATCCATTTGTATTTGCTAAGTCTTACAGCATTGTAAGAAATGCTATCGAGCTTGACTGCTTATTCAGACACTTTAGATTTGATAAAGAGGAAGCTGAAAAAGTAAGTCATGCTATGGTGTTAGCTTGGGATGAATTCTTAGTACCAAGAGTCCACAATAATGTGAAGGAGATATTCAATGATTTTGATCCTACAAGGAAGTTCAAGACTTTAGAAGTGAAACCACTTTTGTTTTGTTTGAACCAAGCTGATGACGATAACACAGAAGAAGGCTACCCAGAGATGATGAAGAAGACTCATTACTACAATAATATAATGCCTCAAGACTTGAAGTCAGTATATGTAAGGAATTTAGATGCCATGCAATCTTTTGAAGATATTTTTAGCATTAATTCGAGTAGTAAGGTACTGCCTGTAGAAATATTAGCAGCACATAAATACACAGAGTGTAGGGATCCTAAAATGATTAATCCTAGTGGTGTGGGGTACAATGAGACACAAATGCAGGTGTTCCAACATAGATTCGAAGGGTCTATGATGAAATTTGGGCAGAATTTAGTTAGCAATAAAATTTATCGACTGTATCGGTCAGGCAAGATTTGGGAGAAGCCTTCAAACGAAATTGTTAGAGACATGTTGTGAATTTCAGGTGAGTAGGAGTGATGGTAGAATATTATAGAGTATACTATAGAAATCAATGAATGCCAAGCAAAATTTCCATTTTAGGTAGATACAGAATGCTTTGAGCTGCAAATAGGTTGTAGTCTTAGCTCAAAAGCATGACAATTTAGTATTATAATAGTTGAGACCTAACTGCCATAGTTATTAAAAAAATAACCTATTTAGTTTTTTTCTGGTTGTGTCTGTCTACAATGGGAACATTGTATTGAACCATTAAGAATGTCTGTTTCTCAATATAATCTACTTGACCGAATTATTTTTATGAAATTGTTAAGATTATTATCTGAAGATAAAGATTTGTTAAATTGCATTGCAGTACACGCTAAGAAATGTGTAAAATGATGATTTATTTTATTTTATATTGTTTTGATTAAGTATAAGATGTTTTTATATTTTTTCTTTGTTCAGTATAATAAATAACTACCTAGTTTATGAATAGAAATTGTTATAGAATATCGTTAAGATGTGCCTTGATTATAATGGTGGCTAGCTAGATACTCAATTTTCATTCTTAAATGTAGTTACATAAGACTGTTTTTTTATGAATCAATTATCCTGTTCTTCCTGTCTTCAATTTTTTGACCGCCAGTCGTGTAAAGATATCAAACCAAAATGTACCCTGAGCGCCACGCGTCACGACTGCGTGACAATTTTGGAGGATTCATTCGTACCTTGGCGCCAATGGCACGTTTGTGCTTTACTGACATGGCAATCAAAAGGTTAACACCTTCGAAAAACAACGCATAGAAACCTATACTCCAATTACAATAGCATTAGACATACATTTAAAAAAGGTTATTTTTCATGCACACTTTGTTACTATTTTATTAAGCATGTTACAATTACGATAGACGCCAAAATTATTCTTATCTATTTTTACAGTAGATGTCACACTTAGTTGTAACCATTAAAACAATTTATTTCAAGAAATGATGTGGATTTCAAGTAAAGGTGGAGGCTGCCTCTATGGTCTAGTGGTCGCAGCCGCTACTGCTGAGCATGAGGTCCCGGGTTCGATCCCCGGGTCGGGCAAAGTGCTATTGAGTTTTTCCATCTGGTATTTCTCAGTAGCAGCCCGGAGTCTGGATTTGTGCCCGATTGATGGCAATAGGCTCGCCCCCTATTACATGAGACTTAAACATAACTGGCGAAATGTGGGTGTACTACCAGGTACACCTCTGCCCAGCCCTTCGGGGATTACAGGCGTGACGTTATGTTTTTTTTTATGCTAAGTGGATTTCAATTAGTTATTTTATTTTGACTGGCCTGTTAGTCTAGTAGTTAGTGACCCTGACTGCTATGCCGGAGGTCGTGGGTTCGATTCCCACCCAGGACAAATGTTTGTGTGATGAGCACGATCATTTGTTCTGTGTCTGGGTGTAATTTATCTATAATATGTAGGTATGTATTTAGAAGTATATAAGTATGTTTATCCGCTATTTAGTACCCATAACACAAGCTCTTAGCTTAGCTTGGGACTAGATGGCGTTGTGTGAAAAGTTGTGGAATATTTATTTATTTATATTTATTTATTTAATAGTTTTTCATTTTAGTTGAAAATTGTAGTGTCATTGATAAAAATCTCAAAGAAGCAGGTAGGAACAATACATGGACGATCTTCGTTTCACTTTCTTCTAAATTTGAAATAAATCAATTTGAATAAAAACTGTTTTCACTTAAATGTTCTGCATTCCTGCTTCTACAAGCCTTTTTTTCTAATGCTATTTGGAAATGGAATACTCCATTTCCAAATAGCATTAGAAAAAAAGGCTAGTACGAGTGCAGAAAGTGAGGCAAATAATGCTAAGCCGAAATTGACTTCTTAACTCGGCGAGCCGTGTCAGCAGGAATAAAAGTCATGTTCCGTCGAACACAGCTCGCGAATAAACACATACGGCTCGCGCACACAAAGATAATAAATTGGACTCAATCTCGCCCGTGGTTTGTACTAAACGCGGCTTCAATGCGTTATTATTCTTAGGTTGAAACTTACAATGGCTCTTAGTTTTTAAGATAAACACGTCCTTTTATTTTGTGCTGCGATCTACCAAACAAGCAGCACCAGCCTTTGAAATGATTGAAACCAAAATGCGACACTGCAAAAAAACTGCCAACAGCTGTATTGAGATTTAACCTGTGTCGCTTTACGCAAGGGTCTTTTTTGAGGGTCCAAGTTATTTCATCATTTTTGATTCATATTTTTTTTTTTTTTTTTAATATTGCACAACTTTTTCACACAACGCCATCTAGTCCCAAGCTAAGCTAAGAGCTTGTGTTATGGGTACTAAACAGCTGATAAACATACTTATATATTTCTAAATACATACATATTATAGATAAATTACACCCAGACACAGAACAAATGGTCGTGCTCATCACACAAATATTTGTCCTGGGTGGGAATCGAACCCACGACCTCCGGCATAGCAGTCAGGGTCACTAACTACTAGACCAACAGGCCAGTCAAAGCCCATTGCCCATTGTTTAAAGTTTTTACTATTTTTAACTAATTAGTTACCCTACAGGTCTCATTTCGTTTCTCGATGGTTTATAAAACGGGCCCTCAAAGGAGATGCACACCTTTTTATAGTAAACTGCATTCAAGCAGCGAATTTGCAGTCGGACTGTAGTTGAAATGCTGTCTGTTTGGAGCCTCGGGAGAAGCCAAGTTTGCAAGTAATGTATTGACAGTGCTGTTACCTAATCCTGGCGTGTTGTGTAAAAGTATTAATTTGCTGTTTTCGCCTGAACATGTTTAATTGTTTTCTGTTTTTTTTATTGAATGTGAACTTGCTGTAAATGACTTTAACAGTCAAGCCAGTTCATTAGTCAGTTTTTACGGCAAAGTTCTAATACGATTTTGAACTTTAGTTTAAACCTTGTGAGGTGTATATTTCCTTGCAGCACCTTTCGCAAGTGCCACCTAGCAAGCACTTTGCGATTCTCTTCCAATGTTAGCAAATATATTTTTTTAATACATAAAATTAGTTACTTTCACGTAGTTTCTATAATATCAACATGTATGTGCACTATTTAACAAATGTATTCGAATTAACTATAGCCAAGTATTGATACTAAAACTAAGGTGTAAAATTTTATATACCTTCTGTTGTTTGTTAACATTTGTCTGTGAAAAAGCAACTATTTGTTTAATTATTTGATCGTCACAGTCAGGCCGCCTCAAAATGCGCCCAGTACGCCACGCGTCACGACTACGAGACGAATTAAAGGATTAATCCGTATCTTGGCGTCGGGGGCACCATTTTGGATTCTTGACGTGGCGATCAAGAGGTTTGTTATTGAATGAAATTCAGTTGAGTGGATTTCATCAATTGTTTCAAATATAGATCTATTATACATGTGATTGAGTGAACAGAATTAAAGACTGAATTTTAAAGTGACATTGTAAGCAATAAACCCGTTCAGATTACTATTCTAGATAGGGAATTGATGAAATCTACTCTATACCTGCTATGTAAAATGTACGTGCGCAGATCTTTTAACAATGTTATAAGCTTTGAAGTCTCGTTTCAAAGACTGCATCACTTTTGCAAACACAAAGTGTTTTCAACTGCCATTTTTATTCTGTTTATATAATTAAAATAAATAAAAACACTTAAAATGATACTAGGTAAATGTTTATTTCTGTCATCTATTCTAAGTACAAGGCAGGCATTGCCCGCTAATCTTCACAGACAAAGTATTAAACACAAACCAAATTGAAAAACTTTAAAAATAGTCAAACGATATAAACCGTTAATTATACACGAATAAAATATTAATATCACTATAGAAATAAGTACAAGGATTAAAAATGAGCATAATTTGAGCAATACATAGCGTATTGTCGTTGCCACAAAATAATAGTAGAAAATTTTGGAGGGAACTCATTAACTAAAATATAAATATAGGTAGTTTTAAAGCTTACATAAGTTTTTTTTTTTATATTGCAACGAGCGAACTTAATTTAAGGCTATGAAGTACTGATTAATATCTCACTAATGTAATAATTATCGACTTTTATTGAATACTGATTACGCAGTTAAATGGAAATACATCGATAGCACAGTGATGATTGCGTATCTGTTATTTAAAACAGCTGGAACCCTCCGACTTTTGAGAATATAACATGTAGGCTAATGTATATAACAGGTACTATTTCTAGATACATTTAATGTAGATATTAATAACATAAGGTACAACTGCATTTAACACTTTCTATGCCCAGCGAAAAATGGATCGAAATATAACGTTCATATGCCAACAACCCGTATCCGAGTCGTCGCTATACGTAGCTATAGATGAATTCTGTTCAAGGACAGGACCCGACTAGCGACTCCAAATCTAAGTATGCTAATGGTTGCCGAACATAAACTACGACAAAGGTATTTTTTTAATAAACAGTAGAAGGCAACAAATAATTGGAATCATTTGTTGGCTAAGTTTAAAAAAAAACGATTTTGGTCACCCTTTAGGCGTGTTCTACGGTGGACTCGGATCCGGGTTATTGGGCATAGGGTTCCCGTTAGGTAACCATCGCTCCGTACACAAATATGGGGTATGTTAATTTATCAAACAATTTGGGGCATATCAGTTAATAATATAGTTTTAAACTGGGCAGCGAAAGTGTTGAACAAAAGTTTTTTTTTTACTGACGCAGTCAAAGGGCGATAACAATGACATGAGCTTTAGCTATAAATAGGTTGAAAATTATAGGAAATTCAGAACGTAAAACTGTCCTTTTAAACTGAATTTCATTATTATAGAAGGCACGAACTCTTGAGTTCCTGGCCACAAGAGCGTATTGCAAGCCAATCTTGCACTAGAAGCTCGCAATTAATATATAACTCTGAAATAGCAACATTTTTAATGGTATACATATTTATAGCTGCCAGACAGTCTGAAGTAAGAGGCATGTATAAGTAATAAGACTAAATAGATGATGCCTCATTTTAGACATGTAATGGTCAAAATATTACACGAATTTTATGAACATATATTCTGAATATAGGTATGTTGTATTTGCTTACTACATAATATATTTTATTTAAAAGTGAAGTAGTTTCGTAAATATATCAGTAGATCTTTTAATAAAATAAGCCCCATTCTGGTTCCAGTTCAATTATCTAAATGCAATATTATGCTTAGGTCTATATTAGCAAAATACCCAATGAATAAGACAAACTTTATATCCTATTTAAGGAACAATAATTTATTTAAATGCATCGTTTCTGGCCATTGGAATGCGATTGTATTAAAAAAGCGTATAATTTGATTGAATATTATTTGAAAATAGGTATCAATGGCCGGGTTTTAAGCATTGTTAAATAAATGATAAATAGCGAAACACATAGGTACTCTATCATAACATGTGTTTGAAACATGTCGTCTTCGTTCAGAAAAATAGAACTTTTTTTTAAATTTTATTGTCATGATGTTTTGAAGTCGAAACCTCCGACGAACGCCAACGATCTACACAAATAAAAATTTAGTATCATAAACTCTAAATCCGATTCATTTAAAACATTTTTAACTACTAATTTTAAAATTGCCATATACTTTTTTTATTATTATTTATTAAACACTTTTTGTATCGAATAAATTTTATAATTTTTATTGCAAGTTGAAAATTTCGATCTCGCGATAGAAACCTAACTCCATTGTTCGGTTTATAAGATATATCTTAAGATTAATATGTTCAAACATCAACGTCAATATATATACACACAGTATGAAAAGGTATTCCTAAACAAGAAAATAGATTTTAAATATCACCTTGTCTAAAGACTAAATAGTAAAAAGGATTACAGTAAATGCACGAAAAATAGTTACATAGTCTTATGAGTTTTTTTTTATAACAACAGTATTCTAAATGAGCTAAACAACTGCTGTGTGCGGCTTACGCTTACGACAAATTATATTACAAAGAAGTTTTTTTAATCATATTTGATTAATGCCGTAAAAGGCGCCATTTTTAACACACAATAGCTGCACACAAACCTAGAATAAATATGAGCAGCCGAATTTACAGTGATTATATTTGGTGAAGTAAAATCAACCTTGAGCGAGTTGGTTTAAAGTTGATTTTGGCTTGGGGTCTATTTGTAAGTAGGTCTGTTAACTCGGCTGGCAGACTAGCAATTGAATGTCGTTTTACAAAAGGCTTTAGGGCACTTTTTCAGTTCGTTCTTATCAATCATGATGAGTTAACATTTTGTATTTCTTCGACACAAATTCAACTGAATTTCACACATTTACTCGTGATCTTGTCACGAAGTTAAGCTTACCCTAATAAGCTCTTAAACTGCCCAGTAACCTTAAAACCTTTGTATAGCAGTCAAGCATCAAGAAATTCTATGGTAGCATTTGTACAAAACATGCAATTGCCAATCTGGAACATTAATTATTATTACAAGTTATATTCGGATAACATTCTATTATATATAATAGTAAATATGCCAACATATATACAGTTAACAGGTATATTTACTTTATTAGGTTAAAACGTAGTTGCTTATAAAATGTAACAATTACATCACTATTGAAAATATATAATTATGTATTTGATTTGAAACAGCGTGCTTCAAGATTATTCTGTGTAGTAGATTATAGTTTTATTTTTTAAATAGAAATTGTTTATCTGTGCATAGACTTAGCCAAGGATCAGAAATTACGTAAATATAGATACGAAATATTTTGGCACTAGTACACTCATAGCCTTAAACCGCCATTTTGGTTTAAGGATTTTGTATGTATAAAATGTATGTTTTCTGTCTTTCTTTCCCGTTGTTAAACCATTATAGGTACTACTCAGTTAAGCACAAAACAGTAAATAAGTAAAGTGAAAAGATTTTGTTTCTTCGCAGGGATTTAATTGAACAACTACATACCTGATTGTAATGCTGAAAGCTTTATTATCGCAGAGTAACTTAGCTATGCTTTATTTTCAAATTAGATGTTACAAATTATTCAGGAAGAGTACGTAATTTACCAAGTCGCGATCAGCTAAGTCCTAATGCATTAATAATTATAATTCAAGGTAAAAATGAGATAGGGAATTTTTCCTCTCGTTTGGTAGATATTTTTTTTTTAATGTTTCGTGAAAAGGGACGTAAATGTGTAACAGGAAACCGGGGTAGCTCGCGCTATTTGATTTTTTCCAATAAGCGTACGCGATGGCGGAGAGACGGCTGTGAGATGGTGACAACCCATTGGTACCACGTCGTTTATTGAAATGCGTATTTAATTAAAATCTATACAATGCCTTTTTTTAAATGGAATCTAAGCCCTGGCTAAATCCATGTTAATTTATACCATTCATGTCATATCGAGTATTACTTCTATGCAACATAAATAGTAGTTATAATAACGAGTAACAAGTGATTCAAAAAGTTTATAATGTATGTAAAAATGTTTCATAACAAACAATTTTATCAATTTTTTAAACATTTTTATTGATAGTGTTGAAAGCATTTACGTTTATATTGCACTTATACAACCAATTGCTTTTAGTCAATTTCTTTTTTTTAAAAGCTCTTCTGCTTTTTCATAATATTATGTAGTAACTATTTCCCATATAATGGTAAATGCTCTCAACATACATATCAATGTATAATATTTAACAACAAGATTTTTCATTTATTTCGAAAACATCTAATATAACAATTTCTATTATTTATCTATAGACCGCTAAATGTAGACATCTTTCTACGGTTTAAATCTTAAATTATTTTCCCTGTTACTTATAAATGGTAAATCGAATACAATCTCGATACAAAATCGACTAAACGATCAAATAATTTAACACTGATCGTAAGCTAAAATTAGTGTGTTGACTTTACACAGCAGTGAAGGATTTTCGATCGAATGAAATCGATTAAGTATCGATTATCAAACATAAACATCGAATAACCATCGATTAGTAACTGGGAACTAGAATAAAAGTAATGTTATCGCCCACTTCTTTGTTCTATTGGTTATATTATACATTTCGTTATACATTCTACAGTAACGGCCATTTTACGGCAACCGTCACTTGATTTTTCAGCTCTCAGATCTTCATTTGTTTGAACTTTGACACAAAGTACAGATGTCTTTTAGTTAATTTACTGTCTAAACGCATTTTCACACAAATTCATAGTCTATTTTCGCGTAATTTTCTATTATTTTTCTATATGCAGTCAACCACGTATAGCACTTGCACTACGAAAACCGCCCTTATTGCCACGGAATAAAGACGCTATTAGTGTCAAATTGGCACCATTAGTGTGTGGTTGACTATTACATCTTAGTCCATTCTTGACGTTTAGTTAACGCATTTGGCTAAACTTGTCACTTTTTTTATTATAGTATGTATACATGAAGTCTAAAGACTAACTATTTTAAGTTTCACCTCACACGACCTTCCTTCTTATAAAAATAATAATTTAAATAAAAAGGAACAGTGTAAATAGTTGCCTTAGTAAAAAGCTGCGATTAAAATACTGTTACAGTAAAATAGATTTTATAGGGTTAAAATAGAGATCATTTTTAATTAAAATGGAATGTCTGATAATTATTATAAGCTCTCATTGTTTGTTTTGTACTTTACATAATAAAATGTGAAAAATTTATATTTTTTTGTAGAAAATAAATGAATAGGAGATAATAACCGCCTGTAAAAAGATTAAAAAATACTTCGATTTAAAAAGTAGAATATTGTTAAAAATATTTTGTAAATTATTATTTCTGAAGATTAAGAGTAAAAATATTTTTATTGCTTATTAAAATTTTGATAACAAATGTAGATGCAGGATGAAAAAAATGTTACTAAATCGTTATTTTTAAGTTAGTATTTAGACTAGGAATGAGCTGTCTGCATAGTCGATTGTTTCGAAATATCGATAAATTTATTTGCCATTTTAGTCAGCACATCACTAAAATTAACTATGAAGGTAAAGATAGATAATTAAGAAGTTATTTACGTATTTAGTCAGTCATAGATTTATAGATGCTGACTAGAGTTATCTTGAAGACAGTCGGTAGTAAATTCTTTAGAAATGCAAATAAGTTTACTTTATACCTATTAAAATGTTAGTAACAAAAGTTTTTATAGTTAAAAATATTCAGCAGGTAACGTTTTCAGCTCGTAAACGAATCATTACAGCTTTTGAACAAGACCTTCTCCTTTTTAGAAGTCGGTTAAAGAATTCAAAGTAGTGGTAGTAATTATAAAAGTAATTATCTATAATTGTTAAAAAAAAGTTGACCATTCTCAAACCTGTCATATTAAAATCGTTAGTTGTCAATTGATAAGTACCTGTCTATGTGACTTGCTCTCTATATTTATGGCAATATGTGTCGATATTCATCGCGTCCTATGTTTGAAAAAATCGTCTGCTCGTCAACGTGTACAAAGTAATGAATATTGTCGAATTGTCAAAATTAAAAGTATTGCCACTGCAAGTAATCTGTTGCATACTAAGACTGTTAAGTCAATGTAAATGTTGCCATTTCTTTAGTTGAATTATGACCAGTCAGTCGATTCTGTAACAAAAATGCCCCAAAAACTTGGTTGAAGAATGCGTGAAGCGTTTGTCAACCTTAAGTATTAGTACGGGATCTCAGTTCACTTCACCTACATTTTCACAAGGATATTTTATTTAAGGTTTTAATATGTAGGTTTTTTAAAGGTCAACTAAGACGTCATAAATTCACAGAAAGTAAAAGAATCTACAGCAAACAAAATGAAAGTACCAGGGTACTATAAGTGTTCGGAAGGTCTTATGAGAGGCGACAGTCTCAGGAGCGCGTGTGCGGCGCGCTGGGTGGCGCCTGTCAGAAGAAGATCACCTCCTCCTCCGACGTGCCCGCCGGGGGGCCCGCCGGGGGCCCGGCCGGGGGGCCCGCGCCCGTCTCCGGGGACCGCACGCGGAACTTGTCCGGCAGCTTTGGGTATGTGTTTGTTCTGTGGACATACAAGATGCTTTTAATACAAACTCACGCCTTTTGTCCAGGGACGTGTAGCGGGAACCTTACATATTTCTTTAGAACCCAAGTGAATTAGAAGCGGTAGGTACGCAAAAAATAAATTAGTCTCGTAATTCATTGTAGTATTTTATTCTTTATATTAAATTTTCTTTTTCTTATATTGCTTTTACAGACCAGCACATCAAGCTGAATAATGTGTGAAATTTCTTTATTAGTTTTTCAACTTTATTGCAAATGAATAAGGTTTAATTGAGAAACGAAATTCTTTTATTTATTCTTTTAGCAAAACAATCATAATTACAGGAGAAGGCCTATCGCCTGTCTATACCTATTTCAATATTGACCAGCCCGTTGGTCTAGAAGTCAGAGGTGAAAATTGTGGAATATTAATGTTGTTATTATAGTATAGGCTCCTGGAATCGTCTTTGCGTTAGGTGGCCGTCCTCATGCAGTATTTGAAGGTCAATATAGATTTTTGGAGTGAAGTTACCTGGTTGCTTTGTTGTTGATCTGTTGCTGCGAGGGCAGCGGCGCAGGCGAGCTGCCTGTGCGAGTGTGGTGGATCACTAGACCTTGGTTTTGGTGCTGTAACATACAACACGACTTCATTGTAATACGGAAAAAAAGTCTCCGAATTCAGTTTATGACAAGCTATAGCCTATACCAGCTTTTGCCAAAGTATTTATGGGTCTCGACCCCTCCGCAAATGAATATTGGGTGGGCCCAGTAAAATATTGATATGATAACAAATCGACCTACCGAGACCGGGCCAACAGACGGTTGAGACGGCAGCTAATTCAGAAAGGAATTATCATCCGTTTCCGCGACAGGCACAATATCAGAAGAAAATAAATTGACTGTATGATCAATTTTTCAATCACAAGGACTAATAATAGCCATGGGACTCGTAAAGTTAAAACTTTTATCGGGAGAATATAATTTTAAAATCTAAGCATGCATAATCTAAGATGGCGGAATAAGCTGGACGCTTTATAAGGCTAGTCCGCAATCGCACTAGACTGGGGAAAATGGAAGGAAAGGACTTTGCCCCAAATAGGGCAACATACATTATACTTTCATTCAGAAACTCACACTTTTTCCCAACTACATCAGTGCTATTCTGTATTAATCACCGCGTTAATTAAGCTGTCTATCTATAGTAGGCATTGACTTCACTTCACTCAAGTTTTCAAGGGGCGACTTTCATTGAATCGACCGGCTGAACGCTACCTGCAAAGATCCTCACATACTCATTTTCTTTCGTTCCGTTCATACTTTAGATAGATTACACAAGCACGCCGATCGCAAGTACCATTCACCTGGCCTTACTAAAGAACGTCACTAAAAAGGTCAGGGTATGTTCTTCTAGAATGTCCCCACAACGTTTCTACTTACCTGCCTTTTGTCAGTCTCCTTTCATTCATCCGACGAGACCAAACCATCAAGGCATATACGCATTCTCATAACAAAACAAAATGGCGTCGACGCTTAAATAAACGGAATCCTGAGAAAATACCGAAATAAACTAATAACTGTTATGCGGGAAACAGCTCAGAGTTAAATAAATTTAATGCAAACGACTGTTTATTTTTCTTTAAAAGAACTCCACACCGCGCTCGCCATCTTGTATAGGTACCTTCCATTGAATTAGAAAAATGATACCTTCCTTCTTCGTTCCATCCTACAGTCTCTTTCTCCTATGCATTCGTCTCTTTCACTCATTCGGTTTCTCTCATATTATGAAAATGTTCATTGCTCTTATTCCGAAAATTTTGAAGAGGTTTTACCACTCTATATTACTTACTTTCTCGAAGATGAAGTTCTACTTATGCCGATTTTCGGTTATATCTAATAATAATAATTAAAATGCTGAATTCTAACATCAAAAGCGGAACAGACAAAATGGTTGTATACACATCGAATACTGAAGAGAATAGATGTGGAAGCCAATTGCGCGGTGGTACAGTATAGTTAACTACCGAAGCTGAAGTGGGCGCGCATTAATTTAATATTACTATTTTCTTCTTTTCGTTTGTTTGCCAGTCAGAAACCCGTAATTCTGACAACTTGTCTTACTAATACTTAGAACTATCCAGCAACGTGGTTGTAGAAATCAGATGGAAGTCAATTAGTATGTTTTCTTCATCTTCTCATTTTGTGTTAGATAGGCACTAACCTGTGCCCAAAGTGCGAGTTGTTTTTACGCTAACGCGATCGACGCGTTCACCGCGTTAGGCTCTCTGATTGGTTAAAAGCTTGGAGCGGGCCAATCGGAGCGCCGAACGTCATGAACGTGTCGAGCGTGTTAACGTAAAAAAAAACTTTTTTACAAAAAAAAAACAACCGACTTCTTAAAAAAACACTAACAGGTGAAAGATAACTCCAGTTTCGGAAGTCTGTGGCTTTGGTGGTTTTGTTTCGTTAATTTTTGGCCACCGACTTCCGAAACTGGAATTATCTTTCACCTGTTAGTGTTTTTTTAAGAAGTCGGTTGTTTTTTTTTTGTAAAAAAGTTTTTATTTTGCAATTTTTAGTTTCTTCGTATGTAAAGAAAGTCTTTCAATACTTGTTAGAATCATTGAAATCGGTTAACAATTGCAAAAGTAATTCATTCTAAACATTAATCTGTGCATCTCTGCCGGGCCCCTTTTAAAATAGACTGGCGTAATATTATGTAATAGAAATACGAAAGCTCAGCATAGACATCTAAGTGTAGCAATTACGAATAATTTGCTGTTATGCGTTGAAGAGTTCCATTGCCTGTCTTCTTCATCAGTTTTTTTTCACCAAATGATGCTTTCCAAATGAAAATGCTTGATTTGTTACTGAAAATGTTAAAATCGGTGCGTGTGTACCTATATTTTTTGAGGAGTTCTCTCGATTCCTCGGGGATCCCTCATCAGATATGAGTTTTGTTACAAATGGGACCAATCTGTTGGTATACCCTATCAAATAAAAGAAGATTTTTAAAAATCGGTCCATAAATGACGGAGTACTGAGGTAACAAAGCCAAAAGAGAAAAAAAAAAAAAAAAAAAACATACAACCGAATTGAGAACCTCCTCCTTTTTTTGAAGTCGGTTAATAAACTCGCACTGGGCACTCTGGAGTCAGAGTTGTTATGCCGTCCATGGGATTCTGACATGGCTTCACATGCCGTCGAGAAATATCTCTCAAGCATGCCGGTTTCCTTATAATGTTTTCTTTCACCGTTTTTGAGGCAAGTGATAATTAAACAATTCGCCAGTGAATCCGAAAAGTCACAGGTGCCTTGGGTTCGTATCGTACTCGAGAATGTTTTATTAATTTGAGAATTTCGAATATTTATTTTGTGTGTTAATTTGAAGATAAAAATATCGAAGTTAGGCTTGCGTATTTGTATTTCGAAGCCTGAAGCAAAGAAATTAATGAGTTATAATTAATTTGGTTTTTATTTCAGAGACTGAGTTTAGTCTGTTATTTGTATTACCTATATTATGTTGTCTACAGTAAATGTGTCATTGTGTGTTACAAATAAATACATACATTTTGGCACGAGAAAGGCCTGAATTTCGACCAAACTTTGAGTCTTTTAAGCTTAATGTCATCAAACAATTTTTGTTTCTTTTTTTAAGAGAAAACAATTTCAAAGAACTTACCCTCTTTATACATTACACTTTATCTTTTAAATACCTTTAAAAATGTTACTTAAGTGTCTAACTAAGCGCCATATTAAGTCTACAATTTCAAACTAACACATATTATATACCACATAATACAAATGTATACCAACACTACTTCACATTAATATTACTTACAGTATAAACTAATATTCACGTTAAAATACGTTCGGATACTCGAATTCCTGCAACAGGCACCAACCATTTGATCTGTTTCGCTACTTAAACTAACTGAGAAATAAATTTATAAAAAGAAACATGAAAAAAAAATCACTGTTCGATTTTCAACTCTAGGTGTAGAACCATGTGTCGAAAATCCAATAAAGCACTTTCACACTAAGGGCCGTTCCATATCTGACGGAAGATGCGCCGAGCGTATGCGACATTGTACAGACGCCAGCACATCAAGTTACCCCAATGTGTCAAATTTCTTTGATCGTTTTTCAACTTTATGTTAAACAAAATAAGGTTCATATTCAATTGGGAAAATTTGACACATTGGGGTAACGCACTAACGCTACATCGGCTGAGTGTGAAAGGTTGAATGTTTTATTATAATATACTAGCTGCTCCAAACTTCGTTCCGCCTTAGAATCAACTTATGTCGTGTAAAAATGGACCGGGAAGACAATTGTCACCATGTAATCAAAGATGGCGCTGCATTTAAAAAAATCTAATTTTTATGTTCCGCTAAACTTACTTAACTTTTTCCTTTCTTAAGATTCGTCTCTTGTCAATAATTAGCAAAATTGGTCCAGCCGTTAATGCGAGATGCCGAGACCAAAGAAAACGGGATTCATTTATATATAGGGTGACTGGTAATTAGTGACCGATACTTAAACACGTGATTGTATTCATGATTTCAATTAACTTTCAAGAAACTTTTTTTATTCACAATAATTTAAAACACAATAAAATAACAAAACGCTGTTAGAAATTCTAACTAGGCAATATCTACTAGTAATAGCCTCACACGCTTCCCCGCCACCCCCACCGCCCCGGTTGTACATATTGCTATATATTACTGGTATTCTGTATGTTGAGTGTGCTAGCTAATATGTAGTGAATAACTTATTTCAATTATTTTGTAATTATAACTAATTGTACTGTGTAAATTCAAGTTCTTCTAACTTATCAGACAGATGTGTTGCTGGGGAGTTTGTTCCGCCACTTGTTCTTCCCAGCAAAAACACTAGGAAGTGGCGAAGGGTGGGCTTTTTGGGGGACTGTCTTATGTAATTTCGACGTTCAAAAAGTGCTGATCCTCAGCCTAATTTGAATAAATGACTTTTGATTTTGATTTTGATTTTGTGTAGTAATGTCGTAATTAAATTAATTGAAAGTTAATGAGTATTAAAAACAGTTTCTTTGGGAAAGTTATTCGTATTCATGAGTACAATCACGTGTTTAAGTATCGGTCACTAATTACCAATCACCCTATATATATATATAGATTCGTCTGTTCTGGCGTTATACGACCTATAATACGCGACCAATCTTCCGTCAGATATGTATGGACCCTTAATATTAAAAAAAATAGCCATAACTGATTATGTTCAAGCTATAAATAAAGCACGTCATACATTACTCAAGTTAATAGCTAAACTATCATATTGTATAGAAGCAATGAGAAAAGATAATGAGGCCCATTTATAAACAATAATTTTAATTATTAAGGTGAATGCGCCATGGTTACCTGCGAAATTAAAATTGTCTTGTTTTTTGCAATTTGGCGTTCAAAAAATTAATTAAATATTGTAAAATTCATTATCGTGCAAAAATATGTTACAACTAGTTTACTTTTAATCGTAATTTATTTTATTTCTATCTTTTAGTACTTTTGTTTGTTTTATTTTAATCTTCGTTATCATTAATGGCATGTACCTAACATTGTTTTGGGAATACACTAGCTCCTGTAACACAGTGTATACTAGCGCGCAGGAGCTAGGGAATTCATAAAGATGTATATATTAATTTATGTCAATAAACATTATTACTATTATTAAATTATGATTCGCGACCGTTACAAGTATGGTTTATCTGAGTTATAATAATTAAAATCACCAATTCAACCCTCTTACCTAATCTAATCCCATTAAATGAGTTTTTTGTGAAATAATCATTCAATAGGATTATATAAACTAAAAGGATTACATAATAATTTAAATGATTATAATTCTGTAAACACATACGCGAATCATATTTTGTTCACCGCTCTGCCTGACACTAAACGCCAAAGTGCAAAAAACACAACAATTTGTATTTTGCGAGCCACTCTGGCACGTACACCTTAAGACTACAAACACGCACAGATAAAAAATGTAGTAGTACTGACCTCGCTGGGAGACTCGTGCAGGCGGTGGTAGCCTGGGGGCGGCTGCTGGCTCTTGCCGCTCGCTAGCTTCAGTGGCAGTTGCTGCTTTACCATTTGCTGTAAAATCGGTTGCTATAAATTCGATTCTTGACACATATTGATTTAAATAATCAAGAGATCGTAATTGTATTTGGATTGTTTAAAACTGATTTTTGAAAAATATCGTTTTATTGCACGCTAGAGTTTATATATAACAACGCAACGACATAACAATGTCGTGAAGTATCGGTCACTAATTACCAGCCACCCTAAATAGATAAAATAAATAAATAAAAAAAAAAAAAAATTGGAATAACTTAAGAGTACAGGATACAAAGGGAAACGAAGATAACTGCAAAAGTAAAATACTGTGGCGCAGCTATCAACGCCCAATTCAAAGTGCAAAAATACACAAAGACAGTGTTCCAGATTAACCTAAAAAAAAAGTAAAATACAAAAGTTAACTAAAAATGGGTAATTTAGTTAGATATTAACTGCATCTGAGGTGTATACTTACGGATATAGCAGAGGCATGCACCGTGGCCCTGGTCTCGTTCTGCGCGGACAGCAGCTGCGGCGGCGGCAGCACGCCGAGATACTAACTGCATCTGAGGTGTATACTTACGGATATAGCAGAGGCATGCACCGTGGCCCTGGTCTCGTTCTGCGCGGACAGCAGCTGCGGCGGCGGCAGCACGCCGAGATACTAACTGCATCTGAGGTGTATACTTACGGATATAGCAGAGGCATGCACCGTGGCCCTGGTCTCGTTCTGCGCGGACAGCAGCTGCGGCGGCGGCAGCACGCCGAGATACTAACTGCATCTGAGGTGTATACTTACGGATATAGCAGAGGCATGCACCGTGGCCCTGGTCTCGTTCTGCGCGGACAGCAGCTGCGGCGGCGGCAGCACGCCGAGATACTAACTGCATCTGAGGTGTATACTTACGGATATAGCAGAGGCATGCACCGTGGCCCTGGTCTCGTTCTGCGCGGACAGCAGCTGCGGCGGCGGCAGCACGCCGAGATACTAACTGCATCTGAGGTGTATACTTACGGATATAGCAGAGGCATGCACCGTGGCCCTGGTCTCGTTCTGCGCGGACAGCAGCTGCGGCGGCGGCAGCACGCCGAGATACTAACTGCATCTGAGGTGTATACTTACGGATATAGCAGAGGCATGCACCGTGGCCCTGGTCTCGTTCTGCGCGGACAGCAGCTGCGGCGGCGGCAGCACGCCGAGATACTAACTGCATCTGAGGTGTATACTTACGGATATAGCAGAGGCATGCACCGTGGCCCTGGTCTCGTTCTGCGCGGACAGCAGCTGCGGCGGCGGCAGCACGCCGAGATACTAACTGCATCTGAGGTGTATACTTACGGATATAGCAGAGGCATGCACCGTGGCCCTGGTCTCGTTCTGCGCGGACAGCAGCTGCGGCGGCGGCAGCACGCCGAGATACTAACTGCATCTGAGGTGTATACTTACGGATATAGCAGAGGCATGCACCGTGGCCCTGGTCTCGTTCTGCGCGGACAGCAGCTGCGGCGGCGGCAGCACGCCGAGATACTAACTGCATCTGAGGTGTATACTTACGGATATAGCAGAGGCATGCACCGTGGCCCTGGTCTCGTTCTGCGCGGACAGCAGCTGCGGCGGCGGCAGCACGCCGAGATACTAACTGCATCTGAGGTGTATACTTACGGATATAGCAGAGGCATGCACCGTGGCCCTGGTCTCGTTCTGCGCGGACAGCAGCTGCGGCGGCGGCAGCACGCCGAGATACTAACTGCATCTGAGGTGTATACTTACGGATATAGCAGAGGCATGCACCGTGGCCCTGGTCTCGTTCTGCGCGGACAGCAGCTGCGGCGGCGGCAGCACGCCGAGATACTAACTGCATCTGAGGTGTATACTTACGGATATAGCAGAGGCATGCACCGTGGCCCTGGTCTCGTTCTGCGCGGACAGCAGCTGCGGCGGCGGCAGCACGCCGCTGCGCACGCTGCACGCGCTTACTGACGACTCGGAGCCCGTCGAACCGCGATTATCTGTCGTGTCCAATACACTATTATGGAATGATCTAGAGATGATGAAATTACTCCAAGGAAATTGAGACAAAAACAGATTTTGTTAGTACAGTCAGACGTAAGGAACGACGGGTTAACGATATTTATTTTATACCTAGAAATTTATTCATGAACAATAAAATGTAATTAGATTAACGTGTAATGCTTTTAACTTGAAATTTTATTGTGTATTTTTCATATTATGGGCCTAGTGAGAGGCCTATAATATGAAATGTATGAATCATACATACATAAGCTCACGCCTTTTTCCCATGGGGGTAGGCAGAAACTACAGAGCGCCATATGCTACGATTCTTACATACTTATTTTGCTTCGTTTACATTCATACATGTTGTGATACACACACGCCGGTTGCGAGTACTACACACCTGACCTTCTAGGGCGTCTTCCTTCTAGGGAACCTTCCTGGCGTTCTCACTTACATCTGCCTTATAAATGCCTTATTTTTATACTTTTTTTTTTTTTGACAAAAATCCTCTCTTTACAGTTTTTATTGTAGTCTCTTTACAGTAATGCGTTGTATAGCAATATGTGGTGAACTAGCGACCTCGACGGTTCTTTAATTATCTTTATTTTTGAGTAACCAGAGCAAGTTCGTCATGCTCCCATAGACGTCGCTGCTTGCGGTAGCGTCGAGGATCGGGTTGCCCCCTTCCCTCAAATATGGCGAGGAGGGTAATGGCTGATCTTTGCGTTATGCTCGTGAACGGGTGCTGCTTGTGGTGACTGGTCGACTTGCTTACCAATGGTTTTTTTTTATTGTTATAACAGTTAACTGCTGATTGGTTTCACTTCGATGGTCCTAGATTATCATTTTAAATTTAGAGTCACAGCCTTATGAATATAAGCCAGCATCGCACATGTAAGCGGTACGCCTTTTTTACCTGGAGGCTGTTATTTTTCAGTTTTGTAGTTGTTTTGCTCGAGTTTAGATTTCAATGTTAATATGAATTTAATTTTTTTTTCTTACCCAATCATTCTGAAATGTATTGTTTTACAATGTGTATAAACATAAGAGCTATTTATTGAGCATTTCATTGTACAGATTCTTTGTATACCTAGTTCTTCAAACGAATCAGACAGATGTGTTGCTGGGGAGTTTGTTCCGCCACTTCTTCTTCCCAGCAAAAACACTAGGAAGTGGCGAAGGGTGGGCCGTTTTTGGGGGACTGTCTTTATGTATTTTTTGACGTTCAAAAAGTGCTGATTCTCAGCCTAGTTTGAATAAAGACTTTTGATTTTGATTTTTGATTTTGTATACTTTTCGTTAGTCGCTTTTCATTCATCCATTCAATGTGACCAAACCATCTAAGCATTCTCTCTCTATGTAGTAATCAATAGCTTTATTATGAAGAATAATTTGATATTAATTCACAATGCATATTCCTTTTTTATCCCTGGGATATGTCAGCCTCTAACTGACTAAAAACTACCCCGGTGTTCTGACTTACACTTGCTTTAGGACCAATTGTTCATTCTTTAGGCAGATTAGACTAGGAATAAAAACAAGGATTCGTCAGCTTTTGTAGAAAACATGTCAAGCCATCTTTAGATAACAGTTATTAACGATTGACAAGTTCGACTATTTACGTGTTTGATTAGTAAGTTACTAGCTTTGGAAGATTTATTCCTGGTTTTGTGAGGAATTTTTATCCTGAGTATTTCTACTCCAATGGAGCTTTTGATAATATTTGTCGACGATAATAAACATTAACATTAATAGAAAACACATCGAAACAATAGTTGCCACTGAAACCAGGCTTATGTCAATTAGTGCAAACTACTAAAACTCGTGTTAACTGTACCCCTGTATAGCAAGACCACATGTTGTTAAGAGTAGTTAATATTTAAAATACAATATATGGGACATCGATCCAAAACTTGGTACCACAACGAGTACATGATTTTGGACTCTCCAGTGCCAAATAAATGCTATTCTATTCTATTCCAGTACGCAACAAAAATAATGACTGGCCTGTTGGTCTAGTAGTTATTAGTGACCCTGACTGCTATGCCGGAGGTCGTGGGTTCGATTCCCACCCAGGACAAGTGTTTGTGTGATGAGCACGATCATTTGTTCTGTGTCTGGGTGTAATTTATCTATAATATGTATGTATTTAGAAATATATAATGTATGTTTATCAGCTGTTTAGTACCCATAACACAAGCTCTTAGCTTAGCTTGGGACTATTTCGTTCTATGGCGTTGTGGAATATTTATTTTATATTTATTTATTTAATGATTTTTATAGTAAAGTTATAAGTTTTAGAAAAAAATCAGAAAAACGTACGAATCACAGAATTATTGCCTTGCGAGTCCATGACCCTTTCAGCTTGTAGAACTAAAAGATCGGGTTTCAAAATGTACAGACGCCAGCACATCAAGTTACCCAAATGTGTCAAATTTCTTTTATTATTTTTCAACTTTATGTCAAACAGTGTAAGGTTCATATTCAATTGGGAAAATTTGACACATTGGGGTAACTTGATGTGCTGGCGTCAGTACAAAAAAGTAGTAGTAATCTATGATAGAACTAATTGCTAAACAGGCAGATAGTAAGATAGCTAGAAAGATAAAGACGACACGATAAAGATGAAAGAAAGATTTGTGGATGGGAAGCTGTTGGACTAGACTGTAATTCGTAGATATTTATTTATTTATTTGACAATATTTTAGGATAGTTAGAATACCTAAAGTGTGACTGAGTTAGAGAGGTCAGAAAGGCATTCAGCTGCGTATGTTTAGATTGTTAACCAACCCCAACCAACACATTTTGAAAAATATCTAGCAGATGATAAAGTATCATGCATTTTAAAAGTGGGTCTAACGCTACTATGTTATCACCCAAACTGTAGAATGTCATAAGGTTAAAGACGAGCACGTGCGATTTTAGTACGTATATGAAAGTGCATAGAGTTGTTAAGTGCATGCAAATTGATAGTATAAACGTACTTCGCCACTTGGGCTCTTTCCGTCGCGTTGTATCGCTGACACTGGAGTCCGGTGACAAAGTGCCAACGCTCGCTATTTCTTCCTGAGAGCCGCCTGCTAAGAGAAAGTTTGAAGTGCGTTCACAATTTTGTACAAAAAGTTACTCTAGCGCCAGAACATAACGTTGATTTTTTTCTGCACTTAATTTTTGAAAGTAGAGTTGACTTTTTAAAGCGCAAATAACAATTGTTTCAACTCTTACAAGACATCACGCATGTATTCCCAGTAGGGTAAAACATAGGTTACCAGTCAGCGTTAATAATATCAAGAAAAAATCAAACTGTTCAAAACGATCTAAACAACCATGAAAATGAAATACTATATCAAAGACACAAGAAATGTATGCACTGTAAAAAAAACTTTATCTAATTGAGATAAAGTTTAATTTTCTTAGTCGTCGATCATTTTGAAGAGAGATAACTTTGACGCTTTGTATTCATCAATATAAACATCAGAATATGTCTTACCATGTTGCTGCAACCGCTCCAGCCGCCTGAAGAGCCTCTCTCGCTGTTGTTCTACGTCCTTCTGCTGGTCGGCGAGCTCTTGCCGTGCAGCTTGCAACTGCTGGCGTTCTGCAACGTGTTACACCATGGGTTATAGCCAGATTGTGAAAGTTATTCTGAAGCTTTACACTAGAGCATCTCGGTGTCTCGAGTTCGTAATACCTAGAAACACCTTGGTTTTTTTAGATTCATTATGCATATTCTCTAATTATTACTTGCTTCATTAACCGTTGCGAGTATCCCGAGAGATATTTGTCAACGGTCTGTGAAGTCAAGTCAGAGGCCAAAGGGCGGCATAAAATAAAATGAACTCTGACACCAGGTAAGTCACGATTATTATTATTACTATAAGCCTGTTGTGTTCCACTGTAAGGCAACGGCATCCCTTCAATTCTTGCACTCTTCTCTGTCTTTAGCCACTTCTGGCCAATCCTTTAACAAGGAGTCTAACGCCCGATATTAATATTCTATCTCAATCCAAATCGCGATCCTTTGTTTTTGACGGCTGCTTCTGATTGGACATCTTTAAGACTCGGATAGGCGAATACGGTCGTTGATTGGTTACAGACAAAGATCGGGATCAAGATAGCAACCGAGATAGATTATTAATATCCAGCGTAAATCGTAACGCCATCTCCTTTTGGGAACACAGCGTTGTCGTCCCCTGCTGTTCGGGATCTAGTCCATGGTTGCCTTCGCCAATGTTGTTGCGACATGCGGCAGATGTGGCCTGCCTATTACCATTTTAGTTTTTCGGCTGCACTAACCACTGGAACAGAAGACTTGCATGTTTACCTGCAGCTAAAGCGGCGTGATCCGCGACCCTCTGCGCGTCGAAGGCGGCGCGGTCCCGGGTGAGGCGCGCCTGCGCGTGGCGCAGCTCCTCCAGCTGCGCGTCGGACCAGTCCGGCGTGCGAGCCGAGCCGCCGCCCTGCCACCGCCACGCGCTTACTTGAGCTTCAAGGTTCCGCTTACCTGCAGCTAAAGCGGCGTGATCCGCGACCCTCTGCGCGTCGAAGGCGGCGCGGTCCCGGGTGAGGCGCGCCTGCGCGTGGCGCAGCTCCTCCAGCTGCGCGTCGGACCAGTCCGGCGTGCGAGCCGAGCCGCCGCCCTGCCACCGCCACGCGCTTACTTGAGCTTCAAGGTTCCGCTTACCTGCAGCTAAAGCGGCGTGATCCGCGACCCTCTGCGCGTCGAAGGCGGCGCGGTCCCGGGTGAGGCGCGCCTGCGCGTGGCGCAGCTCCTCCAGCTGCGCGTCGGACCAGTCCGGCGTGCGAGCCGAGCCGCCGCCCTGCCACCGCCACGCGCTTACTTGAGCTTCAAGGTTCCGCTTACCTGCAGCTAAAGCGGCGTGATCCGCGACCCTCTGCGCGTCGAAGGCGGCGCGGTCCCGGGTGAGGCGCGCCTGCGCGTGGCGCAGCTCCTCCAGCTGCGCGTCGGACCAGTCCGGCGTGCGAGCCGAGCCGCCGCCCTGCCACCGCCACGCGCTTACTTGAGCTTCAAGGTTCCGCTTACCTGCAGCTAAAGCGGCGTGATCCGCGACCCTCTGCGCGTCGAAGGCGGCGCGGTCCCGGGTGAGGCGCGCCTGCGCGTGGCGCAGCTCCTCCAGCTGCGCGTCGGACCAGTCCGGCGTGCGAGCCGAGCCGCCGCCCTGCCACCGCCACGCGCTTACTTGAGCTTCGAGGCTAGAATAAGTGAGATAGTTCGTTGTACTTCGCTAGTTAGAGCCAAGCATAGCTTAACCAGTCTTGTGATTCTTGTATCTAATGTATCCCAGCCGGCATTATTAGGCTGTGAGTCGTCATAATGTAGCCTACCCTATTCCCTTATATTGTTCTTTTCTTATACCCATAGCACAACGTCTGCTTAGTTTGGGACTAGATGGTATTGTGTAAAAGTTGTGGAATATTATTATTATCTGAAATAACTTTGCGAAAAAAAAACATTCATAAAAATATCCAAATACAGAACAATGATCGCGCTCACACAAACATTTGTCTTGTGTGGGAATCAAATGGAATCGAATTGAGATGATGATGATGATGCGTGATGTTCTCTACACATCGTATATGTCTATTTGCTTACCTATGTATAGTAGTAAGCTGCTGCCACACAATACAGGTAAGTGTGTATATGGCATGTTGTAACTTGAGAGCGGCCTCGCTGCTCACTTCGGGTCGCTCGCCCGCTTCGGCAATCTTCGGCTCTACTTCGGGTTCACCACCCTCAGTGGGCGTGTCCGTTGACATTCGTAGGGCTACGCCTGAAACTGGTTATCATTGTCTGTTATAATCAATGTCAAGATTTTCTATGGCGAAAGTTAGGTTAAAATTGATTCGGATTAATCAAAATGACTTGCGATTCCATTTTTGCTCAATTTAAAATAAAATATGATTGAATATACAATTTAGTTAGTAGATACTATTGATAATGTGCGACGCAGTTGACGCTTGAACGGGGTTGTCGTAGGGGGGTGGCCCTCTTTTAAAATCGTAACTTCATTATCCAAACATTTCTACACTGCTTTTCCATTTAACAAGAAGACTAGTTCATTTAATTTAATTTATAATCTCTTATATATAAAATTCTCGTGTCACAATGTTCGTTCCATACTCCTCCGAAACGGCTTGACCGATTCTCATGAAATTTTTTATGCATATTCAGTAAGCCTGAGAATCGGCTACTGTCTATTTTTCTAACCTGTAAGTGATAAGGGGTGTTCACCCCAAATTTTTTTATTTTATTTTTTTGATAATTTTTACTTTTTTTATTTTTTTATTATGTGGCATCAAAAAATACATACAACTCTAAATTTGCACTTTTTTATCACCAACCCTTGCTTTTTAATAGTAATTTTCATAATTTTATCATTTTCTATCCCGCTCGATAACATCAGTTATAATCCGCATCAAGGATGGTTCGTACATATTTTTAGGGGGTAATGGGTGGGAGAGTGGGGGAGGGGAAGGGGAAGTGAGAGGGGCGGGAAAAGACGGAGGGAAAGAGGCAGGGGTCGGGAGGGGGAGAGAGAGGAAACTGAGGGAGGGCCGTGGGAGGTGTTGGGGAAAGGGCAGGGGAGGGAGGGGGAGAGGAGAGGAGTTGATAAAAAATGCTATGCAATTTAGCTTTACCGCGGCAGTCTCCGAGTGCCACACGTCATGTTTTTTTTTTTAATCATTCAATCACAATGTGCCACAGCGAAGCGTGGCAGGGTACAGCTAGTATTATATAATTCTTCATGGGATGCGGGGTGCGAGAGATTACTGGAACGAGTGCCACAGAGCCCGCATGCGGGGAACCATTTTCATTTAGTCAATAGGGCTCGCATGCGGGGTGCGAGAGATTTCTGGAATGCGTGCCACAGGGCCCGCATTCGGGGAACTCAGTTTCTATATAACGTACTAGTCACATTCCATAAACAATCGTAGTCTCGATAGATTTCCACAAGTTTTATCATTTGCGAATCCGTAAAGCGATCACCCATTTTGCGCAACGTCTTTCTAATCCAACAAGCACTCCCGAATGAAATTGAATAATGAAAATGTATTTGACCCGTAAGCTGTATATTGACCGATTAATTTCTTTGGTCGATATCACGGTCGGTATAAAGCATGCGGGGAATCCCTGCAGGCGGTGTAACGAACACGTATCGACTTGTAACTTTCATTAGTTGTTATCTCGCCTGCGGGGACTCCCCGTATGCTGTATACCGAACGGGTTAACGACCAATGAAATTGCGCCATAATGTACAGAGGCGGGCTAAATGCCATAGGCAACTATTAAATGAAAAGTCCCACTCCAAGTCTAAGGCTGCGTCCTCGCCGGTCACACGGTATTGCATGCGAGAGATAAATATCCCGTTAAGCAAGTCTTTCTCTCTCCTACTCTTTTGCTGTGCCCTACAGGATCCATAATGATTTCATTTATAAACGCACCACCTAAGAATACACGTGGAAAACACTAAAAATATTGAATATCTAAAGATTTCTCTAATTTGACAGTACCTCTATGCCTGCTAGCGTCGAAGCCGGCGAAGGTGTCGGCTCGTCGCGGGAGCGCGGGGCTCTCGTAGGCGACGGAGTGGCGCTCCCCGGCGGAACTAGTGCTGCGGCCTAATGCGCCGCCGCACTGCCAGGGGGCGCTGCTCGCTTCTAGAGCGTCCTAGACAGAACGAGGTGGTAGGCAATTAGTAATAAGCGTGATGTACAGACGCCAGCACATCAAGTTACCCCAATGTGTCAAATTTCTATTATCGTTTTTCAACTTTATGTCAAACAGAATAAGGTTCATATTCAATTGCGAAAATTTGACAGATTGGGGTAACTTGATGTGCTAGCATCTGTACAAATCACTATTGAAAAAACTTGAGAGGTGTCAAGGGACACCCTGATGGAAGTTTGAATTCAACAATTCCTCCACTAATCAATCGAAAGGAACTTCGTTCCAACCGGGTGGCTTCGTTACAAATTTTGGTCTTAATTTTTTCTCTCTCGCTCTCTCTCTCAGAAAGCAAAGCAAAGCAAAGCCAGCTAGCTTTTTATGAGAGAGAGAGAGAGAGAGACAGAGAGACAGACAGAGAAACACGCGCACGCCGCACGGCTTACAACTATAGCAAAAAGTGTCGTTTCAACTTTTGACCTTAAAAAAGTGTTGTTACAACTTTTGATCTTATTTTTTCCATCTAGCCTCCTTTCGCAACGCGCGATGAGGAAGTTTGTCCCAATATTTGTAGACGTTTGAGGTTTGCCAGATAGCTGTGGAAAACAAAATTCGTAGTGTCCAAGACGAGTTTCGTATTAGATGCGTATGCGTGCGCTCAGCTGAACGGACGCTTACGGATCTTATACAAAACTCGTCTTTTATATGGACAAAACAAAGACATTCAATATTCTACTATAGACCGGACATCACGAACTAAAATTTTCATTCGATACTTGTGTCTTCGTGGACTCAAGTCTATGAGTTTAGTTCCAATATTGCTATATTACGCTAGATGGCGTTACTGATGAGGTTACTGATGCGGCTGAGGTTTGAATAAACCTAGTTCAGGTGGGTCGCTAAATAACGTATAACCTGATCCCTCTTCTTCCACTTGTAGTAGAAATATTTTAGCTGTAGTTTATAATTAGAACTTAGTATAAATTGTGTAGGATAAATTAAATACTATTGTTTGGCTAAATGTATTAGTAAACAATGTTTTCTTGAATAAATTATTATTATGAGGGTATCATTTAAGCTATCACCAATTTAATTAGTTTTGTGTTTCTTAAATAATAGGGTTTGTCCTCAAAATAGTAGATCTGTCACCAAAATGTAGTCACCAAACAATGCAAAATCAGTTCCACAATAAATCACCTAAAATCCTGAGATATAAGGTCTAGTACCAAATAGATGCCCCTTTTTTGCAATGCACGCATGCATGGTAGATTAGAACTTAAAGATATTTTATCTGGCGCTCGGCGGCCGTTGCCGCGGCACGCTCGCTTCGCTCGCTCGCCTTCGCGCGTTGCGTGGTCACAGTTCTAACCTAACCTAACCTAGCCGTTTCCATTTTGAGTAACTGTTTTACTTGAATTGGTGACAGATCTACTATTTTGAGGACAAACCCTATTATTTAAGAAACACAAAACTATACCATTCTGAGCACAGAGCTATTATTTAAGTAACAAAACTGTTATTATAAGAACGAAGTTTATATTCATGTAATGCAATATAATTTTATTGGTTATCGATCTCTTATTTTACACATATATTAACATTAATTTGATAATTCATACCTGGGAACAATTTTTGTTTATCTGAGAACGAAAATATTTCGTGGCGATAGATCTATTTATTAGGTGATACAACTTGATGACAAATATAAATTTTGGTGATAGAAAATATAGTTACCCTTATTATTATTACTGAGACATGGCGTACTTCGGTATAAAGTACATAGAACATACCATTACAACTTTGCAGACGTCTTGCCACAGCGCATATTTGTCAGCTGAGGGCGCCGCCAGTCGCACGTAGTCGGGGAACACAAGCCCCGGGAACGCTGTGCTGCTTCCTGAAATGATGAAATTAAAAAAAAATATTAGTCTGTGCTTTGTATTATATTGAAAAACTGTACAACATGAACCTTGTTGGCGACAAAAAAAAGCTGTAACTAGACGATGCAATTAGACGATTCGTGTGCATTGTAGCCAAATACTATAGACTGGCCTGTCGGTTTAGTAGTTAGTCACCCTGACTGCTATGCCGGATGTCGTGGGTTCGATTCCCACACAGGACAAATGTGTGTGTGATGAGCACGATCATTTGTTCTGTATCTGGGTTTAATTTATCTATATTATAGTATATATGTATTTAAATAAATATTCCACAACTTAAACACGCCATCTAGTCCCATGCTAAGCAGAGCTTGTGTGGTGTCCTGAAATACAAGTCACGGCTTAGTTTAGGCACCAGTCTCCCACAAATTAACATTGCCAAATATGTCATTTTCACTTTGCTTATGTAAGTTTTTAGTTATTAAGTGTTATTTGTGGAAGAAAATTAATATTTTTTATTATTATTATTATCTCGTTTATTAATTTTAAATTGTTATAAATTACATTTTTAAATACTCATATAAAAATAAAAACATTTAAAAATATAATAATAAATTATTATCATTATTATTATGGGTACTAAACAGCCGATAAACATACGCTGATAAGCATTAAGAAATATATAAGTATGTTTAGTAGATGTTTAGTACCCATAACACAAGCCCTGCTTAGCTTGGGACTAGATGGCGTTGTCTAAATGTAAAAAAAAATAATAACTTAGAGAGTAAACAATAAGACAAGTGTAAAGATGCCTCAGAGATATTTTTAGACGGTATGTGAAGTCAAGTCAGATACCAATGGGCGGCATAAAAATCTAACACCAGGTTAATAAATAAAAACACACAAGGAAGCACAATGATACCTGAATGTTATGTCTACACGTGTCTATGGGTCAATTTATACTAGCACAGAGTCGAAGCGCATCGAAGCGTCTATCCAAAACTGAACATAATAAATTCAACCTTAACTCCACAGTGTAACGCACACTATACTTCGCAAGAATGCGCGCGCACCGTTCAGCGTTGTTCACAGAATGCGGCGTCTTTTTTAAAATCCCAGAAGTAATGTGTGCGTTACGCTGTGGAGTTAAGGTTGAATTTGTTATGTTCAGTTTTGGATAGACGCTTCGATGCGCTTCGACTCTGCGCTAGTATAAATTGACCCTATGTGTCATACCTTTCATCTCTTTAATGAAACTCGCAATCTTGACGTAAGAATCACAGGAAGAAACATGCATACATAGGCTGACCCAGTACCATCCGAGAATCGCGCAGTCGGATAAAAATACTTGTTCCTTCTTTCGAGAACAAGCACCAGGCAACTAATTGTTAATTGGAGTACAGTAGGTCAGTAGCCCGCACGTTAGTGGTAACAAAAAGTAGTTAAATTTGGGCTCGCGTTCTATTTCAGTGCGCTAGGCCAGCTCAAACACTAAATATTACCACCGATTTGCAATCTACCATACCTATAAAATAACCTATTTTTAACCGACTTCTAAAAAAGGAGGAGGTTCTCAATTCGAAGCCTATGGTTTTTTTTGTGTGTGTTTGTTTCCTCATTTCTCTGTCATTTATGGACCGATTATCAAAATTCTTTTTTATTTTATAGGGTATACTACCAGGTTGGTCCCATTTTCATAATGAAAGCATAAGGGTAGTAGTCTGCTTCAATTCACTATTCTTGACACAAATAGACTCTCAGAAGACAGCTTGTAAAAAACACACACAATATTCCAAACCACTTAACAACCCCTTTACGGAAAAAACAAAACACATAACAATCACATGAGAAAACAAACACGAAAATAAAAAGAAATCAAATACTAAATAATGGATCGATACTAACTCAACTGACCTGTATGTGGCAATATGAGCCACGACTCATCTGTAATACTGCCGACCAACTTCATTTGTAACGCCATCTTTTCTTCCAACAGTGTCGCATGCTCCCTGTCTTTAGCCCTTAGTGCCTCTGTGGGTATAAAACGAGCAATGTACAGCATGGAGTCAAATAAAGTCGAGAGTCTTAGAGCATTTACACTGACGGTTTTCATGCTTACGAGTTCGGCTAAAGGATATGGAATGTTTCTGGTGCACAATTTGAATATTTTTCGTATTAGGATTGACCACAGAGTAGCGAGTAACTGAAGCTCAAATTAGCGGAATCCGGAGCAAGATATGTTTTTATCTGACATGTGCACGGTTTGTATTGTCACACAACAACAGCCTAGAGCGCGTAAGGGTCAGTGCAGACAAAGCAGGAAGTTGCTCGTAGCTTTCATTGATTTATTAACAATGAACTATATTCCAAACAGGATAGAGTTGAAAATAAATTTTGGTTTATTTTTCACAGACATGTGACGTCTTGTTACTAAACTGCACTAAAACAAAAGCGCATTTGATTTTAATGTCGCACTTCTAATCTCTTACTAGCAGTTGAGAAATATATATTTCACGTGTGAGCACTCCATTTACTAGTTTCCTAACAATTATGGTTTTTTCTCCACAATCAGATGGGCTCTCACAACTCAATTGCGCTAAAATTTAAGCGCATTTAATATTTAATGTCACACTTTGAGTCTTCAACTAGCAATTGACTAAAATTCATTACACAAGTGCACTCCATTCACTACTACTTCTTGTACTAACCTTTTTTTACTCTTTAATAAACCTTTTAATCTCATTAACGTGCTCTGGGGTTTATGTAGGACCTTACCAGGAGTCGGTGAGACCTATCCGTGTCGTCATAAGTGTAAATGCTCTAAAACTTCCATTTTTACAAATGGATCCAGTGAGATTTTGTGTTTTTTTTTTTGTACAAAAGGATATACACACTATTAAAGGCTAACACTTTTTAATTGTGATCACATTTAATATATCGACTAAATAAAAACATTTATTGACTACATAATTGGTAAATTAATACAAATAGTTCAATGTAAAATAATGTTTAATGGAAATAATTATTTTTTTAGTGCGTCAATCGAAAGGCTGTTCAAATGGTAGCGGTTGTGATAATTTGGCCAATTATTACACACGGTTGATTATGGAAAACCTCGTGGAGGAAACCTGGACTAAATATTCCTTTCTTTGTTTATCAACATACCTACGATACCTAAGGTAACCAACGCGCCTTAATTAATTCTTACTAAAGTCTAACCTATATTAGTTTGATATCACACCCAGGCCACGTCTTGAGCAAGTGTGGTGATTAGCGTTCGTGTCTTGTCTGTATGCGAAGAGGCCTTTTCCTTGCAGTTAAACAGTTACAAGCTAACTAATAATATTATCATTTTATCGAACCCCTACGAATACACGAATCCCCTTATTTTCATTGTCATTTGAACGGTATTCCTTTAACAATATCCGTATCCTAATATTAATCCGTGGATAGACATGCGTTGTATATTCATTAATACCTAATCGCATTTCTATTTTACTTAAAGATTTAAGTACGTGAAATTTAAATTTCAGTAACACCGATAATTATATTTGATAATAACTAGCGGCCCCAAACTTAATTCCGATTTTTTTTTAACTAGTTTATGACCTATTCTCGGACCTATTGAATTTACCCACAATTTCATAATAATCAGTCAAGCCGTTTCGAAAGGGTTTGGCGTAACAAACACTGTAAAACGAGAATTTGATGTTATTTTCAAATTACTGTTATGTCATGTGAGAAAGAATCCAATATGTGTGATTTGTAATTATTTGATGTGGGGTCCCGTAAATTAAATGGTAAAAGATTTTGTGAGTATTTCATAGCAGTTTGAGAACCTAATTGATGGACTAGATAGATTTACTACGTTTTTCAGATCTAAGCACTATGCCTAAAGATAAAGATTCCGGGCTGATATCCGCAACTCCACGTCAAAGCGCGTATTTTGCGAATGGGCCATAATCTACCACGCAGGCCTAGTGCAAATTGGTAGATGTCACATATCTTCGAATTTTTCGTTCTAGGACATGCCGGTTTCCTCACGATGTTTTCCTTCACCGTTTTTGCAGTTTTTTGTAGCACTATGCCTATTGTGTGGATCAACGAGTAGTTTTTACACAGTTAAACCCTGATTTGTGACGTCATATCGTGACGTCAGTAGCTCCAAATATAGGTAAATTTTGCACCGCTACCACTGAAAGACAGCCTCTGTCCGACACGCTGACGTAACATGCTGTCATGCAAACAGGCATTTATTACTTAGTGTTGTGTCACCTTCTATTTGCCACCACGGTGTCTCCTCTGTTTAATAACAAAATTTATATTCGTTGTTGCTCAAAGTTTATATGGATACAAAAGGGTCAAATCACAATGACGATCAATGTTCTGGAGGTTCGGATTGCTCGAGTTTCATGGAAAAAAATTGTTTTATTTCGTGACGCTTCTGACACTTCTTGACACGACATACAAAAACGTAAGTGCGCGCTATTCGTGTCACAGAGCCCGGATCAACAATAGCACAACATTCAGAATTAGGAACAAAATCACATCGGTGGACGCAAGCATATAGCTCGATTATAAACCTTAACACTGAAGTACAAAGTTTATTATCTTTTGCAATATACTAACTAATACCATGGAAGAGTAATCTTACCTTTAAAATAAAAACACGCATATTTATAGAACAATAAGACATAATTAAAGTGAATTGGCAGAATAAGACCACATTTTGTCGTGGATAGTGAAATTCCGCGTAACTACAGTTTTTAAATACTGCGAATATACACCTTATACACAGTTTTCGAAGGTTTATTATATTCGCAATATTTAACAATCCACGACGATTTGTATTTGTGGTCTCATTTTGCCGGCCGTTTTTGATGAGCTAATCGGAAATCCAGTACTATTGTTGATCGAAGTTTATAAGAGTCAACAGAGAGTAATTAGCAACTGCCAGAATACTAGCGCAGAATTATCTTGCAAGCAATTTTCACTCTTATCCAGTTGCATTAAAGTTCATTATGAATAACTGTTCGAGTGTCTAGCTGCTATGTCTGTTGTGACTAAAAGTTTGGCGCTAAGTTTAACAAGTAAGAATGTCCAATGCAATGAAAGTATCGAGTTTTAAGTTACTCCGCCTCCTCCTTGCGTCGTAAACCTCAATGTTGAGGGTCGTGACCTCCTGCTTTAAGTAACTACTGCTGATAAAATACTTGCCGTTACTGTGATTTGACCCTAAAGAACAATTTACACTGTAAGGTATAAATTGCACCCAACATATTAGTTATGACTACCTCATACTGGCTCAAAGTAGGTAAAATAATTTTGAAGAGATTATTAATGATAGTAGGTGCCAATGGTCGTCTTTACGATTTGTAGTAAAGACTAAAATTTACGCCACTAGACAGTACAAAATAGCCTTAAAGTTATAGAAAATAAAGTAAAGAATTCATTAACTGAAATCTTAAAAAGAGGTTTTTTTAGTGAATTGATGATATTTGCGACCCGAAATAGTTCTTATTCATTATTGACTTTAAAAACGAGCTTGTAGCGGGTCGAAAATATCGAATGAAAAATAAAAGTAGGGGTTTCAATTCATGACTAAAGCAATAAGGTTGAAATTCAAAACAAAGTATTTAAAGTATGTATGCTAGAACTCGGTCAATAGGTATTTATATCGATTTCAAATGCATAACCAAGTTGACATTAGCATCAAATAGGTAAGTAAATTTCTAATTAGAATCAGAGGTAAGTAAGTGCACCTCAAGGTTATTCAAAATTAAACCATAAAATTATGACAATAAGGCTCATAATAGTACATACCAGTGATCAGTCTTATATTCTCATGCCGCGCGTCGAGCTGCCTCTGTCGTTCCTCAGCAGATGGCGCTGTGGCTCCTACTTCTGACTCTTCTACTTCGTCAGGACAACTTTGGACTACCGCCCTGGTAACATTATTAATTAAATATGTAATTTAGTATCCTACTAATACATATTGTAAACGTGAAAGTTTGTGGTTTAAATGTTTGGATGTTTGTTACTAAATCATGTCTAAATCATTCAGCAGATTCGGGTAAAAAATGGGACAAACATAGACCATTTACTGGATTAACACAACATTAAGATTATAGTTCATTTTTAATGTTGTTTTCACAAAACTTCAGTTCTAAATTTGATTAATAGATGCGACTGCCTTTAATGTTTTACTCAATCAAGCATGCGTTGAAGGGATTTAGGTAAAATGTCGTCTTGTAAAATTTAGTTTTTACGCGCTAGTAATAAATAATTATTATTAGCTTCTACAAAAGCATCCGAAATGTGAGATATCATTAAAGTTGAACTATTTATCCCAAGAGAGCATGTTATTACTGGAAAAACTATCCTATGTAATATCCAAGAAATTTTCTATCCATGCGCTAATTTTCAACAAAATCAGTTTACCAGAGATTGATTAACAAACATCCTAACAACTTCACAAACTTTTACATTTATAATATTAGAAGGATTAAAGATTATGCGTGAGTTTATGTATGTATGTATTAAAGATTAAACCATAAGGGAATGAGAATCTGGTCGATGTTAATAATAACTAGCTGACCCGGCAGACTTCGTACTGCCTAATTAAATTGCAATAAATTCCTGTCAAAATAATTTGTAATGTGACATTTTTTTGTTCCTACATATTTTATAGTCGGGGCAAAAAAAACCTACTGAACAGAACCGTCACCCTGGTGATAGGGCGTTGTGAATAAGAAATATAATTAAATAAATCATATTAAGCATTTAAAAATAAGTAATCCCTTTATTGTTAATCATGTGAATCATAATTATTAGCAAAAATCAGTTTTATTTTCATTGTAGTGCTTTGTGACGATGTTTTTTGTTTGATTATCTGCCGCATATAGACAAACAAATCTGATGGTTTTCCAACACGGGCACAGGCAACATACAATAAAATTGACCATGTGAGAAACATGGGTTTTCCAGATTAATACCACAAACACTATAATGATTGCCCCTGGGACTTGTTTATGGTCATAGCAAAAGCAAGCCGAACTGGAAATTGTAGTCGTTTAGAGTCAAACGGCACATCATTCGGAATAATTGAGATGTGCGGTATGAGAACGTCTTCTCCTTTATACTTTCCTTTCCTTTGTAATAATTAATAGTGTATACCTTAAAGGTAGATTTTTGAGTTCTGTCAAACAACTATAGTAAGACCTATTTGTGTTTACCAAAAATCACGCTAATAAATACTTTGACTTTGACTTTGACTTTGACTTTCAGTATAGTTGCTTCTATCACGTTGTTTAGTAATTTTTTTATCGCTAACCGTGTGCCGTTGCAAAGACGCGGTTGGTTGATATTTCGCAACATTATAACTACCGATCCAACCTTTAATTGAAGATTGAGGTGGCAATCCTGGCAAATCCAGCGAGTTTAAAAATTCTGGTGGATAGTTCACTACATCATCTTGGTTAGTAGCCGAATCAACTGATTCATATATCCTCGATTCGCCTGTAATTTGTTCTTGCATTTTTAAATTTAATTCATTTACATCTATGTTTTTTGCAGCCAATATAGCTCGTTCGCTCAACCAATCATGGTTCCTGTAATTTTGAGAAACATCTGGAAACACCTTCTGGATAAGTTCATCTTTTGATCGAGTTAACTGACAAAAACTTCGAGAAATGTTAATGCAGCCAGTCAACATGTCTATAGGAAATTTGCCACTACTAATGTCAATGAGTTGTTTAGAGAATATGTTTCCAGATTGGTCATTTTGCAATTTGACATGCATATTCTTGCTTAACTGAAGTACTTTGACATGTTTCCACAATTGGAGGACTTCAGACATGCATTGAGTTCATCAGCTGGCAATGTTTGACGAAAATCTCTTTAGGGGTTTTCCGGCAACTATTCGAATTTTTCTCGCCGTAAAAACCATCTTTGAACTTCAACGAACAATAGAAAAAAGAATTGGCCAAATTTGTCCAGGCGCTGTTGAGTTACGCGCTTACCAACACATTTTGCGATTATTTTTTATAGATTAATAATTAATTATATTCAATAATATTAGTTATTAATAAATAAATTATAAACTTACTCAAGAATATATTTGATATGAGAGTTACACCGAGATAGTAAAAATGTTTAACTACTACGCTTGAAGCATAAACACTAATAAATAATAGCCGAAAACTGTAGAGGTAACATCCCTACTTTGTGCTGTTTACAGGGTAAGAAGTGACACCGGTAGACACATGGAGGGGATAACTTACCAAGTGATAATAATAATTGATGTTATCGAGCGGGATAGAAAATGATAAAATTATGAAAATGACTATTAAAAAGCAAGGGTTGGTGATAAAAAAGTGTCAATTTAGAGTTGTATGTATTTTTTGATGCCACTTAATAAAAAATATCAAAAAAATAAAATAAATAAATTTGGGGTGAACACCCCTTATCACTTAGAGGTTAGAAAAATAGATAGTAGCCGATTCTCAGGCTTACTGAATATGCATCAAAAATTTCATGAGAATCGGTCAAGCCGTTTCGGAGGAGTATGGGAACGAACATTGTGACACGAAAATTTTATATATTAGAAAGAACATTATTAATATTATTTCTATTACCTAACTATGCACGATCCACATAATTTACACAGTTCAACTTACCACCTTAAAGACAAATGCCTGCTGTTGAAATTCAATAAAAATTTGCACAATACACGTTATTGATTTGATGGTTTCCATTTAAATGTTAGGAGACGAATAACTTATTTTTTTTACTTTTTTTTCACAATTCCACAGTAAACACAATGCTTTTCAATATTTACTTTTTGCCTGACATTAAGTCAGTTGTCAATCATTCTGTCATTTACTTTTCTCTAATTTTGTGTCTTAGTTTTTCTTAGTGACTATGAAGGTTGCATCTGATTTATGTAATTTAATTTATTTTTATTAGCTCTAATAATGTAATTTATTGTTATTTTTCCTGAATTTTCTTTGCTATAAACCTCACGGAGCCCGAGACCTTTCCAACGAATGCAAAACCGTGGAAATCGGTTCTTGCGTTCTGGAGTTATATCGTCAGGAAGGAAAACCCGACTTATTTTTATATAGTAGATAATTGCTTGTTTGCATGAAATCTGGGGCTTACAGATGTCATAATACAATTCATAGTAGGTACTTCATATTCCACCTACTAAATTCGGCAAGCAAATTTTAAAAGTGCCGTGATGCGCTGTTATTGAATGTCAATTGTATTCATTAAAATCATGTTAAACGTCTCTAAAATAAGAATACAATGTTCAAATTAATAAAAATTACAGTTGTATAAAATACAAACATACTTAAACGCCTCTTTCCCATGGGGGTAGGCAGAAACTACAGAGTGCCATATGCTACGATTCTTACATACTTCTTTTGCTTCGTTTACATTCATACATGTTGTTATACACACACGCCGGTTGCGAGTACTACGCATCAGCTGGCTTATTCACAACCATTCGACTAGATTCCGTACCGAATCGAACGTCTAAGATGTCGAAGATGTCATCCACACGCAATTCACAAATCCGAAACCGATTTTTTTTGACAGTTCATATTCGATAAGAAGACTCAAATCTTTCCGACAGCTGTTTGCTATCGGGAGATATTTTTCATAAATCCTGGTTATTTCAGAGAAATATAAACACTATAAACTTTTAAAACACTGCACTTTTAAGTAAATGAAGTTTTATTATTGTATTGACCGTTTATAATAATACTTTCGCATTTACATAAATTCAAAGTGTAATTATGTAGTTATTCGTATACTTGTACGTGTTATTGTTTGACAATGAGCAAATAGCAAGATTTGTGTATTGATATCAAATACTTACAGTCTTTTAGCCTTTTTAAGCTAAGTTATAATAAAAAGAAATCCATAGTTTTATTTCAAATAAAAACTTTTTCCGAATTGCCAGACTGGCATTGCGGAAAAAGTTTAAAAAGTAAAAAAGTCTGTCAAACTGGCAATGCCAGTTTGACAGACGGCTGTTTACAAAGCAAGTTTATTCGAAATAAAGTTTGTTTGATTATTAATAAAATCATTTTATACCGTTTGCTCTCTATTAAATTACTAGCTGTGTATTCTATAATTAAACGGATCGAAACATTCAAATAAACCAATTTTATTTACTACTTTAGATTTTCTACCACGCTGATTTTTTTACTACCATTTTGTAGCGTTCCCCATAAATACAATGATCAATCGTATAGAAAAAAAACGTATCCGTTCGGATCTGTGAATAGCGTTTTGGCAGTTCTTCGGCTCGGAAATGAGATTGTCGTAAACGGTTCCTTACCGACACGGAAACCAATCGAACGGTTTAGAATAAGGTAGCTGACCTAATTCATTAACTAAATAACAGGAATGTCAAAAGAACTCGTATTACCCGACAACGGAATCGAAGTCATTATCTTCCATACCTGATGGCCTGTATCCAATTGTGTATGTCCTTGGGGCGGTGCACTCTCAGCTCGAACATCTCGGGCTCGGTGGGTCCGCTGCAGATGAGGTACAGGCCGCGACCCTCCGCGCCGGCCTTCTCTCGGACTAGTAGCTTTACTAGAGATACTACGCCCGTCTGTTAACAATGTAAATAAAATCCCATCACAAACAGAAATATAAAAAAATTAAAGCCAACTTCAATTATGATGACATATGCCTTGGTTGCTGACTTCAACGACAAAAGAAGTGAGATCTAAATGGGTGCTAAGTTTAATGGTCAGTATTGAAAAAATATTTATAACAACATAAAACATTTTATAACAACTTTGTTATCATTGCTTGAAGCCTACAGTCTGACTGGCTAGTTCTATCCCAGTGATGGGTACAATTTTAATTTTCGTTTACGTTAAGAGTTTACTTTACGAAAACAACTTATTCTACCCATCACTGGGATAGTTTTTTCTTCTAGAACATACCTGGGAATTCTGGAGATATTGAAGGTCAAAGTAATTGTTTTTTCGTATTTTATTCAGAATCTTAATCCAAGTATCATTAGTAAACTTTCTTTCTAAAAAAACGTTATTGAAATTATCGACTTTTCAAAACAAATTACGTATTTGAAGTTACAAAAATGCAATGAATACTAAACACAACGAGCGTCGCATGTACATAAGCTGCCGGCCGTACGCTCAGCCGATCGACAGTTACGCGCTTTTCATTGCGCGCAGTAAAAAAACACCTCTTTTTAAAGATGGAAAAAAAAGTTTTTTCCCAGCAATATTTTGTGGTCAAAGTTACTTAATTATATGTACAGAATGTGTAGTTATGGGCTATGTGATCGGTCTTTTTCCACCCTGTATGTATTATCTAACGACATACCTGGTTTTAATTCTTACCTTATTATCAGGCGTAAAGAACGTATATTTGTTGTTATTATCGTGTAGAAAGAACAGTACATCCGTCAGTACTATCACTAGTAACGTCTGCATCTTGCTGCGACCCTGCATCAGTGTTGCCACGCCTTCGAACCTGCGCATGAAATAAGAACTTATTAAACATTTATTTTTGCGCGGTTGACGGTATAAGTTCCCATAAAATCCTTCTAGCCGTTTTAGAGATTAGCCCAAACAAGCAAACAGACAAAATAAAAATGTACTTATAAAACACGTTACAGAATAAACGCGCAACCTGATAAAAGGTTATTGTACTCATTATTATGAACAACTTTTATTATGAAATTGCAAAAAAAACTGCTGATTTTTTATACATAAAAGTGAAGTCAAGAGTCGACCCATTAGGTACTCTTGACTTCAATCTAGTCTCGAGGACAGAGATGAGGTCGACGATAGAAGGAGCTTACCCAAAAAAAGTTTAACTCGCGACTTAAACTGATTAGGGTATCATTATTTTTATATGTATAGTACATTTATGTAATAACAAGACAAAATGTATACTACAAGACCTGAATATAACTGGCAAAATGTTGGCGTACACCACTGCTCCTTTAGGATTTAATGTAATGTATGTACTCACTTCAAACTCCTATTCCCCTGCAGTATGTCACTCTTCTTGAACTTGCGTCCCCTAAAGTTGGCGAAGGACTTGGCGTCTATCCGATGGTATATCTCTAACTTTCGGTCCTCGCGTTCCTTAGCGGCCACTTGGTTGTCTACATCCACTAGGATTTCCTGGAAAAATATTAGAAAAGCTTTTTCAGACAGTCACTAAAACACGCGAGTGAAGTGCTAGTTTTTTTGCATAAAATAACACCTAATGACTTAGAAAATAAAGTTCAATTTACCTTGACACCGCACAACGCCTTCTGCAACAACTCCCTCTCATTGACGTCATCCCCGGCCGTCTTCAGCAGCGGTTCCAACAGTAGCGGGTATTTGGTTAACCGCTGAGCGACGAACAACACGCATTCTGGGACACCCTGTAGATAAAACACACACATATGTGTAAACAACATGTTTTGGATCTTTTCTCCATAAGTGAGTCTTCGGCCAAAGTGCATGAGCCTTAGTTTTTTCAATTGATATTTATTATGTTAATTTAGTTTGAGCTTAAGTGTTACATTGTTTTTTTTCTTTAATTTATCTGTCTTTGGCACCAGTGTTGTAAATGGTTTACACACCTTATTTGGCTACAATCTGTCAAGTGATGACTAAAGCTGCCAGTTACACACACTTTCTTTATATTTTGTTAATAAATGATTGATTGATTGATTGATTAAATCTAGCTGTAACTCATAAATAAAGTTAAATTGATCGATCCTCCGACCAGACGGTTGTTGTGGCTATTGCCCCACGGCTGTTTTCGGAGCTTCGTATAAGTTCAATCGTCCGGGTAATTTACAATTTTCACCAAACTAAGTGTCATGTTTGCATGGAATTTATACTGCTTCGGAATTGGTTAGACATGAAACTTAAATATTGTTTATAAGGCTGAATTTCCTCTAACAGTATGAAATGCGCTACGACGCGAAGAAATCCTTCATAACTTCTATACCTCAATGTAGACTATGTCACTTTAGGCCGTATGTGGTAATATGGATGAAACATGTTGAAACTCCTACGACTTTTTTTGTTTAAATATGCACAGCCCACGTTTATGTCAAACGGTTAATTTCAGGAGTAATGCCAGGAACGGTTCACGCTGGTTTTCAAATGAACGCATTAACTAAACATTGCGTACCTTTTTCCTGAGCAGTGGGTTTTGTTGGCACTTCCTTATGAACCTGGACAGCCGCGGCTCTCGCGTGCAACACTCTTTGAACACTTCTACTGCGTCGCGATGGCGGGAACAGAATTCACCTGAAAGAAATAACATGTTGCTTTATTACTTGGTATATTGTTTTTGTGTCTAGTAATGCGGAGGTCTTTGGATACGTTGTACGTGCAAAAGGAATAAATAAGCTACTCGTACACGAAGGGATATTGTCGAGCAGCCAGCTACCCTAATGTGTCAACTTTGATATATTTACAACTTTATGGCATACTGAATAAGGTTGATATTCAATTGGAAAAAAATACAGTTTGGGGTAGCTTGATATCCTGGCGTCTGTACGAGAAAGCGATGGTTAAGGTCGAAAAAAAAACGGTTTTGTAAAATTCAACGGCATTACTTTAGTTCATTTATTGATAATTATCAAAATTACATGCCAGGTTGAATGAACACAAACCACCCTCCCTACATTAAAATGAGCATAGCACACCATTCCGTGCCACACATAATAAAATAATACAAATAATTTACTTGACTGGTAGAAAATGCCTAAGGGCATTAAGTCCACCTAGGTATGTACAGACGCCAGCACATTAAGTTACCACAATGTGTCAAATTTCTGTGACCGTTTTTCAACTTTATGTCAAACCGAATACGGTTCATATTCCATTGGGAAAATTTGACACATCGGGGTAACTTGATGTGCTGGCGTTGGATCGGGATCTAACTGACGACTTCTCCATCGCCAAGCAACCCATTACACTATTGACGTGAACCAACACCACACACAAGCATATTTAGCTTAATTGGAGGAGTTAACAGGACTACTAGAAATGTGCAACCCACACTGCTAGTAAGTTTTTAAGGAATAAAAAAACTATTACCTAATACCATTCTTTTCTTTCTTCTGACATTATAATCTTATTCTATGTGACTTTTTAAATTTCTAGCACAAAGTCAGGTATAAACATCATATTTCGATGAAAACACTTTTCATTCCTCAGTTCTAACATGAAAACAGAATAAGCCTCAACAGTGACTAATACATACCATAGGCAGCCTTCAACTTATGATGCGCTGGCGGAGCGAACGTATCACATAATATATCAGCTATAGTAGCCACAGCCGGGTTGGACTTCTGCCTAGCCCTCAACCTAGCCAGTAACGCGGCGTGAAGAGCCCATAGCTCGTCGACCCGTGGGAACATCCTGGCCACTTGAGCTGCTGAAACGCCGGCACCTCGGACCATACCTTCTGCAAACATCTGGAAGGCAGAGTAAAGAGTTAAAGATGCGTAGAAGAGAAAGAAATAATATTTATTGGCAACAGGTAAAACATACACACGGCTACAATCAAGCTATACATTTCCAGTTTACGCTGACTTTGCATTGCACGGGAATCCTATGTAATACGAGATCAGCTTATACCGGAAATGGCTTGCTTGTGTAGCCGTGTGTGTGTGCGCACTGCAAAACTTGATATAAACAAAAAATATATCATGCATGTCTCATGGCTGCGCCAAAAGGCTCATTTCAGCAGTAATGCCAGACAAATGCTGTCTAACGCTGCGATTGCGTATGCGTCCGTTCAGCTAAACGGACGCGCACGCATTTCATAAAAGTGGTGTTTTCTATTCATATTAGACAAAAGCTAAATAAATGCGGTTAGTTCCTTAAACACCAAGTACAGAGGCCAGCACATCAAGTAATCTCAATGTGTCAAATTCTTTGATACTTAACTTCTCTTCTTTTCTTCTTCTTTTTTGTAGCAGGCATATTGTTAGAATTTGATGTCATTAATTTTTTTTTTTTTTTTTTTTTTTATTGTTAATGACCTACAATTGAATATCATTTTATTTTATACAATTATTATCCAAATTAAGTAATTAATCTTTTAATATTATGATCGAATCGTTTGTGTTAATTCTGATAATTTATGTGTTAATTCTGATAATATTTATGTGCTTGTATTTGTATTTCTATTTTTGTTTTATATGGGTCCCGGACCTGAAATAAACGATTTTTTTTTTTATAGGATAGCTTAACGTGCTTGCATCTGAACATCAATATCATCATCTGCTTAGGTTTTTCCCAAGCATGTAGGTTTCGACTTGCAGTCTAGCCGTTTGCGGCTGAGTACCGCTATTTTACGAAACGACTGTCAAACCTCCACAAAGCAAAGACTAGTTAACACAATATCCCTTGGTTAAACTGGTCATACTCTCGGTGTTGTAATCACTCAATTATTTAAGGCCAAAATGGCCGATGTAAAAAGTCATTGTGACGTTTTCTTCCACGAATCTATGATTTTTGTTTGAATTCAGAAAAGCCGAAGAAAATTTTCAACATGGGTTCAAAATCCTGAATTTAAACAAATTATTTTAACTTAGACCAACCTGTGTCCTGTGTTTGTGTGTTTAGAGATTATTGATTATTACCTTCTGCATAAGCCTGATCGTCAAACAATGATGTTTCTCCGTCAATATCAACTCGTAGATGTGTTCTTGTCGCTTGGTCTCCCTGTCGCCAATTTGTCTGGAATAAAAAATAACATTTAAGCTGAAACATGTGTTTAGAATGTTTAAGTTTCTTTTCTTCCGTCATCGTCCTATTGTTGGGCAAATATCTCAGATATCGTAGGAGACGCGGTGTAATAACCAGAATCTAATCAATTTAATAAGTCGGTGACAGTTAACTCTAATTTTATATAAATAATATATTTATTTATTTATATATAATTTTATGCCTCTTTGTGGACACATTAATTACATTAATGTATGAAAGTAATTACATTAATGTATTAATGGCATTACAGTAGGCCCTATCAGAATAACAGCGCTGCGGTATTTATTGCTTTTCTTTAAATATCGTGGCATCGTGCTGAGATAGGGGCCTTTTTGGCCTCGCACAGGTCTTTTGTTTTATTTTTATTTAATATGTTAGTTTTAGTTTTGTACTGTTAAATTCCTGTGCGTGTCCCAAATAAATATACTTTCTTTCTTTCTTTCTTTTCTTCTTTCTAATTTAACAGTTCTTATTATCTATTCTCTCTGTTTTATTTAATGAAGTAAAGGATAGCAATAGTTTAAAATGACACCAAACAGAATTATCCATCAAAGGTTCTGCAAGGTTGGTTGGTTGGTTGCAGTTGCATGTCGCAGATTCAATTCAAGTACGGAAAACATATTTATTTAGCCTACTGATAGTTGTTCGATGTCAGGCTGTTGGCGTATGTGAGTTTAAACGACTTAAACGCACCCACGATAAAGGAGAAATTTCTAGAGAAATGTGACGTTTTGTCGCTAATATTAAAGGCTTACTAGGCAAGCCTCTTAGGCAGTACCCATAATTATTTCGAGGTCCTCGGCTGGACATAAGCCTCTCCCAAGTCTCGCCACAACAATCGATCCTGTGCGTCTCGCATCCACCAAATTCTTGCGACTCTCACAAAGTCGTCGGTCTACTTTGTGGGAGGCCTTCCAACGCTCATGAAACAGCGGTGGTTCGGGCGTATCGCCTTGTCAGCCAGCTGAACCGAAGTTAGGCCCGGACTGCACCAAAGCGGAGATCACGTCTCCGAGATGTGTGAACAACGAAATTCAATTAGTTGTTTAAAAAACATCTCTCCGCTCGTCTCGTCTCCGCTTTAGTGAAGTCCGGGCCATAGTATCACAACCCAGTTATGCTGTTCGAAACTTACTTGGCAAGTCCCTTGGGCGCTCCTGCAGCCCAAGTATCAGGTTCACAGGCTCCTAGTCCCAGACGAATCGCTTCATCACCCAGTTGATCCGGTGTTAGGAACACCTCTGGCCATTCTGATACGCCCGCGTCGTCTGATGCGCTGGGGATAAACAATACTGGTTTTAACATGGGGCGACTGGCTTTCTGACTTCACACATCAGTGACTGGGTATCCTTTGGGTAAACTGGTTGTCATACTTTCGGGGCTATCTTAAAATCCCGTGACAGTCGGGAACAACAGCTCAAAATGACACTTACAAAGTATTTGTGAATTGAAAAATTCGTACCAACCCTTTTGGTACAAGCCTAAGTCAATTTTTTACCGTAATTTAAATCTCAAATCTTTATTGCATTCCATAATGTATACAGGTATTTAAAATAGAAACAATTATGGACCATGCTGGGCACAGCAAAATTTAAAAATGAAGAATAGTAGGAGAGAGAACTATTTTAAAAGAGTAAGTATGGAGTTTCTTGCCCATTCTTCTCCATACAAAACTACCTTTTGGAAGGGGCAACTAGAATCATTAAATTTTATTTAACTTGTAAGTTTAACGTTCAAAAGTGTCTTTTAAATGGCCTAATTGAAATAAATGATTTGACTTTGACTTTGAGAGGAGCGCTTAAATAATATTTCTTAATAAATAGTATTTAATGTACGACCATTCTACCATAGATATTAATAAACACGAGATACTTACTTGCTCTGGTCATGTTTATGGTCGGAGCCATCTTTGTCGTCGTTATAAATGTGGCTGGTACTGGAAACACAAACATACCGTCAACATTTGGCACAAAGAAGAAACTCATTGAAGGGGGCAATACAGAATAATTCAGTTTTGTTTGACCGGACTGTTTAATGCAGTTTCGTGACCTTATTTTGGAATATTAAACAAACGATTTATAGTTGTTTCGGTGGTAGAAGAAAATGTCGAATATTGGTGTTCGAACACACGCCAGTTGAATGCCAGAACTGAGGCTTTGTTACACACATAGGTAAGTAACAGCATTATGCTCAGCATATCGGCCGTTTTGATCAGATTTGAAGCAAATTGGACACAAGTTTCTTTTTTATTTGCATCGGGCGAATACAAACTTTTTTTATTATATAATTATGTAATAGAATATTTCCTATTACTTCTTTAATTTTAGGTTGGCACACTTGTTGTCAAATATTTTGGATAAATAGAAAATTTGATTCCTACTTCACATGTTGTTAAGAAGTCTGTATATTATTGGTCGTTTATAAAAGTGTTACCCACAACATGTTATTCTGTATTGCCATACAAAAAAATCGAAATACAAAGACAGGGTCAATTCAATCGACACAAGACAAAAGGCGTAACTTGTTGGGCCTTACTCTTACACATATAAATATTAATTAATTATTTATTTAATTCTTATTGTATATTTATAGTTCAGCAAAGCCTAAATAATAAGAAGAAGCAGAGAACTCACAAATACGTTTCATGCAAAGTTTATAATAAAAATATGAAAAATAAAATATTTATATAATAAATAAACATAGCTTCGTTGCTGCGTCGAAGAAGTTCTATAGTCTGTTCGAGGTAAAACATGTTCTAATGAAAAGGGATTAAGGTGCTATTTCCAGTGTATTAATCAGAGGACACTCTACTGTATGTAATTTGAAACTGTTAGGTTTTGGGCTGCCCTTATTAATCCATTCATAATAATACGAGCTTATGAACACGTTACTTTATGCAGTACTGATTTTAGATTTTAGCGAATAAAGATCAAATCGAAAACGCACATGAATCAATCGATTAGAAAACAAATGACTGGCGGTAAAGCGTGCAAGTTGGTAGCGCATTGACATCGATATAAACGCAAATCATTTGTTTCGTAACTTGTATTAAGTAATGTTTTATAAATTATTTCTTATAGCAATTAGTGACCGTGTTCTTAGGCTCATTGATTTGTACAATTTCAGAAAATATTATATAGGTAACTTACTAAAACGTAAACGTATTGGAAATCCCTTTTCAGTCGAACTTTAGCTAAGAACCCTTCCACAGACAAAAACCTGTGACCTAAGTTAACAAAAAAAAAAAGGAAAAAATCTCCAGCATAACTTGACAAATTACAATAAAAAACGTATTAAACTGTACAATTAGTGCTACGACAATGTCAAAGAGAAGTTCAAACTACCGTCTTTACAGACAGAAAAATACACAAGTAAGGCGTCGTGGATGATTCGAGAACTTTCTAGAAGAATCTGTTCGATGTGATGACGTCATGACTAAGCGCGGTGTACTCGCGAAAAGAAGCAGATGATCGTTCAGTATCCAAGCTTTGATAATGACAGATCAAGCTTTAGAAAGAGACACCACACGAATGAGTGACAGAGACAGCGCTCTACCAAAGCCATACTTTGTCTAAAACTTGATGTGCCTTATTTTCAGCTGGTTACTGTACCTTGATCGTACTGTGTGACTTATGACCTTTTGTTTGTGCAACAATACGTTTACGAAAGTAGGTGTATATTACAAAACTGTGCCAGAAGCCCTGACTACCTTGAAGGTATGATTTAATTTACTTTAGCTACTATAAACTTTATTTCTACTAAAATAAGGTTTGTTATACATTAGTCTTATCCTGTCCATTGAACCAAATAATTGTTCAGGGCACCTATTTACCTATTGCCTGCTTCGGGCAGTGAAAATTCAAGTATGTACTTAATCAAAAATATGCAATCGAAAAGTTTCACCAATATGTTGTTGAAATGATCAAAAAGGTCCTAATAAAATCCAAATCCTCTCAATATATAGAGGGAAGCGGTACCCTTCATAAATCAAAATGCATTTTTGAAGTTACTTGGCTTACTATGTAAAAGTTTTTCATAAAGAAAAACTTAATTCTAAATAGTTTCTAGCTGTAGATAACTGAATAATTCATCAATAAAAAACAGAACAACAGACCCTGCAAACACCCACATCCTACCAGGAACACATGACACAAGACAACCGCACAAAACAAGTGAACAAGACAGAGACAGAACATTAACAAACAACGATGTATAATGTGAATGTATGTATGGATGAGAGAGATAGAAATATATAGGCAGCTTGCTGGCAGCATTCCTGCAACTTACTGCACGCCGAGCTTGGTTGCGACGCGACGCCACGGTGAGTAGCATCCGGACTTCTTGCTGTGAGTGCCGCGAACACGAATAACACACGGGTACATATGTGTGCGTGGTATATTTGGCATTTATAGTTTCTGTTTGTATGTGACGCGAGTGGAGAGGTCGAGGTGGTTCACGTTAACTTTTTGTCTTTGGTTTGACATTTGAAAAGGGTAACTTTAACATCCAAAGACGTTCTATAAAGTACATGCTTGGTAATTTGTCGCATAGTAACTGTTTCAAGACATAGAATCGAATTTTCTATCGACAAATAACTAAAACGTGTGGAATAAAAATGTTGGTTTGACAAATTTTGTATAGATCATATAATTATCATTTAGACGGTAAGAGTCCCACTGCCTAGACTAACTCATCGGTGGAATAGAATGAGCCTGAGCGTCCAAAGTGGTTACCTTTGGGTTCTGTGATTTTTTTTATTCGTATAATGGGTACTTTTTTAGTGTACGAAAACTAAAAACAAATGGTGGCGGCTTGTACAGACGCCAGCACATAAAGTTACCCCAATGTGTCAAATTTTCCCAATTAAATATGGACCTTATTTTGTTTGACATAAAGTTGAAAAACGATCAAAGAAATTTGACACATTGGGGTAACTTGATGTGCTGGCGCTGTACATGGATCTAACTCTTTTAATAAATTAAAGCTGCCAAGAAATTAACAAAAAAAAAAACAAAAGAATGAGATTTTCAATGTGTTTCTTTTTCAACTGGTTTTAAAGTTTAATACGTTACCAGCTCGACATCTCCACAACCCAAATGATACTTTTAGAAGAAAAACCATTCCGTTCATCGAAATAAAATGAAAAAACCAACGAAAACACGAAGTTTATAGCTTACAGGAAACATAACATAGCATAGAAATAGCTGACAGAAGTCGAAACTCGAAGATATGTACAAAGAGTAAATAAATAGCGAGAGTACGAAGCAAAATATAATGTAGATAGTGTTGGCACAGATTATGTAGTAAACAGATACCTAACTTTCTATATTTGCCGTTGAATCAGACAAATCTTTAAGATTAACACTTCAAAAAACAAAATATCAATGCCTGGACGAGATCCTGGTGGTTCTTTTTGGCTTGTTCGCGGTAGATATATAAAATGATGCAACCCAAAAAGTACTGGATACAAGAATACAGTAAGAGATGTCTTTTTTTCGACTGCCCACTTCCCAAGTCATGTAAGATTTATCCAATAACTTTCAGTACGCCAAGAGATTTTATTTGTAGCCAAAGTAGAATAAACCTCCAAAACAATATTTTTTTAATTCGTATATTTTATCTATAGTCAACGTGAGATTTTCAATACACACCCGATTTCGTTTTATGAATTTTGGACTATCTGGACTCCCATTTCGAGCTCACAGAACGGGTGTCCTTTGAAGTTACATGAGTCTACAACTTTTTTGGCTCCATGAACGCAACAAAAGCATCTTTGTCTAAATACTTGACATGTTGTCTAGGGATGAAGGCTCAAGACATGACTGAGTTATCCATAAAAATCTCGATATTTGCGTTCAATCGTTGCCTGTCAGAAAAAGTAGTCAATTCCATTTTCAAATTGTAAATTCCGCGTGATATTAAAGTGAGGTATCTGTATACTATTTAATCTGTGGTGTAGATATAATAACACATGTGTATATCTTAAATTGTATGATATTGAGTTTTGCCGAACCTATGTCCTCGTTATCATGTATGTTGTTATTCGAATAGAAGTTGTTGGGTAATTGCCTGGTTTAGTTTGATAGGTGGCTTAGAAATGGTGGATTCTTTTGGATTTATCAAAGAATCTATAGTTTTTAACTCAATGGAGATTACTGATGTTTATTCATAGCTTTTCTGGGATATATTGAGACAAAATTTCTTCAAGAAGGTATAGGGATAATTTTTTAATATTAAAGTGGATCACACTATCTGCTGTGGCCCATTTCCCCGCTAGATGGCGCTTAAGTCAACATTTTTAGTTTATTTTGTTTTATGTGTTCTTGGCAGGCTAGTAAGTCGTGGGAGAGGTTGACGCGGTTATCGGATATTACATTTTATTGAATTTGATCATAAGATTGCCTCAATAGGCACCGAATTTCACACATAATCCTTAAATAAAGTCTGTCGGGTTTATTAATAAACGTGGAGTAACATAACTACTAGCATGATTTACCATATGTTTTTCGAGGATTAAGATTGGCATCTACTTTACTCTACTTTTAGTAATATGGGCGTTAGTGTTTAAACTGTATTCAATGACAGATTTTATTTTATGATTATATTTCGAATTGGGTGGATTTTGAGGCAATGTTATGATTTAATTCAGTAACGTTCAATATTTGATAACCGCGGCAACTGCTTCCACGCCTTACAGTGTGCCAATTACACCACATTAAACAAAATAAACTAAACACGTCGACTTCAACGCCGTCTAGCGGGAAAACGACAGCAGCTCGTATGTTTTACCTTAACGCTAAATAACTTAAATAGGTTCACCCTGAAAATAGTCTAATATTATTTTGGTGCAGTTTTGGTTTCAATAACACCTTTTTTTGTCCAATTCTAAGCCACCAGTCAAAAGGATAAACCATTCTCCATCACCGTGTTCAATTTTTTGCACATTATTACATTATTATCGCACGCAAAACAATAAAAATGCATCAGCGCGCCGCCGACGTCGGCAATCAAATATAAAGCTGCAAAACATATGCCATACATAGTCACTACGCATTCTGGCATAATAATGTTTATATGTCGTATTAAATGGGGATACTCTCGTCAATCTCCTTACTTTGTAATATTTCTCAAATACAACATGATGTATAGCAAGTTAATTTGGGAATATATAATATTCCCAAATTAACTTGCTATACAGCCCTGAAACGGTAAAGATAGAAAACAAATAGGTTCGATTATGACGGCCACACTAAAAAAGTACTGTAGGGTAATAAATTGTGCAATTGTGAACGCGTCCAAAGCAAAGGTTTATTCACAAAATCCACAGCTGTTAATGAGGTCTCAAGTGTTGAACATTGCGAAGGTCTTCAGACTTTTATTACCTTGACATAAGGTTTAAAGTGCAATGACTCGCGCTGTTACTCTCTTCTTGGAGTGTGTTATCCAGTAAACTAAGTGTTTTATCCAGTTTCATACACAGAATCATTTTTTAACTAAACATTACTTTTCAGTTATTATTTGTAAGTTTGTATGGTATACAATAAAGAGTATTCTATTCTATTTGTTGAATTTTATATAAATAATTGGCACTAGAAAATTAGTAATGTACCATTGTTGGCACAACAACACCATACATTTCCTTATCTGTGCAAATTGTCATTTATTTTTACGTGTATCATAAAGAATAAACCGTTTAGTTGTGTTCATATTTAGAAAGCAACGTGCGTCATTTTACTATTCTTATAGGACGTTATTTTTTTACTGGGCAATGTATCTCCACATTGACTGGTAGAAATATAAATTCTAGTATAAAAAAATGTGTTGAAATTTGAGAAACATAACATTGTAAGGAGCAGCGACGAGACGCATCACCTCATGATTTAGTTCATCTGTTTTCAGATAGATGGCGTACTTACCTATTGGTGTTTTGTGATTGGCTGGACACCGAGCTGCGCTTGCTGCTCTTACCGCTATTTGCGCTCAGGGATTTGGCGACTGAAGTCTGTAAATGATAACGTTTTTGAGTTACATAAACATAAACATAACGTCACGCCTGTAATCCCCGAAGGGCTAGGCAGAGATGTACCTGGTAGTACATCCACATTTCGCCAGTTATGTTTAAGTCCCATGTAATAGGGGGCGAGCCTATTGCCATCAATCGGGCACTAATCCAGACTCCGGGCTGCTACTGTGAAATTCCAGATTGAAAAACTCAATAACACTTTGCCCGACCTGGGGATCGAACCCGAGACCTCAAGCTCTGTAGTGGTGCTTGCGACCACAAGACCAACGAGGCAGTCTTTGAGTTAATGTTAGCTTATATGGGTTTATAATTTTTTTGAGAGCTATTTTAGGCCAAGACAGGCCAAAACGTAATCAATGGTTGTGCTCACACCTTAATTTGCAAAAACATGACGAGACACAACTTTGACAAGGTTGCAAAACATTATTCAAAATAGGACGCAAGTTACAAATACATCGTTTAAAATAATAAAAGTTCTTCGTGGCAACTGCCGTAATTTATTCTCTTGTAGTTTTATTTTTTGGGATAAAAAAGTCTTGCGTTGCTGGAAAATACATACCTTTGAAGCTTTTGGCTTATTGCAGTCAAAGTAGTCTTTGCATACATTCTGATGTACCGTCTTTGTACAATCTGAAATAATAAAAAAACAAGGAATTGGATTACATCATTAAGAAAGTTTGAATAAACAATGTTTCATATGTCAAGATTTTATTCTTTATAAGTGTGTATGAGGGCCAGTTCCTTATCAAGGCGCGAAAAACTCTGCTTGCGCGATGTAGGATTTGAGTGACGTCAAATGTAGTTGTATTTCGTATATGGCTTTTTAAATGTCACCACAGACGAATAAAACTAAACAGCAAATATTTACAACTGTTTTTACTATAAACCACGTAATAAATCTTAAATATGGCATCAAAAAACTCGTCCGCATTGCTGTCCACTGGAAGTCTACCCTAAAGACTGGCGGCATACAGTCAAAATTATGTTGGCATACTTTGAACTATTTTAAAGCTTACAAAAATGATAGGAATTCTTAAAACTTCGGCTAAAAAAAATAAACACGACTTACTGTCACAATACAAAGCAGGTTTGTCAGCCAGCGCCCGTCCGCACCAGTCGCAGTCGCCGCCGGAGCAAGCAGCGGACCACGCATGCGCAGTCTTACGGGATTTGTCCTAGAACACATGAAAAGACTGTACTTCCAATGGCACCGTGACACTTTATCGGTGAAATGTTCTTCATGAAGATAGACTAACATAATCTTACATAATCTAATTTTAATATTGTATAGTCAAATTACTCTCTAAGTCATTGGAAACATTGTCTTGTTTATAATTTAGCTTCTAATTAAGCATTGCATTCTTTAATATAAAATATTTGATGTTATTGCTGGCCTGAAACACAGGTTTTACATAAACCTAGTTCAGGCAGATCCATATTACGGTTAGATTTAGTTTTTCATCCAACGGAATTAATGTAAATTATAATCTTTACTTTACCTTACACATGAATAATTTTTTTTTTTTTTTTTTTTTTTTTTAGACTATTTCGAGGTGATGTTATGGCGATATTTTTATGTAGGTAATAAAGTAGTTTCCTAAGAATCTGTTTACCTCCACCAGTTATATTAACATAAAATATTGGTCAAGTATTTTGTTTTTTGTCATGTAAATAAAAAAATATTTCGCGTAACGTCACGCCTTCTTTTATCTAGAAGTGACATAACAAATTTTGATGTGCTTTATTTTTGTCATCTTTTAATGACTTGAAAAAGCAAAAAATATGTGTTCAATATTTTTAGTAGGTGTATCGGATGAATCTTGTAACTGAATATTAAAATAAATTTTAATAACATCAGCATTGTCAGTTAATTTTAAATAGGTAGGCTTAATTTTCTAAAGGCGTTTAAATTGTAAAATTATTTATACATAATTTCCATATTTCTAGAATATAAACTTTTACGAGCGCGATATCTCAGAGCCTTCTTCAATAAATGGCCAATCAAATGCAAAATGGCTGGTTCCGGAGAAAAACGAATTTAAATTTAAAAAAAAATTAAGTCTCATTTTGTTACATTTACACAAATAAGCAGTCAAGCGACAAAGCAAAAATACCCTTTAAGCCGAAACAACAATGCTGCTTGCACGACAAAAATAATTTTAAGACTTTAAACACTTATTACCTTTTTCTTCCTGAAGAACAAACTGCCCCGTTTCCGCCTCTTCTCAGCGTGATGATCGAAGGCCGCTCTGTTTAAAACAATCAACACTTTGAGTACAGACAAACACACAACCTCACTTTTTATACATTTCTTCCCCGAGTTTAACTGTTGTGTAAAATGTAATCGTGTTCTGTTTCTGTGTCATGCAGAAAAAGCGAAAAATAACATTAATAATAACAATTTATTGTTTTCTTTTTTTAATAAAAGAGGTGTAAAATCAAACAAACACATCAAGCGAAGCCTGTGCTTTTAGCATGCTAGTTTTAATTTAAAAAAATGTGCTTAGACTTTTCTCGTTTTGTTTCATACTTACATTGTTTATGTCGTTAGGGTGGGAATGGATATTTGACTCTTACTAACTAAAAACCACCACAGTGTTTCGTCTTACACATTCGCTAAAGATTGCGGGAACGTACGATTCTTAGTCTGTTTTCATGGAAACCTAACCTGACCTCGTAGATTTCCACCTGACGCGTGGACACTCTCCGAGTCGCTGCCCGCCGCGCCACCGCTAACCACACGCTTATGCCCTGTGGGTGATACTCACTGTTCCAAGAAAGTGAGTCGATGCAACCCCAGATGGTCCTGCGCGGGCGCGTGCCGGGCGGGCTGCGCGGCGCCCACGGTGGCGGCCGACGCGTCGTCACTCTCCGAGTCGCTGCCCGCCGCGCCACCGCTAACCACACGCTTATGCCCTGTGGGTGATACTCACTGTTCCAAGAAAGTGAGTCGATGCAACCCCAGATGGTCCTGCGCGGGCGCGTGCCGGGCGGGCTGCGCGGCGCCCACGGTGGCGGCCGACGCGTCGTCACTCTCCGAGTCGCTGCCCGCCGCGCCACCGCTAACCACACGCTTATACCCTGTGGGTGATACTCACTGTTCCAAGAAAGTGAGTCGATGCAACCCCAGATGGTCCTGCGCGGGCGCGTGCCGGGCGGGCTGCGCGGCGCCCACGGTGGCGGCCGACGCGTCGTCACTCTCCGAGTCGCTGCCCGCCGCGCCACCGCTAACCACACGCTTATGCCCTGTGGGTGATACTCACTGTTCCAAGAAAGTGAGTCGATGCAACCCCAGATGGTCCTGCGCGGGCGCGTGCCGGGCGGGCTGCGCGGCGCCCACGGTGGCGGCCGACGCGTCGTCACTCTCCGAGTCGCTGCCCGCCGCGCCACCGCTAACCACACGCTTATACCCTGTGGGTGATACTCACTGTTCCAAGAAAGTGAGTCGATGCAACCCCAGATGGTCCTGCGCGGGCGCGTGCCGGGCGGGCTGCGCGGCGCCCACGGTGGCGGCCGACGCGTCGTCACTCTCCGAGTCGCTGCCCGCCGCGCCACCGCTAACCACACGCTTATACCCTGTGGGTGATACTCACTGTTCCAAGAAAGTGAGTCGATGCAACCCCAGATGGTCCTGCGCGGGCGCGTGCCGGGCGGGCTGCGCGGCGCCCACGGTGGCGGCCGACGCGTCGTCACTCTCCGAGTCGCTGCCCGCCGCGCCACCGCTAACCACACGCTTATGATGCTCGTGTATGTATGTACTGGCGTGATTTACTTTGGGGGTTTTGGGGCTGTTTATTTGGGGGCTTTAGGGCAGACCATTTGGGGGTTTTATAAAGGCTAATTTTGGCGGCTTTGTAACGAATTATATAGGGACTCTGGGGTCGAATTTAAGGAAGCAAATATAGGTCAAAAAGTGGATTAAACAGTCTGAGAAGACTTAATTGAGAGTATATCATTTAATGACTTGCTTCTCGATATAGTAGGACATTTTCGGTTCAATACTGTATTTCAATGACTTCGAAACCATTAGTGTTATTTAGAAGGAACACGCGTTACATTAACGTTCATTTTGAACATGAGAGATACAATTTAAAAAAGAAAATAGAGGTCAAAATTGTTTAACATTGGAAAAAGAACTTTCTCAGCCCAACAAAATGAAAAGGAATTAACTTTTAAGAAATGTGTCTGCCTAAATCAGGGATTAATTTTCTTAATGAAAGGAAATAGATCCACTTGGAGTATAAAAAAAGATAAATCACGAAAGTAATACATTTAGTGCAAATAAAAATGTATAAAAATCGAACAATTGTCTGTGTACTAATTCGGGAGTGCTAAAAAATTCAACCTGAGCAAAGCAACAGTGCGAAAACAAATAAAAAAAACACATTAACTCACACATGCATATTACCAACTTCATAATAGACTCAACATTTAGAAAACCCGGCTTATACATAAATATTGCTGTCTAGCACTGAATTCCAATAACACTAAACTCCATTTATTTGACAGAAGAAGTTATTAATAGTAGATTGCATCGAGCACAAAGTAATTTATTATTGCACCGAGTGCCTGATGTAGAGCCCGAGTGTTAGCGAGGGCTCTAATCTAACAGGCACGAGGGCAATATAAATTACTTAAGGCGAGGTGCATAATCTGCTTTTCTTTCAACTATTACGTAAAGGAAGAGTAGATAAAAGAAACTCATATCAAACAGTTAAGATAGAAGTTTCTATAACACTGTCGGCTTCATTTAGGATGTTTTCCGGAGTTAATGTGTCGCTAGATGATTCCATTTTAATTCGAAGCCGAAGCATTCAAAATCAGATACCTAGTATCACACTTTATCGTTTCCAAAAATATTGTCAAGCAAAATAATTAACAAAGTTCCCGCCAAATCACTTTTTTAAATTTCTTTCATTTTTAAATCAGAGTTAGCAGCAATCATTTTTTAAGTTTGAAACAAGTAGGATAGAAACGAATAATACGTACGTAAAAAAAAGTATTGATATCGGCTGGCTGAATAGAGCTAATCCATTGAGATTGGCACCTTTTGGTGCGATTAAAAAATAAACTGTGCAATAATGAAATTTCTAAGGAAATTTCATACATTTTTATTGCTCTAGAGCATTAAAGACTTGTTTTGTACTGAGTTTTTAGTGTGATTGTGATGAAATTAAAGCATAGTTGGAAGAAAAGGTTATTTTTAATGCACACTTTGTAAAGGAAGAACAATAAGCATGTTACAATAAGGATAGACGCCGAATTTTTAATAGGTAGGTAATTTATTTTCACTGCACCTATAACGCTTAGTTGTTACCAATTCAACTACGCGTTTCAAATGAGAATAGGAACGTCAATGACCTCTATCTGTCAGATGTCACTTGAAAAGTACGGTCTGCAACTTAGACTATATACCTCTAGACGTAGCCCAATTTGCAGTGTGAAGTGTGGAAGTGAGACGCATTAATACAAAGTTCGTAGGAAAATTGAGACAAAGTATCGTATCTTCTGTCCCTTACGGCGTGCCGTATTTTTGCATGGCTAACTTTTGAATGTTAGCCAAACAAAGTGCTGTCACTGTCACGTATATTATTATGGTCGATTTACTTTAAGACGGCTCCGAGCGTAAACAGCGTCCGGCAAATAGGTATTAACTACGACTCGCTGGCTGTGTGCGTGCGCGGCGCACACTACGGCAAGTCTCCCGCGTCACGAGTGCATTTGCACAACGAAAGTAGACAACTTAGGATTTTTTAAAAATTTGTTGTTGCGTTGAATGACATGAAAAGACGAATACTGTTTACTTACATGATTTTATATTCGTAACTCACTAAATAAAATCGAATAATCTATTATTTATCTATACAAAAATATTATCAAGAGTTTGTTTGTTTGCTTGAATGCGCTAATCTCAGGAGCTGGAGTGAGGGGTTGGAATTGAAAAATTCTTTTACGTGTTGCATAGTCCAATTATTGAGAAAAGTTAAAGGCTATATAACATCACGCTACAGCCAAAAGGAGCTGAGCGTAAATGAAAAATGTTTAAAAAACGGGATAAAATTTTCCTTTTTGAGAGCTTCCGTAGCGTGCGCTGCGTAAACCGTTTAAGTTACGCAAATGTCATATACGATGGAATTGTTCCTCTTAAAAAGTCCTAAAAAAAAGTCCGCGACAGCATATGTCTATCAGCGACGGGTACCCCACAATAACTGCTTTTACCTTTAAAATTTTCGATTAAAAAGAGTGAATTTTTGCGAAGGTTATTTAACCCATATTGTATGAATCTATATCTAAATAAATGTGTTCGTTATAATGGAAATTTAACATAAAATAGTTGTGCCCTTCAGTCTATATAGTTTAAATAAATATCTTAGAAGATATCACAATATTAAAATATCCGCGCGACAAAATAATTACACGCGCGGCAGTCATTTGGTCCGTCCGGCTCTCGCGTTCCTATGTAGCTAGTGGGGATTCTGGCCTCTGGGAAATTCAAAATATTTATTGCACCATAATGTTTATAAGTACAAGGTGTTATTGAGAGAGATACCTATAGTAATTCTCACTATAATATAACCTAAACTAATATTATAAAGAGGAAACATTCGATTTTTGTTTGTTACGATTTAAGGCGTGATATTATAGATACATATATTATTCACCCGATTGCGATGAAGACGTTGTTCAGTGCATACCCAGGATATTTTCTGGGTATGTAGGTAAGGTAGGTATGTTAATAATAAAACTAGTCTGTAATAAAAGTCCAACAACTCAATAACTTGTTTATTTAACAATTTTTTTAGGTAGGTAGGTCTACATAAAAAGGGTAGAAACTAGTCGATTATCGATTTCCAAAGACCGATGTAATTAAACTTCCCCAATCTGTCAATTTTTTCCTATCGAATATGAACCTTCTTCTTTTGTGATAAAGTTGAAAATCTATTACTTAAATAAATTTGACAGATTGGGGTAGGTTCAAATTCTTGATTTGTGGAGGGGGGTGTGAATATTTATAAATTAAAAATATCTTGTTGTAGCGCAAAATTTTCAAGAAAATAAACAGACTTAGGTAGGTAGTAAGGATAATGCTGACAGAACATTTGCATAGATGTGTGTAAAGTTGTATTCAACATCTTGGATGAAAATGCTTTATTTTTTCTGTTAACACTCTACTGTATGTTCTTTTTGGAAATAAAAATATTATTATTTATTATTATTATTAATAATTGGCACCTCAAAAACCTATTATACGATCAAACATTTGAGGAAAAAAGGATCCACCATCTTGGATTTTAAAATTTATGTCAGATTTGCAATCGGCACCCCCAAAAACCAATTGGACGATACCCATATCGAACATATGAGAAATAAAACGCATCCACCATCTTGGATTTGAAAATTAATGTCAGATCTGCAATCGGAACCCACAAAAACCAATTAAACGATACCCATATCAAACATTTGAGAAAAAAACGCATCCGCCATCTTGGATTTGAAAATTATTGTCAGATTTGCAATCGGCACCCCCAAAAACCAATGAAACGATACCCATATCAAACATATGAGAAAAAAACGCATCCGCCATCTTGGATTTGAAAATTAATGTCAGATTGGCAATCGGCACCCCCAAAAACCAATTAAACGATACTCATATCAAACATATGAGAAAAAAACGCATCCGCCATCTTGGATTTGAAAATTAATGTCAGATTGGCAATCAGCACCCCCAAAAACCAATTAAACGATACCCATATCAAACATTTGAGAAAAAAACGCATCCGCCATCTTGGATTTGAAAATTAATGTCAGATTTGCAATCGGCACCCCCAAAAACCAATTAAACGATACCCATATCAAACATATGAGAAAAAAACGCATCCGCCATCTTGGATTTGAAAATTAATGTCAGATTTGCAATCGGCACCCCCAAAAACCAATTAAACGATACCCATATCAAACATATGAGAAAAAAACGCATCCGCCATCTTGGATTTGAAAATTAATGTCAGATTTGCAATCGGCTCCCCCAAAAACCAATTAAACGATACCCATATCAAACATATGAGAAAAAAACGCATCCGCCATCTTGGATTGGAAAATTAATGTCAGATTGGCAATCGGCACCCCCAAAAACCAATTAAACGATACCCATATCAAACATATGAGAAAAAAAACGCATCCGCCATCTTGGATTGGAAAATTAATGTCAGATTGGCAATCGGCACCCCCAAAAACCAATTAAACGATACCCATATCAAACATATGAGAAAAAAAACGCATCCGCCATCTTGGATTTGAAAATTAATGTCAGATTTGCAATCGGCACCCCCAAAAACCAATTAAACGATACCCATATCAAACATTTGAGAAAAAAACGCATCCGCCATCTTGGATTTGAAAATGAATGTCAGATTTGCAATCGGCATGCGGCACCCCCAAAAACCTAAAATCATACTCATATTGAATTATAAGAGAAAATTATATTGAAATACATACTTATGATCCTTACTTTTTTCATTTACCAAGAAACTCAAAAAACAAAAATTATGACTTACCTGATTTTATCTGGTGGCAGCACGTATGTGTACACAAAAGATCGCGATTTGTCGTTTTTGGTGCGTCGCTCCGCAATGAGACGTGACCACTCTCTGAGCTCTTGTGGGCGACTGAATTTTCGAGCGGTGTACGTTGCTTATAATACAACGTCCCGCGTCCATAGAAAATTTGTATGGCGGATTTGAGATGCTTTAAAAAAATTAATATACTAAAATAACCAGGTGACACTTTGAAAATCTAAAAGCATCGAATTGTAGAATAAACATTTGTGATTAATATGAATTTAACTCTGTAAAAAAAATCAACAGTTTAGTATCAAAATTCAACTAAACACCAACATGCCATTTTTAGATATTTGTCACAACTTTACGTAATTTTATTTATTTAACAAGAAAATATTCCTTTTTTTTGCTTCGGAATAATTGTAAACACATTCTTTGCGGTGTTCAAAGCATTTCTTTTTGGTCAATTATTGTAATAGTATTGATCACATCAACTTAACCGTGCCGGCCGTTTTGGACTGTTTTGGTCGGTGCCGGGTTTTTGCAATTGTTGTAATAGTTTGAGTAATTTAATGAGAAATGGACTCCATTAGTTAAGTGTTTAATGTATGGTGTATGCTCTACGATGGGAGGATGCAGTATAATAGGCTGTAAAAGCCGCACAGAAAAGGATATTAACGAAATCACTTTTCATTCAAAAGTTTTCAATACTGTTAGTGTTATAGTATGATTATTGAATTTATACATTTGTGCGCTTTTATTGTCATGGGTTTCAGACCAAAATATGGAAGATTTCTTAAAGTAAACTTGATTTCTTATATCACATAACCTAGGAATACTTACTTACAGTGTTGCTACACGTTTCAAATCTTTTCCCTTAACTGTCAGGCCTATCAAAAGGTAGGCATAATAATCAAATAAATCTATGGTGTCTAACCACACACAAATTTGTGGGCGAACCCTTATTTTCCAGTTTAAGTGAACATGTGTACGAACGAACAGAGCCCTTTCGACAATCATTAAGTTTTACTCTTAAAGGCAATCGCGTAGGTACTTTTAGATATTTGGAAGTAAGAATTCATTTTATAAATAAATGCTATGTAACAATAAAGATTTAGAATTTAGAAATCAGAAATTTTCATAATACAGGTTTTGTTTTAAGGACAGTAGTTATTATACAGCAATTTCAATGTCACACTGGATGTCAGCCATACCTAAATATATTTTAATGATACATAAAACGCGAAAAAAAGATGTTGTTTTCTTTTAAAGAGTTCCTTCTATGTACACTATTCTATGTACATCAAGCTTCACTTGGTAGTAGTACCTAGTGTAAATTATTTGTGAGAATCAAGGTAAGATTGAAAGTTGGTATTTTACGTGAAATTATATTTTCCCACACATTGATACTTCTACACTCATGTACGTTGAATACGTAAATTATAATTTATAATAGTTTTAAAATTGGAACCCGCAATTAAGTAGGTAGAATTTTGGTCGTATTTTGGGACTTTTTTAAGGAATAGCAACACTGAACTTTTATATTGCTGTCTCATGTGCGGCCACGCGGTGGCTCGATCTAGAGGTATATTATCTAAGGTCTGCAACGAAACCTTATTCGCGTTGTAAAATGTTTTTGTCTATCTTTTACGACTGGTAAAGATCTACAAATGACAACCGGGACTTAAAAGAACAGAAACCTCTTTTAAGTAAGGGACGGAAGATCTCAATATGTTATGAATGATCACCAATCCACAGACTGACCTCAGCAAGCGTTGCTTAACTGTGTGGCTGGTAATAATTGACTTGTATTTAGCTCTTATAACCTAAATGAACCTTCAGAGGTATGAAAAAGAAGGTTAATCCTCCGACCAAACAGGTGGTGTTTCTGGTGGCGTAGTACTGCCCGACGGTTGTTATCGGGATCTTGTACTCGCGCGGATAACTTTAACATCGCAATGTAGGATGTTAGTCTTTAGTTCGTATGTGGCGAGATAGATGTCGCTATAATCCAGATTTCAATACTTTTAATCCCGGTTCAGTATCCAGACGATAATAAGCTCCCTCCTATTACAGGCGATTTGTGGGTGTACTAGGTACACCACTGAATTAGAAAGAAAGAACTTTTAACTTATTCTGATAGGCCGTTGTGATGCCACGGACACAGCCAAGCAAACAAAGTAATAAAAAATGCAACAAATACAATAACGTTAAAAAGTACTAAAATGTGAAAAAAAAATATATTGTCTGTTAATTATAGAGCTATGGCCGACTGACAACATTTTTTTATACAACTGTACAGTGAAAATCGAAAAAAAAATAGGTTGGCAAACACATTGACACGTCATTTTTCACTAGAAGGTGTGGTCCAAAGACATTCATTATTTACTATACTATAGACGGGATATCACGAACAAAAGTTTCATCCGATACTTATGTCCGACTGATCACAAATATATGAGTTTAATTTAGTACGCTCCGTTGCCGCTCCAATATTGCTATATTATTCTAGATGGCGTAACTGAGACATGGGATCAAAGTTTTTCTATGACATTTCCTCCCTATAGTATTTTAAATCTCATTGGTGTGGTCGGTGTTTCACTATCTGACTACTCTGAGAAGAACCACCGAAAGAAACTCGGATGTTATATTCGTAAGTTAAAATCAACTTTAACCTTTGATACGTGGATCCACGCGAGTCACAATTGTTTCTATAATTACGGCATACGCATAAAGCATTACAGCATACAATATCTAGCACTGCCGTCAACAAAATCAGATGCTAACTGTTGTAAATTCAGTCTAGTGTTAATGGATCAATGTAAACGAGCCATAAACATAGATTGTACAGATAAAATTCAATGTTGGATCTACTATAAAAGTTGGTTGTTCAATCAAAATGACCTAAAAAAAACAACTAAAAAAACTAGACAAATTCATTACAGGACATGCACAAGTGTTCTATGGACGTAGAATATCAAAATGTTCAGCCGGTCAGTAAAAATCATAGACATAGAGAATGGACTGAGCAATAGCCGCTCAAAATTGACCACTCCCTAGAAAAAGACAGAGGGACTGTGCGGCCATTACCTGTCTCTTTCTTTCTCTTTTAATCAGAATTCTAGAAAGAGACGACTATGGGCCGCACGTTTGTTTTATCTCTCTTACACTTTTTTACTGGTATTGTCTTCACAGCTGGATAAGGAACACTCAGTCCATTCTCTATGTCTATGGTAAAAGTCACCCGGTGACAACTTGAGTGAGTGACAGCTAAATTTCCCTTCACTTCACCCACATTTTCATCAGGTGATTTCAACAACATACCAATGCTTATATTGTGTGTAATACAAATGGAGTAACTGACTGTGACAAAATGAAAAGGTACATGTTTTTGGATGTATCATTCTTAATGTGACAATATATGTTGGAGTAGTGAAGTAAAAAAAGCTTGTTAACTTACTAGTAGCGCCATCTATTAGCGCTTGACATAACTTAATCGATAACAACTGTCATTCAGTCGGTAGCTCGTGCCGAGGTTGTCTATGAATTGTCGCACGTGACGTCTGACGTCAACAAATGCCTAGGTGGGGCTAGTGTCCAAGCGACACGACACAATCTATTTTCAGAGTTCGATCGCGCCGGGTGTGCGCACTGATTCTATTCCACCACGTGCATGCATCTCTATGCATCTCCGACATAATTATATATTATCTAAATGATATTGAGAGCCGTATCATTGTGTAGTTTTGAAGAATCGGGCGACACAGCCAGACACGGAAAACGACTTAGCTCTATACTATTCTTAGACCCGATTTTTCAATAGTCAGATAACTTTTATCTGAAGAATAAAAATGGCGGATTGACAGTTTGGTCACACCACCATTTTTATTGGTCAGGTAAAAGTTATCTGATTATTGCAAAATCGGATCTTTGGTATGCTACCAGCCTAGTAAGGTCCTAAGCTAATGTTAGGGAACTAATAACTTAATATAGGGTTTGTATATGACTTAATACATCTGAATATACCACTATATAATATAGTTCATTCATATTATGTTCGGGATTACTGTGTGTCATGCGCGATAGTGGCTTTTGTTCATTAATAGGGAATATGCAATGAATTAGAAACACTTTTTAGGGATAAAGAAGCAAATATATAGGGTGACTGGTAATTAGTGACCGATACTTAAACACGTGATTGTACTCATGAATACGAATAACTTTCCCAAAGTAACTATTTTATACTTACTCAATAACTTTCAATTAATTTAATTACGTCAGCACTGCACAACGGGAGGGGTGGGGGTGGAGGGGAGCGTGTGACGCTACTACTACTAGTAGATTTTGCCCTTCCCGAGGTCAGACTATCAGCTGATAGATCGTGCCAATTCGTGCCTACAGTGATCGATCACATGCGCGCGTGCGTGAATTTCAAACAGCGTTTTTGTTATTTTATTGTGTTATAAGTTGTGTATAAAAAAAAAGTTTCTTTGGGATAGTGAATTGAAATCATGAATACAATCACGTGCTTAAGTAGCGGTCACTCATTACCAGTAATCCTATAATAATATAAAAATTAAAGTTATAAAACAAAAAAACATTGTATGCATATTCCCTATTATTATTACGGTTCAATCATGGCCATCATTCAATACAGGGCAATCAACTTTACGTTCTTCAGACAACTGTCACAATATGGGTGAAACAATGATAGATTAGTAAAAGTATACAATTAAAAGTTTTAAATTATGTTGTGTGGTGTATTTAGACCGGATTTCGTTGGTGATTCCTTTAGTTTTCAGTAATAGTGTAAACAACTATAAAATAGTATGGAATTTTTCAAGAGTTATTCATGGCAACAACTATTACTGTTTTAGAGTAAGCCTTAAACTAAAGCTGAACTATGTCTTATAAAATACTGTAACTAAAAATGTTATTCTATATAATAATTATGCGTGTTTTTTTTTTAATTAAGCTTATCTGTTATTTGAAAATAAAAACTGTATAATAACACAATATTACAAAATATCATTGGAATAACCGTTTTCTTTTTTTAATTTTGTCACGTGGCCAACAAACATATTAACTTGCTTTCTTTTGCACAGCAGAACAATGACAGAGTTCAAGACTTTTGGTTCCATAAATTTGGGCGTATACCCCTCTCCCTTAAAAAGTAATATCATAAATAGTATACAATATAACGGGACACTTAACCTTAAGAGTACGTACACATTAGGCGGCGGCTGCACGAGGTGCGGCTGCACGGCGGCCACGATGCTGGGCGTGGACACCGACTTCTGCAGCGGCAGCCGCGCCGCCAGCCGCCCGCCCTCCACCGGCGCCACCACGCCCGAGCCCGGCGCGATGCCGCCTGCGCGCAGCGCTGCCGTCACCTTCTCGAAGTCTTTCTGTAAGGGACATAGAAATTTTAAAATACATTTTCATCCCATCTATTCGAAATAGATGACTCGGGTCGCCTTTAAGTGCACGGTGGTGTTTTCTATAAGAAACTTTTAGCGGACAGTAATCAGTTTTCAATTCTCTTTTTAAGTGCGCCGCAATTATTTTTGCTGGGCACTTTTTAATTTTGGAATATGTTAGTGTTCAGCGTCAAAGAAATCGAACGCAAATATTGTTTGAAAAAATACTGGAAAAAATACTATTAAAGTTAATGAGTATAAAAAAAAAAGTTTCTTTTGGAAAGTTGTTCATATTCATGAGTACAATCACATGTTTAAGTATCGGTCACTAATTACCAGTCACCCTATACATATAGGTATGTTTATCAGTTGTCCGGTACCCATAGAACAAACTCTGCTTAGTTTGGGACTTATTTGGGCTTTGTGTGAAAGTTGTGGAATATTCTTATTCTTATCAATTTCACGCCTTTTTTTCAGGTTGGTAAACAGTAACTATGGAGTGCCATCGGCAACACTTACATACCTACTTCTTCTACTATCTTTACGTTCATACATGTAGTTATACACCCTCGCCTATTGCTTGTACAACTAGCAATCGCAACTGCAACCTCGCCTTTAGCCAATTCAACTTTATGTTAAAACAAATTGTCGATTTTAGAATAACTAGTTCTTTTAATTTATACTTACAGCGAGATCATTGTCGTTGAGCGAATGTGTAGAATGTCGGACGGGGCGCGGCACCTCACCTTCTGACTCCATTGACGAGAGTGACGCGCTGTGTCCGTTCAACGCACTGCAAATAAAAAAATAAAGAAATATTGTATAAAAAGAGATTATAATCAAACAAACAATGGTTATATGAAGAAAGGTTATATATAAGAAGTATGTTTGTATGAAAAAGCATTTAGAAAGAAAAAAAAAAAGCATTTATTTGGCCCAAAAGGCACACGATAATAAAAATAGCAAAAAAAAAACAGTTAAAAGAAATCAAACAAATGAAATAATAGGACTAAAAATAAAATAAATAATTGTGTGCCCTGCGGCTGCGCCAAAAGGGTCCAGTTCAGCAAAAATGCCAGACAACTAGTGCCTGACGCTGGTTTTCAACTGGACCTGAGATTGTGAGGTGTCACGGACGTAAAGCAAAACAAAACAAATTGGTAATATCATAAATAGTATAAAGAATATATAATATCATAAATAGTATTATAGTATGAAGAAAGGTTATCTGAAAAAAATGTTATATGAGGTAAGTTTTGAGTAACAATTAAACCATTATTACAGGTTTTTTTTTCCAATTTTGAAGGTTTTTTTAATGTAATTTTTGCTTCAAACTATAGTCGCTAAAACATAACAACGTTCATGTCTAACCCATAAATAAATAATCCATAAAAGTAAATAAGTGATGATGATGATGATGATGATGATGATGATGATGATGATGATGGTGATGATGATGAGTATAATGGTGATGATGAATGACGATACAAAATACATAGATAGGGCTGCTTACTTGCGTTGCCTGTGCGGGTCGTGTGCGCGCGGGCCGGGCTCGAGCGCCGCCCAGCTGCTCCGACGGCCCTCGTCGCGGCGCTCCCATAGACCCCATTGTCGAGATTCACCTGGACATCATTATTAAAAGAAGATTTAATGTTACATTTTAAAGAGTGTACTTAGATGTTTTTTATAACATTTTCCCATTTATGCCAACACAGTTGTAAAAACGAAAGGCACATTTTTGATCGCATGCCTTTTTTTAGGGGTGGTAAATCCTCATGGATGTCCCCCGCCCCGGGGAGGGCGGCGGGGTCTGTCAGACTCTTACTGATTAAAAACCACCCTGTGTTATCATAACAGAAGATACTTCCGCGACCCCCGACTGTTGATCGCATGCCTACCCCAAGGTAGCCTTAATACATGGAGCCTTTGCGTATCTGACTTCCACAACGACCACAACTCGGTGTCTGTGTAACACGATAATCCTGTTTTTTTTTTCGGGATTAAAAATCCTCATGTCCTGTGAGCCCTCCCTTCGTATGGTAGAGGAGGTTGTCAGACTCTTACTGACTAAAAACCAGCTCGGTGATTCGAACGTGTCGTTCTCGTCATAGGACGGTCGATTTTGAAGTGAAACTGGTAAGTAGTCCTTGGTGTAACTGGTTGTCAAATTTTCGGGGTGCTAACTTCTCGTAACGGAGAAGTGCAGTAGTTTTATTTAGAGGGTTATAATAATACGTAGCTTACCGCTGCCCTTCCGGCTCTGTGGGTAGAAGTCGAGATGTGTAGGAGACGAGCAGTCAGCTTCGACCACGCCGTCCTTGCACAGTGAAGGACATGACGTGCTGAGACGACTGGTGCCTGTCGCCTAAAAAAAAGACGAGAGTTTCAAAGATCTAACAGAAAAACATCGTATGACTTGAACAGTGGAGGAGCTACACAGTTTTGGAATATTTGATCATTGTCCTTTAATCAGTCAGTAAATTAAGAAGCTTTTTTTTACTGACCATCATTTTTAGATCATTTGCCAATCCGCTAATTAATCTACAAAAATCACAGTGAGAAAATGTAGGTGAAGTGAAGGCGAAGTTAACTCGTAGCATAGAACCAGTGCTCAATTCACCTATATTTACGACTATGTCTTTAAGATGTGCCAAGACAAATCATTCTATCGAGAATCCGTCTTTCTTTGGCCATAAGATTTGCACTGGATGCGTACTTACTGCAATAAATCGAGCGTTGATATAATTGACTAAATTGTGTATGACAACTCCAGGAACTTCTATCTAACTACCACATGAACAACCTATTGGTACCTACCCTACTGTTCAGCCCAACATAGGCGAATCTACCTAAAATAACGACAATTACCAGTAGGGGCAATGGCGCAGTTCTCATGCGCTGCACAGCCGCATGCAGTCGTCGCAACTGCTGCAAACTGTCTTCCAGTAACCCTGGACTGTGTGGGGTTACGCTTATCGTTGGCACCTGTCGAGAAAATAGTTGTCATTATAGGTAAATCCATTCTTTATAAATATTAAAACGGATTTATGTTATCGTCGCGGTAGAATGAATACTTCATTTGTCAAAAATTGTATTATTATTTTCATGTTTGCAAAAATCCAGTGAAAACCAGGCATTTTCGATTACTTTAAAGACGGCATATGATCATAAATCAGATATCAGTGGCTTTACCGTATTATAAAATAGGTAGGTTATTACGTTTTAACAAAAGGAAAAAGACAATATCTCAAACCTCAGTACTTTTTTGACTTACAAGATTTTCATTCTACAGCGACGTTATAAGCTTTATAGGCGGCCCATCATCAATTCTTAGAAAAGAAGATAAAATAATTATAAAGCAAAACTCCTCAACAACATCTGTTTGATAGACTTAACGGAATGTTGTTGGTTGTTGAGTATTCTATTCTATTCTATTCTCTCCAAAGAAAAAAGCAACTCGCAGCTTAGCCTATGAGGGTGCTTATTCTGCTTAACTACTCTAATCTGCGGCTGGCTGCAGCAACCATTCATACATTATGCCGGTGTAGGTATGGGAACCCGCGCTCTTTAATGTATCGGCCTCCGCAACCAGGCTGCCTAGTGCGCGGATGGATCAAGGCCTCCAGCCAGGCTAGTTATTCAGACGTTAAGCGAGCACTCGATAAAGACACCTGTGGGAACATACCTGTGCCCTGGCGGCGGCCATGTCTGGTGGTGGCGTGGATCTCGTCACGTGTTCAGTGACCTCGTCATCGCTGCTGTCAGAGCGAGAGTCTGAACTGCCGCCGCCCTCGTCTGAAACGAAACAAAGATATGTTAATAGCGAACGAAATTTTCATCATTTAAAGAACTCATAGAAGCTGAGAATCAGCAATTTTGTAAAGTCAAACATTACATAAGTCACCTATCGTATTACAATGAAAAGCTCAGTAAAAAGCATAAAGTTTACTAAACTTTGCAAATCATTACGTTTCAAAATTAGTGCTGCCACGCATTTATATTAACACTAGCTGCTCCGGCAATCTTCGTTTCGCCTTAGAATCAATTTCTTAGTTTCATTTAGTTCTTATTCTTAGACCTACTGAATATATAAACACGTAGGGCTAGGTCAAGCCGTTTTGGAGGAGTTCTGTTACAAACACTGTGACATGAGAATTTTACATATTTGAAGTTTAGAATCAATACAAGCCTCCAGATAAAAAGCACCATAGAAACGGTCTTAGGTCAAAGAGATTTAAAAGACTATAGAGCGGGCATGTCAAGGAAATGTCAAAGAAAAACTTTGATCCCGTGTCTCAGTAACGCCATCTAGAATAATATATGAATTTTGGAGCGGCAGCGGAGCGTATTAAAAACAACTCATAGACTTGTGTCCGGCAGGACACACTTTTTCGGACGAAAATTTTGTTTGTGATGTCCGGTCTTAATAGCTATTCAATGTCTTTGTCTTAGGTCGATAGAAGAATAGACCAAATGACATTAGTGAATGCAATATTTAGACCAATAAATCCCAGAATAGAACGCATGAAAACGAACCAAAATACTGGAAAATATTCATCAACACCTGATCATTTAAACGTAAAGCATATAGCGCTTGGTGTTTACATTGGCACACCTAATCGGTGTTACCGTAAATACGTTAGATGCCGCTCGTCTGTGCTTTGATCATGTTAAAAGATTAGCTTTGGGTAGATGATAGAAGATGTTTTATTAGAAACCGCTTAGGGAAGGCGTCGTTTCGGTATAACGAAAGTGGTGCTATATTGTTATTATTAAGCCATTATTGCTGAAGGATTAGTCCTTCAGCAATAATGGCTAAATATAATTTAAAAGTATTCAAATATGGACATGTGTCTTCCGCATACCGAACGAGATATGGGCTCGTAAAACCAAGAATTGGTGCCCTAAGTGATACGGGGCCGCGGCAGACCATGAAGGAGAAGGCGGGACGATTTGGATATTTTCCTTGAGAATTGAAGTGAGGTGGCATGGAATCGCGACAGATGGAAGTAATGGAAGGAGGCTGGGCTTTGCCCAGCAGTAGGACAATTCAGGCTAAATAAAAATAATAATGAGTATAAAGAAAAACTTGAGATTTAAAACATCGGGTTTCCCGGTTTAGTGACCACTGTCTCCAGTCATTTCATCCTCTAGCTTTTCTAGACAAGGTAGCGCCTCCATTTTTTCCTCAATCCTTCTCTTGGCCTGTCTTTCCCTTTTTCTTTTGCCATCGCGTGTTTGCCACTATGTTATATGTTTTGCCCATTTTAACTTACTAATCTCTCGCCATGTGTCCTGTCCATCTCCATTTCATATGTTATTATTTTTATGACCTTTTGAGAGTACGAGGGACTCACACTGGAGGGAGGGAGGGAGGGGAGAAGGGAGGGAGGGAGGGACTTACTTTTCATTAAATGAGGCAACAACCGTAGATTGTCCTTGTATGCATTATGCAAGTGCATCCAAGGAAATCCTACGACTCACACGATTTTTCGGACAACCATTTTTTATATACAAATCTAATAGTTTAAGTTATTTAAATGCAATATTTCGTATCCCCATTTCACTAGCATATTTAGTTCTTGAGATATATACAAATGTAAGTGTGCAAATAATTCATGTGTAAGTGAGATGGTCTAAAAATTTAAATGGCAGCGGGTGATGTACTTACTTGTAGCTTAATTTAGAAGATGCCTATATAGAAGAGGCCTGTTAACTGTCAATGTAGGAATTTTATTGACAATTTGCTTTATGGGTCTAAGATAATGTTGTCAATGTCAATATTCCTAAAACATTATTATCAATCAAGCGTCACAGTTCCATTGAACTATTAGATATAATATACGAAACGAAACTGGCTAAGAGAGAAAGAGTGAAATAAAATGTGTGCTCGCACCTCCCTCTCTCTTTCTTCTACAGTAGGTAATACACGGAACGTAACTCTCTTTCTATCTTCACTAACTTATGCCTCCCTCTCAAGTTTCGTTCGCCTCGTCTGATCACACTTTTCGTAACGCTCACCCATTAAACTAGCTTACTTCCTAAGTAAAGCGTGCATACAGAAGTTTTACTTCAAAAAGGCTTCTGGCCATTTTAAGCTGTGCAACACATTATGCCTGGTGCGATGTTCATTTATTAAATTAACTTGATAAGTACTGTAAGCACAGGCATTTTCCACCAGTCATACTTAAGATGACGAAGAGTTAAAAAGTAGTAGGCGAAATTCCGTAAAAAAATGTTTTTTTGTAAAGTCGGTTTACGGACGATAATTTCACGTAATAACGTCATCCAATCGCTCTATCGCTTGCTCCGCGCTCTCGCTTGCACACTCGGCTTATGCGGAACGTGACAATGAGTCATGTTTTCATAGCATGTGTTCTTTGTATTTTGTCGAGTGTGCCCTTCTTTTTAGTTGCTAACACAATTTTTTAAGTTCTTTCTTATTGTACTAGCGTTCTATCCATGGATTCCGCAAATCTGAATGAAATTGTTTTTATTTTTTATTCGTGCGTGCATCCGACATCCATCGATTTATAAGACGTTATCATGCCAAAAATAAATGATAAAGAAACATAAGTGTCATTGTTAAGTAAAGTAGGTTCCGAATGTCAGTCCCTTTTTCCGAAGGTGTCAATCTGTTTAATAGGCAACGACAGCCAACAGGATACAAGAATATTATATGTGCCAAGTATTCATGAACATACTAACAGCTCTTGTTGACACATTTCTTCGTAATATTGTAAGAAACAGGCACGTGTTTCGAAGTGGGTGTTCACGAGCTTTTGTGAATGAAATATTGGATTCGACAAGACCTCTAATATACAATGTGCTTATAATATAACGACTGTGAATATAATAAGGGCTGTTTTATAAACAAGAAAAGGAGGGGATTCCTAATTTGACACACTTCTTTTTGAAGTTATACTTACTTCTTTTGGCGCGTTAGGGAAAAATTATGAGACAAAATTTTTACGATGCGAGCGCACACCGACTCGAAAAACTGACACTCTGTAGTTAGCTATAAGTTTTTTTACAAACGTAAGATATTTTTTTAGAAAGATCTTTAACTTGTTACGTCAAAGAAGTAATAAAAAACTTCTAACACACACTTTATTATTTTAAAAGCTTTCCAGGTGGTCCCATTGTCATCAATCCAGGATTTGATGATGGAATCAAAGTCAAAGTCAAAGTCAAAGAATTTGATATTGTCACCAAGTCATATACTTTTTACCTATGTTATACAAATAAATTACTTTGACTTTGACTTTGATGGAATCCTCGGGAAATTGAGGAAACTCTTCAAATATTATATGCACAACTAAAAATTGCGAGTTAGATAAATTTCTTAAGCGACTATTTAATTGCAAGCAAGCATGTTCCATCTTGAATTTCCCAGTAGCAGTCTGTCTGGATATGTGCCCGATTGATGGCAATAGGCTCGCCTCAATTACATGGCACTTTAAAATAACTGGCGAAATGCGGGTGTATACTACTAACCCTCCGGGGACTACTGGCGTGATGTTATGTATGTATGTATTAATAAATAAAATACATTTATTACGGGTTCTTCCATTAATAACAGCACCAATGGGTTACCTTAGAACGCGCCCCAGTCAGTTTCTAAAAATACCCATTCAAAACTTACCATCAACTGAAAGTACGACCTTATTTAATTTCAAAAAGGTATTTCATTACGTATCTCTTCCATTAAAAGCTTTCTGAATACACAAATGTTTATCAAGCGTAACTTCCCGACTGCGGGAGCTTCACAAGCGGGCTAGACAACTTAGCCCCCTCGTTCCGGAAAGGAATTCAAACAACGCGCTTTGATACGCCATCTCCAGACCTCCAGTGTACAGGGTTACCAACTCTAGAAAACCATTTACTCATAAGCTTCTGACAAAAGCACACAACTTAGTGAATAGAGATGTACTACTAGATTTAGTCACGGAGTTTTCCTTTACAGAGGTTAGTGATATCTAAGGTAAACTTAGTGATTGGTACCTGCGTAATATGGACTTTTATGTTTCGAATCTGGGCTAGTATACCTACTAATTTACTTGCCTAGATCTGAAACATAAAATTTCCTGAACGAATTGCTAAAAATCCCATTTTTCTCATTTATTCTCTACACTAGCTTCTGCCCGCGACTTCGTTCGCGAGAGGTTTTGAGGAATAATTTCGTAATACTTGATTTATGCGTAATTTAAATCGTTTACGCAGCGCACGCAACAGAAGCATTTTTTCTCGCTTGCAACATTTCTTATTGCTGCTCGGCTCCTATTAGTCATAGCGTGATGTTATATAGCCTATAGCCTTTCTCGATAAATGGACTATCCAACACAAAAATATATTTTCAATTCGAGCCCGTTGTTCCTGAGAATAGCGCGTTCAACCAAACAAACAAACAAACTTTGCTCTGCTTCTGCTTTATAATATTAGTATAGATTTAACGGAAACAGCCCTAAGTTGGGAACCCTGCCAGTGAATTTGTTTCAAATCGACCCGGTGCGGTGTTCACATCCAAAGTATCAAGCGAAAAGATATTTAGCATAGCGTACACTTTACCTACAAACGCGAACATGGTTGGAATATTTAATACTGGTAGAGGATGCATATACATGTTCAAACAGGGACTTCGTTTTACTGCTGAGAATGACAAAAGCCTGATCAAAGCAAAAGCGGTACTTTGTTTTCTAGATTCTTTGCAATTACTTTAAAGGTTCAAAGTCAAAGTGAAATCATTTATTTCAATTGGGCCATTTAAAAAGCACTTTTTAACATTAAACTTACAAGTTAAATAAAATATAATGATTCTCGTTGCCCTTGAGCCAGTTTTGTATGGAAAAGAATGGGCAAGAAACTCTTTTGATGACTCTTTTCTCTTTTTTTTTTCTTCTGTGTGTTTTAATGACTGATGTCAAATAAATATTTTTCTTTCTTTCTTTTTCGTTCTTTTAAAATAGTTTTAACAATATTTTGTAAACAATAAAAAATACATTATATGTAAATACTATAAAAAACCTAAATAAAAAAAACATCATACCTACCTATACTAAGATAGATTCAAAGTATTTCAAATTAAGCATTATAGTGGATAAGTACATAATTAAGTGGATAGTTTCATGGTACTCTAACATTTAGAAATATTGAAATTATGAATTAAAATTAAACAAAAAATAAATTAAACAAATACTAATAAAAAACAGCAGAACATTTTGTGTGTTGATAGAAAAGGAAAGCTAATAACAAAACTATTTAATTAAATTTGTATGAAGTTTCATTCTGTAAATTTCTTAGATTTTAAGCACTTTGCACGTTTAAAGCACGCACGTTTTGTGTTGCAAGCTGTGTGAACGGGCCTTATGTACTTAAACTTTCCAAAGAATTCTTAAAAGATGGAATCTCTGCTTTCGTTTAATCAAACATTGTTGTACGGGGAAGTTCTACTTTGTACAAAAGACAGGAATTTACTGCTTCATAAAATTGCAAATGCACGACATAGACTCGTTACTTTTACGAAGAATACTTTTTGAGATGCTCCTTTTAATTTAAATTGCATGTTTTAACGTGGTTTTCGCTACATGAACGTCATTTTAGTTCTTCTTTATTTTTCTCTTTTTTACTATTTTTCTCTTTTCAGCTGTGTCTGGTTTTTCAGGTTCTCAGAGGAATTCTTAATATCTATTGATTGGTTTAAGTAATATTTTTTTATTTAGGCTGAACGTTCAGAAACACATATGGAACTAGCCCTTACGAATAGATGTTACCCAAAGACATTCAATACCTATAGACCGGACATCACGAACAAAATTTTCGTCCGAAAAAGTGTGTCCTGCTGGATACAAGTCTATGAGTTTTTTGTAGTACGCTCCGCTGCCGCTTTCTCTTCTCTTTGAAATTCTCAAAAATCGATCTCAAAATCTCTTTGATGTTACCTAACCTAGCGATCATGTTATCTTTTTGAGAACATACAATATGTCACTTTGGGTGTCAGGACAAACCTAATAACATACCTCATTTGTTTGAATGGATCAAGCCGTTTACATTAAAGGTACAGTCGGCCTAAAAGCTGGTGAAACACCGTCAAGGTTGTAATGACTAGTCATTCTTACGTTGATTAGTTTTAAGGATTTCATTAGCTAACTGATTCACCTACACTCAAAAAACCTTTCCATTCTTCTAGGAAAAACAACCCTGAAACCGGATACACACGGGTAATACAACCTACCACGATCGAAGTACCATGACAAAACGTTACAAATCTCCAACTACCCTAGAAAATCTATTAACATTGAACACAAAGAAAACTCGGGCACAGGTCCCCAGAGCTAAACACGAATAAATCCATCGCGTGGAAGTTATCAGATGCAGACAACGGAAACGGATATTGGAAGCAGTCGGACATCCCTATCGGCGGCGGTAACATGAAGTGCCTGTGGGTTTTGCGATGCATCGACTACCGACTACTCGATTTCCAATCGGAAACTAAGCTTCGATTGGATAGTAGATATTATTCTCACAAGTTTAGTGATTTCGAAAAATCAAGTTGGGAATCTTCTTCTAGTGATGTTGTTGCTAAACAATAACAGCCTCAAGGGTCGACTGAAGGTTGAGCTACGCTTTACGAGGTTTGGTCCGTGGATTGGTGATGACTCATTACATATCAAGACTCCTTCGTGCTTCGGAAAGCACGTAAAGCCGTTGGTCACGGCTATCATTTGCAGATCTGGGTAAAGTGTTCAACGATTAACTGTCAAACGGCTAGTTTCGTATTGGCCATCATCAGTGTGTACCTAGGATGACAGCACTCGCACTCGCGGAGATGTGACGAAGCGCACCGTACCTCGTCTGATAGTCGCCGTAACTTAAAGTCCACTTAAAGTGCGGTACCAATTTTATGTAATATCTCAGTTGTCATCGGAGTTCGGTGTGCACTGGCAATGAAATGACAGCCAATAGCTTTGATGGACGTACAGACGACAGCACATCAAGTTACCCCAATGTGTCAAATATCATGGATCGTTTTTCAACTTTATGTCACAAAGAATAAGATTCATATTCAATTAGGAAAAATTGACACATTGGAGTAACTTGATGTGCTGGCGTCTGTAGGTACTTACCGGTTGCGTTATCTAATAATAAATAATCCATCAATATCTATAAACAATAAATACTTACTACCACCGCAGTACCTACTTATGTACTTGTATCCCCCCTCCTAAACCAAAACAAACGTGCAGAGTATAAAAATATATGGGAACCCAATACACTAACGCAATCACACAGCGCTATCGTTGAAAAAAACACGTACAAAACATTATAACCTCGTTAACACAGATCCCTATTATTCTCACGCAAAAATACGTAAAATCCTGGTTAAGCGCAGGTTGAGCCACAGTGAAGGGTTCCGTAATCGAGGCCAATGTTCACGCATTTTTTAAATAACTAAATACACTAGCAATGTGGATTGGACATTACTAGTAGTCTTGTTAACCCCTCCCTAAATAATATGCTTGTGGCTTGAGCTGGGCTCACATCAATAGTTACATTGGGGACTGCTGGTCGATTCAGTAAAAATCACATCACGTGAAAACTTGAGTAAAGGCAACTGTCAATAGTATAGAATGACAGCTCAACTCGCCTTCACTTCACCTACATTCATGCGGTGATTTTAACAGAATCGCACTGTTGTAATAGTAGTTGTAAGTGATGATTCTTAAAATAAATAATAATACCAGCCTGTTCCTGTCCCACTGCAGGGCAAAGGCCTCTTCTCATACAGAGAAGGCTCGAGCATTGATCACCACGCTTGCTCAAGGCGGATTGGCGATTTCAAACTTATATTAACTATAAGTCCAGGTTTCCTCAAGATGTTTTTCCTTCACCGATGTCAATGATGTCTAAGATGATCTTAGAAAGTACTTATGAATTGAAAAAGTCACATTGGTACTTGCCCGGATTTGAACCGCAACCTCTTGCACGAGAGGTAGGCGTCTTAACCTCTGGGCTATCACGACATATAAATAAATAAATAGGACCACTGATTTAGTAGTAGTTACATGGTCCACTAACGAATCATTTTGTTTGTATTTCCCTACACTATTATTTAGCGGTACAAAGAATCCAGCCTTTCATTTTCCATCGACAAAACATCAATAGTCTCGAAATAAAATGGCTGTTACATAAAGACACAGGACAGCACCAAATTATAAGGGTTTCCTCTTCGCTATTGTGCTACAGAACCCTAACGAACGTAGGAAAACATATCCCATATTTTTCCATTTAGCGCCATACAAAATGCATAATAATCCGGAGACGGGGCCGCCCGGCCTGACCCACTTTCCTCGAGGTCAAGGCTTATAATACAACCCTGTTGAACGCTATGCTGAACCAGCGTAAGCAGAACCACCGCACTGTGACACCCAAACAAAAGGTTTGCGAGAACGGAAACTAGTAGAATGGCGACAGCTCTTCTAAAGTTGGACAGATCCCAAATTGTCACTGTCTGTTTTACTTCTGACTGCTTTTGTTGAACACTCTCGTAATACAAATGGCTGAATGTGTTTTGAGAGTGAATCGCAGGGTGTTATGAATAGCCGGGAAATGCGTGGGCATCTTAGGTGGTAGAGAGATGTAATCAAGCACCTACTTAAGCTGGCAATTGCGTATACATCAACGCACGGCCTTTTCAGAAACAACGCAATTTTTCCAGATACGACATTACTCGTAGAACGCCTCCTTCTTCATACAAAAACTATACTTTTTTGAATGTGCAACAATACAATAGAATCATTTTCTTAATTTATTTAACTTTTAGGTATGACCCTCAAAAGGGCCTTTTAACGGACTAATTTAAACAAATGATTTGACTTTGACTGGAGTCAGCTGGTGTGGTGGAAAAATCCATTTTAACCCCATACGGAAAGTGGTGTCGATGTTTAAAAGAAGTTTGACGTCGATGTCTGTCTGCCTCTCTGTCTGTGTGTGTGTCAGTCCCAAATTGTCACGTCGGGGTAAGTACTGCTAATATAAGTACCTACATGTAACCTACTAGGAAGATTCCTTACTTAAACGTAACCTCGACGCGACATAAAATTTCATAAAGAAAGTATTATTTTTAACGCCAACTTTATTTTTTTGTGTTGGGTTTTTTAAATGTTTAATTTAATTTTTAAATCCTTCTAGTGAGTCCAATAGACTATTCAAGTTGGTATGCAAGTAAAGTCGCGGTCGGCAGCCAGTCAATTAATTACTTGAATATTTTAATTACAAGTGAGAACTGGGTGGAATGAACCATTGTTATCGTGTCACAGAATGTCAATTAACATAAACTAATGTAATGCCGTTGTCACACGGCACGTAAAACTAGGTAACGGGGTTCGTTTATCGCTACTGAAAATATAATTGAGGCATTCTTGAATGAAGTATATTTTGTGGCGAACAAGATACTGTTTTTCTGTTGTTAACCGACTTACAAAGTTTTACATAAACATAACATCGCTACTGTAATCCCCGAAGGGATAGGCTGAGGTGTACCTGTATGTAGTAGGTACATACGCTAGCACATCAAGTTACCCCAATGTGTCAAAATTTCTTTGATCGTTTTTCAACTTCATGTCAAACAAAATAAGGTTCATAGGTATTAAATTGGGAAATTTTACACACGGATATCGAGTAGTACACTCACATTTCGCCAGGTATGTTAAAGTCCCATGTAATAGGGGGCTATTGTCAATCTATCGGGTACGACCGCACGGATCTGGACTCCGGGCTGCTATTAAGAACTTCTAGATGGAAAAATTCAAAACGGCTTTATTAAAGTAAAGACATTTTTCCTTTACAGCCCGCTTTAGCAGCTTTGTAGCCCTTAAAGTTATAGTTTTAACGGTGTACAATGAAGAGTAATCTATTGTATTCTTTTATTTACTATAAGTGGTTATTTGGTTAACCATCAGAGCCCATTCATTGATTTAATCCACCGATGCACCGCACCACACAGTTACGGTGTCATTACTGACAGATGTAAGTAAAAACTCCCTAGACGACCTTACTAATGCTAGGTTGTATAGTCGCCCTCGGAGAAGATACTGAGACCTAATTCGGATGTTCTTCAGAAAGGTCAGGTGCGTAGTACTCGCTACCAACGTGCATATAATTACCTACCACATGTATGAACGTAAAAGAAGTATGTCAAACATCTTAGGGGGTGGCTCATGAGGAAAAGGCGTATGTAATACTAGCAGACGTCACGCGATTTCACCCGCGTAGTTCCCGTTCCCGTGGCAATACAGAAAGAGGCCTATGTCACCCGGGGATAGTGTAGCTTCCCAACTGTGTAAGAATTTTTCATATCGGTCCAGGAGTTTCGGAGCCTATTCAATGCAAACAAAAAAACAATCAAAATTTTTCTCTTTATAATATTACTAGTAGACTTCCCGCGGTTTCACCCGCGTTGGTCCCGTTGCCGTGGGAAAACAGGAATAAAAAGCCTACTTATGTGTTAATCCAGGGTGTCAGCTAATCCATACCAAATTTTATTAAAATCCATTCAGTAGTTTTTACGTGAAAGAGTAACAAACATCCTCCCAAACTTTCGCGTTTATAATATTAGTAGGATTTTAATATAAGTAGTTCATGTAAAGATGTGGACTGCAGCTCCGTGTACGACAATCTCTAGTACAAACATAACGCATGAAGACCTCTTACATAGACAACGCTTAAGTACGGAAATGTATATGTAAGAGGCGGATAATTCAAAGATGTGACCATTCGTATTCGGACACCAGGCTAGCACAATGGGCACGATGCCAATTCCGACCCCCGGAGTTGCGTCGCCACTTTGCAATGTCAATAAAGCTATCCAAACTTTCACTGACAGATTTTACAGGATCCGTATTATTACCATACTTATGTGACCAGCAGGCCTAGCCATATTACAAATTCTATTTCTATTATCGTAATCGATAACGCGACAATAGAAACAAAACGCCGTATATAGAATCAGCTGTTTGTCAACTGTCAAGTGTTAACGAGTAGAATTTGTAATATGGCTGAAAATGAAATACACTTGACAGTTGACAAACAGCTGATTCCATTTACACCATTTTCTTTCAATATTAGAAATAGAATTTGTAATATGGCTAGGCCTGCAGTTCTATATTTTAGTTTCGCTGTCGAACTTAACCACTTTCCCGTCCCATGAGGCACATATGACTTATGTTGATTGTTTAACCATTTTACTTATCTACTTGTGGACAGTGAAAGTGTTAACAACGGTTTAGTTTAGTTTTAAGTCAAAGTCAAATTATTTATTTCCTTTCTGTCATTAAAAGGCACTTTTGAATGTCAAACTTAAAAGTAAAACGAGATATATAAAAGTGTCAATGATCACGCATCCACTGACGGACCCCGGCAAGCTTAGCTTAACTTTCCATCAACCTATGTAAGTAGCTGTTAGTTGTTGTTGTTTATTTAGCCACAAACTCCGCCATTTATTTATTTATTTACTACGATAAAAAGGAAATCAATTACAGTAAATAAGAGAGTAGGTAAAACAACAACACACACATTGACTATAAGCAGAACATCATAAAATAAATGTAAAATTAAATTAAATAAATCTTAAAAACTAATTTCTCTGGCATGCATTCTCCTCCCAGTACTTCAGACATTCCGACAAAATCACCTTCCATTCATCCGCCAACACATCACATTCCGGTCTGGTGTCCAGGCCGCGATTAAGTGCGGCGAGGGCTTGTGGTGATCTTGTCCGAGCAAAGTGACATAATTATCCTACATCGCGATGTTAAAGTCATCTCATTAAATAACAACCGACGAGTAGTAGTAGCCAGACACAGGACCCGTCTGGTCGAAGGATCCTTCCTTTTCGTTGGGGGATGAGGAACTTTACACCCTGTTCCTCATACCTTTAAACTACTATACGAAAATAATTACAATACCCTTAAACATACTTCTAGAAACTTCTGAGCTCGTCTGTACCGTGTAAAATTATCTGCTACACGCCCCTTTGTCTTCGTTGCAAACTGTTTTCATTAAATTAAGATGCTACAACGTTCTCTTGCTACTTCAGAAGCGGCTTAACTAAGTTAATTTACACTTGAGCATAGCTCACCCCACACTACACACATTGGACCCAACAAGCGCCAATATGGCTCAAACAACTGCGCAGTTTGATTTGTAACTAACTGACCCGCACACGCATAGCAGATATTTATGAAACATAATAAAAACAAAACATTGAGGTAAATAAAAGGTAATCGAGACAGAAAGAAAACTACCATATCTATTTATTTTGACGAAAAGACTGGAGTCCAATTACTTAAAAAAAACTTTTTTGTTTATTGTCTGATAATATAGCTTCATAATGGAAAAATCGTTGAATGAGTTTTTGAGCGAAATCCTAACAAAAAAAAAAAAATACTAACAATATTAATTACTTAGAAATATACATGTATATAATATATAGATATGAAATAAAAGCCAGTGGGCTGTAGAACCAGGCAGATAAGAATGAACCCTAGTTAAATTGCGCATAAGCCAGTCGTTTCGGCTGAACTTTACAGTCGATACGCGGCCACAGCGGCCGATATCTAGGTCACAATTGCGATTAATTGTTTGCACTACACCTAACCTGCATGTAGCAGGGAACATTAGATTTACGTCAAACAATATCAGTACCCATAGCACATTGCGGAAAGTATTCGAACAGTAATCTCCAACAATTAGTACTGGGATTCAAATAGCGCGTATGAGGAACTAATTTCGCTATCAAAGTAATTTTTACTTACAATTTTTCGAAAGCCCCATACAGAAGACCAATTTCTCGTAATTAAAATCGTTCAAAATTTAGTGGATATCTCATCTTAATGACAATTAATGCCAAAAACTGTACTGGGTAAAATGGGGTGAATAGATACATAAGGGTGAATAGAAACAACATTTTCAGGAAGTTATTCACTTTAAGTTAAAAGTCGTTTGTTATAAACGAGGACTGTAATGCTTTTAAATAACTGAGATAAATAGTTTCGACACCTTGATAATATCAAACAATATTAAACTAGCGTGAAAATCCTTCTCAAAGTTTTGTTTCTATTCACCCCGCTTTACGGTAACTGTTTGTATGGAAATTATAATATTTCATCTACAACATGGATACAATTAGGCCATTAAACACCAACAACACCGGAGTGAAGTCGGCGAAAGCTGATGGAACTCCTAAGCGAGGTGCCCTCAGCACCCCGCTTGCCCCTGGAGGTCTTGCAGTTAACGCTGCAGGCGCCAGCGCGGGCGCCGGTCTGGCTGTGGCGACAACCGCGGCTAAGACCAAACCTCAGTCCCAATACAAGCAAAGGAAGTCGGCGCTGCCTGGGACCAGTACCGACCCTTCTTCCACACATGTGAGGACCACGGCGACGACTAATACCACAGCCGGTCCAAGCCACACTACACACGCACAGTCCACACAACCTCCTCCCCACGTGGCATCTCAAGCCACCTCCCATCTCACCGGCACCGAGGACGAGTTCGCTCGAGCCTGGCAGGTGCAAAAGCGCAAGGGCAAGGGTAAACGCACTCAACAAACCCTTGGCCCCTGCAATGACCCCTCAGGTCCACCAGCTCATAAGGAGCAGGGTAAGGATAGAGATAGGTTGACGAGGAAGGAGCGCCGTCAAGAACGACGTCAAGCACGCAGGCGGGAGATCAAAGCCTCTCGCCAGAAGCCAGCCGCAGCAGCCGCCGGGTCGGGTAAACCGACCAGCGGCCGTGTCAACTTCTCCGCTGGGAAGCGATCGCAGACCGAGGCCGGTGCAAACCGACCAGAGCCTAGCCAACCGCAGACCGGCGTGGAGTGCAGACCGGCCACCCAAACCAGCTCGACACAACGATCCGAGGGGAAGGATCAGGCCACGGCCAAGCGGGCTCTCAACGAGACAATTTCGCCTCGTGGAGAGCAAAAGCGGCCGCGTCTTGATCAATCCCAACGGATTGCCAGCAAAAGCTACGCCCAAGCTGCCAGCGCTTCCCTGAGCGTCGCGATCACTTGCGACCGCACGGGAATCATCAGCAAGGCCGTATCGGATCAGGTACTCGCTGCTATCCACAAGCAGATCATCACCGAGGCCTGCTCCCCCATGCAAAACTCTCCAGCGCCCAACTTCAACGCCAAGCCGCTGCACGCTGAGGGAGTTCTAAAGCTGTGGTGCGGTGACGACCACACCTTAGCGTGGCTGAGGAATGCTGTTTCCGGCCTGACTCTCCCAACTAGCACCTCGCTAGTCGTCAAGAGCCAGTCGGAAATAATAAAGCGAACGCGATGTGGAATCGTGGTCCCAGACGAGCACGGAGTATATGGAGAGCCTACCAACATCGGTCGCCTTCTGAGTTATCAGAACGCCTGGATCGACGTCAAGAGGTGGGTACTTCTGTCCGCTGACAAGCAAGCCGAAGCATGGTTCGTGGTAGTGGGAATCCCCGAGGACCAAATTCCGACCCTGATGCAAGCCGAACGCCGACTCTCAATGGGTTTAGGGAAGGTGTACGTGAGGTTCCAGGGTCCGAACGGTAGGTTTACCGAAGTCCCTCGAGGATGGGGAACTACGACGGAGACCAGCAACGAAGCCATAACGCAGAAGCCAGATCCGGAGGAGACAGCTTCTCCGACACACACTCCGGCAACATCCGTGGTCGAACCAGCTTCAGCGGGGACGGCCACCGCCGCGGTCGCCATGGACGCCGTCCCCTCATCGGGTGGGGAGTTCGACGACATCATGCTGTCGTCAGCTTCGGATCCGGTGGGGGACGGCCTCGATGAGGACTTCGACTTGTTCGCCGGTCTGCGACTTGGGGGGGACGATGAGGGTTCGACCAGCGATGGCATCCCTTTCGTCGACCTGTAAAGTCCTGCAAGCCAACCTCCACCACAGTCAAACAGCGACGGCTCAACTCCGCAAGTGGTTGGAGGTTCAACACACTGCCATTGCCCTGATCCAGGAGCCGTGGATTAGAGCTGGCCACATTCAAGGACTCTCCAGACTTGGCGGTAAGATCCTAGTTACCTTAGCCCACGACCATCCCAGGTCGTGTATCTATGTCAAGGGTAATATAGAAGCACAGCTTTTAACAGATTTCTGTTGCAGAGATGTCTCTGCAGCTAGGCTGCTTATACAGCGTGGTGACACAGCAATGCCAACCGTCTTCGCATCAGCTTACATGCCGGAGGCGGAGGAGCCGCCCCCGCACGATCTCGCCCGCCTAGTGAACTTTTGTGAACGAAGCGGGCTGGAGGTCGTCATCGGGACCGACGCCAATGCTCACCACCCACTGTGGGGCATGGACATGCATAATGCAAGAGGTAAGGCCTTAGTTGATTACCTTTTTACAACTAACCTTACTCTACTAAACACAGGTTCCGAACCAACTTTCGTTACCCGAAGAAGCCGCACAATCATTGACCTAACTCTGGCTTCAGAGGGAGCAGCGGAAATCGCCACCGGGTGGCAGGTTTCTAAAGAAGCCTCCTGCTCGGATCACACGTGGATCCGTTTTGACATCCAAGTCAGCGTAACACCAGCACCACCACGACGCAACCCACGTAACACTGACAGAGCTGTCTACACACGCACTCTCGGTGACAAACTGGTAAATATAAACATTCCGACAACTTTTACGGACATAACGGAGATTGACTCGCAAGTAAACCTTCTTACTGCGTCAATGATAGACAGCTACCAAACCGCTTGCCCATTAACTACACCGCCGAAAACGCCAGGTAAGCAACCCTGGTGGGGCCCCGTACTGGAGCGTAAACGCGGTAAGGTTAGGAAAGCCCTGAACAGGGCCATGAATACATGTGCTGACGAAGACTGGGACGCTTACTATGCGGCCAAATCCAGCTACAAAAAATGCATCAGATTCAGAAGTACTACAGGTTGGAGGAAGTACTGTAGCAATATCGAATCTTGCCAACAAGCTAACAGGGTAAGGAAAATACTGGCGCAACAGAGCACTTCTGGGCCCGCCACTCTCCGAAAGCCTGACAACACACTTACTACATCTCCGGAAGAGACGAGACGCGTCCTGATTGAAACTCACTTCCCTGGGTGCGTCTTCTCACAAGAAATCGACTGGCTAGATGTAACCAAAACACCATCGGTAAATGACTGGACATACGCGAACAAGATGATCACGCTGGAAAAGCTCCAATGGGCCATCGAAAGCTTCCATCCTTTCAAGGCAGCTGGTCCGGACGGTATCTTTCCCGCCCTACTGCAGTGGGGTGGGTTCCCCGCGATCTTGAAACTGCTGCCAATCCTGAGAGCGTGCCTGGCCCATGGCTACGTGCCTAAAGGATGGAGGGAAGTGAAAGTAATATTCATTCCTAAGCCAGGTAAGAGTGACTATACAAACGCCAAATCCTACAGACCAATCAGCCTGACCTCCTTTCTATTAAAAACCCTGGAGAGACTGTGCGATAGGGAGTTAAGAGATGGTGCGTTGAAAAACATACCACTGCACGGTAACCAACACGCATACAGCTCAGGTAAGTCAACAGAATCCGCACTTCACTTAGTGGTCACCCGCATAGAAGAAGCGATTCAGCACAAGGGTACCTGCCTGGGCACGTTCATTGACATCGAAGGAGCCTTCGACAAAACAAACTTCTCCAGCATAAGCACCGCTCTCTCTAAACACGGAGTCGATCAGGTGCTAACTAGCTGGATTACAAACATGCTGAGTAAGCGAGTGGTTCACCTTGAAGGAGAGCAGCACTCGGCCATGATAGCTAGAGGCTGTCCCCAGGGAGGGGTGCTATCCCCTCTTCTATGGAACTTGGTAATAAACGATCTAATTCATAAACTTAATGCTAATCACTACTATACCATAGGTTACGCAGACGACCTTGCAATCCTCGTGTCGGGGAAGGTGACTGGGACGATTTGCAACCTTACCCAACAAGCGCTACGAATTGTAGAACGATGGTGTAGAGAATTTGACCTGTCAGTGAACCCCACAAAAACTGAACTAGTCATGTTTACCCATAAGCGAGCTCTAGGCCCATTTCGCCTACCCAAACTTTTTAATACAGAACTACAGTTGGCCACCGAAGTCAAGTACCTAGGGGTCATTCTTGACAGTAAGTTAAACTGGAGTAATCATTTAGACAATAAACTAAACAGGGCCTGTATCACCTTCTGGCAGTGCAGGAAAATGATAGGTAAGAAGTGGGGCCTATCCCCTAAAATCATACTCTGGCTGTACAATACGGTTATCCGGCCGATGATAGCCTACGGGGCCGTGGTCTGGTGGCCCCGAACTAACCTAGTCACAGCCTCAAACAAATTACAACAAACACAGAGGTTAGCTTGTATGGCTATCACAGGTTGCATGAGGACTACTCCGACTGCAGCACTCGAAGCCATGTTGGGACTTCCGCCGCTTCATCTGTTCATAAAACAAGAAGCGACGATGGCGGCAGTACGCCTCAACACACTAAATCTTTGGGGTAAGAAAGAGACGCAGCACACCAGGTTATTGGAAGAGCTCAATACTGAACTCCCCATGACTAAAGCCATAAACGACCGTATTCCCAAGCAATTCATATTTGATAAAAAATACAAAATTCAACTCCACGAGGATCACAGGTGCGAGGGGTTACGCCCTACAGAACTGCGAATCTTCACGGATGGATCCAAGACAGGTACTGGTACGGGTGCTGGTATCTTCTCGGAGGATTTCAACATACACATAGCTACACCGCTGGGGGCCCACAACACGGTCTTCCAGGCCGAATGCTTGGGCATTTCACTGGCGGCCACAGCTATCACAGCAAGGAAGGTACAGGACCATTCGATCCGCATACTGTCGGACAGCATGTCAGTCCTGCAAGCCCTAAATAGCTACACAACCAACTCGGGACTCTTAAACGAATGCCATCACCGACTAAATCAGGTGGGTACCCTCAATAAAGTAACCATTCAATGGATCAAAGGACACAGTGACTCTCGCGGCAATGACGCCGCTGATGAACTCGCCAGACGTGGTTCAAGCATGGTGGCAATGGGACCTGAACCTGTTGTACCACTACCCTTCGGATACCTACGCACCCTGGTAAGGAAACGCACCAGGGATCAACACGACAAGCTATGGTCGGACCAAAGTGAGTGCAGGCAAGCCAGGGAAGCACTTCCCACAATTGATAGCCGTTTCACGAGACAGGTTCTCCGGCTGACTAAGCAACAGCTGCGAATACTCACAGCTGCCATAACAGGCCACGGGCCATTTAACAAACACCTCTTTGTATTAGGAGTTACAGACAGCCCACTGTGCAGAGCTTGTGTCGAGGTGGACGAGACGGCATCGCACGTGCTTCTCAACTGTCCAGTGGTTGCCGCATACAGGGCTAAGTTCTTCGGAAACCCAGGTACCCTCCGAGAGATCGCCAGTAGCGTTAAACCGCTGCTGGCCTTCCTCGAGGAGCTAGGATGGATGGAATAGGGCATATTCTCACCCGTACGCAAAATACGCGCTTGGTCGTGGAGTTGCGGACACCTGCCCGTTAAACCTAACCTAACCTTGTATGGAAATTAGACATACTTTTGACGGATTGAGGCTAAAATTAGCATACGAACGGTCTTAAAAATACAGGAATTGCCCCTTCAGTCATAGATTTAAGCTCCTAGCTGTTTAAGGTGGAGCTAGTGATTAAATAGAAACAGCCGTACGGATCGATCGAAGATGAAGAGAACTTGACGAGGTCGTTCCGTGAATGATTGAAAATTAAATACATATAATATCAAGACCCTTACGTGGCTTAGAAAGCACGTCAAGCTGTTGACAGTCGTCCTAACGGGTAATCAGAATACTGAGAGTCAAGCCGGCAGACCGAAAACTAAGCTATGCCAAGGCTAAACTGAGCTATGCCAATCAAGCTAGGCTAAGCTAAGCTAGAAATAAATAGCGTGCACACCAACAGTTAAGCCAAAGCTCAGTCAGTGTTAGTTGTGCGGGGTAGCGGGAGGGGCTTAGCTTAGCTCGTGTGGCTGCGCATCGGCATACACAACTAACTAAGCTTCGCATATTTTAGTTAGCTCACATAGCTTAGTTCGCATAGTTTGCGGTCTGCACACAAGTATGGAAAACTGCGTTAGCTATGCGAGCTAAGCTAATCTAACTTAGCTTAGCTCTTGGTCTGCAACCCGTACCAGACTGGTTGATTAGCCAAATGGTACCTACTGTGTTACCCATTCAGCAGCATCCGGATATAATGAACTCCGACCCTAACGTAGTTGGAAAAAGGCTAGGCAGATGTTGCGATTAAAGCTCCTAAAAGTAGTCTCTGGGGACCCTATTGAGAGTTAAAGTCTCAGAGGTTGATATCAAAGACAAAGGGCCATCAGACAATAACGCTTTAAGCTTTTGATCCTCCTTGACGTCATTTAAGAGTTTTCGTGAATGGAGTAAGACGCCGTGAAGTGTTTAAATATCCATAGAGAGAGAAATTATCAAAGAGATTTTAAAAGGAGCTTAGAAGAGAAATCATGTAACTTATGGGTGATATTCTGAAATGAGGCTTAAAGGGAAATAGCCATGTATTTCTACTAAACATATACTACCTTAAAAACTTAAATATTTCTATTTCCTAGTTGTAATTAGTACAAAGGTATCAAAAGCCGATTTTCTTATGACACTCGATTGTTTATTGCATTCTAATATTTTCGTTTGGTGATCAGTACTATTCAAAATAGGGATTCACTGGTATGTGAAAAACAGCGGTTGTTTCTTTATCTGTGATGTCAATCCTAATGCCCATCATTTGTGTCTTCCATGTGCATCACTTGGGCAAAGCTTCCTCAGCAAATAGGCATTTCCCTTTCTTTCTTTTCCTGTAATTAGAGTCTAACCTGGTATCAGAGTTTTTATGCCGCTCATGGGCGTCTGACTTGGCTTCACATGCCGACGAGAAATATGTCTCAGGCATGTCGGTTTCCTCACGATGATTTCCGTCAGTTTTGAAGCAAGTGATTATTGTACAATACGCATATTATATGCATCTGAAAAGTCAGAGGTTGGGTTCGAACTAGTTACTACAACTATTGAAACCAATGTAGTGTATATTTGTCCAAATAATGTAGCACTGTTGGATTGTCGACACTCGACTCAGCACCGATTGTTAAAATTCAATAGCCGCTAAATGGATGTAAAGTATAATCTACTTGTATTTATTCACTGGCATGGTACAGATCAATTTTAAACCAAACTGGGCATGAAGGAAGCATTAAGATTGTTTTTTTTTAATTAGCCTAAAGGCATTCAAATACATTTTCATACCCATTGGGGATGAAAATTTGTGTAGCCAACTCCATCAGTTTGTACTGACTGAAATAAGCGATAATTCCGGAAAATATGATAAGGACCAAATCTGTGAGCTTCTTAACACAATTACCACCATTACTAGACAATATGTTTTGTCAAAAATCTTGAACGTATGTGCTTTATTATACTGACGCCTTTTTCCCGTGGGGCAGAAAGTATGGTGCGCCATATGATTCGATTCTTACATACTTCTTTTGCTTCGTTTACATTCATAAAATAATGTTGTCATACACGCCGGTTGCGAGTACTACGCACCTGATCTTTCTGAAGAACCCCACCAATAATAACAGTCTAAGAACGGATAACAGTAAATCGATTTGTCTGGAACATACAGGAATACCGCAGAGGCGCATTTTATTAGTTTTCTTGTGGGAAAGTAAACTGAATATCAGATAACGAGATTCCTAGATATCGAATTGCAAGTCGAAGCAATCACTTGAGCGTGGAGGCGAATAAACAGATAAACATTATCACTTTCTTTGGCGTAAACTTTAGAAAATTGATGATAGACTAAAGATCGTCGGTCAGTAGGGCAATATACGTGATAAGATATAATAAACACGTGTTTCTAAGATACCATTGCACATTCCTGAGGTAGACACAACAAACTTCAATATTATTGGCTGTAGCACGAAACGTGATTTTTAAAGCTGTTTCGTTTGTTTTCTGTTTTAAATTCCAATGTCAGAACGATCAGGTCGATAGGAACTCCTGGAGGTTTGGCGTCTTGTATTCAGCGATTAAAAAGAAGGAATTCACGAATTATTTTACCTATACTTTTGGCATTATTTGATGTAGTAGAACGCTATCGTACAGAACAGTACAAAATGTATAAATAAAAATAATATCAGCCCGTTTTATTATTGTCTTCCTGCAGGATCTCATGCTCAAGACGAAATGGCGATTTCAGACAATTGTAAAAGCCATAGGTATTTTAAAGTAATATAAGTTCGTATTATCTTCAGATTTTCTTTAGCTGTTTTCCTTTACCTATGTCAGTTTCTAAGATAAAATATGAACATAAAAACTCACATGCCTACTTGAACAGATTCGAATAAACACTTTCAAAAATGATTTCGCGTGAAACTCATAATATCTCTGACGAAACTTAGCTCATCTACAATGCAAGTTTCGCCACACACCACTTTAAATACTTAAATCCTTAATCTAAAGTCTGTCGCACGCTAAAAGGGCTCTCTCATCACTCCTCAGTCCTCACTCAAGGGCAAAGGGCTCTAATTTTCCGATTGGACGATATTTGAGGAATCTAATTAATACCACGTCATATAACGGGATTACGACGGCACGTGTCTTGGGTTCTGATATAATGTTAGGTACTTATTTTGTAATGCGTGTTTATTGCTTATCCCCATTTAAGTCACCGTAGGTTTACTGTTTGTAAAATAGTACTCCACCCGGGACTCCGAGCAGATTTTGGTAGTTTTCCCTTCTATTCTTACTTTAACTTATACGACTTCGTAAAATAACTCTAGTTTCGCAGGTCAAATGTCTTTTCTAATACAGAGAAGGCACGAACATTATGTATATAACCTCAATAGCTTAAGGCGCATTGACACAGTGGAAAGATTTTTGGAAATCGGTTTTTTAAGTAACTTTTGAATTTTCCATTACAAACAAAAAAAAAAAGAAATCTTTACTCTCTAGTCCCAGATTTAATGGCGCATACAACAAAGATTACTCAAAAGGTCATGACTATGATTACAGGCTTCCAAGAAGACTTTTCGAGAATAATTTTAGAGGCAGTCTATTTGACTCCACAAGTAAATTGCTCGACTTTATCCCGACGAACAGTAGTGAAAAGATTTTCTGCTACACTCTAGCGTTTTCCGGCCGTTTTCCAGGTTTCATATTGCTCAAAGAAACTGTCGGGGCGCTCATTAAAAAGCACACGGCTTTTCCAGCCAGGATATTGCGAGTTCCTGGGAGTATGCAGAGTATATGGACGTACTTTAAGCCTTATGGTGTGTTAAAGAATGGCGCAAATTTATTTAAAGAGTAGATTACAAAGATTAAACGGAAAGCTGATAACGTTAAAAACAAGAAAGACGTCGCAGTAAGTGGTTTAAAGAAGAAGAAAGGGAGTAAAGATGCGTTGAGAAATAAAGAAGCCTCTTTTTCGTTATATTACCAAACAATACAGCCTAACAGTAGAAAGCGATCATAAGCTTTAGGGTAAAGTGGCATTCGATCGCGGCTATCGTCTGAAAATTACTTTATATTAAAATGTATTAGGTATTACCTATGTATGTAACGTGTAAGTTGTCCATTTAATAGACGATATATTCTGATTAGTTTGTACATAATTATAACACTTTTATATGAGATTATTTTCTTGTTTTTCATTTTTTTATTTAGAGCTTGTTTTTGCAGTATTCGCGTTCTATGATGAGTAATTGTAAACCAACCTAAGTTAAATACAGGGGATGAAACATTATAAACACACCTATATTACCTCCAAAATTAATTTAAGTAAGTTAAGGCTTAAATAAAACATCTCTTTGTGTTGTAAAACCGAAGATATAGAGAAGGAAATCAAATCTATGATAACCTCAGAATTGTACAGAAGGAAATCGATGTTGATTATACCTTAAAAGGGTAGAGGTAAGTAATTTCCAAGGCTTGATGACAAATCTGTGCAACGATACCTACCTTTCATCGCATTTAATCGCTTGGATGGAAGGACTGGTCGGACTCCTAATAGATTTCATTTTTAATAGGTAGATACATTTGTAACTTACCAGTAACAGGGTTGTGGAGGTCTGACTGGCAGCCGCTCCATGTACAACACTGATATTATGCTGCATCCAGTTTTACTGGAAGCCGGCTCCATCATAGTTGAAGGGAAAAGGCTAGGCAGAAGATGATGAAGCCGTGACGCCAGGCGTGGTGGGCACATTTTGGTTAGTCGTCTATACATAGATCGTGGCTGGCAGACTGTCAATTTTTTACAGGACTTGCGAGAAAACTGTACCTACGTCAAAATGTTCCTGAACAAGATTACCAGGATTCCTCAGACAAAAATTGTGGAGCCTATTTACCCAAAAGAAAAATACTAAGACATATCAAATCATCCGAAAATGTACAATATTACACGATGTTGAGACCTCTAATGGAAGAGCGAAGTTGTAAGGACAAATTGGAAAAATTGGATTAATCCATTGCCTTTAGCCAATTTGGGGCTCGAAGAAAATGTACCATACCCCTAACTTTGGTATTGAGCCGAGTTATTCCATTTCAAACATTACTGTTATTATTATTATTGATGTTATTTAATGAAATTACATTAGAACTTCGGTCTTTTTTTTTTCACAAGAAATATGGTTACATAGTGGTGGTATGGTACTTTTATCCCGTCACATTCTACCATAACAATGGTGCGTAAATATGTCACAGTTAGAGCTATTAAACTAAATCTATTGATAAGTAACAAGAATAATATATTAAAATTGATTAGTAATTAATCAGAATCTAACCTCTAACCCCCCCCCCCCCCTCTAACTTCTATCTAATCTCCTCAGACCAATAAAAAAGTATAGACGGAGCCGTCGTGAACAATCGCGACTAAAAAAGTGAGGACTACTTTTGGCGTTGTGTGCGTAACTTGGTGTATGACATCGCAGATTTGCGCATGTGTGCTAGAGAAAAATGTTGCAAGCGTTGCGCTGCGACTCCCAAGTGCGAGAGATACTTGTGGTTAAGTTTTATTATTATGTAAGTATGTAGTATAGTGTTTATCTTGATTGTATGAAATGAAAGATATTTTTGTTTAATTACAATAATTAATTTTCTGAATAAGTGAAATTATTAATGCCCCTTATGTTGTGTCATCTTTTTATAATATGTCTGACGTTTTGAGTCATAACTTTTGAGTAAAGTTTCTTGTTTCGCAACATGATGGAACCTTATATTTATGAACGAGTTGCGAGTAGCATAGACATAATTTGTAGATTATCTCCATATTTGTTTGCTTTAATTCTCGGGTATTTATGTTAAAATGAATACTTTTAAATAATAGTATATAAAGCGTAGTCTATAATAAAAAAAAGACTTATTTTGTTTCAATTTGAGACGGATTTCCATACTTCGTTGGTCATGATCCTACTAAATTTTGAAGGGAGCCACTCGTTATTATTTCTTTTATATAGTATAGTATAGTTTTAATTCATTTTTCTTTCCACGTTTTATGAGCTGGGAACCTAAAAATATCGTATCAAACATACTATTATTTGATTATATTTGACTGTGTCCAATAGTAAAATTATAAAAAAAATGCTGTGAAGTGTCCGTAAAACATTACGATTTTCCTTATTTTTTGGGAAAAAATAATGTTCTTAATTTGCAACATCGACACAATGGCGTGTTCCGAGAAATTATTTCTGATATTTTGACGATTTTATTTAAACAAACGTTACTTTCTTGTAAAAAATAATTCCTGAAGCTTTATTTTGGAAACAGGAATTGTTCTTGCAGCAGTTTATGATGCGGGGCGGCATAATTTCGTAGTTATGATTAAAACAAAACAACGTCACGCGCTCTCGCTTGCTAGCGGCAGACTACCGAGCGGCCGTCTTCATATTGCGAATCGTCTTCATATTACGTGCCACACTTTTAGGAGCGCAATGCTCTGTCTATACTTTTTTATTGGTCTGAGCTAATCTCTATCTTTATCAGAATTGAGTTACCTATAACATAACAGCTTTTCGTATGAGGTCCGGGAATCGATTCCCTAGTCAGATAGTGTTATTGATTTTTTCTACCGGTATTTCTCAATATAGGGAGGTCTGTAAGGATCTTGTTGCTAAATAATAACAGCCGCGCTAAACGGCCAAGGTTAGACTTGGATTAAATATTGCTTGACGAGGTCGGTCCGTGGATGGGTGACCATTTATTACATATTAAGGCTTCTCCTTGCCCCGGAAATCATGTTAACCCGTTAGTCCTGGCTGGCCAAAGAGATTTAAAATACTATAGAGCGGGCATGTCAAGGAAATGTCATAGAAAAACTTTGATCCCATGTCTCAGTAACGCCATCTAGAATAATATATGAATATTGGAGCGGCAGCGGAGCGAACTACAAAAAACTCATAGACTTGTATCCAGCAGGACACACCTTTTCGGACGAAAATTTTGTTCGTGATGTCCGGTCTATAGGTAGGTATTGAATGTCTTTGTGGCTGGCGAAAGTCGGACAACCAGTTTAACCAAGGGGTATCAGCCAATAACTAGGTTTTGGAGGTCTGACAGGTTCGCATGTAAATCTATGGTATTCAACTGTGTGGGAGAGGTAAGCGGACCAACCAAAAAAGAAAATAATAAATAAAATAGATGGTTGTTGGAGGAGAAAAAAAAACAACCGACTTCTTAAAAAAAAACTAACAGGTGAAAAATAACTCCAGTTTTGGAAGTCTGTGGCTTTGGTGGTTTTGTTTTGTTCATTATTGGAGGAGCTTGTGGCTAAATTATAACAGCCGCATGGGTCGATCGAAGGTTAAGCTACGCTTGACGAGGTCGGTCCGTGGATGAGTGACCACTTATTACATACCAAGACACCTCCGTGCCTCGGAAAGCACGTTAAGCCGTTGGTCCCGGCTGTCATTTGTAGATCTTTGACAGTCGTTACTTGTAGTCAGAAGCCCGAAAGTCTGACAACCAGTTTAACCAAGGGGTATCGTGTTGCCCAGTTACTGGGTTGTGGAGGTCAGACAGGCAGTCGCTCCATGTAAAACACTGGTATTCAGCTGCGTCCGGTTAAACTGGAAGCCGACCCCAACATAGTTGGGAAAAGGCTAGGCAGATGATGATGATGATGGCCACCGACTTCCGAAACTGGAGTTATTTTTCACCTGTTAGTTTTTTTTTAAGAAGTCGGTTGTTTTTTTTGTAAAAAAGTTTTTATTTTGTAATTTTTAGTTTCTTTGTATGTAAAGAAAGTCTTTCAAAACTTGAAAGAATCATTGAAATTGGATAACAATTGCTAAAGAAGTTCTATCTAAACATCAATCTATACATCTCTGCCGGCCCCTTTTAAAATAGAATGGCGTAATGTTATGTTGTGGGAATACAAAAGCTCAGCACAGACATCTGACTATAGCAATCGCGAATAATTTGCTGTTATGCGTTGAAGAGTTCCGTTGCCTGTCTTCTACATCAGTTTTTCTTCACCAAATGATACTTTCTAAATGAAAATGCTTGATTTGTTACCAAAAATGTTAAAATCGGTGCATGTGTGCCTATATTTTTTGAGGAGTTCCCTCGATTCCTCGAAGATCCCTCATCAGATATGAGTTTTGATACAAATGGGACCAATCTGCTACTATACTCTAACAAACAAAAAAAGAATTTTGAAAATCGGTCCATAAATGACGGAGTACTAAGGTAACAAACCCTAAAAAAAAAAAAAAAAAAAAAAAAAAAAATACAACCGAATTGAGAACCTCCTCCTTTTTTTGAAGTCGGTTAAAAACAACGTAATAATAGAAGAGAAAAATAGCTAACAGCTTTGTAAAAATATTTAAAACTAATAATGCTTACAAAACTGGCCAGTACTTTGATTAGTATCTACAGTAAAGAGGTTTCAACAAACTGTATCCGGTTAAAATAGAAGCTGACTCTAACATAGTTGGGAAAGGCTTGGTTTGTGTACAATATGTAGATTAGCTCAAATTATCATCTGTTTAAAATTTTCGTCGTAAAAACACTGATAACCACAGAAAATAATGGCCAAGCGGTTAGGTCGTCTACCTCTCATTCACGAGGTTGTGGTTCGAATCCGAGCAAGCACCAATGTGACTTTTACAATTGAAATGTTTTTTTTTTAAGTTTATCTTAGACATTATTGACGACGGTGCAGGATAACATTGTGATGAAACCTGGACTTAAAGATAACGAAAGTTTGAAATCGCCAATCCGCCTTGAGCAAGCGTGGTGAACTGGAGATCAATGCTCGTGTCTTCTTCTATGAGAAGAGGCCTTTGCCCTGCAGTGGGACAGTAACTGGGATTTTTACTATTGTATTATTTACACTGCTAGCTTAACATTTAAGTACCTATCGAAATGACGTCTATTTCGTAAACCAACAACGGCATACATTAATAATAAGGACAGTAACAAATTGTTGGAACCCATTACCTAGTACAAAAACAGCAGAACGTATCAATACGCGTGAAGCACACAAAATCAAGCGAGGCGAATTTTTGAGTAACCAAAGAGTATTAAAATATTTCTTGAATATCACATACCTCATTTGGTTGGTTAAAGCAAGCATTTGAGGATATTGTTTAACCGCCTAAGTCAGATTTACCCGACACGTATTTTTTAACCGATTCCGCCTGAGTCGTACTCTTATTTGATTACTTGGTTCTATTCTATTTTCTACCCAAACTTTGCTTTGGGCTTGTTGCTTTATAATGAGAGCCGAACAGGTCAGTCTAAAGTCAAGCTACACTTGCTAAGGTCGATCCTTGGACTATTTATTAGATGTCCCCTCATCATTTAACCAGCCTGCGTAGCATGAACACATTGAACACCGAAGAAACGGCCTTTGTCTACAGACGAATCGGCAAAGTGACAGATTATATAAACAGGAACCTCAATCTGTCAAATTTCTTTCAATACACCTGCCTGCGTAGCATGAACACTTAATTTCTTTTCTTCCGAGACACGACAAAGACCGTTTCTTCGGTGTTCATGCTACGCAGGCTGGAGTGTTTCCTAGTCCATGTGCCGTTATTACGTTCGGCTTTCATTCTATCCAGATGCAGATCCTCTTCAACCCAGTAACTGAGTACCTTGTGGTAAGCTTCACACCATTTATTAAATAAATAAATTCTCGACATAGGTAAGCGTAACGCCAATTCGAACCACTTGCATTATTTAAGTTTAATTAATGTTGCGAGAGCAGTTTTTACCACTCATTCATACATATGAATTAATTTTAATCAAAACGATTATTTCTAAATTCAATCGTACGTTTCGACGTAACACTTGCGTCAAGCATTTGTATTAGACGTACTGACTACCTACCTAACGACTGTCAAACATCAACAAATGACAGCCGGGCCTAACCTAAACAATAGACAAACATAGAATTCCAATAATGGTTCGTCCTTGCTATGTATGCACAATAATCAGAAGCGTTTCTAATTGCTTCACGTAAATTATGAGAAAACTGATTTCTGTGTATGGAAGACAATGAGTGGCCCTGATGTGAGCCGCTTTGGGAATTAAGTGATGTGCGTTGAAATCGTACCAAATATTGTTAGAGAACAGAGTTGTATTGTCCAGATTTGGCCAGTTATGTTTGAGACGCACGTATGTGAGGCTTTTGATAAAAACCCACTGGCGCCTCGACTAGCTAAGGCGATTAACACACGGCGCATTGAGGCGGTTGGTGGTGATTCGGATATCATGCCTTACACACGCTCCGCTCGACCGCGCGGTGTACGTGTGTTAGGTATCAGCGAATTTAATACAGGACACAGGACAATGCGACATTGATGTCCGCTTCACCGCTTGCCGCGGTGGTGTGCGGTTCCATGTGTTAATCGCCTAAGAGTTCTTACTAACGAGAGGCATGTTGCCAACGGCAGAGCTAACTGCAGCCGTCGACGCGCCTCGGCAGCCGTCGACTTTCCAACTTCGAAGATGAGTGGCAGCCGCCGTCAACTCTCTTAGAATAGGGAGTCAGTTGGAGGTATTCCTCGAAGCGCTACAACTTTGAGGCGCACCTAATGAGGCGCTCCTTTTTTATACCTCGGAGCGCACCTTTTAAGAGCGCTCCCGATAGCAATTATAAATATTTTTTTTAATACACGAACTTTTCTTTAAACCAATCTGTGGTCAAGGAGTATAGAGTTTTTGCAAATTGTATAAAATAACGTGTTTTACTTATCATCGATAGTTTCAGTTAGAATCCTATCTCTATTCGAAAGTTAATCATAGGTTAGGCGCTTCGAGGAAAAAAACTTAATATTTTTAATTGCTATTGGGAGCGCTACTAAAAGGTGCGCTCCGAGGAATAAAAAAGGAGCGCCTCATTAGGTGCGCCTCAAAGAATACCTCGTCAGTTGGGCTGCCGCCGAGGTGTGTCGATGTTGCCATTCACTCTTTTGTAAGAAAGACCTCTAACTTGTTGGTGTAGTGGTCACGAGAACCCCGGTTAGGGCAAAGCTTCGTTGAGTATTTCCATCTGGATTTTTTCAGTAGCAGCCCGAAGGCTGAAGCTTTTCCGATTGATGGCAATAAGCTTGCCTTCTATTACATGGTACTTAAACATAACTGGTGTGCTACAGGTACCGCCTTGCTCTTCGGGCAATACACTGGTGATAGTTTACTTTTCAGATTCACGAATTCAGACTCCGGGCTGGTGTTGAGGAAATACTGATGAGAAAACTCCCATATTACTTTGCTGTGTATTAAACTGAGCACCTCATGCTCAGTATACATGCGACGATTAATCGAACTAGGTAGAGGTTTAACGTTTATTTTCATGACACCTTTGCATTTTCTCACTCTACCAAGCATCTGGAGCAAGGAATTGGTTCAATGGATTCGAAGTAACACACAGACACACACACTCAGTCACGGACTCGCGACTCACTGACATTATTTAAGTTTTTTTTTTTCACACAACATGCATGTCCAGTCAATTTTCTTTTTCATTTGTTTTACCCCCGAGCAAAAAGATGGGTGTTACAAGTTTGACGACGTTTGTGTCTCGACGTCATCTGAATGATAGTCTGTGGCGTAGTCGCTCCCAAACGGCGAAAACGATTTCGATGCGGTTACTTTTAGATATAGAAAAGAAAGAAAGAAAAGAAGAAATAAAATGTATTTATTTGGGACATAAAGTGGCACCTCAAGAACAATACCTCCGTAAAATTATGACCTTTTGGGACCAACCAGATTGGTCTTTTGTATGAGTTACAGGGACACCCTGTATTGTTTAATATTACTGTTACTGCTACCACAGTATAAATATTAATACAGTAGGACGACGCCTTTGGTCTCCGGAAAAATGCCGACAACGTCTACACGCGTTAGCCCTGAATAATACCTCCCGAACTACGAACATCGTTTTGTTCGCAGTTCGGGAGCGGCTTTCCCGCGACTCGCCCCTCACACCCCGCACGATTGCCCTGTCTAGGCGGCTTCGTCGGACGACTGTAGGTTTTTAGACTGTGCTATTACTATGCTTAGGTGTTTCCCAACTATGTCTGGGTCGGCTTCCAGTCTAAGCGGATACTAAATGAACTGAACCAGTGTTTTACATGGAGCGACTCCTTATCTGGCCTCCACAACCCAGTGACTAGGTAACCTGGTACCTCATTGGATAAACTAGATGTCAGACTTTCGGAGACTAACAATGCGAGTGACGGCTAAACGTAGAAGTTATTCATTTCTGAAGATGAAACTGCAAGTGTTACCACATAGGGCCGAGCATATACGAAAAACCTAAAACCTTTAACAAAAAAAAAAAATATTATAATATTATATAAAAAAAAAAATATATATTATAATATTATAAAAAAAAAAAAAAAAATATTATATTATTATTATTTAAATATTCGCTTTGAAGGATTCTTCGGTATTTAGACGTTCAATATAGAAATAAATTCAGGTTTGATATAGCCAGATTTCGCAATCTTTTATTTTTAAAGGTGCATAGGTACTCTTTGTGGAAACTGCAACAGGATTGAAGCGCAAACAGGGCGGAGCACAACCGAAGAACCTAAAAACTTTACAATTTCTTCCAAATATCCGCTTAAAAAGAATGTCTGTAGACTTTAATTAGGAAATAAATTCAGGTAATGTGACGTTAATATGAGACAGTTCTTTTCATGAGAAATATAGCGCGTAGAGGGTCATAAAACTCAGTTACAGACGTTTAACCCCCTTTAAGGCCCTTTCTACATATTAGAAGAAGGGTGAAGGTATTATTTTTATTTGGCTCTGGGCGGGTATAATTGAATTCTAGTGTCCTCCACTTCTCCAGCTTTCGTTGACTGCAGGTACAGTTAACGAAAGCTGAATGGGATTTTGTGTAGTTTATATTTGTCTTCGTTTCTGGTAGTTTCTAGCCACACCCGCTGGAAGAGAAGATAGCTAATAAGCTACTATTTCAACTTATATACTAGTTGAGAGTTATCTGGGAAGCGGGTTTTTGGTCTCCGCTTTGGAACCTTCTACCGGGGATCAAATGGTCTTGTTTATGGGTACATAATAATATGAAGACACAATTTAAAGTATTTGAATGAACAAAGCTCTAAGTAATAAAAAGGCATTACATGTAGATACGTTTCAAAACATTCATTGATCGGTGTTGGTAAAGCATAGTGGCGCCCAACAGGGACTAAATTTTAAACCAGTTTGATTGTTAAGTAATTGTACCCAATTATAAAGTAAATATTATTTAACAGTTCTCGTTAGCAGTAAAACATAATGTGACTCCTTTTTTATTGACATCGGAAAATTACAACAACATTCGAATCATTAAAGTTTATAATGTCGCCTTACGTAATCCGTACATTAAAATCAAGCGCAACAAGTAAACGAATGCTACAAGTTTCATACATACCTACACAGCAAAAACCGAACCAGCTACATCTTTATATGACACCACTAATTCAATTAACTGTCGAACACAAAAAGACACCATCACATCAGAAAATTAAACATAACAAATAAAATAAAAAGTCGAAAGTAAGAAACTGGAATCAATCAATGAAACTTAGGGGATCACTAACACTTTGATACTTTCAACGAACATTTTGGGTAAGAATTTACAAATGGATGTATTTATTAAAACAATATTTGAGAGGGTCGCGTGCGAAATTCGCGAAAACCGTGTATTATTTTGACAGGCCCAGCTTGCTAGGGAGCAGCCTAGCCTTTGTACGGGCGAGAGCTAGGGCGCACGCGCGACATCGATCCCCCTGAAGCCTTCCAGTGAGGCGCGGAGTACATCACAGTTCAGATAGTTCACTGCCCGAATCGCTAACGCACCGTACTCACACAAACGCAACACTATTTCACATAGTAATCTGAGTTGACGTCATAAAAACCCCAAAAGGATCCCTCGATTCCACGTTTAATTTTGTACGGGCCAACGTTGCGTTTGTGTGCGTGTATCGTATGTTAAATGGGGGGAGATATTATGTAAGCCAAGAAATGGTTGTATTCTGTCTGACTGAGGCTAAAGAATTTAACACCTTCAGTCGATTTAGGGCTGTCCTCAACACTGGTTTACTTTGAAACCATGGACTTTTGGATAGTTTGAAACCATGAATATTTTTTGTCGAAAACGTAATCTTATTTGGTGGATTTATTCGGAAGATAGGTTCTGATGATTACAGTATTTGGTTTAACGGACAATTCTTGACCAGAGGGTCTTTGCAGAATCCTAAAATGTAGCAAGAACCGGGAGAGCCACATTAATTTTGTGATTACTGTAGACAAAGTAAATAGAACTGCACTCAAACAGCGCGTTCCTTTTCGAAGTTCTATGTTCATACATTGGCAAAAACATTGGCTATGTTTGAATGACATTATAATTTTCTTAAGAAACTCAAAGGCACAATACCAGAGTTTGCATTTAGACGGATCCCGGTAAACCGTCTGTTTGAGAACATGAGAGCTTAACAAACACGCCTTTCAATATTAGAGAAGTTTAAAGTGTCATGCGAAGTATCAATTAGATTTTGTACTATGCGCATGGCGGCGGCGACGGCGGCGGCACTTAAGACTTCAGTTGTTAGTTTGACCTGTTCTGCCGGTATAGGGAAATCGTAAACATGATATTAAAACTCGGAAATGGATCGGCACCGTATACACCCTTGCCATTCAGTATTCTTTGTATTTCATACAAAGAAGAATTGGAATTGTAACGTAATCCGGGACTAGTCGGGACTCAAAGTTCATACGGCTATGATCCCTTTTCGAGTTGATATTGTTTTGTGCTTTTTTCTTTATTCTATTTATGCGTAAAATCTCCATGAGTCCAGATTTCCGTCTATTTCAATCAGGAATCAGCCGGCTTGTCATAGTAACTTAGAAACTCGGCCTAATTTCTCTAGCTCACCTACTCTTTTTTACGCAACAACTGTTAAACGGATTTTGATAAGGCACAGACAACGACGCAGAACTTTGAACTCCCGACCTCAGGGCCAGGTGTTCATAGTTTTGCGTCGATGTCTGGGATTAGTACATGTATCTGGACCCCTCTGCACTGGGGCCGGAATCATGTACTGTTACAGGAACGTAAGCAGTGATAGACAAGTCATAAACCTCGAGTTCGAGCTCAAGGCATGCACTGAGTTCAGACTTTTCGGAAACATCGTGAGAAGACCGGACTGCCTGAGAGGCCCATGGGCGACCACAAGAAAAGAAGAGAAGACCTTTGGTGAGCAAAGTGTGTTCAGGTAACGTTGTGAGTTCCCTTCATTAATAGGTCACACAATCTTCAGAATTTAATGCAACATTCTTTCGTGAAATATTCTTGTAAAGGTTGCGCATTACAATTCCACTGACTCTAAATGTATTTGCTTTATGTTATTTCCTTATCAGACAACTCGCAGTTGGCTACTAGTAGAAGAATAAATTGCAACCACAAAGATACAAGAAAATATTGCAACAACGTGAGATTCTAACAGTAACATAGTTATACTTACGAAACAGTCTCCATTGTAAAGTACTACCAGAATGGGATTCTCTAAATACCTCATTTATTTTACTACAATCGCGACACAGCTATCAGTGTATCACAAGCGATTTTGAACTTAATTGTCTTTGCAATTAAGGTGTACATGGTTTGAAAAAGTTAAAGGTAATTAGTTTAGGACGTGTATGGATGCCGTTAGACAATGCATAGCTGGTTGGTAATGACAAGTTATAATTGTTTAAAGTTGGTTGATATATTTTTACATGTTCCTTTGGTATTGAATAAGTCTGTTGTTCCCACGGCTATGACCCATGCAGTTAGGTTGTTCTGAAGTAGCTGAATGTTTCATAAGAAATATTTTTTGTAGATGCGTTAGTATTGGGTTTTCGGGTCACATAGGGTCTCGAGAATGAACTCTAGGTCAGGGAAAGCTAATCAGGGCTTAGTTAATCGATTCTCAATTCATCCTTTAAATGCAAAATGAGAGAGCGCAAAATCCTTACAAAGATAACAAGTTCACAGGACAACATATGAAAACGCGATGAATAGCTCACTACTCCTTTAACCCGAGATAGGTTTACCTACCGCTGGTGTGATTGTGGAGAATGCAAATGCGTCCCCGCATTCTAGCCAGAAGCGACAAGTAGCAATACAGTGTAGTTATAGTCAGTAAGAGTCTGACAGAACCCTCCGCCCGCCCCAAAAGTGGAGGACATCCATGAGGTTTTCCACACGAAAAAACAAAAATAAAGACAGAAAAATAACAAATGGAGGTGAGGAAATATTGGTAAGGGTTGTAGAAGAATTTAAGTGATGAATCATGTTTTATCTAGAAATTGGCAATAAATATAATAGGTATACCTAGGCTTTGTATCATTTAATGTGTGACACTATTTATAACTTGTGTGTTGAAAATCCAATAGCTCTCCTATTTAGGCATTGGCAAATATGTTGACTACGTCAGTGATGTTTTAAACTGGTTCACTACACTTTTGCATAGCTGATCAAGAAACACGGGCATCATTTATGTTATGAATAGATCAAGCATGTTGTTGGTATTAATGCCTTGGTTAAAAATTGATATGAGTGTGTGCTATGTACAACACCAGAACTGGAATTAAAAAAACTTACCTGATGAAAATATATTCTCCAGTGGTTGTAAATTCATCTTAGCTGCGGTAGTTTCCATGCTGAAACATAACAATAAAAAAATCTAAGTTACTTCATTGTTTTTTATTAAAGACCCTTACAAAGTACTAACTGAGACAGATTTTATTTTGAAAATCAATAATTTATACCATGCCAACAAGCTAATTGGAGAAAGAAATATAATTATTTAAATTAAATAGGAACCGTGGCTAAATAAAAAATTACTTAAATCAGAACAAGTTGTTTTATGCCTACTAGTAACTTCAATATTTTTTTCTCACAGAAGTAGAACTCGAGATTCCCACATTATGAGTATTAAAACAACAGTTCGGAGTGCATAACACAGACAATGGATTTACAAGCGGAATCAAATTTGTAAAGATCAATATAATGCACTGTGCAATGGTTAGCCATTCAGCACAGGTTATTCAGGAACTATTTTTTATTTATTAATTCAACAAAATAACGAAAGTAGTAATTTAATGCTGACTGTAGAATCCAAAACAACAGCTCTGGCACAGACAACAAGGACAAGACAATGGGTGCATGATAAATGATTAAATTACTGTCCCAGAAGTTGCAATTATAACATCTTTAGAAATTGCCTGCTGCGGTCTTCCCGTCCGATTATAATTTAGGTGTCTTCAAGGCTAGAGTGAATAGGCTCTTAATAAACTAGTGCGCTTCACCATCACTGATTGCATCTCTGCTTACCATCAGGTGGAATTGCAGTCAAGCACTGGTTAAATAACATTAAAAAAAAAAAAAAAAACATGCAAATGTTCTTTGCTCAGTACAAGTTGCATCAGCTTGTGCAATAACACTTTCTAGAACAATTAAAATTATTATCTATTACCGAATGCATATCTATAATGTCAGTTATCCAAATTTAACAACATGGTTAGGGATTGGCTACTGTGCTGGGTGTTATGGGTTTTATTTTTGGAGCAAAGATATTTATGGCATAGGTACAGAGCCAGCACATCAAGCTACCCAAAACTGTATTTTTTTTCCGATTGAACATTAACCTACATTATATAAAATAAAGCTGAATAACTATTCAAGAAATTTGACACATTTGGGTAGCTTAACGCACCCAAGATCTACGAGGAAAAAATCCTAGTATGGAGCAATATTATTCTTCGATAAAAAATAATCATTTTGACTACCATGAAAGGAAGAGTTTCAATAAACAAAAGATTAAATAGGTACATAAAAAATGCCAGACATAGGACATAAAGTATGTTATAATTTTATTGTGAACCTCCTCCTAAAACTCTTTTTAAGCACACAGAATTATTCATGTTGGTAATCGTTTTTCACCAAAATACAGACATATTTTCAAGTATACCATGACTTTATGTGATGATCTTGGAAGTAAAGCAACAAAGTGCTAGTCAATAATTTTTCACCCAAAGATTCAAGTACATAAGCATATAGTTTATGTTATATGCATAGTTTTATAAATTTTTGACATATTAAAAAAACTTTCTTATTTGAATCCTGACATTTTGGATGGAAGATATAGTATTTTAAATCGATAATCGATGGTCTTCAACCAGTTATTTTTTTTTTTAATTTTCAATAACTTTTGTAAGAGTTTTGACAGATGAAACCGCAACAAAGCGAAGCCATAGAACGATAAAGTGGAGTGTTTAGAGTATTTCATGTGTTTTTAAAAGGATGTCACGTTTGAACACTTACCAAATATTAAATTCCGTGGTTAATCAGAGTTGAACACTAAATTAAAACACATTTCACCAATATATGGAGACGTCTTACGCAAGTTGCACTTATTAGCGTTTTTCCCAGCGTATACCCGGAAAGATCGAACAATGGGATCCGAATTGTATGCCAAAACACTTTCACATTAGGTCCACTACATCAGTAGGTAGCCACCTACATGAAACAATACAGTTAGTTACACAGCCTGCAAACATCACAAAAACAAACTTCACATTGATTACACACCATTTATTAACTTTACTTAGATAAACAGTTGCCTCAAAACACAAGATTACATGCACAAAGTAACTTTTGAATAAGATCGTAAAAACTTTGAAACTTTAGCCGTGTCGACAACTAAACTCTTGAATTTTTGACTGACAGACAGAGATAGCACGATACGCAACGCAAGCCGGCTGAGTTGTTTCGACACCGTAAACAAGAACAGTGTCACCCCATGAATTACTGTGTCATAACCTAATAGAATTGTAAACCTTAATACGTTGAGATAAGGTTTATAATTGCTCTTTTTATAAATTTTGGTTAGCTGTTTCGGGTAGCTGGAAAACGTGACGCAGCTGACGTTAGCTTCATGGAAGTTTCCCCTTTTATGGGGAAAAAATTAATTTTGTGATTCACGGTAATGACAGTAATATTTTTCTCTCGTTATTTTACTTGTTTAAAACGTTACGCCAACTTTCTTACAATTGCAAAATATTTTTTTGTTATAGAGATTATTGGAGTTTTGATTACTTCTACTTATATTATTTCTAAGTAATAAACTTCCAAAATCTTGGTCATCGTTTTCATACTTATCTTTTTAATACTTAAACAAAATGATAACCATTTTTACTTTGAAGTAATTCTAATATTTTTTTACCTCACTACGTGTTGTAATAAATTGGTTAATAGCGAGAATAATCTTGTGATTGTCGAAAATCTGCACTTTACAAAGTTGGTTGTAGCAACATTGAGATTGGTTTGAGTTTAGTTATTGCTTGGTTTTCTCTTGACAAATTAATGTTAAATGCGATATGAAGAAGGCACAATACGTGGCCTTTTTTGTTTAAAACAAATGGTTTTATAAAGTCTATACCTATTTTGTTGCTCGAAATCTCAAACAACACAATAATAACACTTTAATAACAGCAGCAAACGTTTATTGAGTATTTTACTGCAATAACTAAACGTTCATTCTTTTTGTTTTTTTTTTGTTGAAATATTGAAACAAAGGCTTTTGGGACAATTTCGTTATGTTTATTTTTAGTTTTTTTTTCGGTCTTACGTGATAATAACGGTTTATTCTTTAAAACTTCAAACATTTAAGGTCGTTTAAATTTATATGAACTGTGCATAACTAAGATATATAGATAGGTATTTGATTTGCGGAAGATTGTTCGTTCGCAGACCAACAAAAATATGTCTGAGGTAGAAATAGTAAAAGTTAACTGCAGCAACGTCCATAATGTAGATTAGTCTGCAAGTTTTGTTTCTAAAACAGTTAGTATGCGTGGTTCATATTGACCAATAGATGTTTACTTGAGGTACCTACTTGTTAGGACACGACTTTCGGCTGTTCCTCCCGTGTTCTCTGAAGAACTCGCACCAAGTGTCATGGTTAGGCATGTTTATAAAAATACGCTGCTCTTCTATCAGGGATGGACCGGGTGGGGTATTAGGTCCACAGTACCAAAATATGCCTAGCTAATCTTGCCTACGCCTGATTTCAATTTTTATATTTATTTACTTTTTGTACGGGCGTCTCGCAAGTCGCAGTCCACTCTTCTTGGGGGTGTCTGCATCTGGATAACCGGGTAAACCTGTGGACGACCTTAATACACAAGACCTACGTCTGAACTTAAGGTTACTTACTAAGGGTACCTCCTGTGGGCACCGGGCCTCGGCTTAGAGTGTCTCTGAACGGTAAGGTGACAATGTGAATTCGACGATCATATATGGGCCAACTAAGTACCTATAGAGCGACTGCAAATGGATAATAAAACATTTATTCCAAAACTAAAAAAAAAAGTTTTATTTCATACATTTACAGTCTCAACTGATCTCTCACTGTATGAAAATCCGTCAAAATGCAAGATCAGCTTCTTCTGGAAATATACCTTGTAATGTTACCGTGTGTCTCACTCTTACTGCCTTTCTAAGGGTGCGTCCACACTACATACACATGAGATGTTATTAAAAATTGTTATTTATGTAAGTATAACAGTCATGTTTCAATAGAGAAGTTACCCTGCCACATAATGTGGACGTGTTTCAATAACAAAAGTTTTACAAAATTTTACATAATTTTACATAGTCTAAACGCACCATAATGCAGGAAAAACAAAAAAAAATGAATAAACGCACTCTTTATACAAATTCAATTTATTGATCAATTTAAGGTAGTGACTGATTTCATGTTGGTTTTAGATATACAAATTTTATCTAAAAATCCTACTTAAAATTAACTGTATAATACCTTTGGTTAATTAGGTAACATAACTAACTATAAAAAAACACGTACAGTACATTCTTACGTTGATTCAGATACTATTTATTAAACTCTTATAAAAATACACTTCTTATATCTGAATACAATTCTAAAAATAATGTCCCTACTTACTGGAATTAAGTACCTACTCAGATAATAATATTACTGTCAAAGAGCCAATTTTTCAAATTAACCTAAATCTAAAGAATAAAAATGGCGGTTTGACACATTATCTATACAAAAGCTGCCAAACCCCCCCTTTTTATTCCTCATGTAAAAGTTATTTGACGATTGAAAACTCAGCACTTAGTAGACTAACATTATAAACATCTTTTGGCTGCCTTCATAAGCAAAAATTTGAAAGGGTAGGTAATCACTTCGGTGAAACTATTGTAAATTCTTGCTTCTAAAGACAGCTCACTATTTTTTGCGCTCCCTTTGAGCTTTGCCACAGCGGGGTAAAAACAATAGCTTCTAGATTATTGTTTTCTACAAAGCTACATCCTTATATTTAGTCAAATCATCCGACTCATTTCCTACAGACGTATGACTATTTCGTAAACCATAGAACACCCTTTCTCTTGACCCACTAAAATGATACGGCTCGTGTCGTAACAAATTGACACCATACGCCGCATCTTCCCTTTTATATTCAGGGTAAAATCTGGGGTCGTAATCCGGAGGGTAAGCTCTCGGATCGTAAGGGTAAGAAGAGCGGTAGTAAGGGTAAGCCATTTCGCTTTTGCAGTCCATTCGGTCTTCATAGTCGTATCCTTTTGGTGGGTATTCGTCGGTTTGGAAGGCGCCTACTATGGAGTGTCTGCGCTTGTATGGGTTATCATAAGGCCCTGAACGGGGTCCTACCCATGTTCCATACATTTGAGGGGACTGGTAGGACTTGGGGTAGCCTCTAAGACTGGCTGCGTATTGTCTGTCGGCAAGGTGCTGCCAATACGCTGGTGGGGGTTGCGGTAACATGTGCGGTGGGTAACCCATGTTCATTGATTGGCGGCTTGCGAGGTGACGACGGAGGTCTGGCATGGAGCCGGATTTACCTGGAAATTCAAAATAAAACATCGTGATTTTGAAGGTTAAATGTACTTGGGTATTATGCGGGGGGTCGTTATGGTCCACTTTGTTTAGGTCAAATATTTTCTGGTTCAAAAAGATCGTGATACTCTTCGTATTGTGACCATTCGGAATGTAGGGCTGCCTTTCCAGATATTTTTGATTTATTTATTTATTTATTTATTTATTTGAATAATACTTCAAGCACACAAATGTACATAGGCGGACTTAATGCCTTAGGCATTTTCTACCAGTCAACCTTTAGGTAATGCAGAGAGACAAACAGTGGTAGGTGCAATTCCGTAAGAAAATTTGAAGAGAAGTAAACATTAGTTATTTATATATACATATGATAACCCCAACCCAGCCCCAGCCAGCCTCAGCCAGCCCCAGCCCCAGCCCCAGCTTTTTCAATGGATATTAAAGGACATAGGGTAGTGTACCTATCAAATATTGTCAATAAAATAAAGTCATAAATATTCCACAACTTTCACATAACGCCATTTAGTCCCAAACTAATCAAAGAAACAAAGATATGAGTACTATACAACTGATAAATATACTTATATACTTCTAATTACACATCATACATATTATGGACAAACTACTTACACCCACCAGTCACAGGTCAAATGATCGTGCTCATAACACAAACATTGTCTTAGGTTGAAATCGAACCTACGACCTCCGGCATAGCAGTAAGGGCAACTAACCACTAGACCAACAGGCCAGTCAATTGAAAAATACTCTAAAAATATTGACGGTACTTTTTTAAATTATCTTAGCAGATGAGCTTATGTCAGAAAAGTGGTCAACAATTTATGAACAAAATTAGCTTTGGGAGTTAAAATATAAAAACACATTTACCTAATTCTTTAATTTAATTAATTTTGGCAATACATTACAAACATTTGTAACAAAACAGTTATTTCCTCGCAAATATGTCATAAAACGTCGTATGACATTATGTGCGCTTTGATAATTACAGCCTCTGCTTTCTAGTAGCCCTTGGCGCCTACGGCTCGGGGCCTCGGGCTAGCAATATCGCCTCGGCTATAATTTTTAACTTACCGCAGTTATATCATAATGTAGGTACCTACTCAAAGACAATCAATACCTATAGACCGGACATCACGAACAAAATTTTCGTCCGAAAAAGTGTGTCCTGCTGGATACAAGTCTATGAGTTTTTTGTAGTACGCTCCGCTGCCGCTCCAATATTCATATTTTATTCTAGATGGCGTTACTGAGACATGGGATCAAAGTTTTTCTATGACATTTCCTTGACATGCCCGCTCTACTTATAGTATTTTTAATCTCTTTAATCGGTCCAGTAGCTTCAGAACCTATTCAATGCAAACAAACAAATCGATTTTTTTCTCTTTATAATATTAGCATAGCTGATGTAACATGGTACATACGAGGACATTAACTTAACTGATAAAATGCGATGGCGAAATACTATAGGTACCTAACCTACAACGCCACCTACTTATACCTTTTAAGAATACAGCCTTGATGTTATGTTAATACCAAATACCCATAATAATGTACAATTCAGTTCCGCATTACCGTTGTCTTGCAGGAAGCCGTCGTTGGTGAAAGCGCTGGGCGCGTCGGGCACGTAGTGACTTGCGTCGAACTCGCTCCCGCTCACCGCTCCGCCAGCGCTGTAACCGGCTTTCCTGGAAATGTAGGAGTATTTATGTGATTAGTCTGATTCTTCACATAGTATGTATTTAATATTGTAGATTTGGAAAAGAAGGTTGCCTGCTTAGATGAATAGTGACATGAAGCGTGAGTTGTCGAGTTTGTTTTGCCACTTATCATTATTTTATGCCATCGCTGGAGGCCCTAAACTCTTTTAAAGCATCCATAGAATAGTTTGGTTAAACAGCCGACAACTTGCTAAGTTGACCTCCGAAATGACTTACTACAAATAAAGAAAATATCGAAAAAGAAAAAATATAAGTGTGTGTCTCTTATTAAAGATGTAAGGATTTGTAAATTGGCAGAAAAACTAATGGAAGGTCTTATAGTAGCTAAATAATATCAGCAGCACAGTTTGATGAACGGTTAAGATATTTGTGTTGGAAAGTGTTCGTGGTTGATCATTCATCATATACTGAGACCCCTACGTGCTTCTAAAGGTACCTACGTTAAGCTGTTTGTGGTCTTGGCTTGGAACATTGATAGTAATATCACAGTCTGAAAACCTACAGTCGTCCGACGAAGCCGTCTAGACAGGATGCCAAAAAAAATGATAAGCAGAACAATTGGTGTATTTTCTTACTAACCTGGCTTCCCTAAGTGCGTATGCCGATTGCACGAGTACAACCCCACATACGATGGCTGGCAGTCGAGCCACGTAGCACGCCAGCTCAGCACCGCCATACACTCCTTGTAGACCCTGGAATCATTTACAAAGAAATCAGAAATATGAATATAGGAAAGCGTGACTCTTACCTTTGCTTCCTGGAAGGTTACACCTGAGGTTAAGGCGAATAGTAATCTTGTCGAGGTTGTTAAACCCACATTTCTCCACTGATGGTTAATGATGGTTTGGAAGTACGAGGAACAGGGTGTAAAGTTCCTCATACACCATTGAAAAGGGACCCTCCGACCAGACGGGTGTTGTGTCTGGTGGGCTAACTAGGTACTGCCCGACGGTTGTAGTCGGGAACTTGTATACCTACAAGCGTCATAGATGTCGCTACAATGGTAGATTCAGGCTAATTGAAAAAGTCCTAATGAAAAACCCAATAACAATTTGCACGACCTATGGATCACACTTAGGACCCTAAGCTCAGCTAATCGTATTTTACGTGTGACTACGGAAATTAATTATTAATCAAGTTGACACATTCCGTTAGTACCTACTCGTATACCTAATACCTACAATTTTTAATGAAGGCTATTTTTTACTATGTCAAAGAACGCCTGACGATTTTTTGTTTTTAATTTTATCTGAGAGTAGATTTGATTAGCAATTACTTATTAATCTCCTTTGACTTTACATAAATTGACATTATCTGTCTAGTTTTTTTTCCCAACTATTCTGGGCTCAGCTTGTAGTCTATTTTCCACAGCACCCAGGTACTGGGTAACAAGACTGCCCTTGGTATGACTTTTGAACATAGTGTCGCTAAAAACCGCACACAAAATAATGTGGTCGTCCTGGATTTCCTTGGAGTTGAGCTTTGGCAAGTAGTGAACGTCTTACGGCTTATACGATGATGATGATGAATGACAGAAATCCGTAACGAAAGCGGCTATGAAACATTAGAATATAAACAAATGTGGAGAACTTACCCAATGACTTATAGACATGTAAAAGACTAGAGCACATTCTGGTATGAGTACCAGTATGACAGCTATCAACCAGGCCAGCAGGCATCTGTTGTTTTTCTGCCAAAAAATTAAGCATTACATTACAGTTTGTAAAATATGTTGTCAGAACTAGGAGTTTAGAATGCTTTTTAACGTTTCTGCAGACGTGATAATAATTCATACATTATAAAGCTTTTTTATAAACTTGAGGTACAGACGCCAGCACGTCAAGTTACCCCAATGTGTCAAATTTCTTTGATCGTTTTTCAACTTTATGTCAAACAGCATAAGTTTCATATTCAATTGGGAAAAGGACATGTTTCAGTTTTGTATGGGCCTCCGGCCATAACATTGGAGTAACTTGATGTGCTGGCGTCTGTACTAAGATTGCCACTACAGGATTAAACATTAAACAACAACAATTTATGTTCTTTTTAGGGCCAATGCGTGCAGTCCACCAAGTTTTTCGAGTGGTCAGTCAAGTGGTTGGTCTACTCTTTGCCTACTGGACCAGTGACGCGGGTTGACCTTTTTTGGGCAAAAACAGCATTGTCAATAAATGTGACAATAATGCCAGCATATCAGGCACTTTTCAACTTGACGACGATACGGATGAAGCTCGGGTCTTTCTTTTTAACCCGCAAAAATTGGGTTGTTATAATTTTGATATTTGTATGCTCCCAAATCATTGGGCCAATTTTGATGCGGTATTTTTCATTGCATTTATAACTCTTAATAAAATGATATCTTTAACGCGTACTAAGGGAGACGCCTAAAAGATGTAATAGGCTCGAAACAAAAAACCATTACTCTTTCCATAATTACTTACAGATATAAGTCCGTGCACCAACACGACGGTGGCGGCGATAACGATGCAGTAGCACACCATGAGCAGCGCAGACGCAAGCGGTAGACCGCTCTGAGACTCCACTACCCAAACAATCTCGTAGATCAACGCAATCGCGTACGCCACCTGGAACACATTGTGTATAGTTTAAAATTGTTGCTTGGACGGGGTAATTCAATTCAATTCAATTCAATCATTTATTGCATATCACATGTGTTTTACAAGATCTTAATAATAATAGAATAGTTCACATGGACCCTGTCGGGCACAACAATTTTTTACAATAATAATAGTAGCATTTAAGGATCAGTAATTAAACATTAATAAACGGTAATTATAAATTTAGAATATTCATTTAAATATGTAAACAAATGTCATAGGAAAAATTAAAAATTATAACAATTAAGTAAAATAATAAAAGTCAACAAATTGAAATTAATTATAGTCAAATGCATCATGTCAGTAAAAATAAAATAATAATCAAAGTACACAAACCACTGCGTCGAATGGCAAAAAAATGGTCTTTAACCGAGCAGCGGGTTGTTCCGGCCATTATTGGTGATAATATTGCCTGTCGTAAAGATATACATGGCAATTTGCTCCCGGGACGATAATAAATGGTACCTATACGTATTGGAGGTCTTTAGTTTTAATGTGGTTATTGGCTAATCTGGTGTCTAAGTTATAATGGGCTCCTGAATCGGCTTCACATACCATTGAGAAATATCGAAACGATACGATGATTTCCTTCGCTGTTTTTGAAGCTAGTTAGAGGTGCGTTTTGTATGTTCGAACTCGAGACGTTTGACTTGGCAAACCTCGAGTTGGAACTCAAGGCAGGGATGGGTTGGGATGACGCACTAAGCTATTCTTCAAGAGCAAACTTCCAGAAATATCAACAATATTTCTCCAAAGTCTATCAAATCAGGCCACTTTGTAGCTATACTTATTTACTAGCTTGTAATTTGATTTCGAGCGCATGTGGGCGTAATTGCAGCTACGACACCACACCGGAAATCCTTTGAGCGAGCGGTGGTTTATTTACTTACTACATTCTAAAATTTAATATCTAAGAAGTATATATCGAATGCAAGCTTCCTGACTAACCGGATAGATCTGAATACTAGTATTTTGCATAGAACTACTGCCTATTTGCAGAGTTATTGGCGTCCAGTTGCATAAAGAACTTTGATGATAGGTAACTGAAAATTATACAAAAAAAATGTATTGCACTTTAATAATTTGGACTTCAAGTTACGGCGACTATCAGGCGGGGGTATAATATGGTGCGCTTCGTCACATCTCTGCGAATGCGCACGACGACGCGCGTCATCAAGACACACTGATGATAGCCAATACTATCTACTACTAATATCAATGTAAAAAATTCTTAACAGAGTGACTTAAGACGCTTACATACCAAGAATGTGAAAGTCTCCTAGTGAGGATTAGTTAATTATAAGAGGAAACAGTATATACACAAACACGCACGCACACACACACACACACACACACACACACACAAACTTATTCCACATCCACATCCACACACACACCCTGACACGCACAACTTATTTACTTATTTACATTCACATTGACACATATCTACAGGGTGTCTCATTCAAATCGGTCAGTATGGGAAAGTCTGAAACTATAAGACATACGAAGATCTGTTCTGAGGAACCATGTCATCGATTTTAAAAAACATCTGTACTATTGTAGTAATATTGTAAACGTGGTCACTTCGAGCACCTACTAAAATAAATTAAAGTATGTGGAAACAATGCATTTTATTCATTTTAGACATCATGTTTCATACAGACATTTACTGCTTAATACCTACACAATCGATATCTAAATAGAAATAGTGTAGGTTTTTTTTTTCAAAATAACCGGGTTCGATTCCTGAACGGAGTAGGTACAGATGTTTTTTGTAATGTATGAATGCAGTTTTTCTTGTTATTAAAATCGATGACATGGTTCCTCAGAACAGATCTTCGTATGTCTTATAGTTTCAGACTTTCCCATACTGACCGATTTGAATGAGACACCCTGTATACTGACACCGGTAGCTGACTATAAATTTGCTAGTGTTATTGCTATTTTGTACTCTTATTTCTTTTTTTTTCTGTTTAAATTTGTCTCATTGTAAGTTATTACTATGTAAAGGAGTGAAGTAGCCCCAACGCAAGTATTGCATAACTTACTGGGGTTGCTTCAATTTTTCTATATTGTCATGTAATGTATGAGATACAATAAAACTATTTTTTTTATACATGGTTATTTTTCAATGACCGGCCAAATTTTCACTGGGTGTTCTACCCATGAATATGAACAACTTTCGGTCATTGAAAAATAACCCTGTATAATACGAAACCAGTTTTTTTGCAGTTAGTTGTTGAACACTTTGCCCAGTGAACATCACTATGATCTGTCCCTGTAGATCTCTTTTTATTAAGCCAGTTATTGGATAAAGCGATAAGCGTAAGACCCTTGGTAAGACTAAGCTTGTAGTTAGTCGCATTCGGGTCAAAAGTTTCTACAAGATTTACATCCAAGTTCGAGCCAACGCCTCAGCGGGGTGGATCAGACAAAAGTTTCTAAAAGATTTACATCCAAGTTCGAGCCAACGCCTCAGCGGGGTGGATCACGAGGTTCAGAGGTTGAAGCTCCCAAATTATTGGTATTCCCACTGTTGGCGACAGATCTGGCAAACCCCGTTGCTTGGGGCTGGTTGTTGTTTGGTTAGCGACGGGGCGGCTTGCGTGTTTCTTTTCTTATTTTCTTAATTTTGTTTCCTACTTATATAAGACTTTTGTGATCTAATTATTATACCCAATTGCACCTTCAACTGTATTTGATTTGGTGTCTATTACCCACCTTTTTCCTCCATCTCTGATCTTCTGAGATCACACCGGCATGATTTCAACTGATTGGTAACAGTTAAGGGACATGGGCGTCCATGATTATTTCAACACCTTTAGGTAGTCACTAATAGACGAGTACTTAATCTAATTGACTTGAAGTAGGTAGGTTCTGAAGGGGGCGTTGGGCCTATTATAATTATGCTTTTCTTGTAGAGGTCTCAGTACCAAATAAATACGAATCATGTATGACGAACTTGACAGTGTAAAAAGTTTTGAACATTCCATGATCTGCGAATAAACTAGTTTTCACACAGTACCTACTAATTAGTTATTTCGTAGAAAGAGGTATTCCTCGAAGCGCTACTATTTTGAGGCGCTCCTAATGAGGCGCTCCTATTTTATTCCTCGGAGCGCTCCTAATAAAAATATTTGTTTTTTTTTCCTAGAAAAAAAAAATATTTTTTTAATTTCTAAAGGGAACGCTCCTAAAAGGTGCGCTCCGAGGAATAAAATAGGAGCGCCTCATTAGGAGCGCCTCAAAATAGTAGCGCTTCGAGGAATACCTCCGTAGAAATAAATCAGGTTATAAACACACTGACACGTAAGTATGTTTTTTTAGTAGTAAGTGAGGTGTAGTATACGTATTGGTGAGTTGACCCATAATATGGTAAAAAAATAAGGATACTTTTTGCTGATTCAAAATTGGTTTTTGTTTAGTCCCAAATCCGCTTCAAAACTGATTACATTTTGTTTGGTTTTGTCGTTTTGTCATTCTCCAAAACGTAAAAAGAAGATTGTGTTAAAGGCTGCCAATCTTAAATAACACTGGGCAAGACATGTCAGCCTAATGTCAAAAGAGCTGGGGGCCCGTAAAACGCAGGATTGGTGCCCTGCTGACATCTTCTTCAAGGAGCCATTGACTCTGTGTCAATGGCTCCTTGAAGAAGTGTAAGCAGGCGCGATACAGGCCTCAAAAAAGGTTGTGGTCACAGTCCACGGCAAATCGAAACTTCTCGATTACAATCGAAATACGCATTCATATACAAAGGCAATGTTTTAGTGCCAAAATATTAAGGCACTTTTCTAATTGCTCTGTACCTACATGTAGGTATGCAATTTCTAAATGTAGCAACATTTTTACATGGAGTTGCAAGGATCATCATTGTTCTTCTCAATATCATGAACTAAAAGCCTGAATAAACACGATTTACCTCAATTTATCAAACTGAAAGTTAACGTGCTTCTACGAGCCAACAGTAACCAAAGAGAATGTTAGCAAGTGAAGCGAGCTCGATCATTTTTGGCACTCCACCTTAGATGGGTTTACAGAAGCGCCTCCAACAGGGGTTGGTTTGGATCTACGATTGCTTCGCTCCACCTACAATATAAATAGTGTACGACCTATTCTCAGACCTACTGAATGTACACACAAAATTTCATATGAATCGTTCTAGCCGTTTCGGAGGAGTTCGGTGACAAACACTGTGACATTTCAATTTATTATATTTTTAATTTTATTCTTAACATCATATGGTATTCAATTTATTTCTGTAAAATGGACGTACAACCTTAACTATATTATACAAAAACTAAAAAAAATAAACAATAACTAAACTTAACAAAAAAAAAAATACTTACAAACCGTCATAAAATTCTTCTGCATCGCTGCCAGCTGGTAAAGTGCCCAAAAGACTGGCGGCATTTATTATATATTATTAGATAGAGATATGTATACATACGTTTAATAAGATGACAGTACACACATACCTACATTATCTACCTTTTGGGTTACATACAATTATAATGATAACATACATATATACATATAACCTAACCTAACTTACCATACCTACCCTATAGCTAACCTAACTAAGTACCTAACCTAACTACCTTAATGAAATGCATTGATTTTGAAAGATACAAAATACATCATTTTAAAAGGAACTACTGCGCTGCGTGTCTCCAAGTAACATACGATACTAGAGTACGTAGTAGTATTTGAAGTAGTAGTACTAGGAGGTAATAATTCAACTCCATTGGTATATCACCCATACATGACTATATGAGTTACTAAGTACTTTGACTAGACTGTTGATCCAGTCATGTAGTCTGTAAGACCAAGCTAGTGACCCTGACTGCTATGCCGGAGATCGTGGGTGCGATTCCCACCCAAGACAAATGTTTGTGTGATGAGCACGATCATTTACAAACAGTAACAGGCTGATATTCTAATACTTTTAAGACACTGCACTGCACTAAAGTTAAACGGTACCACTGTATATGAAGTGATCGTAGTGTTGTGCTGATGTAAATACTAGGCGAACAAGAAATTAAGAAACACAACAAGAAAAGTTAAAAAAATGAACAAAAATTTCGTGACATCGCCAAAGAATCAGCATTGCCATTCAACGTGGCAACACAGCCAGCCTTAATTTTGGAGTTTTCCCGTTTGAGCACCTATTTTTTTAGCACCTATGCATTTAGCACCAAAGGTATTCCCATTTCCCATAGGTTAATGCATAGGTGCTCAATAAATAGGTGCTCAGACGGGAATACTCCTTAATTTTTATGCTCATGTTTTTTGTTTATTTGTACATATTGTATATACATATAAAAAAAACTTTTTTGCAAAAAATAAAACCGACTTCAAAAAAAACACTAAACGGTGTAAAATAACTCTAAATTCGGAATTCTGTGGCTTTGATGGGTTTGTCTTACTCATGATGGGCCACCGACTTCCGAATTTAGAGTTATTTTACACCGTTTAGTGTTTTTTTTGAAGTCGGTTTTATTTTTTGCAAAAAAGTTTTTTATTTTTCCATTTTTAGTTGTTACCATAAAAATATTTGCCATTAACTTATTTTATATTGTTAATTGTTAACAATACATGTCATCATAATAGGGTTTTCCACTAATCCCTAATAAATTAAAATTAACATACCTAACTGACGAAGTCTAGGCATATTGTACCCTCCTGCGTACCCCTCAGAGCATACAGGCGTGATGATACGTCATTATGTTGTATAAACAATAAACATCCAAGCGATTCCAGCAATCACGACAGATTTGCTGTTTATTTTTGAAGAGTTCCGTTGTATATCTCCGAAGATCAGCCCCAGATCTTCACCAAATTAAAATGGGACCACCTCAGGAGTATACTCTTTCAAATAAAAAAAGAATTTTGAGAATCAGTCCACAAATGGCGGAGAAATCAGGTAACATACATAAAAAAAAAAAAAAAAAAAAAAAAAAAAAAAAAAAAAAAAAAATACATACACACGAACATAGAACCTCCTCCTTTTTTGAAAGTCGGTTAAAAACCACATTACAAACACATCTCCAGTATGACCCAACATCTACGGACAAACTAGTCTCAGTTCCTGTACCTAGCTTACTCTCACTATTGCGTTGTCATCTCTCAAGATAAATGCACGGCCTTAGAACTGACCAGTCTAACTAGACCGAACTGTGCATAACAATCCAAATGTTGCCAGAAACAAATGCCGTGTGCAGGGATCAATGTATTCTGGGTAGTTTCGGTGTGTACTTCCTCCGTGCGATGTCGGGTGAATTTTAAACGAATAGTTTTGTTATTTAGGTGAGGCAGTATCTAATCATTTTTTACTTCTTTGGGTGACCGTCAAATGTAATTAATGTGTAAATTTTTTTTTTTTTATTAAAATTGAACACGTGTCATGCTAGAAAGTCGTAGAAAGAAATGAAAACTGCACTAAATCGCTATTTCAAACATGTATCAACTGTTACTGTTATTTAGTGATGCCATTATAAAGCGTAGATATAAAAGTTTTGTAGAAAATAAGACTTACTGTGGTCTGGTAAAACATATTTTATAAATCGCTCTTATTTTTCTCTTTGATCAAAAATAGTACGCAATACTCAATAGAATAGTTCAAGCTTTCGAATTCGCTATAGGTAGGTACATTTCCTGTAGGTATCTTGTTAAAGCCGGCCTTAAGTAAGATTCTAGCCACGAGTCCATTGAAGATGGATATACCTACTGATTGGAGGATATTGCAATATGTTGTTGTGACCTCAAAGCCCCTATTCGTTTGTTCACAAGGATCTAAAATGGTGAATTGACGTCTTTTTCAGACAGGAAACCACAGAATAAGCACAGTAACATACTTGTTTTGCTTTGTTTATTCATCTGGCCATACACACGAGCACTATTAAATAATTAATCATCGAAGGAACTACACAGTCGGTATCTTACTAATGACCACGCCGCCGCCGCACGCGTCACTTCCCTTGAACGGAAACTGCATGATAAGACGGACCGAAGATTATTTTAATGATGCGTTTAACACACGCAAAGGCATTAAAGCTGTATGAAAAAACCTTCAAGGTAATGTTTTAATATTTATAGAAAAGTAATTAGAGATGGGCCAAAGTAACGGCCCTGAGGGAAACCATAATTTAAGGATATCTTTTTGTTATACGCTAGGATAAGTTGGGAGTTGTCCGTGGTAGTGGCGAAGTGTCCATACATTTTGATTCCTAATGGCTTCCCTTTCGATATTCTTTTCTTTTTTTATTGTCATTTTTTTTAGTTTCATTCTTTTTTTTGTACCTATTTTTATTTTTCACGTGTGTGTGCCTGTGTCTTGCCAAATAAATGCTTTTTCTTTCTTTCTTTCTTTCTTTCTAACTCTTGCGCAAATGACTAATGGAATGGTAGCCAGACTATAGTATTGCCAAATATAAGACATTTAAGAACACAAAAGGTATTCCTACGGTACTTCCTTAGGGTAGACCAAAGACATTCAATACCTATAGACCGGACATCACGAACAAAATTTTCGTCCGAAAAAGTGTGTCCTGCTGGATACAAGTCTATGAGTTTTTTGTAGTACGCTCCGCTGCCGCTCCAATATCCATATATTACTCTAGATGGCGTTACTGAGACATGTGATCAAAGTTTTTCAATGACATTTCCTTGACATGCCCGCTCTATAGCATTTTAAATCTCTTTGGGGTAGACCGATGACTTATTAGAGAGACAAAAAATAGTAATACGAATACTAAGTTTTTTTTTTGTTGACTTCCCTATTAAGAAAATTGACCCCTCCCTACTGGCCCGTTGGTCCAACTACGTCAGTTCACCTGGGTGGATGGTCCACCTCAGTTTCACCTGGTGTACCTACCACAGGTTATTATTTCTTCCCGTGATACACCTATCATACCTATAATACGAACCAAGATGACTATAAATGTTAGGTAATTTTGCCTTTCTGAAAAACCATCGAATGTGAGCAAATAGATGCATGGCCGTAAAAACAAAGTCATGTCAAAAGACTGGGAAGGGAGGGTTACGTCCGTGTAAAATTAGAGTCGAACATTTAATAAACGAAAATGAAGTGAAGTTGGTACAACTGTCTTTACCAACTTTACATTCTATGCTTATTTTAACACTGAAAAGAAGAATGAAAAGACTTACCAATGCGTAAGCTGCAACGAATCCCGAAGCAGCAGTGACGCTGCAGCAAAAAATTCTGCTGATTGCCGGCTTCATTCGAAGTTTCGGCGTCTCCAAGTCACTCAGCTCGTTACTCGTCGACATCTTGGACTATAGCTTCAAAAACAACCTTTTTACACTCCCTGATATCTCCCAAATGTTCTAGAAGTTTCGATATTTCTCATAATTGATCAGAAAGTTATGATTTTTTTTCTGGTGATCTTGCTAGTGGTCTAGAACTTTCGTTGATTCTCATAATTCTCTGTGATCTCTAGCCCTGTTATTCTGCCTATTAATTGTCATGGCTTTAAATAGTGCTGGACGTAAAAGGTTTTAAGATAGTTTTGGTTTTGAAATACTACATCTTCTCAGTAGAGTAAGAAGACGGTTTTCTGAGTGTTTTGAAACGTCGGTGATTATCTGAAAAAAAGAAAAAAGAATAATTTATATAAGCTAAGAATCTTGTCGTAGACAGTATAAATTCTAAGAGCAAAGGCAATTTGTACCTACTCATGTTAATACAAGTTTATCGTTAAAACATGTGCTAAACTTATGCAGAACAAGGTACAGACGCCAGCACATCAAGTTACCCCAATGTGTCAAATTTCTTGCCAAACAAAACAAGGTTCATATTCAATTAGGAAAATTTGACACATTGGGGTAACTTGACGTGCTGGCGTCTGTACATCTATCGATCCAGGCCTTTACCATTGAGCATTCTATTTTACTTTAAAACTGGCTTCAAACCTGAGTCAAATATGACAATTTTCTGTTAAGAACTTAACCATGCTTTACAACGTTTTGAATAAAGTTCAAAATACATCAACTGACTCCAAAATTTAGGTTTGGACTACAATTAGTCCCCTTTTAAATAAAACGAGACATGTTTCGAATTAGGTAATTACTAAGTATCGCCACGTCCATCATGTAGAAATGGGTATGTTGGTTGCAATACTATAAAAAGTGCGGCAGTTAACACCAATATTTACAACGCCTATCCATTGCATATTTTTTAATGCACCCGATAAGTAACTCCATGTTTTTGTTGTAATAAAAACCAGTAATTTGTTTAACGTGGCCAGTCATCCGAAAGTAATACATATTTGTAATGGGTATTAAATGTACCCAGCAGGCCAAGCCATATTACAAATTCTATTTCTATTCTGTTTCTATTATATAAAGAAAATGGCGTTTATGGAATTAGCTGTTTGTCAACTGTCAAGTTTATTTCACTTTCAGCAATATTATAAATTCTACTCGTTAACGCTTGACAGTTGACAAACAGCTGATTCCATGTACGCCATTTTCTTTCTATTGTCGCCTTATCGATTACGATAATAGAAATAGAATTTGTATTACCTATGCTTAAACACCGAATAGCGTATACTTAGCACTAACTATGAAAACGCGAAAAATATGCTGCTTTTTTATACATTTTGGTCTAGTAGATATTTTATTTTATTTTATTTGGGAAATTTACAGCTATAGTAAAGTATAGTTAACATTTTATCTTGCTGAAAGCCAATTACAAATTTCCACGTATAATTAAATAAATAGCTTATTTTAGTTACTTAATAATAGTAGGCTACACTACAATTACATAAATGATTCGAAGAAACATGGATGCTAGATTATGTTAGCAAAGAAATGGTTGCACAGAGTTTTTCTCAATCTGCGAACATCACAAACGAACGGATCGACGTCGACTTCCTGGCAAGCCACGTTACAAGCTCAACAAGCTACAAGCTATTATTAACTTAACTTTTACATAAAACAGCAGATATATTTTTGTATTTAATTTAACAGTTATTTGAAATTTATTTGCCTGTTAATTGAACCACAATTTCACAAACAATTGTGGTTGAATATGACGAAGAACTGTCAAGCAATTTATTATAGTACTCATATTGTAGCAAAAAATACTTTTTTTTGATCCTGATGTAAAAGTTATTCCAATTCGTGGATGCTACTCATTAACAAATGGAAAAAAATATTTAAAAAAGTACCCTGAAATGAGTACCTTACCTACACTGAATAAATGACAACGATGGAACGATGATGACGATCGTCGTTGGATGATAGTTTTAAATTTTCTAGAGACAAGAGAGTAAATCCGGGAACAATATCCCTAATAATGCAATGGAACCACGGGTAATTAAGATTACCCATAGATCCAGTAATGTGCCGACCCAACGGGACTGGGTAAAGAGTGCCCTTTATTTTATTTTTACTTACAAACAAAAATAAAACATGCTTTTAAACTCTACACAGTGCAACAATCAAAGGGATATGCCCATTTCTTGCCATGGTTTTCTCGTTTATTGTAATGAATATTGAAAAAAAACTAAGTAATTTAGTAACTTAAATATTGCTATCACCAATATTGATGAGTACCAAGATACTAAACGCCGATTTCAATATGGCACTCGATTATTTATTGCATTCTTATATTTCGTTTCGGTGGTCTATTAAGTAGGAATTCGTGTTCCTTTATCTGTAATGACAATCCTAATGCCTGTCATTTGTTTCTTCTATGTGTTCTATCGTCTTCTATCACTTGGCCAAAGTTTACTCAATATAGTTTCAATCTTGTCAATTAGAGACATAATAGAAAGACAATGACAGCGCCGGCGGGCGTCCGCTTGGGGTTTAATGAATTAAATGGGCATTTCCCTTTATAAATGACCATACCATGCCTAGCAAAAGAAGGTGGTATAATATTTTTAGTACTTGTATTGTGCATTATGAGTCAGTTTTACGTTCGTTTGATGGAATCTCCATTCTGTTGCGCAATGTCTTGTCTTTTTGCGTACAGTTCCCATGAGATTTACGTAGATTACGAATTAATTGTCTGCAGGTTGGGCAATGTTTTGTATGATTATGTCTATTATATGTTTGTAGACATCGAGGATCAGACAACATAAGCTGGGTAGCTTTTACCGTCAACAAAACTCAATCTACGTACTTCTATACAGCAGTAACCTGCCTATTGGGTCCAAGATAATAATACACTCAGGGTCAATGATATTATGAGTCCAAATGTGTAGATAGGTTATAGGCGCTCAGCAAGCGACACGTTAAAATGTGGCTAACTAGCCACACTTGACCTCAGCGTCGCGTCGCGCCGTCACCGGACGCGTACGTGCGTTAGTTTGCCGTTTTTGAAGATCAAATGTTGTTTAGGTAACCTATCTAGAATTCTAGACCTTTTTACTTATTAATTACATAGACCTTAGTGGTGAGGTTCTTCAGAAAGGTCAGGTGCGTAGTACTCGCAACCGGATACATAGACCTTATTGGTGAGGTTCTTCAGAAAGGTCAGGTGCGTAGTACTCGCAACCGGATACATAGACCTTATTGGTGAGGTTCTTCAGAAAGGTCAGGTGCGTAGTACTCGCAACCGGATACATAGACCTTATTGGTGAGGTTCTTCAGAAAGGTCAGGTGCGTAGTACTCGCAACCGGCGTGTGTGTATGACAACATGTATGAATGTAAACGAAGCAAAAGAAGTATGTAAGAATCGTAGCATCTAGCGCTCTGTAGTTTATGTCTACCCCCATGGGAAAAAGGCGTGAGTTTATTTACCTATGTATGTATGTATGTATGTATGCTCAGAGTATTTACTGTTGGGGCTGCCTTGGCGTTGCAGTGCGTCGGGGATGTTTTGAAAATTCTTTTACCAATAGAAAGGCCACATTTATTAATGAGTGACATAGCCTGTATGTTTATTTTCAAAACAAGAGGGGGTGGAGGAGTGTTAAAGTATGACATGTAAGCGGACGAAGTCGCGAACAAAGTGCAAGTGTGTGTATCTTATGATTGATTTATTACACATAACATTATTCCTGTAATCCCTGAAGGTTTAATCGGAGGTGTACCCACCTGTAGTAGGTACCTACAGCCACATTTGCCTGTGTAATGTGTAAGTCCCAAGTAATAGGGGGCGAACCTATTGTCGAAATCGGCAACAAGTCAACAACACACATATTACAACGCAGGCAAAATCATAACCCTACTTTTTGCTTCGCCGAAGCGGAGTAAAAAACACACGCGTAAGTTACGCGTCCACATTCCATAAAACTAACTTCCTAGCCAATTAAATTAATTCATTGAATACTAGAAACAAATGCAAACAATTACAGTTCAATAACCTTAAATACATCCCGATTCGCAGTACAAGGGCCGAACCATTGACTCCATGGGAAACACCAGTCTCAAGTCTGACGTGAATGGTGGGAACCCATCTAATTGTGGACACAAAAGGTGTTTACGATCAACAGCTGTAAGGTTGCGGTTCCTAAAAAAGCGGAGGTTCTGAATCTATAATTGAATTGGAATCTCTCCTTTGTGTCTTGGTAAGTATACGTTTAGATGTTCTCAGGGAAATTGTGATTGAAGCGTACCTACGTTGGTAACAGTGAGTTTAATGAATACATATTGATAAGCATGCGTAGGACAGATTGATTACTGCGAATTAACTTACCAAATAATTAATTAACTTATTGGCTTTCAGCAGGATAAAATTGTAACTTTACTATAGCTGTGAATTTCCCAAATAAAATAAAATAAAATAAATAAAAGCCGCACGGGACAAACGAAGGTTGTTTATAGTGGGGATGAACCATGCATCCTTTACATATCTTTTCTACTCTATTTTTTAATTATGGCAAACAAAGCCGACTATTCTGCCAATGCCAAAAATTTTACAGCATACAGTGCGTAATAGAAAAGAAACTACTGAGCAAAAGTTTAAATCTTCAATTTATATAGTTGAACTTAACGTAGATCTTCTTGGGTTAGTATGGGACGGAAACAAACAAATAAATGCGAAAGCACGTTAAGTTGGTCCCTAACTCCCGACCAATGATATTATAAGTAAAAAGGTGTAGATATAGGTTATACACGCTCAGCAAGTGACACGTTAAAATGTGGGTAACTAGCCACACTTTACCTCATAGTTGCGTCGCGCCCCAACGGACGCGTGCGTGCCTTAGTGTGCCGTTTTTGAAGATCGAATGTTGTTTAGGTAACCTATCTTCACCTTTTTACTTATAATAGGTATCATTGGTCCCGACAGTAATTTGAAAATCTTTGATAGTCTTTGCGGGCAGTCAGAAACTCATAAGTGCCTAGTAGTTGGGTTATATGGGTCGAATAGAAATCGTTTAGCATTTTATTCTTGAGGACGTTACAACACCGGAGCACCTCACTTATTTTACTTACTTTGTATGTTTCTGTTAATACGATATGCACGTCCTTTGTGCCAAACAATTCTTTCTTTCTTACGGAAGTAGTTTTCGATACCGCAAATTAGACCTTTAAAACTAGTGTACAGACGCCAGCACATCGAGTTACCCCAATGTGTCATATTTTCCCAATTGTATATGAACCTTATTTTGTTTGACATAAAGTAGAAAACCGATCAAAGAAATTTGACACATTGGGGTAACTTGACTTGCTGGCGTCTGTACTAAAATTAACTCAAGTACTCAGATTAACAAGTACCTACGCAGGTCATCTAAGCATAGTTTAAGTAGGTAGGCACAGTCGGCCCCATTTGCTGTGAATCAGTTAGCTAACGAAATGCTATGAACTACGCAAGGTGGGTATAAGCCCTGAGTTCAGACGCCCCGGGTGCAAGCGATTCTAGCATTAAATGTGATTTACGGGAACCGAGTCTGACAGTACTTGATGATTGAAGCTTAGCAAAATATATCGTTGAATAACTCCACAAAGTAGGTATCTCAAAAGGGACAGTTCATTTCACAAGGATTAGTTGCATGCCTTGACACACTTTTATGAAACACTATGTTTTAACCACTAGCGTAACTAGTTCTTATGATAATTACTTTACGTGTACAGGATATGAGCATAATCTTCTAGCGTTAAATCAGAATATTATTGAGTCCCCAGGTGGAGTTCGCATTGCAATATTATTTTATTAGGCCTAGTAATTTATAGGAGTAATAAAGTTTCTGCAAAAGGAAACAGGTGAGTAAGTACAGACCCCAACACATCAAGCTAGCACAAACTGTCAAATTTTCACATTAAAAGATACCCCGTTAATACTAGAGAGAAATGAACTGTCAATCTTGTCAATGCCTAGCATTAGTATGGAATGACAGCTCAATTCACCGTCACGTCGTCGTCTACATTTTTTATTATGGCGTGATCGCGATCTAAGATGACGTCATACGTACTGCAGAGATGTGATGAAGCACACAGTATCCCGTCTAATAATCATCGTAACTAAAAGTCAACATAAAATGAAATAGGTACGTTTTTTTTTTAAATTCGCAGTTGTCAGTTGTCATGATCTAAGTTCGGTGTGCAATTGCGAATTTCGTGTCAAACAGCTAGTTTCGTATTTGGCTATCTTTAGTGTGTATCTAAGGCGATTCTCACACTGCCCCGCATGCAGCAGCGTAGCGCGTGGATGCGTGTTCTTCCGTTGCTTGTAAGTATCTCCGTTTGTATGGAAAACACGCACAGTCCAACACACAGAAAATGCATCCACGCGCGTTCATTTCAGTTCAGAGACACGCAACACGCAGCGTGATGCGTGGCAGTGTGTTAACCGCGATGACGCCGTGCGGCACTGCTGAGATGTAACGAAGTGCACAGTACGCCGTCTGACAGTCACCATAACTTGAAGTCACTTAAAGTGCAATAACAATTTTTTGTAAATTCTCAGTTGCCATCAAAGTTCAGTGTGCAACTGGACGCCAGTCACTGGCAATGAAAAGCCCAGGGGGTCGAGTCTGCTATTGCAATCGTGTCTCAATGACCGGTCAATGATCGATTTTTGACGTATAACGTTAAACTTATGACACATTTCCCATACAAAAACTGTCAAAGTTGTCAAATATTCGATCAATGACCGGTCATTGAGAGACGATTGCAATAGCAGACTCGAGCCCCTGATCGTGTGCTATTTTTAGCACAGCTCCAAATAAAAATGAGCCGTTCTAAATTCCAGTCATATCGTCGTCGCTCGCATAGGGACCTGTGCTTTATATTCGTATATAAATGGCGTCCATCGACCTCGCAGCGTACGCATTAACACTTGAATCGTAGAAAATATGTCGGATATTGTAATTATTGTTTTGGTAACGAATTTGTATAATATGTGGGTCATTGAAATTGCGTATGAGTGTGTAGAAAGCGAAGTAAACGTAACGCCTTCTTGTTAATTTGATCATGAAGTTATAACTAGGTACTTGTTAATCGCGTTGTTTAACGCTGGATATTAATAATCTATCTCGGTTGCTATCTTGATCCCGATCTTTGTCTGTAACCAATCAACGACCAAATTCGCCTATCCGAGCCTTAAAGATGTCCAATCAGAAGCAGCCGTCAAAAACAAAGGATCGGGATTTGGATTGAGATAGAATATTTATATCGGGCGTTAATGAACAAACTGTGTGATTGATTTGATCAATGTTGTTTTATGTAGTGTTGCACATTACAAGTACCTAGTCTTGTTAATCCCTCCAACTAAAACATCTACTAAATTCAAATGAGGGCACCTATAGCAAAGGCAGGAGTGGGTTTTAGCCGGTAAGAGTTCGGCACTGCCCAGACTGGCTCCCAGTGGGTCAGTGTGGGGCGTCCATGAGGATTTCCCACTCCTGTGAAACCTTAAAAAAACCCCTCCAACTAAAATAAATATGCTTGAGCCTGGAAAAGGTTCATGTCAATAGTGCAATGGGTTGAGATTGAACTCACGACTTCTTAAATGCCTCGTTGGTCTAGTGGTCGCGAGTACCTACAACTCAGTAGTTGTCGCACGAGGCCTTGGGCAAAAGTTTTATGTTTACATCTGGAATTGATCACTAGCAGCCTGAAGGCTGGATCTAAGCCCACAAAATTTTATATTCTATATTCAAATGTTAAGTAAGTGCATGGGACTGAAATGTAAATGAATATTATAATTTCCCAAAACATCAAATCCAATGTGTAGTACGCCAATTCCATACAAAATATAGTCCCTATGTCAACTTCAACTTCAACTCTTCTCCACGGCATTTGTGGAAGAGGTCCCTATGTCATTTCAACGACCATCTATGTCAAATCAACCATGCATCTATGTCACTTTGAGGAAGTTTGGGGAAGTCAGCTACCTATGTTTTATTTGTCAGATTTAAAAAAATCGGGAATTGCCTGTTTAGCATAGGTAATACCTTTAACCTTTTTCTAATTAATCTTTAGGTACACTTTTCTCTTAATATTACTTCTACTCTTTTCTTTATGCAACACAGACCATTGCTTCTATCTATGGTTTTGGTTGTCAGTTACCAATCAGCCAGTCAGAAAATTATGTAATGCAATGTATCTTCTTATACGTGTAAGGCATAAACACATGAGACGATTCTCACGCTCTAATTGTTTAACAATTTTTAATTAACGTTGTTGTATTCTTATTTCTGTTCCTGTAATGTTGTATAGATTACAACAAATGTTATGTTGATGTGTATGTGTTTGTCAGTATTTGTTACAATAGATGTTTTTTGTTTCTTTGTTTTTACACAAAATAAATAAAATAAAGATAAAGGACAACACAACCTAGGGGTCTTTAAGTCTCAGTTGCTTCTAGGCAGGCGTGCTTCAAAAGACCAGTGCGAGGCCTAACAGCATTATATGCTCATATTATGAGCGTTTAGCTGCGATATTTAAAAGATAAATACTGCAGCGCTGTTATTCTGATAGGGCCCGAACATTGGCTAGAACATTGTACCGACACTATAAGTACGTTAACTTAAAACTACGTGGTCTCCAAATGTTGACAATTACCCCACTTATGGGTTTGGGAACTAAAAGATAATGTCTTCATGAACCGTTACTGTAGGTACCTACTACTAATCTGACCATTTACGGTTTTTTGATGGCGAATGGACATAGTACAGTACAACCACATTAGTAAGCCCAATATTGCTTCTTATGCAGCCTGCTTCTGTACCGTTTGTTGCGAAAACGTACGATTGTATATAATTACTTTCAAATGTCGATGAATCCATGCATTTGAAGTTTTTAAGGCAGCAGGTCAGTGGTAGGGTTCCAAGCACAGGCTTCATCAAATGATACTGTGATATCAAATTGCGACAAAAATTGTTTTACGCGTTTGTGAGGGTGGCATTTTACAAGGGCTTAAAAGTATAACTTTACGCTTACTCCGCTCTTTCTAGTTAGCCACGCCGAATATATTGAGGGAGGACGTTCTTGAATAATAATAAAGACTTCATATTATACCTACCAGGCTCTAAGAAAGTGCTACGATCTTGTATACCTAAGTGTGCAAATGGACACAATTCTTAGTTTTTAACATAAATCTATCATGCATGTAACATATTAACCCGTCAGGTAATCGGAACGTACAATACGTAATACAACGTACGTCTCCTACGCGAGACACAATTCCTTTTTATTTGTTTCTATAATTAAAGCATATGAGCGGTTAAGCTACGATCAATTGCCAATTAGTAGTGATGGCAATTAATGCGATTTCGCATAAATTTCATTAGCATGTGAATTCTTCAGTCTTAGCATGTTAATTGCTATTGCTAAACTATTTGCTAAAATAACGAAAATTTATAATTTATTCACTAAACGACGTTAAATACGAGCAAATCAAAGATCATAAGGTAATAAATTGCTCAATCTCATTTTTCGCACCACCCTGCTAATAATTTAACGAATTAAACGATCAGACGCATTCACACAATTTACGCCCCTGTGTACGAGCAATTTAAAGATAATAATTGTATAACGTCATTCTTCGCATCACATGCACCTGCTATTTGCTAAAAGTCAAGTGTGTGTAACGTGAAACAGATAGATTTAGTATTCCCGTGGGTGCGACGGAGAGCGCACGCTGCCGCTGAGTGCCGCTGCATCAGCATGAACGAAATACGAAGTAATGAATTCACTTCGCACTTCACAGAATTTCGCAACTACATTTCATTTGCTAAATGCTAAATGAGCATTCGCATGTTAAAAATGAATGCGAATGCTAATTAATCCATCACTACCAATTAGTCTTTCAGGTTAGATCTTAATAATTATAAAGAATGCTGTTCTTACTGTCGTAAAAAAAAACATTGCTCAACCTTCGATTTCTTTACGATCTAAGTATAAATTGTATACACATAGCCACAAGCATCTCCGTACACTACATCTAATATCTGAGCGCCATATCTCGATAATTACATACATATTCAAAGGAAATCACATCTACAATCAGTAGATTGACTGTGCCAAGGTTGATAATATGCAGAACCTCATGACATGATGACTTATTACTGCATACGCCTCCGCCATATTGTTTCTAAGCAGAGTTGGGCAAAATGTAATCAGATTAATGATTAAGGATTACGATTACATTTTGTAATCATCAATCAAGATTACAGATTACGGAAATTAATCAAGAAAGTAATCATATCGGTGATTAATGATTATTAGTTTGTAATCGTTAATTTGATTACTTTTTTGATTGATCCATACTAACTACATTTAGGAATTCGAAAAATAAAATCATTAACATTGTAGGTAAATCATCTTTATTTTTTGATCAGTCTCATGAATTACAATTTACAATCAAAAAGAACAATAATTATTAGGTATATTACTTAAGAAAACAATCAAGAATTATTTTTATGTGTGCCATGTGTGGCTTAAATTAGATTTCAAAAGCACCCTCTTTTCAAACATCTCATCCGAAAGTCTGTGTGATTTAGGTAAATTGGTCATGGTCGCATAAGAGAAAAGTCTTTCGACAGGACCCGATGACGGAAGAGGTGTGTTGTGTTTTTTAAAAACACGTTTAATTTCAGGGTATCGATTTAGCATCGATACATCCCGATCCTGGTCCGCTAAAAAATGAGAAATAATGGCATCTGCCTTTGAGCGTTGTATTTGGTACATATCTCCCGAATCAGGCTCTGAAGAATCAGTGTCAAACTCAAAATAGCTGTCTTCATATATATTATTAGGTGTGACTTGAAGCGTTTCAGGTGCCTCATGGATTTCCTTGATTACAGCTCCTTTAAAAATAGATTTGATTCTGGAATGGTATTCTATATTAACGCAAGCAAGCCATTTGTCCTTGAATCTGGGGTAAGACATTGCAGCAACTGCTGCGTTTTGAGCTACTTTTGAGGAGAAATCAAAAAACTCTGCAAATCGCGTTTCTACGCTCTCCAAATATTTCTTTACCAACATTTGACAAAAAGTAAGAGATTCTCTATTCAGTTTTTGCAACTTTTTGCGCAAAGATACTAAACATGGCAATAATATACCGTAATACATGTCTTGTTCGCCTTGTAATATATCCAGGGCTTCTGCTAGTGGTTTTGAACAACGCAAGTATTCCTTTATGTAATGGAAATCATTATCACGTAAAACGTTTATCATTCCTAATGCCACGTGCAGCTGTACACTCTTCTCCTGTATTGATGCAATTTGTTTCAGTGAATCATAAAGGCTGTTCCATCTAGTGATTCCCGGTTTGGAAAGGGTATGACCAACAATGTCAAGTATTATTTCAGCCGATTTAGGCCGGCCGGCGGAGTTCCACAAGTTGTTGCATTTTTTAATAACTTGATTATGAATATTGCCAATACTTGTGTCGTTATTTCGTAATACTTTATTGGCGTCCGTAGTGGCACATAAGTTTAGCTTGTGTGCACAACACCTTAAATGTACAGGCAATTCTAGTATTATTGACTGTGGAATAATATTTTCGTCAAAAGCTAGCGGATCAACTTCATTATAAGTACTAAAGTGTGCCACAGAAATGACCTCGATGTGAGAATCTTCTTCGAGGATAGAACTTTCTGCGGGTTCTGAATTGTCATCAATGTTATGAGTAAAATTTTCACAATTTTCCACGTCTATGCCAAACTCTTTAAATGCTTTTACAAAATTACTACCGTTATCAGTAACTGTAGCCAGCACTTTCCGGGAGTCGAGACCAAATTCAGCATGTACTGCTTCAAGTAAAAGAGCTATCCGGTCGTAGCTGTGCGTACCTGAAAATCTTCGACAAGCCAGTGTTTCCGACTTCCGTTTCAGATTTGTGTCGAGCCAGTGTGCGGTAACGCCCAAAAAACTTCTTGTTTTTGCCGACCAGATATCGGCAGTTGTGCAGACTTCATCTACATCGCGCAATTCACTCTTGATTTTTGTAATTTCCTTATTAAAGTAATCATCAATCAATCGACCCAAAGTTCTTCTACTGGGAACGTTCAATCCTTTTGCAGAGATATTTAAATCACCAAAGATTTTTTTAAAAAAGTGATCGTCTATTGCTTGTAAAGGAATCATAGAATGAATAAAAAACTTTAACATATTTTCATTAAATTGGTCCTGTGAAACCGTTCGATCAGTAGGTACATCACTAGTACTACCATCTCTAATAACTGGTTGCAGTTGGTTGGATGTTCTAGTAGACCGTTTATTTTTTTTCATAGTTTTCAAGTAAATCTGATACTCGTTGTATGTTTCTTCCCCGTGTCTTCGTTTGAGATGAGTTACAAAATTTGATGTAGAATTATTAAAACCACTAATTTTAACTAGTTTTGGCCGACATAATGTACAAATTGCCACTTTCTTTTTGCTCGTAGACTCCGATTCTGAATACGTAAAAAATTTTCCATCAAGAATGCATGGTAATGTCTCAAGTTGTTCATGGTGCACGGTTTCAGATTCTGAATTAATAGATAAAGACGAAAAAGAACTTGACGCCATTTTACAATAATAATGTTTAAACACCAAAACACAGGCCAATACGTCACGGTTTAGACTCGTGAATTAATTTACGTTTATATCCTTGCGCACTATTATACAGACTGACTGCTTGCGCTATGGCAAGAAGCGGGGCGCAGGCGGCGGACGATTGGCTTACCGGCCGTACCCCGTGCCCCACCCAACTCCCACACCCCGCGTGCCGTATCTTCGAAATGCAATTGAGCACGCAGAAATTCTTTTTCGAATTTACTTAAGGATTTAAATAACGAAAGAGTTCAAAACGTCCATGACATCCAAATTGGATCAGAAGTTTTTAGAAAAACGCAGACATACAAGGTACATACTGATTGAATATAGAACCGCATTTATTAAAAATATGCTTAAAAAATTAATCAAATCTACCCATGTAATTAAGATTACTGACTATTGTAATCAAAACTAATGATTACAAATGTAGTCATGATTGAAAGTAATCAAGATTAAAAGTAATCATGATTGATGTATTCATGATTACTTTCAATCAGATTATTAATCCGATTACAAAAGTAGTTGATTACGCCCAACTCTGTTTCTAAGTATTGTAAGTAACTCCTACAGTGATTAGTATCTTCTATAACCATTTGATTCTCCTTGAATTTGTATTTAACTGCACCCACTTGTAATGCACGAGGTTGTGGTTCAAATCCGGGCAAGTACCAATGTGATTTTTTGAATTTATATGTACTTTTTAAGTTCATCTTTAGACATCATTGCCATCCTAACGGCCGTCATCGGTCGAGCGGACACTCGTGGGGTTTTCATACTTTGAATCTTACTAATCACCGCCCCGCTCTTAGCCGCCGCTCACAGCGAGCGGTAAGGTCGAGAACGGGCCGTAAGAGCGGTTTCGCAGTACGTCCGATCCGAATCCGATCACAACCCGTGAAAATACAGTCCGTAGATCTATTGCTATGGTTGTTTACGAACTAGATCCGACTTCCGTCATAAAGAATACAGTTAAAAGACAATCAAATTGACAGATAGACAGACAGTTTAATATAAGTTTCAAATCGCCAATCCGTCTTGAGCAAGCGTAGTGATCAATGCTTGTGCTTTCCATTCATGAGAAGAGGCGTTTGCTCTTCAGTGGGACCGTCTGTTAACTGAAGGTTTATAAGATACCAGATACCAGTGGGATTTTACTTTTCATTTTTTAATTATGGCGGTGTGGGTTGCTTATTATAATATGCATCTTGCTTGTGGGGTATTCATTGCCGTGTGTGTGTGAATTGAGTGAGCACCCTAAATAAAATTAATAATATATACTAGTCATTTAGTAAAAGGTGTGAAACAATTGTAAAAACAATCTTACAATTTGTAAAAAGATAAAACATGAGATATATCAGTTAATGAATGCTCACTCAGTTCGCACATACGACCACCCTGAATCTCAGAACGTATGAAGATTTCATGTAAGATTTATGTACTACTCTTTAGTAAAACCTTTATAAAGTTGTCGTTTTAGATATCAATCGCCAAGGGCCGTATAAAAAAAAATTACAAATACTTTCATATGCTCACTCAATTCACACACTTTGAAAGGACCCGATTTCTTATGAACAAACCATAATTTCATTTTGTTATAAATCTTGTTTTATTAAAAGGTATACACGTGATTTTGTAAAATACAAAGCGAACCATAAATGTAGCCCGTTTTGTAATAGTTAATTAATATAAGTGCTCACTCAATCCACGCAATTCTAAAAAGTTATAAACGTTAATATCTTTGAATTTATAAGGATTAGAAAGCTATAAATTGCGCTAGTTTTAGTAAAGAAAAGTTACTAAAGATTTGCCATTTTACATTTAGTACTCTCAGTTTACTCTAAAAGATATTCAACTGTTTGTGTTTCAATGAAAATCTGCCTACTGTAGGGTTGTCACGCAGGACCGTGTCCTTCCTTCATACTAAGTGTCTATCTGGGCATGCTTCGATTTGTTTGTGCACAGACCCACTAAGCTGGGAGTTGGGACTAAATATATTACTAATTTTAATATGGTATCATTTTTATTAGGTCAATTATAAATATGCATAGATAGGTAATGCTACAAAAATAAATAAATAAAGCTTAACAACCGATAATCAAAATGTAGCTTCAAGAGTCTAACATAATCTCTCGGTATTTGCGAACGCAGCCTTATCCATATTTTGTTAATTTTACTAAACTACCCTCATAATAATATGCACCTAGTTTCGGATTATTCAATCCTGTTTGTTTGTTAAGCTACATCCTGATCGACAACGATTGTTAACCCAAAAATCTAAATTTGTAATTTTTTGAATTAAACTACATTATGTTAATAAATGGTTTCAATCAAATTCGTATATCATTGACCTTACTGTAACATCCCATGTTAGGTCCTACTGCTGACCTCGTAGATAAAGGTCATTATAAAATAAATAAAATTTTAGTTCAGCAAAAATGTCCTGCGTGACAACCCTACAGTATGGCAGATTTTCATTGAAACACAAACAGTTGAATATCTTTTAGAGTAAACTGAGAGTACTAAATGTAAAATGGCAAATCTTTAGTAACTTTTCTTTACTAAAACTAGCGCAATTTATAGCTTTCTAATCCTTATAAATTCAAAGATATTAACGTTTATAACTTTTCAGAATTGTGTGGATTGAGTGAGCACTTATATTTATTAACTATTACAAAACGGGCTACATTTATGGTTCGCTTTGTATTTTACAAAATCACGTGTATACCTTTTAATAAAACAAGATTTATAACAAAATGAAATTATGGTTTGTTCATATGAAATCGGGTCCTTTCAAAGTGTGTGAATTGAGTGAGCATATGAAAGTATTTGTAATTTTTTTTTATACGGCCCTTGGCGATTGATATCTAAAACGACAACTTTATAAAGGTTTTACTAAAGAGTAGTACATAAATCTTACATGAAATCTTCATACGTTCTGAGATTCAGGGTGGTCGTATGTGCGAACTGAGTGAGCATTCATTAACTGATATATCTCATGTTTTATCTTTTTACAAATTGTAAGATTGTTTTTACAATTGTTTCACACCTTTTACTAAATGACTAGTATATATTATTAATTTTATTTAGGGTGCTCACTCAATTCACACACACATTTCATTGCCAAGCATTGGCAATCATTTATTGTAAATCTATCAAATTTATTATTTTATCTTTTATTTTTTTGTTTGTCAGCCTAAGTACCTACTGTACTTTATAATAATAATCTTTATTATAAACATACAAAACTCGATCAACTGTTCGGACATATGTATGGAGAGATGATTTTTTTTTTGTCTGTTTTCGAAAAAGTCGTAGAACTCCAGCGAGGTTGTTGGTGTTTTACAAATAACCCTGTATATTATGTTTCAAAACGATGTTTGTTTTTTATTATAAATTAAAACCATAATACGTGGAGTAAGTAGACGTGACGTGGCTTGATTAGTTTTCTCCAAAGTGTATGTTTGTAAACGCACCCACGATACAGGAGTACCTACCTATAATTTCGAAAGTGTATTGCAATACCGATATCTACCGATATGTATTGCGTCAATACCGATAGTTGTTGCCTATTTATTATTGTTTCTCCGTTATAGACTTATAGACACTAAACAATGCAAGGGCGACTGTAAGTACTGTGACGTTTGATTTGTCACAACAAGCCATTGGCCGTGAAAACTGCTGCCTAATTACCGCCTTCGTTAATCAATTAGGAGTGAAGTTGATCTAAACCTTCACAGTTCCGATGTTTCTTTCCCATGGTTCTTTCCGGTATGATCCAAGTCGAAAGAAAGATCGAAGAACTCGCGCTTTGTCCGTTTTTACGAAGTTGGAATACTGTATGATATTATTACCGTGCCCGATCACTTGCAGTTAGGGAATGCAATCTCGTACGAGATTTCCGCCTAGCGAGATCTCGCGAGACTCAAAACCCAGTCTCGCGAGATCTCGCAAATTACGGGATCTCGCGAGATTGGAAGAATCGCAATTAAAACATATGCAAATGCTTGTTTTAAGAACTAGTAATTGACATGTTAAGTAATTAAATAGAACCTGCGTTGCTTAGTTATAAAAATAATGTAAGTTTTATTTTAAAAATCAACAGAGTACTTATTATTTTGTCTCTAACTCTAATAACATTTGTTTATGTCTATAATTTTTATACCTACATACCTACTGTAACTAATCAGTTCAAATTCTTACAATATTGGTAACAAAACAATAATTATCTATATTTAGGCAACGGCCAGGATTCAGTTCGCGCGCAGCCGCGCTATGAAATACACGTCGTCACGCTGCATTTGTCGATCTCGTTATCTCGCGAGATCTCGTACTAAATTTGACGAGATACAATCTCGTAAAATATGGCCGGGATCTCGCGAGATCGGGATCTCGGCGAGACGAGATTGCATTCCCTACTTGCAGTATGTATGTAACTAAGTGAATCAACTCCACCCGTCTTGCATACTAATGTACCACTATTACTGCCACAATTCATAATAATACCTTCCAAAACTGTTGGTAACTTGGTACAGTTGCTTGGATGTTTAATATTCTATGCACGTAATAAAGAATCGTCTACCTCTTTACATTGATTTGTTTTGCTTTCCTCTGTCAAAGTATAGACAAAGAAATGGTATTGGTAAAATAGGGTGAGAAAAATCCGCTTTGCTATTAGAATGTATGATAACACGTCATAACATTTTGAATTGATTTGAATTGAAAAACAACAGGGGTGAGTATAATTTAAAATCTGTTTTTCCCGTTTTTTCTTTCAGCAAAGAGATTTTAAATACTATAGAGCGGACATGCAAGGAAATGTCATAGAAAAACTTTGATCCCACGTCTCAGTAATGCCATCTAGAATAATATATGAATATTGGAGCGGCAGCGGAGCGAACTAAAAGAAACTCATAGACTTGTGTCATGCTGGACAAAGTTTCGGATGAAAATTTTGTGGGTGATGTCCGGTCTATAGGTATTGAATGTCTTTGGCTTTCAGCAATGTGGCTAACAATTAACAAACCAGCTAATATAGGTATCAGGAATGAAGCAACTATTAATAGGTCATAGATTGCCCAAAATAAATCAAAAAGGAAAAAAAGAACTAATGGGCCCCAATGTCATGGGTCAAAAGCTAGGCCCATGAGTGGATTGATCCACCGTGCATATTAGCTAGCATGCGTTGCCTCTATTGCTTTTTCCATTCGTTCGTAAAAGCCCTTATCTCAGTCCAATGAACTGTTTGTTGTGGATGCAGATAAGAGATATGATAGTAGAATATGTAAAGGTGTATACGGGTGTTTGTTTAGACCTGTCGTTGTATGATAAACTTTCTATATTCAACGTACCTGGTTCGTATTAACTGTTGCTTGTTTCAATTTAAATACACTGTTGCTTCTGTATTCGGGTAGGTATTACAGTCAATTTTACAATGACAACTAGGTCCTAGTGAAAAAGCAATACAAAAGAACATAAGCTGTAAAACTACAAGCTGAACTTAATATGGATGTTCCATACGTATAAGACTTCAAAAACACAAATCAGCAGTGCTATTCTGTAAATGGTAAATCACTTCGAAAGTCATTTCGCAAATCATCTCGAAAGTCATACTTATTACGCTTCTCATGTCGCCTGTACAAGTTTCAGTATTCACATGTCAACGTCAAAATACTCATCCGTTTTAGTTCGTCTCACTTTGATCACCACTTGGTGGCGCCAGTGTCGAAATCACTCCATTTATGAATACAATATTTTAATTTCACATGATTTCACTGCGGAAACTTTTCAGAATAGCACTGCAGTTTACAGTTTTTATTTAAAGCTAATCTGTAAACGCAGGGATAGATAAGTTTAAGTTAATTAATGCCTAGATGTAGTTTGACTTTATCGACTATTTCCTTGTTAATATCTCCAAGAAGTGTTACAAAACCAAGCAATTATCATGAGGTATAATTACTGATCAGGAAATAAGCATTACGTGCAGCAATCATATTAGTAACAACAAAAAAAAAAACACTGCGGGTCGGTCTAGTATAGCTGGTTAAAGTTTACTCTCTGGATACAAGGAATTTTATTATACCAACAAACTATTTTGTACTGGAGAACCTTTTGATCTCCAGGAATATTAATCCTATACCTACCTAAGAAACATGAGGTGCCTTGTTCTTAATAATGGATTTATATGATTTAAATGATGATGAATCAGGATTTGACGCGTCAAGCAAGCAATAAAAAAATACTATTGGGTACCCAGGTGAAGTCGGTGGTATTCTATTCGGGTTATTCACCAACTCGACACAAGAGACTGGACACACGTGTGTCCAGTTGGTGAAAATCAAAATTAGTATCACTTATTATTTCGTCATCTGGACACACCAAGATTTTTATTCGTGTCCACATAGTGAAACTTAAAATAAATTACTTTTATGTTTTCGCCAACTGGACACATAATCGCATTTTACCCGAAATCAAGCTAAAGTACAGTCAAGCACATTAATGTTTTGTGTCACATTATCATCAGTCACTAAACGTCCTACTGCTGAGAACGGGTAATTAAGTAAGTATGTAATTTTAGAATTATTCACTATTTGTGAATTTTTATAGAATATATTTTTGACACTGACAGTATTAGGAAGTCACTATCTCTATGCTTGTCTTATAATCTTCAACATGTAACCAGTTTTATTACACTTTCTGTATTCCCGGCGGCCGGCGACTAACAATGACGTAGTTTGCGCTAATTGTTTGTAGCAGGTAATAAATCCCAACCCTGTAACCCTTTGGTCATAATTCGTTATCAGGAATCATAATAATTAATAATTCTGATCATAATCATGAAGGCGATTTGGCGAATAATGAGATTGTAATGAATTTAAATGATTGCGAGGATCAAGTAAAGCGTAATCTAGCTGCTTCTGTCTCAAGTCTATACTTTGATACTATTGAGCGAATAGAAGAGAAAGGACTCCATTTAGTTGCAAATATCCCACGTTTCCAAAGTGTGAAAAATAAACTGTATAGAAAAAGGAACAAATCATTTGGCGTTCAACGCATATCATTCAATAATATAGCTAATACAGTTGGGCTTATGTTTAACTTACCACCAGATATAGTAACAAATAGCAGACAAAAATAGTAAATGATCACCAAAATGAAACTCGCATTTTAATGTAAAATTATAACCAAAGATTTAACACTTTGCTATACTATTTAGGTAAAATAACTCCAAGTAAATCATGAGTAACTCAAAAATAGTAAATGATCACCAAAATTAAACCAGCATATTAATGTTAAATTATAACCAAAGTTTTTACATCTTGCTATCCTATTAACGCAGAAATTTAAAAACGTAGACGACGGAGCCCCGCTATGCGGGGCTCCTATTTCTCTCTGCAGGGTTTAAAGGAATCTAACTAACCTAACGTCGGGATGCCCCAAGTCCTGATTATGGGAGCAAACTCTTTGAGGTTTAAGCAATCCCTTACAAAAGAATTATTCATTTTGAATCAGTAGTTCCAGATATTACCTCCTACATACATTTCATTTGTTTTACACGATCATCCTATCCCCGTGATCCAACCAGTTGGACATAATTCCACCGTTGTACCACGGAAATAGTGCATTAATTTGCTTGCTAAGATTTGGTGATCATTTACTACATTTTGTGTTCGAATACAATTTAAAGTGTAGCCGTGACTAAAATAGCTAGTACTATTGTTATTATAGACTTTATTTTTCTGGTGTCAAGTTTATATTTTTGGTAAAAGAACTAGGTAAGGGTATCAAAGCATTTTATGGTGGTCATTATATTTAATCCCATACAGTTGTACCTGAGCAGTTTCAAGATATCTTGCTTGCAGATCGCATTGGAGATCAACGTATTCTCGTTTTTGCCCACCATAATATGAGAGAAATTGTTGCACATTCAAAGAGATTCTTCTGTGATGGAACGTTTAAAACATGCGTTAGAAAGTTCCATCAGCTATTCACCATTCATGTCGATATTGGGAGTACCAAATATCATACGAACATTATTCCGATATTGGGAGTACCAAATATCATACGAACATTATTCCCACTATTTAATTTACAGTAGGTACAGTACACATTACAGTACAGTACAGTACTCCGATTCGTTGGAAAGATATTTAACAAAAACAGATAAACATTTCTCCTGTAAAATTTGGATTGTACGATTACCGACTTATTGTTTGGGGGCATCGATATATTTGTTTTATTTCAAAATTTGTCATAGAAGCTAATAAGGTTTTTCAAGTAAAAAAGTGAGGCAGCTTTTTCATGAAATTGAAGCGATTATTAACCTGACTGTACCCTTTTTTGCAAAAAAAACTGGGTGTGTCCAGTTGGTGAAAACATAAAAGTGATTTAATTTAAGTTTCACTATGTGGACACGCGCAAAAATTTTGGCGTGTCCAGATGACGAAATAATAATTGTACTAATTCTAATTTTCACCAACTGGACACACGTGTGTCCAGTATCTTGTGTCGAGTTGGTGAATAACCCTTCTATTCATTTACTTAGTCTTTAAATATAGTCACTGGCCGGTAACCCATTTATTGGGTTGTGGAGGTCCAATAGGCAGTTACTCCACGTTGATACACCAGTATCCATGGAAGAGTAAATGTCCACATGCACAGAGAGATATTTCCACCACATTTCCCTCGCACTTACCACCAACAAACATAGTCCGTGTCAATTAAACCACTCCATCACTCACTAGCGATGCAACGCCGCAAAAACTAAAAGAAATGCTTTAATTACATCCAACACGGAAGGATACGCAACACTTTAATGATTAAATAACTAACTTTTGTTATTAAACTTGGTTGCGTCTAGAGAGCGACGCCCGACGCGCCATTGTTTGAGCATCGAAGTGTGTAAGTGGGACGAATGGTTTAGTTTACACAAATGGTGCGTCTTTTCCTTAATTCCGGACGAGTATGGCCGTTTGAGCAATGGAGGTGAACTAAATATGCCTTTGAATTAGTGTATTGTCATTTAATGGCCCACAAAAAATAACATACCAACATAACGGTCACGCCTGTAATCCCGAAGGGTTAAGCAATACATATTGCCTAACCTGTACTGTAGAACACCCATATTTAACCAGTTATGTTAAAGTCCCATGTCATAAGGGGCCATCAATCGGGTACAAATGACTCCCAGACTCCGGGCTGCTTCTGAGAAATTCCAAATGGAAAAACTTAATATAACACTTTGCCCGACCCGGGGACTGAATCCTGCAGTAACGCTTACAAAAAAGAAGAGTAACAAAATACAAATAAGATCGCAACTACTATGTCTCGTTGGTTTAGTTGTTGCTAGTGCGACTGTCGTTTTTTTAACAACACATTCATTTTGACCACAAAATATAAATGTAACATAAAGTCATGAAAACAAAATAAAATACCAATGCGAGGTCAAAAATACCCTTACAAGATACCACAAAAACAATTAATCGCAGCGCTGAGGCTAAGGTCTGGGATCCGTTTCCTTTTTTTTTTAGGGGTGGAAAATCTTCATGGATGTCCCCCGCCCCATTGAGGGCGGAAGGGTCTGTCAGACTCTTACTGACTAAAAACCACCCCGTGTTCCTTCTCACACCTGCGCCGGGGGTCACAGGAACAGAAGATACATCCGCGACCCCCGACTGATGCCGGCCCCGCGGGCCTCGCCAAGTCAGCGAGGGGAGTGAGGTGTTAGACTCCCCTCGCGACGTCTAAGAGGGGCTTGCGTGAACACGACGCGCCGCCACCTCCGGTCCATGTACGTGGGGGGCGGCGGACATCCCCGCGTCCGTCGCCCCTGGACCCGTTCAGGGAGGCTGGAAGAGGGCGTTGTCCGCCCTCCGCCTGCGCCCGGTGCGTCTGCTGCGGCTGTGAAACGTCTACAAATGACTACCGGGACCCACGGCTTATCGAGCTTTCCGAGACACGGAGGAGTCTTGGTATGCAATGAATGCGTAGCTTAACCTTAGAGCTGTTATTATTTAGTACAAGCAACAAAGCAACATTCCAAGTAAATTCTTTGTTATTCCAAGTGCCAGGTACCTACGTAACACACGGTATTAAGGTGGGCTCCAAGTTCTAAGAAAATTACATTACAACTTGTTAGCAAGAAGTAAAATTGAATTTTCTCGTTAACTCTTCGTTACATGAAAGTTTTGGATGTGAATTCGACAGACTACTTAAGGCAAGGTTGGCGTCATTTCTTACTTGTTTGAAGTTTCAGTATTTGTAGTCAAATGTAATGAACAATGTTATGCGGTAGCTGTTTGTGCAGTGTGAGTTTAAATGTTCGTAGACGCATCCACGACTCAAGAGAAATTCCTAATGTGGTACCACAGTCTAAAAACCTACAGTCGTCCGACAAAGCCGTCTAAACAGGGCAATCGTGCGGGGTGTGAGAGGCGAGACGCGGGAAAGCCGCTCCCGAACTGCGAACAAAACAATGTTCGAAATTCGGGAGGTATTATTCAGGGCTAACGCGTGTAGACGTTGTCGGCATTTTTCCAGAGATCAAAAGCGTCGTCCTACTGTATTAATATAATATTTATACTGTGGTGGTACAAAGTTTTTGAAAGGACTGTTTGACTCTGCATGACCTAGAAGTTGATTGTTAGAAAAGTCAGCCTCTGTCCGTTTGTGTGCTTATAGTATTAAAACATACGTATAGAAACGGAGACAGATTTTTATCAAAATTGAACATGCGTCTAAGCGAATTGTGAAGTCAGGCTGTGGAGGTTTGTTATTAGCAACTTAATATTTGTTGTTATATACCCATTGAATTTGTAATTAGACCTATTGCGTGTGTGGCCTATTGTGTTAGTAGGCCTTCTTAAAACTAATACCGGCTGCCCCGGCAAACTTCGTTGTGCCTTAGAGTCAATTTATTGCTCTTATCATTTTTTTTTTACAACACACAAAAAATAAATCCAAACCAATAATAACCACTACTACTTTTTATGTAGCGAGTCTCTACTGTGATCTTAGTTAAACATTTTGTGTTCGATAGAATTAAAATTACAACATGTATACAGGGTGTAACGGAAAGGGTATATACATACAAACAGGGTGAATAGAGTATTTAATAACGAGTCTTTCCTCAAAATTTCAGCTCCCAACTAATAACTTTGAAACTTCACGATATTATTTAATATCGACAGTTTATTAAATGCAAAATCATAACAAACGTGGCACCGCACTATGAGGGTCATAATCCTGTCCGGCAAGGTTCAAGTATATCTATCTCGGGTTCGGCGCGCCTAGTACAGACCTATCGGGCTCTGCCTAACCGACGAAGGCGCGACGGCGCGGGCGGGCTCAACTTTACAATTATGTATGTATATGTATAAAAACGTTGCCATGTCGTTTCTTATCACCAAGAGAATCCGTGCCCTTCGGATGTATATACCCTTTCCGTTACACCCTGTATATAACCTAACCTAACTGACCATACCTATCCTATAGCTAACCTAACTACCTAACCTAACTACCTTACTAAAATGCATTGATTTAAAAAATACTAAATTCTTAATTTTAATCTGAACTATTGCCTCTATGTTACATACAATTTATACTTATAGTTTTGCCGGTCTACTTTAATTAAAGTCTTAACAGTAGAATAAGTTCTATTTGCAAAGAATTATTAAAGTTTGTCTCTGTCGTCATTGTTAATTACGTAAATTGATTTCTGAAATATAAGACTTTTTTATGCTGCATAAAACCTCTAAGTTTAGTAACAAAAAAGTCGGTTAAATAGGCTCGATAAACTGCGTCTTTCGTCTAGTGGTCGCAAGCGCTACTACTAATCATGAAGTCTCGGGTTCGATCCCCGGTTCGGGCTTCGGTCAAAGTGTTATTGAATTTTACCATCTAGAATTTCTCAAAAGTCAGCATCCCGGAGAAATCCCAGATAGAAAAACTCAATACCAGTACTTTACCGGACCCGGGAGTTAAACCAAGACAGAATACTCATCCGTAGTGCTTCAGACGATTACACCAACGAGCCAGTCATCGTGCAATGTGTTTATTTGCGTACGTTTAAGCGTAACAACGGAAGAATGGTAAGAATAGTTATTGAAACTCGAGAAACTTGGTACCTACTTACTTCGTTATACAATAACCAGTAATGAATTAACCAGTTATCAGAACAACCTCGAATTCCATTATGTAACTGTAGGTATTACTTATAAACACAGAACAACATTCAATTGTTCCTTCGATAGGAGTCGGGTCAGTCATCAACATCTTAAGACCAAGTTACAAATGAGCAAGGCTACTTATAAATTAAGACCAAACAATTTGAACAAAATGATTGATGATATTTTTTTTCCTTCCATTTGCAATCGGTCGTCTGACCATTGATAAGCGAATTTGGTTTGTGAAAAATGGTGATTGTGGTGGAGCAGCCAGTGCTGCACCTCCCACTTATAGAAGGTGGTTCCTCTTCAGTCTTTTCACCACCACTGTCGGGTTTAATAGTTCTGCAACTAGTGGGTTTGGATGCAAGGTTAGGCGTGTCTTGTGTTGTCCCTTGTACCGCTCGATATCATACTGTACTGTTGGCATTTGCAGATACTCGTGGATTTCGTCGTTCCTAACAAACCAAGGTACGTTCGCTATTGATCTTAAAATACCATTTTGAACTCTTTGTATCCCTGTGGTACACCAGCGTTCACTTTCATTAATCCTGATCTTGTTTCTCCTTGACTTATGATATTATGAAACATAACGTCACGCCTGTAATCCCCTTAGGGTTAGGCAGAAGTGTGTACCTGAAAGTAAACCCACATTTTGACAGTTATGTGTACCTAAGTCCCATGTTAATAGGTGGGCAGCAGTATTTTAATATGTTTGTATTTAGAAATATACATATACATACCTAATAATAATAATTCATTTACTCAGGTAATTAAGACACCCGTTAAACATGATTAAATTACAATTTCATTCAATACATACATTTATTAGTCATACAAATAAATTTGTACAATTATTTAAAAAAATAAAATTGAAAATTAAAAAAATAAAATATCTGACCCGCCTTGGAACAGCAACATGCCTGCCACGGCAATGTCGGATTTTAAGGGCAGTCTAGCCTGTTGCCAATCATTTCCAGGATAGCATTGGGGTTCGCCCGCACTCGGCGGACCAGGGATGCACACCGCTTACGCATCGTTGTGTGGAAACAGTCAGTGTGCGCCACCGCGAACATCCCTGATGCGCTACAGAAACGAGGCAGCCCCAACTCCGCCCGGAACGCGTTGTTGTACTGACTACTGGATTCGGAGGGCACTGTATGCCCTTGCATGCCCATGCCCTTGTATGGTCAACTCACAGGCTACACGTTTATAAGGATGCCAAGTGCACTACGCTTTAAAAAGCGTAACCTTAACACCAGTCGTACTAAGGTTCCGCTTTTTAAAGCGAAAACCTACGGGCTATCGTGTTGGCTCGCACCGACAGTGTCCTCCGCTCCCGGTCCATGTCAACATGGTCTTTGAGATTCTCGGTAAGTAGATGCCCCAAATAACAAGGGCGCACAGGGTGTACATAAGGGTGTTTATAAGATGCCTAGTACTCACTGCAAAAGCTCTATTTAGTTTGGGACTAGATAGCGTTGTGGAATTTTATTACATAAAAATCGTAGCAGATGGCATTCTGTAGTTTCTGCCTACCTCCAAAAGAAATGTAAAACAACAAACGTGTTAGAAAAAATCATAATTTCCACTTACACAATCGTTTGGTATTCAGTCAATATTTGAACAATTAAACAAAACCGGAGTAGCGACGTGACGTCACAAAAACAGTAAACAATAGTTTCTAGACTGTGTATCACCCAAAAACACAATCAAATCGAATATTATCATTCGAATCGGAAGCAGATAAGCCCACAATAACCTCAATTATCAACCTACTTCTATCATATATAGAGTCCTTTTCGCATTGACCGTAAGTTTACAGTTAGCACCGTTTCTGAAGGCGTGATGATATGGCTTGGTGCGTGAGTTGGGTTGAGGAACAGTTCAATGATTGGTGCCTCAGGGAGCGACGTGGTCTGAATGTAGATGGGAGAACTAATTTTAGCCTCGTTTTGAAGATCTAGGTTGTATTTTACACTTGGAAACATAGTACAAAGAAAAACAAAGTAAAGTGCTGGGTTATGGCCTTATTTCGTTCTAAACCAATGTTTAAATTGGATTTTCACACATTGTAGGTGCCTACGTACTGCATATTATCACAGTATAAATATTAATACAGTAGGACGACGCCTTTGATCTCTGGAAAAATGCCGACAACTTCTACACGCGTTAGACTTGAATAATACCTCCCGCACTACGAACATCGGTTTGTTCGCAGTGCGGGAGCGGCTTTCCCTTACCTTGACCCTTACACCCGCACGATTGCCCTGTCTAGACAGCTTCGTCGGACGACTGTATGTTTTTAGACTGTGATATTATGCTGAATGTTGTATTAGACTACATGGAGACAAATTGGGTGATGAGTTACAACCTCGTCTGGCAATAATAATACCTAACGTACACGACGGCTCTGTTAAGAGTTAAGAGCAAAACAAAGAAATAAATTGAATTTAAGACGTATTGTGATAATTTTATTAACCTTTATCAGCCTTTTTGTATAGATAGAAGTTCGCTCGCGACTTCGTCTGCATGAATTTCGTACTTTTAAATTTAACATTCCTTCCAAACCTTTGTCGATTTGAAAATAAAATAAAGCTGAAATGGCACTTGGAGATAACATAGCTTTCAAATAGTAAAGCATTTTTCAAAATCGGTGGAGATGTTTTTGAGTTAATCCCTGAAAACAAACAATCAAAATCCGCTATAAAAAATATTAGTACTGTAGATATAGATAATTCTTCTGTTCATGTGTATGTAGATAGATAACTGTAGGTACTCCTCTTAAACGGGTGGGCTTAACGGGTAATATTTTTTCTTGTGTGTTTGAGTATGAGATAATACCCATACGGTCTATCTTCGTTTGAACAAGTGTGCAAAATACTTTAAATTCCTCCTAGTGCCTAATACTTTGTCTTAGCGTTAGTAAATAAAATATTTACTCAGCTATTTGGAATTCAGCTAAAAACACGATTACTTGTTGTTTGTATTCCGGTCTATAAAGCAAGATTACTGCCGATAACTAGAATAATTCTTGGCGAGAGAGACATTTTCGCTTTCTTTAACATGTTTCGCAACGTTCACTGCCTACCTTGAAAATGTGACCAGTCTATCTGCATTTTTCTGCTTTTCATAAAAGCTTTACCAAGTTAATACGCTGTTTTTCTTTGGCTGTTAGTCAACACAGTGCCGAGTGCCGAAAAACGGCTGTTATTGATAAATTACATTATTTATTGTAAACTGGATTTGTAAATACAAACACTTCTCGAGAAGTTTTATGTTTTTGTAACTATTGAAATCATACATTTCTGAAAAACTTTAAAGTCTCTTCGACTTGAAATAGTGGGAGGTTCTCAATTCGAACGGGTGCGGCTTGTGGTGACTGGTCGACTTGCTTAACGATGTTTTTTTTTTTGTTATATTAGTTAACTGCTTATTGGTTTCACTTCAATGGTCCTAGATTATCATTTTAGACTTAGAGTCACAGCCTTAATTTGTGTATCTGTTTGGATTGAATGGGCTATTTGACAGACTTTAATTCGTTGTTTCTTCTCTGATTAGTCAGATAGTGAAACACCGACCTCACCTTGTAGTTAAAAAATGACATGTGGAAGGATATAAGCCAGCATTGCACATGTAAACGGTACGCCTTTTATACCTGGAGGCTGTTATTTTTCAGTTTTGTAGTCGTTTTGCTTGAGTTTAGATTTCAATGTTAATATGAATATTTTTATTTACTTCTTTTCTTCTTGGAACCTATATTGGAGTGTGCTAGCTAACACGTGACAATCATTCTGAAATGTAATGTTTTACAAAGTGTATAAACCTTTGTGCTATTTATTGAACATTTCATTGTATAGATTCTTTGTATAATTCTTCAAACGAATCAGACAGATGTGTTGCTGGGAGCTTGCACCACTTCTTCTTCCCAGCAAAAACACCAGGAAGTGGCGAAGGGTGGGCGTTTTTGGGGGACTGTCTTATGTATTTTTTTGACGTTCAAAAGTGCTGATTCTCAGCCTAGTTTGAATAAAGACTTCTGATTTTGATTTTGGCTGTATGTTTTTTTTTTAATATTTGTTACGCGATTATTCGCGTGATGGTTCTTGTTCGCTATATCTTTGGTAGGCTTTAGAGGTGATCTCATTTAAATTCTAGTTTAATCGAATCAGTACTTTGGTTTACATTTATTATCCATTCAACAGTAAGAACTAAAAATAGAAAACTTTACAAAAAATACTACCGACTTTATAAAAAAAACACTAAGTACCTATGTATATGTAAAATAACTCTAGTTTAGAAAGTTGGTGGCAAATACAAGATCACCAATGCCACGGTTTTATAATTGACTCATGTATCAAGAGCCAGCATACATCAGTATAATCAATGTTGTTTCATACTTCGCAGAAATCAATGAACAAAATATTTAAAGGCACGCAAAAAGCTTAATATTCTACCTCCCTTTTAGCGTAGCAGTAAATGTATAAAAGCCGCATAAAACCTTTAGTTTAGCTGCGTTTTCATGCAACAAACTGCGAAACAGATGCGACTGATAAAAATGTTTGTTCGCCTTTTTACGACTCGAGACCGGTTTCACTACATTCTGGGTATGCAGATGTGAATAAAATGATTATGGGAAGAAAATCATATGTGTATTTAGTATATTTACAAGGTACAAGAAACATCAACGCATATCCGTAAACCATAAGTTCATTATACATATAATTATGATTCTGAACTAGCCTTGCCGGACTTGACGAAATTCCCGGGATGTCCCGTATTCTAGGCATAATTTTAAACGTCTATTTCTACGTTCTCGGCTGAAACAGACTCTGTCCCGTATATCAACATTATTACATTAAAGTAATAATTCTTTAAAATATACCTTACTAATAGTAACTTGCAAAATGTATACAAGACGAATTCGAAAAGTTATAAGTATAAATCAAAACGTTACTTCGCACAACATGCTTCTTAATGTACCTTTATGTATTAATGTTTCTAATCTATACCTCTAACTAATTACCATCGTTATAATAGTAAGATTATCTGTGTATATTGTAGCAAGTAACATTATTGTCAAACTCAAATATACGGCTCGCCAGCACGCAGATAAACCCTCAGTTTTTGCTGTATGGCTAAAACGTAAATGTAAATTAGGATAAGTGTTTTAGAAAGAAATAAATAAAAATAATAAAATAAACTGTGGACTTAGTGACGTAGGTCGGACACAGTGTTATTGGAGTTTTTCCATCTGGAGTTTTTCAGTAGAAGCCCGGAGTCTGGATTTGTCCCTGATTGACGGCAATAGGCCCTATTACATAAGACTTGAAACATAACTGGCGAAATGTGGGTGTACTACCAGGGACACCTCTGCCAAGCCCTTTCGGGATTACAGGCGTGACGTAATGTTTATGTTGTATGTAATAGTTACATGTTTTTCATTTGCCCCGGAGACAAGTTTAAAATCCCGCATTTTATTTTACCAAAATGAGGTTTAAAAAAATCAGTTCACTTGAGTCTACCCGGGTAATTTTTCTTTTATTGAAGTTAATATTAAAGAAAAAGTTCTGTTGAAGTTTCTTTTATTTTAATTTGTTGTAAACTTAATTCTAAAAAATACTGGTTAAAATGGGTTTAAGAACAACAAAGTTACGCCATAATATTGACCAGCCAGTAAAACTGAAGTGGACCTCAGTTTTACTGGCAAGTCAATATTAAGAAGTAAATATTTTAATATAATGTTAACTTAATTCTAAAAAATACTGGTTAAAATGGGTTAAAGAACAACAAAGTTACGCCGAGCAACAGTTGAGCCTGTACAAAATACAAAGTCAAGTAATCAACACAACAGTTTACGTCAGCGAGTTAAATGTCGGCGTTTAATTTGAAAAACAATGTAATCGAATGAATTTGTTGTTGTATGCGGGTCGTAATGTAACTTTCTATATATTTCTTATATATTACACAAAGTGTTAGTGTTAAACAATATAATAGAATAGAATACTCTTAATTGTACACCTTCAAAACTTACAAATTATAACTCAAACAAAACAAATAAACAACAAACAAACAAAACCTAAATAAATAAATAAAAATAAAACAAAAAGAAACAAAACATTCTAACAATTATGAGTTTTGTTCGATTAGGGATACAAGCCTCAGAGTTAGGCGGATACAACACACACTGAAACGCATCATGGGTGCATAGTCAAATTCACATTATTTACGTTCACGGTAACGAGGTTTGATAAATACAAAATGAATGGAATTCAGCAATTTGAAAAGTTATGCCAATTTCATGCATTTCGAATTTGTCTAACTACGATATCGTTAATGAAATATGTCAATTCTCTAGGCTCTCTGGATTGGATTTCTAACAGGAACGTGTTGTCTGTCATTCGTCTCTGTAACTTATTCCAACTTTTTTTAGACCGCTTTCAGTTTAACTGTATAAAGCTAAATACCAGTGTTTTACATGGTTCGACTGCCTATCTGAATTCCAGAACCCAGTGACTGTGTATCACAATATCCCTAATTCTAATTGTAATCGATTTTGTCATCTTTTTCAGATATCTTTATAACGCTGGGGGATACAAAATCTTCCCACCCTGAATCCTTTTTATTTGTATAATGGTCTACTCTTGCCAGAGATGAGGTCGACGATGGAACGAGCTTACCCATAAGAAGCCTATTAACTCGCGACTTAAACAGATTGGGGTCATATGAACTCGGGAACACTGATGCAGGCAGGGAATTCCACTCCTTGGCTGTGCGCATAATGAAGGAACAGGCAAAGCGCTTCGTGCGAATGTGTGGAACACCTACAAGGAATGGGTGGCTTATTGGATTCATGTGCGATGTAATGCTTACATCAACGTGAAGAATATTGTCGAATTATCACTTGCTTTAAAGACGGTAAAGGAAAAACATCGTGAGGATACCTAAGAGATATTTTTTCTCGACGGTATCTGATGCCAAGCCAGAAGCCTATGGGCGGCCTTAAAACTCTGACACCAGGTAAGTCACTAACCACACGATAAGAAGAAGATTATAAGAGTAATATGCACCTGAATATATAACACATATATAACGCACAAGGTTCGTATATTCCACCGGATACTACAAGCTGGTATCCAAGCCACTTTGCATACCATAATAAACCATAGTTTTATGAACCAAACATTTAACAAGGAGGATTTTATCTCTTCCACTAGCCTACAATAAATTACATCGTGGAATGTCTATCTGACATCGGCACTAACTGAGCTTAAATACAAATAAATAAAGAAAGATATTAATGCCAATATTTCATCCAGCTAGGTAGAATAAGCGGATAATTTGCAATGCAACAAATAAAACGAACAAAAAACGAGCTGGAATTAGCCACCAAGGGTTCCTTCTAGGTGAAATATTATCCTCTTTTGAAAAGTTCAATGCATGGAACTAAACTATACAACGCGGCCAGTCTTTTGGGCACTTTTCCCGATGACAGCAATGAGGATGAATATTTTGATGCCCTTTAATTACTTTACTTTCTTTTTGATTTAATAGGGGGGGGGGGGGGGGGGGTTAATGTATATAACAGTTTGTAAACTGTTAGCTTGAGCTGGTTATAATGAATAACGCATTATTTATAATACGATTATTAAAAAAATATTCATGGAAGAATGCAATATTTTTATGGATTTATTTCATCCTAACTTAATTTATCCTATAGGCACATGTTTTAATGAAAACCTCTTACCTAATTAGGACATTTATAAGGTGTGGTTTAATGGTTTTGGCACTTAACAGTATCTTTTTAATAACTTCGTGCTATTAATGATATTCCACGTGACCCTTTGACCACCACCCCACTTTATATAACCATTCCAAACTTAAAGTCTTAAATCAACTGTGTCAAACAAATGAAATCTCCGTCTTCCTATTGTACCTTTTTGGTACTGAACCCTAAAACGAACTTTGTAATGGTAAAAATATTGTATTTACTGTGGCAAAGGCTTCGTATAGACTGGCCAGTTTGAAATGACACGCGATAAGACGGAGAAGTGAGCTTAATGGTACCGGATTTAGAAGGGTCTCCTTACTAGTAGCCCAACGGTGAAGTGTCAATATAAATTGGACATGGGCACACATTGTCGCCCACGCAGCCAGCATGCTAATGCAGTGAGTCAACAAGCATTTGCATTTAGGCACTCAATATCACAACGTTTGTTCGAAAATTACGTCATAGTTTTTTGTTTTTAATAGAATACGGGAGGAGGAAACTACGATGGCTTAACATGTATGAATGGTCATTCTTGGAAGTCTCAAATACAGGGTAGGAGACTGTAAAATTTAATGCGTGCTCTGACTAGACCTAGACTAGGACCTCTCATATTTGTGTGGTTCTTTCCTCAACAGATCTCAGACCAAATAGAGAGGGCATTCGTAGAAAGGTGATAGAATTAGATTGCGGTAGCCTGCAAAACTCTCAGAGGGCGTAACGACTGTCCTGAGCTACATAACCTATTTTGTCAATTATATGTGCCTGGCAACTATACAGGGTGACTCATTCAAATCGGTCAGTATGGGAAAGTCTGAAACTATAAGACATACGAAGATCTGTTCTGAGGAACCATGTCATCGATTTTAATAACAAGAAAAACTGCATTCATACATTTATAAAAAACATCTGTAGGTAAGTACTCCGTTCGGGAATCGAACCCGGTTATATTGAAAAAACAAACCTGCACTATTTATATTTAGATATCGATTGTGTAGGTCTTAAGCAGTAAATGTCTGTATGAAACGTGATGTCTAAAATGAATAAAATGCATTGTTTCCACATACTTTAATTTATTTTAGTAGGTGCTCAGAGTGACCACGTTTACAATATTACTACAATAGTACAGATGTTTTTTAAAATGTATGAATGCAGTTTTTTTTGTTATTTAAATCGATGACATGGTTCCTCAGAACAGATCTTCGTATGTCTTATAGTTTCAGACTTTCCCATACTGACCGATTTGAATGAGACACCCTGTATAGGTCACCGCCATAGTAAGAGGCACAAATTGTTTGCTCGGCCAGCATGTCGTACGGTCGCTAGAGCAGAGTCGCTGGTGTGTCGGACTCTGGAAGCCCTCAATGCCCTCCTGGCAGTCAATCCTGATTGTGATCTGTTTGCCGATGAATGGAGAGAGATAATGCGAGTGTGTCTGAAGTTTTGCGAGAGAAAGTATGAGAGAATTTCCACTGTCATTTATTAAGTATGTAGAAGATATTATAATATTAGTACTGTGTTTCTAGGTTAATTATTGCAATTGGTGTATAACCGTTTTAATGATTTATAAATAAATAAATAAATAGAATAAATTTGATCCCATGTCTCAATAACGCCATCTGACATAATATAGCAATACTGGAGCGGCAGCGAAGCGTACTAAACGAGACTAATCGATTTGCGTCCGCTAGGACACAAGTATAGCATGAAAATATTGTTTGTGATGTCCCGTCCGTTCTCAGACACATATGCATGGTTCCCACAATCTCGCAATATCGAACCATGAAATATCTGGCCGATATGTTCCGATGTTTCTTCTCAGAGCAGTGAGATATTGAAATGCTAACCGCTACTTAAAATGGCGTGTAAGTATATTAAAATCAATTTACAGAAATAAACATAATCCTACTGCTTTTTTTAAAAAATAAAAATAATACCTATTATAAACTCGAAAGTTTGTAAATATGGACGGATGGATGTTTGTTACTCTTTCACGTAAAAACTACTGAATGGATTTTCATAAAATTTGATATGGAGTTAGCTGACGTCCTGGATTAACACAAAGGTTACTTTTTATCCCTGTATTCCCACGGGAACGGGACTTACACGGGTGAAACCGCGGGACGTCTGCTAGTTTAATATAAAGGGACAACGACGCACACCCTATAACCATAAGTTAACTACATGATTCTTTACCTCCATAGCCTTAAAATAATAACGCATAAATTGATTGACTAAAAACTAAAAACGATTAAAAACTGGCTTGTCGTGGTCGTGTCAGAAGGTACTAAAAGTCACGTTCCGTCGAACACAGCTCGGGAGTAAACATCGATTCACGCAGGCACGCATTCAAAGATAATAAGGTGGACACACGATTCCGCCCGTGTTTTGTACTAAACGCTGCTTCTATGTGTGGTTATTCTAAGCCCATAGCGTTAAAAATGTTAACACGATGTCCCTTATTACTGTGATCTTAAAGAATTAGACATTTTGACACGGATTGTTTTTTTATGTATTATTTTATAAACTAACGGTACAATAAAACTTACAAATCGGTGGACGCCCATGAACTTAATGGTCGTATGGTAGAGTTTTATTATGTAGTTTATTTCCGTATTTTTTATGTGGCGCCATTATATCGTATGTTGAGTTATAAGTTATGTGTTAGCAAACGCACTATGTAAAGGCACGCGTTAACATTTAATTTGTAACATTATTTTGGAATAATATTTTAAAGATTATAATAACTATTTCATGATTTTATGTTTTTTTTATTTTCTAGTTATTATTTTTCTTGCTACGACTACCGTTATAATCCATGTTATGTACCTCAATAAATTAAGTCTGTCTAATTACAGTTTTAAATTGAGCATAGATGTTTTCGTACAAAAAATACAAGATATAAATCAAGACCCAACTTTTTCAGCAAATTTTCTTGAAATACCTACTACTTTTTTGGGTACCTTATTGAAATAAGTTACATAAATAAAAAAAAATACCTTCAACAATTTTACAAGATTACACTACTCTTAAAACTATGCAGCATAACAACTCGGGAAAAGAGTGTTTTCGATAAGCTCTGGGACCCAATGTCATCAAAATCAGCTCTTGGTCTACCTTCACCACTTTCAACAAAGAGATTTTGTATACAGTATGATAACAGGGCGTTCCCGTTAACCTGCAACAGTATAGCATCCAAACATGCTTAAAAAAATATTACCATTCGAAAACAAAATGCTTTTAAAATAGACAGGCACAGGACAGGAAATACATAAACCATGCACAGACATTGTGACTGTAGCAATCGCGAGTAATTTGATGTTATGAGTTGAAGAGTTCCGTCGCCTGACTTCTTCATCAGTTTTCCTTTACCAAATGGTACTTGCTAAATGAAAATGCTTGATTTATTACCAAAAATGTAAAAATCGGTACATGTGTACCTATATTATTTGAGGAGTACCCTCAATTCCTCGAGGATCCCATCATCAGATCTGAGGTTTGATACAAATGGGACCAACCTGGTATCAAATAAAAAAAGATTTTGAAAATCGGACCATAAATTGCGGAGTAATCGCGTAACAAACACACAAAACGACAGGGTAGCGTACTAAACTAGAGTCCTCTGATGAAAATTTTGTTCGTGATGTCTATAGGAAGTATTGAAGGTCTTTGAGTTTCAAGCATTCTACTAGAGGTATACTGTGTTGACAACCCGAGCGTGTCTCACCGATGAGGGCTAAGCACATACGAAATACAAACATAATATACCTACTCACAAGTAATAACGCGCAAAATGTTGAGTCATTCCTAATTATTAAAATAATAATCAACGCGATGACTCATCAGGACTGAGATGACAGTCAACACAGAGACAATAAGGTTTATATTCGAATGGAGCAGGTCCGTGAGTGACTCACTACCTGATTGACAATCGAGGAAAGGCACATGGTAAAAAGATATGGGAGTGTGTAAGAATGTGTTAAGAAAGGATTCTACGAAACTCGAGGTGAGCACACAGAATCTGGTGTTACTCTTAGTGCAATAATTGAATAGTCAAACGAACTTACCTGTAAGTGAAGTTCGACGGTAATTATACGAAGTCTTTGTTTCATTCGAAAATGAGATAGGTTTACTTGTAGTACGGCTTATTTATATCACATCTTCATTACATAGTTTACAGCCAAAAACTGAACGTATCCCCTCGTGTCACGCGCACCTGTCAGTTATCTGTCAAATATCTTCATTAAGTTCACAGCAAATGATTGGTTTTACAACGTGGGGTCCATGCATAAAATTGTATTTAGATAGCATGTATTGTTTGGGTCGGGTGGGACTCTTCTCATTTTCGAATGAAACAAAGACTTCGTATAATTACCGTCGAACTTCACTTACAGGTAAGTTCGTTTGACTAGGTATTCAATTATACTCGTCTTTGTTTCATTCTCAATGAGATAGGTTTACTTGTAGATGTTTAAAGACAAGTTGTAAAATCAATCAATAATTATTAAATAATTAAAAATAACAATGAGTTATTTTAAATTTTCCAAAAGAATCAAAAAAATAAATAAAAAACACAACATCGAATTACAATTCAAATAGAATCATACTCGTCAAAACTAAAATGGAAAATGTCTATTATTAATATGTCCATTTTGGAAATTTAGGAAGGAATGGTTGACCCTTCAGTTCACGTGTAGGTATAATTTATAATAAAGTTGATAAAAACCCCCTTACCGGCTGAAATTCTTACATAATGAATGTAATGAAAGTTGAAAAAACGCGCTAATATTAAGTTCACTCTTTCTTCCATAGCCCTGGTAATCCAACGGCTGACACTGGAGCTTATACAGTTCAGCGTTTTTGTTACAATGTTTAGTAGGTACCTACTTACCTATTGTTTTGTAAAAATAGGAAACAAAAAATAGAAACCTTGTAATTGTCCATCTCCTAATTTATTGTTAATCCTTCATCATATCAATTGTAATAGCTGTAATTTTCTTAATTATGATTACCTATGTCTAATTGGATCACTCTATTTTTATAATGGAGATTGTTATCATCCTTTGACCTGTAGTTTTCGCAAATAGACTCAATAGACCTTCTTGGTAACAAAGTATAAATCACGTTGTTGCATGTAATTATTTAAAACATAATTAAGTAAACATGAAAAACATCCCAAGTAGGTATATCTAAGTTTAAGAGGTCTTATTATGAAGCCTTTAAATAATCTTTTCATGTTATCATCTTATGCGGTCCTATGATCAAGGGTAGAGCAGATCAAATATAAACAAAACTTTCATAGGAAAAAACTTCTTCCAGGAGTCTCATTATGATATTGATCAGCATAAGTTATGGTAGGCTTGGTACTGCTACAATTCACAGTTTTAAGTCAAACGCACTGGAATTCAATCAATATTTAACGTAATTAATTTTCAACTGCTTGTTCACACTCCAAACATGTACAAATGTTTACATGACAATATTCTTCAACGGTTGTTTGTAAGAGATCACTTACCTATTTTATGAGTAATAAATACCCTATATAACTCTTTAAGTTATTAAGGTGGATAATCAAGAGTATTCTATACTTTTAAAAATAAATAAATTTAAATAAAATCATTTCATTTTGTATTTTACTAACTTTACGATCCAATATGGACTACTTTTCAGTCTATTAAACCTATTCTTGACACTTATTTCAATTTCCTGTGAAGGACATGTCACAATCTAGAATGATATTGCCAAGGAGATAATTAAGGGGTTAAAATGCCTCTGTAAATGTATCAACAATCTCTGAAATATTGAGAACCATGGTTTGACTGAACAATGGATGAAGTACAAACAGTACCTTCTGCTTTTGTAATGTTTACTTTTCTTCTAGATTCAGAATCAGCTATTCATTAAAATTTAATCATGTAGAAAACCAAAATCAAAAAACCCATGGGTTTGTAATCACACCACTGCCAATTATTTTTAGTAATGGTATATAGATAGGTAGGATATTGAACTCCTCCCAATCAATTGTATGTTAATGTAGTCATATAATCCATTCTCTATCAGATTTCACTATCTGTTGGGTGTCCTGCAAGGCATTACAGACTAAGTAGGCAGCAATTGAATCTAAAATATAATTTGAAGCTTAGCTTCATTTTCAGTCCATTGCTTAGATGCCTCCGAAAACCATAACCTCTTGGAAATTACCTTGTGGAAAAAGTATTTGTAAATAAATAAATATTCCCCAACTTCCACACAACGCCACTTAGTTCCAAACAAAGCAGAGTTTGCGTTATGGGTACTAAACAGCTGATAAAAATACTTATATATATGCTGATAAATAAATACATATTAGGGATAAATTATACCCAGACACAGAACAAATGATTGAAAAACATTATCCTGGGTGGGAATCAAACCCACAACCTCTAGCATAGCAGTCAGGGTCACTAACCACTAGACCAACAGGCCAGTCAAAAAATAAAATAAAGTTTCTAACTTGAAAATATTCTTTACTCTGACTATGTTTATGAACTACCATTCAAGGTCTTGTTTAAACATGCAGTATTCAAGGTAGTATCTATTCCATAATAATTTATTCTCATTATTAACTTATTAAATAAAAGACAAGATATTCAATAGGTGTCATGCAAGTGGATGTAAAATTTTCATTCATCTGAACATGGAATCTGACTATAGTTGACTTCACATGTTTAACTTATAACAGTTGTTTAGTTTGTTAGTTAGGAATCTTGTTTTTCCTTGTTTATCTACAGTTAACTGAATTATTTCTTAACAGAAATTCGGAATAAACAAACTGATATATTATAGCCTCTCATTTTGTAAGCATCTTTCACCTTTCTTGTAAAAGTTTATCATTATATACAGGGTGTAACGGAAAGGGTATATACATACGAAGGGCACGGGTTCTCTTGGTGATAAGAAACGACATGGCAACGTTTTTATACATATACATACATAATTGTAAAGTTACGACACAATTATCTAGAAAAATAAAACATTTTTGATTTAATTCTACACATCACTATACCGAATCAGCTGATCGGTGTCAACGACCTATTCTGTACAGTAACAATTCCGTGAAGGAGTTGTATCTCCTGGTACATTTCGCAAAATGGGTTCCGCATGTTTGTTTTACTTCAAAGCTCACCGTAACAAAAAAGTAGGATACAAGTTACCAACCGCAAAATCCTTATTGTAGCTTAACTGTTAGTTGTTTGTTGTTAAAGAAACTAACATAAGTACCTAGGTAACTGATAATAGGTACAATGGGAGAATGTTTATTCCATAAAATCATACTTAAAATATCAGATAAATAGTATTTTAGCGAAAAGTTCTGGCCCATGGTTCTAACATAACATCACTTCTGTAATTCTCGTTCTCGAAGGGTTAGGTTAGGTAACAACACACCTCTCGTGTGTTGTTACCTTAGCATTAATAACAACTTTCTTGTAATCAGCTTTAAGCACCATCTTTTATTTGTTTTGAACACTTTCGGGCAAATAATTGAAAGTACAAATATTAGGAAACTACAAAGTACCGTAGTACCTACTAATCCAATACAAAAAACGATTTTTTTAATGTTAAAATGAACCCTAAATTACTTTCTAACGCAACTCATGTGCCTCCTGGTACAAATATTACCAAAGGGTTCAGTACTTAATTTTATTTTATTAGACATTCATAAACTCAGTGTGTAGTAAGCCAGTAATTACTTCATAACACAACTTGTAAAAAAAAACCAAATAAAATGCGAAATGTTTAATACAGACCTTCAATATTTGATGTACCTATTTGTCACGCGACACTTTGTTTACTTCTCGATACTGGAGCGAAACGATCGGCTACCTACAAAGAGCGCGTGCGCGGCGCGGGGCGTCTTTGAATTTTGATTTATTTCCCGTAGCCGACCACCAATGCCTCTAATTACGCAAGAGAAGTTATTAAAAGTACTAGGACTTCATGAGCAACGGAAGTTGTCCTCCTATCCTGACTGACAGCGCTAATCATACAAAACCATAATACTGAACCCTAATTTCTGTACAAGAATTACGTAGGTACTATGCAGTTTATTGTAGGATAACAAAGGATAGGAACATCTTTGTGTGTGTAAACACTTTAGGGTAAATCACATAGTTGTCGGTCGGCACATCGCCGCGTCGCTTATTTTTTACGATTATTGTGATTTGTGACATTTTTTTTTCACATTGATATCTGGCATCGTACGTACTATGCACGTAGCACGTAGGTACATGTTTTTTTTAATACCTACTTGTGATTGAGATCGTGAAACGGTGAAACTCATTTATTTTTTTTGATTATCCCTAATTTGAAGTCACCAGGTAAGCAACTAGGATCTACTTTTTCATCACATTTAATATCTCTTAATACTGATACAAGTGGATTAATCAGTTACGTTTATTGGCACGTTTACGCACGTTATCGTAGGTACCTATTATGTTATAGTAAAATTTAGTCATCTGTTGGTCAGTCAATTTATTCAAAGAAAGTAAATATTAAGTTTAGTTTCGTAAATGGTACGTGCGATGTTTTAATGTGTCACCACAGGATCTCGTACACTGTGTTGCGGGATTGATAAAAAATAAAAATGACAAGTACAGTAATTGGGTTAGTTACCTTAGTACTAGGATAGTAGGATGTCCAAACTTTTAAGTGAAGTTTTAGTGTGCAATCAGTCGCTCTCTATCCGTGTCGGTGTAAAGTTGTGATATTGTCGCGGAGGTGATCTTTGTGAATTGTCGTGAAAATATCGTCACCCTCACCCATAAGTAATAGCGTGTATTATGAAATGATGATGTGTGTTCGAGCAACGAATGGTTATCTGCGTGCTGTCTGCTGCTGCTGTATCTTCCAGCATGATGGAGCACCGGCATACTTTGCACGTGATGTTCGGAACTACCTCGACGCGCGGATCCCAATGTAATGGCCGCGGTAGTACGAGGGTGCCTTGGCCTCCACGATCACCAGGCCTAACGCCGCCGCTGGTTTTTTTACGGGGGTAAATTGAAAACAAAGTGTACGCAGTGCCGTGTGAATGTGTGATACAGTGCACGAGATGGAAGTGCCAATAAGTGCCGCCTTTAGGATAGTTAATGTTCGTAATGTTCAACGGCATCTGAAGGAGGGTGCGGCCTTGTGCGTACAACGCCAATGCCAGCATTTTGAACCAGCCCTTTAAACTGTGAGTTACTTTATGCATGCATAACAGTTATCAAAGTTATTCTTATTTTTAACGCAATTATTACGTTTTCCTCAACATCGAGTCTGTATCTCATCACGCCCGTAAATTGATAAACAAATAGAATTACGTGCTGTTTGTTACAGTTTACTAATTACTATTAACAACAAATAATTATTTGTTTGATCACACTGCCGCCGCACGCCACCAGCGGTACGCGTACGCGTGTACTAGGCGCACAGAGTCAGGGAGAGATATTATGAACAAAATCATCAATTGGTTGCATGTTTGATTCTGCCGACAGCCGCGTCGCCGCCCGCGCCGTCGCGCCTACGTCGGTTCGATAGGTCTGTAACTCTGTACTAGGCGCGCAGAACCCGGAGAGATAGATATACTTGAACCTTGACGGACAGGATAATGACCCTCATAGTGCGGTGACACGTTTGTTATGATTTTGCATATAATAAACTGTCGATATTAAATAATACCGTGAAGTTTCAAAATTGTTAGTAGGAAGCTGAAATTTTGAGGAAAGACTCGTTATTAAACACTCTATTCACCCTGTTTGTATGTATATACCCTTTCCGTTACACCCTGTATAACCCAAAAAACATAAAACAATTAATTGTTGCCATTTCCTTTGAAGAGTATATAATGTCATATATGTGTAAATATTGACCAGGCAATAAGCCTGTTTAAAAAACTACCTCTATCAGAAAGTCATTTTTCTGTTAAATATCACTTATAGTGCGGTAGACTTTTCATTTGAAATGTTCTGTTTTAACAAAAAACTTCAACTTCTAATTTAGAAATTAATGGAAAGCTTCCAATGGGCTTTTTACCAATAAAAGACTGGTAAACTAAGCTTTAGTATTCTGACCAATTTCTATTGCTCAGAAAATATTTATAAATTACAGATATTATCTGAAAAGATTTCTCTTTGGAAAGTTTTTCTTTCAATGAAAAGTAACTTTAGTGTGGTTTAGTATGAAATAAAGTTGTAAAGTAGTTACAATCTTATCAAAAAATAATAACCACAAATAGAAGTGATGATTAGTTATCAATCACATAAATTAATTTTTAAAATGCCCACCTGTGGGTGTATTTTGCAGCGCTGATGAATCCTCCGGTCTTCTCATGTTTTCTCAACCACTGGTGTCTCAGATGATGCCTCCCCCCCCCCCCATTTTTGGAGTGAGGTTGGTTTTTAAAGCTGCTTGTTTGGGAAGTATTGGGTCTTCACCAAATAAGTATGTTTCTGACTCCGAATAAGGCAGAAAACTCTTGATGTCTTTATGACTGTTACTAGCAGGGAAAAAATGCCCCTCTATATGTATACATATATATCATACCTTAAAGTATCACTCAACTTTGTTACATTTTTTGCTCCGGAGTATCTAGACACATTTGAAGGTCTGAGTCAAAACAAGGCAGGGCGATGACACCCTGATGTTGTCTTCATCTTCATTATGCTTATTAAATAACATATTTTGTTAAGCTTCTTAGTAAGTATTAGATACCTGGGTAATCTATTTTTGGTAAATCTTATCCTGATTTCTCCAGTTGAGAACCCACGGCTAGCATTTTGCGAATCTGAACATCTTATGTCTTTTCCGGAGGTACCTGGTACCTGTTCTTCAATCATTCCATTTACCAACTAGAATCTGCATAATACAACTTTTGTTTGAAGATTTTTTATGAACTCCGGAGAAACATTTTTTGTTTTTTCTAATAATTTCAGATGAATTGTTTTAATGAATTTATTACAGTGTCTGTAGAAAACAGTTCATGCTGTAAAGGCAACAAACATTGTACCATATAACCATGTAAGTTCCCGCAGAACTTCCCTTGAAGGTTATAAGAAAATAGTCAACCACGTGTGTCCCTAAAGAACTCCCCTCAGATTGCTTAAATCACAACATAGCCATTGTAAACCACGTGCGCTCCCGCAGAACGCCCCACAGGTTCTAGGCAAGTTGCTCACCATATATAGCCATTTTTCATCACAAATGCGTCTTCAAACGCTCCACAGGCTAGGCTATTCACTGCCAATACTGCCATTGTTGACCACGTACGTTCCCGCAGAACGTCCCACAGGTCAGGCATGCACAAGTTGTGTTGCTCACTTTAGCCATTTTTCATCACAAATGCGTTTTCAAACGCTCCACAGGTTGGGCTATTCACTGCCAATACTGCCATTGTTGACCACGTACGTTCCCGCAGAACGTCCCACAGGTCAGGCATGCACTTGTTGTTCACTATAGTAATTTTTCATCACAAATGCGTTTTCAAACGCTCCACAGGTTGGGCTATTCACTGCCAATACTGCCATTGTTGACCACGTACGTTCCCGGAGAACGTCCCACAGGTCAGGCATGCACTTGTAGGTTGCAAGCACAGTAGCACGTGCATAACGCAAAAAACACAAAGCGCACCCTATGTTTTCATATTCACTAGCTATAATACGCACACAGGGTCTTGATTTGCTATAGTTATAATCAGGCAAGTATTTGAATCAGTTTTCTGATGAAATAGTTACAGAAAACAGTTTAAAAGCGGCCATTTTTTATAGGTATTTTCTTACCTTCTTCGTGACTTGAATCAAGTTTTAGCTTAAAATACATCTCTCAGTCGTTTTGATATTCTAATTTTATCTAGTGAATTCCTTTTTCCCATTATTATGCTATTTGGAACAGTATTTTCACAATACAACACAAAATATTAAAAAATATAGGAAAAAGATGACGCCATTATGTGACATAAAAAACCAATGAAGATATTTGACAGATAACTGACAGGTGCGCGTGACACGAGGGGATACGTTCAGTTTTTGGCTGTAAACTATGTAATGAAGATGTGATGTAAATAAGCCGTACTACAAGTAAACCTATCTCATTGAGAATGAAACAAAGACGAGTATAATCGTCATTCTGGTTACACCCTTTTTTAAGGTTGCATGAGGGGTAACTAGTTCATGCAACCTTAAGACGCACATCACACTTTATATCTTATATTATAAAATACAATGGCGAGGGGAGGGGTCAATTTTCTTAAGAGGGAAGCCGACAAAAATAACTTGGCATTAATATCACTATTTGCTATTTCTCTAAATCGATCTGTATGAAAATGAGCTGTTGCATACAAAAGTTTGATATACTACTCCACCAAAATGTATTGTAATACAGCTGGCGTCCGCCCCGTGTACACGTTTCCTCTATTTATACACTACGAATATATAAATTGCAAAGTCTACTTACTGCATAGAAAGGACAGTTCTAAAGTAGAACTGTAGCTAAACAGAACGAAGGCAACGGGCTCAAGGATGCCATGAGAGAATTGTGAGCCTTGGCCCACAAAAGGACATTGGATAAGACTCGCTATTGCCATGTATCTAACTGCATGCGTAGCATGAACACATTGAACACCGAAGAAACGGCCTTTGTCTACAGACGAATCGGCAAAGTGACAGTTTATATGGACAGGAACCTCAATCTGTCAAATTTCTTTCAATACACCTGCCTGCGTAGCATGAACACTTAATTTCTTTTCTTCCGAGACACGACAAAGACCGTTTCTTCGGTGATCATGCTACGCGTGCTGTAGAGACTTAAATTACCTCCCACAGTGGCGGGGCTGGCAAAATGCCACGGACCCCCGAGACAAGAGGACCCCGGCCCAAGAGGCCGCGAGCTCAGAAATATTTTTTCTACTTATAAAATTATAATTTGTTTTTTTTTAAGTATCTGCTTACAATCCATTAAAGTGAGCCAAATAAAGGCCATAATACAAATTCAAGTTAATCATTAAGAATTTCAACACTAACACATAACATAACATAACATAATGCCAGTAAGCCCTGAAGGGCTAGGCAGAGGTGAACCTGGTACACCCTCATTTTGCCAGTTCCGCATAATAGGGGCGAGCCTATTGCCTATTTCAACACATCCTAAACAAAAAGATGTTGGTCAATTTTAGAACGCATCCATTGGATTTACTGATAGAATTTTACTCCCCCATCAAAAGTTCCCAATCCCTGGTTCTAAAACTAAACTGAAATTAGAGAATTGATATCTCTTGCTGATATCTAGCTTTAGAAAAGGACAAAGATAGACGCGGTGATAGATAAGAATTAACTTAGAAAAATGTCAAATTAAAATTTTAGTTTTTTTTAAATGGCAATTTCAAGTTTAAAATGGCAAACAAATAAAACTCTTTCATTCTAATTAGGCAGAGAATCAGCACGTTTTCAATCTGAATTTTTGACGTGACGAAATAATTTGAATTAACATGACATAAAACAGTCCCCCACAACGAGAAGAGAAACGAGAGAGCAAAAACACTTGGATGTGGGGAAGGGCCTTTTTTTTTGTGGGGAAGGGCCTGCAGTCAGTGTGAAAACCGAGAAACGAGAGAGCAAAAACACTTGGATGTGGGGAAGGGCCTTTTTTTTTATGGGGTTGGGCCTGCAGTCAGTGTGAAAACCGAGAAACGAGAGAACAAAAACACTTGGATGTGGGGAAGGGCCTTTTTTCTTTTTGTGTTGTGGGGAAGGGCCTGCAGTCAGTGTGAAAACCTAAGGTTTACTTAAATTAATAAATACTGTATATGTGCTGTTCTTATAGTATATGACAGAAAAGTATGAAAATATCCGAAAGTAAGTTTAGTTAGACAAGGTGGGAAATGACGACCAACGGTTTTAATGTTAATTGATTTATAGGTACGATAACGCACTATGAATTTGGGCGCTTTGATTTCCGCACGAAACAATTATTTTTATGGTCAAGCTACAGGTGTAGAATGTTTTTAAACGCACTGACGTATTTTTTGCACTCATCGTTCTATTTAATACTGCGAAGTTTGCGTTACGTAGGTCTTATATCACCGTATGGTACAACATACGGTGTGTGGCCCGCTATTACTTATATTACTGTTAACACATCTCACATTTTCATCAATCACGCACGCTCGCCTTCCAGCTCTATAGAGATTTATTTCTTTATGATTAGATTCTTTATGGATTGGGGAACGGTACCTTTAAAGGTGTTTGAACGTTTTACTGTGAAAGCTGGTGTATTCAACCTGTCCTAATAAGTAGGTTAGTATAGTCACAGTCTAAAAACATACAGTCGTCCGACGAAGCTGTCTTGTCTAGACAGCTGGTTGAGTATGACTTCAAGTGTTTGTAAACACACCCACGACACATGAGAAATTCCTAGTGTGGGGAAAGTTTAAAAACAAAAGTTCAATCGCGCGTTCAATACCACACCATACCTTAGGCACAGTCTAAAAACATACAGTCGTCCGACGAAGCCGTCTAGACAGGGCAATCGTGCGGGGTGTGAGGGGCGAGACGCGGGAAAGCCGCTCCCGCACTACGAACAAAACGATGTTCGTTGTGCGGGAGTTATTTTTTAAGTCTAACGCGTGTAGAAGTTGTCGGCATTTTTCCAGAGATCAAAGGCGTCGTCCTACTGTATTAATATTTATACTGTGCTATAGTGTAGTATAGCCTATATCATGAGATATATAGGCTGTACTACACTATACCTACTATACTTATTATGATTAATAGTACTAGGTATCCAGTTCATTTTAGCCACCCTAGCCTATAGTTCTACTTTTGTTGGGCTGCAGTGTATACAGAGAAAATCTGCAGTTGGTGCCTCATTCCATTAAAGACGACAGTGGGCCTCTGCGAGTTGGCTTTGGCCCCTCGTATGCCTTCAAAAGGTCCGGAACTCAAGGGTTTCGTGAAATAAAATTAGGCCCCATGAGCGATTTTCCCTACTGGGTAGAGTAGGGAAAATCGCAATTCTTACTGGGTGAAAAAAAAAACATGTAAGAAAACCATTTTAAATCCATAAATAGAGTATTTTAAACTAACCTGCATTCAAAGATTTCTCGAAAAGCTTACCTAAACCGGGAATCGAACTAACTGAAAAAAATAAACACTCCCTCTGTTATTTCACTAGCCGGTAAGTAGTCAATGTAATAGATTAAATTTCGCCAAGAAACTTTAGGTCTTTTACTTGTCTGTCATAACTTCTAGATATAAGTAGTAAAATAAAAAAAAAGTTAAACGATGACAGCTGTAAAAGTATCCCTTCTCCAGATACAGAATGGAAGAAGTTCCATTTAAAAGTTTCAAATGAAGTTAATCTTAGCTTATTGAATGAAACTTCTTGTCTCTTAGTCTTTGTGACTTGCTCACATATCGATTTGGACAATGTTAGCGTTTTTTTCTTCTTTTAATGAATAGTTGTCGTCGAATAAATTAGTGTGAACTTACCAATTGTATATCGCATTAATGCAACAATTAACTGTTTTTAACTGTTTGTGTACCCAAGAAGGTGACTTTTGTTTTTGTTTTGATTTTTTAAACTGCATTTCCTACTTTTGTTTTAACGCATGTCGTGGCAGCCTTTAATTAAAGCAACACTGGTAAATGTAAAAATGAATGTAAACCTTATCATGTATTTTGGTGTATGCTTTGTTCGTTGTCCTTAAATCATTAAAAAAAAATAAAAAAAGTAAGACAGATTATGGTTTGGGATTAATTTTTCCAAAAATGTAATTTTTGTTTTTCTTTTTGTTGATAATATAGTAACGTTTACAAAGTTTTTATAATAAAACAGCGTGCTTGTTGTACCAAATCGAACTAGACTAATTTATTCATTCCTGTCATCTTGACACTTACAAGTTCACTTAAGTTTATAAGAAAAAAATAGAAAGATAACGGCGGCGCTGTAAAAGAAAACGTTGTTGTTGTAATTTAAAATAATAGTGAACAAACGAGTGATTAGGATGAGGTTATGTGTTCTCTTTCAACTAGAAGTAATCGGAAAAATGTTACGTTGAAAGTTATCATTTACGGCCCCTTCAAAAAACTATTAATAATTATTATTGTTTACCATCCATAACATCACATAATCGTTACGGTAACTAAGTTAATTGGTTGAAATACTAGTACGGTAATACCACCGTATAAATATTAATACAGTAGGACGACGCCTTTGATCTCTGGAAAAATGCCGACAACGTCTACGTAACGCGTTAGCCCTGAATATAAATCCCTCCCGAACTACGAACATCGTTTTGTTCGCATTTCGGGAGCGGCTTTCCAGCGTCTCGCGCCTCACACCCCGCACAATTGCCCTGTCTAGACGGCTTCGTCGGACGACTGTAGGTTTTTAGGCAGTGGTAATACAATAATGCTATTTTTAAATTCATTAAAAATCACCTGATAAAAACAGAATTGAGTAATAACTTAATATGTAACAATATTAATGGAGGCTAGCTTATTTGAAATCAAAGAGATTTAAGATACAGTCAGCCTCATAAGTCGATATGCATATCCATATTTCCTAAACTCATGAACACCTTATCTTACACAAATTGCTAAACAAGACTAGTGCCAGGATTTAATTAACGTCTTAAATGTTCAAAATTCACTAGTCTTGTTTGTCACACCTTCGCTGTCACACCTCGCTGTCAGTCACACCTTCGCTGACTGTGATAAGGTGTATATTCGCAGTATTTAACAATTGAAGTTACGCGGAATTGCACTATCAACGACGATAATATATAAATATTGGAGCGGCAGCGGAGCGCACTTATCCCCATACCGTACCTTACCCATAGACTTGTGTCCACTAGGATACAAGTATCGAAAGTACAGAAGCCAGAACATCATGTGTGAAGAATCAGATAGGGTTTATGTTGACTGAATACTCAGATGCTTGAAATTAATTTATTTGGTGTTAACTGGGCGAGTTCAATACAGCAAGTAAATTAATTTCAAGCATCTGAGTATTCAGTCAACATAAACCCTATCTGATTCTTCACATGGTCCTAACGAGCCGGATCCGGATAAATTATATCATAATTAAAGAAGATCAGCGGATAATATCAATAAGGATTTATTATCCACGTGCCTTGGAGGTTATATGCCGGTGGATGGAAGTGATCTCAAAGAAGCTTTCAACGGTGTACAGCGTTTATAATTATTAATATCGTCACCCAACACTCAGGTAGTATAATAAGTAAGATAATTATTCATTTATAAGGTCAGTACCACTTATTTTATTGTACATATTACTGTATTGTGTTAGACGAAAGTCATTAGGTACTTGTTGCAGTGTGATTAGTATTTTGTATGTCAGTAAAATTAAGTTTAAAATTATACTGATTAAAGTATATTTAGTTAGCTTAATTGCTACATCATTTAAACTTAAGTTATAAAGCTGTAACTAATTCACATAACTATCTACTTACAGTGGTGGTTAATAATTGTTAGCAAGTATCTTAACATAATACATAATATAATTTGAGTGTTTGATATTAGTGCAAGTCATTGTTATAAAACAATAAAGTTATTAACTCTTATTTATAATTATTCATGTATACAAAGATTAGGGTTCTTAAGTAGTTATTAAAAAGAAGTCGTGAAAGTTTTGCAAATATTTTATTAAATCATAGGTAATTAAGTACGGTTAATTAGTTATACACCTGGTAGCTGCATCATTAACATTTATATACTGTTTTACAATAGTAATTACAAAGACTACAAAACACAGTTTTAGGCGTAGGTACGTAGAAGAATATTGTTTGTTTAAGAACTAATTGTATTCCTGTATCAATTTCAGGTTGACAACACTCATCTCCCAGCATGTCCGAGGAACGGGAGTTAGTTAAAAAGCGAGGCAGCTTTAAGGGTCGCTTGACCGCGTTCGTTAACTTTCTGGACTCACTTAAGGACAAGGAGTTATCAAGCTGTGATGTGTCTGAATTGCAGTTGCGCATGGGCAAGATCGAGTCGTTGTACGAACAGTATGATGAGGTACAGTTACGTCTGGAATGCATTGTAGAAGATGTTAAATTACAATACTCTGAGCGTTCAGACTTTGAATCTATTTACTATAAATCGTTATCCAGAGTTCAAAATATCATAACTGATTATAATAAGGACAGTAAATCGATGGAAAGCTGTAAAAGTACGCATGCTAGTTTGCATAAGCCGGTTAAATTGCCAACGATCCAGTTGCCAAAGTTTGGCGGATCATATTCTAATTGGTTAGAATTTCGCGACACCTTTTCTAGCCTAATTCATTGCAACGATGACATTGACGAAATTAATAAGTTCCATTATTTGAGGGCATCTCTTGAGGGAACTGCTGGAATTGTGATTAAATCTATTGAGTTTTCTTCGAGCAATTACTCAGTAGCATGGAAGTTGTTATGTGATCGATTTGACAACAAAAGGTTATTAGTACAAAATCATGTGTCCGCATTGTTCAATATGAAGTCGTTAACAACGGAATCTTCCGTTGCAATAAAAAGCCTAATTGACAACATAAATAAAGATTTGCGAGCATTAGAGTCGTTAGGGGAACCTGTTAAACACTGGGACACACTTTTAATTCATATTGTTACGTCCAGACTTGATCAAAACACTTATCGTGAGTGGGAGGAGTGTAAAGGTAAGATAGACAAAGACAGCACGATTCGCTTCGACGCATTTATGCAATTTCTACGTAATCGAGCCGATCTAATCGAAACAATTGAACTACGTCGCCGTAATTCTTCCCAAACACCAGGTAAATCAGGTCCCAAAATCAAGTCCATGGTAACAACACAATCTTCTGATAGTTCTGGCACTGAATTAAGTTCTAAAGTCTGTTTTAAATGTAATAACACCGATCACATATTAAATAATTGTCCACAATTTCTCGCATTGAGTAACAATGATCGTCTCAAATTACTGCCCAATTATAAAGTCTGTTTTAACTGTTTTCGTTCAGGTCACTACGCTAACAAATGTAAAAGGCCAGGTTGTAAAGTATGCAAACGTAGGCATAACACACTTATTCACATAGATTCAAAAGCAACTACTGAGAACACACTTCATGATAATTCGAATAATAACTTGTCTGCATCGACTTCTATACCGTCTACCACTGATACAAATAACGTAGCTTTGTCAGCAAACATTGCGGCTTCCCGAGGTCATAAGCAACGAGATGTGTTGTTGTCGACGGCCATCATCAAACTGCGGGACCACAATGGTTGTGTGCATCTCGCTCGCGCGGTTCTGGATAGCGGTAGCACCTCGTCATTCATAACGGACAGGTTGTGTAAAAAACTTAGGTTAACAACTAACCCAATTAATAGGTCTATTCTTGGAATCAACAATGTCACTTCACACGTAGGCAAAACATGTCGTATTAAGATGATGTCATTAGATGACAGCTTTGTGTTCGAACTTCATTGTTTTGTCCTGCCATATATTACAAGTAACGTACCGTGTCGTGAAATAAACATTACTGATTTCGACATTCCGTCGCACATTATTTTAGCAGATCCTTCTTTTTATAAGCCTGCTGATGTTGATTTGTTAATCGGCGCTGACCTATTTTGGGAATTGTTAGGATCGCAGAGACTTGAGTTAGGTACCGGAAAACCTATATTATGTGAAACCCGTTTAGGATGGATAGTTTCGGGTCCGATTACTCAAAACTATATTTCACTGGTATCGAATGATATAAAGTGTAATTTTTCTAAAACAGTTTCCGATGGCGACAGCGACTGGAAAGGGCTAGGAACTGAATTAGCTAAGTTTTGGCAATTGGAGGAGGTGAATGCGTTATCTTCAAATGCTTACATGCCAGAAGAGAAATTGTGTGAGGATAATTTTATTAAAAATACGACACGATTGTCTGATGGTCGCTATTGTGTTCGCATACCGCTAAAGAAAGATCCTTCAGTTCTGGGTAGTTCCTATAAGAAAGCTACATATTGTTTACAGTCTTTAGAGCGTAAATTAAAAGTTAAGCCAGACTTTAGTAGAATGTATCATGATTTTTTATTAGAATACGAGTCACTTGGTCATATGACAAAATTAAGTAAACCTAATTTATGTAATGGTTATTTTATTCCGCATCACGGAATATTGCGTGAGTCGAGTAGCACGACGAAACTTCGTGTCGTCTTCAACGCTAGTAGTCCCACTCTGACGGGAGTGTCCTTAAATGACCTACAGATGGTTGGGCCAACTGTACAAGACGACCTGTTATCTATACTAATTAGGTTTAGATTCCACAAGTATGTTTTATCTGCAGATGTGGAAAAAATGTACAGACAAATAGTCGTCCACCCGTCAGATAGATATTTACAACAAATAGTTTGGCGTGATAATGTTTGTAACCCTATTGATGTTTATCAATTAAATACCGTCACATACGGTACAGCTAGTGCACCGTATCTAGCGACACGATGCCTTAAACAAATAGGACTTGATTGTCAGAATCCTAAAATATCGGAAATCATTAGACATGACTTTTACGTCGACGACTTACTAACAGGGGGGAATGACTTCGATGAAGCAAGTTTCATTCGCACTGAAGTTACCAAGGAGCTTGCTTCGGCATGTATGCCATTGAGAAAGTGGAGGTCTAATAACCCTCACCTATTGTCAGACTCTATTCCTGCTTCAGACAGCCTGTCTGCGTCATTGGACTTGAACATCGGACCTAATGAGCCTGACAAATTGCTTGGTCTTGGTTGGTATGTCAGTTCTGATGAGTTAGGGTTTCCTTTAAGTCTTCAAGATTCCTCGACAAGATACACAAAGCGCGATTTGCTATCCGTTATTGCACGTATTTTCGATCCCTTAGGTCTGCTGGGACCTGTAGTCATCACTATGAAGGTATTATTACAGAAAATGTGGTTAGACAAGTTATCATGGGATGAACCATTACCTAATGAGATAAGTAAGCATTGGCATATTATAATTAAGTCGTTACCTATATTAAATCATTTCCGTATTCCTCGAATCGTAGTCTGCAATTTATATACGGAGTTAGAACTCCATATTTTTACCGATGCGTCTGAGTCCGCATATGGTGCTTGCGCCTACATTCGCAGCGTTAATGACAAAGGTGAACATCTGGTTCGTTTAGTTATGGCTAAGAGTCGAGTTGCTCCAATAAAGCCTACAACAATCCCGCGGTTGGAGTTATGCGGTGCGGTAGTTGGTTCTCGTCTGTATGAGAAGGTGATGAGCTCGCTCACATCACGAGTGGTGGTAAGCCGGGTCTATTGTTGGACCGATTCAACCATCGTGTTGGGATGGTTACGTATGACGCCTACCAAACTTCAGCCGTTTGTGCGCAATCGCGTCGCTGAAGTTTTGGATAAGGCGGGTGGCTGCCAATGGCGGCACGTCCCAACCGATCAAAACCCAGCAGACCTCATTTCTCGTGGAGTGGAAATCAGTGTTCTGCAGGGTTTGGAGCTATGGTGGTGCGGACCAACATTTTTAAAGCTGGACTCGTCTGAATGGCCTTCTCAAACCAACTGTCTAGAACTGGAATCATTACCAGAAACTCGACCTAATGTAGTGTTGAACGCCGTCATTAACGATTCAAAATTAAAAAAAATTAAAAAAAAAAAAATTAAAATAAATTCAAATTCGGTTTCATTGCAGACCGTACTTTTCAAAAGACATTTGACAGATAGAGGTCATTGACGTTCCTATTCTCATTTGAAACGCATAATAAATTTTGTTCGTGATTTTCCGTCTCTAATAAGTATTGAATATCTTTGATTAAAATTATGTTATGGCTACCACTCACACACACACATTTGTCTTTGTATATGTTACGTCTTTAACTTCTACCCATTATATTTATTAATATGAGAACATTGGTATGTGTTGCATATTTGTAATTCTTCGTTGGGCTTGTAGCTTTTAACATGTAACTGTTTATGGTCCCTAATAAATAATATACAATAAAAACATGAGTAACGTGAACGTCAAATCAATGCCCAGTATGAGTACTGGAGCACCTATTTTTAGAAAACCTACGAATTTAGTACCAATTAACCTACTACCTACAAAACAACCAATGGGGAAGCAAAGCTATATTTAAGAGTGAAATTACGACTATTTTAAGAGATCATAGCCCTAGTAATTAGTTAATAAATTCTTTTTTATTTGTTCTGCTAGCAGCTATTCTGTATTTTAATCTGTGGATAACGTCTTGAGTAGTGTATTTGTTACTTTTATTGTAAGCTTTCCATTGTATGCCTACGGTGTAATATACTGCTGTTTGTTATTCCTATCAAATAAAATAAAATAAAATAAAATTTTACTTGGTAATAAGTAGGTAAACTTCGTTAATATTTTCACGAGGGTAATTTTAAGAAGAGCAATAGACAGATTTTCATAAACAAGACAGTGGTTAATGCAGGCGTGACCCTGTATTCAAAGTTGGCAAAGTAGATAAAATAATAATTGTCTATTAAAGATTTAATTCAATAGGCAATTATACAATGCCCAACTAGTTTTCCGGGACATCGCCAAGGGTTTGGTCGACTCTTCACGTGACCAGAGGGCTGGCCTTTATTTCGGTCAGAGAATTAGCATTGCCATACAACGCGACGTGGCAATGCGGCTAGTCTTCTGGGCACTTTTCCCGTTGATAGCGATGCGGATGAGTTTTTTGATGCCCTATAATTGGTTTACTGTTCTTTTGTTTGTTTATTTTTAGGTATGTATGTAACCAGTTAATTTAGAATCAATAAAATTCAATAGGCAATTATTATTTTAACTCGTCCAAACCTTAGCGCTTGCCCGACTTACTTAACAGATTTTCTTTCTAATTAGGTAAATGCTGGTGTTAAAAGGTGAAAATCAAATATTGAAAACAATTACCAACAAATTGAGAACCTCCTTTCTTTTTGAAGTCGGCTGAAGATGTATTTGTTAGCCTCATTTCCCAGAACACAGCTGTCATAAGACCGTAAATGAACTAATATATCATTGTAAACACACGTTATTACGCCTTATTGCGTACAAATGAGTAAATAAATGATCCATAAGTACATGCTTGTGTTTCTTACAACACTGCTTTGTTGGTTTAGTGATCGCGAGAGCTTCTGCGAAGTGCGAGGTACTAGGTTTGATTAGTTAAGTTTTTAAAGGCCATAGCAGTAGTTTAACGTTATGAATAGAGTTCAGACTTGAGTCTTGAGTGAACTTCACTAAAATGGGATATGTACTAGGCGCCTCCACTTCCACTCTCTTTCCTTCAAAAATCCTAAAGAAGTATTGGATAATTATTTAAATCATTAATACTAAACTGTTCTAAGTGAACTGGTTTTTGGTTGATGTCAGTAGGATCCAACCCTATCCCTACATTGAACTAAACAATAACTAGCTAAATGAAGTATCTACAGCCCTACCCCTAGCCCTTTGGGAAACTACTGGCTGGATGTTTTATGAAAAACTAATAATACCCTTTAGAAGTAATTTTACATTTTTTTTTGTTACTTTCTTATGAAAAGGTTGAAGTCTCTCGTTGATGTCTTTTGTACGTAAATAAATGTGTTGCAACAAATTCCGTTAAATACATACTTATGTTGTTGGAAAATGCCCATTTATATTCATAATTAGCTAATTATTCAAATCGTTATGTAGTAGGCATATGTAGCTCGTTACATTGAGTACTAGGTCAAGTAATTTCAAGTTGGTAAAAGTCAAGTGTTTGACATGTTAAGCTGTATTAAGTTTAAAGTTAGAATGTTAATTAAAAATTGAATGTCGTAATAGTATCATGCGTTTAAATATTTTTATTATTTATATGACGAGCATGTCACATAAATAATTAAAATTAACATAAATATTTTATCTTTGTCAAAGTAAACACGTAACATTACTACAGAACTACAAAACGTGTCATTAATACAACTGACCTAGACAGGTACCACAACAAAAACATGTCGTAAGACGATTGGAATGACTTATTATTTATTTAACATTACCTCACACAAACCACAAACACGAAAAAAAATAATTCAATTACAAACCTTCAATTAGAAACTCCAATTCCGTACGTCCAAAGAAGTTGAATATCCACAATTATTCATACGAAAAAATAAACACTAAACTTAACACTATATTTCAAATAACACTGGCTGTCAATTCAATCGTGATTTTAAATTTGAAAGTGGAACGCGCGCTCGCGCACGCACTCAGCGCGATACTGGCCGCTGATTGGCGTCTGAAGCGCGGGAACGATGTGTCAAATGACGTAGGCATCTGGGAACAGGTTGACTATGCAAATGCATGGCGCAATATTTTTTTTTCTTTAATTTATCGTAGGATGCAATTGCGGGCTGAATTGCTGTTGATCTAAATGGAGCGTCCAATGTTTCAGTTTGGTAATTATATCGATCTACAAGTGTCGGTTCGGAATGCTTTGTGAAGGCAGCGAAAGCGAACGGTTTACTTTGGTGTTGCGCGACTGAAGTGGATGCATTATTTCTAAACTGAAATATTTGTTACTCCTATCAACACAATCAGTAGAATATGTAATTTATATACTGGATTTAAAATTAACGACAGACATGGATTAATGACGCTTTTGTGTGATTTACATAGTAAAATTATTTATTTATGTAGGCAATTATATTGTAAGTAAAAAGGTTATAAGCGCTCAGCTAGCGACACGTTAAAATGTGGCTAACTAGCCACACACGACCTTACTGTCGTCAACGGACGCGTGCGTGCGTTAGTGTGCCGGTTCGAAGATCGGACGTTGTTTAGGTAATCTATCTACACCTTTTTACTTATAGTATCATTATATGTATAAATAGACTATAAATAAAATTATAGTCTATTTCTAGTAGTCTATAATATACAGACGGCAGCACGTCAAGTTACCCCAATGAGTCAATTTCTTTGATCATTTTTCAACTATATGTAAAACAGAATAAAGTTCATAAATATTCAATTGGGAAAATTTGACACGTTGGGGTAACTTGATGTGCCGGCGCGGTCTGTACAGTAATGTAAGGCAAACCTAATGCCATAGGCGTTCTCTACCAATCGACCTTTGATGCGGAGACAGAAAATTAGAAAACAATCTGAAACTATTACAGTAGTTGTGTGTAATGTTTAAAAAGGTTACCAGAACAATATTTAAGCGTACCTAAGTTGTTGAAAGCTTACAAAATAACTTTTAGTAGATTTAAGTCAACGACAATACGTGGTGTGTGGATTCCTTTTCTGACTCCATGCACGCATGACCTTTCACTCTCAACTCAGGCAGCTCTGAAGCATTGTTCCTTTTAATAAAATTTATAATTTTAATATTAAATAAAGAGCAACCATTTATTTCCACTAGTTTCGAAGCTACCTGGCCTGTACCACTCCCTACATAGGAAATCATATTGCAGACAAAGTGACGCCGCTACAATTTAAAGGCACACCCATTTGTTAGTTCATACATAAACATAGGTTTGCAATAAAAATAGCTAGTTTGATTTATAGTAGCGAATCCGTTGTGCTTCGCTGGTTGATATTTAACTAGTGAATCTATGACTGCGGCAACAGATTCAACTGTACTTTTGTGTTAAGCCCTAGTTTTGATATTTATTTATTTGATTCTAAATAAAGCTTACAGACTAATAACAATTTTAAATATCCTATCCTAGTATAATATTATAAACGCGAAAGTTTGTGAGGATGGATGTTTGTTACTCTTTCACGTAAAAACTACTGAATGGATTTTAATAAAATTTGGTATGGAGTTAGCCGACACCCTTGATTAACACATAGGCTACTTTTTATTCCTGTATTCCCAGGGGAACGGGACCTACGTGGGTGAAACTGCGGGACGTCTGCTAGTCATGTATAAGTAGGCAACCGTTGCTAATTACAAGCTTCCACATGTATGTAATAAATCTATTTATTTATTATTTATTTATTTATTATTCGGCTTTTCAACAATAAGTACGCTTATTCATTTTAATCTGTACATTTCTAAATTAAGTCTAAGCGCCTCATTACTTACATTATGCGCAGATAATACCTAACATAACTAATACCGTAATACAAAGGTTTGGAAATAAGACAAATAATCTTATACACAAATTACACAAATAATACATAAATTGCTTACAATACTTATATAATTATAGGTTACTGACCAAGGTTGACCAAGTTACAGCTAGATATCATGTCAGCTTAAAACTTACATTAGGTAGATACCTATACCACGAAAATAAATAAAAATATATTAAATATGTCAAGTCGTGCAAAATCAGATTCAGATATCGACAATTGCATAAGTTTTGTAAGAAGAAGAAGCTTAAGAAGTAAGACTATAAGTAGAATAAATCAATCAGTTATCACATACAACATCAATCATTAACAACTATACTACACATCATCAATTATAACTATACTTTACTATAGCTGTAAATTTCCCAAATAAAATAAAATAAATAAATAAATTGATGGCAATAGGATCGCTTCCTATTACATGGTATGTACTTTTTAACTGGCATGTTGGTCTAATGGTTAGTGGTACTGTCTGCTATGACCGAGTTTGTAGGTTCGATTGACACCTATGACAAATGTTTGTATGATGAGCACGATCATTAAAATTTGTTCTATGTCTGGGTGGAATTTATCTATAACATGTATGTATTTAGAAATATAAATGTATATTTATCAGTTGTCTTAGTACTCATAGTAAATGCTCTGCCCCCCTAGCCAAGTTACAAACGATTCGTATCTATTCATTATTTATTTTAATCGAGAACGCCTCAAATCCCTTTGTTTTGACCACGTGACTTATCACCTTTCGCTTAGTCACGTGGTCAAAACAAAGGGATTTGGGGCGTTCTCGATTGTAGAAAGAGAATAGAAGATACGAATCGTTTGTAACTTGGCTAGGGGGGCTGCTTAGTTTGGGCTAGATGGTGTTAAATGAAAATTGTGCAATATTATATTGCACATGAATTCCGAAAGTTAAGGGATGCGTGCTTTGGGTTCGCACTCGAGACCTATCACTCGGCAAGTCGGCAGTCCACTGCTTGCATTTGCTGAGAAAAACAGACAACAATTCCTTTATATATTTATCGACAATCGCAGGAAAACGGCAATCCTTGTGTCTTTATGTTTAAACAGTACATCTGAGGGTCGTTTTCCTTACAAGCAGATCAATGACTCAGAAGATTTCCCACGACTTTAGAACAATACATCTGTCATCCTTATCTAACACTTCTTACAGAAAGGGACAGAGCGGTTGTAGGACCTGGTTACATATAACGAGCAGCCTTGTGTGTACAAAAACATTAATCTTCACTATTGAAGTGATTTACCGTGGGATTTCACTTGCTTATGTCAGAAGAGCCACATTTTTGCTATAATTGTGGCTCTCTAGCAGGGCAACCTATAAACCCTTAATCCCTTATATATTTATAACCAGTGACCGCCAAATTCGGATATTTGGTGACAAATTGACGACTGGCCTGTTGGTCTAGTAGTTAGTGACCCTGACTGCTATGCCGTAGGTCGTGGGATCGATTCCCACCCAGGACAAATGTTTGTGTGATGAGCACGATCATTTGTTCTGTGTCTGGGTGTAATTTATCTATAATATGTATGTATTTAGAAATATATAAGTATGTTTATCAGCTGTTTAGTACCCATAACACAAGCTCTTAGCTTAGCTTGGGACTAGATAGCGTTGTGTGAAAAAGTTGTGGAATATTTATTTATTTTTATTTAATTTGGACAAAATTGGCAGCAAAATATAGGAGAAAACAGATCTTCGCTAGGTGCCCTAGTTTTTGAGATATAAATGTGGCCCTGTTGGGGAGACTCTCTCCAGATCGGCCACCTTTTTTATCTTTTGAACCAATGACTGATAAATTCTGATATTTGGTGACGAACTTGGACAAATTAACGACAAAATTTTTGTGTTATCAAAATTTAAATATACATAAATAATTATATTGTATAACAAGTTACCGTCCTCTATTAGAAATGTAAATTCTTTCAATGCATTTAAAACTCAACTTAGCCAGCACTTCTTTGCAGATCGATCACTTCTGGAGAAATGAATGCATTGGATGGGTAACTATTGCCTTGTACAAACGCCAGCACGTCAAGTTACCCCAATGTGTCAAATTTCTTTGATCGGTTTTCAAACTTTATGTCAAACAGAATAAGGTTCATATTCAATTGGGAAAATTTGACACATTGGGGTAACTTGATGTGCTGGCGTCTGTACTGATGACGAACCTATTGTAGGTAATCTATAATGTATGTTTTTAATATTGTTCTCAAGTAAGTGACATATAACCGAAACCGAAAATCCCTGATGGTGGCCTTGCCAGGGTGACTTGTGTATACCAAAACATTAATCGTCACTATTGAAGTGATTTACCGTGGGAAATCGTTTGCTTGTGTCGTATGCATTACATAAAGCTCTGTAACTAGAATGGGGCATACTTTTACTTTAGCGAATGATTTAGTAGAACGGATGCTTGGTGAAGACACATATCTACTTCACAGGATCAGATATGTACTTTGTGTTTGTGTGCGTGTGTGTTATTGAAGTACCAAGATTGATATACGCAGGTAATTATGTCATTTATGCGAAATCTAATATAATATATAAAATCACACAATCTTTGTTACAAAACACCTCCGAAACGGCTTGACCGATTCTTATTTGTATATATTCAGCAGGTCTGAGAATAGGTTGTAAACTGTTTTTTTAATATGGTTGAACAAAGTTTGCCGAGGCCGTTAGTAAACTTATAAAAATATGTCTAGGTGTTATATATAATTATACAAGAAAATTAAAATTAATTATTTACCACTTTGGAAATTACGTCTGTTTGGTTGTATACCCTTAATCAAATCTGATGATTTGATTAAGGGTATACATTCACAACGAGACCTGATGGTCTCGTTGTGAATCAGGGAGAGGGGGACGGGGGAGAGGGTGAGGGGAGGGGGGGAGAGGGAGAAAGAGGGGTAGGGAAAGGCAGAGGGGGAGTGTGGGGATGGGGTTGGGGAGGGAGAGGGTAGCGGGGTAGGGGAGGGGGAGGGAGAGAGAGAGAAGATTCGGACCAAAAGTTGTAACGAAGACGCCCGGATGGAACGAGGTTCCTTTTGATTTATCTTGAAGGAATTTTACAATTCCAATCGGGCAATTATTTTTCAATCGGGCACGATTCCAGATGGAAAATCGTGCCCGATTGATGGTAATAGGCTCCCTTCTTATCTTGTGGTTAGTAACTAACCTGGTGTCAGAGTTTTAATGCCGCCCATGGGCCTCTGACTTGGCATTACATGCCTTCGAGAAATATCTCTCACCCCCCTCTCTCTCTCTCTCCCTCCCTATTACATGGGACTTTAACATAACTGGCCAAATGTTGGTGAATTACAGGTAAGGCACCACCACTGCCTAAACCTTCAAGGATTACAGGCGCCATGATGTTATGTCTAATTTTTGAATAAATATATTATTTTTTATTAGAAGTTTAGATAGATAGGTAGGTACTCATAATTAAGTTGAGGACCTACTCCTTACTCAATTTATAGTAGTCACGGTAAAAGTAAGCATTCTTAGTTGCCTTGCCTAGTATAAGGTAATGTTAACATAGTTTAGCACTAACGGTTTCAAGTCGACACAATATTATTGTCGCTACGTGGTTTCCTGCTGCGTGCAGGTACCCACATATATAGTAGGTACCTATACATACTTACAATATGTAGATACCGTTTGAACTTTCCCCTCTAAATGGAAAACGAAAGCAACACGAACATCTTTCCTTGACAAACACTATCTTAAGAACTCCAGTTAATTAAGCTGCAGCGCAATTCTGAAAAATATCTCCATGAAAATGTGGGTGAAGGCGAAGGTTATTTTTTTAAATTCACAGGTGTCATCAGCGGCAGGTGGCAATGAAAAGATAGCAATAGTTTGGCTGGAGAAAATTGGTAACAGTGCCTAGAAGAGTCAACGCGGAAGGAATATATTAAGTTAACAGTATTTTGAAGCTTTATCAATTCTATTTATCACCTAACAATACGTATATTATCTACCCACAAACTGTCTCAGTAACAACTGTGTTATAACCTTAACCCGCGTCTAGTGGGCGCATAACGTTACGTTATAAAGATTACATTCACGCACGCAGAGTTGACTCATCTTGAGTCTTGACATACTGAGGTTTTGATAACTGCTAGCTACACTACACGCCTACCTGTAATTAAAAGTTAAAACAATGGCGTTACGAAATAAAGGTACAGACGCCAGCACATCAAGTTACCCCAATGTGTAAAATTTTCCCAATTGAATGAACCTTATTCAGTTTGACATAAAGTTGAAGAACGATCAAAGAAATTTGACACATTGGGGTAACTTGATGTGCTGGCGTCTGTACCTAATCGTCGAAGATGATTTACGAGGAGCGTCATAAAGATGACCTGAAATTGCTTGACTTATGAAGTTTGTCTGCGATTCGCCCCTGCATCATCTTTTCAGCCACAAAAATCGTCCAATCATGCTGGACATAAAGGTTTACAACTGCCCCTGCGCTGCTCTTTTGCAGGAGCTTTAATTTGTATAAGTTATTTCATCACCACAGTTCTCAAAACGGTCATGGAAAACATCGTAAATGTTCATGCAGGCATGTTTTAGCACCAAATATTCAATCAGACATTTACCAACCCGCACTGGGCCCGCGTGGTAGATTACGGCCCACTTCTTCTCACAGAGAGGAAGCGTGTCCCAGCCGTGGAAACGTTATTACTTTAACTAGAGGTCATTCGAGGTAAATGTCTTTTCATAACGTTTTGTCTGTCTGTCAATAAAACACTTAAGAATTAAAGATTGGACTGGCAGTCTCGCTTTCCCGTTTATAATCCTCTTGTACATACAATATACTTTTTGGTAGATGAGTAAACTATTACTTTCAATAACATTTTTTTCCAAGTTAAGTGTGAAATGTTATGAAACGTAATCGCAGCTTATAATGTCATAACATGATAATCGATTTTATGGCATAATCAATTGTTATGAGGCAATTGTGAGGTAACTTTTTAAATGTTTTTGCGTCTGTGCATTCACCTGACATGACTTCTGACCAAAACAGTTTCGGGTCAGTGCCAATTAATGTATTGGCAATATGATTATTCTGAAAATCAGCATACACCTAGGTATAGTTTAGGAGGAATGAGCGACCCGAAACAAATTGATAACTATTACTTGAATTAACTGAAGAGGATTTTCTGTTCGGTTTTAGAGGTATGAGTAACAGGGTGTAAAGTTCCTCATTCCTCATAGAAAAGGGAGGATCCTCCGACCAGACGAGTGTTTACATTAAAATCGTGTGGATTTACTTATGGAAGGTTCATATCTGACAAAACATGTGTCGCGTATTATCGGTCGCATAACGCCAGAACAGACAAATGTATAGAAAAACACTTGACCGTTCACACTCAACCGATGATACGTTACGCGGTGTCCTGCGTGAGCGACGAACGCGACGCGATGCGACGCTGGGAACGCAACGAATGCGATCAACTCAACCAACGGCATGCCCTACTTGCGGCCTATATTACAGTCTGCGACGAGACGCGACGTAACGCGGACTTGTTTCGAGAGCGACCAGATGCGACACCTCATTAAATATGAACTTCCAAGCAAAATTGTACTGTACTTCTCCATGATTCGAGAAGTACCTAATGACCAAAATCACGTAGGACATTTGTCGCGTGTATCATCGCGTCGCAGTACGTCGCGTCGTGTTGCGTCGCGTCGCGTCATGTTCGTCGCTCACGCAGGACACCGCGTCAGTGCGTCGAGGTACATTGTCGCAAACGCTCGGCGCATGTTCCGTCAGATATGAACCTTCGAACCTTCCCTTACATACCTTTACCTGATGTAGGACGTCAGTAGTTAGTTCGTATGTGGCGAGTTAGATGTCGCTACAAGTTCAACATTATTATAATTAGGGTGTATTCAGTCAAGCTGTATCTGTATGACTAATTCTTTCTATAATAAATAAATGATTTGATTTGATTATACTGTTAATAACAAGGAGTCGATAATAATAATAAGATAAGAAAATCAAGTATATTGACTTGGCTCGCGAGGCTCTCGACATGTGGGATGTGGACTCAGCAATCATTGTGCCGATAGTCGTGTCTGCCAATGGCTTAATAGCAAAGAGCCTCGACCAATACCTGAAGAGGCTCTCGTTGGGCGGCTGGATCAAGCGTTTGATTCAGAAAGCAGTGCTTCTGGACACGGCTCGCATTGTTAGGTTAGGAGGTCAGGGCTCCCTGGAGCCCTGACCGCCGGTAGCTTGGACCCTGTTCCCGATACCGGTGGGCTACTATTTTTTATATTTTTAAATGTTTTTTTTTACATTTCAATATTTAAAAATGTATTTAGTAAGAAATCAGAATGAATAAACGGAATAATAATCAAATTAAAGTCATTAAAAAGTCCTTGTATGTAGAAAACAACTCTAAACTATCCACCGCCTTTGTGTGTACTTTTGAGTGTAAGTACCTACTTTTTTGTTCCAAATTTATCACGTACTGATGTTAATACTTGTCGATAAGCAAACTGTCCTATTTGGTAGGTTAAATAAAACAAAATGTAACTACTACACATATGAATATTTTATTTAATCGTGAAATACATATTATATAGAACAGATCCAGATCCAGATAGTACATAGAATACAGATAATTATATAACGTTTGATTCAACTTAGTAAGTACGAGCCTCCCGGTGCTATTTTGATATTTTTGACAGTTTTGACAGCATAGGTACAGATTAAATATAGAATTTAAAAAAAAGTGCTATTGCCGTTGGCACAATCATGGTGTCTCACCCAAAAAATCTGCTAAATAAAATTGGTTCATTGACAAACATTAAAAATGTTATTTATTGTACTGTCTAAACAAATCGAAGGCAATAATAACAAAAATGATTTTAGTGATAGGTACTGTCAATGTCATGTCGTAATTCGGAAAATGTGATTGATAACATCTATGAATTTGTAAGTATACGATGTTACGTAGAAGTTTGCTTAGATTAACAATAAAAGCGGTGAGAGGCATCAAGGTCGTACATCACTACAGATCATAGACTATTAAAATATTAATTATTATTCAATTTTATATATTCATGCAAAAGCTATGCAATTACACATCCCATAGAAACGATTTAAATCTGAAAATATTACTTAGACATATACATAGACTTATAATACTTATTAAATTTCCAAAAAAAAAAAAATTGACACAACACTCAAGAAACACAGAAATAATCAGATTTCAATATTCAAAACTTAATTAGATTCAGAAAATAGATAAAATTCTTCAAGGTCCGTCAAACGTGTTAACAGTAACAATAGTCTAAGGATAAAACAAAAGGATGGACCTAACACTCAACTGTTTCATCACTTTTCTTCCTTCCTTCCACATTCCCTTTAAATATCACTATTAGATGGATAAGTACAACAATTCGTCTAATTCTAGGCAATTCGGTTTAGCGATAGAATGCTATATGAGTGCGATTTCAAGCGTCACTTTTCTATGGCGAGTACTTTAAAAAAAACCGTTAGTACAAGTTAGTGATGAAAAAAATCGCACTAATATACGCCTATATACACGAAAAGTTACAAATTCTGAGGCGAATTTTAACCCTTTGTTAGGATGATATTATTATAACATTCATTTATCTTCTATTTATAGTTATTAAAAATAATACCCGCTGTATAGAAATGGCATTTTCATTTTGTCAGTTATTAATATGTCCAGAGTTTTTAACTCTCCGTGTAAGATAATATGTTACAATTATTATTCCCTATTTATATAAATTGTTATTTGTTCATCAAAGATGCCAAACCGTTTATTTGTTGTTTCACAGCCTTATTGAGTCTTGGTGGTACAAAAATTGCTGTTTGAACTCTGTCCTCATAAATAATGTTAACATTATTGTATAAATATTTTTTTATAACCAGATTGATCTCTGGTTCGGAAGGTCAATTATCTATATAAAGATGGAGGATTTAAAATCCATAATAATACAATTTGAGGTTCTAACTTTCGATTTTTATTTATTAGCCATTTATATTATATTGCCGTTATTATCGATACTTTGTTCAGTATCGTTAGCGATGGTATGTTCTGCTATAAATATAATATGTGAGCAGATATTTTTTACGATCGCAGCCGTTTTGGCAGTATAATATAGACGACTCCGATGTTGTACACAGATCACAATTTAATACACCTAAAGAGATAACATTGAGCAAGCCAAAAAAAAACAGATTATTTTCTCCCAACCTTCCATTTTGTCATCTATCACGTTCATAAGAGATTCCAAGGACAGAGTTAAATAATAACGTTATCAATAAACTAAGAGGCGGGGAATGAATAAGATGCGTAATTGTTTTTAGTACAACTCGTGACGATATTATCACAATAAAAAATAAACACTCAATTTGTGTTGTCATAATTATTTTAGTGTTCTTAATACCAGACCGTACGAACAAGAGTGACCTTTTAAAAAACAAAGTTATTCGTCGATTAGCTTTACATGTGTAAAAAATGCTTAAACGTCGAAATTATACTCTTTCGATACAATAATACACTACGATTTATTTTCTAGTTCTCTATGGCACATAGATTGCTCGTCCTTACGATTCAAATTCAAAACATTTTAAGCGCGAGACTCATTAGATATCAATCTAAATCAGTGGTCGAAATACAACCGTTTGATTTGATCTTCCATTTCTCCGTGTTCGCAATATGCCCATAAACGGGAACAAAGGTTTCTCTTCACATCTAAGTATATCGTACAAGACATTTACCATTGAAAAGGCTGTTTTAATCTCTATGCATGTCATCAAAATATAGTCTGTCTAAAAGGTGGCTTCGAGGAAAATGTTACTGCCACATTTAATCCAGTAGGATTGTAGATTTTTTTTTAATTTTGTCTTAGATTTGCGCTAATGGTTTTATTTTAAACGAACACTTTTTCAAATAATTCTTGTCCGTACGATTTGATTTCTTAATATTATTTTGTTTTTAATATTTATAACGTTGTTATTATGATCTTAGCCTCTTCTATTCATTTCTCAGTCTCAGGGAATGTATGTTGGTAAGTCTCTTCGTTGCCTTACAAATTATGTTCATACGCATTCGAACTTTTATAAATGTCATAAAAAATATTTGAAGGAAATTATTTAAACATTTTTATTTTATATAGTTTTATAGTGCTGTAAGTTAAAGAATACTTAGTAACTACAAACTATTTGAAGCAATAACTTTATTGGCCTCTTATATTGGCCTATTCGTCTTGTTCAATTGAGACAGGGAACTATTGTCGCTAGATGAAAAATACAATTCTAAACATTTTAAGAGTTTCATGATTACTTATCTAAAACGACAACGCATTTGTCTATAAGACAGTTTAGAGAGCTTCTATTACAATTTTTAATTTAATGATTTAGATCAGTAACATCATTGATCAAGGCTGTCATTTGTATGCCGTTGAGAGCTCCTACAGCACACGTAAAGGTTACTCTGTTGAACGCAGTCTAGCAAACCTTCGTGCATGAAAACAGATGCATCTTGTAAGAGTTTACATTACATACCCTTCTTGTTTAGTTTTATAATGCGTTTAGATAACTGATAGAGTTGCCATGGCGGTGCAGTCTGTCAGTGCACTGTTTGAAGCGGCGCTGTTGTCCATTTTTATTTACCGCAGTGTTTTAAGTTTCAGTATCAAATACCCGTATTGAAATATACATTTACAACACTGTCCCAATCAAACAAGACTTACCTATTACTAATAATATAATAATAACTTCTAAAATTGAAAATATTTTGAATTTCGAATGTTTTAGTTGTAACGTACTATAAAGGCATATGTGAGAGTTTTTTGTCTTTTTTGTTCTTTATCATGATCACAAAGATTGTGCGTGACTATACTTTAGAGATTATTTTTACACTTCGACTTATTATTTTGATTATAAAGTATCGGGTGTTTTATTAGGATAATAGTAATTAATAATACGTATTCTGGAAGCCTGATTTATATTATTTTAACTGTATATTTTTACTATCAGCTACATATTTGAATAATAATAAATAAATTATTTTTATAATTTGAAATGTCAAAATCAGGCTGTCAGAAACAGGGCTAGAAAATATGTTAAGTTATGTTGGTATAGAACGGATGCGGTATTAAATAGAGGTTTATTTCGATTCGTCGAATCCGCATACCTACATTCGCTGAACGAGCGGTTTGTCAGTCTATACTTTCAAATGCATGAATGTTGGGGGACGGACTATTATGTTATCCTGATATTGCGGAGGTTTATCGCGAATGTACGAACGCTGGCGCAACTTGGGACACCCCTATCGCCAATTACGTTAATCACTTACACAACACAAGCAGTTTACTAATCGATTAGATCGATCAGTCCAGGAATATACGGATTGTATCACACATGGCATTTTCTATTCGACTATATTAATATAGATTTCGATTGCGTTTTAGTCTCGGGAATTATCATACAAGGTAATTTATAGGAAGTAAACCTACACCGAGAAAAAACTCACTTGCAATCGTTTGAAATGTTGACCCCTAGCTACGCCCATGTCGTCGAATACTCATTATCGTTCGTTCAAATCGTTACTCTTAATTGTAAAAACGCTTTTCGTCGCAGCGAACTACTGTCTCGTCAATATTAACAAAAAAAAAATGCATATTTTAATATTTTGTTTAATCTAGATTCTAGCTGCATTGGTTCATAAGTCTGCCTACTTTCTCTAATAAAATATTCCTATATTCGTTTTGTCTTTTTATAACGTTCTCAAACATGTTTACATTTCACATAAGCAGTGGCACTTGTACAATAAAAATGACTGTATTTCATACAGTATCGCGAATGTTCGCTTAAAGCTTTACGTTGATATAAATTATGTATTTGTAATACTTTGTTATTCATTTTGTGCAATGTTCGTGAACCCGCCTATTTATCGTCTGTTCTATATGTACAATTTTCTACGGGTCCCCTGACTAGATAGATGTTAACGTTCTTTATACACTTTTTAGCTCACACCAAAATTACGCAGAAAATTGTTTGGTCAATGTCGCTATAATGATGTTGCGTTTTGTGCGAATTGTAGCTAGGCGACTTCGTTTTTTGGCGCGTGTAATTCGTCTTAGTCGTAATCAAACCTGCTTGCTAATAATACTGTTTAGACTTTAACATTTTCTATATTGTCTTGTACCGCATCAAATAAGAATGTGAGCGAGCAATAACTTGTAATAAATACTCTTTGATTCAGGAATGTTTTTCAAATATTTATAAAATCTATTAACGATATATTTAAACAGATCTATACTTCAATAACTCTTCGCAGGCTCCATTACAACTGTTGACGTGTTATCATTAAAAAACTTTTTTTCTCTAACATTGCAATTATTACAACTACATGATAAATTCGCGATTTTTGAGAGATGGTGCCAGTAAACATATCATTCGGCCTTTCTCTATGATACCTATGTTATTACAGTTCTATTACTAAGGAAACAAAATTAAAGCGAATATTTATCGAAACAAATTATAAAAATGTTCATTTTAGGCAAGGTGGGGTAGTATTACGGCGTGTTTACACTAGTTGTTTTACCGCTAGGACTAGTCAACTATTAATATTTTTATACAAAAATGCGGTACGTTATTCGCGGTCATTCAGTTTAGTTACAACGCGTCAATACCGTGATGAGAATTGACGATAAAGCGACTGGTTTAAATGGACCATAACATAAGTAAATGTCCTATAAATATGGTTATAGTAATTTCTGATTAGAATTTTGGTATAAACTTTGTTTGTTCACGTGTTTTTCTTATATTACAGAAACGTCTTTTACACATTATTATTATTACAGAAAAAAATCGTTCTTTTAATACTTATTAGAGAGAAATCTACACTTAGAGCTTATTTACAGCGTGTTGTTATTTATAAACACATCTAAACACATCAGTGATTGTTGATAAACACATTAATATATGAAATCGTATTATTTTTAAAAATTAGAAACGTGCTCACAATTAAATATTTGAATCAGGAACTCTTTTTTTCTGTTATTTCGTACTAAATATTTTTCGAATGTATGTAAAAATAGTTGGTATCTATAGGTACCTCTGGAATCAGTACTTTTGTTCAGGTACTTGTTTAGAGTGTCGTTTACGCGAGAAGAGTTTCTCGACGAGGCGAATTATCGCACTCATGTTATTAAATTTAGTTAAGAAACGAAAACTCGAACGAATACGTCACACAAGACTGCCAAAGCGAATTTGACCACCATTTCCACGGTGCAATTTTCTCTTTTGTGGCCTATTGGGTGACTGGCAATTAGTGACCGATACATGAACACGTGATTGTACTCATGAATACGAATAACTTTCCCAAAGAAATTTTTTTATACTCATTAAGTTTCAATGAATTCAATTACGTCAGTACTGCACTACGGGAGCGGTGGGGGTGGCGGGGGAGCGTATGACGCTACTACTACTACATTTTGCCCTTCCCGAGGTCAGACTATCAGCTGATAGATCGTGCCGATTCGTGCCTACTGTGATCGATCACAGGCGCGCGCGCGCGTGAATTTCAGACAGCGTTTTTTTATTTTATTGTGTCATAAGTTATTGTGTATAAAAAAAAAGTTTACTTGGGAAAGTTTATTGAAATCATGAATACAATCACGTGTTTAAGTATCGGTCACTAATTACCAGTACATAATACAATTGGAGCGGCAATAGCCAAATGGTTATGGCGTTGGATTGGCAATTGAAAGGTCGTGAGTGCGATTCCCAGCACTATTGACGTCGTGAAGTCACTCCAGACACAAACATATTTAGCTTAGTTACTGTTGGAGGGTTTAACAAGACTACTAGTAATGTGCAACCCACATTGCGTGTAAGCCGGCGTCGTTTGAGACGTTGTTTTTTTTATAGTTGCTCAAACTTATGGTATGCCACAAGCAATTATATCGCGCCGGGTATATAAGGCCTTATGATATGGCAACTACAAATCCAGATTTATTGATTATTGTTACCAATTTATAAAAGCAACGCATTAGATGAGAGTTCCGTACTGTGAACACGAGGTTTTTTTTTCTCTCCTTTAGATTATCGCCAATTTGAGTCGAGAAAGTCTTATCGTGTAAATGAGACTTATGGTCTGTGCAGACTGGCAGACAGCACTAGTTTTTAAAAGTATCAATTGAATTTAATATTTACACAATCGAAATAAGGTATATATTTCAATGCTCAGTCATCGTCGCCGCTCCAAAGACAGCTGCGCTGCGATTTTCGAAGATCAATCACCAAACATTGAAGTATATACCTTATATCGATTTGATAAGTATTAAATTCCCGTGTTCCAGTGTGCGCAAGCCATTAAGCGGTATAAGAAAATAATTGAACACTACGGTGCGCATAAATTAATCACAGAAGCACTTATAATTTTGCTAATAAATCTTTATATATTTGTAAATGTATTTTTATACGCCCGCGGTTCATTCTAATACCACTCAAAATACTGATAACAGGGGTATTTCTTGTATATGTTAACAGATCGCTCGCATTTTGGTAACAGATATTAGATATGCGATCATATTCATATAAGATATACCTTTTAATACTTTATACCTAGTCAGTAACGATTATTGACACATTTTTGTCAAGTACAGAGATTTTTCCCGACAACTTTAGGCCATCAATAGTTGAGTTATACAAACTTTCGGCTCTAAAATCGATAAATTTTACATTTATAGAGCGAAAAACATTTTTTTTATACTTTTTATATTTTACCTAGAACTACGGGTATAATATTAAAGATATAATGAAATCATAACATTATTTGTAGTATATACTAAACCGAAAAAAGGTTGTTGCACTTATCATTGTGAACAACTTTTTTTCATGACTTTAAAGGGGTAATTCCCGTATTTTTAAAAACGTTCGTATTCCAATCTCAAGTCTCAATCTGTCAAAACAAAAAACGTTTAATTCCCCTACATTTTTGACATTGATTGTTGCTGACATGAAAATTTTAATATGGAATTCGTCCCATAAAAAGAGTTGTCCATAGCGTTGAGTGCAAAAACTATTTTTTCGTATTTAGTATATACCAAAAATAATGTTGTATAAAACTTAAAAACCCATGCCTTTTTTTGTTTATCTAAACTCGTTGGCTACTTTCAATATAATAATAATAATAATGACATAGCGTAGAATTAATTTGTAGAATATATTATTAATTTCTGTTGTTCATCGCTTTATTAATATTATAAGATTGAAAGCAACACGTTACATGTTGTAAAATTATCTATCAAACAATTAAAGACTCATCTAAATTGGATTATTAAATTTTTAATACTGTTTGAGATTCTATATTTTCATATGAGCAATTAGTCAAAATAAATAGTAAAGTATATAACGAAAAAATATATTGTAATCTGTCAAATGATATGCAAATGCTCCAAAAATCAGTCAATAATTAAAAACAATAGCATCAAAAGCCGTTTCTTAAGTAGTAATCCAACTTAGACTAATCCGATACCCTCTCTTTGCCGCAATTTCGACTTTATTCCAATTATCACAAGGTGTTTTATCGAAATTGAATACTTAGCAGATATGAGTCTTCTGTAATCCGCTGCTGCAGTTCACCACTCGTTCTGGGAACGACCTGTATAAATAATAAGCTAAAATAAACATACAGCGTAAACAATTAGAGTTCATATTTGGACTGGCTGGATAGTTGCTTTGTCTTCCTATGTAGAGCTAAATCGTTTGAGGGTACTGCTCAATCCCTATTCTATGTCTAACACTTGTAAATATCAACATACTTTTAACGTGATAACGTCTTATTATTCGATGAATGCCGGTTGCACGCACAAAAAAGCATGACTCATTGTCACGTACCGCCTGAGCCAAGCGTGCAAGCGAGAGAGCGCAATAAGTGATAGAGGCACGATCGGATGACGTTATCACGTAAAATAATCGTCCGCAAACCCAATTTATAAACATCCATTTCATACTTTTTATAACCATTTACCATTTTAAATACGTTTTTTTCTATCCATCGCTCCTTGGCTCGCGTTAAATCTCAAATCTCATATCTTTATTGCATTCCATAATGTATAAGTGTGGCAGGTATTTAAAATAGGAACGATTATGGACCCTGTTGGGCACAGCAATATTTCAAAAAGAAGAGTAAGTAGTAGGAGAGGAAGAGCACTTTAATAATATTTCTCAGTAAATAATATGTAAAATTAAATATTAATAATATTGAAATATTTTTGTTATTTAATTATATTAATTATTAATTACATCCAAAATATTGTAAGTAAGGTTATCTAATTATTATTTATTATATATATATTTGGTATTCAAGTAATTTATAATTTTTTAATATTATTTATTACCTGTTTTTTTTTAGGTTTTTGGAATTTGACAATAATTCGAGCTCGAGTACTCAGCGAGGTCCATTGCAACATTGATATTTTTTCTAAAAAAGAACAAAAAGCTTTAAGAATACTTACGTGTGCCGACATAGGTCCCGACAGGCGCCCTGGTCTCGGCCACCACATAGTCCGCCCGCTGCAGGCAGGTCGCGCGCCCGCGCAGTGCGGGGTGCAGCTCCGACATACGCGTGGGAGTCCACGGGTACTCTATGGACTTGTTGACCTCCTGCAACCAAATGACAGGTGCTTTGTTTATATTAGACCCTGACTAAAATAGACCGGGAAGACTTGAAATGAGGCGTCTGCGGCGGAGATACAAAGAGTCATAGCCAAAAACAGTAGGTAGCTGAGATAGCTTTTGATACTCAAAAAATCAAAACGCACTATGTAAAAGACTGATATTCAGAGGCATCTGGTTAGACTGAAGACTAGAAGCTAACTGCAACATGCAGTTCCTGTTATGTTAGTTCTAAAAAGGCTAGGCCGATGCATTGTGTCCGGATGTGCTTCGATGCCCCATCCACCTGGTAGATGATACCTCTATCACATTCTTGAAGATTCATCATAAATTATAAATAAATAATAAATAAATATTCCACCACTTTTCACACAACGCCATCTAGTCCCAAGCTAAACTAAGAGCTTGTGTTATGGGTACTAAATAGCTGATAAACATACTTATATACTTCTAAATACATACATATTATAGATAAATTACACCCAGACACAGAACAAATGATCGTGCTCATCACAAAAACATTTGTCCTGGGTGGGAATCGAACCCACGACCTCCGGCATAGCAGTCAGGGTCACTAACTACTAGACCAACGGGCCAGTCAAAAATCATCATTATCATCAGCCCACAGTAATCTGTTGGTCATAGGTCTGCCAGCAGTATTTCGCAGGTCGTCATACCACCTAGCCGGAGGACGTCTACAACTCTAGAACTATGCTGCATGCGAATAGAACTCGCATTCAACAATATAACTCACTCGCCTGAAACACACGTTTTATTAACCTTGTTCATAAAAATCGCTAATAAAATAATTATAGGTTTAAAATAAATTTTCCTTAAGTTAATAAACACATATGTAGTAAAGTTATTTGTTGGGTACTAGAATTATTATCTATTTAAGATTTATTTATGGCCTTTATATGTAACTAGGTATAAGATAATTGCGTAAAAAATTTAATAAAGATTTGATTTGACATTTTCCATGCTCTGCTGGGAAATGATCTGCTAAGTTCACGCATACGTTCTACCCAAAGAGATTTAAAATACTATAGAGCGGGCATGTCAAGGAAATGTCATACAAAAACTTTGATCCCATGTCTCAGTAACGCCATCTAGAATAATATATGAATATTGGAGCGGCAGCGGAGCGTACTACAAAAAACTCATAGACTTGTATCCAGCAGGACACACTTTTTCGGACCAAAATTTTGTTCGTGATGTCCGGTCTATAGGTATTGAATGTCTTTGGTCCTACCCTACGTTTGCCAAGTCGCGGACTCAACACACGTTGACACGTTGACACACGTTGACCCCAAGCGGTGGCAGGTTCTTCGCGAGATATGTCCGACCTGAAGATTCAACCTGTCAATAAAACTATGTTCTACAAGTTTCACAAAACAGTGCAACTCACACGTATGAGGTCCGGGTCGACGTGTGTCGGCGAGTCTCCGCACAGTACTCGTATGGCCCCCTCTTCGCTCAAGTTGATCATGTTCTGGAACCTCTCCTGCTGGTAGTATATAGCTGACAGTTCCAGACGTTGAAGATTTTTGCGCAGGCGCACGAACCCAAGGACGTCGTATTGCCATATCCAGTAGCCTGGAATTAGAAATAGTGCAGATGATTAAATAACTGTCTCGCTTGAGATTTACGAATCAGAATTGTTTGACGGCACGTTTGGAGTTGTAGCTGAGTGCTGGCTGCTGCGCTTCGTAGCGCGGGTTTGATTTTGAACAAATATTTGTATGTCAACAGGTAGATCCGAGTTTGTGCATATGAGTTTAAATATTAATAAACGCGCGATACAGAGTAAATTCCTAGTGTAGAGGGTATTTTATGTATTTTTGCACATTAGTACGAAAAAACGAAAATATGGCTATTATGTCATATAGTGTTTACAAATTGTACATTTGTCTTGCTTATTCCTCATTTGTGATGTGTTAATATTACGAACTAGCTTCTGCCCGCACTTTCACCCGCATAAAAAGCAACTTTTCCACATTAGCACATTATTAAGAACACACTATCGGTATAAAAGTATCCTACATGTTAATCCAGGAAATGGTCTATCAGTGTGCCAGTTTTAGTTAAAATCTGTTTAACGGTTTACGCGTAATTGAATAACAAACATTAAAACATCTTCACAAACTTGTACATTTATAAGTATATAGAATAACAGTAAGATAATTTATTATGTCTAAACACATAACACATCACACATCTCAGAAGGGATAGGCAGAGCTGTACCTACAGAAATGGCGAGTGCATACCTCTGCTTACCCTTTTAGTGAGTACAGGCGTGATATTTTGTTCAGAAACTCACCGTGTATGACGAGTCGCTGTAGTTTGTTACATTGCCAGCACATGAGCACAAACGGGTTCACTTCTGAATACGTATCGGGGTTCGGAGAGTACTGTTGGAAATAAGAAAAACAGTGCAATGTAATACAGTGAATTCTGCAGTTTTATTCAGACGGAAACAACGATAATTATGAAATACATTATCGTCATTTGCCTAGCCTTTGCAAAACTACGCTGAAATTGACTTTCGAGTCCTACCGAATGCAGTTAAGTATCCTTGTTTTACATGGAGTGACTGCATATTATCTCTTACCTGTAACCCAGGTAACTGAGTAACATGTTATTTCTTGGTTGTCAGTCTTCCGATTCTTTTGACTACTTTTAACAACAGCCACAAATGGTAACCGGACCAACGGCTTAACATGCTTAGATCTATGACAGTATTTACAAGAGCCAGAACTTAAAAGAATCAAAAAAGATCAATAAGAAAGAAAAAAGAATCAGAAGAAGAAAGAAAGAGTCAGAACTTAAAAGTCTGACAACCAATATAACCAGAGGGTATTGTGTTTAAGTTTAAGTTTTATTTATTTCCAAAAAATGTTTTACAAAGGTTTACATAGTTATATGGGCTATATATTTTTACACAATTATTTAAAAATAGCATCCATTGCCGAACTAGGTTAAAAACCTGTATTTCAGCATATGGCGCCACTCCCCGCAGGAAAATTGGATCAAACTAGCCTTCCTAATGTAAGTAAGGCAACGTAACTATAAATTTACTACAATAATTAGGAGAAAATACAGTGCTAATGAGTAATGAACCTCTCTTCGTTGCCTTGCTATTAAACAGTTGTGAAAAGGCTATAGGCATGTTCCAAATTTAAAATGAAGAAACGTAATTCGATAATAGTTTCGATTTACAATATGTAGTGTATAGTTACCGCTGTCTGATGCAAGGGCCTGACGACTCGGTGGTACGGGTCGGTGGAGTCGTAGGGACTGTCTACCCACATCACCTCACGAATCGAGTTTTGGAACTGACGAGACACGTGCGATATTAGGGGGTTGTATAGCTGTAACGAACATAATGTTATTAGTTTTTTAATTGCCGATCCCAAGTATTATCACGTAGGGCTGGGGTCTGACATACTCTGTAATTGACGCACATACCCATATGCATTTACTCACTCACTCACATATACACACACACACACACACACACGAACACACACAGTCATACTCTCACCACACACCCACCATCCATTGTCATATTGATTACTAAAAATTAATTATTGTACTTTGTTATTTAAGAATGACACTGAAATATTTGTACACCATTATGTTATGGTAGAGTGTAGAGAACTTTAAAAATATATTATCACCATACTATTCATGTAAAACCACATTCTTACAAATAAATAAATTCTATTCTATTCTATTCTATATATTATAATACCTAAGTTGATATCCATTATTATCATTTATTTGTATTGAAGTAAGTACTCTTCCATAAACAGAACACTTAATTACTGTATCTAATATAGTTAATTTAAGTCCAATTGTAAAATTGAGGGGACCTGGTGACCCGTAACACAGGTATCCAGTACCTATCTCGGGCACCAGTCTCCTGATGTATGTACAGACGCCAGCACATCAAGTTACTCCAATGTGTAAAATTATCCCAATTAAATATGAACCTTATTCTGTTTGACATAAAGTTGAAAAACGATCAAAGAAATTTGACACATTGGGGTAACTTGATGTGCTGGCGTCTGTACCATTTGTGGAGAGAAAATAAATGTTTTTATTATTATTATTTTATTAATTAATTCGCGTGAAATACGTTGACGACTGTGACACAGGTAGGGCTCAGAAGATTTCTGTGGTAGATTGCGCGGCTCCGTTTGTGTCATTATACACTATTTGAGCAAATAATCAATTGATTTCAAATGAAATTTATCTCATCCATACTTAAGCTCACGCCTTTTTCTCATGGGGGTAGGCATCAACTACAAAGCGCCATATGCTACGATTCTTACATACTTCTTTTGCTCCGTTTACATTTTATACATGTTGTCATACACACACGCCGGTTGCGAGTACTACGCACCTGACCTTTCTGAAGAACCTCACCAATAAGGTCTATGCATGTCCTTCTAGGCCCCTCCCGGCTTTTTCACTTACATCTGCCTTTCGTTAGTCGCCATTCATTCATCCTTTCAACGAGACCAAACCATCTAAGCATACTCTTTTCAATTCTTGTCTCAAATATTATTTAATTTTTAATTACATAAATAAAGCAAAAAGTACATTTCAAATTAAATAAAAATTATAAGTGTTCTAACGTACATTACAAATTAATTTGATGTGCTCCTAAACCTAGCCCCAAGTTTGGTGCCCTAACCATTCATCAATTCCTATAATATTGTTATTTAGAGCTTTAGCTTTTAAGTATCCATTACATAAAACGAAAAACAGCAGTTTTGAAGGCAAGGTTAGCGCAGTGGCTGAGCGATTAACTCTTGCCCTGCTTGCCGCGGGTTCGATACCCGTACGGAACAAATATATGGCCCAGAGATAGCTGTTCCGGGTCTGGCTATTTACGTATGTGACATTAAATGTATGCAAACGCAAACACGATGCGGGAGACATTACTAGTACGGAAAGTCGTTATTAAAAAAAAACATTGTACTCACAGATTTACAAAACATTACTTTCAGCGAGATTAATGTCAATCCTTCCACTAGAACTTTCTGTATGATAGCATCGAATCTCCTGTATGGCACACCAATCTGTAACAAAAAATACAACATTATGACAAGTAAACGATGGATAAAATCAAAATCAAAAGTCATTTGTTCAAATTAGGCTGAGGATCAGCACTTTTAGAACATCAAAATTACATAAGACAGTCCCCCAAAACATTTTCAGCAGTTGTTACAGGTACTCAGAAGCTCCGGTCTGATATCCACTTTAATCTAGAGGGAATCGCCTTACCCAGTAACTGGGTTGAGGAGGTAAGTAGGTATTCGCCAGTTATGTTTGAGCCCCGTGTAATAGGAGGCGAGTTTTTTGCCATTAATTAGGTATTAATGAACTGACTTCCGGCCATACATTGTTTTCAACTAAAATAAAATAATACAACTAAATGAAATCCACATCATTTCATAAAATAAATTGCTGAAATGGTTACTACTAAATGTGACTTCTGCAGTAAAAATAGACTATAGTAATTTCGGCGTCTATCGTAATTGTAACATGCTTGATTGTACTTTCGCTACAAAGTATGCATTAAACATAACCATTTTTAACTTCCGTCTAATGCTATTGGAAATGGAGTATATATGGTGTTGTGTGAAAGTTGTAAAATATTTATTATTTATTTACTTACAATATTAACAGCGACATTCAGTGGAGTTTCATAGAAGTCGTCCAGCCCGATCCAGTCGACTACACTGTAAGAATCAGGTATTTTCTTGTTTGTGATGTTTATTGATAGACAGCGGAAATTGGCGAGACTAGATAACGTTTCCAGTGCGCATGTGGTAACCTGTTCGACGTCCGCTATTATGTGCTGAAATAAGAAATCGATATTAGCACAAACTTCACAGGATATAGTTTAAGAATTCTCGTGTCACAGTGTTTGTTACAAATCTCCTCCAAAACAACTTGACCGATTCTTATAAAATGTTGTGTGTACATTCAGTAGTTCTGAGTATTGGACGTTAACTAAATAAAACTAGTAAATGGATAGAATTCAAAAGTTTTTTTACATTGTATGTTGAGTATGACATATTACGAAGAATGTACCTATATAAAATTTGTACTGTCGAGGATAACTCGTCAGAACTTTAACAAAATTTTATCCATATAATACCTCTTGAAACAGTTTTTTGGGGAGGGGGAGGGGAGGGGGAGGGGAGGGGAAGAAGGAGGTGCGAGGGGAGGGGATAGGGGGACGGGTAGAGGCAGGGGTCGGGAGGGGTTAGGGAGGGGAAACAGAGGGAGGGGAGAGGGAAGGGGAGGGAAGGGGAGGGAGGGAGAGGGAGGGGTTATGGGAGGGGCGTGGGAGGTGTGGGGGAATGGGAGGGAGGGGGAGAAGAGGAATGGGTAAGGGGAGAGGGGGAGGAGAGGAATAGGGAGAGGGGGAGGAGAGGAATGGGGAGGGGGAGAGGAGTTGATAAAAAATGCTATGCAATAGCTTTACCGCGGCAGTCTCCGAGTGCCACACGTCATTTTTTATTGTGTGTGCATGGTTCACACAAAAAAAAATAAGATGACCTAAAAATTTCCTCTTTTTTTGAAGTCTAACCTAACCATAGCAAGCAACCAAATGATGAGGCATATATAAATATAAAGTTATACTTACAACGATTGACGAGAACTGCATCATGCGTTGATTGGCTCTTGCTAAGATATTGTCGTCGGAACTCGGGGAGAAGTCGAACTTCAGCGGTTGCGAGTATTCTGCTACGGACTCCTGAAATAGAAAACAATATCCTGTTAGGAATCATTTGACAGTATCCAGATATTTTTCACTTAAGAATTAAAATGGCGCTTTTACATATTTTTTTTTGGACCTGGACTTACATTTTTTTTCAATTAGGTACAGTGTCTGTAATTGAAAAAAAAAGTAAGTCCGTAGTAGTGTTAATAATTTTGTTGTACTTCAAGTTTTGTAGAGAATGAGCTTCTATCGCCTATGATACAGGAGTTTCAACGAATACTTATTTTTTATTTTATATTTATTCCTTATTTAAATTCTATCACCAAAGGAAGATGAAAATACTTACACAATATCTTTCATTTTCATTTTTCGGTGTGCCCAAACTGCAGCCCAAGAAACCCAGCTTTATAAGACTGCCCCTGTTCTTATATATCAAGCTCTCAATTGGTATCCTGGAAATGAAATTAAAAGACTACCATTACTTGCTTTATATAAAAAACCGCACAAATCAAGGAAAATATGGAGTTTTATTAAAAAAAAAAGTCTAACCGCGAGTCGATCTCGGCAGAATCCGTATCATCATCGTACAAGATTACTGTGATGTACGTATATTGTTGATTATAACATAGTTTGTATATGTTTGTATTTGCTATATTCATCAGCCAGTCATTTTTATTGTGTCAATTCGTCAGTTTGAATATATTTAGCCGGGACAACATTTTTCTATTCAGACAGACACAGCCTTGTGCGGGGAACATGGGTTGTCGTGACTCTTTGGAGGTATGAGGAACAGGGTGTAAAGTTTCTCATCTACCATTGAAAAGGGAGGATCCTCCGACCAGACGGGTGTTGTGTCTGGTGGGCTAACTACTGCCCGACGGTTGTTGTCGGGAACTTGTATACGTTCAAACTGCGCGGATAACTTTGATACCGCGATGTAGGATAGTTCGTATGTGGCGAGATAGATGTCGCTACAACTCCAAGAATACTTCAGTTACAAATACAGCTATTGTAAAGTATTGAAAAAGGAGGAACCTCCGACCTGACGGGTGCTGTGTCTGGTGGGCTACTACTGCCTGACGGTTGTTCTCGCGTTGCATATTATGTTAAATTTGAAGACATGGCTGGCTTTTTGACGTTCAAAAAGTGCTGATCCTCAGCCTAATTTGAATAAATGACTTTTGATTTTGATTTATTGATTTTGCAGTGACTGAACGAATGACTGCTGTGCTGCGTCTCGCGCGGTTAATTTCCGCACAGAACATATATTTGTATTGTCTACAGGTAGCTGGTCCGGGTCAAGCTGGTTGAGTATGACTTGTAAATGTTTGTAAAAACACCCACGACACATGAGGAATTCCTAGTGTGGGGAAATTTTAAAAACAAAAGTTCAATCGCGCGTATAACTTAATACCACACCATACCTTAGGCACAGTCTAAAAACATACAGTCGTCCGACGAAGCCGTCTGGACAGGGCAATCGTGCGGGGTGTGAGGGGCGAGACGCTGGAAAGCCGCTCCCGCACTGCGAACAAAACGATGTTCCTAGTGCGGGAGGTATTATTCAAGTCTAACACGTGTAGAAGTTGTCGGCATTTTTCCACAGATCAAAGGCGTCGTCCTACTGTATTAATATTTATACTGTGCCTTAGGTTTAGTTTGTACGTGGCGAGATAGACGTCGCTACATTAGCAATTTTAATGGACAACCGTCCTTACCTCTTCAGTTTTATAAACGGCAAATGGTTGCTTTGCTGTATGTAGCATGGTCCAATGAATATTAACTCTTGTAGATGCGGTGAGTCGAAAAATCTGAAAAATATACATAACGATTAGTGCTTGGTTGGTCTAATGGTCGCTTTTACCGAGCATGAGATCCTGCGTTCGCTTTCAACACAAAATACATCTTGTCAAAATGTCGCATGACGTCACTAGCCAGTATAGTTTATACTAGATAATGACGTTACAAGCCCCCTATACTCAACTTACTTGCGCTTAATCCAAGCAGTTTACCATCAATTTGAAAAAGAAAAAAAAATACTTGTGTATAATCTATATATATAAAAGAAAGTCGTGTTAGTTACTTCGCTTATAACTCAAGAACGGCTGAACCGATTTAGCTGAAAATTGGCAGGGAGGTAGTTTAGAGCCAGGAGAAGGACATAGGATACTTTTTATCCCGTTCGACATCATAAAAATAAATATCAAGAATATCGGTTGTCTCAAACATTTTTCAAACGCAGCGCCATCTTGGATGACATGACAGGAGTCAAACTTCCCAGTTCATTATCAGGTGACAATTTGAAATTGACAAGTCTTAAGCTAAACCCAAGAAGGTAAGGTTGTCAATTTATAATACGCACCTACGTTCTGAAATTTATTTTGTTACTAAACTTAGAGGTTTTATGTAGCATAAAAAATTCTTATATTTCAGAAATCAATTTACGTAACTAGCAATGATGACAGAGACGAAATTTAATAATTCTTTGCAAATAGAACTTATTTTACTGTTAGGACTTTAATTAAAGTAGACCGGGAAAACTATAGGCATAAATTATTGTATGTAACATAGAGGTTCAGATTAAAATTATGAATTTAGTATTTTTTAGTAAGGTAGTTAGGTTAGATAGTTGGGTTAGCTATAGGATAGGTATAGTCAGTTAGGTTAGGGTATATATACATGTTGTAATTTAAAAGTAGTAGTAGTTATTATTGGTTTGGATTTATTTGTTGTCGTCTTATTCAACGCATGTATATATCTAATATAAAAAAAAAATAAGAGCAATGAATTGACTCTAAGGCACAACGAAGTTTGCCGGGGCAGCTAGTTGTTTATAATCTAACTGAAATGAAATGAAATTATTAATTATGCAAGTAGGATATGGAAATCACTTTTACACGTCATTTTTTCCTTTGAAGCTAGTTGAAGTCGGCATGTCCTAACTGACTACTTTTGAGAAGAAAAGCCGAAACAAACTCAGAGATCATCGTCTCTCTTCAAGTCCAGACATTAAAAAAATATTAACAAAATTTTCGTTTAGTCTGATCAAAGAGATTTAAAATATTATAGAGTAACGCCATCTAGAATAATATATATGAATATTGGAGCAGCAGCGGAGCGTACTAAAAAAACTCATAAACTTGTATCCAGCAGGACACACTTTTTCGGACGAAAATTTTGTTCGTGATGTCCGGTCTATAGGTATTGAATGTCTTTGAGTCTGATGGACTATATTTTTATGTTCATTTTCTGTCAACATGCCTTTTATGCATAAAAAAAATACATAAAACAAGCATCGTCGAATGACGTAGGAATAATGTTCAAGAAAAGAAAGCATAATTTTATTAGGTATGTTGGCAATTGATTCATATTTGAACGTTATCGATTACAAGCCAGCGTGCAACTGCGGCCTGCCTTCATTTATTTTTCACCCCGAAGGCCAATACACTTAGCACATAATGTTTCATTTAAAAGAAATAACATTCCGCTTTACAGCACAAACGTTTTGTTGAGGTTTATTGATTAAGTTAATCTAATGATAATAGTTATATTCCAACTATCCACATAATATTTAAGCAACCATTTAAGTAGATTTAACATTTATTCCTGTAAAGGAAACATTTTGTACCTACGCCTCGCAAGGCAGCGCATAATGAAACTTTTTATGTTCAACACCATACAGTACATACATTTTACCTATGTGTCACAAATAAACTAATTTGAATTTGAATTTGAATATTATATTAGTTGTTCCATAATAAAATGATAGTGATCTAAATTCAACCATTTTAGCTTTCTGCAGTCGTCCATATCACCTTTAATTATGCCGAATTTCACACTGATCACATAACATAACATCACGCCGGTAAACCCCGAAGGATTTGGCAGAGGTGTACCTAGCTGTGGTACACACATTTCGGCAGTTATGTTAATGTTCCATGAAATAGGGGGCGAGCCTATTGACATCAATCGGGCACAAATCCAGACTCCGGGTTGCTATTGAGAAATCCCGGATGGAAAAACTCAATAACACTTTGTCCGACCCGGGGACCAAACCTGAGACCTAATCCTAATTCTCAACAGTAGTGCTTGCGACTACTAGACCAACGTGGTGGTGCACACTGATCCTTGTGCGAAAGATTCTTAACCATGAAGTGTTAAACATAAGGTGTTAATGTTTATTTAAACACCGGATTGTTTGGTTAACAACTAAATCCCAAGCTTCAGCTCTTCTAAGTTAGATAGCTGTTAGGTAGGTACTCAATCAGCGTATTTACTCAAAGATTCGAATTCGTCCTGCGATATAATTATGCACATACCAAAAAAGGCGACTTTTGGAAAGTTTTCGTAGCAGGATATATCGTTTAGTATTACGTCTGCATCTTATACGAGTACCTACATTGTAATGGTTATTTAGTTATGCAAATTAATATGTATTGATTTCATTCATTCCCTAGAAGTCTTCTAGAATCGTAGAAACTCAATACTTTGGTAGGTGGCTAGAAATTGACCCGTGGACGATTTAATTAGGAAAATGTATACTGTGAAAGTCAGCAACTAAGACTTCTCTATTTATGTAACAGTAAGTTTTTATCTGTTTTTGAATATTCTTTACTAGCTCCTGAGAAGTTGCCAAGAGAAAGCCCAACGGGCCTTCTTCTTATTACATTATATAGCTTTTAGCCAGGTTCTAGTCGGGATTTAGTTTTGGAACTCATTTTTTCTACTACTACTATAAATTGGAGTGCGACAAATAGTCTAAAACTTTATCCTGAAACTACATACTAACCGTGATTAAAATTATCATTGTCTCTGCCTAACCATTTAGAGCTGAAACTATGTTAGGCGGAAGCCCGCGACGAGCAACCGTCGCGTGTCTACGCGCATGGACTCGCTCCGTGGGAACGCGACGGTCCCTGCCACATGTCAATCATGCTGACGATCAGCACTTTTTGAACGTCAATATTACACAAGACAGTCCCCCAACGCCCACACTTCACCACTTCCACTTGCTGGGAAGAAGCAAAGCTGGCGGTACTAACTCTCCAGCAACACTACAGGCAGTAAACAAAAAGATTTACAATACTACATTATTTTAGAACTTGTTAAAATGAGAAATTAAGTAATTATTTGATTTCAAAGACATAAAATACTTAGTACCAAAGAGATACTACAGAGAAACATGAGAAGAAATGTCATTGAAAAACTGTCATCCCATGACTCAGTAACATGATCATCATCAAATTTACAACCGATACTTCTGTCCGAGTGGACCTTAGTCGCGATTAATCTAGTTTAGTACATTCCGCTGTCACTCCAAAATTGCTAGATGGCGTTACTGAGACACAAACAGATCACAGTTTTTCTATTATATTTCTTAGCATGTTCTCTCTAAAGTAACTTAAATCTCTATGGTAGTAAGTATTGAATGTCTCTGCCATTAAATAATTAATTTCTAATTTAACAAGTTCTGGCGCCCAGCAAATCTTTGCGTGTTATCGAGCGAGACGACGCGACGCTCAAACTTCCAGACTGGTATAATACTTTTTGGAGTGTCCCCGACGTGACGTCCACAGAAGCTGGCATTGTTATATTATTAAACAACAATAAAGCATAAATCCTTTGTGTTTCATCAGTTTAAAGGTCAAGCAACCAAATGTGGCTCGCTCTTTTCAACTCTTTTGATGAATACTTACTATGACGTCTCAGGCATATCGTCGCTTAAACAATTTTGTGGGCTTCGTCCTCAGAAATGAGATCAATATGGTTTTCGGGTATTCGGTAGATTTATTGTTTCTTTCAAATTAAATACAAATTTTCTTGTTTTATGCAATATGCCTGTTGTGTTGATTAAAATATGTTTCCCGTTCGTAACACGTACGAGTGTACGCGATACGATCGGGAATCACATCGGGCTACACATCTAGTTATATATTTCCAGTTTACGTTGTGTGAGAATAATACTACAATATAATGTGAGATCAGCTTATACTGGAAATGTGTAGCTTGTGTGTAGCTGTGTGTGCTGTGTTTACCTATGTTTTAAAAGAATTATAATATATAAAATAACCCTCTAAGTTCATATAATCCCATTGAATGACTTTTTCATGAAATAATTATTAAATGGGATTATAATTATGAACTTAGGGGGTGGTTTTAATTAGATGAATGATTATAAACTACCCGGGCACATCCACTTTAAAGGTAATCTCTACAGTTCAGGCTAATAATATTAATAATTTCTAGAAGTATAGGGATGGAACAAATTTTTCTGGAATATATTTTGCTAGGAAAAATCGACCTCCTTTAGTTCTAGTTCATTTGTTATTTTGTGACGTAATAAGTACCTGCCTCGTTGGTCTAGTGGTCGCAAGCACTACTGCCAAACATGAGGTAGGTATTGACTTAATTTAACTTTCATTTCCCCCGGTAGGACAACACGTTACTGAGTTTTTTTTTCTCTGAGATTTCTTTGTAGCTGCCTGGATTTGTGTCCAATTTTTAACCAACTTCAAAAAAAGGAGGTGGTTCTATGTTCGTGTGTATGTATTTTTTTTTTTTTTTTTATGTATGTTACCTGATTTTCCGCCATTTGTGGACCGATTCTCGAAATTCTTTTTTGGCAATATGCTCGCCTTCTATTACATGATGGGACTTAAAACATAACTAGCAAAATAGAATAGAATGGAATACTTTATTGTACACCATAAAAACAAAATGTGGATGGTCTGGTCTGGCTATGGGTATACCTCTGCCTAACCCTGCGATGATTACAAGCGTGATGTTATTTGTTAAGTGAATTTATGGTTGTTTGTTCGTTCGGGGGGGTTTCCGGTCTCATTGGAGATCTATAGGGGAGGCCTATGTCCAGCAGTGGACTTCCTATGGCTGAAATGATGATGATGATGATGATGATTATGATGATGATGATTGATGATCCGTTCGATTATAATTCAGATTTCTTCAAGGCTAGAGTGAATAGGCCCGTAACAAACTAGTGCGCTTCACCCTCATTGATGGCATCACTGCTAACCATCAGCAGGGCTAGCATGGCCGGAGATATTCTTTCCACGGGGGAGGATAAAATACTATTCCCCTCTGTCATTTTTATCCACCCTCCGAGCATGGCGACATGGGTGGATAAACTATTCACGGGGATAAACCAGGGGAAATGCTTGTCCTCGAAATTATTGCCATTATAAGAAAACTTTTATGAAATTACACAATAGTCGAGAATGTCATGTAAACCAAAGTACTTTCATCGTTTTATTACATCTTTACTCGATATTTATTTTGTTTTGTTGTTAATTGGGATTGCTCGAATAAATCTTTCACTAGTCGCCATGCTTTAAGCCGTGGATGAGTATCCACGTCTAATGTCAAAAAGTGATATAATTCTCTTTCCCCCTGTTGCCGTGCTTTGGCAGGTGGATAAGATAATTGTATCCCTTGTCAGTGGAAATAACCGGTGGATAAAATTTATATCCCCTGCCCATGCTAGCCCTGCTGGTGGGATCGCAGTCAAGCAATAGTTAAAACCATACAAAAAAAATTGTATAAGATTAGAAAGACCAGACGCTCGACACTGGTCCTTCGCTTAGCACCGCGTTGTAATCACACGAGAAAGTCATGTGTGATCAAATGGAACTGGTTTATATATTTACAACATTACGAGATTGTTTCCTAAATATATAGGTATTGTGTGTAGTTGTATCATTGTTACATCACTTGAAAGACGACGACGGCGCTACGCGACCGCTGCTATTGATTAAACACGTTCTAATATAAGACTGGATCGATGTGCAACTTTAGAGGTTAAAACTCAACTCAACTCCACGTCAAAGCGCGTATTTTGCGTATGGGCCATAATCTACCACGCGTGCCCAGTGCGAATTGGTAGATGTCACATGTCTTGGAATTTTTGGTTCTAGGACATGGCGGCTTCCCCACGATGTTTTCCTTCACTTCGTTTTTGAGAGCAGTGGTGATGAAATAAAATACACAAAGTAATGCGCCTGCTTGGGTTTGAACCCACGACTTACTGTTCGTAAGTCGGGGCCGCCACCACTGGGCCTGTCTAGCTGTTGGTACAGACTCCAGCACGTCAAGTTACCCAAATGTGTCAAATTTTCCCAATTTAATATGAACCTTATTCTGTTTGCCATAAAGTTGAAAAACGATCAAAGAAATTTGCAACATTGGGGTAGGTAACTTGATTGTGCTGGCGTCTGTACATGACTGTGATCAAAGAGATTTAAAATACTATAGAGCGGACAAGTGAGGAAACGTTATAGAAAAACTTTGATACCATGTCTCAGTAACGCCATCTAGAATAATATATCAATATTGGAGCGGCAGCGAAGCGTACTAAAAATAACTCATAGACTTGTGTCCACCAGGTTTCGGACGAAAATTTTGTTTATGATGTACCGTAAACTAAGTATTGAATGTCGTGGACTGTGATAGAGTTATACACTTATAATATATTAAGCTGTTTATGTAGTAAATAATATTAAACAACTTTCACACAACGCCGTTTAGTCCCAAACTAAGCAGAGCTAAGCTTGTGCTATGAGTTATAAACACAACACATAAACTTACAACAACTTATAAACATACTTTAATATTTCTAAATACAACATGTTATTATATTTAAATTACACCCAGAGACAGAACGATTGATCGTGCTAATCACAACAAAATAATTTTGTCATGGCAGTCAGACCCTCCAGCGTAGCAGTCAGAGCCACTAACCAAACCAACCACTAGCTATGCCGGAGGTGGTGGGTTCGATTCCCACCCAAGACAAATGTTTGTGTGATGAGCACGATCATTCGTTATGTGTCATGATGTAATGTACAGACGCCAGCACATCAAGTTACCCCAATGTGTCAAATTTTCCCAATTGAATATGAACCTTATTTTGTTTGACAAAAAGTTGAAAAACGATCAAAGAAATTTGACACATTGGGGTAACTTGATGTGCTGCCGTCTGTACAGACGCCAGCACATCAAGTTACCCCAATGTGTCAAATTTTCCCAATTGAATATGAACCTTATTTTGTTTGACAAATAGTTGAAAAACGATCAAAGAAATTTGACACACTGGGGTAACTTGATGTGCTGGCGTCTGTACTATAATATGTATGTATTTAGAAATGTAAGTGTGTTTATCCGTTGTCTAGTACTCGTAACACAAGCTTTGCTTAGTCTGACTAGGCGATGTTGTGTAAAAAGTTAAAGAAGAAGAGTTGAAGAGGAATATTTATTTATTACATAAAGAAATAATACACGAACAAAGCGGGCATAAAACGGTGTCTGATGACGTAGATCCATAGAAATCTAAAAAGTAACAATACGTCCGTTTAAAAGCCACAATAAAAAACACCCACAAAGGATTCAAAGAAAGTTATTAAAATACGGTAAATTCGTTTGGGACGAATCCGTATGAAACGTGGGTGTCATTCGGCGTAACAAGCTTTATTTATAGCCCAGACGAGACCCCCGATCAATATTGCAAGAGGGATTCCTATTGAAATGAAACGAAGATCTATACGATATTTATTTCTGTAAGTAGGTACACAAGGCTTTACATCAAGCTAGGATGACTGGTAATTAGTGACCGATAGGTAATTAAACACGTGATTGTATTCATGATTTCAATAAACTTTATCAAAAAAAAATATCTTTTTTTTATTTGAGTAAGAACCTACTTTCGAACGTCCCGCGTAGTTCCCGTTCCCGTGGGAATACAGGGATACATTTATGTATATGTCACCCGGGTATAGTTTGGCTTCCCAATGGTGAACGATTTTTTTAACTTTATTCGTTGCTTATAAAAACCTTTCCTGTTTATAATCCAAATAAAAAACACGTATTAAATTCTCGTGTCCCTGTGAGTTGTGACACAAATTTCCACCGAAACAGCTTGACCGCTCCTTATGAAATTTTGTGGGTGAAACATTTAATAGGTCTGATAATAGGACGTTAACTATTTTTTGTTAGAAAAAACCAAGGCGGAACACAGTTTGCCGGGGCAGCTAGTAATTAGTATAGATTTACCTTTTACGATTATTCATTTAACACTTATTCATTTATTATACACGGAAAAAAAAAATTGTTTCAAACTAAGAATATTTCACTTGGTCAAGACATTGCGTGATTCATATATGGGGAAAACATTATATTCTTAAAATTAGTAAATATTTGTCTTGTTAATCATTTTTCTTCCAAATATATAAATTCTCTAACCAAGGCTATTTTCTAGTTTTGTAATGAGAAAGCAACGTTTTCTTTGCTAAAGTAAGTTTTTTTTCTTAAGTCTAGAATCTTAAATTCTCAAATTGAAGACAATGTTGTCTTGAATCTAGAATGTACTCTTCGAAGTAACGCTTGATTACTCCGATTACTCCTCCGAGTGAGAAGAGTAATATCTTCTACCAAGAATATATTTATTGGACAAGAAATGTCACTGTTTCTGATCAAGAATATATCTATTGGTCAAGAATTTCCGTGATTCATATATGGGGAAAACAAGAAATGGTTGTATCAAAACACAATTATTCTCAATGCAAGTAAATGAATAGTTAAGTCAAGATATTTGTCTTCCTTCTAGAATATACGTACTTGTGATTAAACAATATATTTGAGAATAATGCTTTTCTCAGTTGAAAACTTTGTCAATCGGATCCCGGAGTTTTCTTGGAAGAAAATAAATTCTCAGTATGAAAAATAAATGACTTGTAAGAAGAATTGTATTTACTCATCTGTATGCTACGGCATATTTCAGTGAAGCAGCTTTAACTCTTGCATCAATTAATTCTATTTTCACACTGAGAACATTATTTATCTTTAGTGAAGAATACCAACAATCTTAGTTACTAGTTGATGCTCTTCAGTGAAGAAATTCTAGCTATTAGTTCAACAACAATAAGTTATTCTCTGGAGATCACGTTGTTTTAAAAAGATAGTGTCAATGTTCTTAGTTCAATAATAATGCGTTTTTATTGAAAAAGTTTTATTTCTTAGTTTAATAATATTATCGAATTTAAACGGAGATCACATGGTCTAGAAAGAATAATATCAATGTTCTTAGTTCGACATTTATGCGTATTTCAATTAAGAAACCCAGTTCTTAATTCAAAAACAATAAGCAATTGGTATGGAGATCAGATTGTCTCCAACCAATAATGTTATATTGTTGATTTAAGAACGTGCAGGTACTTGACTAAAGAAGTTTTAGTTCTTGATCTAATTCATTGAATGTTTCGTTCGGAGATTAGAAATCTCTTAGCTCGATAATAGTGTATTTCACTGCAAGCAATCTTGGTTCTTGGCTCAATGCATGTCATGTTTCATACGAAGATCAGATTGTTTCCAACGAATAATGTCATTATTATTGATCTAAAAACCCTGTACTTCAGTAAAGAAGTTTTAGTTCTTTATCTAATTCATTGCATGTTTCAAATGAAGATCAAAAATCTCTTGTCTCAATAATAAAGTACAAAGGTAGGTATTTCACTTTAAGAATTTCAATTCTTGATTCAAATCATGGCATGTTTCATACGAAGGTCAGATTGTCTTATTTGAAGAATTACAACAGTATTGGTTCAATGGTTAAAATGCGTTTCAGTAAATATTTTTCAGTTCATCGTTTGATTTATTCAAGTAAAGTTTAGTGAAACAAAATGTTAGCACAAATATTTCATACAATAAGATGGTAAATAAAAAAATATTTGTTTTGTCACATTTTGACTAAACTTTAGCTTGTATAAATTGAATGATGTATTGAAAAATATTTACCGAAACGCATATTAACCATTGAACCAAGACTATTGTAATTCAAAGAAAACAATCTTAACTCCGTATATAACAAAGCTCTTGAATCTGTACAGAGAACTGAAACAACTTCACTAAAATCCCATGATTAATAAGTACCATTTGAAACATGAAATGAACAAGAAAAAGCACTAAAACTCACGAGTTACAGAATTTCGAGCCTGATGCACCGTCACATCTTTCAATCTGATCTCCGCGTGCCATGTCATGCCTGAAATTAGAGGTAAGTAAATAAGTGGGAGGTACTCAAATTAATAATAGATGAAATAATATAGGATTCAATTCTATGAAATCATTTATTAAAAAATAAACTTCCCAAAACAACAGTAGGTATTGATAATTGTATTTAAATATTATAGGATATAATATTTAAATACAATAAAGGTACATATTACATAATAATAATACTTTATTGATACAAACCCTTACAATATATATGCTTCATATCTAGCTAAAGTTCACAATATTTAAGGCGTACAAAAGCTGAAACCCTGACTCCTAAACTCAGAAAACCTGTGACTTAGGAGTCAGTATTATGTTATTACTGTGTAGGTACAGACGCCAGCACATCAAGTTACCCCAATGTGTCAAATTTCTTTGATCGTTTTTCAACTTTATGTCAAACAGAATAAGGTTCATATTCAATTGGGAAAATTTGACACATTGGGGTAACTTGATGTGCTGGCGTCTGTACATAAGGGGTATCGCAAATTATTGCAAGCTTTGTCCAATCTTTGAGCACAGTTTTTTCAGGATATTGTCTTTGATTTCCTTTAATTGATTCACAGATACATCATTTCCTGAAACAAAAATTTCCATAATCACTAGACAAGTTTAAACAAAATATTATTTACCTAAATTTTATAACATTCGAACAAATCGGAAGATGCTGATCTATTTTGGTATACCAACTGGTTATGCAACCTAAAGTTCATTAACACATTAAAGTTGTGTTCAAATGAATTTATGACACTTATGAATGTTATAATTTACAATTTTGCACATTTTTTTTAAATTAATATTATTGGTACAGTGTAGGTACTCACTAGATGGCCTTTTCCAGACAAAATGTATAACTAAAGAATACTAATTATTCATCTTGAAATTTGTAATTATATCCTGTGGGATTTTCCAATCCGTAAGAAGCAACTCCATAACATTGTTAACCTCTATATGTTATTATAGATAGGTATGCTGAGATTTTGATTAAAATCTGCAAATAGACAGAAAATAAATTAATGATTATAATTATTCAAGTTTAAACTATATAAAAAAAAACAGCCAGGAACAGTGGGATAAACATTCAGCAGGTTTAGCATTATAGATATGGTAGGTAGGTACCGCAGGTAACAAGAACCTCATGCTCATTACGGTAAGTAGTGATTACATATTTCCATCACCCAGAGACTTATCGTGAAAGGCAGTCCAGCAGCCTTTTCCACCATGTTTGGTGAAGTTCACCGAGCTTAGACACCTCTGATTCTGACCTAAGTACCAGCTTCCTGCCTTGGCGGCCTTGCTACAAAGATCTGAAGCTAATTGATTGGAATCAGAAATTGCTTAAGCTCGGTGAACTTAAAAAAATATGGCGGTCAGGCGGCTGGTGGTATTTCACCAGCTAGATACTTACATCTACCGGCTGGGTCTGCCTCGATTAAATAGACTTCAATCTGTCTTAATTAGATCTATATTCCATTCAATTGCAATTAAACACTTACCTTAGCAAACACAACACAATCTTTAAAAGGTAACCCAACAACGCAAAAGAATCACCACGAACTGACTCTTGTATATGACGTAGGTATACGTAATGAATGCGATATGCGGTGCACTGTGGCGTCGTATCCAAGCAAGACAAAAAGGGTGTTGCAAGCTACGAAATGTTAATTACCAAAAATAAGGCCGAATCTTTCACGTCTCCACTATTTTTCCTGACATTGACATTAAGGTTCGAAATTAATTATTATTTATTTATTTATTTTTATAGGGGTTGGCCATCCTTTCGATCGACGCCCGCCCCCACCCCGCGGAGATGCGTGTTTATTTACACGTGTTTGAAGTTACGTGTAACGGAATGTTATCTTGCGTTACAAAGACTACTTTTAGTTTGTTTTAGATGAGTATTTATTATAAACCTTGCAGAAGTAGGAGCCCCGCTCGGGCCTCCCTCAACTGCGCCATGTTGAGTGGCTATACTTCCCGTAGCGCCCAAGCAGTGGCGAATTCAAATTTGAAAGGTTGACAGCTGGTAAAATAAACAAACCTCCCCTCAAACTTCAAAAAATATATTAAAATCCTACAGGTTTCCACGCCTCGAGGGATGGGAGGGGGGGAGGGTTCCACCCTCCCCATTCTTCCCCCCATAAATCGCAATTTGAATTACTAATGGAACCCCGGTACTTACCTATACCTATGTTTGTACCTACTGAGATGCACGTCAAAACTCAAACGTCACATTTTATGTGTTCTGTTTTTAACTTCCGTGACAATAGACCGATTATGTGATAGGGCCTCCCGTGTGTATGATATCAATTATTTTCCCTACACTTTGGGAGAAATACAATTGCAACACCGGATACAAGCATAGCCTATAGTTTGTTTTGTTTCCAAACTAAATCCAAGAAACGTGAATTTGGTTCAAAACTCATTTATTGAATCATAGTTTGAATTCAAGAATATTATTGTTATAGACTCAAGACATCTTTTAATATTATTTCAAGATTTTCATGCTAAAATCAAGAAACGTGAATTTGGTTTAGAACACTCATTTGTATCATAGTTTTTATTCAAGAAAATTTTTACACAAGTACATTCAAAACTGTTGTTCTTAAATATTTTTTTCAAGATTTGTAAACCAAGAAATCTCAACTTAGTCTAGGGCCCGGTTTCACGAATTGCTAAAATCAACCAATCAAATAGGTATAAATTGACCATTGTCTAAAAAATCGAGTTATTAGACCATCACTTGTCAAATATTATCCGAAGGTGGTGGTGGGTGGTGGATTTGATTCTAGGGCATAATCAATGGATTCTTAATGGGAAAAAATAGGCGCGCGAAACCATCAGCGCCTTGCCCTACAACCTAACAGTCGAGGCGTGTCCCATTGGTTATTATGTAGCTGTAGGTAGGTAGGTATTCCAATAGACGGGAATGGGCTTGCATCCTGTCACATGGAATTATGACACGTGAGGCTTGACATCTGTGTGTCTCAAGGCTTGTAGACCTAAGCATCAAGTAGGTGCCTACTTTAACAAATTCCCTATTGACATTATAAACCTGTCTGCAATTCCTAGAAGTTTTGTTGGCAATGCCTTATTCTTCGGCTACAATTGGAAGCCCCTACTTTGGGCCCTATCTGTGACGTTTTTTTAATGTTACAACTCCATGCTGAGATTCTTTTGGCCTACCCCAAAGTGTCAAATTCCTCTGATAGGTTTTTAACTTTATTCCAAACAAGATAAGGTTCATGTTCAATTGGGAAAATTTAACAGTTAGGAGTAGATTGATGTGCTGGCGTCTGTACCTACTGATATTTTAACCATTTATAAATAAAATAAATAAATGTTCCACAACTTTTTCACACAACGCCATTTAGTCCCAAGTTAAACTTAAGAGCTTGTGTTATGGGTATTTTACAGCTGATAAACATACTTATATATTTCTAAATACATACAACATATTATTATAGATAAATTACACCCAGATACAGAACAAATGATCGTGCTCATCACACAAAAATTTGCCCTGGGTGGGAATCGAACCCACGACCTCCGGCATAGCAGTCAGGGTCACTAACTACTAGACCGACAGGTCAGTCAATTTATTTTATGTGTTTTGTCCTGTGCGGGCTAATAAATGCATTTTCTTTCTTTCTAAAGGTCATTCAGTACGCTCATACGCGTAAAGATGATGGAAAACACATTATGTGGGCTTTCTTTGCTCACTGCTTTATTAATAAATGTTGTGTAGCAGGATGAATAGTTACAAACCGATTTCTCTCTTTTAGTCGTAAGTAATTTGATATCCCACAGAAGAAGACAAAGCGTACTATACAGACGCAATACAACGTTTATTACTACGGCTGTTAGTGTAAAACTTGCTAACAACAAGACAAGTGACCCGGATTTAAAAATAATCTGATCCAAACATATACTATCTTACTAAAAAACGTTAGTATATCTTATATTGAAACAATTTGGATTCCTAGTTCAACACCATAACATATTTCCACAAAACAAAAATGTCTTGTTCGAACATTAATTTGATTACCTACCATTACTTGAATGACTTATATTCTTACGTCAATGCAACTATTGACTTAACTAAAAACAAACTTTTCTTAAACCAAGCATATATTTATATCTTATTTTGAAACAATTTAGATTCCTACTTCAACACCATTACTTCTTTCCACAAAACAAAAATGTCTCGTTTAAAAACATTTACTACCTTGACTACCTTCACCAGAGTAATTAATATTCCTACGTCAGTGCACTAATTACTTACCCAAAAGCAAACTTTACTTGAACCAAGCATTTAATGTCTTACTAAAACACATTAGTTTAGCTTATTTTGAAACAATTAAGATTCCTATTTCGACACCGTAACTTTTTAGAACAAAACAAAAATGTCTCATTTAAAAACATTTGACTACCGTTACTAGAATAATTTAGATTCTTACGTCAATGCTACTATTTACTTACCCAAAAGCAAACTTTTCTTAAACCAAGCATATATTTTCTTACTAAAAAATGTTAGTATATCTTATTTCGAAACAATTTAGATTTCTACTTCAACACCATTTCTTCTTTCCACAAAACAAAAATGTCTCGTTTGTAAACATTTGACTACCTTTACTTGAATAAATTAGGTTCTTGCGTCAATGCAACTATTTACTTACCCAAAAAAAAACTTTTCTTAAACCAAGCATAAATTATCTTACTAAAAAAATTTAGTATATCTTATTTTGAAACAATTAAGATTCCTATTTCAACACCGTAATTTTTTTCCACAAATCAAAAATGTCTTGTTCGAAATCATTTTACTATCTTTACTTGAACAATTTAGATTCTTACGACAATACAGGTATTTACTTACCGAGAAACAAACTTTTCTTATACCAAGCATATATTTTCTTACTAATACACATTAGTTTATCTTATTTTGAAACAATTTAGATCCTACTTCAACACCATTTCTTCTTTCCACAAAACAAAAATGTCTCGCCTGTAAACATTTGACTACCTTTACTAGAATAAGTTAGGTTCTTGCGTCAATGCAACTATTTACTTCACCCAAAAATACTTTTCTTAAACCAAGCATATATTGTCTTACTAAAACAAGTTAGTATATCTTATTTTGAAACAATTTAGATTCTTAGATCAACGCCGTAACTTTTTTCACAATACAAAAATGTCTTGTTCGAAATCATTTGACTATCTTTATTTGATCAATTTTGATTCTTACGTCAATGCAACTATATTCTTACCCAAAAACAAACTTTTATTAAACCAAATATTTATTGTATTATGACAAAATGTAAGTATGTATTATTTTGAATCGTTTTATATTCTTCTTTCAAATCCATTATTTTCTCACACTTCTTAGAACAAATAATACTTTTCTTCATCGAAAACGTTCCTGCTTTCTGATTATAAGAATCGTCAGTTACTTACAGGAAGAAAATGGGATTTTGTTTTAATGATGTTTTGTTTTTAGTTTAAGTAAATGGTACAACTTTTGGTTCAAAATATTAAAGGATCTTGAACTTACAATATGTTGTTTTATATTGAAACACATAAAACTCTTAGTTCAAAAAAGTAACTTATTGTTCAGACAAAAGTCAAAACATCTTAAAAAGAAAATAATTGTTTTGATTCTAGTAAATAGAAGGAGAATAATATTGTTTTTCGTGGAGAATATCATTTCGGTTGGACTAAGACATTATTTTTAGTTCAAGTAATTATGCATTTGACATTAAACAATATTCCTGAGAATAAAAATATTCTTGGAAGAAAACTTTTTCCGAGAGCATTTTTTTCCGTGTACCTACCTAATCTCAAATAATGCGTGACCGCAAGATTCGCTTGCACGCTCTCGTTCGCCATCTTTCGCCGGGGTGAGGTTTACCACTAGCCCAACAAAAGCCGTATAGACAATAGGGACACCTTTATGACGTTCGGCGCTCCGATTGGCCCGCTCCAAGCTTTTCACCAATCAGAGAGCCAAACGCGGTAAACGTTTCGATCGCGTTAGCGTAAAAACAACTCGCACTTAGGGCACAGATGTCCCTTCCAACCAGTATATTTATCCGGACACAATTATACAAAGCATGATAGCCGGATCATCTGGCTACCAACTAAGATTCCACCAATAAAATAAAGTCAAGGTTCATCAGAGACTGAAAAATTCCTTCATATTGAACAACTGTTTGCTATACAATCATTTCAATGCTCATTCCATTTACAGTCGTTACCGCCCAGCCTATTTTTTTAACAATAGTTCATCATTTTATTAGGTACTCATCTCCATATGTAATCAGTATTTGATACTACTCGTAATGATAAATCTTAATACCAGACTGTTATTTCTCACTGCAAGGCTCTTTGACTTGATGACGTCTTACAAATCGATGAGCGCCGGCTGCACGCTCGAAAAAGCATGACTCAATTGTCACGTGTCGCCAGAGCCGAGCGTGCAAGCGAGAGAGCGGAACAAGCGATAGAGAGGCACGATCGGATGACGCTATCATACGTCCGTAAACCGACTTAACAGACAACCTTTTTCTCATGCAGAGAAAAAACGAACTTCAATTACCACAATTGCTCAAAACGGGTTAGTCATTTTAATTATCCTGCCAGTCTATTACGTAAAAACGAACCCACGAAAATTAATTATTCCTGGCAATGGTATCGGACGACAATGAATCACCTCAATTCCCTTTCTCCTACATTTTCGCGATGTTACCTCACGATGTTTTCCTTCAGCGATAAGTGAGTCTACTCTTCTAAAAATTCTTTATTTTTCTACCTGTGTGCTTAGAACCAGCTTTATGGAATGGAACCCAATCTTCATTTTTGTTCCATCTAACGCCATTCACTATTCATCAACTTGCGTTTGTATGTACTCAGCTATTTCAATACAAGCAATGTATTAACAAAATGTTTGCCACAATGTTACTAGCGTAAATAGTAGAAGGAAACGCACTTCCCCTCTTATTCAGTAATCGGATAAGGCTAAGCTATTTAAGGCCTTAGTGAGCGAATGTCTTAAACACACTACTTTCATTGAAGAAACAAAACATTAAATACTGTATTCCCGAAGGCAGAGCACGGGTCGATCGAAGTTTAAGCTACGTTTAATGAGGTCGACCCGTGGATGGGTGACCATTTAAATGATATTTATTTCTCAAGTAGATTTATTCCTGACACTGACAATACGGCATTTCTTAAACGTCTGATCCCTGAGAAGAAATACCGAGAGAAACTCAGAGGTATTTATCAAAGTTCAAACAATAAAATGTACCTATTAAGTAGGCTAATTTGGGAGACGAACGATGCTTTATTATTGCGCGTCTATTGAATTAAATTTTCTATTTTCTTGGCTTCTATAAGCCCGCATCTAAGGCTTAAACCATGTGACGTTCCTACCTAAAAATGAAGCTATGATTGAATAATTTACATCGAATTGTAATCGTTCTGTTGGTATTCATTGAGGGGCTTGGGGCTAAAAAGTAACATCCGGACGGGTCAATCGAAAGTTAAGCAGTGCCTGCCGTGACCAGTCTCTGAAAGGGTTTATTCATTCCATAACAAGACCTTCTGTGCTTCGGAAAGTACGTTAAGCTCTTGGTCACGCCTGTATTTTTAGATCTTGGATCACACGATATCAGTTCACTGGCATTCAGGGCTCTGAATACCCATAGCGACTGCGCAATGGGTGGTCAGAGCCCCAAAAGCCTATGAACTGGTATGGTTACACCCAGTCCCTGGGTTGTGGACTAAGTAAAAATTTGTACATGAAGTAGAGATAAATAAAAAGTTAGTCAAAAGACGAAATAGTAGCCAAAAACTCTTTCGGCATACTTCCAACTGATGCCAACGGTATTTTATAGTTAATGAAAAATTTGTCCTTGTGTAAGCAAAATGGAACAAGACAAGAGTAAAAAAAACAATTCGTGGCGCAAATCTGCAGGACACCGTTTAACAAAACATGCACTTCTTCTTCCCAGCAAAAACACCAAACGTTAGGTAGTCAAAAGACGAAATAGTAGCTAAAAACTCTTTCGGCATACTTTCAACTGATGCCAACGGTATTTTATACTTCAATGAAAAATTTGTTTTTATGTAAGCAACAAAATGGAACAAGACAAGAGTAAAAAACAATTCGTGGCGCAACTCTGCACTTCTTCTTCCCAGCAAAAACACCAAAAAGCGGCCAAGGGATTTTGGAGGACCGTCTTATGTTATTTTCGACGTTCAAAAAGTACTGATCCTCAGGCAAATTATCCTAAATGGCTTTTGATTTTGATACAGCAAGATTTTCCCCTACATTTAAAAATCAGAGCGAGATTCTGAGACTTCAACTTTCTTAAGTTATGTAAGCGTGTCATACTCGTACTTTTGAATGACTATGATCTTTCATGCAGCTAGTAATAAATAAAATTACTTAATAAATAATATACTCACTCTGGAAACACCTGGTTCATAAATTTCATGATTTCGGGCTCGTTGCAGTCGATGTAAATGTGTAGTCTTCGTAAGTTCTTCTTGAATAAGCGAGCCAGGAACTGGCATTTCTCTAGCTGTTTGATGTTAAGCTTCAGTGTGTCTCTGTGAATGATAGACACAATTAAAAAAAATACTCCCTATAAAATGAAGACTAACAAGAAAGACCACAAAAAGTTCCAGCTTAAATAAAAAAAAAAGCACGGGCGGCAATTTTCTCAATAATTATTATAAAAAAGTGGTGTAAAACTTTTACCTATTTTTTTTAATATTTTTGTTACACCTACGAATGAGACCGATTCGTTTCGAAAGAAGCATAATAATGACATCTTGCTCATAGTAGCTGGCAACACCGTCTGTACTGAGTTGAGTTACAGGGAATCCCCATATTTTATTTTTTTATAATCGAATTGCATAAGTAGGTATGACTAATATGAGCAATAATGACTTCTATTGTATAAAGAATAGTGGGCAGTAGTAGCCCACCAGACACAACACCCGTCTGGTCGGAGGATCCTCCCTTTTCAATGGTGGATGAGGAACATTACACCCTGTTCCTCATACCTTCAAAATGGCAATGCAACGGAAAACCAAAACCAAACAGCTAAGTTGTTAGCTGTTTTTTTCTGTCAGTGTGCCTGTGTGCCAGCCTTATGGAACCCAATGCTATAAGAAGTCACATATTTGCTGGGTTACTCAAAGATAGTTAACAGTGACACATAAAGTGAGAGTGACAAATGCTATACTCTTATGTTTATAGAGCATTATTGTAAGCACAATGATATCAGAAATAAGTGGCAACAAACAACATAATAACTAATTGCTCTTAATCACTTTTACCACAGTCTAAAAATCTACAGTCGTCCGACGAAGCCGTCTGGACAGGGCAATCGTGCGGGATGTGAGGGGCGAGACGCGGGAAAGCCGCTCCCGAACTGCGAGCAAAACGATGTTCGTAGCTCGGAAGGTATTATTCAGGGTGTAGACGTTGTCGGCATTTTTTCTGAGATCACAGGCGTCGTCCTACTGTATTAATATTTACTTATTTAAGCACAGTATGCTTTTACTAAAAAAAATTTAGCAGTGCAAAATATCTATTTATTTATTTATCATAATAAAGACAATAAAATAGCCAAGGGGTGTTGTGGCACACAGTAACCGGGATGTGGAGGTCAGATCGGCGGCGGCGGTCGCTCTATGTAAACTACTGGTATTTAACTGCATCTGATTAAACTGGAAGGCAATCCCAAAAACTTGGGAAAAGTTATAATCTACCTATATTCTATAAGATGATGACAACAATTTAGATTTCAAAAGATGTTTCATGTCTTGTTGATAGTAAAGTAAGTTGGTTTGTAATTGTGATAATAAGAGATAAAAAAAAAAATTAAACACTTATTGGTTAAAAAACATAAACACAATTACACTAACTTTCACTCATATAGTTAAAACGCTTGTTTACAGTCTGAAAATAAAAGCAGCCTAACCAAATAAAATTTTAGCATCAGTATACAATTCCATCACTGAATGTTAGCTAAAAGACTAGCGAGAAGCTACATTATTCCTAGATGACGTAGGCTACTTTTTAACCGACTTTCAAAAAAGGAGGAGGTTCTATGTTCGTGTGTATGTATTTTTTTTTTTTTTTTTTTTTTTTATGTATGTTACTTGATTTCTCCCCCATTTGTGGACCGATTCTCAAAATTCTTTTTTTATATGAAAGAGTATACTCCCGAGGTGGTCCCATTTTAATTTGGTGAAGATCTGGTGCTGATCTTCGGAGATATACAACGGAACTCTTCAAAAATGAACGGCAAATCTGTCGTGATTGCTGGAATCGCTTGGATGTTTATTGTTTATACAACATAATGACGTATCATCACGCCTGTATGCTCTGAGGGGTACGCAGGTGGGTACAATATACCTAGATTTCGTCAGTTAGGTATGTTAATTTTAATTTATTAGGGATTAGTGGAAAACCCTATTATGATGACATGTATTGTTAACAATTAACAATATAAAATAAATTCATGGCAAATGTTTTTATGGTAACAACTAAAAATGGAAAAATAAAAAACTTTTTTGCAAAAAATAAAACCGACTTCAAAAAAACACTAAACGGTGTAAAATAACTCTAAATTCGGAAGTCGGTGGCCCATCATGAGTAAGACAAACCAACCAAAGCCACAGACTTCCGAATTTAGAGTTATTTTACACCGTTTAGTGTTTTTTTGAAGTCGGTTTTATTTTTTGCAAAAAAGTTTTTATCCCTGTAATCCCAGAAACTACGCGGGTGAAACTGCGTGACGTCTGCTAGTTACTAATAAGGAAGAGAAAGTGATGTTTTAGGGTACCGTATTATCTACTTAAAAATGAGCCATTGTAAATTCTTAACCTGATTCCAATAACTGATTTGCAATTTAAATTCTTCAAGAGAGTCAAAGTAAGAAATATTTTAAACACTTAGGCAAAACTATACAATAAAGGCATAAGGATACTGTTCAGGCATTAACGCCTTCAATTAAAGTAAAGGCAACAAGACGCGATAGATAGTTTTTATTGAATACCAGTAGGCGTAGATTAGTTTGTAGAATAAATTATATGTCATCTTTCACTTGCCTCAGAACCATCATACGTGTAACATTGCTTTCGAACAAATAAATGTATTTGCGATTCTTGGGACTTTGATTGGCACCAGTTTATCCTCCAAAGATAAAACATGGTGGCCCATGAGGGGAAATACTTGAACTGCTTTTAAACGAAACTTGAAAAAAATCCTTACCTTTGTGCTCCATATATCAGGGAGGCACTACGCCAGTGTCTGCAGGTTGACATAGCCTTGACGGCATCCTCCGGGCTGAGGTGATTCAGAATACACGTCAGGGGAAGAAGCGGTATGGTGTTCCAATCAGACATCTGTTGAGAGAGTTAAAATTAGACAAGTCTGGAATTTCTCAGCCCCGAGTCTGGATTTGTGTGCAGTTGGTGGCAATTAGACCGTCTTCCTAATAAAGATGACTTAAACATAACTGGCAGACTATGGATGTAATATTCCTAAATGTCATTGCTACCATCAGGTGAGATAATGATTAAATGCGTACCTATCAAAAATAAAAAAAATATACATTCACCTCTGGCCAGCCCTTCAGGGAAAACAGGCAAGATGTTCTGTTATATTAGACAGATGTAGCCAAGCTTGTTTCTTCGAGAGATTTAGTTAATAATAACAGATAAATGATATTTATTTCTGTAAATGGGTTCATACAAATGCTTTTACATGTTATTTTTTTTAATAAGAAGATGAGGTCGGTATTTCGCTATCTGGCTACTCTAAGAAGAAACACCAAAAGAAACTCAGAGGTCACAGTCTCTTTTAAAATCCAGACATGATCTTGGTCAGATTATGTAAGAACCATGCAGATTTGTGGCTGATTATTGTCTTTTGAGGGTTACATTTATTGCCACAATACATGATAGTTATAGTTTAAGCATGTAACATACATAAACTTACGCCTCTTTCCCATGGGGGTAATCAGAAACTGTAATTTTTTAATTAATATTCAAGATCTTCATGTACTAGGACAACATCTTATTAACATTACTAAATTTATCAAGATACTACAGCTGGTGGGAAAGGAAATATCATTATTATCAAATTATCAAAACATATGATGATTTTTTTATCTATTAGGATAGACAATTACATCATCTATGCACAGCTTGTTTGGCTGATAACAATAAGACTGAAGAGAAACCATGATCTTAGCTAAGGTGAGATAATTATTACATCTTCTATCTCAATCTGTACCTACTAATATTACACAGAAGAAACTTTTGCATTTTTGTATGTAACAAATAGAACTAAAACACACTGGACCAATTTGAAAAAATCTTTCACAATTGACAAGCTTCAGTATTACTGGGTGACAGGCTACTTTTTATCCCTGTATTCCTGCAGGAATGAAAACTATGTAAGTGAGACAATTTGACAACCGTTAGTCCATTAAATATCTTTATTGATTCCATATGTATTCTTAGGTGGTAACTTTATAAATGTGACCATTATGGACCCTTTAGGGCACAGTAAAAGGGTAGGACACTGGTGTCCACCTGTCATTGTCTTTCTATTGTGTCTCTAATTACCTCAATTGAAAGATTAAGTATCTTAAGCATTCATTTGTGGTTTGTACCCAGCTACAGTAAACAGCTGTTGTATATAAATGAGGCAACACAATTTGATACATTTAATTTGCATGAAGATGAGAATTAATTTTGTCCTCAAAATGGTTGATTGAAGTATTAATTTTTAAGAAATGTATAGTAGCCAATAAAATTAAAATAATTTAGTCTTCTTAGTTTCTGGGGAACCTTATTCTGAATATTATACAAAGACCAGGAAGTATAAAATTTTATTTATATAATATGTGCCGAATTAATAAGGGCCTGTCTCTTTTCAAGGTAAAATAATTTAAAACATGTCTTGTTTTACCACGTAAACAGAATCCTCTATAGAAATTGAAGTGATTTTATTAATTTTACTCTTCTTTAGATTTGAAATTAAAAATATAAATAAATGATATAATGGAGAACCCTATGGAAGATTTTATGATATGTATTTCAAGAAGGATGTTCGTATTTTGATGACACAGCTGAGCTGTTAAATATTTAGGCGTGACGACTTAACAGCTGTTTTTTATGTGAAAGTGGGTTACGACGAAAACTCTAAATATCCCTCCAAAAACACAAGTTAACCAATTACTTTAGCCCAGCAGACACTTTACAGCTCAAATGTATAGTTTCACATCAGAAAGTCAATGCAGAAATGTAATTTTAGAAAATTGCGACGATTACAGGGGTACAAAGAAAGGTCATTTAATGAATACAGGTTTACGTACCTTGATTTTTAAAGGAATTCTATCAGGCTTAACTCTAATAATCCTTCTCCGATGCGCAAATGTTGTCGTTTATAACACTTCTATTACAATTAAGAGAAAGTCGCGACGATTTGTTCGTTTACACGTCCATTGTATATTGTATTATCGCGCAAATTAACGAACGTTTACAAATGAAATGACAGAAAGAAAAGTCGAAAATTTCAACTCGTTCGGATTATCTCAACTATGTTTACGGACAACCCCATACATAAATATTTTAACTTTCAACAAATCTAAGAAAAAATAAGACAGCTTTTAAAAAAGCTTCGTATAAAAATGCATAGAAAGTATTCAATTACATTCTTTTATTTTTGCTTTGTCAAAAAATTCTTAGTCGATTAAATTTTTTGGGTACTTATCCGAATGGATATTTTTGACAACTTATTTTGACGATCGCACAACGATGTTGCTAGTTTATAGAAAGTATAATTACTGTAAAGAAGATAAAACATTTTTGACCTCAAAGATAAAATACCACTTTGTTAGTATGTCATGTATGTTTACACAAATGAAAAGAGTCAACGGAGCACACCAATAATCTCGAACATACTGATATTATGTAGCAGAACAGAATATGTATTCTTATAGAATAAAAAAAGAACGTCCTGACTCCTGAGTAACTTAAAGTTTAGAACTAATTAATCTAAAAGAAGAATTATCAATATAATGAACCGCCATTGTACATAATTGGCTTTAATGGATGCACTAAAGATATGAATGCCCTTGTCCCTATCGATGATATTAAGGCCCACACAGTAAGTTTACTTTGACAGAACTTACCTTTCAGTTAATGCCCTTATAATATTCTCTACTTAAATAGTTTGGTAAAATTATGGCTTTACTTTATTTTATTACTTGAACATCACCAAGAAGTTGAAAAGAGTGTTTGTTTTTTACAGTGTAAAATATTTTATTTGTTTTCTAATTAATCATCATTGCAACACTAACTAAATCTAAAAAATGGCGGCCAAAAATCAATTTTGAATTGTGACAGCCGCGACCGCAGTTTTGTCACTAAATAAATTATTTATCAAGTAAATAAACCGCGTACTCGGCGTTTACGCCTGAAAATGTTAGTCGTCATTGTCAGCTACATGGGGCGTAACACTTTCTCTGTTTAATTGGATGCAATAGTTCCAACATATGATCGCAGTTGCTATATTAGTCGATGATGTAAGAATTAAGAAACTGAAGGTCTCTAAGTTCTTGTGAGTGTGTAGTTTTATTGTTCCTGTCTCGAGGACTGTTTCAAGAGTTTTCGCCATGGAAGGTGAAGATGGGAGTGTGGGGAGTCCTGAAAAAGAAGACTATGAGAGTAGTTCTCATTCAACTCCGCAAGAACACAGGTCTTTCGCCGAGTTTGCTAAAGACAAGCTGGATAGCGGTGCGTATTTTTCTTTTTGGAAATTGTAAACAGCTATGTGTCTTTCTTTAATTTTATTAACTGCAAACAATAATATAATAGTTAAGGAGTAATTCCTCGTTTTGTCATTCGAAATTTATTAAGTATGTCAGAAATACTTAAGTGAGATTCTGTAATAATATTTTGTGATGTGTAAACAAAGCTGTTGATAAATTTGTACCATCTTTATAATATATTCTTTCTAATTTTTTAAGATTATTTTATAAAACAATGTTGCAATTTGAGATGCAGTTTTGTAAATAAAGGACTTACTTATTAAACCGACATCACTGTGAAAAATAATTATCGACACAGCTTAACGAACATCAAAAAAGATTTTAATTAATCTTTTCATTACCATAATTCAGTAAAAACCTTCCAATATTTACAATATTATGGAGCACTACAAAAAGTTCATCACTAGTTTTAAACAACAGGTCATAAAAAAGTTGTTTTTGGTTTATGTTAATAAAAATTAAAGTGATGATAAATAAAGTCACTGATTATAAAGACTCAATTTATTCATTTGCAATTTTTTTTAAGCATTTCCTATTTTGGTAAGAAACCCAACAAATATTATTATTTATTAAATTGCAGACACAAGATCCAATTATCCAATTAAACTATGTTAGTTCATACAAAAACGCATACAATTTTTAAAGAATGGACAATCATACCTACCCACTATCACACTTAGGAAGCTGTTACTACACCCACAAAAAATAAAAAATTAATGCTAATTTATGTCTTTTCAATTTTAATTACATATTTTTTTTTCTTTTTTTGGCACTGTTTCCTTTTCTTTTCTTCCTCTAGAATTTTTAAATTTTTTAATATTAAAGTTGTTTTTATTTTTTAATTTGATCAGCTGGGCGGGAGCTGCGACGACGACTCCCCATGGCTGGACAGCTGGGTGCTCATCTGATGCATCCTCGGCGTTTGCTGCTGCATTCCACACCAACACAACACACTGATGTTGTGCTGATATTTCCTAAAGGTAAGCTACCTTGGTATCTTTAGGCTTGTGATTATTCTTCAAACTGCCTCAGGAACAACTTGCCTATATTCAAACTAATAATGATGTTATTTCTACAAATAATGACTTAGTGTTTGTACTTAAATAATAAATTAAGTTAACTCTTGTCTACCAACTTGCAATTATAAACATTGATGAAGTGGCAATGCAAACTGATTTCTATAAGTGGGAGCTAAAGTAATTTTTCCTATAACACATATTTGTTTATGTTAGAGCCAAATCATAAAATTGTCCTGTCATTTTAGATGCTTAACTTTATTTAGTTATAATTTAGCTGTTGTGTTCTTCATACATACATTTATTTAACTCTTTAACTAAAATAAGTATTTGAGTTTTTTTTTTTTTTTCATATTTATTTTCAAACATGCGATTGGTTCTTGAACCATAAGCAGTTGTTTATCAATGTGTTTGACATGTTAGGCGTGCCCTCCCATTGTTAGGCTGCCTTTGGATATTACTTTACTCAAAGTATATTATACCAAATGTGCAATCTTTTAAAGTCAAAGTCAAAGTAATTTATTTGTATAACATAGGTAAAAAGTATATGACTTGGTGACAATATCAAATTCTATGTGCAACTCTATGTTTCACCTTGCAAGGTATACAAATTTTAACATTGGTTAAGTATCTTAACACTGTAACAAATTAGTAGTAAGTACCTATTTTTTTACACATTCTCATTTTGAATTTCTTTTTTTTTTGCCTTATTAAGGACCAATCAAAGTATGCTTTTTTAAGACGTCTTGTTGGCAGCGATTCACTTAGAGCCTGAGCAAGGCTGTTTTCGTGATTTATTATCCTCTCTCTGTAAGCTTTTATCATAATTTTGATTTCCTCCTTGATGGTAGGAACTTTTACATATTCGTGGATTTCATCCATTCTTGTGTACCATTTGAGTAATATAACACAAAAACATTTTGTTTATAGTTTCAGTATTTGTAAGTCAGCGAGCATGTCTGACATGATAATTGATCCAATTGACTCCTATGTTACGTCAGTAAGTAGAGGTAGATAGTTGATTCTGAAAGAAGTAAGGCCTATTCATTTATTGGGTTTTGATGAATGACCTTCTTGTTGTCCAACAACATTATTAAATCTGTACTTCATTGAAAACGAAATATTATTTAAATATGGCAAAATAGTAGTAGGTATGTGGTATCATGGTGCGGGTATCGTAACCGGGGTGCGTAGCCTTAATATTGCCAATATTTGTGTAAGTTGATACCAGTCAATATAGTCAGGCAATAAGTAGTAAGTAGGTACTCATTTTGCGAAATTGTTAAAACTATTATCATCTATATCTATACTTCTATAATAATATTGTAAAGAGAATGATTTATTTGTTGGTAAGGATTTAATTCGAAAACAATGCTGAACCGATTAAAAATAATCCCCCATCATTATCATTATCACCCACCAACATAGGCAATATTTTATTTAAAATAACTGATATTCCTACGTGGGCTTTCTGTTCTCGTCCGAAAGTCACGCTAGCAAATTCGCGAGCGAAGTGCAAATGGGAAGTAATTACATAGTTCTACTAATTGTAAAAAATACTAGTATTCTTCATATCGTGTAGTTAGTGGACTAGACTAGACTTGGTGTCAGAGTTTCAATGGCGTCCCTATGGACGCCATTGAGAGGCCTATGCCACTGACTTGGCATCACATACCCTCGAGAAATATCTCTCAGGCATGCCGGTGTCCTCACGATGTTCTTCCTTCACCGTTTTTAAAGCAAGTGGTAATACGCAATTGAATCTGAAAAGTCAGAGGTGCGTGCCTTGGGTTCGTTCATTTAGCCAATTATTTTATTTTAGTTGAAATTACAGTATCAATAATAAAACCCTTAAAAGAAGGAGAGATGAACAATACAAGGACACATTCTTCGTATCACTTTTATTCTTCCAAATTTGAAATAAAACAACGTGAATAAAAATTGTTTTCACTTATCTTTAAAATAAAATGTTCTGCATTCCTGCTTCTACAAGTTTCTTTTTTTTCTATTGCTATTGTAAATGGAGTATAGAGACCTATGATTTAGCAATCCGCCGGTGACACGACTAGGATATCACTGCTTACTATACTAGTATTGAAACCTATTTAATATTTGTTACAAACAAGAGCCAACTACTCAATATTTAGCAAGGGTGAAAACCTACTTAAACTGCTCGAACTGTTCGTGTTAATTTTCTGGTGTCAAGTTATCACATTTCGCTTCATAATTCCGTATACGGTATAATAATATCAGTGGTCGCATCGCTAGCGTGGAATTACATCTGTTTCAAGCGATGCATTCAGCATCATTATATGATCCTTCTATCCTACTAATATTATAAACGCGAAAGTTTGTGAGGATGGATGGATGTTTGTTCCTCTTTCACGTAATAGCTACTAAATGGATTTTAATAAAATTTGATATGGAGTTAGCTGGCACCCTAGATCAACACATAGGCTACTTTTTATCCCTGTTTTCCCACGGGAACGGGACCTACGCGGGTAAAACCGCGGGTCGTCTGCTAGTATGCAATCAAGTATTGAGTATATTTTACCATGCCAACCATGTTCTGCACGTAGCACGATCACTGTAGAAAAAATATGTATAATAAATAAATAAAAAAATATTTCTGCAATTTGTCACTGTCGATTCTTCTGTAGACCAAATCCGTAAGAACTACGATAGTCATGCTACGCGTGCCGTAAAAACAATTTTTGTCTACGGAAAAATCGGCAAAGTAACCGCGCATTTGTTCATCAAAATCATCATCAACATCATCTTGCTGCCCTCATACCAAAGACATTCAATACTTATAGACCGGACATCACAAACAAAATTTTCGTCCGAAAAAATGTGTCCTGCCGGACACAAGTCTTGAGTTTGTTTTAGTACGCTCCGCTGCCGCTCCAATATTCATATATTATTCTAGATGGCGTTACTGAGACATGGGATCAAAGTTTTTCTATGACATTTCCTTGACATGCCCGCACTAGGTATTATAAATCTCTTTGCCTCATACTTATTTATTTGAGGTCGACGCCATGTTAATGTACCAGTTAATACTAAAATTCAACTGAAATCACATACTTAGTTAAAATTAAAACGAACATTGGTATATCGTTAAAACATTGCAGTGTAATAAAGTAATAGAAAATATGCTATTTGTATTCCAAGGGGTGGATATAGTATCATTAAACATTTTCCTCCTGTTAAAATTACAGTAAAAATGCTAATTCAAATTGCCAATGTTAGATGTTATAAACAACTGGCTAGCTTCGTAAACGGTTTTAACGTAACTGTTTAAGTAAACGCACACTTAGTGTCATTGTGTCGCTTATCGCTCTGTCTCTCTCTCTCCTGTCATGATGTCATCTCTCTTGGTGTGTGTACTGTAAATCTGTCTGAATAATAAATCTATAATTACTGCCACAATCTGTAGTTATTTCCTCATAATCCATCAGGTTATGGGCCCAGACATTAAACAGTGATAATATAATATTATATTTAAATTGTGCGACGATTATCGCAAAAACAAATTATTGCGAATGTTCGGCGACTTTTTTCACGCGAAGAAAAAACATGGCCGCCGCGGCGTCGTCGGGTTCCTTTGGCGTATCCATGGAAAAACTACAAGGTACGGCAGATTACAACCAGTGGAAGTTTATTATGAAAATGGTTTAAATGCATGAAGATCTCCATGAATGCATCGATTCGAAGGTGGGCAGTGCCGACGAAAGGAAAAACCAAAAAGCTTTGGCTAAAATCTGTTTGTCGGTTGGCCCAGCGGCATTAACGCATGTTCGAAACGTGAAGAGTGCGCATGATGCATGGTTAAATCTCGAAAAGGCATACGAAGACAAGGGGCTATGCAGGCGGCTTGGTTTGTTGTTTGCGATAAAACTACGCGATGTGAGCAGCATGGCCGCATATTTGACTAAAATTACAGAGATGACACAACAATTGACGGATATTGGAGCACCGTTGGACGACGAGTTTGTGGCGGTGGTGATGCTGAGCGGATTACCATCAGATTTTGATCCGCTGATCATGGCGCTGGAGAACACCAATATCAAACTCACCAGTGATGTAGTTGCGGCGAAACTACAACAGGAGCAGCAGCGACGGGACGAGCACAGTGAAGGAACTGCACTGCTTATGAAAAAACCGTGGGAGCCAAAGTGCTTCAGGTGCAAGAAAACTGGTCATATGAAGAAAGATTGCCCGATGAATCACCAAGGTGCTGTGAGCAGCAAAGGAAAAACAAATCAGAAAGTCAAGCAGGAAAAGAAGTCTTTGTTGACAGCTCTAGCGGTGAATGTGGAGAATAACCACTGGTATATTGATTCGGGGGCTACCAATCATATGTGCAACAGCTTGGAGTTGATGGAGGATGTGAAGAATTCTAGAAAGCTTAGTGTTCATGTTGCAAATGGTAAATGAGCAGCAACGCCGAGCAACAGGCGGCGGTAAATAACCTGTCCACGGGCAATGGGGGGCAGTGCTGCTCGCGCCCGTAGGATTTACCACCTTTCCTAGGCCTACCCTACACGTGTCCCCCGGGTGGTGCTAAATGAGCAGCAACGCCGAGCAACAGGCGGCGGTAAATAACCTGTCCACGGGCAATCGCGAGCCTCGGGAGGAGTAAATGCTTCCCTAAAAGTGCGACCACAGTACCTTGGGAAGTGCTGTGTGTATGTCCCAACTCGTAATATGAAAGAATGAATGATAACGATACTGATTTGTCATGCGATCCGGCTAACGCCCGGCGCTCGCAGGTACCCGGGCCTGCGAGTGTGAAGTTGGTTACCGAAGTCTGCGCAGGGGTGGCTGACCAGGCCCCTGTCACGGAGAATGCTACTGGAAACCCTAAAAGAAATCTCATACAACAGGCATTCCATCCCAGCCTCTTTATCTCAAGACCCAGATCTTCCTCACTAGGAAGCACTCCTAAAACAGCTAAAACTACAAAGGAAAAGGACCTACCTCCCACCCCCTTAGAAACGATCTCCTTAGATGACGACGACCTCAGCTGTCCTCCCACGTGGCAAAGAATACCCACACAACGAAACCCAAAAAGAAAAAAGACTTCTTATAGCCCTCCTCCCACGGAAAAATATAAGAACCAAACACAAATGATGCAGAGTTCTATCAACACGTCCAACAGATACAGTGACCTTCCAGTAGACACACCAGATGAACCTGTGGAACCAATGGAAAGGCATAACCTCACTAAGAAAGCTAGCAAGCCTCCACCAATAATTCTATATGGGATTACAGATATAGCAAAACTGACAGAACTCTTGAATGGTTCTGTACTAAGTGATAGCTACACCTACAGAATATTTAATAAAGACCAACTAAGGATTATGGCTCAAACAAGTGATGCATACAAAGAAATCATCGGCATAATTAGAAAAAACGGACTTATAGGTCACACATTTACACAAAAAGACAAAAGAAGTTGCAGAATAGTAATTAAAAATCTGCATCATACTACGCCAAAAGATGCCATTGCAGATGAAATAGAAAAATCTGGAAACAAGGTTAGAGGTGAAATAATATGTGCACTCTCAAGGAGAAACAAGAAGCCACTTAACATGTTTTTCGTTAATGTTGAACCTGGCCCTAACAACCCTGAACTCAAGCGTATAGAATCAATATACCATACTAAAGTTAGAATCGAAGACCCACGTAAAACAAATGAAATTCCTCAATGTGCCAGATGCCAACAATATGGACACACTAAAAATAATTGCATGCGCCCCTATCGATGCGTCAAATGCGCAGGAGGACACAGAACCATAGACTGCCTAAAAAAAGACAGAAATACACCAGCCACCTGTACATTATGCCTTGGAGACCACCCGGCCAACTACAAGGGGTGCCAAGTTTATAAAGAGATTCGTGCTAGGAAATTTACACAGGCACCTAACAAAAAAACCATTAAACCGGTATTAAATATGAACCAGTCAAGAAATAACACTGTCTCTTTCCAAAAAGACGACTTCCCACCATTACAACCAAGTAGCAATTCTGGACAACGATTATTAAACCCACGCATCCCAGACCCCAGTCACAATACATATTGGAACAATAAACAGGAGAACACACAATCCCAGCCAACAAGTTCACTGGAACAAATAATAATAAAACAATCAGAGAAAATAGATATTCTCATACAACAAATAGGTACCCTAATGGGACTCCTAACAACTCTAGTCGCCCAATGTAATAAATGATTAAGTTCCTACGCATTGCAGCATGGAACGTTAACGGACTGTCTCCTAATAAACAGGAGATAGAACTTTTCATTAAACATAACGAAATTGATGTCCTTTTAATATCCGAATCACATATGACAGACGAAAAGGTGGTCTTAATCCAAGGCTACAATATATACTACACTAATCATCCTGATGGAACATCACATGCTGGGACCGCAATAATAATAAAAGACAGTATCAAACAACATTCTCTCCCAAATTTTAAAGAACCCTACCTACAGGCAACTGTAGTCTCAATAGATGACTGGCAGGGCCCACTTAACATTGCTGCGGTGTATTGTCCGCCTCGACATCGAATCGATGAACAAATGTTCAACGATTTTCTTTACACTCTCGGTGGCAGATATGTTACGGGAGGGGACTGGAACGCCAAAAACACATTCTGGGGCTCTAGGTTGACCACAACTAGAGGTAGAGAGCTGAAGAAGGCAATAGACTCAAATTCACTCGATATACTGACGACAGGAGAGCCAACTTACTGGCCAGGTGATCCCAACAAAACGCCTGATCTAATCGATTTCTTCATCAACAAAGGTATATCAGGATTATACACCAAAATCGAGTCGTGTTTGGACGGCAGTTCCGATCACACACCTGTGATATGCACTCTGAGTACCACAATTATTTGTAAAGCGCCCCGCGAGACGCTGAGTAATCGTAAAACTGACTGGGATTCTTTTCAAAGCTTTATAACAGAAAACACCAACCTACACATACCCCTCAAAACAGAAGAAGACGTAGAAAATGCTGCTTGGTATACAACTAACCTTATCCAAGTAGCCGCTTGGAGATCTACGCCGTGCATAAAAAGCAATCCTCAAAACAAGGATTACACGTTGGAAATAAGGGAGATGATAGCTGTAAAACGGAGACTGAGAAGACAATATCACACAAGTAGAAATGCACATGATAAAAGGGCACTCAATAAAACACAGAAAGAATTAAAGCAGAAACTCGCAGATTACGAAAATGACACCCTACAAGATAGACTACAGACTCTTTCACCCCAGAAGGCAGATGACTACTCACTCTGGAAGATCACCAAGTCTCTCAAACGGCCACAAGAACACATGCCTCCATTAAGGCAGCCAAACGGTGAATGGGCGAAAAAGCCAGAGGAAAAAGTTGAGCTGTTTGCTAAATTCCTAAGGGACGTATTCAAACCAAACGAACCCGACAACATACACCCAGAAGAGGAATTTGATGAAATCCTTGAACGTGAACAGCGACCATCCCTACCGTTGCGCCTGTGCACTCCGGCCGAAGTGTGGAAAACTATTAAGAATCTGAAGAATAGAAAGGCACCAGGTTTTGACATGATTACATCAGAAGTCTTGAATCACCTACCAAAGAAAGGAATTGTTTTGATAACCGTTCTCTTTAATGCAGTGATTAGATTACAATATTTCCCGCTCATCTGGAAAGTATCAATCATAAACAGTAGTCAGGGTAGACGGCGCTAATGCCGGCTAAACATAAGCTCCGTACTTTAAAAGTGCTAAAAATTATATTAACTAATATTAAGTGCTAAAAACTACTTAATTAGTGAAATCAAACAACAACAAACGTGTGACAATGTTATCCGTTGATAAATGTGCACAATAGTGAAGATACAATCGGCTTACCAAAAGACGGTGTAATACTGTGAAAACCAGACTACAGTTTTAAAATACTCATCTCCAGTGTATGTGTTGAACCATTTATTGTTTTAATGTTGATATCCAACACCGAAAACCAGTAAAGAGTGCATGTGAACATAAAAAAGAAGAAAACGGAGAAATTAAATCTGAACAGTCAACGGGTTAGTCGATAGAACAAAGAAATGAACTTTGAACCCACTTCACACGTTTAATTACTAATCGCAAACGAAAGCATCAACTGGTCAACAAATTCAAGCTAAGTTGTTAAGATACGCGTGGTCTAGCGGTCATACCGCAGATTATGTACATCTTGTACACGGGTGATCGTAAGTTCAAATCCAGCCGCCGACACGTCTTTTTCCAGTTTGTTTTCTGAAGATTATTATTTGGGACAATGAATTTTTTCGAAAATATCACGCTCCGTAGAAATCGAACCAAGTCACTATCAGAAACAACAATCGAAGAATCTAGTACGAATAACTCGACGCTAGATGGCAGCACAAATAGTTTGCCAAACATATCTGACGATGAATCCGACGAATTTCGAGATTTAAAGTTAAAAATAGATAAACTTAACCAGGACTTATCAGCAGCTCATGAAGAGATAAATCAGTTGTCGATTGAGAATAGTGATCTAAAAACTACGTTAAATAACGTCACTAAACAATATGAGCTCTTAAAAAAGGCTACTAAAAATATTACAACTGACATACGAATAGACTCACCAAAACATAAAACCATAAAGATGTCAACTCCACACAAGAAGTTAACCCACCAACTACAAAAAAAGGGGCCTGTTAAAGATAGACTTATGGAAGAACATCAGCAATCTGTTTCGGTTCCCGAAACACTCACGTCAACTTTAGATATAACCAAAAATATGCAAAGTGCAAAAACGGAACAACCACGAAACAAAAAACTATGTTTCATCTCTAGCAACAATATTAATAAAATATTAGAAATAAGTGAAAACACGTTCATAGGGTATGACTTATGTCATTACATCATGCCAAATGCAGGTATCAACCAATTGTTTGCAGATTTAGATAAAAAATTAATAGACTTCACGCATGAAGATTACTGTGTCATTTACATAGGCGAAAGAGATTTCAAAGTCTCTAAGAACTATAGACTTTTAATCGACTACATCAAAAATGAGCTTAAAAATGTACTGAGCACAAATATTGTTATATGTTCACCAAATTTTAAACTTAGCGATAATTTTGCAATTTTTAATAAACGAATTGAAATGTTTAATCACTGGATGCATTTGGATGTAGAATTGTGTGAATATGCATATCTTTTTGACTCTAATTTTTATCTAGAATACACATACGAAATGTTCTGGAAATATAACGCAAGAGTAAATAATAAAGCAATTACCATCATTTTGAAAAACTTAATGTATTTTATGAATTATTTAGACTTCCAAACAGAAGTTTCTTATCAGAGTTTTGATAATTCTACTGTCAAACATAATTTCAACCAGGTAGGCAACAACATTAATAAAGGACGTACGGATCAGACAACACAAACTGAAAGTAATCATAGTGAAGCTGATGATCTTTTTCGTTTATAATTATAATCATTTATTTATTTTAAATCAAAATATTAACGGTCTGATAGGTAAATCAGACTTATTAAGTTTAAACCTAAACGAACTCCTAAATAAAGGCAAAATAGTAGATGTAGTATGTATAACAGAACATAATATGATAGATAATGATGACATGCAATTGTATATACCGAACTATAAACTTGCAACATACTCCTCGAGAAGCACCAGGAAAGGTGGTACGTGTATACTTATCAAACATGGACATGAGTTTAGGGTTTTAGATGTGAATAATTTTTGCGTTCCAGGTATTATAGAGTGCTGTGCCATTGAGTTAGTTACTCACAAATTGATTGTTATTTGCGTTTATAGACCCCCAAAATCTATTAAAAGTGCAATTTCGATTTTCTTTGAAAAAATTGAACTAATGTTAAACCGTTGTGGACGAAACTTGGGAAAGAAGATACTGCTGTGTGGTGACTTCAACATAGATATTTTAAAAAATAATAGAGTACCTATAGAATTTTTACATCTGCTCTTAAATTACAATATGAAACCTAGTGTAGCGGTCACAGCTACACCGGAATTCGTATGAATTCGTAATATTAATTTAAACTTTTTATAATTGTAAACACTCCACAATACAAAACTTTTCCTTATTGTCCCGTTACACCGAACTGTCAAATTTGAACAAACGTCAAACCAAAGACCAAAAAACTTCAAACACAAAACACGATCATTGTCTGTGGGTGAAAACTAACATATTTTATTAGAAGTATATTTACATATTTATTTAGTTGCTATATTTACATCACACATAATATTTATTTACAAATTTAACAATACGCATAATTATTTACACTATACAAAATATAGGCTTAAAATTGTAATGTTCTGGTCGCTGCCTTTCCGAACGCAACTTCGGGCGCGTTCGGCAAAGCTCGGCTTTCATCGGAGCATATGACTTGCCTAATAGCGATAAAGCATCGTCATGTAGATCAGTACTCGTTTTGACCTCCCGAACAGTACACGCTTGAACTTTCAACCAAATCTAGACTTGCTCGTAGACCTAAGTTCTGCTAGTTGACTCGATATCGTCTCCTTAGCTTTTTGTCTGTGTCCAGTAATTTCCCCGCTGTCGTCTTAACTTAATTGTAGCCTTAAGCGACTCAGAAGTGTTGAGAAATTAATTATACAAGGATAACGTTCAAACCACCGTTTCATTTCGCCATTTTGCTCTATACACTTCATTGGTGACCCCGACGTGATCACAGTAGCCACGCGGAGCAAAGATGCCTACCGGAGCAGAGCAGGGAGCGCAGGCGGACGCAGCAATGGTCAAGCAGGACGTGTGCAGAGTCAGCGTGAAGTTGCCGCCATTCTGGCCTGAGGAGCCGACACTTTGGTTTGCACAAGTAGAAGGTCAGTTTACAATAGCCGGCATTACCGCCGACACCACAAAATTCTACACGGTCGTGGGGCAGCTAGACCATCGCTACATGGTAGAAGCTCGGGACATAATAGAGAACCCACCAGCACAGGACAAGTACGCCAAGCTGAAGGCTGAGCTCATACGTCGACTATCCGACTCGCGTGAAAAAAGGGTTCAGCAAATCCTCACTCAAGAGGAGCTCGGCGACCGGAAGCCATCACAGTTCTTGCGGCACCTGCAGACTTTGGCCGGACCACATGTTCCAGACACATTCCTAGCCACGTTGTGGGCGAGCAGGTTGCCGACGAACATACAGACGGTAATAGCTTCCCAGCCTAACCTTCCGCTTCAGTCTGTCGCAGATTTGGCCGACCGCGTGCACGAGATCGCGCCAACGCGGCCAGCGCTCACGACACCTCCCGCCGTGGCGAGCACGAGCACCAGCAGTGACATCGCGGAGCTGAAACAGTGCATGGCGGAGTTATGTCTACAGGTGGCGGCTCTACAAAAGCAAGGTCAGGTACACCATCGATCGCGCTCCACAGATAGGTACCGGCGTGGTGACAGAGAACCGACCCCAAGCCGACGCCGCAGTCGCTCGCGCTCCAGCAGCGCGTGGAACGACGCTCACTGCTGGTACCACAACAGTTTCGGTGACAGGGCCACGCGGTGCAGGTCGCCATGTACGTACGCGGGAAACGCCGTCGGCAGCCGGAAATAGCGGCAAATGGCTGCCCTCACAAACCACGCCGCCTATTCGTAACAGATCGGGACTCTAAAACCACGTTTTTAGTAGACACAGGGTCCGATCTGTGCGTATACCCACGTGCAGCCCTACGACAGCAGCGCAGCAGGACGGCGTACCAGTTATACGCGGCAAACGGAACTGCCATCGACACGTACGGTTGGGTGGAGCTCCACTTGAATTTAGGGCTTCGCCGCGTGTACACGTGGAAGTTCGTGGTTGCAGACGTCACCAAGGCAATCATAGGCGCCGACTTCTTGGCGCATTATAACATCTTGGTAGACCTCAAAAGTCACCGGCTAATCGATGGGCTGACCCAACTGTCTTCGCCGGCGTCGCCAGCGGCCGAATCAGCAGCAATGATCGCCTCAGTGAAGTCCGTAGGAGGCAACACGGAGTACCACGAGATACTTCGCCAGTACCCGGAAGTCACGCGGCCTGCTGGAACACAGAAACAGGTCAGTCACGGTACCGAACATCACATCCGCACTACACCAGGTCCGCCTATCACTGGACGACCTCGCCGTCTGGCACCAGACAAACTGAAGGCAGCACAGAGGGAGTTCGAGGCTATGCTGGCTAACGGCACAGCACGGCCGTCAGAGAGTCCGTGGTCGTCCCCACTTCACCTCGCTCCTAAGAAGGACAACAGCTGGCGGCCATGCGGTGACTACAGGGCACTCAACGCCCGTACTGTTCCGGACAGATACCCCATCCCGCATATACAGGACTTCTCACATCAGCTGGCTGGCAGCCGAATATATAGCAAAATCGATCTCATTAAAGCATACAATCAGATACCAGTCCAGCCAGCCGACGTTCACAAGACAGCGATCACAACACCTTTCGGACTGTACGAATTTCCATTCATGACCTTTGGCCTCAGGAATGCCGCTCAAACGTTCCAACGGTTCATGGACGAGGTGCTGCGCGGGCTGCCGTTCTGCTACTGTTATTTAGACGATATTCTCTTGTTCTCAGAGACAGCAGCCCAGCACACCGAGCACCTGCATCAGCTTCTGAAGCGGTTATCCCAGTATGGAATTATTATTAACTCGGCAAAGTGTGAGTTTGGCCGTACCACCATAACTTTCCTAGGACACGAAGTATCCGAAGAAGGTGTTCGCCCGCTGCAGGAGAAGGTGCAGGCAATCCAGGACTTCCCAGCTCCCAAGACTGTCAAGGAGATGCGTCGCTTCCTGGGTATGTTCAATTTTTACCGCCGCTTTGTCCCAGATGCCGCTCGCTTACAAGCGCCACTCAACGTAGTTCTGGCAGGACCTAAAACAAAGAGAACACAAACAATTAATCTATCGCAAGAAATGCTAGACGCTTTTAACGCTTGTAAAAGTGGCTTATCTAGGGCAGCTCTGCTTGCTCACCCAGAGCCCAACGCCGAACTCGCGATATTTACAGACGCTTCAGACACTTCTATGGGTGCAGTATTACAGCAGAAGGCAGGTGTCACATGGAACCCACTAGCATTTTTCTCTAGGCGACTGTCAGCTTCACAGAAAAAGTATAGCCCTTATGACAGGGAGCTCTTAGCCATCTACGACGCAGTCAGATACTTCCGCCACATGGTTGAAGGTAGGCACTTCACCATTTACACGGATCACAAACCCCTGTCATATGTGTACGCACACAACCGTGACAACTGTTCACCGAGGCAATACCGGTACCTGGACTACATTGCTCAATTCACCACGGATATCAGGTTTGTCGCAGGCAGGGACAACATTGTGGCAGACGCGCTGTCGCGTGTGGAGTCGGTGGCAGTACCGGCGTGTAATTACACAGCTCTTGCACAGTCCCAAGAAACAGACCACGAGCTGCAGGGGCTCTTAAATAACAACAGCACGTCACTCAAGCTGTGTAAAGTGCATTTCACGGACTCAGGCACTGAACTATATTGTGATGTCTCCACTGGTAACACCCGCCCTTATGTTACAGAACCCTTCAGGAGGCAGGTGTTCCAAAAACTACACCAGCTGAGCCATCCCGGCAGACAGGCCACAGTCAAACTGATTTCTGAGCGTTTCGTTTGGCCTGGCCTAAAGAAGGACTGCAGGGCCTGGACCAGAGAGTGCGTAGAGTGCCAGAAGAACAAAATCTCGCGGCACACAACCAGTCCCACCTCCGCTTTCCCTGTCCCTTCCCAACGCTTCTCCCATGTCCACATGGACATAGTAGGGCCACTGACCGTGTCATCAAATTACAGGTACATACTAACTGTGGTCGACCGCTTCACCCGCTGGCCTGAGGCGTACCCCATCGCGGACATCACAGCGGAGACATGCGCCCGCACTTTCATCACCGGCTGGGTGTCCCGCTTTGGCTGCCCCCAGCGCATCACTACCGACAGGGGCAGGCAGTTTGAGAGCAAGCTGTTCCACACCATCACGGAGACCCTCGGTAGCCAGCACCGCCCAACCACAGCATACCACCCAGCCTGTAATGGCATGGTGGAACGCCTACACCGCCAGCTGAAGGCAGCCATCCGCTGCCACACAGACACCAACTGGACCGAAGCACTACCCCTGGTGCTGCTCGGCATCCGCAGCGCCTGGAAGGAAGACGTCAAAGCATCAGCGGCAGAGCTCGTTTACGGCGAGCCCCTAAGACTCCCAGGCGAGTTCATCGCCCCCACACTCACCAGCACAGTCGACTACACCGACTTCGCGTCAAGACTCCGGCATCACATGGCGAAGCTGTCTCCAGAACCGGCGAGTCGACACGGCAACAAGCCGTTCTACGTGCCCGACAGCTTGTCAACTTCGTCTCATGTATTCTTGCGACATGACGCCGTTCGCCGACCGCTAGACCCGCCGTACACCGGCCCCTACAGAGTCCTGCAAAGAGGCGACAAAACGTACCGTATTGAGGTAAACGGAAAGGAAACCACAGTAACCATAGATCGGTTGAAACCCGCTTACCTCAATAACGCAGACTACAGTCCCTCCGGTGTAACCAGCGCACCAACGGTCGCAAACACAGCACCAACGCCACCGCAGCCCACCGTCGAGAAGAAAACACGCTCCGGCCGCACCGTTCGCTTCCCGGACTACTATCACCCGTAGCTAAGTAGCCACGGTCTCAGGGGGGGAGTAGTGTAGCGGTCACAGCTACACCGGAATTCGTATGAATTCGTAATATTAATTTAAACTTTTTATAATTGTAAACACTCCACAATACAAAACTTTTCCTTATTGTCCCGTTACACCGAACTGTCAAATTTGAACAAACGTCAAACCAAAGACCAAAAAACTTCAAACACAAAACACGATCATTGTCTGTGGGTGAAAACTAACATATTTTATTAGAAGTATATTTACATATTTATTTAGTTGCTATATTTACATCACACATAATATTTATTTACAAATTTAACAATACGCATAATTATTTACACTATACAAAATATAGGCTTAAAATTGTAATGTTCTGGTCGCTGCCTTTCCGAACGCAACTTCGGGCGCGTTCGGCAAAGCTCGGCTTTCATCGGAGCATATGACTTGCCTAATAGCGATAAAGCATCGTCATGTAGATCAGTACTCGTTTTGACCTCCCGAACAGTACACGCTTGAACTTTCAACCAAATCTAGACTTGCTCGTAGACCTAAGTTCTGCTAGTTGACTCGATATCGTCTCCTTAGCTTTTTGTCTGTGTCCAGTAATTTCCCCGCTGTCGTCTTAACTTAATTGTAGCCTTAAGCGACTCAGAAGTGTTGAGAAATTAATTATACAAGGATAACGTTCAAACCACCGTTTCATTTCGCCATTTTGCTCTATACACTTCACTAGTATAAAACAGCCTACACGTATATCGTCTGGAACATGTATTGACAATATTATCCATAACGTCAAGGGTGGTTGTGGTGAAGTTTTAGAGTTGGCCTTATCTGACCACACCGCTCAACTCTTTAAGTGTCCTGTAAAAAAGTTCTGTTCGTGTGATCACTGGTATGTACTGAGTCGCGATTATAGCTCTGAGAACATGTTTAAATTTTTTGAAGCCATTAGTAGTCTAAGTTTTTCTGAAGTATACAATAGTACTGATCCCGAACTAGCTTTCAAATCATTTCATGACCTATTTAAACTTTTCTACGATTTGTGTTTCCCGACTATGAAAAAAAAAAACTCTACTCTTAAATCCCCGAGATGGATCTCTAAGGGTATAAAAAGATGTAGCAAAAGGAAAAGAGAAATGTTATGGCAGTATAGGCGATCACGTAATCTTGAAAATAAACAATCACTTAAACAATATTCGAAAATATTAAAAAAAGTGATACATTTAACACAAATATCTCAAAATAGTCATATAATCAATAATGCACAGAATAAAACTAAAGCTACGTGGAAAATTATTAATAGATGTAAAACAAACTTCCCTTCTGAATCTGTAAAAAAAATAATAAATGGTAATGAAATAATCAGTGACCCTATAGAAATGGCTACGGCATTTAATAATTACTTTATAGACTCAATTCATTCTGAAACTAATAATAATAGTACTGCTATATCTTTCGTAAATTCTTATCCTAAATCTTTATTTATGGCACCGACTGATGCGTTGGAAATATTTAATATTATTAATTCATTAAAGAACACAAATAGTGCAGGTTACGATGGCATAACTACTAAGTTTTTAAAATCTGTCTCGCATATAATTGCACCTGTTTTGAGTTTTATTATTAATTTATGCATAGAACGTGGCCACTTTCCAAGTTTGTTAAAAATGACCATAATTAAGCCACTGCATAAAAAAGGCGATAAAGCCGCTATTTCAAACTACCGTCCAATAGCTTTGTTACCGGTCTTGTCAAAAGTTTTTGAAAAAGTTATCTATAAATCTTTGAACTCATATTTTGAAGTAAACAGTATACTAGCTAAGGAACAATACGGTTTTCGAAAAAACAGAAACATAAATAAAGCTGTCTATGAACTATTTGCAGAAATTGTTGTTAATGTTGACAAAAAAAACCCAATTGTAGCAGTACTTATGGACATGTCGAAAGCATTTGACCATGTAGATCACGAGATATTACTGGGTAAGTTAGAACGATACGGTGTCAGAGGAAACGTACTAAATCTAGTGAAATCATACCTCACTGGCCGAAAACAAGCCACTGTTTTGAGTAGAGTTTGTTCACAATCCAAGACCGAAGTTACGTATATGTCATCAATTAGAGAAACAGCATGTGGTGTACCCCAAGGAAGTGTCCTTGGGCCCTTGCTGTTTCTTATATATATTAACGACTTGCCAAAATGCACCGATTATCAAACTGTTTTGTTTGCTGATGACAGTACACTACTTGTTCCATGTAAAAATATAGTTACTTACGAAGATGACATAAATAAGGCTATCGTTTGCATAATAAATTGGTTACTTGAAAATAAATTAAAAATTAACATAGATAAAACAAAGCTTATGACATTTTATCAAAGAACAAAAATAAATAACTTAAACATAACTTATGCAGATCAAACTATAACTGAAACAAGCTGTGCTAGATTTTTGGGACTTCACTTGGACACTCACTTAAACTGGAAGTATCATGTAGAAACTGTCTGTAAAAAACTTAACCAGTACTCATATGCACTCTATAATCTAGCCAAGATAGTAAATGAGTCTGTTGTTCTTATCTCTTACAAGGCTTACGTTACATCTGCGTTGCGTTTTGGAATAATATATTGGGGAAATTCAACTGATAAAGAAATTGCGTTTAAGGCCCAAAAAAGATGTTTGCGTGCTGTGTTTAAGCTGAAACCAACTGATAGTTGTATTCCCTATTTTAAAAAAAATAAACTTTTGACATTACCCTCTATGTACATTTTTGAGACAGCAGTATTTGTAAAATCTAATTTCCATTTGTTTGATACATTAAGATCTACGCGACGCAACAGAGAGATATGCGCTAAACCACATAGCACTGCTCTTTTTAAAAAAAGTTTTTTAGGAATGGCACCTAGGATTTATAATAAGATCCCAAAACTAATTAGAGAAACAAAAAATATACACGATTTTAAAAAGGCTTTCCTGGTGGTATTACATGATAAAGCATATTATACGTTGAATGAATACCTAACTGACACACTTTGACTACCATTATTATGTCCTGTTTCTTACCATTAACATTAGAATTTATTAATATTATACTTTATTGGAGATTCTTTTTTGTGTTGTTTTGTGTGTTGACAATTTGAATACTTAAAATTTATTTTATTTTGTTGTATTTTTTGTGGTTTTAATCTCATTTTATTTTATATTATTGTATTTTTGCATGCCTAACTTGGTGCAACACAGTTGACTACGCATTCAAATAACGTCTAGAAATGTATGACTATGTACTGTGTTGAGCAATAAACATTTGAATTTGAATTTGAATTTGAATTTAAACATGGTAGCCAAACCAGGAAAAGCTCCTACTGAGGTTTCCTCATATAGACCAATAAGTCTACTTCCTTTACTCTCCAAACTATTCGAGAAGCTACTGCTGCAACGATTGCTGCCAATACTCGAAGAACAAGGGACTATCCCAGAGCATCAATTTGGCTTCCGAGCACGCCACGGAACAACAGAGCAAATACACAGAGTGGTTCACACAATTCGACAGGCTCTCGAAAGAAAACAGTATTGCTCAGCTGCGTTTCTCGATATACAGCAAGCATTCGACCGAGTATGGCACAAAGGTCTCCTGTGTAAACTAAAGTTATGCTTACCACACACAGCATACATGCTTCTTAAATCATACTTAGAGGACCGTGTGTTTCAAGTTAAAAGTGAAGACAGCCTCTCTCCATTCTACCCTATAGAAGCAGGAGTGCCCCAGGGATCTGTTTTGGGCCCAATTCTCTACACAGTCTACACTGCTGATCTACCCACTTCCAACCTAACTGTAACCGCAACCTACGCAGATGACACTGCTGTGTTATCCTGTGACAAAGACCAGGGAAGAGCTTCCACTCAACTCCAAGAACACTTGGACAAGATTGGATTGTGGATGAAAAAATGGAGAATTAAGCCTAGTGCTGCTAAGTCCGTACACACTACTTTTGCTTTAAGAAGAGGAGACTGTCCACCAGTGATGCTCGGAGGAGACGTGCTGCCACAGAAAACTACTGCCAAATACCTAGGTATGCACATCGATAGAAGACTTACCTGGCGTGAACATATAAAGACCAAAAGAGACCTAGCAAACAGGAAACTAAGAAACATGTACTGGCTAATAGGCAGACAGTCATCACTGAGCTTGGAAAACAAACTCTTGATTTATAAATGCATCCTAAAACCAGTATGGACATATGGCATAGAGCTTTGGGGATCGGCAAGCCATTCAAATATAGAGATTCTGCAACGCTTCCAAAATAACGTTTTAAAAACCTTGAGCTGCGCGCCCTGGTTCACAAAAACCTCTGAAGTTCATGAATACTTACAAATCCCAACTATCAAGGAAGTTGTAGAAAAATCCAACCAAAATTATAAGATTCGACTCGAACGCCACAAGAATAAACTTGCTGTTGCACTACTAGAGTCCTCTGACTCCACCTACAGACTGAAAAGGAAACGTATAGCCTCAATCTAAACCGTACCCCCATTTATATGATGAGACGACACATTGCAGGATGTGGACCTCTAACTGCCAATGAAATTAATGTCAACCTATCTGATTAAAGCTCAACGGCTGATTGCAGATAAAAGTAAAAAAAAAAAAAAAAAAAAAAAAAAAAAATGTTGCAAATGGGGATACATTATCCACAGAAGGAAGTGGTTGTGTCCGGGTTAATTTGAACAATGAAATAAGGACAATAAGTAATGTGTTTCATGTTCCTAGGCTATCTGCTAACTTATTATCAGTTAGTGAACTAATAAGAAAAGGTTTCAGTGTTACGTTTGATTCAAAAGGTTGTAAAATCTATGATAAATGTAAAATAATAGCTACTGGTTCTGTGTTTAATGGTGTATATCGACTAGACACTATTGATAGGGCTTCTTTGAAAAGGGAAGTGTCAGAAAGAGCTATGTGTTCTACTGAGATAACTTCAAGCAACTGCGGTAAGTCTCAGGAGGACTCCGTGGCGGTAACACAGGCACCTGCATGTACTGCGGAGGCACCTGCCGCCACTCCGGAGGCACCTGCTACTCCGGATAGCCAGGAGGTGTGGCACCGGCGCTTGGGGCACCTCAATGCTAGGAGTATGAACTTGATGAAGAATGGCATGGTTTCAGGTATGAATTATAATAATAATCATTTTAGTCCATGTATTTCTTGTATTGAGAGTAGGCAGAGTAAGCTACCTTTTCCAAAAAGGAGTTTAAATAGATCTAAAGTGAAGTTGGGTCTTATTCACAGTGATGTTTGTGGTCCTCTACAATGTTCATCATTCAGCGGACAGGTGATTGTAGGGGAACGTTGGCTATACGTTGGAAGACGCCATTCCAACCGCATTCCCGTCCGAGTACAGTCATAATTGCGGTGTCGAGCCTAAAACTGTAAACGTGCACCTCGTCATTGTTGGGTTTGGTGCACATCCTAACGTCATTTCCGCCCAATTCCAGCAAGTTCAGGCGCATCATACCTCGTTCCAAGGCGGGAATGTCTAGTGCCTCCGTACCTGCGTGGCCGAAACGATTCTCTAACCAATAGCCTCCTAGGGCTGTAAGCTGTGTTGTGCCCTCACTACCCACCAGGTCAAATCTACCACCTTCTGTTGCTGAGTTGAGGTTTAGAGCCAATGACAAGAACCCCATCCTTCTGAGCGTTTTTCAGCTCACTATTTCTACATCCCTCTTTAGCGCGGCATCAACCCCCTTGTACCGCCGTGTCCTTTTGCTTTTGCCTTCAACCGTGATGGTGGTGCTCAAACCCGTACCGGCTTTACCGCGCATCCACACCCCACTCTTGACCCAATCTGCTAGCGTGGGCAGTTCATCCGGTTTAGCCCATTCCTCTGAGAGATATTTTTCGGTCTCTCTTATAACCTCGTCTATATATTCAGCCTCGTTGATCCTTTCGCCATTATGTTTCGTAACCGTAAGCCAATCATCCACATCATTCTTAAGTGTTGCCAACTCAACAGGCGGTACGTAGCCTGAGAAAGTCTCCCAATAAGTAAGCAACCTCCAGTTCGGATGGATAAAGCCTCCTCCTAACTTCAACCACCCGGTGCTCTCTTTAAGGATCTTGCGTAAGTTGTGGGGACATATGCTACCTGTAAGCTCTCTCAACCGTGTATACTCTCCCAGAATGAGACGTGCCCCCCTACCGGGATGCAGACGGGCCAGCATGTGCACACCATCCTCTATGATACCATTAGGCAGCTTACATCCGTCACAGTTATGTTTTCTCGGTAGCCTGTACCTACGTAGATTTAGGTTGAATTTTGACATCGGCGCTTCTCATCCTCTCTCATTACAGCAGTGCTCCATACTGTCTAACAACCTACGTTGCTTGTCCCGGTATATACCCACGTCCCACTCCCAGTCAGGCAGCATGGGTGTAATCGGTTCGAGGTCTATTGTGCGTCGACTGCCGCTGTGTGGTCCGCATTGTGTTCCGCTGCCGCGGCTGAACCCCCTTGCTTCGTGGTGGCTGGTCCGGGCGGGGCGCCCACATTCGAAACGGCCCCAGGCGCAGTGGTCGCATCTGCTGGAGATGTGGGCGCCTCTTCCTGAAAAACCGCGACATTACTCTGACCTCCCTTTCCCCCCTTTCCTCGGCGGTAACGTACCCACCGACATCGTCTTGAACAGGTAGCTGTTAGACGTACCCGCTGATGTGAGCTGGCGCCAAGGCCGGTGCCATGCTTTGCCCTGTACCAGTGTCGGCCCCTCAACATTAGCCATTGCTGATCCAGAAAGCGTGAGGACGCTATACTCCTGGGCATTGAAATCTCGAGTGTGCCCCCTGATACCCCACCCAAACGGAGGTGATTGTAGGGGAACGTTGGCTATACGTTGGAAGACGCCATTCCAACCGCATTCCCGTCCGAGTACAGTCATAATTGCGGTGTCGAGCCTAAAACTGTAAACGTGCACCTCGTCATTGTTGGGTTTGGTGCACATCCTAACGTCATTTCCGCCCAATTCCAGCAAGTTCAGGCGCATCATACCTCGTTCCAAGGCGGGGATGTCTAGCGCCTCCGTACCTGCGTGGCCGAAACGATTCTCTAACCAATGGCCTCCTAGGGCTGTAAGCTGTGTTATGCCCTCACTACCCACCAGGTCAAATCTACCACCTTCTGTTGCTGAGTTGAGGTTTAGAGCCAATGACAAGAACCCCATCCTTCTGAGCGTTTTTCAGCTCACTATTTCTACATCCCTCTTTAGCGCGGCATCAACCCCCTTGTACCGCCGTGTCCTTTTGCTTTTGCCTTCAACCGTGATGGTGGTGCTCAAACCCGTACCGGCTTTACCGCGCATCCACACCCCACTCTTGACCCAATCTGCTAGCGTGGGCAGTTCATCCGGTTTAGCCCATTCCTCTGAGAGATATTTTTCGGTCTCTCTTATAACCTCGTCTATATATTCAGCCTCGTTGATCCTTTCGCCATTATGTTTCGTAACCGTAAGCCAATCATCCACATCATTCTTAAGTGTTGCCAACTCAACAGGCGGTACGTAGCCTGAGAAAGTCTCCCAATAAGTAAGCAACCTCCAGTTCGGATGGATAAAGCCTCCTCCTAACTTCAACCACCCGGTGCTCTCTTTAAGGATCTTGCGTAAGTTGTGGGGACTAATGCTACCTGTAAGCTCTCTCAACCGTGTATACTCTCCCAGAATGAGACGTGCCCCCCTACCGGGATGCAGACGGGCCAGCATGTGCACACCATCCTCTATGGTACCATTAGGCAGCTTACATCCGTCACAGTTATGTTTTCTCGGTAGCCTGTACCTACGTAGATTTAGGTTGAATTTTGACATCGGCGCTTCCCATCCTCTCTCATTACAGCAGTGCTCCATACTGTCTAACAACCTACGTTGCTTGTCCCGGTATATACCCACGTCCCACTCCCAGTCAGGCAGCATGGGTGTAATCGGTTCGAGGTCTATTGTGCGTCGACTGCCGCTGTGTGGTCCGCATTGTGTTCCGCTGCCGCGGCTGAACCCCCTTGCTTCGTGGTGGCTGGTCCGGGCGGGGCGCCCACATTCGAAACGGCCCCAGGCGCAGTGGTCGCATCTGCTGGAGATGTGGGCGCCTCTTCCTGAAAAACCGCGACATTACTCTGACCTCCCTTTCCCCCCTTTCCTCGGCGGTAACGTACCCACCGACATCGTCTTAAACAGGTAGCTGTTAGACGTACCCGCTGATGTGAGCTGGCGCCAAGGCCGGTGCCATGCTTTGCCCTGTACCAGTGTCGGCCCCTCAACATTAGCCATTGCTGATCCAGAAAGCGTGAGGACGCTATACTCCTGGGCATTGAAATCTCGAGTGTGCCCCCTGATACCCCACCCAAACGGAGGTGATTGTAGGGGAACGTTGGCTATACGTTGGAAGACGCCATTCCAACCGCATTCCCGTCCGAGTACAGTCATAATTGCGGTGTCGAGCCTAAAACTGTAAACGTGCACCTCGTCATTGTTGGGTTTGGTGCACATCCTAACGTCATTTCCGCCCAATTCCAGCAAGTTCAGGCGCATCATACCTCGTTCCAAGGCGGGGATGTCTAGCGCCTCCGTACCTGCGTGGCCGAAACGATTCTCTAACCAATGGCCTCCTAGGGCTGTAAGCTGTGTTATGCCCTCACTACCCACCAGGTCAAATCTACCACCTTCTGTTGCTGAGTTGAGGTTTAGAGCCAATGACAAGAACCCCATCCTTCTGAGCGTTTTTCAGCTCACTATTTCTACATCCCTCTTTAGCGCGGCATCAACCCCCTTGTACCGCCGTGTCCTTTTGCTTTTGCCTTCAACCGTGATGGTGGTGCTCAAACCCGTACCGGCTTTACCGCGCATCCACACCCCACTCTTGACCCAATCTGCTAGCGTGGGCAGTTCATCCGGTTTAGCCCATTCCTCTGAGAGATATTTTTCGGTCTCTCTTATAACCTCGTCTATATATTCAGCCTCGTTGATCCTTTCGCCATTATGTTTCGTAACCGTAAGCCAATCATCCACATCATTCTTAAGTGTTGCCAACTCAACAGGCGGTACGTAGCCTGAGAAAGTCTCCCAATAAGTAAGCAACCTCCAGTTCGGATGGATAAAGCCTCCTCCTAACTTCAACCACCCGGTGCTCTCTTTAAGGATCTTGCGTAAGTTGTGGGGACTAATGCTACCTGTAAGCTCTCTCAACCGTGTATACTCTCCCAGAATGAGACGTGCCCCCCTACCGGGATGCAGACGGGCCAGCATGTGCACACCATCCTCTATGGTACCATTAGGCAGCTTACATCCGTCACAGTTATGTTTTCTCGGTAGCCTGTACCTACGTAGATTTAGGTTGAATTTTGACATCGGCGCTTCCCATCCTCTCTCATTACAGCAGTGCTCCATACTGTCTAACAACCTACGTTGCTTGTCCCGGTATATACCCACGTCCCACTCCCAGTCAGGCAGCATGGGTGTAATTGGTTCGAGGTCAATTTTGTTGTGCGTCGACTGCCGCTGTGTGGTCCGCATTGTGTTCCGCTGCCGCGGCTGAACCCCCTTGCTTCGTGGTGGCTGGTCCGGGCGGGGCGCCCACATTCGAAACGGCCCCAGGCGCAGTGGTCGCATCTGCTGGCGATGTGGGCGCCTCTTCCTGAAAAACCGCGACATTACTCTGACCTCCCTTTCCCCCCTTTCCTCGGCGGTAACGTACCCACCGACATCGTCTTGAACAGGTAGCTGTTAGACGTACCCGCTGATGTGAGCTGGCGCCAAGGCCGGAGCCATGCTTTGCCCTGTACCAGTGTCGGCCCCTCAACATTAGCCATTGCTGATCCAGAAAGCGTGAGGACGCTATACTCCTGGGCATTGAAATCTCGAGTGTGCCCCCTGATACCCCACCCAAACGGAGGTGATTGTAGGGGAACGTTGGCTATACGTTGGAAGACGCCATTCCAACCGCATTCCCGTCCGAGTACAGTCATAATTGCGGTGTCGAGCCTAAAACTGTAAACGTGCACCTCGTCATTGTTGGGTTTGGTGCACATCCTAACGTCATTTCCGCCCAATTCCAGCAAGTTCAGGCGCATCATACCTCGTTCCAAGGCGGGGATGTCTAGCGCCTCCGTACCTGCGTGGCCGAAACGATTCTCTAACCAATGGCCTCCTAGGGCTGTAAGCTGTGTTATGCCCTCACTACCCACCAGGTCAAATCTACCACCTTCTGTTGCTGAGTTGAGGTTTAGAGCCAATGACAAGAACCCCATCCTTCTGAGCGTTTTTCAGCTCACTATTTCTACATCCCTCTTTAGCGCGGCATCAACCCCCTTGTACCGCCGTGTCCTTTTGCTTTTGCCTTCAACCGTGATGGTGGTGCTCAAACCCGTACCGGCTTTACCGCGCATCCACACCCCACTCTTGACCCAATCTGCTAGCGTGGGCAGTTCATCCGGTTTAGCCCATTCCTCTGAGAGATATTTTTCGGTCTCTCTTATAACCTCGTCTATATATTCAGCCTCGTTGATCCTTTCGCCATTATGTTTCGTAACCGTAAGCCAATCATCCACATCATTCTTAAGTGTTGCCAACTCAACATGCGGTACGTAGCCTGAGAAAGTCTCCCAATAAGTAAGCAACCTCCAGTTCGGATGGATAAAGCCTCCTCCTAACTTCAACCACCCGGTGCTCTCTTTAAGGATCTTGCGTAAGTTGTGGGGACATATGCTACCTGTAAGCTCTCTCGACCGTGTATACTCTCCCAGAATGAGACCTGCCCCCCTACCGGGATGCAGACGGGCCAGCATGTGCACACCATCCTCTATGGTACCATTAGGCAGCTTACATCCGTCACAGTTATGTTTTCTCGGTAGCCTGTACCTACGTAGATTTAGGTTGAATTTTGACATCGGCGCTTCCCATCCTCTCTCATTACAGCAGTGCTCCATACTGTCTAACAACCTACGTTGCTTGTCCCGGTATATACCCACGTCCCACTCCCAGTCAGGCAGCATGGGTGTAATCGGTTCGAGGTCTATTGTGCGTCGACTGCCGCTGTGTGGTCCGCATTGTGTTCCGCTGCCGCGGCTGAACCCCCTTGCTTCGTGGTGGCTGGTCCGGGCGGGGCGCCCACATTCGAAACGGCCCCAGGCGCAGTGGTCGCATCTGCTGGCGATGTGGGCGCCTCTTCCTGAAAAACCGCGACATTACTCTGACCTCCCTTTCCCCCCTTTCCTCGGCGGTAACGTACCCACCGACATCGTCTTGAACAGGTAGCTGTTAGACGTACCCGCTGATGTGAGCTGGCGCCAAGGCCGGTGCCATGCTTTGCCCTGTACCGGCTGTACCAGTGTCGGCCCCTCAACATTAGCCATTGCTGATCCAGAAAGCGTGAGGACGCTATACTCCTGGGCATTGAAATCTCGAGTGTGCCCCCTGATACCCCACCCAAACGGAGGTGATTGTAGGGGAACGTTGGCTATACGTTGGAAGACGCCATTCCAACCGCATTCCCGTCCGAGTACAGTCATAATTGCGGTGTCGAGCCTAAAACTGTAAACGTGCACCTCGTCATTGTTGGGTTTGGTGCACATCCTAACGTCATTTCCGCCCAATTCCAGCAAGTTCAGGCGCATCATACCTCGTTCCAAGGCGGGGATGTCTAGCGCCTCCGTACCTGCGTGGCCGAAACGATTCTCTAACCAATGGCCTCCTAGGGCTGTAAGCTGTGTTATGCCCTCACTACCCACCAGGTCAAATCTACCACCTTCTGTTGCTGAGTTGAGGTTTAGAGCCAATGACAAGAACCCCATCCTTCTGAGCGTGAGGACGCAACTCAACTCAGCAACAGAAGGTGGTAGATTTGACCTGGTGGGTAGTGAGGGCATAACACAGCTTACAGCCCTAGGAGGCCATTGGTTAGAGAATCGTTTCGGCCACGCAGGTACGGAGGCGCTAGACATCCCCGCCTTGGAACGAGGTATGATGCTCCTGAACTTGCTGGAATTGGGCGGAAATGACGTTAGGATGTGCACCAAACCCAACAATGACGAGGTGCACGTTTACAGTTTTAGGCTCGACACCGCAATTATGACTGTACTCGGACGGGAATGCGGTTGGAATGGCGTCTTCCAACGTATAGCCAACGTTCCCCTACAATCACCTCCGTTTGGGTGGGGTATCAGGGGGCACACTCGAGATTTCAATGCCCAGGAGTATAGCGTCCTCACGCTTTCTGGATCAGCAATGGCTAATGTTGAGGGGCCGACACTGGTACAGGGCAAAGCATGGCACCGGCCTTGGCGCCAGCTCACATCAGCGGGTACGTCTAACAGCTACCTGTTCAAGACGATGTCGGTGGGTACGTTACCGCCGAGGAAAGGGGGGAAAGGGAGGTCAGAGTAATGTCGCGGTTTTTCAGGAAGAGGCGCCCACATCGCCAGCAGATGCGACCACTGCGCCTGGGGCCGTTTCGAATGTGGGCGCCCCGCCCGGACCAGCCACCACGAAGCAAGGGGGTTCAGCCGCGGCAGCGGAACACAATGGGGACCACACAGCGGCAGTCGACGCACAATAGACCTCGAACCGATTACACCCATGCTGCCTGACTGGGAGTGGGACGTGGGTATATACCGGGACAAGCAACGTAGGTTGTTAGACAGTATGGAGCACTGCTGTAATGAGAGAGGATGGGAAGCGCCGATGTCAAAATTCAACCTAAATCTACGTAGGTACAGGCTACCGAGAAAACATAACTGTGACGGATGTAAGCTGCCTAATGGTACCATAGAGGATGGTGTGCACATGCTGGCCCGTCTGCATCCCGGTAGGGGGGCACGTCTCATTCTGGGAGAGTATACACGGTTGAGAGAGCTTACAGGTAGCATATGTCCCCACAACTTACGCAAGATCCTTAAAGAGAGCACCGGGTGGTTGAAGTTAGGAGGAGGCTTTATCCATCCGAACTGGAGGTTGCTTACTTATTGGGAGACTTTCTCAGGCTACGTACCGCCTGTTGAGTTGGCAACACTTAAGAATGATGTGGATGATTGGCTTACGGTTACGAAACATAATGGCGAAAGGATCAACGAGGCTGAATATATAGACGAGGTTATAGGAGAGACCGAAAAATATCTCTCAGAGGAATGGGCTAAACCGGATGAACTGCCCACGCTAGCAGATTGGGTCAAGAGTGGGGTGTGGATGCGCGGTAAAGCCGGTACGGGTTTGAGCACCACCATCACGGTTGAAGGCAAAAGCAAAAGGACACGGCGGTACAAGGGGGTTGATGCTGCGCTAAAGAGGGATGTAGAAATAGTGAGCTGAATAACGCTCAGAAGGATGGGGTTCTAGAGCCAATGGGGTACGTATTCCAGTCAGGGTGGCAAATCTGTCATCTGCACGGTTGACTTCCCAACTATAGGAACGAAGTTCTCCCTGCCCAACAAGGAAGTGTGCCATCGCCGCGGTACTATCAGCCCCCTCCCCCCTCCCGTAGATGAGCGTGTCCCAGAACGCTATAGTATCTCCCATCATCCCAGGACTTATAGCCTGGTTGCCTAATCCTGCTCCCTTCTTCCACTCCTCATATCCCCGCCTTTTCAACAACACTCTTTCAATATCATCTAGGGCTAATCCTGTGCCCTCATCCGTGTAAGAGGCACCCCGGTTCGGATGATTGAAAACAGCAATGCCCAGGCCAGTTATCAGTTCTAGTCCATTGTTCCAGTTGCCAAGGCGCAATGAGGGCTTTGCCTCCGCCTCATCTCTGGCTACGAAGGTGTTATCGGTATAAGTAACCGCGTGGTCGTGATAATACGTACTAGTGTCAGTATGACCTATATCATCGTTAGGCCGCGGTAATAGCTGTGTCCCAAATGTCGGGTCAAGATACCCGTCAGGTAGCCAGTGGGTCTCGAGCTCTCCGTTGGCGTCATGTAATACTTCAGGTTGGGGTATGAAACGCATCGTTGCCCATGCGACGATCTCGTCCACTTGCATCCAATCAATATTGGTGTCACCAGTCCGCGACTTCAGCCAGTGTTCAATCGTCCACCTAAGGGATTGGGGGCTGCGGAGTGCCATCGCTACCGCCGTCATCAGAATAGGCAATGCGTCTATGACATGAACGTCATTCATCTCCCTGCGATTACCAAGCCCCGCAACTATAACTGCATGTCCCAATAGTTCAAATCCGGGTCTCGCATTGTTGTAGACAATGATAAATTTTGTTTTCCCATTTGCCATGACGACCCCGCACTCGTTTTACTTTTTCAGAAATCTGGTTTAGGAATGAAAGGGTATGTGGATGCTGACTGGGCGTGTTGTGAGGTCGATAGGCGATCTTACACAGGCTATGTCTTTAAAATTGGCAACTCTGTTGTGTCTTGGGAGAGTAGGAAACAGCGAACAGTTGCTCTGTCAAGTACTGAGGCGGAATACATGGCTCTTTCTGACGCCTGCAAGGAGGCGTTATTCATTCGTGATTTTTTAATTAAATGTTTCAAAAATGTTATAAATCAAGAATTTTTAGTAACATTGTTTAATGACAATCAGTCAGCACTTGTCTTAAGCTTTGTGAGAACACAATGTTTCATGCTAGAACAAAACATATAGATGTAAGACATCATTTTATTCGAAAATTTGTTCATGATGGAATTATATTAATAAAGTATCTCTGTACAAACGATATGTTGGCTGACGTATGTACAAAGGCCCTATGTAAGGATAAATATGTGAAATTTGTAAATCATTTATTAGTGTTTCAGGGAAGTAAATATTTTGCTGTTATTCTTTAATTTGTGTGTTAACATGGAATATTTAAGTTTATTAATATATCTACATAGGCATGGTTTAAGTTTGTTTATGTAAATGATCATAAACATAACTGTATGAAAGTTTATTTTTTTTGTTACAAACATATTTGTTATAAAATTGTATTAGATAGGTAACAAGTTACTAGACTGATAGAATACTGGTTTGTTAATTTTATTGTAACTTCAAGGGGAAGTAGGTATTTAGTAGTTGTGTTATAGAAACATAATATAAACTTAACTGTATAGTACCTACATACACATTAAGTTAAAGGGGAAGTGTTAGATGTTATAAACAACTGGCTAGCTTCGTAAACGGTTTTAACGTAACTGTTTGAGTAAACGCACACTTAATGTCATTGTGTCGCTTATCGCTCTGTCTCTCTCTCTCCTGTCATCTCTCTTGGTGTGTGTACTGTAAATCTGTCTGAATAATAAATCTATAATTACTGCCACAATCTGTAGTTATTTCCTCATAATCCATCAACCAAGACTTGCGTTTGATTTGTTAAATTTTTAACCGACTTCAAAAAAGGAGGAGGTTCTATATTCGTGTGTATGTATTTTTTTTTATGTATGTTACCTGATTTCTCCGCCATTTGTGGACCGATTCTCAAAATTCTTTTTTATTAGAAAGACTCCTGAGGTGGTCCCATTTTAATTAGTGAGAATCTGGTGCTGATCTTCGGAGATATACAATGGAACTCTTCAAAAATAGACGGCAAATCTGTCGTGATTGCTGGAATCGCTTGGATGTTTATTGTTTATACAACATCATGACGTATCATCAAGACTGTATGGTCTGAGGGGTACGCAGATATGTAAATATACCTAGATTTCGACAGTTAGGTATGTAAAGTTTCATTTATTAGGGATAGATGGATAACCCTATTACCATGACATGTATTGTTAACAATTAACAATATAACTTAAATTTATGGTTAGTATTTTTAAGGGAACAACTAAAAATTGAAAAATAAAAAAACTTTTTTGCAAAAACTAAAATCGACTTCAAAAGAAAACACAAACAAAAAAACTAAAAGAAAAACACAAAAAAGTGAAAAATAAATAGCTTCAGAAGCCGCTGACAAAAACACCAAATCAATCAAATAAAGTTTAAGCTTCGAAGTCGGTGACCTTTGTTTGATTGATTCGGTGTTTTTGTCACCGGCTTCTGAAGCTTAAACTTTATTTTTTCACTTTTTTGTGTTTTTCTTTTAGTTTGTGTAAGTACATCTATTAGTAAACATAAATAAAATTGAAGTGTCTGTTTATTAAGTCAAAAGGATAGCTTTTTACATAATGCATATGACAAAAGTTATACTTACAGGTAAGAAGGAACATCGTCGCACATCCGAACACCATGAGGTCAGTCCATAATCCTAGACTTCAAACGCGCGAGCGTTGAAATTTTACGTCGTTGTTCCTTATTCCTAAGATTTTCCTGATGTCAGTTTGCTTTTAAATGTTTATAATCTGATTTCTTTCTAATGCAATAAGGTTTTAAATAAAAAAGTGGCTTGTTTAATTTACTTTTTAACGGAAAATCTCATTGTGTTAGATGAAAATGCTGATTTATTTAATGGATCTCTCTTTACAGTTTTAAGTAAAAATAATACTTTTGACAATGCTGATGACATATTTCTATGTCCAGAATCATGGGCTGAGTTAATGATGTTTTTACGAGCAACGATGTCCCTTCCACCCTGTATTTAAAATAATAATTTTGTCTGTTTGTGTGTTTGTCTGCGCAAATTTCTAAACCGTCGTGACAGATTTTGAAAAAGCTGTGGCAGTGGCAGATCACTGATATTATCAGGAGTAACTTTAACTCAGGCAAAATAATTAAGTTTCCGCGAACAAAAATGTTTTTAGATTCATTGAAACGCTGCCCTACGCTCGGAGAACTCAAGGTTCATATTTTGTCTCCAAAGGCGAGGGTTCGACTGTACTTGTTTGACAGTATGACTCGACATTCGACAAACCCTTACGCACACATACTAGATCGTTATTATTATTGATATACGGCCGGCATTAGCATGTTGGGATGTTGCCAATACATTGTACAGTTGCTGAGCCCATTTACTTAACTTCTGTCTGTGTTTTGGATCGGTATAAGTACGTCAAATTACGCTTTATGTTTGTGGGATTATCGCACCAATTATTGCCCTAACGGCGCAGAGCATATTGAGGTTCGTTCTGATTACGATCTCCATGCTTAAAAACGGAGTTTGCAGCTTGGTTTTATTTTTTTTATTGTCTTTTTGTTGTATTACAATATTGAGCTAAGTTTATGTTTCGACACATAAAAATTCAAATTACGAATTCTTTCATCTTTTTTGCCTTGTTACGTAAAAATAGAGATCCTCAAGACAAAGGTTGTGGTTATACAATTTTAGTAAGCAAGAATTTCTATGAAAAGTTTAGTATCTAAAAATACGTAGGTACCTACTGCTTTATTAAGAAGACGGCTCTTCTGTGCGGGTTTCCTATCTATACATATAATAAGACTGTAAAAAAACTGTGTCTGTACATTGAATATATTTAAAAAATAATAATTGAGGGGGGTTTAGAAACAGTAATAGAGCACGAACCCAAAAAAAAAAATCTGTCTGTTTGTCTGTTTGTTTGCACACGCTAATCTTCAGAACTACTGGACGGATTTGAATGATTTTTTTTTTGTTGTATAGATATTAAGTCTGGTCAACACATAGGCTATAATTTATCTTGGAAACTGGAACACCTGATGCAGAACCGCAACAGACCAGCTAAACTATCGGCGATACAAATATGGTCCCATAGCAAAAATTGTTCCACGTGATGAGCATTTTCTGCTGAGAGAATAAATTTGAAGATCCGGAACACCTGATGCAGAACCGCAACAGACCAGCTAAACTATAGGCGATACAAAAATGGTCCCATAGCAAAAATTGTTCCACGTGATGAGCATTTTCTGCTGAGAGAATAAATTTGAAGATCCGGAACACCTGATGCAGAACCGCAACAGACCAGCTAAACTATAGGCGATACAAAAATGGTCCCATAGCAAAAATTGTTCCACGTGATGAGCATTTTCTGCTGAGAGAATAAATTTGAAGATCCGGAACACCTGATGTGGAACTTCAAGAGCCCAGCTACACTATAACATATATTGGAATGACGTCTTAGCAAGAGTTGTTCAGCCTTATGAGCACTCGCTGTTGACGTATCAAAAACGGAGATCTGGAACACCTGTTGTGGAACTCCAAGAGCCCAGCTACACCATAACTCAAATAGGAATGACGTCTTAGCAAAAGTTGTTCGGTCTGATAGGCATTTCCTGTTGACTTATAAAAATCGAAGATCAGAAACATTTGATATAGAAATTAAAACTATCACTAATTTCATTGCATAATTATAAAATAACATAAGTAGTACTAAGGCGGGAACAGTTCAGTTATCTTCGTTACACGGTAGCTTACCCGGTAACGCAGGGGAGCAGCCACTTAGATTTTAATTAATCAGGTATCATCACAATAAAACTATAACCATGCCTGGAAAGAGGTCAAATTTTTCCCAATGTTCCAAAGTTGCTAAATGATTAAAGACCATAAGATCCCAACAATCTACCGAAGAGCGTTAGGAGAGACTTGATGCTGTTCGAGTACATGAGGCTGCAACTTGCTCCGTTGAAACTTCTTGGGATCGCGAAGCACGCCTGCATTCTCAGCGTATTTACGCATCTACATCCAGGTTTCTAGAGACCAGTGAAGAATATGTGCGCGACTGACCGCTGATCGTGAACATCATGCACTGTCTCGCGAGTTGGAGACGTTCACGGAAAAAGCATGACGCTTGAGTTTTCAGCGTATATACGCATCGACCCTAGAGATAAGTGGGAGAAGGAGATGCGCGACTGACCGCTGATCGTGAACGTCACGCAACATATTATAGGCTATAATTTATTTTGGAAAATGGAACACCTAAAGTGAAAGAGATATAAAAATGGTGCCATTGCTAAAACTATTCCACGTGAAGAGTGTTTTCTGCTGTGAGACTAAATTTGAAGATCTGGAGCACCTGTAGGGGAACGCCAAAGCCCAGAGACAATATAACATATACATAATAGAAATGGCGTCTTAGCAAAAGTTGTTAAGTCTGATGGCATTTCCTGTTGACCAACAAAAATAAAAAATCTGGAACATCTTGAATCGTCTCGCGCATCCCATTGATTTCCCGTCCCCGGGCTTATAGAATTCGACATCAGATGTTTCAGATCTTCGATTTTGACGACCCCGTTGTCGCTGGCATAAGCAACAGGATCCGCGTACGAAGTCGCGGGCAGAAGCTAGTACATAATAAATTATACTTATTTCTGGTAATTGGTTTTCACAAACACTTTTACACGTCAAACAAGCAAAATATTTTTAAAACTACTAAGGTCCTTGTGAATCTGAACTGAGAAGAAACTTGGTCAGATCATCGGCTTAATTAGCTCAAAATGAAGTCAATTACGATGCTTTGAATGGATTCTGTCTATTACCTAAACCACTAAAATCAAAATCAATCACATAACACTGAAGTCAATTAATGAATCTCTTTGATAGAGTAATCATGTTACTTGCCAAGACTTTACCGTTTCTATGAAGGCATAAATTACTTTATACATCTTAATATTTTAGTAACGGTCTCGCCTATATTCTCTTTAGGGAATACCCGATAGGGTAGGCGTCGGATTTATGTGTCTACACCTTCATTTTGCAGATGAAGATAAGGGTCATATGTTTCTGAGAAGGTTTGGAAATCATTTCAATGTACCTATCTGGCATAGTTTTTCTTTTAGCGAAAATTATATTCAATGAAAAATTTCGTCGTCGAGTTACTACAATTATCTGCGTATAGGTATCTGTTGTGAGTCACCGCTGACTTTTCGGATTCGTGTGCGCAATAATCACTTGCTTCAAAAACGGCGAAGGAAAACATCGTGAGGAAACCGGCATGCCTGAGAGATTTTTCTCGACGGCAGGTGAAGCCAAGTGAGAGGCTTATGGGTGGCATAAAAACTCTGAAACTAGGTCGATTACTAACCATACGAAAAGAAGAAGAGATTCAGGTGTCTTTTAGGCTCAGTTTCTAGACATAAAACTCACGTTCAAGTCAATTTGCCCAGAACAAATAAGTCACCCTACATGCAATTGCGAAGACTGATAGATCCATACATGAAACACTTGGTGCAGCCTTGGAACTTCGTCTTCATGGCGTTTGCACATGATTCAACATTTTTGATAAGGTTAACATAGAAGAACGCTGTAAAATAGACACGTGAAGGTTTACATTAAATCGCCATAGGTATATGGAAAACCTTTTTACTGTCATCATCTGCCTAGTCTTTTCCTAACTATGTTGGGGTCGGTTTTTTAGTCTAACCTGATGCAGCTGAATACCACTGATTTACATAGAGCGACTACCTATCTGATCACCCAGTTAATAGAGATCACGATACCCTTTGGTTAGACTTCCTTTACTGTATACTTAATCATGTAAAAACTTCGACAAACACGTCCCATTTTCTGTATTTGCGTATATTTTCTCGGAATTTTATAAGGTGGTTTTATAACCCGATAAAATTAATCAAACAGGTTTCACTTGACCTCTTTGACCCACTCGGCAAAAGAAATAACCTTTTCTTTGTTTAGTAAACGGTTTGCCCGCTTAGAATGAGAGGTCAGGCACTCGGTCGATTCATGTCGAGCTTCAAGAGCTTTGAGAATACGACCGACTCGACGGAACTGAAGTAATAAGCACTTTCAGAATTGACAGGCGCTAAGTGGGTCCCGATTTCTCGTAAAGGACCTCTTCATGTTACGCCTTTTGGGAAGTCTTTAACTGCACTTAACTTTCGTATACTTTGCGAAGTAAAATCCTGATATCTGATTGTCCCAAGAGGTACTTAAAAAAGCTTTGAGTTGGGAGCCCCTTTATCCTTTTTGGGTTAAGGAAAAATCTTTTCTATTTTTTGCAAGAAAGATATAAAGCTGCCTGCTATAATTTTGTTCATAAATCCCAGCTGACAAGCAACAATTTATCTATAGAATAACTAGGATGGAAGTGTCAAGAAACCCGACAGCAAAGACATGACGTGAAAATGCTTCAGATGTGATCACTTTTCAAACAGTCTGATGTAATTGATGGCAGTTATTTTATTTCCATCTCAACGTTGATACTTTCGTGAACTTTCGTCTGACGAGTGGTTTTGTTTAGAACTTTCAAGTTGTGTATCCAGTAGGATTAAGTAGGTACCTAAAGGTGTCAATACCTACCGTCTTTTAGAGAGTCTGTTGATGTAATCTATGGATATCTCATAGGTATGTAAGAATCCATTAAGCCGTTATGCTGTAGAGCGTCCCAAAGATATAAACAGACTTAAAGAACACATTTCAAAATTAAAACAGTGACTGAAGATCAACACTTTTTGAACGTCAAAAATTACACAAGACAGTACCTACCCCAAAACGCCCGCCTTTCACCACTTCCTAGAATAGAATGGATTAGGTACTTAAGTACTCTTTATTGCATAGCATATAAACTGTAACAAATTATAACTTCTTAGTGTTTTGGCTTTTTTTGTCGGTCGGTTAAAAGTACAGAGCAGACATCACAGAAATATCGTTTTCCCTCCTAATCCTCATAAAAATTATATTGGTACTCAAAGTAAGCCCTCCATTACTTAGCTGTCATACTGCGCGTACGAATTATAAAAAGTCTACCCGTCCCCTTTCAAAATGGCGAATTGATTCTCCAGCTAGGTATGTAATGTACCTACCGAATTTATACGGTGATCGGTTCTGCAGCGTACCTTCATGAATTTATTAATGTTAAGCGCATGTTTAACTTCGAAACGTATTGTGGAGGCGAAAGGTAAAATGTGTAATGAATGGATTGTTAGTTTTTACTCGCAAAAGTTCTGTTACGGGTAGGATAGCAAACTAAAAAAAGGTTGTATACCTGGTTTCAGAGAGCCCTGATGACAGTTGACGATTCTCTATCTACCCTAGCAGTGGTATTTTGTGGAAAAACCCCCGTGTAAATATATGTGAAGTGAATGCGAAGTAAACTGTCATCCCATAGGCCGCACGTACACCGCCCCGCCCGACCGCGCGGTAAGGCGGTGTACGTGTGTTAGGTATCAGCGGATTCAATACAGGACAATGCGACATGAGATCCGCTTCACCGCCAACCGCGGCGGTGCGCGGTGCCGTGTGTTAATCGCCATAGTTACTCATCATCAACCGCCTAGCCTTTTTGACTATGTTGGGGACGGCTTCCAGCTTGACCGCATGCAGCTGAATACAGTGTTTTACATAGAGCGACTGCCTGCCGGACCTCCACAACCCAGTAACTGGGTAACACGATACGCCTTGGTTAAACTGGTTGCCAGATTTTCGGGCTTCTGTATTCTGTGTTCTGCCTGTCATCCCATACTAACGCTAGGAATTTAACGAATTAACCTCTTCTTTGGTATTGTTCGTCAGGACGTAGAGCTCCTCAAGTTGCGAGTTGAGCTCACGGTAACTGACAAATGCACTGACTGATCTGGTCCACTCATATCTGTGTGGTTTTTCCTCAAAAGACCATCAGACACAAATCTGCACGGTTCTTATATAATCTGACCAAGATAATGTCTGGACTTTAAAAGAGACTGTGACCTCTGAGTTTCTTTCGGTGTTTCTTCTCCGAGTAGTCAGATAAAGAAATATGTTTATATGAACCCATTTACAGAAATAAATATCATTTATCATTTAACGGTTTACTTCCATGCTAACTTGCTACATTTGTTTCAATATCAGCAGTCGACAAAATTAACGCGAAAAATCTCCTCGCGAAAAGTTAAGTGAAGCGAGCGTAAAGGGTGATTTTACATAACAGCACTGCCGTTACGGTGCGACCAGTCAAATGTGACTGGACGATTGGACCATTGGGTTTGGGTCCAATTCCTCATCGCGCCCCTCGTCTCGTCTGTGATAGAAAGATTCCTGCACGACTTCGCTCCGCTCCGCCCAACTCCGCTTCATTGGAAAGCACCCTTAATCTCTAGCTTTGGATTGGGATGAGCTCGCGTCGCCTTTACCTCACCTACATCTTCACGAAGAGATCTTTACAGAATAATACAGCTGAACCCTCCAAGAACCGTCGGCATAACTATCAAGTATCGTATCGGTTGGTAAATCGACCTATGAAGTGATTAAAGTCCGCAGTATCCAACTAGACAGTAATTTAATTAAAGATCTATTTTCATCCTCCCTCCCTGTGGGTTAGGTGCGGTCAGGCGGCTACTGCCTTGAGCATTTATAGGTACACTTAATATAGACCTAACTGGGGAATTTGAAAGTAATTAAAAGCCTTTTACATGATACAACAGTACGTTCAAAAAGAGGTGTCAATACACCGGTTCGGTTCATATGACGTATTACTTATTCACAATTCATATTACTTCATATGATGCGCTTCCTTCGTAAAACGGAACGCAATTTGACAGTCATTACTATGCGTTTCAAATGAGAATAGGAATGACTTTGCGCCATGTTGTGACGTCATAGCTGTCAATTCGAAAAAAATTGGAAAGATCAGAAACAAGGTTTTTTCTAAATATACTTTCTAAATAATGTTACTGCGACTCGGTAAAACAAAATTATTGATACGCGTTAAGGTTTCGTTGCAGGGCACTTTTCAAGCGACATTTGACAGATAGAGGTCATTGACGTTCCTATTCTTATTTGAAAAGCATAATACTACGGGTAGATCAGAAGTTCGAAAGTCTGGCAACCAGTCTTAGCAAAGGGTGTCGTGTTTACGAACAAGATTGTGATCCCAAAATAGGAAACATTAAGGCAGATAGCAAATGACAACACTATTCGTACATAACTGAATATTTAAACAAACAAAATCCAAAGAAAGATAGCGGCTACAAGGTAACAAATCTGTATCTTTACGCAAACCGGAGAGCCGAATTTAAACAGAAAATATTTGCCAATATTTACTCGTATACCTACTTACATTTAGTTTAATAACTTTATAACCACTTCCTATACGCGTTGTTTCCTTTGAAACGCGTCCAGAAATGCCTTCATTTCATCTTTGTAACAAATGTTAGCTTAGATCCCAAGTTGGCTGGAATATTCTTCGCTTCTATATAAAAGTTTTGGCCTAACGCCAGAAGTCGTATTCAGCAAGCCTTTACATTTCCTCTGATGTCCGCCATTTTGGGTAGCAATGTTCGTGTTAACTGCTACCGTTTTATTCACTTTGAAAGTTAACTTGATACTTACAATTTTCACGTCAGGGCTTTAGAATGAAAGGTATAGAGGTCAGCTTAATTGAAGGTGTTAACGGTTTATTTGGAAAGGGTTCACAGTTCACCAGCCCACGCTAAAACTTTTTTTAATTACGGAATTAATAAATACAATGTCCCTTTCCAAGTTTCACGGTACCACGCTATCAATATAATAGGTGTTAGACAGAAACTTATCGTAACATGTTTTAGCGATCTCTAAGCGTCGTCGACTGTCCTGGGGCTCGAGTCTGCTATTACAATCGTGTCTCAATGACTGGTCATTGATCGAATATTTGACAACTTTGACAGTTTTTGTATGGGAAATGTGTCATAAGTTTGACGTTATACGTCAAAAATCTATCATTGACCGGTCATTGAGACACGATTGCAATAGCAGACTCGAACCCCTGTTCTTTGGGCATTCATTTCCATTCACGAATGAAAGACATCAATTCTCAATGACCGTGGTTATCTTGATGATCATTACATAACGCCTGTACTTTTAGGTTGTTAGGCTTGGGTGTACCCATATTACATAAATATTTGGCTAGTTATGTTCGAGTTCCTTGTTGAAGGGGCCTACTGCCAACATCCGGGCGCACGTCGGACTACGGGCTGCTAATGAAAAATTCCTTAGGGCAATACGTAGTACCTAACACTTATTCCGACCTGGCAATCGTCCCCAGGATCTTTTAAAATAGTAGCATTTGAACCCACTGGCCTAAAGAGGCTGTCTTCGATAATTTTGACTTCTATAATATATTGGCTCTTTGCCAGAAATATTTTTTCTTTCAAAGAAAAGGTACGCAGTGTTAGGGATGAATGAACTGATCATGAACTTGTTAATGAGCGCCCGAGACTATCCCTCATGTAATGCGGAAACTGGCGAGTCGCCAACATAACAAATCAGTAAAAGATTTAGTAAGAGCACGCAAGGATAAACTAGTAGCCAGTTGGGATCTTACTTATGTTTCCGTGAAAATAGTTAGTACCTATACCTAATCCTGGTGTTGTTACTGTTGTTAGTGATGGAGGTTTACAGGTAACAATCTGATGATAATATGATGACGAGCCACATAGTTGAATAGTGAACCCAATCAGAACGGTTGGCGCAGTGGTTGGGCTATTGCCTGCTGAGCTGTCGCATGACGCGAGCTCGATGGGTCCGCTTGTATATGTACGTGAGTGTTAATGTCTATAAACGCACCCACGCACAAGAGAAAGAATAGAATGAAATCCTCCATATGGAAACATTTGGACCATTGTTTCATTATCCTTGCAATTGGGGTCAGGGCAGGAGGATGATAAGGATTATGAAAATCATCTTTACGTTTCTATTGTAACTTTGAGGTTTTTCTACAGCAACGCGTTGCCGGGTCAGCTCGTAATTCTATAATCAAATCAAAACTCATTTATTGAAATTAGGGTGAGAATAATCACTTGATGATTCTCAGCCTAATTTCAACGACATTCACGTTATCCTAGTATTTATGCTTTGCTTTTTTAAATAATGTCTAACTCACCGTTCTTTTCACAGGTCTCCCAGACAGTATGTTGCTATGGTTACTGCAGAAGTTGCGCGGGAGCAGACCACGTTTGCGTGTGTGCGTGCGCCAACACGCTTCGTCACAATGCTCCGCCTTCTACATAACTGCCGATGACGATGTGTGAGTGAGAATTTTTTATACTCTAAGCTTCTACAGAGTTAAATTCATCGTGTACACAGATTTCGGCAGCATCTAAATAATTATTGAAGTGACAACTTCTTATGAGACCGCTTCGTTACGTCACGCGTTACGGCGCCAGTCTTTCTAACTTCCCTTTCACCCACCAATACGGCAGCGGTAGGCAGGGAAGAAAAAAATGTTGCTCTTTTTCTCTTCATTTTTCTTGTTCTTTTTTCCCAACTTTTTATACACGTATATTTTTTTCTCAATCAAACAATTCCAATATTGAATAGTTTTTTTTAAATATCATGAAAGTTAAAAACTTATATAAGATATTTTAATATAAGACATAATTACCTGTAAGTTTTGGGAAGTATAGATACTTATTATAAAAAAATCTCATAGAATAATTAAATGAGTATACAGTTGGATTTAGTTTTACATAGTACCTACTGATTTGTAGGCTCTAATAAAGCTTGTCCAGTTTATTTAATGAGGCCATAGTAAAAGAATTTTTTAAACACTAAAGTTATTACCAAGTCGCAATAAAACCTAAATGGTTGGCTTGGAAAACAAGCTTAGTGTACTAACTAATAAATAAAATATTCTGGCAACAAACTTTAAAAATAAACACCGCCTTGCCACAAAAAAAAGACCTGAATGTCACAAGACCGCAGAGCCCGGTTACAAAAGTTTTAATGAATGCAAATATTGTTTAAATGTAAGTAATTTATTTTCTAGCAGTTTAGGTTTTAAAAATAGTCTGAAATGTCGCATAATTCAAATGAAATAGTCTGGCTACTTAAAAATAGGCATGCCTAGTAATAAAATCTAGATTCCATTCACCCTGTTAGTTAGATAATAATAAAATAATAGACACATGGTATGCTATTTGTTTTATAAAATTGATAGAAACATACTGTTAATGTAATTGACTTTGAAAGTCGTGTTAACGTAAATAAAATAAATAAATAAATTAGAAAACGCGTAATAATGAGGGTTCGTGACGTATAAATTGCATATACGCATGACGTCACGCGATATTTCGATTCAATGCATGGCCGTTATTTTTAAATAGCGTAAAAAAGGAACTGTATTTTTTTTTATTTACATGCTAGGACTAAAAACTAAAATGTATGGTAATTCAGTCTAGTCATATTCTGTTAATCAAAGTCCTCCATCTGTTATTTAAATATGCAAATTCCATATATGATTAAATTTAATGATTCACCTGTCATGATATAATTATCATGAATGATTCACCTGCCTGTAAGGTGAATCATTCAATTATTATTATTATTATTTGCGTAGTATTTTGCGTGGTCAACAATGGTCTTTTGCTAGGGAGTATACTTAGTCCAGAGAGACTTGTCAAATACAAATTGTCTTTCCGATACACACTTTAATTTTATACACTCTAAGTAATTAGACTTAGAACGTTTTAAATGAAGACTTGTTTTAAACGTTCTAAGTTTAATTATAATCTCATCTTAGTCTCTCTAAATTTGACATATTACTGACAGATTGAGACTGAAATTACTCCTCTGAACTTAATACCTAACACAAACAACACAACTTCACGCCTGTAATCCCCGGCTAGTCAGAGGTGTGCCTGGTAGTAAACACACATTTCGCCAGTTATGTTTGAGTCCCATGTAATAGGGGGCGAGCCTATTGCTATATACCCACTTGACTTATGCCAATATGTTTTCTACAGCCTGCTCCAAACTGCCGAAGAGATGCATCTTCCGAAGCAGCTGAAGCCGGAATTCGGTGGCGGTTACAAAGAGTTTACAGTCCGGGACATGCACTGTTTTCAAAAGGTAAGACTTTTCAGATGTAAAGTAAAATATTGTTAGGAAATCGGCATGTCCTAAATACACACATTAAAAGTGTCTAGGGATCAACATATATTTTTGCAATAACTTTTCTCCTGATTGATATTAATTAAAATTTTCTTTAAGGATTCATCAAATAAAGTGTTTTCGTTTGTCACAGTAACGATAAACCAAGTCACCTTTGCATTAATAAAGAAATTTGCCATTTTCCTAATAAAGGGATTTTTGACATTTGAACCACTAACATTAAAGTTCGAAAAAAAGACTGAAATAACAGTTTTCTTTAAAATTTTATTGGGTAACTTAAACAATTAATAATCCGTGTTTCTACCGCGAACACTAACAACACAAGAACATCGGTTTGGCATAGGTACTCAAAATGAGTTCATCCAAATCACGCTGTGGAATGGCCGCCCATGTTCGTTGCAACAACAAAAAAAGGTCTTGCGACTGGATACCCTCCATATTCGGCAGAGCTCTTCTCTGTAGCATATCCCATGCATGCTCAATCGGGTTCAAGTCTGGCGACTGAGCAGGCCAGGGCAGGACATTGATGTTAGCTGCGGCGAGAGTCTGTCTTACAACTCTTGCGGTGTGCGGTCGTGCATTATCATGCATTAACTGAAATAAGGGACCGATTTGCACTTGTAGAGGAACGATGACGTCTGATACAATCGTCTCAGCATAAATTTGAGCGTTGAGGTTGCCTCTGATCCAAATCAACTCAGTTCTTCCGCCGATCCAAATACCCGCCCATACCATGATGGTTCCACCACTATAAGGATGGACTTCCTGGCAGGATTTTAATCGCTGTTGGCGTCCAGGAGTTCTCCAGTGTCGTATACGTCTTGTATCCGGTCTCATACCAAAACGAGACTCATCAGAAAAGCACACGAAACGCCATTGTTCTTCTGTCCAATTTCTGTGTTCAAGAGCCCATTGATATCGAATCCTACGATTGTGCATTGCTATAGGTGGTACCCGTAGCGGTCTTCGGGAATGAAGGTTCACTTCATGCAAGCGGTTTCTGACTGTTTGGTCGCTAATTAAGTTCCCTGAAGAGTGATGAAGCCTCACGGCTAACATCATGGCGGTTATTGTTGGAGCTCTTCGAGTTAAGATTTGAATGTATCGGTCTTGTCTCCGTGTGGTGCAGCGATACCGTCCTCCATGGCGCTCAGCCACGGTACCAGTGCTTCGGTAACGTGTCCAAAGTCGACTGATAACACTCTGACTTGTATTCAGAGCTAAAGCCACAGTACGTTGCCGGGAACCAGCTTCTATCATTCCCACGGCTCTGAGCATTTCTTCCCTGCTTAAATGACGTCGCCGCTTCATAATAACGTTGGTTTTAATCAGTAGTAGGGAAACAGTAGCACTAATAATGTCTTCAATGCGTTGTATGTTTTTATAGGGAAAATATTGACAGCTGATTTTCATCTTTTACTCGAATTTGATTCACAGTTCCTGATTCAAATTATGAAATGCACCAAAAAGGATCCATATAAATTTATAAAATCATAAATTTATTACAAAGCCACATCTCAATCTCAAGAAATCCGCATAAAAATGCTTGATCCCTAGACACTTTTGATGTGTGATCATGTGTGTAGTTCTAGGACACGCCTGTTTCCTCATGTACGATTTCCACCAAATGGGCCGCACCGGAGCACATTTTACACTATGCTAAAGGAAATTCTGACTCTATGACGATTCTGATGATTATAAACAAAAGTAAATTTTCATGTTGGCATGGAATTTATACAGCGCACCCGATTATTAGAATACTTATGTAATAATCGAGACGCTCCATGAAATCTCTCAATACACAACCCCCATTCGTTTAGAGCCAAAAAAATCCATGTTCAAACAATATCGGCCTGGAAAATACTTACACAACGTTAAATGCCCACTTGTGCTCCTAATGTGTTCCCGGCCTATTGTCGCCAGCTCAAGTAATGGCAGCGCGCTCCTTAGCGTGTGTACTAACGCCTCCATCCGTAATATGACGAGAGCTTTATGGAAATATGCTATGCGTAATAACAGTTTCGTATTTAGAACAAAGGGGTTTGTTGACATGTAGGAGGAAAAAGAGGGGTTGGGGACGTAAGAAGATATTCACAAAGCAATAAAGTCTGTTGTAACTGGTATTTAATGATGAAGAAAGACTTTCCGTCTATTTCGTTCTATTTTTAGGCTATCCAATGCCCATAAAATTAAAGATTGTTTTTTTTAGATGTCGCTTTTGCTCTTGGTTGGACTGTCAGGATATTCCTAGTTAAATGTCAAAAGAGATTTTTCATGTCAAGAAAAAATCATGAAGACGACTCTAGGTAGCTATTTTAAACGTGATAGGGCCTAGATTTTTTTTTCATTATTACATTTTATTTTTTTCTGTGATAAAAAACACACATAAAATAAACAGTTGAAGTGCTCGCGCCGGCTGTGTATTTCCCGTACCTTCGTGCAACCCGCCCTTTGTATTACGATAAAATCGCATCAAAACAAACCACTTTTCTACCGACAATTTCCGTCTTTACTACACGATATCGTAAAGAAACTTATTTAACTTCCCCAAGTGACGAATAGCGTCTGTTATGAGTCCAAACTACTCAACTCGTATTTTTGATGTCATTTGAAACTCGTAAACTGTGACTCAGAAATAGTATTACAGTAATAAAGCATCTTCATATATTCCTAGAAATATGTTGTGAAATTTCGGTGTTAATCATCCGTCTAGCCGTTTTCCAAACTATGCTAGGGTCGGCTTCCAGCCTAACCGGAAAAAGCTGCAGCTGCGTACTAGTGTTTTACATAGAGCAATTGCCTGTCCGTCCCGTTAACCCGTCCCGTTGGTTAAACTGGTCCCACGTAATAAAAAGGGGGTGAGCATATTGCCATCAATCAGACACAAGTCCAATTTCCAGACTACTTCGTTGGTCATGTGGCCGCATTCGCTACTGCTGAGCTGACGAGGCCCCGGATTCGATGACCGAGTTGGGCCTGGCGTTATTGAGTTTTGCTTTCTGGAATTTTTCGGTATTACAGCTAATATTACACATTACATACCTTTCTTGAAACACCAAGCTTCAATTACGAGCGAATCTCCACGGTGTTACTGAATGGGGAATAGTTTTAATATCACTGTGTGTAACTCTAGAAGGACATACATAGACCTTACTGGTGAGGTTCTTCAGTAAGGCCAAGTTTTGTACTCGCAACCGGCGTGTGTGTATAACAACATGTATGCATGTAAACTATTATTATTATTTACACTGTTGACATATTTGAATGTATATTGACATGTATTTTTACTTTGAAAGTATGTTATATTTTTATATTTTTTTTTTTATTGTGAATGTAAGGACTATGTGGATTCTGTTTTTATTTATTTTTTTTAGATTTTCGTTTCTAAATCTTTTTAAGTTCTTTAATTTATTTATTTTACATTTTGTCTGGCAGTTTGAGTTCTTTATGGGACCAACCCAAATGTTCTTTCTTTGGTATTGTTCGTCGGCACGTGGAGCTCCTCAAGTTCCGAGTTGAGCTCACGATTACTGACAAATGCTTGCACTGACTGATCTGGTCCCCTCATTCTGTGTGGTTCTTTCCTCAAAAGACCATCTCAGACACTAATCTGCATGGATCTTACATGATTTGACCAAGATAATGTCTGGACTTTAAAAGAGACTATGACCTCTGAGTTTCTTTCGGTGTTTCTTCTCAGAGTAGTCAAATAGTGAAATACCGATCCCATTTATTAAAAAAGGCGACGTGTAAAAGTGTTTGTAAAAACCTATTTACAAAATAAATATCATTTATCATTTTATCATTTATCAAACGAAGCAAGAGAAGTGCGTAAGAATCGTAGCATAATATGGCGCTCTGTAGTTTCTGCCTGCCTCCATGGGAAAAAAACATGAGATTATGTATGTATGCAGGATGTTGCAGAATATATTGATCTCAACGAGTAACACTCTTCACATGGTGTGTGATCTGTTTTGAGAAGAAACACAAAACGTTGCCTACCGAGTAACAGTGTGACCGAAATTAAATATTTTACAATCGGTAAGTAATAATACACCGCCTATCTGCTGTCTGGTATCGGCGAGGTCAACTTCACTTGTGCCGAAATGCAGCATTCATTATTCCATTGTCCAGAATTTCATTCAAGCTATAACTTCGCAAGCAAGATTGAGTAATGAACATTCAAACCTTACCATTTGCAATATTAATGTATCTACGTCTTTATTCATGGTAAACTTTCCAGAGGCGTCTAGTACCGGAGCTCTTAATTATAAACGCTTTGCAAAGCTCCGAAAATTTTAATTGTACCCTGCCCAGGACCAGGGTAATTTGAACCGTTCTAAACACTGTTTGTTACTACTGGCACAACAATGGCTTTGAACTAGCCATTAAGGTGAATGCCGTTAAGTGTCAGGCTTCATGTTGAAGCAAAATATGATTTGAGATCGTAAAGCGTTCAAATCATTATAACAACCCTTTAAGTTCATACAATCCCATTGAATGACTATTTCATGAAAAGGTCATTTAATGGAATTAAATTAACTTAGGTGGTTGCATTGGTGGTTTTATTTATTATAACTTCCTCCTCCTCCCTCCTTGCGTCTTACTCATCAATGCTGAGGGTCGTGACCTCCTTGCTTCATCACCTTTTTTTCACGATGTTCCTCCTTTTGCTTCTGTCTCTGGCGGTGTGAAGGGCATCGTTTACCGAAGAGTCAAAGAGTGGTGCGGATCTGGTAGGACCATCGTATTGGGCTGCTTCCACGAGGCCTTTTCGCATTCACTTTGTCGGTCACGATGAGCCTTTCGAGATTACCACTGTCTTTCCTTGCTATGTGACCGAAGTATTGAAGAATCTTACGTAGGCACTCGGACGACAACCGCGAGAAGATTTTGAGTTCTCGCAATATGGTTACGTTGGTACGGAATGCTGTCCAAGGGATTCGGAGCATACTTTTCCTTATAACTTAGATAAGCCATATTTGTTATGGTCGCGAATTATATTTTAATCAACATCAACCTGACACTAAACGGCAATTGCTAGAAACCAAAAACATTCAATACTTATTATAGGCGGGACGTCACGAACAAAATTTTCATCCTTTTTTGTCCTAGTGGACACAAGTCTATGAGTTTGTTTTAGTTCGCTCCGCTGCCGCTCCAATGTTGCTATATTATTCTAGATGGCGTTGCGGGGTTCACAGTTTTTCTATAACATTTCTTTGCAGGTCCTCATAATAGTATCTTCTTTAAAAAATATTACCTTTCTCCCAACACGTCTTAATATAACAGTTCGTTACTCTGTAAATTATTAGTATTTATGTAGGTATTGCATTTATTTTGTTTTCTTATTTATACTTATTTTATACCTCTTTTGAGATAGTCATGTATGTTATACATTTATGTAAATAGTAGACCACAAACTGCCTACTCATCTTTTCTCCTCCATCAAGTCCATCCAAAGGTTGTCTGTAAGAGATCGCTTTTAGCGGTAAGGCCGCCCATTGTAACACCTTATGTAGCCCTTAAAGTTATTATTTGTAAGTTTTTATGGTGTACAGACGCCAGTACGTCAAGTTACCCCAATGTGTCAAATTTCTTTGATCGTTTTTCAACTTTATGTCAAACAAAATAAGGTGGTAAAATTTGACACATTGGGGTAACTTGATGTGCTGGCGTCTGTACAATAAAGAGTATTCTATTCTATTCTTCTTTGTAAACACGAGAAAATTTGAATTTCGAGGGCCAGTCTAACACATCCATCTTAAAGTAATTACGTAACTGAAGGAACTAATACATTCAATTTTAGAACAGGTTGGGGAGATAAAATACTGTTTTTACGCCTCTTTAATTGTTTTGGCCAATCATCGTAAAGTTTTTTCGTAATTGGTAGACGGACTATACTCAATCGATTCGGATGTTAGAGAAAGATATCGGAGTACCTAACCTACAAGTTAATGAAAATTTGGCCTAATGGCTATGAAATTACGTAATGTTTGAGCGTTTTGGGTTTTGTATTACAATTTCGACGGTCCTTTACCGGCCGTGTTAGGCATTTATTTGACTGTTAATGGTTTTAGTTATACCTACTTACCTACAAAGAGGTTCAAGATATCTACTACACTAGAGAGAACATGTGAAGAAATATCATAGAAAAACTGTAATCGTCTGTCTCATAAACACCATCTAGCATAATACAGGGTTATTTTTCAATGACCGGCAAAATTTTCTCTGGGTGTTCTACCCATGAATATGAACAACTTTCACTATGGGACCGACTCTGAAATCACGAAAAAAAATCAGCTGTTTCATACATTTTAGACGAGTAGGTATTGAACTTTTGTATGAAACAGCTGATTTTTTTTTCGTGATTTCAGAGTTGGTCCCATAGGAAAAGTTGCTCATATTCATGGGTAGAACACCCTGTGAAAATTTGGCCGGTCATTGAAAAATAACCCTGTATAGCTATACAGGAGCGGCAGCGGAGCGTAGTAAACTAGACTCGTCGACTTGTGTCCACTAGGTCACAACCACAAGTATTGGATGAAAATTTTATTCGTGATGTCTGTAACCAGTAATAAATGTCTTTACCTACCTATTACGGGTAAAACGTAACCCTGTATCTATCAATAAAGCATACAAGAATTGGATAAGCGCCGTTTCCTTGTCGAACTTGAAACATTAATGACCCGTTTCTGCCAAGAGCACAACAAAGATAATGTAGGGTTGAATTGAGTTTGCGTGAGTCAGCATTAGCAAGCGCACATAGATTTTCGGTAAATAGTTTCAGTCAAGGACAGGCGAGAAATATGAATTATTCCAATCTTGAGCACTTTAGATTTGTTGGCTTATAACATAGACATTTAAGATACCTACTATACAGTGAAAACATATAGAAAAACTTTGATCCCGTGTCTCTGTAACGCAATCCAGAATAACTTAGCAATATTGGAGCGGCATGCAACGGAACGTACTAAACGAAACTCATATACCTACATGTGTCCATTAGGACACAAGTAGTCGTATATGCTCGTGATGTCCGCGTCTATAGTGAGTTTTGAATATCTTTGACTTATAGCTTTGCTGTCTTTTTGAAGTCATTCTACATCAGCGACTCAAAGGACCAAAAACTTTTGGTTACAAGGACCAATTTTAGTCACAATTTACATACAAACAAACATAAACCATACATTTTGCCCATGGGTATAGGCAGAAATAACAGACCGCCATCTGCTACGATTCTAACATACTTCTTTTTAACCGACTTCAAAAAAAGGAGGAGGTTCTCAATTCGGTTGTATATTTTTTTTTTTTTTTTTTTAGGGTTTGTTACCTCCGTACTCCGTCATTTATGGACCGATTTTCAAAATTCTTTTTTTGTTTGATAGGGTATACTAACAGATTGGTTCCATTTGTATCAAAACTCATATCTGATGAGGGATCTTCGAGGAATTGAGGGAACTCCTCAAAAAATATAGGCACACACGTACCGATTTTAACATTTTTAGTAACAAATCAAGCATTTTCATTCAGAAAGTATCATTTTGTGAAGAAGAACTGATGAAGAAGACTTCGACGAAACTCTTAAGCGCATAACAGCAAATAATTCGCGATTGCTATAGTCAGATGTCTATGCTGAGCTTTTGTATTTCCAGAACATAACATTACGCCATTCTATTTTAAAAGGGGCCGGTAGAGATGGACAGATTAATGTTTAGATAGAACTTCTTTAGCAATTGTTATCCAATTTCAATGATTCTTTCAACTTTTGAAAGACTTTCTTTACTTAAAAAGAAACTAAAAATTACAAAATAAAAACTTTTTTACAAAAAAAACAACCGACTTCTTAAAAAAAACTAACAGGTATAAATAGGGAAATAACTCCAGTTTCGGAAGTCGGTGGCCAATAATGAACAAAACAAAACCACCAAAGCCACAGACTTCCGAAACTGGAGTTATTTTTCACCTGTTAGTTTTTTTTAAGAAGTCGGTTGTTTTTTTTGTAAAAAAGTTTTTTGTTTCGTTGATTCATACATGTTGACATACACACACGCCGTTTGCGAGTACTACGCACCTGACCTCTTTGAAGAACCTCATCAATAAGGTATAGGTATGTCCTTCTAGGGCAGCCCCTCCCGGCGTTTTTAAAATCAGGTTAGCTTCACAACAGGAAACACAAAACCTAGTCTAAATTCAGGAGAAACGCGAAATAAACACCGATTTTCTCAGAAATGTTTCTTTTCGTAGCTCAATCTTGTATTCAGTATTCGTACCTACCTTGTTTCAGCATTGTAGTATCTTGTACGGCGAAACCCCGCGTAATACAGGACCATTCTAGTCTAGCAGATGTTATGTAGCTTACCTTTCGTGCTAAATGAGCGAACACGGCCGAGTTCACCTGACTTCGTAACATTTTCGAGTGTAAAGATTTTTGGCCCGCTTATGTAATATTACCTGGTTTTATTTACGAAGTCGAGTGTTCAGTGGTGTTAGTATTTAGTGTTAGTCTATATAGGCAGAGATTGAGGGTCATTTTAAGATCTTATACAGAGTACCTTTTTAGGGTTGAAGTTATAAAAAACAAAGTCAGTCGTTTTAATTCATGAAACCCCAAGAGGACACCGGTGTCCGCGCTTGTCAAGGCTTTCTATTGTGTCTATAATGAACACGATTGAAAGGTAAAAAAACAACATCTGGCAAATAGTTAGGTATTTTGCATAAATTAGTTAATGCATACGTAAACTCACTCCTTTTTCCCATGGGTGTAGGCAGAAACTATAGAGCGCCATCGGCTAAGTTTCTCACATACGTAAATAAGTACTATTTTTTTCACATATTTTTTTCTATGCTAAAGTTGGTCACATAATGAAAGCTGTTTTTAGTCGCCTAGTGGTCGATTTTATGTGGCCTGTTTTTACATCCTTATAGAGTTACCATTACCAGGAACCCGCGAGGAATAAGGCGACTTTTCCGACTAAGTTAAAGAACATAATGATATTCTTTAACTTTAGAAACTTCAGAGTGCTTAGCGCGTTCACGAAAGAGCTTTAGATTTGGATATAATAATAGTTTATTTGGTGAAGAAGTGCACAAAGCGAAAACAGTAGGAATTTTACCTCTAGGTGACGGCTGTGCCTTCGCCTAGATGTAAAAATCCAACTGTTTTAGCTTTGTTACTGTATTATTATACCCAAATCTGACACTTTTTCGTGAATACACAGACTTAAAAAGGAACCTATCATCTTTAAACACTCTGAAGTTTTCGCTTAGCGTGAAAATAATATATAATGTTAAGAGAACAGACAAGAGAGAGATGAGAGAGAGATGAGAGGTAGATGAGCGAGTGGGAGAGAGAGATGAGACAGTGATGAGAGAGTGATGTTAGAGAGATGAGAGAGTAATAAGAGAGAGATGAGAGAGTGATGAGAGAGAGATGAGAGAGTGATGAGAGAGTGATGAGAGAGAGAGAGAGAGAGAGAGAGAGAGAGAGAGATGAAAGAGAGAGAGAGATAGATTTTGGGTCAGGACCAAATTTTTGACGTAATCGCACAACGGATATCACAACGGAAAGTGTCACACTAGAAAATTAACGTAGCACAATAGAATTATTAAGGTGTGTGTAAATAGTCGTAAGATTTTAGGAAGGTGTACCTACCTAAGTGGAATAAATAAAAAAAACATTACTTTTCGAGAAATATTTAATAAGTAGTACAATCCAAATAAATTATATTACAAAACCAAAACTTTCAAATAGAATCCAATAAAGTTTGGTAAAACACTAAAAACCTTACAGGCCTTGCGACATCTTTCTGCGGATGATAGAGGCATCTGAAAAGAAAAAGGTACACGGTCTACAAAAAAAAACACCAATACTAACTGCTAACTTGGACAAGCTAACATCACAAAAAGTATCGAGAATAAGCATTATAAACCTATCAAAATGACTTAAAATCTAGGATTTTCACTATTTAAATGAACTTATTAGGGCTAAAAGCTCACCAAACGGCAGCTTCTAGATAAAATAACAAAAAATAGGAAAAAAGAGCAGGAAATTATAGAGACAGGCGTATAAAACAAACCTACTAAAACATTACCCTCTTAGGAAGTGGCGTAGAAAGTTAAAACTATTTTAGTAATATTTAAACAATAATCTAAGTATTAAAGAATCATATAATAATTAAATAGGTAGCTAATGAGATTAGAATGATTGTAAACACAGCTTTATAAATTTCCCTTGTGACACGTCGTACAATTTCGTGTCACAAATCGCACAACGGAATGAAAATTATTCACGACCCAACCTTATAGATGCAAAAACTCACAAATTTAACCATTAATCGAACACTTATGCATCCCTTTTAAAAATAAAGTTAAAATGGATTTATAAATATATAATTTTTTTTTTAAAAATCGTAAAAATATTACAGTTTTACTCACCTAAAGTCAGGAAATCTTAACGACGCGCGCTGACGACACGAACACAATCTCAACTGACAATAAAAACACATGGCGGTTTGTATCCGAAATTTTGTTGCCAGCTTGAAGCCAATGTTGCCGTACTAAATAATCAAGAAACTTCCACACACGTTTATTGGTTTCGAAGATATGATGTCGCACAACAGGAGTATTACAACGGAAACAATTTTGGGATGTTTGTAAAATTGCTTGTAAAAATTAAAACAACAATGGTTATTGTGGTATTATTTAAAAAAACGATTACTGGTGTTTATAAGGCTTTAATAATATTAAAATATTGATGCTAGCTTACGTTAAAAAAAAAAACAGCGGCAAAATATTCTTAGTAGTCAAGCAAGGACATGCGTATTTTACATAGCGTAAAAAGACACTGAGCTTGGTAAAATATTTTATTTTGAAGAAATTAAGCTTCGAGTTTAGTTCTTTGATGAATTAAACTGTTTATAACAGATTAAGACATAATTAGTAAAAATCCAAAATTATTTTAGGGCATATATTGTACGCAATATTTTGTCACAAGTGAGCCGGACACCACAGCGTGTCTGTATCCGTCAAAAATTTGGTCCTCACCCTTTTAAGAGAGTTGGTGTGGTTTGTGTTTTGATGTGGAGTAAACCTTTTTAAATATTTTTATAAAAATTACCTCGTGAAAATGTAGAGCTGTCATTCCATACTAATACTAGGCATTGACAGTTCACTTTTCTCGGCTTTACTTGGTTAAAGAAAATTTTTACCTATTCTTTTTTAAGCTTATTACGTAGGTACACGGAGCTGAGTGAGATTTAGCGTAGTTGCAGCTGCTAACAGAAGGCTAAAAGTAAATAAATAGAAAATGTATCTGAACTGGATACGAAGATATACATCTCCTGTTATATGTAATAGAGGGAAAGCTACTGAATGGCGAAACTGAGAATGTTTTACGAGCATTTCCTTTTAGCTAAATAGATGTTGGAATAAGTCTGGGAACCCTAAAGAGTTAAAAGTATCTTCAACTTGAATAGGACGCAACATCTCTGTATTCCCCTTAAAGGTTTATCGAATTTATTTTCGATCGTTCACATAACACTAAACATGTTTATATTCCACTAGCAAAAGTTACCCGGTTTCACCCGCGTAGTTCCCGTTCCCGTGGGAATTCAGAGCTAAAAAGAACGGTTATTTTTTCCTGATTTATATACGTTTTTTCCTGATGATATTTCTGCTTTAAACTGTACAGAACCATGAATAAATCGTCATGTCGCCAAAAAAAAGTTTAGATAGGCTATAAGCACGTTAAAATGTGGCTAACTAGCCACACTTGAAATCAGTGTCGCGTCGCACCTTCAACGGACCCGTGCGTGTGTTAGTGAGCCGTTTTTTTTAAGATCGCTCGTTGTTTAGGTAACCTATCTACTTACACCTTTTTACTTATAATATCATTGCCTATATAACCTTATGAAATTATGCTTTGAAAAGTAAATAAGTAGCTTCTTTCATTTTAATCTCATTGGTTTCAATCACGATTTTAAACAGTTATAGTAAAAAAAAAACATTAGGTAATACGCTGCAGCTAGGTCTGGAGTCTAGGATGATGTAGAGAACTCATTGTGTCTGGATGTGGTTATGGCTTATTCCCAAGAGCTCCAAATCTATTGTTCTCCAAACAATTTCTCTCCATACATTGATTCCCAACAGCTCCATAATTTTATTAGTTAAAAAATAAAATACAATTTTTTTTCCCAGCGGCTCCAAACCAAATTGCGTAAGGTCAACAAAACACAAATTGTACATAGGCAGTCACAAATCAATCTTATCTTAGCTAAGTATGTGCAATCTGTACTTGATCATTTTTGGAGCTCATGGGAAAGATTTTAATTATTACTATAATATTGCTTTTTTAATTTGGAGCCGTCGGGAATAAAATTATGGAGCGCCTGGGAATAAGCCGTGGTTATATGTGCCTTCCAGCCTGTACCTATAATCAAATTGAAACCTCCCGCTCCGAAAGTCGGTTAGTAAAAATAACTCCTTTCTAAAGAAGCATCATACATAACATTCCTACAGAAACAGCATTAGATTGCGAAAACCACGACTGCGTCATACCGATACGAATCAATATTTAGCAATGAATAATTTATTTATTTAATGCACAGAACTATCCGTACCGACACGCATACGGCTTCCTATTGGCTGCGCTGCACGCACTATTTGTACTGTTGTTTATCGATGTTTAATGGCTATTTGTTTTTTGTCCTATCTCTTATCCAATAACGTTAATATAGAAAGATAGTGTTAATGTGTTTAAGCCCTAAAAAGCTTACAATCTGATGAAGATAAAGATTTAAAGCTCTATGTACATTTATAGCTGTAGTCACAAATAACAAACATTGATAACATATTAGGAATGTGTAATTAATTTGGCAAAATCAGATTTTCAGTACAATAATGAAAGCGTAACACGACAAAATGTAAGGGAGAGCTGTATTTTTTCGCGATGCTCCAGTATAAAAGTTGTACATGACATGTCGGCGTCAGCGATGGCTGACACCGATGGGGTTTCGTGGTACCGAGTCCATAACGTAGCATAACAATCTTCATTGCAGTAATAACTCACCTAACAATCGTAATCACAAAACATAACTCAAATAGGTAACTGACAGTTTCGTACTGGATGTGTGCCTTCGTTGGTGCCTCAAATCATCCTGAGCTCTGCCCATCTCCCACTTCAAAGTCAAAGTCAAAGTCAAATCATTTATTTCAATTAGGCCATTTAAAAGGCACTTTTGAACGCTAAACTTACAAGTTAAATAAAATTTAATGATTCTAGTTGCCCCTTCCAAAAGGTAGTTTTGTATGGAGAAGAATGGGCAAGAAACTCCATACTTACTCTTTTAAAATAGTTTTTACAACATTTGTATACAATAAAAACTTTTTTACAAAAAATAAAACCGACTTCAAAAATAACACTAAACGGTGTAAAATAACTCTAAATTAGGAAGTCTGTGGCTTTGGTATTTTTGTCTTATTCTTGATGGGCTACCGACTTCCGAATTTAGAGTTATTTTACACCGTTTATTGTTATTTTTGAAGTCGGTTTTATTTTTTGTAAAAAAGTTTTTTATTTTTCCATTTTTAGTTGTTCCCATACAAACATTTGCCATAAATTCATTTTATATTGTTAATTGTTAACAATACATGTCATTATAAAAGGGTTTTCCACCTAACCCTAATAAATGTAACTTAACATACCTAACTGTCGAAATCTAGGTATATTGAACACATCTGCCCACCCCTCTGAGCATACAGGCTTGATGATACGTCATGATGTTGTATAAACAATAAACATCCAAGCGATTCCAGCAATCACGACAGATTTGCCGTCTATTTTTGAAGAGTTCCGTTGTATATCTCCGAAGATCAGCACCAGATCTTCACCAAATTAAAATGGGACCACCTCAGGAGTCTACTCTTTCAAACAAAAAAAGAATTTCGAGAATCGGTCCACAAATGGCGGAGAAATCAGGTAACATACATAAAAAAAAAAAAAAAAAAAAAAATACATACACACGAACATAGAACCTCCTCCTTTTTTTGAAGTCGGTTAAAAAAAAAAATTATATGTGAATACGATGTACAGACGCCAGCACATCAAGTTACCCCAATGTGTCAAATTTTCCCAATTGAATATGAACCTTATTCTGTTTGACATAAAGTTGAAAAACGATCAAAGAAATTTGACACATTGGGGTAACTTGATGTGCTGGCGTCTGTACCTAGAATAAACAAAGTAAAATAAAAAAATAAATAAAAAATAACATACTATGCTAAGATAGATTAAGCATTTTAGTAGATCAGTACATAATTATGTGGATAGATGCATGGTACTCTCACATTTACAAATATTAAAAGCACTTACACTTACAAGCACGACTCTGTCCACGTGACATTACCAAAACACATTCGCGCCATTTCAAATGACAAGTTACGTCACGCTGGTCACCATATACTCCGTACTAAGTTAATCAACTTCACAACTTATTATTCAAGAATATCGCTGTCCACGACATACATAACGATGAGTACAACAACGTAAACAACCCTTAACAGGTTTTATATTTGCTAAAAAAATATGTTACTACTACAGGCTGTAATTTTAATAATGAGACAAATTTTCAAAGGCTGTTCGAACCCATGAAATATAACAACTTTTGTTATGAAATCGCTAAAAAAAGCTACATTTTGGTTCAATAGGTTTCGTTACTCCGAGTTAGTCCCATAATAAGTTGTTCATATTCACTGTGAAATTTTGTCCAATGACTAAAAATACTCCCTGTATTAATTATGATGAAGTTAACATTTCTTTTAAGCTCCTTAACTAAGTGGACGAGGATAAGGATACCCCTTACCCCTTCAGACGAGTAGTAGTCAGAATTGTATCTAGTTATCTTTTATCCTTGAAAATGCGATACGTAAGTCGCCAGCTTTTCGTTAATGCAGCAAAACTGTCGAGGTTTCATAAAATTGGCTTGAAAAATTTGTACTGTCTAACTTTGAGACGTGTTCGCTGTGTAAAGTGTGTCTTGGTATCAGAATAGAAAACCTAGCTTGAAAGTAGTTATTTACGGTACCTACGTCATGTTTACGTGATTAACATTGGCATACCCTGTTTTAAGTCCAGGGAAGGGAAGACTTGATCATAATTCCCAAGATCTACTGATTGTAATTATTTGTCACGGTTTTTGTTTTTGGAGACGTATATTGAGCACTTCGCTTGTGAGTTCACGTGCATTTCATACTGTGGATGTAACAGTTCCTTGACTCCTTCCCCTGTTTCCTCGCTGAGTTTCTTTCAGTGTCTTCTCAGAGTAGTCAGATATTAAAACACCGACCTTTACCGCCGTCTAGCTAAAAAATGACGTGTAAAAGTGTTTGTATGAATGAACCTATTTACAGAAATAAATATCATTTCATCACCCCCTCTAAGTTTTGAAAATTAATGTGGCTTTCTATAATTGATCAAAAAATTTTCAAAACCGGTTCAGTAGATCCAGAGATTACTACGTCAGATACTCACAAAGTTTACCTCTTCATAATATTAGTAAGTATAGATAGGTTATGAGGCAGCCATAGGGGTGGAGGGAGGTAAGGTGCCACCCTGTACTGTACATCGAATAATAGGTTGCGTGCTACCAATTCCCATACATTTGTCAATTTAACTTCACCTTGATGTCGACCGTTATTTAGATCCAAATACATAGTGCTGTTGCTATGTTGATACAAAGTTCATGGCGACCCGTTTACAGTTCATTATTTTATCTATAGTAGTCCTAAATCTATAGTAAACTTATACAAAAAAAGCCAAAGAGTTGGTTAGTATTCTATAGAACAACCACTGATTTGTACAATATTCTGATTATGCTACTTGTAAATCGATACACGAATGCAAAATCGAAATCAAAATTTATTTATTCAAATAGGACTGAGAATTTAGAAGACTTACTGCACTTTTTGAACGTCAAAGTGTCCAAAGGCAGTCCTCCAAAAAGCCCGCCCTTCGCTATTGCGTAGTGTTTTTGCCGGAAAAAAAAAGTGGTGTAAAAAAGTATTATTTATGAATAGCTCTTACAATTTGTCGCCGCCCTTTCGGGTTGGGCACATTCGAATGACCACCAAATATTACCAGCTAGGCAATAACTGACTACCCCTACTGCCCTTGAGGCGACTGACCCCGATTTAATTGGTGGTATTAACCCAATTCTACAGAATTGGGTTCAGCATCATGCTGCGACCCTTTGGAGCCGACAAACTATTACTTTTTACAATCGGTCAACGTGAACATTTACTCAAATCCAACGTGAGCATTTACGCAAATCAATGTGCAAATAGAAGAGGGCAGAGCGTGTTCCCCAAGGTACTATTCTGTGGTTTGATAATTTAGATATGTCACTCTTCTCGAGTCCAGTCGAATGCTTGGGCGAAAACCACCATACAGTTACATTTTGTTTTTCCAGGGTTCCTCAGCCGCTGAACTACTGAACTCGCAAGAACGGGGCGCTTTAGTCAAGCATGCTTTGGAATCTGCACGCGCAGAACCTGGTGATGAGCATGCTTTAGAGCCTGCCCTAACTCTGAGACCTGGACAGAGTATTGGTAAGTCTAAGGTAAAATTTTATGGAATCAAAAATGACAAAGAAACGTTCGCCGTCACGGACGCGCGGCAAATTTTAAACTTATTGGGAACACTCATATAGAGAACAACGAAGTATACAGGGCAATTAGTTGTGATTCACTGAAGGCCTTTAAGGGGGTGAAAGCACTCATGATTGTTATTCAATGTAGCAAGAGCCAAGAGCCTTACATTAAAGTGTTTAGATTTTTTTGATTGGTGTGCTATCATCCATATTTTGAGTTAAACAGCCCTCAAACTTCTCATCTGACGCACAGAATCGCACTCCTGGTATGAAACCAGGCATCGAACAGGTTAATAATAATATTCCACAACTTTCATGCAACGCTATCTAGTACCAGACTAAGTAGAGCTTGTGCTATGAGTACTAGACAACTGATAAACATACTTATATATTACTAAATACATACATTTTATAGATAAATTACACCCAGACACAGAATACACAATCGTGCTCATCACACAAACATTTGGCATGGGTGGAAATCGAACCCACGAACTCAGGTATAGCTCTCAGGGCCACTAACAGCTAGACTAAATGAATAATGCGACGAGTTCTACGAAGGGGCAATTAATATCACAGTACAACCATAGTTGGGCGCTAACCTTGAACTGATTCGAACACAATAAGTCAACGAGCCCATCGCGAAGTTCGCTTTCTGTGTAAGTTGAACTTTGTAAAGGACAGACTAGAGCACATTGGGTCAGCCCGTTAGGTTCACATTCATACTATTTTTAGAATTCCGTACCGAATTGGCGAAAGGGTTACCCTACCTTTTTGGTGCGACTTTGTATTTCTATCACAGCTGTATATTACGAGAAGTACCTACTAATGAACTCCATTTATATTCAAACAATGCTTGACCACTTAGTTAAGGAGTCAAAAAAAAAATGTTTTGTTCATCTTATTAAAAACCGAAATGGGGGATTTATATTTAACATAAGATATTGTGGGATTAAGTTATTTTTAACGGGTTGTGGAGACAAGAATATACCTATTCTATCACCACTGTTACATTTATGATTTTGTCCCTCTAGTAGTAGGCGGACAAAAGCCCAAACGCAAGGTGGGTTGGTATTGATTCAAGGAAACAACAAACTTCTAAACAATATTGGTTTATTTTATATAAAATGCTATAACAAAAAAACACGGTTAATGCCAGCCTTTATTAGGTAGAACTAGGGTGGTGGGGGGTTGGAGATAACCCAGGTACTATCTCTTATGTTTAAATTAACTTATAACAAAAATCAAGGTACCACCTTCCCGTAATATAAAATATTAAATGGGCGCCAGGGACTTTAAGAGTCCCAGAACCCGGAGCCGACTAGGATGTTCGATGTTCGTCCAGTTAAGTTTAGGCGTCGACCCGAGGTCCGTAAATTAAATTGGGTAGAAGACCGGCTTCTAGCTTGAAGGCCGGACCGGTGATAAACTGGTTCTTATAGGAACCAGCCAATAGTAAAGAAATAAATGGGGTAAAATAATATTAAAAACAAGAATATACCTATTCTTGTCTCCTATCTTCTTGTATTCTTGTCTTGTATTCTTGATCCATGTAAAAAGTAGTATTCAACGGCACCTGGTTAGACTAGAAGCCGACTCCAACACAGTTTAGCAAAAGGTTAGACAGATGGTCATAACTGGTCTACCTCTTCTAGAAAACATGTATAAAGCTATGAATGAATTGCATTGTTAACAGTGCCAGCATGTGTGAGCAGAGGAGTGGTAGCGAGTATGTTCCCTCTCCACGAGCGACAAGCTTTGGAGAACCTTAGAAGGAAATGGGTGAAGACCTTATTTTCTCCACAGCCTATAGGTAAGTCATTTTGATTGGTCAACGACACTGATTATGTCCTGATCAGCTAGTGCTCAAGACCTCTCGCTTCTTATACACAGAAGATTATGGCTTGAAGAGTTACAGTTATAAATATTAGTATTTAACCGTTTCAGATGAGATTAGTGAATATTTCGGTGTTAAAATAGCAATGTACTTCGCTTGGCTTGGACATTATACACAATCTTTGACGGTGCCAGCTGCTGTAGGATTTATATTTTGGGTAAGTTGCTTTAATTGAAGCATGATGGAAAAGCAAATACATATATACACACACCCACTCCGTCACGTGCACACACATTCACCCACACACTTTCACACACACACACGTACACACACATTCACACACACACACACGTACACACACATTCACACACACACACGTACACACACACACACACACAATTATTGTTCATAAATATACAATTATTAATGAAAAATATATATTCGTCTTTTTTTCAGATTTGGCTCGGCACAGCAAATGATAATTGGAAGGACATAGCTTATGTATTGTTTTCGTTGTTCAACGTGCTCTGGGCGTGTGTATATTTAGAAACGTGGAAAAGGTATATATTCCACAAGTTGTACCATATATTACGTGCACAGGCCAACACATAATGCCACACCAATGTGTCAGATTTATTTGATAGTTTTTCAACTTTATCACAAACAGAATAAGGTATCATGTTCAATTGGGAATATTTGACAGTTTGGGGTAGCTTGATGTGCTGGCGTCTGTACATTACAACATCGAACACTGTCCTTATTGCAATATATAAACATATGAAAATAATTTATTTTATAAAATTATTATTACAGATATTCTAATGTACTGGCATATAAATGGGGAACATTGGATCAGAGAGACGAGTTGCTGGTTGAACCAAGACCATTATTTCAGGTATTTTTTACCCTAATTATTCGATAGATTGATCGGTTCACGACATAATCGTTCTATTATCATTTTAAACATAGTGAAAACCCTCAACCAAGCATCACATGACATTTATCGGGGCAGTATGTGCTCCGATAAATGTCATTTGATGCTTTTTACTAATTACACTTATATTTTATTTTAATTCCAGGGTGAAATGAGTACAAGTACAGTGACGGGTCGTCCCGAGCCCGTGTACGCGGCGTGGCGGCGGCGCGTGTGGCGCCACTGCGTGTCCTTCCCGCTCATGTGCGTGTGTCTCAGCGTCGCCGCGTCCGCTACCTTCGCATTGTTGCGGGCTCAGGTATACACACTCATATGTTAGAGTATAACGAGTACAGTGACGGGTCGTCCCGAGCCCGTGTACGCGGCGTGGCGGCGGCGCGTGTGGCGCCACTGCGTGTCCTTCCCGCTCATGTGCGTGTGTCTCAGCGTCGCCGCGTCCGCTACCTTCGCATTGTTGCGGGCTCAGGTATACACACTCATATGTTAGAGTATAACGAGTACAGTGACGGGTCGTCCCGAGCCCGTGTACGCGGCGTGGCGGCGGCGCGTGTGGCGCCACTGCGTGTCCTTCCCGCTCATGTGCGTGTGTCTCAGCGTCGCCGCGTCCGCTACCTTCGCATTGTTGCGGGCTCAGGTATACACACTCATATGTTAGAGTATAACGAGTACAGTGACGGGTCGTCCCGAGCCCGTGTACGCGGCGTGGCGGTGGCGCGTGTGGCGCCACTGCGTGTCCTTCCCGCTCATGTGCGTGTGTCTCAGCGTCGCCGCGTCCGCTACCTTCGCATTGTTGCGGGCTCAGGTATACACACTCATATGTTAGAGTATAACGAGTACAGTGACGGGTCGTCCCGAGCCCGTGTACGCGGCGTGGCGGCGGCGCGTGTGGCGCCACTGCGTGTCCTTCCCGCTCATGTGCGTGTGTCTCAGCGTCGCCGCGTCCGCTACCTTCGCATTGTTGCGGGCTCAGGTATACACACTCATATGTTAGAGTATAACGAGTACAGTGACGGGTCGTCCCGAGCCCGTGTACGCGGCGTGGCGGCGGCGCGTGTGGCGCCACTGCGTGTCCTTCCCGCTCATGTGCGTGTGTCTCAGCGTCGCCGCGTCCGCTACCTTCGCATTGTTGCGGGCTCAGGTATACACACTCATATGTTAGAGTATAACGAGTACAGTGACGGGTCGTCCCGAGCCCGTGTACGCGGCGTGGCGGCGGCGCGTGTGGCGCCACTGCGTGTCCTTCCCGCTCATGTGCGTGTGTCTCAGCGTCGCCGCGTCCGCTACCTTCGCATTGTTGCGGGCTCAGGTATACACACTCATATGTTAGAGTATAACGAGTACAGTGACGGGTCGTCCCGAGCCCGTGTACGCGGCGTGGCGGCGGCGCGTGTGGCGCCACTGCGTGTCCTTCCCGCTCATGTGCGTGTGTCTCAGCGTCGCCGCGTCCGCTACCTTCGCATTGTTGCGGGCTCAGGTATACACACTCATATGTTAGAGTATAACGAGTACAGTGACGGGTCGTCCCGAGCCCGTGTACGCGGCGTGGCGGCGGCGCGTGTGGCGCCACTGCGTGTCCTTCCCGCTCATGTGCGTGTGTCTCAGCGTCGCCGCGTCCGCTACCTTCGCATTGTTGCGGGCTCAGGTATACACACTCATATGTTAGAGTATAACGAGTACAGTGACGGGTCGTCCCGAGCCCGTGTACGCGGCGTGGCGGCGGCGCGTGTGGCGCCACTGCGTGTCCTTCCCGCTCATGTGCGTGTGTCTCAGCGTCGCCGCGTCCGCTACCTTCGCATTGTTGCGGGCTCAGGTATACACACTCATATGTTAGAGTATAACGAGTACAGTGACGGGTCGTCCCGAGCCCGTGTACGCGGCGCGGCGCCGGCGCGTGTGCTCATTGGTCAAATCAAATAGCGCGCGCTTCTCCGGATTTCTGTAACACATGTCAGATTGTATGTTGATTAAAATAATATGATTCGCGACCGTAACAAACATGGTTTATCTGAGTTTTAATAATAAAAATAACCTATGCAACCTTCTATGTTAATTTAATCCCAGTAATTTACTTTTGCACGAAATACTCATTCAATGGGACTATGTGAACTTGAGGGTTGTTGTAATGATTTAAATGTTTATAATTCTGTAAACACATACGTGATACGTGTCGAGAATCATTTATTTTGTTCAGCATACAGCCTGACACTAAACGGCGAATTGCTAAGTACACAAAAAAAAAATTGCACTTATCAGTCAAATTAACATCACACTATTTTCTCACAGGATTGGTGGGAAACAAACATAGTATACATGACATGGATACCGCGCGCTTTGCTCGCAATTATAATAGCGGTGGAAGAAGAAGTGTACGCCAGAATAGCAAGGTGGCTCAACGACAAAGGTAATGTAACTTTTTGGTGTAATGTACATATTAATAAATGTGTGGAAGAGGTTGAGTTTTCGTTTTGTTTTGTTTTGTCTGTGGTCTTAGGTCAGTGGTTTTATTTTATTTTTTGTTGATGGCAACAATTTTGGCCGTGAGATAGTACCTTCTTAACTTTATAATAAAAAAAATTGAAATAGTGGGCTGGCCCTGTGATAAGTAAGGTACACCTCTGTTCTATCCTTCGGGGAATACAGACTTGATGTTATGTTCCGAATAATAATACATTAGTTAATAGTCTATGTATCTAGTAAAATACTAAATACTTAACCTAAACCAGAATGTTTGCATTTTGAAAATAGAAAAGTGTTTTTGGTTTTAAAGTCATATTACTAGCTGTTAGCCCGCGTAAAAAGTAGGTAACTTCCCCAATACTATCCCAAAGGGAACAAATTACTGGCATAAAAAGTATCCTGTGTTAATTTGGGAAATGGTCTAACTATCTGCCAATTTTTGACCAAATCTATTCATCGGTTTACGTGAGATTGAGTAACAGACATATAAAACATCTTCACATACTTTCACGTTTATAATATTAATAGAATTTTTGTAAATATAATAGACTAGTGCACTTCATGTGGTTTTACCGGCGCAATTCGCATTCCCTTGGGAATGCAGGAATAAAAAGTAGCCTATGTCACCCGGGGATAGTGTAGCTTGCCAACGGTGAAAGATTTTTTTAAATCTGTCCAGTAGTTTTTAAGTTTATTCTTTACATACAAAGATGCTAATCTTTCCTCTTTTATTATTAGTATGGTTTCTTTTCTTTTCATACCACTGACCTAAGATTGTTTTTATATTTTGGTGTTTTTTTATTTGCGTGCAATTCTTTTAGTTTACATACATTTTTATTAACAATCGCTCCGAGATGTGATTCTAACGTAGATAAACCAGTGATCTTAGTTGGTTTCTTAAATGAATTTGGTTCACTATGGTAACGTTAAATGTATAATTGGAAAATATGTTATTTACGGGTAATCTTTTCGCACGTATCTAGAATTTCGTAAAGACTCATTCTGTAATATTTTTGTTTGTATTTCATACATGGTGGAAGAAGAATCTGTGCACGACCAGATTTCATGAGTTCAGTACATGATTGTGGTTTTTATCAGCCTGTGTGCACACCGGTGTCCAGGAGTATTTTGCACTCGTACCAAAATATTAAAAAACCCTGAGCGAACCTAACTTGAGCGTGGTATTAAAAAAAATGACAATTGAAAAATATGCTATTTAAAAAGAAAATCGTTTTATTGGTAATGATAATAAGTAAAACTTAATAATTCTATTAAGTTTTACGTTTTTTTTTATTCTTAAAATTTTAGGATAACATGATTTGTGTGTAACCTAATAAGGTTTTTAATTACCAAAGTAAATTAGCTTATTGTATTAAAATGACTGCTATGACTGGCCTGTTGGTCTAGTAGTTAGTGACCCTGACTGCTATGCCGGAGGTCGTGGGTTCGATTCCCACTCAGGACAAATGTTTGTGTGATGAGCACGATCATTTGTTCTGTGTCTGGGTGTTATTTATCTATAATATGTATGTATTTAGAAGTATATAAGTATGTTTATCAGCTGTTTAGTACCCATAACACAAGCTCTCAAGCTTAACTTGGGACTAAATGGCGTTGTGTGAAAAAGTTGTGGAATATTTCAAATGATTATTGGTTTTGTACGGTTCAATGCTAGGGGGTACAGAATCATGTCCTGAACTCATGCGATTAAGTGAAGCGTCAATGTAATTCCACCATTAAGAAGGCAAGTCAAGACATAAAAATAATTGTCTCTCTCTTCCATATTTACCTAAAGATATATGCGGAAAGAAATAAAATATTTCACAAATTCTGCATGACACTTAGTTTTGACCATATTATTGAGATTTTTCTTCGTATATTTAGAACATCAATTATTTCAACAAAAATAATATTAATAATAATAAATAGTCAATTAATCGAGCGTTAAATAGACACATTTAGTTATTATTAGTACTAAAATAAGTAGAACAACACAGTGTGTAGAGGATATTACTATAGCGCATATTATTTTTTCTCTTTACTGCTTACCAAATGGGAGTGGACGCTACAAAAAAAATAAACACAAAAAAAAACACATATGGTAACACTGAAAATTATGACGTCATTCTTTAACAGAGAACTATCGACTCGAGACAAAGTATGAGAATCACCTGATTGTGAAAATAGCATTGGTTTGTATTTAAAAATGCTGTAAAAAAACTAACGCCATACTCAAAAGCTAAGCTTTCATCACGCTTTGCTTCTAGAAAGTAAACGGAGAAGGTTATTAACCAAACAGATTGGTAAATGGAATAATAATAGTGCGAGAGCCGGCTGCAGAAATACCTACCTCATAAGATACCCCAATAAGCTGTATTTAGATCGTTAACCGACACTGAAACACGTAAAAAAAATCAGGTCTGCCAGAGCCAATCCTGCCGGGTCATAGAAATAATTGATATTTTTTGACGTAATTTTTTAGTAAAAATTACCTCATAAGATACCCGAATGAAAGTGCTGGCAGCAGTTAACCATTGATTAGTTATGTAAAAAAAAGTTGGTCTGCCATTGCGCAGCCTGCCGAAAGTACTTGGCAGACCTCTTTAAAATGCCCTTCTGACACACTAAACCTACCTCATCGAGTACCCGGATGGGACCAACGCTAAATAATAACCAATATGCCCCTGATAATGGATCAAAAGGTCTGCCAGGTCTAAGCTTGCCGAAACTTAGTGTTTAAAGCGTTTGAAGTTGATATGGAGCATAATTTCACCTGTAGTCAAAATAACATTATTTTGTTTCTAAATTTATACAAATTTATGAATATTAAATATTTTTTATCAAAACATTGAATAAAACAACAAGTGTAGAGATAATAGATGTATATTCAAAATTTAGCACAATCACTACGAGTTCAATAACATGCTTACAATTTATATACAACTATCAAAACTTAGTTTAAGTTGGCATTACAGTTACCTGAATTCTGTATTTATATGTGGGTTTAGGGAACTAAGTAGACTTTTGAGTGTAGAACCTGTTATTGCGTAAATCATCGAAGGAACAGCTAACGCCTAACCAAACTGACCACCCCCAGGATCTCTCAAAATCCAAGTTTAAACAATAATGGTTAGGTTGACTAGCCATTTACTGTCAATACCTGAGTAGGTACGATAACTATCTTAATTCAAAAATTACAAGCCATTAAATAACTAGCTACAATGATGGTGAAATGACAGCAAGAACTATTATTAAAAATATAAAGATGCAAAAAAAATGAAAATCAGTCAGATTGAACTGTACTAATGTAAATCAGTAAAAGTTTGTACAAAAATAAAATTATAACTTAACGTAGAATCTCAAATTAATAAAAATCCCTTCATCACTTGAACTGTCATATGACTTATCAATATCGTCGTCCTCTGAATCATTAATTATAATAGACTCTACACTGAGTGGCGTTGGCGTTGACCTTCATACCATAGAGGTTCTAGGCGATTGTTATTCAAATCCCACCCGTATTTTTTGGTATTTAATTTTATCCATTTATTTGAACATGCGTTTTGCCACATAGCGTTTACGAAAACCGTTCGCAATATTTTTTGTTTTATAACCTTTTTACATGGCGGCATTCTACATGAACTATAATTCCTATTTTTTTCAACAAGGGACCTTTTAATTTTTTGCTTGCGTATGTTTTATTAAAGATAACGTATCTGGCAGCATTAGTATTTGTAAAGTTTTTATTTCCATACATTTCGCAACTAAAATTATGAATCAAATCAACTACTTCTGTATCATTCTCGTATACAATATTCTCGTCTTATTTATTGAAAGCTTCCTGGTAGATGGGATTCTGTTTTAACACCTGGAAAGGTTTAGATTTACCTTTATTGTGAAAAACAGCTGAAGTATCTGTCAAAAATTAAATGAATTTCATCAGCTTCTATGGTGCAAATTTATTGTAATATCATTTCGGAAAGTTTTTTAAATGTGCTGGGAATTGAGGATGGTCTCAAAACGGTTGCGATCATGAAGAATCAGATACTCGAATACTTTTTCATGCATATAGAAAAAGACGCAACTAAAGTATCCATTTTAGCATCTGACACAGATATTTTAGTCGGTGTTTTAGCACACGCCTACCCACTGAAACCAAATATTTGGTTACTTTCGGGCGGATTATCAAGAGCCAAAGATCCAAATGCTATTAAATTGTACCCATTTATCAAAAACACTAGGTGAAACGTTGTGTCGTTCTTTACCAGCATTTCATGCATACACTGGTTGTGATTACACCGCTGTTTTTCACAATAAAGGTAAATCGAAACCTTTCCAGGTGTTAAAACAGAATCCCATCTACCAGGAAGTTTTCAATTAATAAGACGAGAATTTTGTAAACGAGAATGATACAGAAGTAGAAATGTATGGAAATAAAAACTTTACAAATACTAACGCTGCCAGATACGTTATCTATATCTATATAATATAATAAATATAATAAGACAGTAAAAAAACTGTGTCTGTACATTGACTATATTTAAATAATAATAATTGAGGGGGGTTTAGAAACAGTAATAGAGCACGAATAAAAAAAAAGTCTACACTCAAAAGTCTACTTAGTTCCCTAAACCCACATATAAATACAGAATACAGCAAGAACTATTATTAAAAATATAAAGATGCAAAAAAAAAGAAAATCAGTCAGATTGAACTGTACTAATGTAAATCAGTAAAAGTTTGTACAAAAATAAAATTATAACTTAACGTAGAATCTCAAATTAATAAAAATCCCTTCATCACTTGAACTGTCATATGACTTATCAATATCGTCGTCCTCTGAATCATTAATTATAATAGACTCTACACTGAGTGGTGTTGGCTCACCTTCATACCATAGAGGTTCTAGGCGATTGTTATTCAAATCCCACCCGTATTTTTTGGTATTTAATTTTATCCATTTATTTGAACATGCGTTTTGCCACATAGCGTTTACGAAAACCGTTCGCAATATTTTTTGTTTTATAACCTTTTTACATGGCGGCATTCTACATGAACTATAATTCCTATTTTTTTCAACAAGGGACCTTTTAATTTTTTGCTTGCGTTGTTTTATTAAAGACTAGCTTCTGTCCGCGACTTCGTACACGAATCCTGTTGCTTATGCCAGCAACAACGGGGTCGTCAAAATCGAAGATCTGAAACGTCTTGTGTCGAATTCTAAAAGCCCGGGGACGGGAAATCAATGGGATGCGCGAGACGATTCAAGACGTTCCAGATTTTTTATTTTTGTTGGTCAACAGGAAATGCCATCAGACTTAACAAATTTTGCTAAGACGCCATTTCTATTATGTATATGTTATATTGTCTCTGGGCTTTGGAGTTCCCCTACAGGTGCTCCAGATCTTCAAATTTAGTCTCACAGCAGAAAACACTCTTCACGTGGAATAGTTTTTTGCAATGGCACCATTTTTATATCTCTTTTAGTTTAGGTGTTCCATTTTCCAAAATAAATTATAGCCTATATTGTGCGTGTTGCGTGACGTTCACGATCAGCGGTCAGTCGCGCATTTCTTTCCCCCACTTATCTCTAGAGTCAATGCGTATATACGCTGAAAACTCAAGCGTCATGCTTTTTCCGTGAACGTCTCCAACTCGCGAGAAACTGCATGATGTTCACGATCAGCGGTCAGTCGCGCACATATTCTTCACTGGTGTCTAGAGACCTGAATTTAGATGCGTAAATACGCTGAGAATGCAGGCGTGCTTCGCGATCCCAAGAAGTTTCCACGGAGCGAGTTGCAGCCTCATGTTCTCGAACAGCATCAAGTCTCTCCTAACGTTCTTCGGTAGATTGTTGGGATATTATGGTCTTTAATCATTTAGCACCTTTGGAACATTGGGAAAGATTTGACCTCTTTCTAGGTATGGTTGTAGTTTTATTGTGATGATACCTGATCAATTAAAATCTAAGTGGCTGCTCCCCTGCGTTACCAGGTAGGCTACCATGTAACAAAGATAAATGGAAAAGGAAATGAAACACTCAAATAACATAAGCCCGAAAGGCATATTTATACGTTAAAAAAAAATGGGAGTTTTAGCCAGTAGAGTCTAATTTTCAACGATATACGATCGTCATCGGAAATCTGTCCTGAACTGTTCCCGCCTTCACCGCGTGGAGGTACTTATGTTATTTTATAATTATGCAATGAAATTAGTGATAGCTTTAATTTCTGTATCAAATGTTTCTGATCTTCGATTTTTATAAGTCAACAGGAAATGCCTATCAGACCGAACAACTTTTGCTAAGACGTCATTCCTATGTGAGTTATGGTGTAGCTGGGCTCTTGGAGTTCCACAACAGGTGCTCTGGATCTTCAAATTTATTCTGTCAGCAGAAAATGCTCATCACGTGGAACAATTTTTGCTATGGTACCATTTTTGTATCTCCTATAGTTTACCTGGTCTGTTGTGGTGCATTTAAATCCGTTCAGTAGTTGAAGATGAGCGTGTACAAACAAACAGACAAACAGACAAACAGACATACAGACAGACTTTTTTTTTTATTCGTGCTCTATTACTGTTTCTAAACCCCCCTCAATTATTATTATTTAAATATAGTCAATGTACAGACACAGTTTTTTTACTGTCTTATTATATTTATTATATTATATAGATATAGATAACGTATCTGGCAGCGTTAGTATTTGTAAAGTTTTTATTTCCATACATTTCTACTTCTGTATCATTCTCGTTTACAAAATTCTCGTCTTATTAATTGAAAACTTCCTGGTAGATGGGATTCTGTTTTAACACCTGGAAAGGTTTCGATTTACCTTTATTGTGAAAAACAGCGGTGTAATCACAACCAGTGTATGCATGAAATGCTGGTAAAGAACGACACAACGTTTCACCTAGTGTTTTTGATAAATGGGTACAATTTAATAGCATTTGGATCTTTGGCTCTTGATAATCCGCCCGAAAGTAACCAAATATTTGGTTTCAGTGGGTAGGCGTGTGCTAAAACACCGACTAAAATATCTGTGTCAGATGCTAAAATGGATACTTTAGTTGCGTCTTTTTCTATATGCATGAAAAAGTATTCGAGTATCTGATTCTTCATGATCGCAACCGTTTTGAGACCATCCTCAATTCCCAGCACATTTAAAAAACTTTCCGAAATGATATTACAATAAATTTGCACCATAGAAGCTGATGAAATTCATTTAATTTTTGACAGATACTTCAGCTGTTTTTCACAATAAAGGTAAATCTAAACCTTTCCAGGTGTTAAAACAGAATCCCATCTACCAGGAAGCTTTCAATAAATAAGACGAGAATATTGTATACGAGAATGATACAGAAGTAGTTGATTTGATTCATAATTTTAGTTGCGAAATGTATGGAAATAAAAACTTTACAAATACTAATGCTGCCAGATACGTTATCTTTAATAAAACATACGCAAGCAAAAAATTAAAAGGTCCCTTGTTGAAAAAAATAGGAATTATAGTTCATGTAGAATGCCGCCATGTAAAAAGGTTATAAAACAAAAAATATTGCGAACGGTTTTCGTAAACGCTATGTGGCAAAACGCATGTTCAAATAAATGGATAAAATTAAATACCAAAAAATACGGGTGGGATTTGAATAACAATCGCCTAGAACCTCTATGGTATGAAGGTCAACGCCAACGCCACTCAGTGTAGAGTCTATTATAATTAATGATTCAGAGGACGACGATATTGATAAGTCATATGACAGTTCAAGTGATGAAGGGATTTTTATTAATTTGAGATTCTACGTTAAGTTATAATTTTATTTTTGTACAAACTTTTACTGATTTACATTAGTACAGTTCAATCTGACTGATTTTCATTTTTTTTGCATCTTTATATTTTTAATAATAGTTCTTGCTGTCATTTCACCATCATTGTAGCTAGTTATTTAATGGCTTGTAATTTTTGAATTAAGATAGTTATCGTACCTACTCAGGTATTGACAGTAAATGGCTAGTCAACCTAACCATTATTGTTTAAACTTGGATTTTGAGAGATCCTGGGGGTGGTCAGTTTGGTTAGGCGTTAGCTGTTCCTTCGATGATTTACGCAATAACAGGTTCTACACTCAAAAGTCTACTTAGTTCCCTAAACCCACATATAAATACAGAATTCAGGTAACTGTAATGCCAACTTAAACTAAGTTTTGATAGTTGTATATAAATTGTAAGCATGTTATTGAACTCGTAGTGATTGTGCTAAATTTTGAATATACATCTATTATCTCTACACTTGTTGTTTTATTCAATGTTTTGATAAAAAATATTTAATATTCATAAATTTGTATAAATTTAGAAACAAAATAATGTTATTTTGACTACAGGTGAAATTATGCTCCATATCAACTTCAAACGCTTTAAACACTAAGTTTCGGCAAGCTTAGACCTGGCAGACCTTTTGATCCATTATCAGGGGCATATTGGTTATTATTTAGCGTTGGTCCCATCCGGGTACTCGATGAGGTAGGTTTAGTGTGTCAGAAGGGCATTTTAAAGAGGTCTGCCAAGTACTTTCGGCAGGCTGCGCAATGGCAGACCAACTTTTTTTTACATAACTAATCAATGGTTAACTGCTGCCAGCACTTTCATTCGGGTATCTTATGAGGTAATTTTTACTAAAAAATTACGTCAAAAAATATCAATTATTTCTATGACCCGGCAGGATTGGCTCTGGCAGACCTGATTTTTTTTACGTGTTTCAGTGTCGGTTAACGATCTAAATACAGCTTATTGGGGTATCTTATGAGGTAGGTATTTCTGCAGCCGGCTCTCGCACTATAATCTGAAGGCACAGTGATTTAGCTTGCACGCTATTGTTTTTCGCTTGCATGCGAATTAAAATGTAACATTTTTTTTGTTTTAGTTACATGTACAGACACCGCCAAACATGACGCCAGCTCATCATTTACCCCAAACTGTAAAATTTTCCCAATTGAACGTAAACCTTATTCTGTTTGTTATAAAGTTAAAAAGTTATCAAAGAAATTCGACACATTGGGGGTAGCTTGATGTGCTGGCTTTGTAAAGTCGACAAAAGAGTTGATTAATCTGACATTACTATACATATACAATCTACCCGTAAAAGGGATGTTGTACTAATATTTTTTTACTATTTTCGGATTCCGTACAAAATACTAATAAAGTAGTGTTGTTTATGAGACCTTCATACTAAACGATTTTGTTGACTGTATAATTTGATACAAAGTAATAAAACTTATTAAATTCATACTTTTTTTGTTAAGTATTGTAAGGGCAGGTGTTGAGAACAAAACTGTCATTTTTCACTACTGCTTAACGTACGGGTTAATATCAATATAGCTTGCGAAACTTCACAGACGTTATTTTAATTTAATTAGGCTAGGCAGTCACAATAGTTCAATCGTTTTTAACACGATTATCGTCAATTTCAAGTAGGTATGACGTTTACATTAAATATGTTCTTATGACTGTGATGAAGAAAAAACAAAAAAGGATTTACTTACACTACTTTTATCCCTGATGCCTGTTCTTGTTGTTTCCCTGCCTGCATCAGTGTTTCCGAGTTCATATGACCCCAATCTGTTTAAGTCGCGAGTTAATAGGCTTTTTATGGGTAAGCTCGTTCCATCGTTGACCTCATCTCTGACCGCAGGACAAGATTGAAGTCAAGAGTAGACCCATTATATATATAAAAAAAAAAACAAAAAAATATCTAGAAACTAGCAAGTAACCAGCGGCCTTAGGCCTAAAAGTCGCTGAAATTATTAGTTTAGATTTGTAGTGTCATCTGTCTTAACACGTACGAGCTAAACTGACATAACCTACTCCGCTAGGTAAATGTACACGATCCCGACAACAACCAGACGGGTATCTTGTTGAGCCTTCCTTTTCTATGGAAGATGTGGAACTATGCACCCTCTGCCTTGTAGAGGGTGTTAAGTTCCTCATCTTCTAGAGGTTCAAGGAAGACGGTTAATGGCTAATGATTTGAATGGACTTAAAAGAGACTAACAAGTCGCGTTTGTCAAGTTTCGGTAGCTAATTTAATATTTACCTGTACAATACGGGGTGAAAGGAACAACTCAGACATTTTAGACCCCCCCCCCCCCCCTCCCCCCTCTAGTATTGAAATCTTTCAACGGCTTTATCTTATTTCCAACTTTTTGTCAGGATGTGCATAGATGTTCCTTCAACCCTGAATCTGGCAATAATATTAATAATAATAATAACAACCATTTCTATAATAGGCTTATAGGCACATAGTAGTAAAAAACTTGAATTATAAGTATTTATAATGTCGTGAAATCACCAGTGTTAATGCTCTTTCTAGCAAGTTTAATGAGTTGTTTCACACAATTACTTATTTATTTATTTCTTCATATCTTTAAAACATCAGTTGTGTAGATATTAGTTTAAAATCTATTGTTGATTTATGTTTAAACTCTGACTAATATAATTTCTAATCATAAATAAGTATATTATAGTTCCATTATTGTTGACAAGTATTTTGATATAGTTCGTGTCTAGTACGCTTTTGATGTATTTTTAGTTAATTGTGGTTGTATAAGTAAAAAAATATCTTTTGTTTTCAGTTTCAATTCCTCAACTCGTTCATGAGTTTGTTCTATATTGCGTTCTATCTGCAGGATATGGATAAATTAAAAGAGGTAAGTGTCTATCACCATCACATTTTCTCAATTGAACACAAACCTTAATCCATTTGTAATCAAGTTGACAAGCCATCGAAGAAATTTGACAAACTGGGGTAGCCTTTGGTGCTGGCTTTTGTACCAAACACTCAAAATTAAGAATAAAATGTTTTCTTAAAATCACGCGTCGTTTTCGCAATGCAAAAGTAAAAGATGTAAGGACAGCATCAGGTGGCGTTCTCTGGTTACTGCCAAACCATATAGAAAAAAAGGCGTGAGTTTATTTTTGAAGGACAATCCGGGGTGTCTCCTCCCGTTTTAACTAAACAGACAGTTCAAAATCATCTCAACAACTAAGGAAATTAAACTTTAATCTCGGGTTACAGTTCTTATCAAAGTGATCAGTTGTCGAGTACTGGCTTCATTCTGAAACAATTCTTGTGTCATTAAGTTACAATTTTATATATCATAATTGTTTAGGACATTTAGAACAGTCTGTTTGTCCCGATATTGTTGACAGTAGAATAGAATATTATCTTGAATCTTTATTGTAAACCACAAACAAACTTACTAACTACTAAATACACACATGCATATACACACACTACTACATGCACACACACACTACCACATACACACACACACACACACACACAAACACACGCACACACGCTCAAATACACACACACACACACACTACTGTTATTACAGTAAGTAAATAAATACAAAAACAAGGCGTAAAAAAACTTTTCGTTTCCAGCAACTAGCCGTTTTATTGATAACACGACAAGTCATTGGTAATCTAAAAGAGTCTGCTCTACCTTATTTGATTGAGAACTTGAGACTGGCCAAGATTTGTGTTGATGTATTTGGAGCCATCAGTCCGAGCAAGAGTAAGTACTATTTTATTATACAAGGGTGTATTTTGAGCCACGTGACAAATTTTCACAGACTTTTACTATGGGCCCAACTCAAAAGTCGCGAAATGAAAACAGCTGCTGCATACAAAAGTTGGATACAAAATGTATGTAACAGCTGATTTTTTCGCGATTCCCGAGTTGGTCTTAAAGAACGTTGTTCATATTTCATGGGTGTGAAAATTCAAAGATCTATAAATGACACCTGGGATTAACTGCGTAACGTGCTTTCCGAGGCACGGAGAAGTCTTGGTGTGTAATGAATGATAAGCCATCCACGGAACGACCTCAGCGAGCGAAGCTTAACCTTCTTATTTAACCATAAGCTCCTCCAAATTATCTCCTTCGTTCCACGTAATTAAAATGACAGTTTCTTCCCCTCAAATAGTACCAACATCAGCCCAGCTAACGGAACTATTCGATAAGAAGACGGATTCGTCGGGCGATCCTCCAGAGAACAGTCTCGTGAACGGAGGAACTGATAAGGATAAAGACTCCGAGCCTCTGATTGGACAGAAGGTGTTGCATCAGGCGGAATTGGAGTCACAGCTGTTTAAGGTAACAATAGTTTATCTATATACTTAGACTAGCTGGCAAATTTCGTTCTGCCTTAGAATCATTGATTAGTCTTATTTAGTTTTTATTAGTTTACCCGGTGGTATAGGGTTGTCAGTGAAAAATCAGTCCTGAATTCCGGTTGTCGAATTAAAAAGTCGTAGTCCGTTCATTTAAAGAAAGAGAGTGCGCATGCTATTTGTTCTCAAAAATGAAAAGGATAGCAATAGACTCGTATATGATCGTCAAAGCTTACGCAATCACCTAAACTGAATGTTTGTATTGTGTGGTCAGTACGACGGCACGTTCGCGGAGTACCTGGAGATGTTGACCCAGCTGGGCCACGTGGTCCTGTTCTCGTCCGCCTTCCCGCTGGCCGCCGTGTGCGCGCTGCTCAACAACGCGGCCGAGATCCGCGCCGACGCCTTCAAGCTGTGCCACGTCGCGCAACGACCCTTCGGCGAACGGGTCAAGAGCATCGGGAGTTGGCAGGTACGTGGACAGCCAGCTGATAAATGATATTTATTTCTGTAAATGGGTCCATAAAAACTCTTTTACATGTCATTTTTTTTAATAAGAAGATGAGGTCGGTATTTCACTACTCTGAGAACTAGCCCCGAAAGAAACTCAGAGGTCACAGTCTCTTTTAAAGTCCAGACAGGAAACGGCGGTGGTTTTAGCCGTCAGGAGTTCGGCCCAGGTCTTTCTCAGATGGGGACAGTCTATGAGGATTTACCCACGTAAAAAGAGTATGTGTGCACGAATCAAGGGGAATATTCATCGAAAATTTTAGAACCTCAATATAGTTCTGTTGAAACTGTGTTAATTCCGTGAAAATGTGGCGACTAAGGAGGTAACCACTTACAAACCAATTCCTTAGCTGAATTCAGCTTGAAGTTTGATCGTTCCGTCCGTTAAGTAAAACGGTGCGCACGCAAAAGAAAGAAAGAAAATACATTTATTGGCAACAGCTGGATACACGCACAGTAAAAACACAATAACACAAAAAAAAAGAGACAAAAAATGGCATGTCTCACGGCTGCGCCAAAAGGTTAATTAAAAAACATAAAAACAAAACAAAACATATCTCATACTGGTAAAGTGGTGTTTTCAATGAACAAATATGAATCGAAATGAGTTGAATGCAGAGTTCCTTACTTCACCTAACCTGAAAGCGTCTTACCATACGTTTGTTGATTCGCGGTCTCCAATAAATTGACATTACTTAGAATACATTTTTTTCAGCATGCAATGGAAACCATGGTAGCTGTGGCTGTTTTAGTAAACTGCGCGCTGATTGGTCTATCAGGCCCGGTACATAGGATGTTACCCGACGCAACTCCTGCGCAGACCATACTCGTCATTGTAGCCTTAGAGGTGAGGTCTAATTTTATTTGTTGGAAATTATTTATTTGTTTTGACCTGTGGGTCGCAAGTGCGACTGTTATGTGTTAAGGACGGGGTCCTGGATTTATTCGATTCCAAGGTCAAGTAAAGTATATTTAAGTTTACTCTCAGGGTAGACTGGAATTCAGATTTGTGGCCGCGGTTGATATCAATAGGCTCGCACGCTATAACCTATTACAGAAGAGTAACACAATTAGTGAAATGTGTTTACACCTAAACGCCTTTTGCGAGAACGGCGTTATTAAATGTATGTGTGATTTTTTTCAGCATGTAATCCTGGTGATTGTACTGGCACTTCGCATAGCCATACCGGAGATACCAGCGTGGCTGGCTACTGAGATGGCAAAGGTCGAGTTCCAAAGGCGGGAAGCTATCAAGAATGCGCACGCGCCTCTTATGGTAACAACATGAGACAAGTACTCTAATGGGGAGAAAAGGAACGCAGGGGTTGATAGTAACAAAACTAGATTTATATTATTGGCAACACTGTCTATCGCTCTTCCCGTCTACCGATATTTTAAAAGTTTTGTTCTGGACCTTGCTGAGAAAATTCCTATTTTGTAACTGAGAAACCAGTCTATAATGTTCTTACTTTAAATACACCCACGAAGTACCCCGGCACCGTCACATGCATGTCGCACCAGTCAGCACAATGTGCTGTGTACTTTCACTTGCGCGTGCGCAAAAATAATTTCTGGGAATCTTTCTATTTCTGTTGTTACAAAGGAATATTATTTCAAGTTTAATGTATAGAAAGCTTGGTTGACTGACTGCAGAAAAAGGTGAGGTTGTCAATGACACAACTAAATTTAATGGAATAGTGGATGTACAGACGCCAGCACATCAAGTTACCCCAATTTGTCAAATTTTCCCAATTGAATATGAACCTTATTCTGTTTGTCTTAAAGTTGAAAAACGATCAAAGAAATTTGACTCATTGGGGTAACTTGATGTGCTGGCGTCTGTATTATAGATACGCCTCTATCTATCCGTTTCGGGAATAAATGCGTGATATTATCCATCTACGTATGACATTGTTATGTTATCCATCAATATTTCTCAATACTAACAAAGCCGCACTTTCTTTCAAGTCTGAATGCACTTCACAAGACGACATCCGACCCTCGGCTCGCAACACACCTCGAACAGTCACGCCTACAACGCCGAAACAGCCAGGCAACGACAAATCTATCGACAAGAAGAAAATGTTTATTGGCAAAATACCTGAAATACCGCCTTTCAGGTAAGTGAAGTATAGTGTAGCCATCTACTTTACATTTTGTAAAAAATTGGGTGCCTAAATAAGAATAGAAAATTCAAAAATCGAATTTGTATATGTGACAGGCCTTAGGGTCAATTCACACCGAGACGCAACGCGACGCGACAATGCGCACACTTTAAAAGAGCGATTCAAAATATAACTGTAGGTATTATTTTCTACACGTAAAGATCTCACAATGAAATTTGTATCTTTTCGTGTAGAAAATAAAGTTTATTTATCTATGTTTATGAACAAGTAAACAAAACACACAAAAGCGGACTTAAGGTACTGAATTCCCTTAGTTAAAACACTGTAAACAAAAGTACCAGTCTACTTTAAGAATTCAAGACCACATTCATGCTGGTCTTCTACATGTTAATAGAGGTTAAAATTAAATGTAGTCGTGGGCCACACTTAGACCTATTGCTATTTCTTACCAATGTGTCAAAGTGAGCTCAACGACTTCAATTTATATAAATACAAACCTTATTCTCATGCGCACTATGTTCATATTGAAAGTCGAAATTAAATTCATTATAGTGTATTGTGGTAACGTGCTAGAAAGTTTCCTACAGATATGAAAACGAATGCATAGTGCATAAAGTAAACATTCCTTTGTGCGGTTATGTGGTCTGTAAATCTTGGCGAATTTATGGCCAAAAGAAAACTGAATTTGTATCCGTTATAGCACAATATCTAGTGTTAATAATAAGTGCTTAATTTTAATTGGTCATATCGCGAATCAACCATTGGCAGTAAATAAGGCTTGCTCGCTATCGCCGCCCCCAAATTTTAATTTAGTTATATTTTCTTGTTTTCAGTTAATTTGGCACAAGTATTAAATGGATGGGTGTGTAGCGAAATATTATTTATATAAGTTTTATTCCTTAACAATATTTTACGCTTGTTTTTAGTATTTAAGTTATTTTTTTGCAATAAATCTCTTTTTTTTAACATTAATAGAAGTTTTTTTTGTACAACTCCTTAGTGAATATGAAGGTTGACAGGTCATTTAGTAATTGGCAACACAGTTTCTTATATAAGCGGGATGGGCTGTAAATACGTGGTAAAATACCAAAATTACAGTTTACTTTTGTATCAGATGTCTCGAATGACTTCCACTTGTTACTTTGATGTAAATCTGCTGCCAAATCTATTTCACAAAAGATAAGAATATTATTTATTTGAACATTGTACAGAGGGCAGCACATCAAGCTACCCCAGCGTGTCAAATTTCTTTGATGGAATCTCAACTTTATTACAAAAAGTATAAGGTTCATGTTCAACTGGAAAAGTATGACTGATAGCTTAGGGTAGCTTGATGTACTGGCAGGATCTAATACTACATAATAATGTCAATCTGTAACTAAGTAAACTATGATTGTTGAGAAGATAGTCCCTAAACTAAGTACTTACAGTATCGTAGAAACCTGAGTTGTGGTTACATTAAGAAGTAACCACAACTCAGGTTCCTATGACATTAGATGAAAGAACAGTGTCACTTAAAATGGAAATACTAGACAGCAAAACAATTAGACTTGATAAACCACGTTTGCTAACACTGCCCAATTACTAAAGTAACTTCAAGAAAATGAGTTATTATACTTCAGCATCTATGACCTGTCGATCAAAGAGTTTCTGTCAACTATATCTCCGCATTTCAAAAGGTAATATGAACCACTTGTGTGAGTGTATTCTGTATCTTTGCTAAAACCATCACCCATTCTATGCCAACCTGTGTGCTAATGTATCAACACTTCAACAGTACCCGAGTGTAAATACATTGTATCTTCAAAAATGTATTGTCACGCGTGAAATCCATCTACCTTCTTAACACAACCTAAGCGACTGGGTCTAGAAGTAGGGAATGTTGGGCAGGAGTTCCTTAAACATTGTGGAAGAAATTTTGTCTTATAACCTAATACAATGTGTTCAAAGTACTTGATTCTGGTCCCCCAGTGTCGAAATGTTATATGTAATTTTTACATAAAACTGTAAATACCATGAATTCCGTCTTACTCAATGAGATGTCAAATAAATTAATTCAATTATTTACTTTTTAATTTTCTTATGATTCTGAATGTCTGTGTTTATATGATGTCAGAAAAATACGTAAAGTTAGGAGAAAAAAAAGAACGATGAAAATTTATTTATGTGCTTGTAAGTTGTTCGTCATTGTTTCTTCCAAGCTCTATGGCGAAGGAAAAACTTGAAAATTTGCGTCCAAAGATTTTAGGTGATATAAAGAGAAACCCTATCTGGTGAACAACATGGGGTCTATATTTACAACCGGGTACTGCAATTTGTATTTTATGTTTAGTAATAATAAATGCGCATTTGAGCTGTTTTGATCTTACCCTTAACACTGTACTAAATTTCAGCACATTTCACGTTTCCCTTAACATGAATGAGTAAGCAAATGGAGTGCTAGAGGTTAAAATATCGGTGAAAGTTGCTAAAAAAGTATGTCAAAATGTTAATCTTTGAAAGGCGTGCTAATTAAACCATTGTCGACCGGAAAAATATTAATTTATTTTATGGGCACATAATGTTGTCCTCTCCAATCTGATTAATGTATAGAAAGTCTTGTAAACCTATCTCAAAAGAGAAAGTGTGGAGTTTTTTGCCCATTCTTCTCCCTACAAAACTAATTTTTGGACGTGGCGTGGCAACTAGAATAATTTTGTTATTTTTTTTTACTTTTGAGTATGACGCTCAAAAGAGCTTTTAAACGGTATAATATTGCAATAAATGATTTGAATGTACAGTGGCGAAAATATCGCAACAGAGTCCATATTACAACAGGTATTGTTGACTCTGTGTGTTGCAGCAAATGCAGTCATTACATTGATTGCTTTAATGCTTTATTTTCTCTTGATGTGATGACTTAAAGTTGCGTAATTTCTATCTATTTAATTATGCGAGGTTCAAAGCTGATTCGCTGTATCGAGCTTCCTTCTGTAAGGCTACCAAATTGTTGATAGTCGTTACATCAGTCGACGACTAAGCACGCTTGCCTAATCACTTTCTCTATAACGACCCTCCAGGTTATATCTACATGAACGCAGACATCAAGCACTCCATTTATTATCTATTCCGTAACCCAGACTGCCTGCCAAACCTACTTGTCTCTCTCACAAAATGTAAGTGACTCTGATATTGTGTGACGTAACATTGCAGGCCTAAAGCTGCGTCTATAACGACGTCGGAACCGCCTGTGACGGTGACTGGGTCACTGCAAACGTTGCCAGATGTCAGCCCAACGAAGCCTATACGACGTAAGGTAGAGACTTTTACACTTTATCCTCATAGGTTTATTAGATTTTTGAGTGTAGTGCCTGAGAAATATTTCTCGACAGCATGTGGGGCCAAGTTCGAGGCCCATAGCAACTCTATCACAGGTCACGTCATAGGTTAGTCACAAACCACACGAAAAGAAGGAGAAAAGTGCAGTTAAAGAGGCTAAATGTTTCTTTCTTTCTTGCTCTATAAGCAATAGATCCGGTCCGGAATCCGCCATACGCGGTACACCGCACCGCACTCAAAATGTCTCCTAAACGTTCAGCTGGCGTCGACATACACACTTCTTATATCATAGGTTTAAAATATTGTCGGTTGGAATCAGTACTGGAACATTTCAAAATAATACTGTTCTAAGAAATTTAGGTTTAAACTGATACTGAAAACGAAGAGTTGCCTAAAATTTGAGTTGAACCGTTAGTGATTTGGAAACAATATTAATTTCCCTACCTTATCTTAAAACACGTGATTTCGGAAATGTTCCTGTAATGAAACCGGTCTACAAAGATATATAAAAACGTTGTTTACAGGAAGGAGTACCCGGCGCACCACTTTCTTTGCTTGGTGTGCGAGGGCTTAGAGATGAGCCGTTACATAGGTCAGCGCATTGCATCCCGCATCCCACACAACATAGGCCGCTCGTGAATCCGACGTTACAGGTAAACGACAGCTTTACGCGACTGTTTTTTAAACGACCGATAAGCTACCCTTCACACAGTAAACACTATATCCCTTTTCAAGGCAAAAAAAAACAATTAAATAGCAGCAGTAGTTTACTTTCAGGACTGGTTTTCTTTCAGTTGTTATCGTAAATGCATTGGTCATTCACCATAAAACGATAAAGCCATAGAAATGAGCGTAAAGCTACCTAGGGAAAACGAATGACTAAATTTCAGTTTAATTTGTTTAAAAAATATAAGTATAAAAATACAATCTTAAGTGATAATTATTTAATTAAAGATAATATTGCAATTATACATTTTCGTTTTTTACTTGTTTTATTAAACCATGGACAAAGGTGTGAGTTATATGTTTACCTATCTGTGTAAAAACCCATTATTTTTAATCTGTAACAATTTTTTTGCCTCTAATAAATAAAATAAAATTTTAAAACACTTCTAGTCCTTCGAAAAGCATAGGAGTTACGTTAAAGCTTGTATGTTTCAGGAATTATCAGGCACTGTAAGCGCCGGCGGTTCAGAGCCGGATCTGAACGCGGTACCATCGTCAGCGCCCTCTATCGACGCAAGCGCCACCTCCAGCGAAGATGATAAACCTAAGGATAAAGGCGGTACGTTAAACTATTCTTTTTCATGTAATTTAAGTCCCGTAATATGTCATCAGTGGCAATTAATAAAACAAAATTACCCACCACCTCACTTCCGAAACTGGATTTAGTTTACATCTTATATCATTTAGTGATTTCTATGAATTAAGTTCTAGAGGGCTTTTTAATTTCTTATTGGAGTACCAGATCGGTTCCATACATAGTATCTCTTCCCAGGGCGTTCACGAGCTAAGGCAGCTCTAGTAAAGCGCGTGCGCTCCGTAGCGGTGTTCTCGCTGGGCCTGAGGCGCGCGCGCGAGGCCGCCGCGTCCGCAGACAAGCAGCACACGCCGCACACGCCCGACAAGTCGCAAGTGAGTAGTTTGTGGTATCGAAAACCGTGATATCGATTCATCTGAGTCACGTAGGAAAACAGGTAATAACAATAAAAATTAACGGTCCTTACAGTAAAAATAATAGTAATATTCCACTACATACACACAATCTTGTCCCAACTTGTGTTATGAGTACTAAACAGCTGATAAATATACTTAGATATTTCTAAATACACACACACATACATAAATACATCTACATACTATAGATAAATTACACCCAGACACAGAAGAAATGATCGTGCTCATCACACAGACACAATACACAGAGACAGCACTCGCACATGATGTGTAACATGTGACATGTTATCGTGTGTTGATTCATGATGGGCCACCGACTTCCGAATTTAGAGTTATTTTACACCATTTAGTGTTTTTTTTGAAGTCGGTTTAATTTTTTTGCAAAAAAGTTTTTTATTTTTCCATTTTAAGTGGTTCCCATACAAATATTTGCTATATATATTAATAATTGTAACAGTACATGTCATTATAGGGTTATCCACTTATCCCTAATAAATGAAAATTAACATACCTAACTGTCGAAATCTAGGTATATTGTACACATCTGCGTACCCCTCAGAGCATACCAGGCGTGATGATACGTCATGATGTTGTATAAACAATAAACATCCAAGCGATTCCAGCAATCACGACAGATTTGCCGTCTATTTTTGAAGAGTTCCGTTGCATATCTCCGAAGATCAGCACCAGATCTTCACCAAATTAAAATGGGACCACCTCGGGAGTATACTCTTTCGAATAAAAAAAGAATTTCGAAAATCGGTCCACAAATGGGGGAGAAATCAGGTAACATACATAAAAAAAAAAAAAAAAAAATACATACACACGAACATAGAACCTCTTCCTTTTTTGAAAGTCGGTTAAAAAATAAAATGACAGTACAACGTGTTACCAACCTTCCGAAAAACCATCTCACAGCCATCTCTGTGCCACCGCGCTCGCTCATTAGTCGAGTCAAGAAGCGCGTGCTTCCTCTGTTTCCTGTTACGCATTTCCATTCCATTTCACGAAATCACTCCCTCAAAATATATCCAGCAACCGAGAGGAAAAATGTTACACAACCAAAATAATTTGAAAGTTTTGAGCCTTAAAAGATCAGTATTTTAACACTAATTTGATGTAAATTTGAGTGTTCATAAATAACAGGAGTATGAAATATTCAAAACAATTTATTTCGAATTTCGGTGTTCTCAGTGATCGATAAAACATTGTTTGTAGACCTGGAAAAGGCGTTTGATTGAGTACCGAGTACAATATTTTTCTGGCTCGAAGGGCACGTAGAGTCCCTGAAAGCCGTTTAAAACTTACTAGAAACATGTACATCAACGTCGCAACATGCGTCAGTATTTCTGCGGAATCATCAGAGAAGTTTTGATTCCAAAGTTGGTGTTTATCAAGGCAGTGTTATTAGTCTCTTATTGTTTAATATCGTATAGAATTACTTCATATCAGAAATTGGACAACCAACGTCGTGAAGCCTTTCTTGCTTTGTTGTTGTACTTAGTCCTCATTTTCGATAATTCTCATGACTTAAAGAAGTTATTTTTTTACAGGATGTTACGTTTTTGGGGATAAATAATCGTGGTTCTCGCTTGCTCACACGAGACAGCATTCTTTTAAGCTACGGCCTTAAATCCTACCGCTGCCTTAAATCTCATATGAATAATTTAAAATACTCTTGTTTTTCGTTTCCAGGGACTCCCAGCGCCGATGTTAGGCGGCGAGCTCTCCCTAATCCCAATAGAGCAGCTTATACAAGTCGAGGACGTGAAACCGCGGTCTACGTAGAATGGTACTAGCTCCTTTTATACATGCTCTCCTGGTACTTTTAATATTGAGTTGTTGAATAAACGCGATTTTTGAGGTATATTATTCGTATTGAAAGTTAGCAAAGATTGATGAATAATTTTATAGTCTCCCTATTTGGTAATAAAAGGTGGAAAACAGTGTTGTAACAATTCGTACACACAGTTAGTCGGTCAGTTCTTTTACGAGTTCCATCCAGAACACATATGATTGAATTTCAAGGCAAAAGTATCTGTGTTTCTTGTAAGAAATTATACAAATATTCTAATATCAACTCAGCCTATCGCTTTCCATTGCGGGATATAGGCCTCACCCAAATACCCTGTCCTCCACCTTTCAAATTCTATTTTTAAATCAAATAATTGAGTTTGTTAATTATGAATTCTTTCGTAGCAACCCGTAGTCCAAATTTATGCCCTTGCCTACAAAATACTCGCCTTACAAAATTAACGATAAATATGTACTTCAATTCGTATATATTCAACAACTCGAAACACTTACAAAACGGAGTACAACATAGCTAGACTAGAAAGCGCCTGTTATAGACCATAGCATAGACTAGACGTACAATGTATAATAACGTAGAATATTGTTTTAGATTCGTTTTCTATTCGTTTACATAGTTTAGTGAACGATTTAATGTTGATTGTGTTAAAATGAAATGTATTGACAATTCTTTTGTGAAGTACAAATTTTGTAAGCGTGTTTTAGCTCGGGAGTTTGGATATTAGTTCCAGTACTGTTAGATGTTGATAATAGGATAGCCCCTAATCACGTGGAATTTAAACTTAACTGGCGACATGTGGGTGTACTATAGGCACTCTTCGACTCTCTTCGGGAATACAGGCATCATGTTATGTTGTGTTACTGTAAGAAACAATATTTCATAAGAAGACAAAAGATGGAGAGAACACAAGGTTGCAGCAAACTTGGTCTATAGTACTAAGTATCAATCAAAAATAGATCTAATAACTGTCAGTGTAAGTCACATTTTCCAACACACAGTACTAGAATTAACGTCGTATTTATACGAAAGTAATGTAAAAGATTTGTGATACTGCAAGAGAAAGATATCAGGCACATCTCGTGTGGAGAAGGCTTTTTGATGTATTTTTACGTGTTTCTATAAGATTTTTCGATGTTATAAGCCTAGATGCGTACTGGCCACTTTTGTTTCGACACTTACACGATTTATTTTTGTTGTTGGCAAATATATTTTGAATAAAGAATAAATTAAGATGGCGGTGAAATTCTAATGTCTTTAAACGTTTACAGATCGTTGTCAAATATCATAAGATATTAAAGTATGAAACACACAGAATTGTTGGCAGATTGAACTGACATTAAAAAACGGGAAGGTTAAGGCGGATGCGCCAGGATAGACATCGAAATAAAAAAAAAACTGCAATTGTTTCTGTGTCGGGTTGTATGTCGATTAAAATATGATTCTCAGCCGTAACACGTCATGTGTTTACAAAATTATAAACATTCAAATTATTAAGACAACCCTCTTAGTACATACATCCCATTGAATTATTATTTCACGAAAAAGTCGTTTAATGGGATTCAATTAACTTACAGGTTTGCATTGGTGGTTTTAATTATTATATCTCAGATAAACTATTTGATACGTTCGCGAATCATATTTTAAGCAACATACCACCTAACACTGAACGACAACTTGCAAAAAACACAAGAAAATTAAACTTTCGCATAAAAATTATGTCTACGTCACACTTTTTACTCGCAAAATTGGCCAGTGCGCACGGCGCTTGATGTTTTCGTTCTAAGGTTCGTAGTAACTCGTACCGCAATATAGTTTCCTAAGCTTATCTCATTAAAGCAATCGTCTGACAATAATTTCGAGTTGCTCTCTGTATTCGTAATGAGTTTTATTTCATTACTTTGCTTTTAAATCTGACTGGTATGCGAGTTTTGTAATGGTTTTTTTAACGACAAGCCAATTATTCTCCTTGGAAAGCCGAAAGAGTTGAGGTTGAAAATCTGCCATGAGGCAAATTTGATGTTTCCATTCCATTCTATACAGCGGCGGAGTAAATTGATCCTAACTTTTTTGCGACCATACTGTTATAATACCAAGCCGTACTCGGTATAAGCTTGAATGGTACCTAATAAAAAGTTATTTGCGACCTTATGAAGTTATTTGCGTAGTATTTACTGAAGTACACACGTGTTAGAATTGGGCTTGGATATAATGAAAGTATTTAATTGTCACAGTGGTATTAAAGCAAGAACTTGACGGTTAAAGACGCACAAGGGACATTCAACCTAAGCGTGCTTACAAGATCGACTAAAACGAAAATGAATAAACTGTTTTCTGATAAAAATTGGCCCCTACTAGAATATTTCTCTTGTGTCGTGGGTACTTTTACAAACATTTTAATTTGCATACATACGGCATTCTTCTAATTAATAAATCTCGCATCCCAGTCGGTCTGTAAATAGAATTAGTTAGTAATTAATGTGTACCACTCTAGTACCCTTTTTAAACACGGCTAGAACTACTTCACTCTTTATCGTATGTAGGATATTTAGCGTATAGTGACATGTCATAATGGTGATAGTATAGTAAAACAAAAAGAGAGAAATTAGATAATAATATACCTTATCGCCTTTTGTAGTTGATAAAAGTGACTTAACATAAGGATCCGTACACTCGACACAACTTACAAAGTGTCAATTCTATAGATATGCCAAGTCAGAGGCCCATGGGCGGCATCAAAACTCTGACACCAGGTTAGTTACTAACCACACGATAAGAAGAATTCTATAGATGCATGCTCGCCTAATCTTTAGGTGCGCTCACACTGGCAATTTATTTGCTTAATCTTGGGCCATATTACAATAAACATACAAATCTTGTTACTGAATTTTAGACCAGTTATTCCTAATCTATTGAGCTGAAATTCGGCGTACACGTTTGGTTCGGATGACCATGCAATTTAAAAGTGTTTTTTATCATTAATTTTGAAGACGACAAAAATTTTAACAAAATTCCTACAAGTCAGTTGTATTATCGATTCAAAAACAACGCGAATCGGTCAAACACTTGTACTAGAGCCCTGGTCTTCCATTCTTTTTACCCGACTGCCAAAGAAGGGTTATGTTTTTGCAGTATTTTGTGACATGTCACTATACGCCTATTCGTACTAAAACTTGGGTTTAGCATTAAAAGACATGCATTTAGATACGGTATTGTTACTAAAATATTTATCGAAATATACTCCTGTGCCTACAATATTTTAATTGATATTTTATTTTTTAGTGACAGATTGCTTGGCCTAAAAATATTTGTGTTAAAATGTTTCAACGGCATGTCTTTTAATTCAAACTTCCCCAGTACAACAATACTATAAATTGTTATATAAAATTAGTTTCTAGGTATCTATCGGTATAATGAGACATTCCAGTCGAAAGCAGCTCCCATCCAATCGTATGTATTTTGTTACCAATCGCTCAACATAGCGCAGTCAATTAACATTGTAACGATTTTACATTTGAATTCAGAATCATACATAATCATCGGGGTTTTGAAATACACTTTCTATTTATTGTAAAAGTTCGATTTCCATTGCAACTTCAATTTAATTAGGCTCTTTTTACAAATGGTCTTCATATCGCTAAAATGCACACATAAAGTTGGCGCTACAAGTGTTCATTGTGAAATCGACCTAAAATGTATCAGAATAAAGTTGATAATTGTATAAACAGAATTAACAAATTTTTGATTCTGATAAACTTAAGTTAAGCAGAAAACGTAAATTATCTAAGATTCTGAATTCAAATATAGATGCTCCCATTTGTAATATTGTAATAACGAAGTATTATGTTAGGTTGTCGTCTTGTCTAGTTCTTAATTTATATGCTATTGTTGTTGTGTATTAAACAAATGGAGTAGTAAGAAATGGAGTGCTCAGTCATGTGACTTCTAATAATAGTAACTAAATAATGTGTAATGGAAACGGACTTAAAGCTACGTAATAAAGCCTTACATTAAGTAAGCAAACGTTAGATTTTCCATATTATTACGGCGCTCGGAGCGACCACTACTTGAATCAAATCAGTGAAACTACACAATACCGTGTTTTCGTGTATGTACAAGCATCCACTCGCTCAATCTGACATCATCATCTCTGTCACCCGAGGGCATACTGTAAGGCCTAAAACAGTCAAAATCAATAATATCCGGACGAGCAGACTGTTCGCAATAATCAACTATGAAAATAAAATACTAACTCAATCACACAAGGAATGTCATTCTAACAAGAACTTTATTCAATTGAGATAAAGTATAATTTAGTAGTTGAGATCATTTTGAACAGTCTGTTCGTTCCGATATTTTTTACACTGACAGTACCGTACTAAATCACTTTAACGTCCACTTATAACGATTTTTTTGATAGCCGTGTTTCCCACTACTGTCACCAAACGGCGCTTTTACAAGTTCAATACAAATAGAAGTGTTATTGCGATGAGAAACAAGTCACGTAAAGACCAGTGCTCAGTTTGGACGTCTTGTGCAAGTGTTCACTCCCCTGATACTCCATTTTTTATCTACTCTGCTGTCAACAATTCTTTAATATAAAAACGCAAAACTGTAATTCAAAGAGAGTAATTATTTTTATCGTATTTTATGATAGACTAAATAGATTTAGTTGAGCTTTTTATAGATAAGAGTTTTGTATATATCGTTAGCTTAGTGTATTGATATTTAGCGTTGTAATTGTTATTGGTTATTGCGTAATTGTATCGTCTGCTAAACATAGTCAGATAGGTTTGAAATATCAATACGTTTTGGAATTTTATCGTTTCGCTACGCTGCTAAATACCTTAATTAGGAGATCTGCCTAACCTGTTCCCAACTATGTTGGGGTCGGCTTCTTCATGCATGTCATGTCAGGGCAACTCAACGCTGAATTGATTATCTCTTCAAAAAGCTTTTCCAGGCTGGCCTGCGTAAGACTCGCATAATAAATGAATACAATCTTATGTCTGGACTTTAAAAGAGACCATGACACCTGACTTTCTTTCGGCATATCTTCTTAGGGATCAGTCACTTTGGAAATGCCATTTAGTTTAAAAAAAAAATGACTCGTGTAAGTATCTGGGAAGATCTACTTACAGAAAATATCATTGCATTTCATTGGATTACCTGAAACGACTGTCTTAGATTAACAATTAATGACAGCCGGGATCAACGGCTGAACCTCCTTTTCGAAATACAGAGGAGTCTTGGTATGTTATGAATGGTTACCCATCCATGGACCGACCTCGTCCAGCGTAGCTTAACCTCCGGTCTGCTTCGGCTGTTATTATATAGACACAAGCTCCTTATTAAAAAAAAAACTATTATTTTACAATATACTTACGGAACCAGCATACGGGTTGCTAAGGCTCAGTCGTTCACTGAGGTCAAGAACCCAGATAGAACTATCCTACCTAGTAAAATTCTACTTAACCATTTTTTATGAAATTCTACTTACAGTTTGTCGAACTTTTTTAACATCGAAACACGGTAAGTGGAATTTCATAAAAAATGTTAAGTAGTTTTGAAGTTTATCCCGGTAAAACATTACTAGATTTTTATAAATAAAGATAAAAATAAACTCATAAGGGGAATTCCCGTATTTTTATGAACATTCTCATTCTGATCTTGGTATTTATCTGTCAAAAATTCGTCGAATTCCCCAACATTTTAGACAGTTATTATTTGTATGGTGTACAAGAGTTGTATTGTATTTTAATCTATTCAATTGATTGTAGTTTACACGATTGATTGAGACTCTATTTTGAATGTTTTTAATTGCGGGAATTCGCCTTCAGGTTAGCAGGTGATACATTTACGTTCAATAAAGTGCATCTAATACTGTTGTTGAATTGTGTTGCAAATGTAAGTTGTGAGAAATTGAAATTTGACGTCCAGTGTTGAAGCTTTTAAATCGCTGTCTTTATGATTCTATGTCCTCAGGTTAGTTCTAGTTCGTATTTCATTACTTTTATCGTATAGTATTCCGCGAATACAGCACTAGCGAAATTAAATTACCTTGTTGAGCCTTGGGTCTTTTCTCACCACGTTTTTTTACCGCGCTGATGACGCGTGTTTTAAATAAGCGCGTCCTCAACGCGTATTAGCAAATACTTCACGTATGTTTCGCTTCAACAGACCGACCGGCTTCCGTTTGCTGAGCGTACTGATTGCGATCTACACGCGTCATCAGTGCGTTAAAATAACGTCGTGTGCGAAGGCCCTTAATTAAAACAAACCCAGAGATAATGATAGCATTTTATAAGAAGAATTGATTGGTCAATTTTCCGGTGTCCGCGCTGTCATTGTCTTTCTATTGTGTCTCTAATTAACACAATTAAAAGGTTAAAGGACTTCAAAATGCATTCTTCATTTATGTAAACAATTAATTTATTTTTCTACTGCTGTATTTGCATTTTTTCTTACTCCTAGGCCTTACTCCATCCAAATTTAATCATTTTTTTTAACGGCACTGCATTTTGTTGCGTTAAATCCATTCTTCTTAATCCATTATTGTCACCAGTGCCACATACTACGACCAATTACATCTCATTCCCTTTATTTCACTTGCCCCCTAATTATTAAACGCTGAGTTAGGTTACAAAAGTTTTTAATGCTTCACTAAGGTATAAATAACTTTACTCAGCGATTAATTAAAAAAGTGGGAAATCTTTTCCAGTTATTTTATCTTTTTCACTCGTTCAAACACGAAATAAGTAGGAACTTAATGTTTAATTTTGTGAATTTGTTATTATATGAACGATTAATATCTACATGTATACGGTACCTACATAAATAAAAGAGTTAAAGAAAATTTGTCTGGATGGTCGTCAACTAAAAAACATGGACACAACAGAGGTTTAAAATACTATAGAGAGCATGCGAAGAAATGTCATAGAAAAACTGTGAAGCCATGTCTCAGTAACGCCATTTAGAATAATATAGCAATATTTGAGCGGCAGCGGAGCGTACTAAACTATCTAACTAGGTACTAATCGACTTGTGTTCATTAGGACACAAGTAGGTATAGGATGAAAATTTTGTTCGTGATGTCCCGTCAATAGTAAGAATGTCTTTGGATGGACAGTTTGACAGGAACAATTTGACATTCGCCAGGAACAAGATTAACGATCTTAGGCGGTAAATTACCATATAGGGCTTAGCAATTACCAGCATAAAACCTAATAGGCGCATTCACTTGTCATAAGTCTGAGGCCCGATTATGCAAAAGCCAGGTAAATTTCATCTGATGAATCAAAATGGCGGCTTCACAAACTTTCTATAAGAAAGATGTCAAACTACCATTTTTATTCCTCACGTAAATGTTATCTGACCATTGCAAAACCATTTACACCTCGAATTACTAAATACGCTTAGCGCTAAACGACATTAAAACATCATTCTATTTCCATAGACAGACATTTAAGAAGTGAAGAACGTTAGATGATGATTATGGCAAACAAAACCGATGTCGGCTATTCTGCCGATGTCTAAAGTGAATTGAGAAGCAAGTGTGTAAAAAAAAACAAAAGAACTGTAGGTACTGGTAACTGGCTTTTTGACTTTTCAACTAATACAGTTGAACTCAGTGTAGATCTTCATGGGTTAGTATGGGTTTGAAACAATCATAAAATTAAGGTACCTACATAGAAACAATAAAGCAATAAAGAAACATTCAGCTCACAATTTCATATTATTGTGACGGATGGGGTTAGGAAAAATATATATCATTTAAGGGCCTTTGCACACCAAGTTTTCGTATCGCGCTGCCGTACTAGCAATAGTTCACGTACGTGTCGCTTCAACAAACTGACCGGCTTGCGTTTGCTGAGCGTACAGATTACGTATGGTGCGCGTCATCAACATGTTAAAAAAACGTCGTGTGCATAGGCTCTAAATTACAAGAAGTATGCTATGCCCAATGATATTATAAGTAAAAAGGTGTAGATAGGTTATAAGCCAGACTTGACCTCAGTGTCACGTCGCGCCGTCAACGGACGCGTGCGTGCATCAGTGTGCCGTTTTTGAAGTACGAATGTTGGTTATGTCTAACCAATCTACACATTTTTTCTTATAATATCATTGGTTATGCCCCTCTGTCTTTTAATCGGGATTTTGGTAACTGGAGACAAAACTTTCTGTGTGAAATATCTTGTAGATGTTAACCCTTCATTATAATAATGTTACACGGTGTTGATTAATGAAATAGTAAAGAAGCTTCATTCTAAATAGTATGTGTCGTAGATATTAAATTTGTTGTTGTACTTATTTTTTATACGGAATATTGATAAATGTTGCATTTTTGTGTAGATTACATAATAAATTCGCAGAATTAAAATGGATTTTGTTCATTTCAAAAGCATTTTCAACCTTGATCGCCTTATTTTTGATCTTATTCTAATATTTAAGACTGGAAACTAATCAGTAATTACAGTAGGTACTCGTTTGTCCAAAACCCACTATTTTATAATAAACGCACCAACAACTGAGAATATAAATATCATCTACAAAAATACAGCTTTCAGAGACACTTTTACGACAATATGTCGTGTCTGGTTTTTGAACTTACAAGGAACTTTCCGAACCCTCAAGAAATGCTCGTCTGAAGGCAATAAATGAAACACATGATTACATGATTATGTTTAATGCCATTAAATACCTACTTACTGACTAAGAATACACATATTATATAAGTGACAGAGACGACGCTATGATGTCGATGAACTACTTGTAAAAAACCCGATAAAAGGTTGCGGATACATTATCATAATTATTATCTTAAGAAAGCTATTTCAATGTCATGAATTCACCATCATATTCCGGATCAGCCAGTTTCCTAAACAGATTGCAACGGATTTCTTTATTATCCATTGTATTTGCTTTTATAATGACAGCTTTGAATTCTTCCTTATACTCATAGCGACAACTAGCTGGTAGAAGATTCAACACAAGTATGTATATCTGACTGACTTCGAACGACATCAATCCTAAACACACGTTCGTCATCATATCTGCAAATTTAGTTCTGGGAATGATTAGACTCTTTAATGTTTGCGTTTTACTTATAATTTTATTTTGGATGTCTGACGAAAATGATGCAAAGAACAACTCTTTGTCAACGACCTCCTTCAATAACACTCCGAGTTCATTGGCGAAATGATTTGCGATTTCTTTTATAATCTGTTTATCAACGACCTCTCTCTCTGTATATTCTACTTTATTGTCGGCTAACACTTTTCTAACCACGATTCCTAGTTGTATATCCCATACCACCATATACGTTTCTTCAATAGCTATAGCTTCGTCTAATGTTTCCAGTACAAGATGCATTATCTTATTCACGTTTGTATAATGTTGTTTGTCTTGAGAATAACTTATTTTTTCAAGTTCATTAATAAAATTGAAACAGTTTTTTAGTAAAGCACGCTTCCTTTTAATTGATCCAGTGTCTTTCAAACATTTTTTCAATATGAGCTTGGTTAGCTTAATTTTTTTATCGAGATCATCTTGGGCTTCCATGTTTATGATGAATGTCGCGGAAAGTTTCCATTTGGCATCAATTAAAGCAGCAGCTTCGGAACTTAGCTTTATATCGTATTCCTCTTCTTGTATGAAAGTCGTTGCAACAAATTGTTCTATAAAACCGTGAACAAATTCTTGGCGGATAGTATCAATTTTGCTGCACATGAATAGTATTACATTCCGCATGCGAGTCAGGTTAACTGGCTTTGGCGGAAATTGGCTTACTACTTTCCAAGCCATCTCAATACACTCATTCATCAAATGATTAGGTAGTTTAGGCGATATAAAAAGACGAAATATCTCTTCATCATCTTCTGGTTGAAGCGTTAAAGTAATTTTCTTTAAAGTGTCGAATAATAAATCTTGTACATTCTTATCTTCACAAATTTTGTTGACGACTGCTTTGTAGATAATCATCCTCAGCGAAACATTTTTAGACTTTTTCCAAGCGCGTAATACAAGTGTATTAAGACTTTCTGCGTTAAAACACTCAAAAGCAAGACGAATGCCATGTTTTTGAATAGATACTGGAGTATCTAATATTGCTTCGACGAATTCCATGCAAAGTGGAAGTGGCAGGTTAGCCAAGTAATAATGAAACATTGGTAAACAATATTGTACATAGTCTCCTTTTACATACGCGAGTACTGCCTTCAGAGGGACTGGAGGACGCGAGTAGCAAACGTGGGCACATATAGCTTGTTGAATCCGTAACAAGTTTTCATGAATTTCGCCGTGATCAATTGTATATTCTATTGGGGCGTACATGTCCATAAAATCGAGTTTTGACTTTTCATTTCCTAGTTGGAATATACCATGAGCTGCTGCTTGGGCTACTTTATGCCATAAGTGTTCTTTAGCATATAATGTCTCAAAGAATTCAAGATAATCCTTCGCAATATCCTTCGAGAAATATGTTTTCAACTTCCTGAGCACTGTAGTAATTTTGTACATATAACTGTTTTCGATATTGATTTCAATGAGCGGAAGATGTGCAACTAGGAGCTTTGCGTCTTTCTTTAGGTCTCGTAACAGATCAACTGGGGTTATTTCTCTTTTACTGCTATCGCGAAATAGCCTGTGGCATTCAAATTCCTCAGAGTCCAAATTCATAAATTTGATGACAAGTTCGGGGCAGTCCTCTTTGGTTTTACCGTATTGGTCCAGTAGATCTAAAGTGAAATGAATATATTTTCGAAGACGATATTTAACTTCATCCTCATAAGGTACATCTTCCATTTTTCTGATTTCGTCCATGTAAGATTTAAATAAATACTCAAATACCATTTCTTTTTGCTCTTTTGTGAGCTTATCCGTATAAATTCGTAATGTATAAAATTGCATTTGATCATGCATTTGATTTATGATGGCTTCATGAAGATCCTTTTGGTTAATGATCAAGTACACAAGAGCAAGTAATCTATATTCAGTTTTACTGTTAAAATCATATAAATTGTAAACTCCCAAACTATTGAACATTCTATGTAGGACTGCCCAGAAATCTTCATTGAATTCGAAAACATTAAAGTTATGAAAAATTCTGTCAAGGAAATTCTCCTTGATACATTTTAGTTCATTGACATGTCTTTCATAAAAATGAGTTAAAAGCTTTACAATATCGCGTTGATTTTTAGCAGAATCAACCAGAACAAGCATCATGTCTGCCCGTTTCATATTATCCGTAGTGATCAATACTAGCTTTCGGATCTCCTCAAAAGCTTTATCGAAGCTGACAAACTTGTACCATAAATAGTCTTTGCCAATGCCTAGGATTTCTTTTTCACTGGCCATTTGTTTCAAAGCCCAGATTTCTTGTTCTTCGGCTGTCATTAATTTATATAACTCCTTCTGATAAAAGTTAGTTGTCGTTTCTAAATGTTGTTCCGGATACTTGTCCGTAAATATCTGTTTCACAAATTGGAACTTTCCAACTGTGATTTTATCAAGGAGGAATTTGTATTTGGTACAATAGTTTTGATTCCAAAATATTTCGGTACTATCAGGTAAAACAGCAGCAGCGAAAATTTTTGCATCTTCTACTGTAATATATTTTTTTACAACGCTTTTGCTCAATATTCTCACATAGAGTAATGGATTTTTGAGAACTCGAACCTTATGCTGTTTCATAATGCTTTTTGAAATACGTAAACCCAAATAGGTACTGTTGTATGGACTACCCTCGACATGTTTTTCCAGCATGTCTAAATATTTATCTTCCGAAACGGTGTATAAATAGCTAAGCCCCCGAAATACTGACATTCTGTTGTTTCGATTAAAGACCTGGACATATGCATCTGCCACAGTAAATGAAAGTTTAACAAAATTCTTAGGGTATTCATTATCGGAGTCTAAAACCAGATGATTGCTGATTGCTTTGTCCTTCAAAACCTCTAACTTGAAAGTGTCATCGGTAAAATTAAGGAATTTTAATGCAATGGTTTTCAATTTGTTATCCATACAGTATTTATAAAAATCTGCCGCCCTTGTTTCATCCTTGACGTTTGCGGAAATTGCTGATAAAAGTTTCTTCTTCATTTTAGAAGACATGAAGGGTATCACATTGTTATGAAGATTATCTGGACTGATAATTTTTGAGTGAATATCGTCATATATCCACGTACACTTAAGCGCTCGTGATATAAACAAACTGTCTCCTGACTTCAAAACTTCGACTATGTAGTCCATTCTTCTGTATCTGGACGCAAGATCTATTTTAAATAATTTGTCGACATCGGATTCTTCATCTGTGTTTTTGATTTCGTCGAACTTGACATTTTCTGCTGCGGCTTCTTTTACTTTTTCGTTTAACTCCCGCTGCCTTTCGCCTAAGTTACTCCCAGTTAGTATAATCATCTCGAGTTATGTAGGATCTGAAATTAAAGAAGCATATTGTTAATAAAATACTATTTAGAGTAAAGCAAGTAGGAGTTGTTGACTGGAACATCTTATGATGTTATAACATGATTCCGAAAAATATTTTTGTTGCGTCCGATTTACCTATTCTTTACTTAGTTTGTAATGGTTTTGTTTTTTTTTTTAACTAATAAATATAACTTTCATCTAACTCGATGACATATTGATAATTATGGTTTTTAATTTGGGTTTGGATAGAAATATGTAATGAGTAATTGTTTTTTCTTTAATTTCTAAGTCGGGATGAATATGTACGCACGTACCTGCAGTATTAATTTTGGATTTTTTAATTTATTTGTTAAAACATTACGCACATAAGCAAAAAAGTTGTACACAGGCGGACTCAAGTCTACCTTAATAATTATTAATATTATGTCTTAGTATTTCTGCAAGAAAGTTATACAGGATGAATTTTTAGTCACCGTCCAAATTTTTTCTAGGCATTAGGTATCATTCACTAAGTCCATTTTTGAAAAAAAATCGATACATAAAATTTTCATATTAAATCATTTTCTCGAAAAAATTATCCGCTCTGCGTGGTCACAAGTTAAACGTTAATAATACTACACTTGCCGCGCAAATATTCAATGAAAAAGGCAGCGCTCACCCCGCTCACCCCCACCCCGCTACACCTGCGCGACACATTTATGACATCTATCATCTATCGTTAGTCGGTCTCGCGCGCGCACCCTTTCGCGACGCAAGCGCTTACTTCCGTGTTCCCGGCGTTCCCGCGCAACCCGCCGGCGCCGGCGCGACGGCGCCCCGTGCGTATCGTGAATTTATTTACAATGTCGTCGTATTCCCACCGCGAGTATTACGAAATGGTGCGATCCTACATACTGAGTGGTGAAAGCTTGAACGGTGCCCGGAGACTGTACGAAACCGAAAGTATTCCTCGCCTTCGCAATCAAGGAATAAATCCTTCATTACCAAATCGCCAAACGATTTTGGCCGCAAATCAGAGGCTATTAGACCATGGCCAATTTATAGTACCTACACACGCTCAAGGACGGGGCAGGCCGAGACTCGCAGTGGAGATCGAAGAAGATATCTTCGATTTCTTTGAACGGAGCCCTAGATCCAGTACGCGAGATGCAGCGCGGCGCTTCGGCGTAAGCCAATATGCCGTGTGGAAACTTCTCCATTCTGCCGGGTTGCACGCGTACCATTTTCAAAAGGCACAGGCCTTGAACGACGCAGATGCAGTTCCCCGTCGAGCCTTCTGTGAGTGGCTGATTGCACACCCCGATGCTAACATTTTGTGGACTGACGAGGCCTTGTTTACTCGAGTGGGGCTGTATAATCATCATAATGAACATTGGTGGTCATTTCGAAACCCACACATGATACGAGAAACGTATCACCAAGTGCGGTTCAGTGCAAATGTGTGGGCTGGAATTGTCGGCAACAAAATACTGGGGCCATATTTCATTGAGGGACGGTTGACCGGGGGCACGTACCTAGATATGTTACGCACAGTAATTGCTGACTTCATGGATGACGTGCCGGTAATCTCCTATCGAGATTTTTATTTTCAACAGGACGGTGCACCGCCTCATTACTCCGCCGCCGTTCGTAATTATTTAAACATCGAACACGGTGATCGTTGGATCGGTCGCGGGGGGCCCGTCGTCTGGCCACCCCGGTCACCAGATCTTACTCCATGTGACTTTTTTTTGTGGGGTGAAATAAAACGACGAGTGTATGTGGAGGAAGCCCAAAACCTAGACCAATTAAAACAGCAAATTGTACGTGCATTCGACGAAGTTAAAAGTGACACTGTAGTGCTCAATAAAATTAAAAACAATGTGCAAAAACGTGCAAGACTCTGTTTAGAGAGAAATGGTATGCATTTTGAACATTTATTAAAGTACTGTTAATTTGATTGTTGATGATTTTGATTAAATTTTTATTATTTGTACATAAGTTGATTCAAATTTTTTAAATACGCCTAATAGCAAAACGTTTTGGCTCAGCTTTTATTAAGGTCTCAAGTTCTTATCTAATTAATTGATTTTTACTTTATTTATACGTACTTAATTGATTAATTAAGGGTTAGATTCTAATCATAGTGAACATAGCACAAACCTTTTGCTTATTGACGGTCCTAAGCCCGTGAAAGTATGAAGGGAAAATTTGCAACTTTGTATTGTGTTATCAATGAATTCCGGCGGCGCGCGGCGCGCGGGGCGGCCCAGCTCGCGTAGCTTCACCTAGCGCGTACGCACGGCGCGGCAGTGTCCAGAAACATAAACTTTTTATAGATAACTTTGTGAAGTGATATCTCAATATTTTTGTATTGAGTGATACTAAAAGAAAAAACACGTATTCAATTATTTTTGCCAAAGATTAATATATCAAAATTTGGACGGTGACTAAAAATTCATCCTGTACATATACTAAGTAATAATTTATCTTTTTAATTAATTTTATTGATTGATTAAATTGATTTCGGAATAGCAAGCATGGCTATGGCTTACCAATATGTAACATTGATTGGGATTAAAATTCCGAAAATCAATATTTTGTTGTTTATTTTATCTATTTTATCAGCTGTTTTTTTTTTCACTAATTCAATGATCTACAATAAGCGAAATTTGTTCTGAGCTTCTTAAAGTTGAGTAAAAAATATATGTTAAGGTAGCAAAGAGGTAGTAAATATAAACATTAACAACGCGGTCAATACAACTCTAAAACTAAGAGAACTCGGAAGTGGCCAGCCAACCTGACGTCAAGATGGCTGGCCACTTTATTTCATTGATAAATTTCTTTGTGCAAAGGTACCAAATATTTCACTTTAGGTACTAAATAGTAGCAAATAGGCATTAAATAGGGCACATGGTCTTAAGGACATATATTATCTCACTTGGTCCAGTCATTCAGACGGTCACAAACGTTGTGTGTCAAAAACAACGCAAAAACGATCATTTTAGAAAACGCAATAAAAGTTTTTTTTACGGTGTGGATGTTCCTCGACTGACCGCGACCGCGACCGTCACTGCAGCTTGAGACTGAGCCTATCCGACCGTGCCTAAGCTTTTGGTTCGATATAACACCTTGAGCATGCCTTGAGCATAAGCGTAGGGCAGCTAGCCTTTTGATATTCTATAGGATGCATTTTGGAGAGTGTGCACGGGAATTACATGAATTGATTCCGCCATCACCTTTCCACCATCGGACAACCGTACGACGTATGTCCTTACATCGTTGGCACCTCTACGATCCGGACAAAGCGTTTCGCCTCGCCTCGTCGTTTATACCGCGTACATCGAAGAACTGGAACAACTTGCCTTCTGCGGTCTTCCCGTTCGGTTATAATTTAGGTGTCTTCAAGGCTAGAGTGAATAGGCTCTTAATTAACTAGTGCGCTTAACCATCATTGATTGCATCACTACCGTACCATCAGGTTGGATTGCAGACAAGCACTAGTTTATAATAATTTAAGTTTTAGCCCTAGCTTAAGATCTTAATTTTAAGGCACCTTCAGAAAAGTCCAGTCCAAAAACTCCAAGATGCCATTTTAAAAAAAATTGGTTCATTATTATCATTTGTAGCGATTAAAATTATAAAAAATAGCGATATGGAAACAAGGTGTTTATGCCGCTCCGTCGCTTTTAAAAGGTAGGTACAGACGCCAGCACATCAAGTTACCCCAATGTGTCAAATTTCCCAATTGAATATGAACCTTATTTTGTTTAGCTTAAAGTTGAAAAACGATCAAAGAGATTTGACACATTGGGGTAACTTGACGTGCTGGCATCTGTACATAATTAGCATTAAAACCGCATGTAATCATATCAGTTGCCGTGCACCGAGCGCCCAGCTGAGGTAGGTATAAATCGTACATTTATTATCTAGCTTAAAATGAGCAAGTTTTTGGGGAAATCTTGAAGTAAATAAATGATAAATAAATACTTATGACAATATTGCGCGAACGGACGCACTGTGAATTTTGACCACTGCACGACCATTAATAGTACCTACAAATAAATCGCAAAGCTTCTAGCGAACTCTCCGTAATCGCACCATAAACTAGTAAGAAAATAAAAATAACTACCTACCTACATACCCAATGCATTCAACTTGAAATATTCAGGAGATTTTCAAACTGGCTATAAATTCCGAAACAAAGGCCAGGCGCAGTTCCGCTCCCTCTCGGGCCTTCGACGCCACGCTACTAGACTAGCTTCTAAAATCAATCATTTCGTCTGGTTTCTAGTCTACCAACCTATCTATACCTATTGCCGAACGCAACAATCACACGAGCTTACGAGCGAATCATAGGACTTTCCTCTCTCACTGGATGCAACTGCACGAGAGTGACAGAAACAGTAAACAAAGTTCGCCGGGTCTCTCGTAACTGCAGAGAGCGCCGGTGGGAGGTGCGCCGTGCACCGGTCATCAACTCAACAAGTAACAATAAATTACATAGTACCTACTAACATACGTATTACATATACTGAACACCCTTTCGGCTATGAAGTAAAGACACTGCTGACTCCATAGCGTTATTTTTGACACGCGGTTAAATGTACTTACATTAAGTAACTGAAATAAATACGTAGGATCTATCCAAGCCGGGTACATAAATTCATTTCAAATTTTACATAACATAACTTAGTATCTATGCAGAGATTTCGTGTAATGTTAAAAGCACTTATCTACAAAGATTTGATACGTTTAAATTTTAGTTAATACTCCGATAAAATAATGATTATATGTGAGTCAGAATCACAACATGTTTTGTGGTAATTTTTGTACTGAAATATATTTAAATGAATGAAAGATTATTATACTTACATATTCCTCCTAAGAGTAAGATTTTGAAGCTACGCTAATGAAAATTACTTATTAAGAGCCTCTGTTTCAGATCGTTGAAAAAAGTAAACTTGAATACAGAAATCCCACTCTCCCTCCACTCCCTCCAAGCTCCAACTTGATTCTGATGAGTATTGAGTTGACACTTGACAATAGCTGTCACTTGTCAGTTTGCTAGAACTAAGTTGAATTCTATATCTATGGTCAGTATACAACACACCATAAACTATATTATGTAAGCAACACACTGGTAACAATCAGTCAGTGTTGCAAAAGTTACTTAGGAAAATATGCTACTTCACGCTGAAAACCGTGATTGTAAATGTGTTTATTTTTATTCATGTAGCAAATTGAAATTATTATCCTACAGTTATGTGAGTTTATCAACAACTGACAAAAATACCGCGTGGAATATGTATTAGTAAATTGACATTAAAAAATGTCATGTTATCAAAGAGATTTAAGCCAACCTTTTAGCATCATCATCATCTGCCTAGCCTTTTCCCAACTATGTTGGGGTCGGCTTCCAGTTTAACCGGATGCAGCTGAATACCAGTGTTTTACATGGAGCGACTGCCTGTCTGACCTCCACAACCCAGTAATTGGGTAACATGATACCCCTTGGTTAAACTGGTTGTCAGACTTTCGGGCTTCTGACTACAAGTAACGACTGTCAAAGATCTACAAATGACAGCCGGGACCAACGGCTTAACGTGCTTTCCGAGGCACGGAGGAGTCTTGGTATGTAATAAATGGTCACCCATCCACGGACCGACCTCGTCAAGCGTAGCTTAACCTTCGATCGACCCATGCGGCTGTTATAATTTAGCCACAAGCTCCTTAAGCCAACCTTTTAGCATCCTACTAATATTATAAATGCGAAAGTATGGATAGATGGATGGATGGATGTTTGTTACTCTTTCATGTAACTTTTCATAAAATTTGGTATAGAGTTAGCTGACACCCTGGATTAATACATAGGCTACTTTTTATCCTTGTATTTCCACGGGAACGGGACCTACGCGGGTGAAACCGCGGGACGACTGCTAGTTAAGCATAATTTGAAGTTTCAAAAATCAAGGCATTATTTCACTTGCACTTCATAAATATAAAACTTCAATATTAGCAAGCAACAATGTTTGACGATGTTAATATTTGTTTTCGTACGGCAAACGAATATTTACATGCTACCCATCCTTGTTTGCATGGGAGGCTCGTGATAACTGAGGATGACAACAGCTTTGCCGTAGTGGCAGCGCACCACTGAAGAGAACTACAAGGAGCCATAAGTTGTAAAAAGCACAGGAGTGAAAAGTAGTTTCCTATAGTAGAGCATAAAGCCAAAGATCTGACTCCCACTCACCCGCTGCCTGTCCGTCTAAATGACATCAAAATTCAAGTAGGCTGTATGACTGATACTTATGCCTGCAATCGCGCTGTTTTTCTATAAAAATAATTATAGGGGCACAGAGAAAATAAGAAAATGGCGGTTGCTAAGTTGTTTGTTGTCTATGGCAAGTGGCAATTTATTTCCGTAACAATTTCCTATTTCTCTGTATTTATTTGGAAATAACAGTTTATATCTTTAAAATAAAACTATTGTACGCAGTCTTACAAAGTAAAATAACGTTTCATGCATCAAATATGTATTCTACGTGATAACTGGATTAGTTCTTACAACGCGGTTTTACGCTGAGTTTATTTTTTCACATTTTCGTCCTGTGTGTTGATATTGCTCTTTGAAATCCATTGCAATAATATCATGGTTGTGTTTACCAGGAGAGTGTAAAATAAATTAGTGATAATCATACTATGGGACTCTACAAAAGTATAATGTGTCAGTGATAGTTTGTTATTTTGGTAACAATGGGAGAAACAGAAGATTTTAACGCCTTAGCGTTTGAGAAGCGTCTGACTCTGCTTAAGGATACTCAGGAGAGTATCCAGGGGCTATCGTCCTGGTGCCTGAAACAGAGGCCACACCATAAAAGGATAGTTCAAAGCTGGCTGAATGTGCTGAAGAGAGTGAAGGTGGAACATAGACTGGTATTGTTTTACTTGGCCAATGATGTGATTCAGTACAGCAAAAGGAAGAACTACGAGTTTGTTGAGAGCTGGGGCCTAAATCTGCAGAAGGCTACTCCTTTGGTCAGGTAAGTCTGTCTGTATTGATAAACATTAAGTGGGGTTTGGCAATGTTCATGTTTGTTTATATCTGTCAATGAGACAGATTATCATCAGTGCACTAAAATACTCCTTCACTAATTAAAAGAAACCACAGTATTTGGTATACCTACATTGTTTTATTATTCTTTCAAACCATAAATACAAGTTCAATTCTATCTTTGAGACTGTCAATACTCTTTCATGGCTTTTTATTTCTTTACAGCCTTTTATATTTTCTGTATGCTGCTTATTTTGTTACTACATTAATTCCATGAAGGAGTTTTTTCATGCAAGTTGCACTAATTGGAACCAAGAAGTCTGGGGGAACAACTCACACAATACCTACATCTTCCTATATTTTTACCTTGACTATGATTGTATTTTTTTTTGGACATCACATACAAAATTTTCATGCAAAACTGTCCTAGTCCTTTGGACACTAGCTGATTAGTCTAGTTTAGTATGCTCCGCTGCCGCTCCAATATTGCTATACTATGCTATATCGTGTAACGGACACATAGGTGAAATTTATTTATAATAATTATGTATGTATTTAGATATATATAAGTATATTTATCAGCTGTTTAGTACCCTTATCACAAGCTTTTAGCTTAGCTTGGGACTAAATGGCGTTGTGTGAAAAGTTGTGGAATATTTATTTATTTATAGGATCACAAATTTTCTATGACATTTCTTTGCATGTTCTCTCTACATATTGTATCTTAAATCTCTTTGAGACACGATGCTGCAAACTATACAACACCATGATGAATTTAAAATTCATATTTAATAATTAATATTCTGTCTCTTTCTTCCAGGGATGATAAAGTGAGACCAAAAATCCTGCGAATATTCAAGATATGGGAACAAAGATCAGTGTATGATGACGAATTTCTGTCGGATCTCACTGGTTTGCTAAGTGCCGGTGCTGTTAAGAAAACCGATGATGATTCTGAGTTTCAGGTAAGCATTAAAATAAGGCTGAAAAAGTTAAACAATGATTTTATGATATTTTTACCCGACTGTAACGTTACTCGCTGGAGGGTAATGTGTTTAAGAAACTCTTTATGTTAGTTCATATGTGATGTGGTCTAGCAACCTATTGAGAGAATGGCATTAATGTGCTGCTGTGAAATGTGATGAGATACAGCCCCCAAACCGCGGTACACATTATGAAATAGAATAAAATATTGAGTATCAATACTAATATTATGAAGAAGAAAGGTTCGATTGTTTGTTTGTTTGCATTGAATAGGCTCCGAAACTTCTGAACCGATTTGAAAAATTCTTTCAACATTGGGAAGCGCCAGTATCCCCGGGTGACATAGGCTACTTTTAACTTTAGCGGTATTCTCTCGGGAATGGGAACTAAGTGGGTGAAATCGCGCCCGTGTCCGTGTCTGCTAGTGCAAAATAAAAGCACTCTGCATTTTGATCAGACACCAGAAACTGTCAAAAAATTTCCAATTGAACAAGAACCTTATTCTGTTTGCTATAAAGTTGAAAAACTATCAAAGGAATTAGGCATATTGGGGTAGCTTAATGTGTACTTTGCTCATTTATCATGGTATCTAAATAGGTCCTTGTAAAGAGGATACGGAAAATATACTTTAATAAAAATATAAAAGGAAGCGGTGAAGGATAACATCGTGAGGAAACCTGGACTTATCTATACATATAATAAGACTGTAAAAAAACTGTGTCTGTACATTGAATATATTTAAAAAATAATTATTGAGGGGGGTTTAGAAACAGTAATAGAGCACGAATCCAAAAAAAAAAGTTTGTCTGTTTGTCTGTTTGTCTGTTTGTCTGTTTGTCTGTTTGTCTGTTTGTTTGCACACGCTAATCTTCGGAACTACTGGACGGATTTGAATGATTTTTTTTTTGTTGTATAGATATTAAGTCTGGTCAACACATAGGCTATAATTTATCTTGGAAACTGGAACACCTGATGCAGAACCGCAACAGACCAGCTAAACTATAGGCGATACAAAAATGGTCCCATAGCAAAAATTGTTCCACGTGATGAGCATTTTCTGCTGAGAGAATAAATTTGAAGATCCGGAACACCTGATGCACAACCGCAACAGACCAGCTAAACTATAGGAGATACAAAAATGGTCCCATAGCAAAAATTGTTCCACGTGATGAGCATTTTCTGCTGAGAGAATAAATTTGAAGATCCGGAACACCTGATGCAGAACCGCAACAGACCAGCTAAACTATAGGAGATACAAAAATGGTCCCATAGCAAAAATTGTTCCACGTGATGAGCATTTTCTGCTGAGAGAATAAATTTGAAGATCCGGAACACCTGATGCAGAACCGCAACAGACCATCTAAACTATAGGTGATACAAAAATGGTACCATAGCAAAAATTGTTCCAAGTTATGAGCATTTTCTGCTGAGAGAATAAATTTGAAGATCCGGAACACCTGATGTGGAACTTCAAGAGCCCAGCTACACTATAACATATATTGGAATGACGTCTTAGCAAGAGTTGTTCAGCCTTATGAGCACTCGCTGTTGACGTATAAAAATCGAAGATCTGGAACACCTGTTGTGGAACTCCAAGAGCCCAGCTACACCATAACTCAAATAGGAATGACGTCTTAGCAAAAGTTGTTCAGTCTGATAGGCATTTCCTGTTGACTTATAAAAATCGATGATTAGAAACATTTGGTATAGACATTAAAGCTTTCACTAACTTCATTGCTTAATTATAAAATAACATAAGTAGTACTACGCGGTGAAGGCGGGAACAGTTCGGGACTGATTTTCGGTGACGATGGTATATCGTTGAAAATTAGACTCTACTGGCTAAAACTCCCATTTTTTTTTATCGTATGCCTTCGGGCTTATGTTATTTGAGTGTTTAATTTCCTTTTCCATTTATCTTCGTTACACGGTAGCTTACCCGGTAACGCAGGGGAGCAGCCACTTAGATTTTAATTGATCAGGTATCATCACAATAAAACTATAACCATGCCTGGAAAGAGGTCAAATTTTTCCCAATGTTCCAAAGGTGCTAAATGATTAAAGACCATAAGATCCCAATAATCTACCGAAGAGCGTATATACGCATCGACTCTAGAGATAAGTGGGGAAAGGAGATGCGCGACTGACCGCTGATCGTGAACGTCACGCAACATATTATAGGCTATAATTTATTTTGGAAAATGGAACACCTAAAGTGAAAGAGATATAAAAATGGTGCCATTGCTAAAACTATTCCACGTGAAGAGTGTTTTCTGCTGTGAGACTAAATTTGAAGATCTGGAGCACCTGTAGGGGAACTCCAAAGCCCAGAGACAATATAACATATACATAATAGAAATGGCGTCTTAGCAAAAGTTGTTAAGTCTGATGGCATTTCCTGTTGACCAACAAAAATAAAAAATCTGGAACATCTTGAATCGTCTCGCGCATCCCATTGATTTCCCGTCCCCGGGCTTATAGAATTCGACATCAGATGTTTCAGATCTTCGATTTTGACGACCCCGTTGTCGCTGGCATAAGCAACAGGATCCGCGTACGAAGTCGCGGGCAGAAGCTAGTAATTAATATAAGTTTGAAATCGCCTATCCGCCTTGAGCAAGCGTGGTGATCAATCATCAAGCCTTCTCTGTATGAGAAAAGGCCTTTGCCCTGCAGTGGGACTGTAACAGGCTGGTATTATTATTATTATAAAAATTAAATATAATCATGTATTAACTATTTTTTCAGCCTAATCTACTAGTTAACAAGATAAAACAATGTACAGTGTTGGAAACTGACACAGACTTGAGGCTGAAAGATATCCACGAGAGCCATTTAGAACTCTCCGATGCAGAGTTACTGCGGGCCAGTCTCAAGGGTTTGTATGAAGGTTTGCTAGCTTTTTCTATGCTTTTATTTATTTTTTATTCTTTATAATACTTTTGTCTTATATTTTTCCGTAGTTCAGCGGTTCGAAAAACATAGTAATCTCTGTCAGTAGTTTGTCACAATGTGATATATCACTTTATAATATCTTCTCCTGTTCTGTGTGCGTGTAGTATGCACAAATTATTCCGTAAGTCTGTAATTATTTTACTATGTATGGATTATTTAATGGACTTCATTTGACTGGCATTGGCTACATGCTGGAGCCTGGAATGCATTTCACCACTGATTTGGGAGCGATTCAAGAGCCACTGACTGGTATGATAATTGTGCCGGATAACTTGTCCAATCTGTAAAAAAAAAAACAGGTTTAAAATTTTTCTTTACACGGGGTTGAGATGACTGCAGGGCGTGCTTTACAGCGCAAATACTAGGACTCTCAGGACTAGATTTTAATATCCTAACAGCTGTTTAAGTATACGCATCGGTCTTACACCTCAAAACGATAAATTTGAGTTAAATGTCACCTGAGTCAGAAGTTGCCGTTCTTACAAAAGACAAAGTTGCGTGCGCGCTACAAATCCGTGATCGTACGCACCGCGCGCTCCACTGCGATGTTGTCACTGTGTTATTAACATCTACATCTGGGTCAATGAAGTTTCCTAAGGGTGTTTTTATGTTACTTTTATTTTTAGATATTTATTGGTTTTATAAAATAAAATATTATTACTTAGGTACTAAGGTAATAATATAAAAACAATAATATTATAATGATAATATTTTACTATCGTTCCAGTTTGATACTGAACACACATAGTAAACATACATGGTGCACTTTAATGCCCATTCATCCTATCAACCGTGTATAATCGAAGTTCAGTTTTTTTATGTCTGTCCCATCGTAAATATATACATATAAATATAAACCATTATCATCATTATCATGAATTTATGGTTTATAATTGGGTCATGACACTAAACCAAAGCATAGTTCGCATTAATACTATTTGGTTTACATAAATAAATAAATATTTTTTTCACAATTTTTTCACACAACGCGTTTCACACAGTTCAAAAGTCAAGCGATCATTCGAAGTTTCCACAGGAATTCTTCACATTTACAGAATGAAATATCTCCTTCATAATTAAACATACGTACCGACGAACTTTCAACAACAATTGACTTTTTAGTTGGTACTAAAATGTTATAAGGTACAACATTGGCTAATATATGCATTTTGGTTTGCAGTGATATCAGTAGTTCGGCAGTAGTGAAAGCAATTCTGAAAAATATTTTCAAAGTTCGGTTACTTACAATGAATAATTTGCTATTTACAGAAAGGGGTAACAAAGATGACGTAGAGAAGGAGTTGAATGATGGAATAGCTTGTGTTGAAAGATATACAGCAGCTTTACAAAGAGAGATTGTGGCGAGAGAAGCGTTGTTAGCGTTGCTTGCAACAGCATCTCAATACTATTCAACCCAGAGAGGCGAAGTGAAAGTTGTTGCTTATGTGAGTACAAAATAACATTACTAGTTTCCCCAGCAAACCGTTGCTGGAGAGTTTAGTCCGTCACTTCTTCTTCCCAGTAAAAACACTAGATAAAGATAAGATAAAAGATATTTATTTCCAAATAAATTATACAGTTCCACTTACATACTAATAATATAATTTATTAAATTTTATATAACTAAAATTTACTAGTAGTATAAGAAGTCTGGCACCCTAGGTAAGATTTTACTTGTGTCATGGGAAGGAAGTAGTGAAGGGCGGGCGTTTTGGGGGACTGCCTTATGTAATTTTTGACGATCAATGCCATCAGGTGAGATAGTGTTAAAACGCATGCCTATCAATAGTAAAAAAAAATGCTGATCCTCAGTATAATGTTAATAAGTGACTTGTCTTTTTTTTTAATTTTTACTACTTTTTATTAGTTATATTTAGTTTTAATCAGATTACGTCTCTGTATCAGACCTACTGAATACACACACAAAAATTCATAAGAATCTGTCAAGATGTTTCAGAGCCATTTTGTAACAAAATCTGTGACACAAGAATTTTATGTATATCTGTATAGGTATGACGTAATCTCTAGATTTACTGTACCGATTTTGAAAATTCTTTTACCAATAGAAAGTTACATTATTTGCGAGTGTGTTAGGCTAAATTTTATTTTCAAAGCTAAGTGGGTGGAAGGGATGTTAAATTTTTAATTACACGCGGACGATTATCAGACGAATCTAATTTCAGACACCAATCTGCATGTTTCTTACATGATCTGACCAAGATAATGTCTGGACCTTAAAAGAGACTGACCTCTGAGTTTGTCAGTCAGATAGTAAAACACCGAGCTCACCTTCTAGTTAAAAAATGACATGTAAAAGTGTTGTATAAACCTATTTACAGAAATAAATCTCATTTCATTCAAGTAAAATGGCTTAAAATTGTAATCCTAGCGACACACTATTCACAATCAATTACCATCGTCGACGAGTGCAACGCATCTGTTCTGACAGTTCTTTTGTACAGTTTGTTGACATTTCATTTGAAAGCAGATTCTCTGCTGAGACATTGTTAAATGCTGTAGTCAGAATTATTTATCAGATTTTATCAGTGGCTAGTTTACAAATATAAACTTTATGTTAAGTTATAATGATCTTGAACATTGGTACTCCCAATACCTCAATAAAATTCAAATACAGAAAGCTGACCTTTATTTAGACCACAAAATTAGGAATGCGAGACAATGCCGTCAGTGTTTTGGGTACTTTTGAACTTCAGGACTCCCAATATCTCAATTAAGTAATTCAAATACAGAAATCTGGCCTTTATCTAGACCACAAAATTAGGAATGCGTAACAATTCTGCCAGCCTTTTGGCCACTTTTCTCCGTCCCTTACCTATAGATATGGTAAACACTAAAATGAGTTTAGCTGTGGACACATAACCCTCAAAAAACTTAAAAACATTAAAAATACATTTATTTTCAGGCATACAAAAACTTTGGTGCGCGCGTGCGAGCGTTAAAAAGGAAACTAGATGAGTTGACGCCTTCTTTGCCTGACCCTGCTCCGTCGCCCCCGCAACGGGACGAAGATGTACCGTCTCCGGGACCTGATGAAGACCTGGATCTGCCCGTACCCACGGACGCTGGAGACGATGATGATAGTAAGTAATTTTTTTTCTTGTCTCGCTTGAATACTTGACTCTTTTTTTAGTGCTGGGAAATCCTCATGGATATTCCCAGGAGTCTGTTCTGTCAGACTCCTGAAGGATACACCGATGGAGTCTGCTTTTACTGACTAAAAATCACCAGGGTGTTCCGTTTCACACTGCGCCAGGGGTCACAGAAACAGAAGATACTTCCGCAAACCTGACTGGACATGATTTCACCTGGGACTACTTTCGTATGCTAGATCTAAATCTGAATGCTAGACTTGAACAGTTAAATAAATTTAGAAAATGATTCTAGTTGCACATTGCAAAATGTATAGAAATACATGGGCAGGAAATTCCATTCTTGCTTTTTAATTCCGCCTTTGGTGTCAATTTCGAACGAAAATGTGCCCTATATATTGGGTCTAGGAACAGTACTGTCTACCTAGACTATTGTTTATGCGTTACTATGCGCTGCTTCGCCCGCGTGAAAAGTAATTTTCCAAAATTATCTCAAGGGAACACATTAGCGCGCTAAAAAGTATCCTATGTGTGTTAATCCTAAAAATGGTCTGTTTTTGTGCGAATTTTCACTTACATCTGTTCAACAGTTTATGCATGATTGAGTAGCAAACATCCAACACACATTTTCTTTCTTTACTAGACATTGAATACTATTACTATGCTTGCACTGACTGATCTGGTCCCCTCATATCTGTGTGGTTCTTTCCTCGAAAGACCATCTCAGACACTAATCTGCATGGTTCTTACATGATTTGACCAAGATAATGTCTGGACTTTAAAAGAGACTGTGACATCTGAGTTTCTTTCGGTGTTTCTTCTCAGAGTAGTCAGTTAGTGAAACTCCGATTTCATCTACTTATCAATTAAAAAATGACGTGTAAAAGTGTTTGTGAAAACCTATTTGCAAAATAAACATCATTTATCATTTACTATTAAAAACTATTGAAAATAATCTTAGTACTTATTTTTCAGCAGTTCTATTCAGTAAAAACCACTCCGTAAAAAAGTAAGTTAAGTAGCTGATATTCCATACTAATGCTTGGCATTGACAGTTCACATCATTAAAATTTTCACAGGGGGACTTACTGATTCGACCGGCTGTAGTTTCTGTCTAGATGAAAGTGTTTTTGTATAAGTATAGCAATAAATAGTGATAAATCTTGTTACAGTTGGATACAATATCGACCAGACATTCAACTCGTCGATAGCCGCCGACGGATCTCTGTACAACTTGGGACTTACATCGTTCCTCACCTCTGAGAACCCCATAGCCTTGTTCAACGAGTCCAGTGAAATTCTCAGTAGTGGTAAGTTTTATTTTTTAAATGTGCATAAACTACATTCATTGCGTGATTTACTTTATCGAACAGACAAATTGCTTAAATATTAGAAGATCTTCCTTGCTTTTCTGGTGATCGCCACTGCTAATACTATTTATGTATAAATACAAAATTAAACCCTATTTTTATTACACACATAAATAAAAATTGTATGTCAATTCATGGTTCACGTCTTATGATTGAAATTACACACAATTCATTTTTGAATCATAATGTAAAGATCAAGCTACTCCTAACTGTAAAATTTTCCCAATTGAACATGAACCTTATGTCATTTGTTATAAAGAACTATTAAAGAAATTTGACGCATTAATAATAATAGTAGAAAAGGCAATTAAATTTCCTGAAGTGTCTTAATGTATACATCTTCTTCATCGTTTCGCGTTGTTAATGGTATCAGAGTTTTAATGTCACCCACGGGGCCTTTGTTTTGGCTTTACATGCATTTAGTTTATAATGTTAATTTTTTAGTAATAAATACTGATTTTGAGGTATGAGGAACTGGGTGTAAAGTTCCTCATCCACCGTTGGAAAGGGAGGACCCTCCCTTGGGTCCCTCGGGTGTTGTGTCTGGTGGGCTACTACTGCCCTATAGCTGTTGTCGTTATCCTCTATACGTTCAATCGCGCGGATAACTTTAACATCGCGATGTAGGTTGTTAGTCTTTAGTTCGTATGTGGCGCGATAGATGTCGCTACACTGACTTTGGTCGAGAATAGTGTGTTGACCTCGTCCCATTAAAACGAACGACACTTCAATAACTAGGAAACTTTTACCACCTATTATTGTATAGCTGTTAATATAAAATATTGATAAATGTATAATTTTGGTGGTTTTTATTTTTTTGGGCCGCTCTGTGTTGTTCACAGATTTTAATGGACATTTATTCTACTGTTTATATGTGAAGACTTTTAATTGGCTGCCAGTCATGTTGTCAATTTCTTAGTCTTACTAGAGCATTGTGGGTAAATACTAACAGCCGCACAGTAGATCGAGGGTTAAGCTACGCTTGCCGAGGTCGGATCGTGGATGGGTGACATTTTTTACAATATCCGTGTGAAAGCTGTTGAGTACCTGTTGTCTTTTGTAGATAAATTGATAGTCGTTACAGGTACTCAGAACCCCGAAAATCAGACAACCTGTTTAAACAAGTGATATATATCCCTGTTTGGACGTATGAGGAACAGGGTGTAAAGTTCCTCATCCACCATTGAAAAGGGAGGATCCTCCGACCAGACAGGTGTTGTGTCTGGTGGGCTAACTACTGCCCGACAGTTGTTGTCGGGAACTTGTATACGTTCAAACTGCGCGGATAACTTTGATACCGCGATGTAGGATAGTTCGTATGTGGCGAGATAGATGTCGCTACACCAGTAAAGAATCCCTCCCCCCCATCCCTATCTCATTTAAGTGAACTGTGTCAGGTTCTTATGAGAAATAAAGATTCTTTGAGCCTTATAGGAATTGTCTCCCATCCACGAACCGACCTAGGCAAGCGAAGCTTAACCTGCGATTTATCGAGCTTCTGTTATTATGTATTTCGTGTTATTCTAAACTGGGTTTTAGAGGTCGGATAGTCATCGCTCCATGTAAAATACTGATATACAGTTGCATACTGCTAGTCTAGAAGCCGTCCCTAACATATTTAGGAAATAGGAAAAAGAATGAAATTGATTCAAAGGAAATAAAAAATGTTGCGTTTTTTTTATTATTATTTTATTTGTAGTTAGTTTTAGTTTACATACCTACTTGTTTAATTAATTTTAATTAGTTTTATTGTATAAAGTGTTTTAGAGAAATAATTAATATGAATTGTTTTTTTTTCTTAAATAAATTGAATTTTTGTTTCAGCCAACAAAATTGAAGTGATAAGCAACAGGCCGAACAAGCAAGCCGAGCAAGATTTCAACATAAACGAAGTACTAAAGACTCTTATGCCCGAGAATGACACCAACTCAACCGATAATAATAACTCAGGTTAGTTTTTCTTTGTACTTTCGACTCTTGAAATGCGAAAATAGTTCTTATGCATGTAGTAACAAGGTGTCGTTTTGCATCCTCGTCAAATTCAAGGAGGTAACGACGCTAATGATTCTCGGCACTAATCGAATTTCTATATTATTTCTTATCTTTTAAAAAAAAAAAATATTATGAAGAGAGATTTGTATTTTCATATGTAACGAATAAGCTTAAAAACTACTGGACTGATTTGAAAAATTCTTTCACCATTGGAAAGCTTTAATATCCCTGCGTGACATATCTACTTTTTATCTCTGTATTCCCATGGGAACGGGAACAAGGCGGGTGAAACGGTGCGTCGTCCGCTAGTTATAAAATATGTAGATATTTTTTGTCTCTCAGGTTTCCTCACCATGTTTACCAGCGCCGTTTTTGTCAATCAAGTGATAATTTAAAAAAAAAACGCACAAAAATTCGAAAGGTCGAGATTTGGCAAGGCAATATAAACTAAAAACAACTAGTATTTGATAATTTATTGAGCAAGTATAGTAATCTTATTTATTTATTATCTCTTTTATAAAAATCTCCTGACATTTCACGAGGATGCAAAACGACATAATAGCGTAGATAGATCCTAATTAAAAGGGTTAATAGTTATTTATTTTAATGATTTTACATAATATGGTGAGCGGTATCCTTCGGTGTCAAACTAAAGGGGTGGGTATACACTCCAGAAAGACAAATAACTGCGATTTTCGTCGGCTATATAACTTTATAGTCGACTTTAAAGTATTGTTCGAAATACTACATGATACTCCAAATCGCAAATAGTCGACTATGTTTAAAAGGCTGCTAAGGCAAAAGCGCGAGGGTACCCCGCGACATTCTATTTTCTTGGGTTTTTTGCAATTTGCCATTCAGTGTCATGCTGTATGTTAAACAAAATATGGTTAGCGACTGTAACACGTATGTCTCTACAGAATTATAGTCATTCAAATCATTTGGACATCCCTCTAAGTTCAAATTATCCCTTTGAATGACCATTTCATTAAATGGGACTAAATTAACTTATAGGGCTGTATTCAATGATAGTATAAGTGAAAAGGTGTATATAGGTTATAAGCGCTCAGCAAGCGACAAGTTGTGTGTCGCGACGCGCCGTCAACGGACGCGTGCGTGCGTTAGTGTGCCGTTTTTGAAGATCGAATGCTGTTTAGGTAACCTATCTACACCTTTTTACTTTTAATATCATTGGCTGTATTGGTGTTTTTAATTATTACAACTCAGATAAGCCATAATTATTAAGGCCGCGAATCATATTTTAATCAACATACAACTTGTCACTGAACGGCAAACTGCAAAAAAACACAAGACAATTTGAATTTCGCGACTACCCTGGAAGGTGGATGACCTTAAATGGGACTGGACAAGACTCATGTCCGTCACATGCCGAACGAGCTGTGGGACTTCAATAGGTACCTACCCTGAAACAGCGACACGGAGTCGCGGCAGACTACCACGGAGATGATGGAACGATCTGGATGTCTTCCTTGAGAATTGGAAAGAGGTCAGAATCGTGAAGGAATGGCAATGCCACCCGGCTTTTGTCCAGCAGTGGGACCGTTTTGTCACAATCTCTTTTGAACGTCAGAGCTCATGAGGTGTCAGAATCTTACTGTGTAACGTCCCACACCTGCACCAGGGGTCGCGGGACGTGCCCTCGTCTCTGGAGTAGGCAGTGACTTGTCGCTGCCGGCCGTGGTCGAGAAGATGGTCGGCAGCGTCGAGTCCTGGGACGCGGAGGCTGCGGAAACGGAGATTACCTCCGGGTGCAATGGTTAACGCCCAATTAGTCAGTAAGAGTCTGACAGTCCGCCCTCCCCGGGGCGGAGGACTTCCATGAGGATTATCCACCGTCGCGGGAACGTACAACTCTTTCGCCAAGTCACTCAGCCACTGCGTCAACCGTAACATCATTATTCTTCATGTTATCGGTGGTTAGTGACCTAGTGTCAGAGTTTTAATACCGCCCATGGGCCTCTAACTTGGCATCATTTCTCCACGAGAAATACCCCTCAGGCATGCCGGTTTCCTTACGATGTTTTCCTTCACCGTTATTGAAGCATGTGATAATTATACAATTACCACATCAATGACCTATAACCACTAAATCACCGCTTTGCTAGCTTTTACATTCTCGCAGAATAGCGGCTAAGCTAAGGAGAAAAACCAGAGGTGCCTTGGGTTCGAACTCTAGAGGTATGATTTGGCAATCCACCAGTCACACCATTATACTTATTCCATTTACAATTAGAGCATTAGACAAAAGTTAAACTAGGTTATTTGTTATGCACACTTTTAAATAAAGTACAAAAAACATGTTACAATTACGATAGACGCCGAATTTATTATAATCTATTTTCACTGCAGCTGTCGTCACACTTAATTTGTAACCATTTCATCATTTTTTTAAAGAAATGTTGTGGATTTTATTTAGTTATATTATTTCATTTTAAGTTGAATATTACAGTGTCAATGATAAAAACCTAAAAGAAGCAGGGATGAACAATAAATACATGGAACGTTCTTCGTTTCACTTTTATTCTTCTACATTTAAGATAAAACAATTTTGTAATTATAATTGTTTAAACTTATGTTTAAAAAAAAATGTTCTACGTTTCTGCTTCTGCGAGCATCTTTCTTCTTATGTTTTTTATAAATGGAGAGCAATGATATTATAAGTAAAATGGTGTAATTAGATAGGTTACCTATACAACATTCAATCGTTGACGGCCCGATGCGACACAGAGGTCAACTGTGGCATTTTAACGTGTCGCTTGCTGAGCCCTTATAACCTATCTACACCTTTTTACTTATAATATCATTGTAGTATAGGCTATCACTGCTTCAACGTCAACGTAACGTCATTACGAAAAGGGTATAGTTATGTAGCATGCATGTTAATTTTAACAATGAATATTTTCTTTCGCATCTCTAGCTGCCTACTTCGAACAGCGGGTGCTAAACCGGGCAAACAACGATTTGTTCACAGTGGCAAGCGTCTCGCTGCCTCAGAAGTCAAAGGACGCGTTGCCCGGACTTGACTTACTAACACCCGACACGCCGGGCAATCCGCCGCCTCCTACGTCCTTCTATGGCACCATGGATCTCACTGGTATTTATTTATTGACTTCAGGTTGTGTCTTCTGAAATTGTATATTTTAAGGCTTTTTTTTTACCAATTAAGGAAGGAAACTTATTGAGTTGCTATTGACTTGAAATTTGAGGTTTAGTTATCGAGGGTATTTCCACTGAGTAGATCAAATCACTAGGGAAAAACTGAGGAAAAATTATCAGGATTGGATCAACATTTCCGCAGACTCTGGACTTTAAATTTCACTGGAATTAAGTAGCTTTCTATTTTACTTCCGAACTAGCTTTTTCTAGCGGCTTCACATGCGTTTTTCGAATTAATTTCCAGACATTAAAATATACTTTGTCCTAATCCAGGTCACGTTCTATCCGTGCGCAAAATTTTATCAAAAAAAAATATTTATTCTAGTTAACAAACAAGACAGATAGTATCAGATAATTCGATTACATTTTTAGTGAAAATCGGATTAGTTATCGCGCGATCCATATTTGTATAAAAAGTATATGTATATTCGCTAACGCCTAAAATTAAAGTTAGTGTAAACATAACAATATTTTGTTTCCAGATGAACCAGAACCTTACCACCCTGAACCGACTAGCCCGTGGAGTAGTAACTGGCCAGTGCCTGTAAGTTACCTACGATTTTTTTTTACCCTCTTCATAAAACAACGCTTTCCGAGGTCAGATCATTGATAGGTGACCATCAAATGCATACCAAGACCCTTCCGTGTCTCGGAAAACACGTTAAGTCGTATGGTCCCGACTGGCATTTGTACAGACGCCAGCACATCAAGTTACCTAATGTGTCATATTTCTTTGATCGTTTTTCAACTTTATGTCAAACAGAATAAGGTTCATATTCAATTGGGAAAATTTGACACATTGGAGTAACTTAATGTGCTGGCGTCTGTACATAATATATTATGACAGTCGTTACGGGTAGTCTGAAGCTTGAAAATATTGAAGAATAGACTTCATTTCAATAGGATAGGCTCCCCATAAGTCGGACAGAAGATCTGAGGGGAAATTCCCGTATTTTTAAGAACGTTCCAATTCTTGCCTCTGTCGCAATCTGTCAAAAATACCTACATATAATTACCCTAAATTTTTGACAACTTTTTGACATTAGATTGTCGCTGTGGATTTGAATCTTTTTTAATTGCCTTCTTGTGAGAATCGCGGAATGTCGAAGGAAGAGGACAGCTCAGGACCGTTGTGGAAATCTTTGGGGGAGGCCTTTGTCTAGCAGTCTTTTGTACAGTCTCACCAAGGGGTATTGTATTGTTGTTAACTGGTTGTGGATATCATGTCTATCTCTTTAGTCACTTCATCAAACAAACCCATACACATTTAAACATTTGGGTCGAACAACGAATGACAGAGCTGTAACCTGTGAATGACTGCGAAATATCTTCGTCAGTGCATGCCTCATATACCTTATACTAGTTTTCCCTCTAACTCCCGTTTTCTTAAACACTACTAGACACTAAATGGATGTCTAAATACAAGCTTGCTCATGTAATTTATACGCTAGGTTCAGCGCAGACAGTTTAAAATCCAACATCAAACACTTATTTCTTTGTGTTGTCAATTTGTTTTCTTTTTGAAAACTTTTGCCCCACATAAGGAATTTCTCCTGAATTGTGGGTTTGTTTACAAACATTTAAAATAATTTATAAAAACAACCGAACCCGGAACAACCACACTAGTCTTAGCAATAAAATAAATAACTAGTAATAATTTGACTGAGGAATTTTACCACCCAATGCTTGTAACTGAAATGCCATACATTTTTGTTAAATGATTTTTCTTTATCGTAATAATATGTGTGGGTACTGTTTATTTGTTTGTTTATAAGTGTAGCGCTCTTAAATATACACTTGGTAGCAAATGGATCGAGATTGATTTAATTACTCCATAGTATGTATATACAGGGTTATTTTTCAATGACCGGCCATATTTTCACTGGGTGTTCTACTCATGAATATGAACAACTTTCACTATAGACACACTCTGAAATCATGAAAAAAATCTGCTGTTTCATACATTTCAGTCAAGTAGGTATCGAACTTTTGTATGGAACAGCTGATTTTTTTTTTGTGATTTCAGAGTTGGTCCTATAGGGAAAGTTGCTCATATTCATGGGTAGAACACCCAGTGAAAATATGGCCGGTCATTGAAAAATAACCATGTATTATGTACAAAATTATTATAAACTAGCAGAGGTCCCGCAGTTTCACCCGCTTAGGTCTCGTTCTCGTGGGAATAAAAAGTAGCCTATGTGTAAATCCAGGGTGTCAGCTAACTCCATACCAAATGTTATGAAAATCCATTCATTTATCCATACTCACAAACTTTCGCGTTTATAATATAATTAGGATATGATAGGAATCTTCTAAAGACATTCATTTAGTTGTCAGGTACTCAGTGTTAATAAAAACGCGCGTGTAGTTATATAATATAACATAGTGGTAAAGTATGAACTGTTACACCAGCGCGGTGTACCAGCGCTAGGCGCGGGCTTCGCTGACACGCCGGAGTCTCCGCCGCCCGCGCCGCGCCCCATCCCGCCGCCCGAGCCCGTGCGCTACCCGCAGGTAAACAACACACACACATGGTGATACTAGAGGTGACATGGAGACATATTCAGCAAGCGGGTCAATTTTCTAAAAAGGGACGCCGACAAATATATCTTAGTATTCGTATCACTATTTGCTATTGTCTATTATCACTTTTGTCTCTCTTGAAGTCACTTGAAGACATCGGTCTACTTACCACCGTGTACTCGTACACCTTTGGAGTAAATGTCTTAAATTTGGAAATAAATAAATAATAAATATTTCACAACTTTTTCACACGACGCCATCTAGTCCCAAGCTAAGCTAAGAGCTTGTGTTATGGGTATTAAAGAGCTGATAAACATCTTATATATTTCTAAATACATACATATAATAGATAAATTACACCCAGACACAGAACAAATGATCGTGCTCATCACACTAACATTTGTGCTGGGTGAGAATCGAACCCACGACCTACGGCATAGCAGTCAGGGTCACTAACTACTAGACCAACAGGCCAGTCTATTTAACATTCATTGCGTGATTTACGATGTCGAGCAGACAGATTGTTTTAACATATTATTATGACGCGTGACCGTCAAGATGGAGGGACCAAGAATCGAACCCACGACCTCCGGCTTAGCAGTCAGGGTCACTAACTACTAGACCAACAGGCCAGTCAAATTAGGTACTCTAATCCGGCTCCCATAAGTCAATAGTGGTTATTTTCTTTCCCAAACCCCCACAGAGATGCCGATAGGATATCTACAACCTCTAGTATTGCCGATGTTCATGTGACAGTGACAATTTACCGTCAGGTGGGCTGTCAGCTTTGTTCGATCTCCCTATCTTCAATACCCCTATATCTTTGAAACCATATATATACTTTTTTTTTTCAGGAAATACCAACTGACATTGACCATAGAGGTATCCTACCTCCACCTCCGCCGCCGCCCTCATTACCACTCTTGGGACGTAAGTTTTTAAATAATATTTATTTCTCTTCCTTTAATTTTAAAAATTTGGTGTGCCTGACAGGGTCTATGATTGTTTATATTTTTAAACACCTACCACTGACACATAAAATAAATATTTCACAACTTTCACAGCCATCTAGTCCCAAGCTAAGCTTTTTGACTTTATTCATTACAAACTTACATACACACACACACACACACAATTTTTTCCGCTTTACCTATAATATTGTAGATAGCGATAGAGCTTGTGTTATGGGTACTAAACAGCTGATAAACATACTCATATATTTCTAAATACATACATGTTATATATTTACGCCTAGACACAGGAACAAATGATCGTGCTCATCACACAATCATTTGACCTGGTTGGGAATCGCACCCACGACCTGCAGCGTAGCAGTCAGGGTCACTATAGAGTGCAAGAAAAAAAGAATATTATTGCCACAACTTACCCTAGATTACAATGAGGAGAATCCTTTTTAGCAATTAGTTTGCTTGTGTTAGGATTCTCCGCACTTCCCCAAGGTATATAAAGTCCAGTTTGCATCTAATCTTGTCGACCGCAAATATTGTGTACAAACTACAACTACATCTACGAGCGTATTCATTGAAACTAGTGAATTTAAACCCTAAACATTAATACAATAGAGTGTTAAACAGTTTGGGGTTAGATTCACCTAACTTGACTTTAGTGGTGTGTTAATAAGGCTTATTTTAGAATGATTAGAATGGTCAACCGCTAGTCAAGCGCTGTAGGCACCTACGAAACTGCCGTTAGGCAACGACATAATATGAGTTATTAAAGTCATTCTGTTATTGAAAAGGGCATACAATATTTAGTGTTACAGCGGAAACTAGACTTTATTATGTAGACGTAAAGGTTACTTTTCCGATCGATAACGCAGTTTAGTTAAAGATCTTAACCATAACTATAAATTTTATTTAATTACAGAGCTAGAAGACGTGGACCACAGAATGTTGCCGACGCTACCGCCGCCGCCTCTACCCGTTATGAACTCTACGCCGCTTAGGCATCCAGTTGTGCATCAAGGTATTTAATTCTACGAACACATGAATATTTAACCTCTGCAGATTCTACAATCAGCGATTTTTTTGAACCGACTAGCAAAACATTAGTCGACAGTCAGGTTCTCAATTCGATGATGTCTCTTTTTTTCTTATTTTTGTGTTACCCAACTTACCCCATATCAAATTAATAAATTAAACCTATTCCTGAATAATGGTTTGTGGCCATTTGGAATTTATCACGTTCAGACAGTTCATGAATGCTGAAGGCTGAAGCTAGCTGTATTTTTATTAAACTTAATGACTACAATAAGATAGTGACAGTGAGTGTATAGGTACTAACAATGATATTATAAGTAAAAAGGTGTAGGTAGGTTACCTAAACAAGAGAATCGAACCCACGAATTCATGCTCACCGGTTTGCTTTTACTTTAATTTTGTTTGTTTTGATTGTTGAGTAAATTGAGATTCTTGATATTTCAGAAGTCGGTGGCAAAAATCAAACAAAACGTAAGGCACAGACTTCTGAATCTAAATTCATTTTAATATTCATAATCGCTTCTTCGATTACATAATTTTTGTCTTTCATTTCAGATGTTGACCATAGGAATCTAATACCTTTAACGCATCAGCCTTCAATGCCACGACCAATGAACCCTCCTTCAATGGACCAAGTAAGTCTTTTTCATTCTATATTTCTAATCATTTATTTAACTAACCCTTTTGCGAGCATTGGCAAAATAATTGCCATACCACTTTTTGATCGTTGCGCCCAAATGTATAAAGTAGGGATATTAGTATTGTGCAACTATAGACAGCTAACGCTACTTGTTAGGATATTGTTACAACCATTTGACGACAAATAAAAAGTCAAACATTACAATCATTCAAAGGAATGCTTAAAAATTATTACCTTTCTCCTAACACGTCATAACAGTCTGTTACTCTGTAAATTATTAGTATTTATGTATTGTATTTATTTATTTTCTTTTTTTTTGTTTTCTTATTTATACCTACTTATTTTATATTTGTATGTTAATTATCTATGTAAATAGTACACCACAAGTTGCCTACTCATCTTTTCTCCTCCTCCATCAAGTCCATCCAAAGGTTGTCTGTAAGAGATCGCTTTTAGCGATAAGGCCGCCCATTGTAACACCTTATGTACCCCTTAAAGTTATTATTTGTAAGTTTTTATGGTGTACAATAAAGAGTATTCTATTCTATTCTAAAAAGTCACAAACGGGCATTGGCAAAGCCCAAAAATGGGGGCCCAAAAAATCAGAGTTATAAATAGTATTGCTCGCGAACGGGTTAAAAGGCACTTTTGAACTTTAACACATCCCTGTCCCATAAGTCACGAATGACTCATGTTGATTGTTTAACTATTGTGTCTACTTTGTGGGCAGTAAAAGTGTTTGACTAAGAAGTAACATGAAATTGATTCTAGTTCTCCAAAAATACATCCTTCTCATATTACTCGAATAAATATGAGAAAAAGAAACTAGTTATCTAGTATATTTGTAGCGACACCTATCGCGCCACATATGAACTAAGTCTGGTATCTCCTACATCGCGATGTTAACACGTTGGTGGACAGTACTGTCTCACTGGTTGTCACCTGTAACTACGACGCCCACGCGCGTAGTGTGTGTAGGGAGGGGGGACCATAAATTGTGAATGTGTGCGTGGAGGTAGGTACTTTCTTTCACGAATTTTTGAAAATTGTGTATTGACAGTACGAAATTCTTAATTATACTTGTGGTTACAGTAGGTACAACATGCCGTTCCTTATGATAGTATGGAAAATCGGTCGTCGTGAGGCGTACTGTTTTTATGCAAGTGAAACTCAGACGTTGACAAGCGTACTGTAGTATCATTTTAAGCAACCTAAACGTCTGTGGTCGTTACTGTCCGCCAATGTGTTAAAGTTATCCGCGCGATCAAGCGTGCAAAACATCCCAAATATCCGAAATATCTCTCAAGCATTTCATTTTCCTCACAATCTTTAAAACAAGTTCTAATTATACAATACGCACACGAATCCGCAAAGTCAGTAGTCCAGGACCACAGCTTCAGTATTATTGAAAAATAGCTATATTAGTTCACAACGCTTTAACAATGGGTAAAGCCCACTATCACATTACTAAATAAAAGCCTATTCAGACCTAAGCGGTATTCGCTACCGTCTGCGGCAGGGAAAACCCAGTGGGTATGCGGTAATATTACTGTTCAGACCTAAGCGGTATTCGCTACCGTCTGCGGCAGAGAAAACCCATTGGGTATGCGGTAATATTACTGTTCAGACCTAAGCGGTATTCGCTACCGTCTGCGGCAGAGAAAACCCAGTGGGTATGCGGTAATATTACTGTTCAGACCTAAGCGGTATTCGCTACCGTCTGCGGCAGAGAAAACCCAGTGGGTATGCGGTAATATTACTGTTCACACCAAAACGGATTTCGTTATCCTAGTGGGTAGGATAACGCGTGGTAGTCGAGTTTTGCTCAGAGAGGTAAGAAATTTTCGCCAGTTAGTCATTTCTGAGTCGCCAAAGAATATACACGTCAGTCACGTTGCACAGCGGCAGCGAATATCGCTCAGGTCGCTCTTGCTGCGGTACTTGATACTAAATACCTGAGCGAAACCCGCGCGGTATGTACCTCTACCCACAGCGGCAGCGAATATCGCTCAGGTTTGAATAGGCCTTAATAAATGCAACCGACTTGTTCCACTCTGGTGAAAGGCGTTGGTACACAAGGCTACATATCAATCTATAGCAGCAGCTATAGCATTTCCAGTTTACGCTGACCTTGCATTATACGAAAATCCTATACAATGCGACTGGCTTGTTGGTCTAGTAGTTAGTGACCCTGACTGCTATGCCGGAGGTCGTGGGTTCAATTCCCACCCAGGACCATTTTTTGTGTGATGAGCACGATCATTTGTTCTGTGTCTGGGTGTAATGTATCTATAGGTAATATGTATGTATTAAGAAATATATAAGTATGTTTATCAGCTATTTAGTACCTACCCATAACACAAGCTCTCAAGCCTAACTTGAGACTAAATGGCGTTGTGTAAAAAGTTGTAAAATATTTATTTATTTATTAATGTGTTGTCCACATATCGCTGCAAAGTGTCGGCACTTATTTGGCTAATTCTTTTTTTTCTGTTGTATTTGTAACTGTCAGGATAAGGTTTGTATGAAAGTTTTTTTTTTTAATTATATTAGACTAGAAAATTCGGATAATTGCACGGTAGTTTTCTATAAAAATCTAGATTTAAAAAAATTCGCACCGGGGAGGGTCGCTAGTTTATAGTAAAATACGGGGTAGATAAATAATGTTTACCACAATTAATTTAAAAATATTTCTTTATTATAGAATAGTTTTTATGTAACAAATTGCTAAAGTTAACTTATAATACTAGAAACTAATACTTAATTCTTTTCTTTGCTATCGTTATTTTTTATATGTTACTAACCTTCATTTATGTGGTTATTCAAAGTAAATTTTGATGGCAATACAGTTATGTATTGCCATCAAAATTTACTTCTCTCTACTCTTAAGATCCTTTTATGTAAATATCTTTATTTAACAAACAATTGATTGTCCTCTTATTTAAACTTCCTATTCCATCCATGTTTTCTTTGGAAGATACCCTAATTTACCAAAAACCACGGGAAAAAGCATTACCCTACCTTAGCAGTCCAGTAAAAAATAAATTGTAAATTAATTTGATACACTTACACATGTTTTGCCGTAAACAGGATTACAGGGTACCTCCGATGGTGCCTCCGCCGGACATCGTGGAGAGCGTCGATATGGAACTGTCTGAAGATGAGGATCAACGTAAGCTATATTATATTTTAACCAGAAAGGGTATGAGCTTCGGGAATCTTCGTATTTCCGGAATAGCACGAACGTCACGCAACAGAGTAATGTGTTACAGAGACACAGCTTTGAGTTTTGTCCTGTCGCAGTTTGCTGTAGTAGCGCCCCTGTCGTTGCCTGTTTTTATGGTGTTTTCACTGCGGTTGCACCATGTCATATCACTCAAAAGATTTTGGAATTGTATAGAGTTAGTAATCCATTACTTTCTATCCATGGTAATACAAATTAAGCATGAATTTCTATGGTTGTAACATTTTTTGTTAGATCTTATGTGCGATGGTTACCGAAGCGCTTCCTTTCTCGTATATATGTGACTTTTCACAAAAAGCACAATGATTATTTATTTATTTATTTTAGGAAACTCAACAGTTTATTTATTACGTTACATGAGTAAAGAGGGTCCACCTCACTATCAATGCACAACCTAATGCAGATTGTGGAAGTTACTAACATATAAAAGTGAAGTCTACACACGCTGCACATTCATAGTGAAATGGTGACAATTATCACTTAAACCAATAACAGAGTTCCACGGCATTTATAAAACTATGTTAACTAAAATTTAGTAAACGAAAAGATTTAAAAAAGATTGAAAGGGTAAGAAATCACCTTATGATATACTATTACTGTTATAGCTAAATCAGGGGAATAACAAAACATTAAATTGTGTAATCTAAACACTGTAAGATTGAAACTACATTTCACATTAGCCGCGAATATCCCAGTAAAAATTGTCAAGTTACCAATAGGTAATGAGTTTGTGGAGGTCTGACAGACAGTCTCTCCATATAAACCTACCTGCAGTGGTATTTAGTAATAATTACCCCAGAACACGTACCGGGGAAGTGAAGGCGAATTAGGCTGTCATTCCATACTAATGCTAGGCATTGACAGTTCACTTCACTAAGGTTTTCAAAAGGTATTTTTTACTGAATTCACCAGTAGGTATGGAGCTGTATCTAGTTAGGCTTGAAGCCGTCCCCATTATTGTTAGGATAAAATAGTCCTAGCAGAAACATAATTCTCATTATTTTCAGAAGGAATGTACTCGAACGCGAATCATACGGAGCGTCGACACAGCTTCAACAACAACAACAAGGTGCTGGTCGGCGGCGACAACGGCAAGACGCACCACAACGATCATAACAACACCAATCTCATACAAATCAACAACGCTAAGAAAGAGTCGCATTCGGCGCCCGTCGTTCCTCCCATGGTGAACCCCTTCGACGCCATGCCGCCGTCCCTCAAAAACTTCAACATGAACTTTCAAAAACCAGCCAACTTCCCACAATCTTTCGACTTAACAGAAGAAAACTCAAACGACAGCGCCTACGAAGAAGATTTACGAAACAGAGGAATAGAGAAACCTCCGGCCCAAGAGGTCAGGAACCCGTCCCCGCCATTCGAAGACTTTACTAGCGATGAATGGCAACAACCCCAACAGAGGTTTATGAACCCACGCTTCCCCAGGAACTGGGGAGCTAGGACTAATTTCAGGCCACCAGGGTTCCCACAACAGCAAGTCTGGCCCAGGAATGGACCACGTCTTCCAAACCGTTGGATGGGCCCTAGGCCACGGTTCTGGTGAAGTGATAGTGTGTGACAGTGTTCTTACTATATAAAAGACAATGTTACGGCAGTATCTGTGAGTTTTATTTTACAATATAATCACGGATTAAAACATAAATGGAGTAAAGATATGCGAATTTCTAGTAAGAATCGTTTGTAGATTCGTTAGCGGCCTTAGTTCTCCATTCGTTGTATACTCCGTGTTGCCGATCGATTTAGTATTATGTCGTGAAACATAATGAACTAAGTGTTATACCTAGTTGTCCGATGGCTTTTTTCGATGATCGGGACGTTTTAGGTTTCCTTATCAGTAATTAAGTAATTTTGAGGCCTTTACAAAGTCTATCCACAAGAAAATAGTTTCTCAGAGATAATTGTTCCGCACGAATATTTCTCAATAATCTTACTGGTTGTTAATTATCATAGGCACCACAGTCGTTCTAATAGTTTAGTACAATGCAAAGCAAGTCAATTCACCAATCATTTAGAAAAACACTACAATTATGTAGAAAAGACGAATTATAACGTCACGTATAACTGTGTTCTTAGCAATAGAAACTGAAGCTAGTATTTCGTTAATATTCGAAATAATTGTACATATGAATGTAAGTAAATATTTTAGTTATGAAAGGATTATTCTGCAAATTTTCTATATGAGCTATACAATTTATTTGATAGTTTGGATACATAAATTGATAGAATTAGTAAGTATGGCAGTGGTTAAGTGTTGGAAACAGTAGCAGCTAAATGTAAAAAGCTTGAGAGAAATTATTTAGTGACAAATGTTTTGTAAGTTTTCGTCAGCTGTTGGCGTTGATCGAAAATAGTATGATATCAATGGCTGCCGTTCTTCTGAACAAAGCGGTCCTCTTATTGGTTGATATGCAAACGAGCATGGTATTTTTTTATTAGTACCGAAATTTTCATATGTTTTACTAACTATGAATACGAATAATTTTTTCTATGTGACCAACTTGGAAAACTCATGAGATGTCAAAATAAGCATACAAGAACGAAAATGAAAAAAATCTTGATTTTTTTCGCGATTTTAGACTCGGTTACGTAGCGATAGTTTTTATTTTGCGATATCTGTAAAAAATTTGGTACTGATAAAAAATATCGGGTTTCTGATTCAAGAATATTATTTTCTCTTATTAAACCAACACAACAATAAACGAAACGATTATTTTGTTCCTATACGACCAACATATTGTTCAATGTTTGTCACCAATATTGAAGATGAATGGTGAGGAAAGTTTCATTAAAAAGCATTTGCATAAAATGTTTACAATGGTTAGGCAGAACATGAAAGCAATATAATGTTCTAAACTGTTATATTTAGTGATCATCTAAACTGTTGTAATTGAACGACTGAAATATATAAATGACCTCCTCCATTTTAGAAGTAGGTTGAAAAGATGTGAACAAATTTGCACATTGTAGAGTTCAATATTTGCAGGCAATAATTGGGTGGTAAATCAGTAATTTTTACATACTTTTGGGTTATTGCCCAGTTATTGTTGACGGTACTGTATATTTCTACCAAGTTTGTAGGTACCACATAAGGTACAGGATGAGTTTAAAAAAAATGTTAAACAAAATATTCTTGTAAAACATGTATGAAATGAAAGGTAATAGGAAAAGGGAATATGCAAGTCATTTTAAACAATCTTATTACTTATACATTTTTTATACTAATTAATTATATAAATTAATTTGCGTACCTACTCTACTTTTCCATTGCACTACGATGTCAGAAATGACAAAAAAATCCGTATTAAAGAATCATGTTAATACATAATTATGTGTTCTTAGCACACTGATGAAGTGAGAGAAGAGAGAGACAAAAAGAGAGAGAGTAAACAAAGCAGTTTGATGGAATGTGACGTCATATTTGACGCACAGCGTGTAAAATTTAATTATGCCACGTATTTTCACGTCTGTTTAGACATTTGATAATTTCAAGTTTCAAGTCAATGATAATTTGTTATTTAATAATTTTATGAACAACTAGCAATATCGTATAAAATTAGGTACATAGAACCTCAAGGGTGAATAGAAACAATACTTTGATGAGGGTTTCCTCGCTTGTTTAATATTATTTGATACTTGCTGTGCCCGCGACTTTGTTCGCGTGGTTGTCCAAAACAAAAACGCGTCGCGTAGATAAGAGTCAATATACCCCACTCAAGATATATGCACAACGCCATCTATCGAATATGGAGTTCAACTGTCAACATTAGTTCTGTTTTTAGTCTCAAGATGGCGTTCATTGCGTGTGTTGCGATATTTTACTTCTTGAACACTTTAAATTCGTTGTCATCTTTTGATAGCGTGAACCGATTACAATGTAACAAAAACTAAGTAATACCTCAAATAACGTACAGTATTTCCGTATAAAAGTTGTCTACATAGGATTAGAACATTTTACGTGTTGCGTGTTCAAACAGATAAACTAACAGACAAAAATTTCCAAAATGTTGGAAATGAGTTCAGTTGGTTATCCTGGCCACGCTGGCTAATTTTCTTTTTTATGTTTTTAATGTACAAAACGACTTTTCTACAGATTTATTATATGTATAGATTAACAAGGTTTCGAAACCATTTATCTCAATTATTTCAAAGTATTAGAGTTCTGGTATGTAGCAATTTTTACGTGAATACAATGCTATTATAAGAAAAAGGTGTAGATAGGTTATAAGCGGTTATAAGCAAGCGACACGTCAAAATGTGGCTAACTAGCCACACTTGACCTCAGTGTCGCGTCGAGCCGTGAACGGACGCTTGCGTGCGTTAGTGTGCTGTTTTTGAAGATCGAATGTTGTTTAGGTAACCTATCTACACCTTTTTAGGTACTTGTAATATCATTGTGTGAATATCCTCCTCGAAATTTTGTTTATATTCACCCTGTTTTACCTGGTACTTGAATTTTACTTGAAATACTATTCTTGGGTTTGTATTTCTGGCTTAAATAAACTTACAAAAAAAATACATGCATATTCCCTCTTATGTACAGACGCTAGCGTATCAAGCAACCCTAAACAACCAATTTTCCCAATAGAACATGAACCTTATTCTGTTTGTAATAAAGTTGAAATACTATCTAAAGAAATATGACTGATTGGGGTGGGTTGTCGTGCTGGCCCCTGTACATAATAATAATGGTTTTAACACAAGAAGACGAAGCATTTGGTTTATGACCTGCTAATTAGATACACTTTTTAGAACTGATCAATATTGGTTTTATCTCATTGGTGTCAATTTCGTTCTTTGTCAAACTAAACTTAATTAAGGCTACTTTAATAATTTCTCCCTTATAGAATAAGAAAAGGATGGACATAAACACAAGACCTGACAATCAAAGTTAGACCTTATTTCATACTGACTTAGTTTGCATTTCAAGCAAATCGACCCAAAAATATTTCGGTCTATTCAAGGACAAAACTTATTTGACTTTTCTAACTTGTCCTTATCTGTCACTGTCAGTCTTCCTTCTGTCCTTTTCTAAAGCTGTAAGTCAGTAAGAGATGTCAAATCGCTAATTTTAGTTATTCTGACCGCGTAGAGGTAAACTATACTTGAAAACATAATATTTAGACACTCTGCAATAGTACAGCTTTCCATTAGTAAAGGATGAGTAGGTAGTTTCGTAGTTCACCACCTACATCCAAACTCACAAACTGTACCTCTTAATAATATGTATCTGGTTAAAAACAGTTCAATTCTAAAAGGTATTGTCTTTTTAGCAAGTTTGGTAGACGAATTATATAGTATGCATACAGTGAACGTTATTTTTTTCTATATTTTATTGGTTACTTGATCAAATGGATGACGTTGTAATACTTAATATAGTTCTTAATTTGTGAATTTAATTATAAATTAAGTCCGTTAAGATGTAAAGGAATTATGGTTATCTGTTAGAGGCTCATGGGCGTTATTAAAACTCTGAGACCAGGTTACTTTCTAACCATAGGAAAACAAAGAGAGGTGACATTTTGTATTATAGAATAAGGTGTGAAGTCTATCAAGTTGGTTGCAGAAACCTAACATTGTATTCAGAACGCCCATTTCAAGTAATTGTCGAACTTGGGGTTGGTTTTTAATAATTAAAACCAGTGAAAGATATAATGAGGCCTTAAGAAATCCAAGGTTTTATATAATCCGCCTATAAACCAGTACCAAGTTGGCATACTCAGGTGAAAAAAAAAAATGAATTCTAAGTACGTATACTGTATGCATATTAAAACAATTGCCCCCTAGACAATGTTACTGCGTGCGTTCTTGACCACACGCAGTAACATTGTTTCGGCGGTCAGAAAATTGCAATATTTGTAATATTCTATTTTTATGCCTTGATGAATGTAAAGAGATGTGGTTACAATAATTATGTGACCTGTAATTTTGTGTGATATACTATACAAAGAACGTTTCACACTTATATAATCTTTTCCTTCTAGTCTGTAATCATCCTATTATGTGTAGTGAGCAACTTGACTGTTTGTCCGTCTCGAATTCAAAATCATAGCAATGGAGATGTGCTAACAATAATAATAACTATTGTAATTTTGTACTCAGTGAAGCCTCAGTGAATGTTCAAAATTATTGTTCGCCAAAAATCGTTCTTAGATAATCAAACGACAAACAATATATGAGCAGCTTGTTTTAAAGCGAACTGAAGGCCCATTCTTATTTTTAAAAACGTTCTATTTAAGTCGCAATTAATGTATAAAACTCGTCGAGAGGAAATTAGATGTATTTTTGACAGATTGATACTGTAATTATAATGCGAACGTCCTTAAAAATACAGGAATTAACCCTCTGAAGTGTTAGCACATCTACCCGAAGCTATGTTCAACAAAGTGTATTGTCAAACTTAAAAAATAACACAGCCAAGTTGTTTTTTTTTTATAAATATTATAACATTAAAATAGAAACTCGCTTTTGTCTCGTAATAAGTAAGAGTAGGTTGACAGTAATATAGTTAGAATTTTTAAATGGATAGCTATCTTCTTTTATTTGCTTATTAATAAAGCTTAACAATAAGGTTGTATGTTATTTTGTCTTTAGGCGCATTAAATAAAAGGCCGCTGATTAAACATCCGAATCAGCCTATGTTTTGAAATAACGAAACATATCAAAATTATTACTTATAATAAACTCTTTGTGTGACAAAAGATTTTAAATTGGTGTTGTAGTACTTAGTTTACCCTACCTGCAAAGCAAAAGTTGAATAATAAAATTAAACTTCAGAATAAATATAACTATTATAAATACTGTGTATATGGAAGAACTGCGTTTCAACTGCAAATAGTCGTATAAAGTCGACTAAACTGCATTTCGCAGCGTTTAAAGCAATGCAAATGCAATGTAGGAACAGTCCGTGTCAAAATATATGCACGAACAAAACTGTTCCAAATGATTTGAACAACTGAACTAATTCAACATTAAACAGTGGCGCAATAAGTGTTCAATATATTAAATTAACTAGCACTTTGCACGCCACTTCGTTCGCTTGAATTTCGTATTTTCGTAGTAAAAACTTCAATATCCCTTCCACCCCTTCGTAGTGCCACTGTCGGGCAAAGGCCTCTTATACAGAGAAAGGCACGGGCATTCATCACCACGCTTGCTCAAAGCGGATTGGCGATTTCAAACTTATGTTAACTCCAGGCCAGGTTCAGGTACCTATAAGTCCAGGTTTCCTCCACGGTGTTTGTCCTTCACCGACGTCAATGATGTCTAACATAAATTTAGAAAGTAGGTACATATGCAATGAAAGTCACATTGGTACTTGCCAGGATTTAAACCTCTGGGCTGTCATGACCTTCGTAGTTTTGAAAATATAAAATATTGCCAATGTTAGGTACTCGGTGATAATATAGCTTTCTAATGGTAGAAAAGTAAAAAAAAACCGGTTGAGGAGTCTTTGAGTACAAATCCCTACAAACAATCAATATTCTTTTTACAATATTGGTAGGTATAGGTAAAATCATGCTTTAACCATGCGCGGTTCCACCGTGGTGGGCACGCTGGGCATACCCACAAACCTATATTAACCTTTCAATCGTGTCAATTACAGACAAAATAGAAGGACAATGTCAGCGCGGACACCTTTGTCCTCTTGGGGTTTAATGATTAAGATTAATAGGCTAATGTTATATTGAAAACCTTGCGAAAACCTTAACTCATTTCATAGTCATCTATCTGAGGTTTCAGGAAGCTTATGCAAGCGTTGTCAAATATAATGTCTGTTTCTTCTTGATTCTTGTAACGATATTTAAAATAACGAGTGTACCTACTTTGAGTGACCGCACACGACTGAAGTAAAACTTCTTCAGTTCCATCTATAGATATCTGGCTATGAGACAAAGGTGAAAAGAAAATGTGTGCTCCCACACTCTCACCCTTAATATACGAAACTTGCTCTTTCTATCATCACTAACTTATATCTCCCTCTCAGCTTCCGTTCGCCTCGCCCGCTCACACTTTTCGTAACGCTCTCGTCACTTATTTACCTGCTTATTCCGCAAGTCAAGCGTGTGTAAAGAAGTTTATATTCAAGAATAGATTTCATCACTATTAAAGCATCGACGCTGGTCTTTCTATCGTTCCCCTTTCTGGTGACTTTCACCTCCAATCGTTAATGGCTTCACGGTTTCACCAGATTCTAAGGCAGGTGTTCCTTCGGCTACAGTTCCTTCTGAGTGGCAAGGCTTGCTGGTCTGCCAACCATTTCGCGACGCGCCAGTCATATAAAATCACAACTAACATGGTATTTCACAACTTATTAACAAGCTTGACGTCTAAAGGCGTAGGCACACCTGCGCACGAGCACGATCAGCGGTGGTACCTACCTATTCTAATAAAATCACGCTACAAAAATGAAGTGAAGAGGAATTGAACTGTCATTGCATAGGTACATTCGACTGACAGTAAATGATACTGGACCAGCGTTGAAATTTATATTAATACCTAATCATTAGTATGGAATGTGCGTGCGCACGCACATTATGCGTTTGCGCATAAGCTGTTTGCGATATTTACTTGTACGCGCAGTGTGTGACGAGTCGATAACTGGTTGAAGCTCGTATCTATTATGATCGACTCGTGCGCAGATGTGGCCACCATAAGGACTAACACTAAAGAATTAGGTACTGTTGAATGGCGTTGTTGAAAACCGTAGTCAATCATTATCCTTTCATCCACAAAACGTCCACTGCTGGACATAGGCCTCCCTCAAAGATTTCCACTACGATTGGATCTGTGCTAGACTATGTATAAGTAGATGACTACCTACATTATTTTAACAGTGCCGGCGCACACCTAGCGCTGCATAGCGTAGTTTCGATTTAAGGGAAAAAGACCCACGATCAGAAATAATTGGCGATCTTCCTCAGTGTGAGTGAATTTTGGTACGGCAGAATTAAACGATGCCAAACTTTTCACTACGATCTGAATCTCAGGATACAAGTATCCTGACATAGCGGTGGGTATCACAGCCCCAAACTTGAAGGGTTTCTCATTCGAGTTCTCATACATAGGAATCAAGAAGCTGACCACAGAAATAGCTTTCAAATCAAATCAAAAACTTTATTCGTTAAAATTGCAAATTGCTTTGCAATAAAAAAGTGCCTCGATGCATTTTAACAGCATGTGAATAGGATCAGCAGTTGAAATGCAGTTCTGTTATCTGTATACACTACCATATCATTGTAGTATTACTTATAAAATAAAAACCGGACAAGAGCGTGTCGGGCCACGCTCAGTGTAGGGTTCCGTAGTTTTCCGTCCGTCACAATAAGTGTTCAAAATGCTTGCATACCTATATACTATATGCAATTACCTATACTACAATTATACGATTATACTACAAACTTAGTCCAGAAATTATTTTGTACAACTTTTTGTCTTTTTTGTACAAAAACTGTTGTTTCCATCCAAGTTCAAAATAATTTTCCTAGAAAGTCCTTATAAAATTCTACATTTCAGATTTTTTTTTTCTAAACTTAAGGTTCGAAAAATAGAGCGGGGGCGCACTATTTTTTACTTTTGTTGCGATTATTTCCGAAATAAAAAAATCCAATTCCAAAATAAAGTATTCCTTGTGATTTTGGTCTTTATTCCCTCGGGCTATAAATGTTGCTTTTGTGATTCATTATTTATTTCCTAATTTCAACTATCTGCTGGCGTAGAAAATTAGAAAATAAATACCTAAACCCCTAGAACAACACTATTTACTGTCAACTACGCGAGAGCAGCGAGTTTCTATTTTATTGAAGTCCTGATGGATCCCTCAGGACGTAAGTGACTAGCCATACATCAACTTTAAAGGCTAATAACTGCAGTTGCGTGGATTCCTTAAAGGTACCTAAAGATACGCTTACTGTGGTGGATTCGTGGTTGGATGACGATCCATTACAAATTGAAACCCCTCCGTGCCTCGGAAAGTACTCGGAGAGGTCAGATAGCCAGTTGCATAATGTGTAACTAACTGATATTCGCCTGCATATTGTTAGACTGAAGACCAACCCCAACATCCTTAGCTGGATAAAAGCGTGGCCACGTAATCCGTTTGATGCCATTATTATGGCACATTAACCCTTAAACCGCCCCAGTCGGATTTATCCGACAACTATTTTCGGGCCCATTCCGCCTAAGTCATATTTACTTATAACTACAACAAACAAAAATGTTCAAAAATTCTTGGTTCTACTTTACATTCTTCCCAAAAATAGGCTAATTCAGGCATCATGTGTATTGATGATTTATAAGTGGGGCGCTGGGGGCGCGACAATTGGTGTAACGCGGTTAAAAGGTTAACATTAACAATAAAACTAACAACAGATAAATTGTTCCGTTCGTAAAGATAGTCAATGGAACTCTTACTAAACCTCCGCTCTGTCCGTCCGATCTTCTGTTTGTCTGTCAGCGTTCTGTATCTCGGGAACCCAATAGACAATTGAAATTTTACTGAGTGGGTGTTTATTTTACCGCTATTACAGAATTTAAATCAGTGTCTCAATAGCAGTCCGAAGTCTTGATTAATATCAGTGGTCAGTAACAAGCCCACCTCCTAAAGCGTTTGTAAGGTATTTAAAGTTCTAACACGGTGGAATATCGACGCACCTACACAATAAGTCTAGTACAGACAGAGGTCATCATACCAAGGTAACCCAAAATGTGATTTCCCAATTGAACATGAAACTTATTCTGTTTGTAGTAAAGTTCAAAAACCATCAAAGAATTTTGACACATGCTTGGTGTGCTTACCTCTGTACGTCGATGCCCCTTTCAGTTTGCAGGTAAATCTCTGACCAACCCTACGAAAACACATTCTTGATATCTAATTCAATTGTCAGCCACAACATCAAAAATCAACCTGTGAGGTTTGTTATTATCGTGTGGTTAGCAACTAACCTGTTGTATAGATACCTACATCACATCTCTTCCTATTTGTTAGTACTACCTACCTAAATCAAGTTTAACCTTTTAAGCGCTTGGCGAAATATTAGTTGCCATGCCCCTAGCGCAGAGCTAAAATTGCTACAAATCAATAAAATAATACCTACAGTAAATAAGGAGAAACAATCGTTGTATTGATTTTTAGTTTTTGTTACATAAATAATATCTCAATTCGATAATGGTTTAATTGTACCAAACAGTCAGTATTTTGAAAATAAAACGAAAAAGTCATAGGTACCCACTTGTTCTCTGTCGCAGAAATGCGACACGGTACGGAAATATGTGTCGTATTTATGCGACACAAGCGGTTAAAGGGTTAAGTGTATTACATATTACGACGCCGACGGCCTTAACAACGTCGCCAATGTTGTGTTCACTAGGGATCACTAGTAGGTCGTCGTAATGTGTAATGACTGCAAGTGTATTCGTTATTTTGTCAACACGGTCACAACACAGGACAACAGTCCATTAACCTAATCCAGCTTTCATGATGAAAATAGTAATATAATAATAGTAATATCATTTATTTCTCTCATAAAGGTACATTGTAACACTATGGTATAATTCTGCCTTAATCTAGAACCTTTGTGAGAGCTGGAGTCTGAACTAGGTTCGGGACCTGTATGACAGATCTCCAGGCTCACCCTATTAAACATTATCACATTTGCGGCATCTTTACATGAGTCATTATTATCTAAAAGACTAGTAACAAAACAATATTTTGATGCCTGATGATGGTGTCAGATTTTTAATGCCTCCCATGGGCCTCAGACTTGGCATCACATGCCATCTCAAGAAATATCTCTCAGGCATGCCTGTTTCCTTACAATGTTTTCCTTCACCGTTTCTGAAGGAAGTGATATTTATACAATACCTAGGTACGCACATGAATCCGAAAAGTCAGCGGTGTGTGCCTTGGGTTCGAACTCGAGACCTATGATTTGACAATCCGCCGATCACACCACTAGGCTAGCACTGCTAAGCTAACTTGATCTTAACCTGTGAGGCCAAGAGCAATATAAATTAATACCTACTTGTATCGAAACTGCATCGAAGTTTGAGCATGACCCCGACAGCGCTAAAATTGTTTTAGCGCCAACTTGGCCAATCTAAGTGCGGACTAGTTGGTGTTGTATTGAATACTAACACGTTTACCAACTCCTTGCCCCGACTATGAAACTGGCAGAAGGCCAAAGAGATTTATTTAACAGAAACGGCAAAGGATTTTAAGTATTTTGTGGGGTCTCTGTGGAATCTCAACATTTATCGTATTTGAAAACGACAGAGCCATTTAAAGTGTTTATGAGTTTCGGTGGTATCTACAGATGCCAGCACATGCTACCCCAAACTCACAAATTTTCCCAGCTAAGCATGAACCTTATTCTGTTTGTAATAAAGTTGAAAAACGATCAAAAGAAATTTGACAATTTGGGGTAGATGCGCTGCCCTCTGTGCACAATGCTGTAGACATTCTTACAAAATAAATTATTCGTTCTTATTCTCTTTAGGTACTTTAACGTTACAAAGCTCCACATTATGTTATTGCTTGATTTTACGCTGCCTACATGTAACTCCGCAGAACTTAGGGGTCCGTTTTTAACCAGCCTGTATTTGGGTTAGATTATATTATGACTTGTTGAGGGATAGACCTTCAAATCTTCAGGGCCTTATAAAATTAGAAATGTTCTACAAATATTCATGGTTTTCAAAAAACAGCTAGGTACTAGGTAGGCTATTTGGTAGGTATATCTTCCAATTAAAAATAAAACTACCAAATCACAAATAAGTTACATACCTAAATACTACAAATAAGTGGCACGTAAAAGTGTTATAAATTACTGATTTACTAAATAAATAAACAAACGTAGGTACTTAATAATCAGCTTAAACCGTTCCCACTTCTGAGACACAGGCCTCCTCTATATGAGAAGGAGTTGGCCGTATTCTATAAAGCGGGCCCAGTGCGGGTTGGTAGATGTCACATGTCTTCGAATTTTTGGTTCTAGGGCACGCGGTTTCTTCACACTTCTTCCTTCACCGTTTTGAACAGTGTTGATGAATTAATTTACACAAAGTACATGACCTGTCTGGGTTCGAACCTACGACGTACAACTCGTAAGCCGTGGCCACCACTGCTCTCAGAAAACTGTTTTTGTTAACGGTTCGACGACTTGGGCTTAATGGACACGTACCTAAATATTAGAATCAAAATCAAAAGTCGTTTATTTATTCTAATTAGGCTAAGGGTCAGCACTTTTTGAACGTCAAAATTACATAAGACGGTCTCCCAAAATGCCTGCCTTTCGTCTTAGTCGGCTACATTCGACTGAAACGGTACCTACATGGCTAAAATGAGAATATTAGCTATTAGGCTTCACTCCCTTAAAAACGTAGGTAGGTACCTACTTTACGAATATGTTCAAGGGTTTACGCACAATTGAGTAGGTACCTACCTAACAAACATACAAACATCTTCACAAACTTCCACATTTATAAATAAGTAAGTAGTAGGATAATTACTGCAATTGATGGCAAAGACTTTGATTTCAAAATCATAACTATTGCAAAATATCCTACTTACAAGTAGAATAACTAGGTAGGTGGCAAGTTGAATGGTAGCTTAGATCGAATAGAGACCGTTGGTAAAGTTTGAGCAGAACTTGATAGACGAGATCCACACTTTGGGATAGGTTGTCTACGGGACAGAGTTAAGGCTTTGTAATTTACTTCTACCGGGAAACTGAAAGGTTATGTGCTTGTTTCCACTTTGAAGTAGGTACACGCGATTGATCAGATTTTAGATATTGTTGTGTTACTAAAAAGTATAGGTAAAATAAATTAGATAACACAAACGTGCACGTATTTTGATTTTCTTGAATTCAAATTTGTATTGTACGTGTGATATATATATGTTAATTGATTTCAATTTAATTCAACATCAGCCGAAACCGACGAAAAATTTCGATTGTACCTCAATTTGCTTTCATCGAAAAATATCCATGAGTTGGAAAAACGGAAGCACCATCATTCCAAAATCAATACCTGTTCATTTATTTACAAAAGCATTGTAATGTGTACTGTTGTACCTATGTTTATTTGAGAGATATTTTTCTTAGGAGATATTCTCGACAGCGTGTGCAACCAAGTTTGAGGCAAATGCGCGGCATTAAAAGTAACACTATGTTATTCACTTGAAAAGAAGAAGGTTAATTAATTTGCGTGTCCAAATTATTTAGTACCGTGTTTCCGCTGCACGTGTACCATTAGTTCGCCACCCTTACCTCCGAGAGTTACACAGATATGTACCTTCTAATGTAAAGTAGTTCGCTAGTTATGTTTAAGTTTCATGTTGTAGGGTTGTGAGCTTACCCGAGTACAATACGAGTATTTACGATCATCAAATAACCGTCTTCTCCAATGCCCCACTCATCGTACTGACTTCATTCACTGTTCCTTCTTCGTTCAGGCTATATCTTTGTGGAATGCGCTTCCCCAGGAAATCAGGATGGCTACCAACCGATTTGCTTTTAAATTGAAGGTTCGTGAGCACATTCACAAAAAACGGCTGTAGTTTCGTCACAGCGCTAATGTTTTCCCTTGGCATGAATATCATGTTCATGTGTTTAAGTTTTTGTGTATATATTTATTATATTTTATTATATTTTATGATATTTATCATATTTATTGTTTACATATATATAAATAAATTAAATTTACTTCTCTCCAAATTATTGAATGCACCTACCACTGTTTGTCTCTGCATGACCTAAAGGTTGACTGGTAGAAAATGCCTAAGGCATTAAGTCCGCCTATGTACATTTGTGTGCTTGAAGTATTAAATAAATAAATAAATAAATAAATAAATAAATACCAGGGTCCGAGCTCTCCCAAGAGATAAACCGTAAACTAGCTTAGAATCAGCCGGTCGATTTAGTATCTGAGTCACCCCGAGAAAGCTTGAGTAATGTGAACTGCCAATGCTTAGCATTAGTATGTATGGAATGACAGCTCAATTCACCTTCACTTCGCCTACATGTCCTATTATACTGTCGTACAGTACCTACAGTAAATGCAGTAGCTGAACGATTGGCTGCTGCGCTGTGTGTAGTGGGTTCGATTCCCGCACTGAACGAATATAAATGGTATAAGTACCTTGCCTACATGCAGCTTTTATTACCTACGTGTCTGGCTGTTTATGTATGTGAGTTTAAATGTTTGTAAATGTCCCCTCAGAGTAACTAGTCCGTAAATCTAAAGTTTGTTTGAAAAGAAATAAGAAAGAAAAAAATCCCTTGACTTGGTTCATGTTGCCACTTAAACACTGGCTGCGGGCGAACCATTGCCTGCTGAAGACCGCTTCTGCAGCCAGCTACGCACATGTTGTGTTAGCCGAACAGCAGAAACGTATTTTGGGTAATGTAGGTACTTACATGGCGGTTTTACCAGCCTGGCGTATAAAGGCAGAACGTAACGGCAATTCATATTTACACGCAAGGCGTGTCCCAATGGTCGAGTGTGGCAAAACGCAAGTCCCTTTTGATGGTGTTCTTGATTCGTTTTCGTTTATTTTGGTCAAACACGCACCACGGTTGCGAGTAGGTACTGCCAGTGTTGGGTCAATCAACTAATTTTTTCAATCAATTGATTAGTCATGACTAATTTAGTCACAACTTATTTAGTCGTGATTGATTTAATCATGACTAAATTAGTTAATCATAATCATAACTAAATAAATTAGTCATTAGTTATTCAATCATTATTTTTGATTGATGACTAAACTAAAAATGCTAAGCTGGCTAACTCCATTTTTTGTTTCGTGAGACATCTATCGCGCTATTTAAATTATTCATCACTCTAAGTTGATTGATAGCGTTCTCCATTTTTGTATTTGTACAGACGCCAGCACATCAAGTTACCCCAATGTGTCAAATTTTCCTAATTGAACATGAACCTTATTCAGTTTGACATGAAGTTGAAAAACGATCAAAGAAATTTGACACATTAGGGTAACTTGATGTGCTGGCGTCTGTACATGTTTTTTTTTATTATAACTGCTACTACGGTAAAAAGTTGAAAGTAGATAAAAGGCAAAAAAGGGTGAAGGAGATTCTTGCACATTGATCACATGACACACGTAATAGGTAGCGTCGTAGACCCATGCCCCCACCACTCGTGCGCCGCACACGCAACTGTTCGTGTAACGTGCAACGGCGTAATTTTAGATATTAAATTAGTCATGAGAAATTTAGTCATGATTAAATAACTAACACTAACACTAATCAATCTTCAATCACCGTACATGACTGAATTTGTTTAGTCATTACTCATTAGTCATGATTAAATAATTTAATCTTAGTTATCAATCATCAATCAAACTAAATTTTGCACAACACTGGGTACTGCGCACCTGACCTTTTTAAAGAACATCATTATAGGTATCACTAATAAGGTTTCCACTTTTGAATGGTATTTACCAAGAAGGTATTTTTAATGTAATTTTACTATCTAGGTAAGTATTTAAAACATGTACGTTTAATATAACTCCGCATGCTGTAAACTAAAAGGAACAACAAAGTTTAAGTAAAACTGAGAAACTCCCACGCACTTGACAACATAGCACTAACAAGTAAAACATCTACGTCGCGCGATGGCATTAGGATTATGCACTTGTTGTTGTTGGGGCCTGCGAAACAGCGGGTAGACCGCTTTTACACTTTAGAATAATAAAAATACGGGCTTATTACTGTCCCACTTCAGGGTAAAGAACTCCTTTTCCTATATAGGTATAGAAGGTACGCGAGCAGTAATAACCATGGGTGCTCTAAACGGGTTGGCCTGGTTGGCCATTTCAAACTGAGCGCTGATTTTTCATCAATCGGTTAACTCTTTATGCAAGGAATAAAAATTACGGTTGAACAGCTTTTGTGTACTTAGACAATATGCCCACAACCCCCATGAAGGTCGATAGGCTATAAGGGTAATGTTTATATCTAATCTGACTTTATTTCGATGTTTTCTGAGTTTTTTTCGGTGCTTCTTCTCAAAATGTTCTGATAGTGAAACACGGATCTACTAGTTAAATATTAACCCGTAAAAGTGTTTGTAAAAACCTATTTTATCTTTTTTTTTCAATGCACTAATAATAGGTATATGAGTCTACGCCGTAGATTTTCTATTTAGACGTCTGAATAATAATATCATATCACTTGTGTTTTAAGTATTATTTCATTTATGGATTTTGCCCATTGATCATTATTAAGCTTTTAAGCGCTATGCTAAATATTAGTTGCCCCTAGCGCCGGGCCAAAAGTGCTACAAATCAATAGAATAATACCTACAGTAATTAAGGAGGAACAATTGTTGTATCGATTTTTAGTTTTTGTTACATAAATAATATCTCAATTCGATAATGGTTTTAGTTGTACCATACAGTCAGTATTTTGAAAATAAAACGTAAAAATCATGCATGTTCTCTGTCGCAGAAATACGACACAAGCGGATAAAAGGGGAACTATTCCTATATTTATAACCTAACCTAACTCATCATACCTATCCTATAGCGAACCTAACTACCTAACCTAACTACCTTACTGAAATGCATGGACTTTGAATGATATTTATAACATAATTTTAACAGTCTTACTGTGTTGTGTGCCTCTATAGTGCTTACAGTACCTATCTACTAAAGTAGGTAAGTGGTATTTGAAATAAGTAGTTAATTTGTGGTAGGAGGTAATAATAAAAAAAATCGAGGCCATGATTTTGAAGCCTGTATCCGCGTTTGAAATCTATAGGGGATGCCTATGGCAGTGGACATCCTACGGCTGATATGGTGATGCTGATGATGATGATGATGATGAAGTGCCCAAGTTAGCAGTGGTAGCCTAGTGGTGTGACCGGCGGATTGCCAAATCATAGGCCTCGAGTTCAAACCCAAGGCATGCAACTCTGTCTTTTCGGATTCATGTGCGTATTGTATAATTATCACTTGCTTAAAAAACGGCGAAGAAAAACATCGTGAGGAAACCGGCATGCCTGAGAGATATATATTTCTCGATGGCATGTGAAGCCAAGTCAGAGGCTCATGGGCGGCATTAAAACTCTGACACCGGCTTCTTTTTTTTAAAGGATAATGCTCAAAAAAAACCCAGGCCCCGGCGCAAACGGTACATATCTCAAATTCTTAGTATAAAATAGTAGTTTTATACTAAAAAAAAATATAGCCAAAAATTCGTTTTTAAACGTGATATATTTTGCTAATCCTTTTTTCGGGAAAGTAATTTTTAAATAGAATTATATAAAGGAAAATATGTGTATACATGTATATTTTAACATACTACGCTTACCATTATAATGTTCTCAGTGGTTGTTGCAAGGCGGAGAGCTGCACTAAACTAAACCGGTTGTTTGTTCACACAACACCTTTCCGTCGTTGTCGCTCGCTACAAAAACGAACCAAGAGTCAAGAACGTTGCACAAAATGTAGATGGCGTTGTCAAAATAGATGCCTAAATGTCATTTATAGAATAAGAGTAAAGAAAGAAATAATTAAAAAAAAACACATTTTTGAAGCTCTTTACATCAAACAACTAGCAATATAAGACATTTAAAAAAAAGATTTTGGTAATGCCCCCTACTGAATATTATGTCACATATAAATACTTAAAATCTGAGAAACATTTCATTTGCGCCGGGCCTGGGTTTTTTCCCCATACATTGTGAGCATTGTCCTTTGTGTTTGTTTTCTTTTTTGCAATTTTTCTTTTTTAATCTATAGTGTATTTGTAGTCTAATCTAAAGTTTTTTATCAGTTATTATTGTTCATTAAGTCCAGCTTGTATATGTATTTCTCCACGTAAGACTTCCAAGATACAGGTTTTTACCTAGTTTACAAGTTAGGAGTTCATGTAGTTAAGCTGCCTAATTATACATTGTGTCTTAGTTCTAAGTACCTAGCTATTTTGTATTAGGCTTAATTATTTAGTCCAAATAAACTTATTATTATTATTACTACCAGCAGTGCGATTTTGGCCAAACCACTGCGTGAAAATATAGGCGTAGTGAGAGCGAATTGAGCTGTCATTCCATACTAATGCTAGGCATTGACAGTTCACTTCACTCAAGTTTTTACGGCGGCGTGACTTTTAGTGAATCGACCGGCAGTTTAGTCACTAACCACTCGAAAAGAAGAAAATTTAAGGTGCCTTAAATAAGGCATTTAATTCTAAACTTGAATTTTATTTTGTTTGATTATGAACAACTAAACTTAGCAGTACCAAAATCAGCTCACGAACAAACTTGTCCTTCATATATATAGTAGTTTGTGCTACCGATTTGCGCTTGAATTAATTTCAAACGCCATTATTCATATTCACATGAATACATCCGCCTACCATAATAATTTTGAAACGCGAACCCTCACATAATTATTATATATATGTGCCGTATCCTCGATCGCGTACCCCAGAGCCACGAAATAATTACTCCGCGCATGTCATACATAGGTACCTAGTTCCTTTGTGAAAATATTTCAATTTCAGCCAAGACGTGAGTTTCGCTCCTAAGGCTAATTCACTCCTCAGTTTACTAAGATAGAGTTATGTAGTTAGAAGTGCAACTGTGTTAAGGCAGCCCTGTTTGCTTGTTACCCAGCAAGGTAGTTTAAGTTGTTAGACTACTGTTGCCCGACTACCTTCAATTGTTCCGCTTTTAGGAGTTTCAAACCAGACCTTTTTGACCTGTTTTCTTTTGTTTTCCTCATGGTTCGGGGCTGTTTGGATGTTGAAGGATAGTTCGTGTCTATTTCTTTAGGCGTTTGATGTTTGTCACTGAATACAATATGTTTTCTTTCTATTTTTTGCTCTTCTAATTATTCGCCTACATTTATATCTACCTACGTCCTTGCTTGCGGCTTAGTAATAACAGGCGCAGGTATCTTGTTGATTTCGGTTCGTAGATATCCATCTCATTACCATAAATACGCATTAAAAAAAGGAATTACTTAGACTTCTTTTGCAAATTATTCCAAGGTTGTCCAGCGTGGATAATTATGACTAAAAACTCCCAAGTTGAAAACATAAGTAGGTGTTTTCTGTGAGATAAAGTAGTGACCGACAGATGTAAAGACGGACAGCCAGAAGTAGGTACAAAGATTATACCTACATTAGTGCTGAATTAATGTTCAGTTTAAACCGTTTTTACCTAATTCAGAGCGGGATTAAGACCACATCGGTTCAAAAACGGTTTTATCGCAACAGTCATCCCTTAAGGATTCCTTTATTAACACATTTGTTACTTTACCCTAAAACGAAACACATGCCTAACTGTCAAACACAGCAACAAACAATGATTATGGTAAAACAATTCCAGCCAAATTCACGTTTCCATATAAAAACAAAGCAACAACTTGAGTATTATCAGAGCTTTGAAGGATAAAGCTTAAAGGAGCGAGCTTTTAGCGGAGCACTAGTCAATAGTGCTGTCGTTAGGCACAAACGATTGCATGGGAGCTTTTGTAGTTTAAATAAATAAAGAGCGAAACGTAGCGGTGCTAGGACGATTCGTTGCATCCATTTTCATTCGACGATTGAAAACGGTGGACCGACGCTGTTTGTAACACCGAACTGTAAGCGTATAGTAGAATGGAATAGAATTGAATAGAATACTCATTATTGTAAACTTAAAAACTGTAACTTGTATTGTATTGGATTTCGGACAGGTGTTCGCAACTCTACGTCTAGTGAAGTGTGGGAAAAAGAAAGAAACGAAAGAAAACAACATTTATTTGACCGAAATACAGGCACACGATAAAAAATAAAAGACAAAACAAAAAAAATAATAACAATAAGTAAGAAAAAAAAAAATAAGAATAATGCGCCCTGCGCCTGCGCCAAATAGGTCCAGTTCAGCAAAAATGCCAGACAACTAGTGCCTGAAGCTGGTTTTTAACTGGACCTGAGGATGTGAGGTGACACGGACGTACCTAAAGCTAAGTGATAAGTATGCATGTGTGTGTGAGTGTCTGCATGTGTTGACACTTTACTCGATCGACCGCAACTGTTCCAGAATGGCCAGCAGCGGTTTTGATGTTCCAGGCAATTCTTGCACTTAAGAAACACATTCGATGCTGTCTCGTCCTCCTCCGTACAAGCTCTAGTAGGCTGTCTGTAACAAAATACTCAAAGAGCTACATAGGGTGTAACAATGGGCGACCTTATCGCTAAGAGCAATCTCTTACAGGTCGATTTTTTTAATATAATGTATGTATACAGTCGTTAGTCGTTATTCTACAAATTTTAAATAAATTTAGCCTCCATTTTTCTCGTGATTTTTACAAGTGACTAAATGAAGGACCAACGTCGATCGATGGGTTAGGTAGGATTGGTGGGATTTTTCATTTATTAAGTGAAAGCGAAGAAAAATAATGCTTTTCACACAACGCCATTTAGTCCTTGAAGCTTGTGTTATGGGTACTAAACAGCTGATAAACATACTTATATATTTCTAAATACATACATATTGTAGATAAATTACACCCAGACAGAACAAATGATCGTGCTCATCACAAACATTTGTCCTGGGTGGGAATCGAACCCACGACCTCCGGCATAGCAGTCAGGATCACTAACTACTAGACCAACAGGCCAGTCAGAAATGGTAAATATGTAAGAATCGCAGCAGATGGCGCTCTGTAGTTTCTGCCACCGAGTTTATGTATGTATGTACGTATGTGACAATTATTATGATTCTCGAATTGGTTTTTCGGTAACTGTTATGTTTGGGTGTAACCGGCGGCCCAGTCAGTGAAAAATACATGCCGTGAGTGTAGCACAGCACAAAAACAAAACAATTGCTACCGGTGCCTACATTTTGTATGGCCGTGCAGTAAATGAGTTCAGGCCTAACACGAAATCTTGACATGAGCAAAACGCCAATTCTAACGAATTTAAAATTCAACTATCTTGCGGCATTTAGATATACAATTTTTTGGTACCATAGGTTATACTATTGCAACTTTTTTAGGGCTCTGTAATTAAAAAAATACTGATAATGTAGCTTTCTATTGGTAAAAGAATTTTAAAATCGGTTTAGGTGTGAAATATAAAAAACAAACTCACTTTTGCATTTAAACATTAAGTTACTTATTGCAAAAAGTTAATTCACACAACAAACAACGCATTAGCACACCAATTACAAAAACACCATACAACGAAACACACACAGCACACACGCACACAAAGCAAAGTAAAGACAAACACACACACGCACATTATAAAGCAATTGTTGAATTTTTCGCGCAAACTGAACCACATGTGTTGGTGTTGTTAAAGTCTTATTTTCAAAAGCTTGTATTTAACCATTGCACCAATCGCTGCAATAATATTCTCAGTATTCCTAACACCTCTGAAACTTACCTGCCAGATATTATAGTTTGGATATTTTAGTTTGCATAATAATGTCATACCAAAGCCGGAATAAGGTAGAAAATCCGGATCTCAATCCCCTATAGGAATGAAGAGCTACTTATGTATCGTACCCACATCTCAAATCACAATACGACACAGGACGAGATTATTGTCATTTGAGATCGTAAGTAAAAAAATATTGGGTGTAAAGGGACCCCTTATATTTTGAACAGTAATCTCGAAGATTTCATTATTGTTTTAGAGTAACTTATTTTTATTGAAAAATAAATGATCCCGTAAAACGGGGCTTCATCTTTTACTATGTCCTACAGGGTACACAATAGTCCCAATTATTAAGTTATCACATAAGAATACATATGAAAAGCTATAAACATACTGAGTACTTCACTTCGCCTTTAAAATTTTACATTCCTTCGAACCCCTCGTAGTCTTGAAAATAATAAATACCTAATCTATTTTACTCAGTAATAATAATATACCTAATGGTCCTTATTTTTTATTTAAATCCCTACAAACACACACATCTTTCCTCTTTATTAATATTATAGGGAGTATAGTAGAGAGAGATATTGATAATATTTTTAAATACAAATCTAAAAAGCTATAGTTTGGGGTATATTTCTTCTACATAGTTGCCAAAATCATCCCTAAAATGTCAGAAAGTTGGTGTGTTTTAGTGATTATTTGTAGTTTAAGAGCTCATGCATGGACTTGAATTCAATCGAGAAACGAGATTACGTACTCAGGACAATACTGTCTTATGCACAAACGAATAGACTGTTAAAAAGCACCCACCTTTAAACACCATTATTTTAGCAACCGGAATTAAAAAAAAAAAGAAATCGAGAAATAAACGCCCTCTAAAAAATAACCCTTTACTTGAGCAGACGATTTATACAACCTAATCTGGGAAGGCCGTTAGGGCCAAATAAGTAATTAGTGGGGTTGAAAAACACTTAAATTTCCCGGTTAATGTGTTTTTGCGACATCGCCTAATGACCTGTAGGAGGTGAAAAGGGTGCGAATGTAAGCGAATAAACATCTTTTGCGGCATCGTTTAACACTCCGTTTGAGAGGTCTATTTGACCCCTGGGTTCTATGATTCCATTTGTTATTTTCTTGGAAGACACACAGTATAACGTGTTTTAGTATACAGAAGATTGTGACTATCTCTACCTCTTTTTAGGCGTCTTTAAGGCTAGAGAGAATAGACTCTTAATGAACTTAGCGCGCTTCACCATCATTGATTTTTAAAATAGTTTCATTTGTAGATACCTACTGACGCCGGCAGCACATCAAGCTACTCCAAACTGTAAAATTTTCCCAATTGAACATGAACCTTGATAAAGTTAAAAACTATCAAATAAATTTGACAAATTGGGGTAGGTAGCTAGATGTGCTGACCTCTGTACATAAAAGCACACACAAAACGGCATAGAGAATAAGTAGGTGTACAGTTCAGTCAAAATTGTTGTCAAAGACCCGAACTCCTAAAGTAGGTACGCAGGCCTAAAGTAGATTCGCCCTCACTACACCGGTTATTTGACCAGAATCGCACTGCAGGTTAGTAATTAACCACATGGTCATGGAGTCCGAGTGCACGCAGCCAAGGAGATTTCTCGCCGACTGGTCGACACTTCGCGTGACCAGAGGGCTGGCTTATTCTTTGGCCAAAGATTTAGCATTGCCATCCAACGTGGCAATGCTGCCAGTCTTCTGGGCACGTTTCCAGATGACAGCGATGGGGAGGAGTACTTTGACGCCTGAGTGTTCCGATTTTTAACATTTTATTTGTAGTTAGTTTAAGTGTACATTTTTAATATATTTTAATTAGTTTCATTGTATTTTCTGTATTTTAGATTACACCTAACCATTTAGGAATTACAGGCGAGATGGTAAAAAGAAAATATTAAATTAGAGAAAAATTCTCGAGACATAGCTTTTAATAAATGCAAAGCGACTGTTTTTGTGAATATAGTTTTGCCATAATGATAAACAACATAGAGCTGAGAGCAGTGCTTTAGTATTCCGATTATAATGAGTTCGGTTTGATATTGTTATAAAATATTCCATTTGTGTGAAAATATTTTATGCAACCCAGTTTTAGATTGTATTTTTGAACTACATTTATGGGTCACTGGAGCTTGTGGCTTAATAATCACACGGGTCGATTGAAGGTAAAACAACGCTTTACAAGGTCAGTTCGTGAATGATTGACCATTCATCTATACCCAGACTCCTCCGTGCCTCGGAAAGCACGTTGAGCTGTTGGTCCCGGCTGTAATTTGTAGGTTTTTGACATTCGTTACGGATAGTCAAAGTCCGAGAATCTGACAACTAGTTTAACCAAGAGGTGTTATGGTGACTGGGTTGTGAAGGTCAGACAGCCGGACCTTCCATGCTAAACTGGCACTGGCATTCAGCTGCATCTGGTTAAACTGGATGTCGACCCCAACACAGTTGGGAAAAGGCTGGGCAGATGACTATTCATGGGTTATTTTCTAAGGTCGACTTTGAAATAAATATTGCTCCTCTCGTTATTTTTGATCCAGCTTGCATTGTGTGAGAGTTTATGTATACAATGTATGTTGTATACAAGGTGTTTTTTTTTATAGCCCATAACTCTAGGGTTATATTCTGTAGGTAAAAATAATACTAAAACTCCTAGAATAGATGGTCCAAAAATGCATAGTTTCGGAGATATCATCAATCATAATTAAATTATCAGTTGTTTAGTACCCGTAACACAAGCTCTGCTTAGCTTGGGACTAGATGGCGTTGTGTGAATAGTCGTGGAATATTATTATTAATATGATTTTAATTACCTAATTAGTTCAAAAATTGTCACCAGTACGACGAATCTTCTTTCTAACGGCACTTTTCTTTCACGTAAGGGTGTTTTACATTAATCATCGTGACTTTGTCGAATTATTTTGTATGTAAATAAAAAAAAAGGATGATTGAAACATAATTCATATGCCAGTTGATTCTTTGGTATGGTCTCAATCAAACCCTAGAGTTATGGGATATAAAAAAAAAACACGTTGTATAAGTTGTCTGTACTGTGGCGATTAAGCTATATCTGATAAGTTTAATTAAGTGTCATTAATTCGGTAGTTTTTGCGTGAAAGAGTCAATAACATCCACACTTAAATGGTATTAATTGATAAATGCTATGTTTTTCTGTAAATAGGTTTTCACAAACACTTTTAGACGTCATTTTCTTTAACTAGTAGATGAGATTGGAGTTTCATTATCTGACTACTTTGAGAAGAAACACCGAAAGAAACTTGGAGGTCATAGTCTCTTTTAAAGTCCAGACTTTATCTTGGTCAAATCTTGTAAGAACCATGCAGATTAGTATCTGAAATGGTCTTTTGAGGAAAGAACCACACAGATATGAGGGACCAGATCAGTCAGTGTAAGCATTTGTCAGTAATCGTGAGCTTAACTCGGAACTTGAGGAGCTCCCCGTGCTGACGAACAATACCAAAGAAAAAACTTTTGGGTTGGTCCCATATAGAACTCAAACTGCCTGATAAAAAATAAAAAAAAGAACTTAAAAAAAATATGAAACGAAAATTTTAAAAAGAATCCACATAGTCCTTACATTCACAATTAAAATAAAAAATAATATATAACATACTTTCAAAGTAATACATGTCATTAATTCAATCACCATTTTAGTGCCTATGACTAGCTAAGAAAGTTGATTAGTTACTTTTCATCCTCAGTATTTTAAAATGACCTTTATTAATGCACCGATATATACAAATTTACGTAGATAGGTACGTTAGTATAACATTTTATCGGAAATGGTTTATTAAAGAATCCCTTTGAGCGCACCTGTGGCCGGATTCCGGCTATTCAAAACATCCCAATTTAGATTGCGAACAAAAAAGGCTCCGCTCTCGACACAAAGATTGATTTTATGAATTTCAGAGAGGGAATGTAAGCGCAAACAGTGTTTAACAAAAAGGTTTAATATAGTAGGGTAGGTTGTGGTGACCATGACCACTACCTACCCTAATTGGAAGTAATCAATTACATTGACATTACCCAAAGAGATTTAAAAGACTCATAGAAAAACTTTGATCCCATGCCTCAGTAACGCCATCTAGAATAATATATGAATATTGGAGCGGCAGCGGAGCGTACTAAAAAAAACTCATAGACTTGTGTCCGACAGGACACACTTTTTCGGACGAAAATTTTGTTTGTGATGTCCGGTCTATAGGTATTGAATGTCTTTGACATTTCCGTTATGCCTGGATTCTCCGAAACGCTAGGCAAAGGTACACCCATCTTTTGCTATTAACGTAACTAATAAAATGTTTACTTGTGAATTGAACCCAGGACTTATTGCTCAGTAATAGTACTTGTGACCCTTAGACCAACTAGCAAACTACGTTCCGCCTTTATTTTTCAAAAAAATAAATCAGGATCTATTCTCAGAGCTACTGAATATACACACAAAATTTCATAAGAATGGGTCAAGACGTTTCGGAGGAGTTTGGTAAAAAACACTGTGCCACGAGGATTTTATATAATAGAAGCAGATGATAATTTTATTTGAAGTCGGCACAACAAGTCATCTTAATCCACACATCTATATTTACCTTAATTTCAATGGTTACCTCCTTCGATGTCATTATCAATATTTCTTATCATCTTTCACACAATCCATATATTGTTTCTTCGTTCTTCCCGTAATTTTACAACCATCTTCGATCATGTTCAAAAATTTCCTCATAACATGTTCAATCGTAAAATACGTGTTTCCTAAAAAAATAAAACTAAAAATATAAATATAAGTCGCTTAATTCCTCACTAATAACTTTTTAACAATACATAAAAACAATTCATATTAAAACACTAATAAAAATACGAAGAAACTTAAATCTAATCTAAGATGTTGGCAGGTTCATCGCTGGGTTGATTGGTACTCTGAATAGTTGTTCGATAAAAACGTATTTTTATCTCTCTTGACCATGTATTTATTCTGTTTAAGTATGTATGTATCTGTGTATTTATTTTGCTTCAGTATTTACCCATGTATCTGTGTATTTATTTTTATGTGTCACTTTTTGACCTTAATTTTTACCCTGTTGCACCTACCTCGTTCCATCTCTGCACCACCTTAAGGTAGACTGGTAGAAAATGCCTAAGGCATTAAGTCCGCCTTTGTACAGTTTTTTTTACTTGTGCATAAAGTTTTAATAAATAAATAAATAAATAATAACCTTAACAGTAATTTGTACAAACATAACCTACCTTGCAGTCGGGTAGAAAGAACATACTTTTATTCAAATGTAACGGTAGTCTCAAGTATTTATGCGATGATAACGCACAACGGTAATGGATTCCATTTTTAAAATTGCACCCATCTCGTGATTGGACAGTGCAGAGCGAGTGGACTACTGCACACGTGGGAACCTGGAATTTTATTCCGGCATTAAAAATAGTTGCCTTTTAGCCTAGCAGCGAACATGCGTTGGATACGTTTTCACTAACGCTAGCTAACACCTAAAAATAAAAACACACGGTTGTGTTGGTCGTGACTGGCCTGTTGGTCTAGCAGTTAGTCGCCTGACTAATATACCGGAGGTCGTGGGTTCGATTCCCACCCAAGACAAATGTTTCTTTGATGAGCACGATCTTGTTATGTGTCTGGGTGTTACTTATCTATGATATATGTATTTAGAAATACATTATATAAGTGTGTTTGTCAGTTGTGTAGCACTCATAGCACAAGTTCAGCTGTTAACTTGGGACTGGATAGCATTGTGTGAAAATTGTGGAATATTATAATAACGTTTACACACGGCTATACATCAAACTAAGCATTTCTAGTTTACGGTGACCTCGCATTGTACGGAAATCCTATTCAATGCGAGATCAGCGTAAACTGGAAATAAATAGCTCGATGGGTAGCCGTGTGTACTACCTACATACGTCTGAACCCTTTGGTGAATGCAAACATAATTAATATGTTCTGACCAGAGCTTGATAGTATTTGGATAATAAAAAGGCCATTACCATATTACATTTCTTCGTAATACCTTCATAAACATCGCTTCCCTTTCTCGGAAGGTCCTCAGTTGACCTTAATTCGATCTTTACTAGGAATTTATATTACTTAGCTAGGGAATCACAGAACTGTTGATAGGGTTTCGCCTTTGTTTGTTGTGATTTCTTAAGGATCCATAAAATCAAAATTATTTTATTCAAATTGGCTGGGAATCACCTCTTTTTGAACGTCAAAAATAATAATGATAATAATATTTTATCCCTATTTTCCTTAGTCAAGGTAACACACGTGAACGGCTAGTCCAATTTCGCTAATTCTTTTTTTGTCATGTTTTTTATTGTCAGGAGAAGGATCTTATGAAAGAAAAATATTTATAGAAAAGATGAGCGGATCATTAAATAAAATAAGAAAACTTAACGATAGTTCAACTTCAACTCTTCTATGGCATCTGTGGAACCACCAGAGAGACACCAAAATTTTGCCAATAACATGGCACGTAGCTACTATGATATACCATCAAAATAACACGTAGTAGGTACTAATGATAGACCATCAAACGCTGGAGATTAAATTAGTAATTATTGTTGATTTAGGAAGCTAGGAGTGAAAAGATAATTTATAATTAACCAAAAAAAAACAAATAAAAACTTATTCTGCACAGACATTTCAGTGTTGTAAGAGAAAGAAAAAAAAGGAGAGGGAAAGTACATACAAGTACATATAAGTTAAAAGACAAAATCTTTTAACTTATATCTTTATTTTGTTTATTTCCAAGCTTCATACCCTGGCCCACCGCCGCAAAGTTGCATGTCTGTCGGTCTTTTACAGACTGTATTTCGGTGAGTGTGCTCTTGAGCTCCACGGGCTCATTCCACCATCTCCTTTCTTCCATCGGGAATCCAGACGTACTGCAGGTTATCACCCATTCCTTGTAGATGTTCCACACATTCGCACGAAGCGCTTTGCCTGTTCCTTCATTATGCGCACAGCCAAGGAGTGGAATTCCCTGCCTGCATCAGTGTTCCCGAGTTCATTTGACCCCAATCTGTTTAAGTCGCGAGTTAATAGGCTTCTTATGGGTAAGCTCGTTCCATCGTCGAACTCATCTCTGACCGCAGGACAAGATTGAGGTCAAGAGTAGACCCATTATAAATATATATAAAAAAAAAAAAACAATAAACTTGCACAATTTACATTCAATACGAGAAAACACAAGGGAAAGGAGTCATTTAATGGATGTGGGACGGGAGATATGAAGGTGGAATAATATTAAACGATAGTTAAACATTTTTCAAATGTAGCGCCATCTTTCATGACATGATAGATGAAAAATGCCTTCCCAGTCCATTTTCAGGTGACAATTTGACACTTTAAAAACTTAAGCTAAAACTAAGAAGGTGTAACACTACATAAGTTGATTGTAAGGCTGATATAAGTTTCGCCGGGGCAGCTAGTTATAGATCAATTAAACCCAGACATAGAACAAATGATCGTGATCATCACACAAACATTGGTTCTGGATGCGAACTCACGACCACTAACTAAACCAACGGGCCAGTAAATAAATATTCCACAACTTCCACACAACGCCATCTAGTCCCAAGTTAAGCAGAACTTGTGTTATGGGTACTATTACAGCTGATAAACATACTTATATATTTCCAAATACATACATATTGTAGATAAATTACACCCAGACACAGAACGAATGATCGTGCTCATCAAACAAACATTTGTCCTGGGTGGGAATCGAACCCACGACCTCTGGCAAAGCAGTCAGGGTCACGAACTACTAGACCAACAGGCCGGTTAAATTGTTTGTTTGTTTGCATTGAATAGGCTCCGAAACTACTGGACCGATTTGAAAAATTCTTTTACGGTTGGGAAGCTACACTCTTCTCGGGTGACATCTAGGCTACTTTTTATCCATGTATTCCCACGGGAACGGGAACTACGCGGTTGAAACCGCGTGACGTCTGCTAGTTGTAAATAAAATAAATAGATGAAATTATTGGCCACCATACCTGTCTGATAACCGCATCAACTACTATGTACTTCTACTTATTAATATGCTAATTATAGACAAAACAAAATAAAATAGAAACATTGACTTCAGCGCTATATAAAATAATAATAAAATTAAAAAATTAAAAATGACAGTAGACAAAACAATTGGTACATAATAGAATAGATACAAGCAAAGTAATAGAAATTGTGTAAAATTTTTCATAATTTCCAAAGTTTGATTCTGTAAGTACGCATTATTTATATTAAAATATATTTGATCTCGTGAAGCAAAGGCTTCCTCACTCCTACTCTTTTGCTGTGCCCTACAGGGTCCACAATGATATCATTTATAAACTTACCACCTAAGAATACGTAAGGCAAGCAATAAAGATATTGAGTATTGAGAAAAAGTAAGATAAGCGATAGCAGGTCGTATCACCTTAAGGATTTAACGTAGTTTTCTTTAAAAACCAGTTAATTTTTCCACTCTGTATACAGCATTATGCTTCTACGTACATAATGATAAATATATCACGTTGAGCCCTTAACAAAATTACGTGAGGTTGTCTCCGAAGTTAATAAAACAAACTCGAGACTGGAGATTAATTTATACGTCGTACTGAGCTACAAACAATACCTGTGATAACAAGGTAAGTTAAGTAAAGTCCCGCGAAATTCCTCGTAGGACGTCGCAAAACAAATCTTGTTGACAAATATGAATCGCTTTATTAAACGGTTCAGACAAGTGCGCCAATTAACAGTTTTTGAAAAGTCCGGGGTCTTATCGTAGGAATTATGGAGGTTTGCAAAGATAAATACTACCATAACGCCAACTCATATAACAAAATACAATTGAAATTCAATTCAAAAACACAAAAATAAATGTCAAAATACTTACTTACTTCAAATTAAACATAAAATAAAAATTACAATAAAAATACAATGATAAATGCAATTAAAAATAAAACAAAATATACTTTCGAAACAAAATACAAACCAATTTAAAAATTCAGTCAACAATGCAAAAAAACTAAAACTTAATTGTTGAGATCACTTTGAGTAGTCTGTTCGTTGTGTGGTCGTCCCAATATTTTTGAATCTGACTGTACTACGAGCAAGCCTAAGAACCCTAACATTAAGGCTCCGCTGTCCATCACTCCAGCCGTCTGGCTGTCAATGGACTGTATCTCATGAACCGTAATAGGTACATACACAACTGAAACTTTCACAGAGTGTTTATTTTTATTGTCACTGTAGTAATAAATAATAATAAAAATTAAATCAGTCATAAAAGAACAGATTTTTTAGGAGTTTTTTATAGGTTATAGGTAGACTGCCCCAGATTTCAGTGTTTGTGCTCGGTTTTAGCACACGTCTCGGAAGTATCCTACGTTCTTGTGACCCCCGCGGAGGAGTTAGATGAAACACCGGGGTGGTTTTTAGTCAGTAAGAATCTGAGGGCGGAGGATATTTATGAGGATTTTTCACTCCGAAACAAAAAAAAATATTCCTGCACATAATGATTAACATTAAGTGCAGGAATCTTTTTTTATTGTTCCTTAAATCAACAATGAAGTTATACTCCATCATTTTCCTTCAAGTTTCAGATTATAATTATTTACCACAGAACACGAAGGGAGTTGGACGTGCGCCCAATAAATTATTCCGTCTAATTATCACAATAATAACCCTTTGGGAGGGCCTCCATAATAAGGGCGCATTTAAACTTTGTTTTTGTTGAGGTTCTCTTTAAAAATTCGAGCCCTGTTTTTAAGTATGCGACGATTTATTTTTTAAATTCTTTTCTTCAGACTATTATGGGTTAAAAGTTTGCTTTGCTAATTTCAATTCACGACTCATTTGTCTGTTACTGCTTCATTATTTATAGAAGAACTAATGTGGAGTACGTATAAGGTGTTATGCGTTTTCAGAATCACACACAACGTTGCAGCTGCTCAGTTTATAATTCACTATCAAGATATCACTTTCCACGGAGCCTATCAGACCAATATAACTTCAATCCAGCCTGCGTAGCATGAACACATTGAACACCGAAGAAACGCCCTTTGTCTAGAGACGAATCGGCAAAGTGACAGATTATATAGACAGGAACCTCAATCTGTCAAATTTCTTTCAATAAACCTGCCTGCGTAGCATGAACACTTAATTTCTTTCTTCCGAGACACGACAAATTTCTTTCTGTTCAACTTGACATTTCTTCTACCCGAGCATGAGGCGACTCGTTGACAAGCGTTTGTAGGTAGAGATAGAAATTTACATGCTGTCTATAGTATTTGTCAAGTTGCTCTTGTCTAGGTCTCATTTGATGTAGACTGTTTGACACTTGTTGACAGGAAATGTTTCGAAAAGAACTGTCAAAAGTGGAGAAAATAGGTACGCACTTCATGCTCGGCATTGTTCGGCATTCTACGGCATATAACTTCTCATCTTTCTTGACATTGACATGCTCGAGACGAAAAAAATGTCTATATAATCTGTCACTTTGCCTATTCGTCTGTAGACAAATACCGTTTCTTCGGTGTTCAATGTGTTCATGCTACGCAGGCAGGTTGACCGCGTTGGCAACACTATGCACGCTATCCCGTCGATCAAGTCTGGAGGTCTTGGTCAGAGCTTTGCCGCCATCAACATTCTAGGAGTAAGTAACATTCAACTAGTGATGTATGTACTAGTGATCGCCCAGTGGTCAAAAATCGACTGTAATACATTAGCATGAAAATAAAAATATAGAGGTATATGTATGTTGTATACTCTTCTGTTTATACTTCTTAATGTTAGAAGATTACAACTTAACATTTCCATATTTGCTATCATATTTTTGTTTGTTTTGCTGTTGGCAGAATGTCTAAAATTTTACGTAAACAATGAGCTTTTTTAATTTATTTCTTACATACATCTATAAACTCACTCCTTTTTCCATGGGGGTAGGCAGAAACTACAGAGCACTATACTACATTTATATATGAATATCAATGTAGACGAAGCAAAAGAAGTACGAAGAGAAGAAGAGAGTAAGAAGTATTTTAGACATTCTACCAACAGCAAAACAAACAAAAATCTGATAGCAAATATGCAAATTAAAGTTGTAATCTTCTAACATGAAGAAGTATAAATAGAAGAGTGATAGCTCTGGTCTTATTTAATATGAATTATCCCATTTTTCTGACACCTTCACCTTTTTTGTTGTTATTAATACTGATTTTGACCGTGCCATAAGCTGCTTACAAATCAACGAATACGACACTACAAACCTTAAAATTATTTGATAAACTGCATCGGGATGAAAGTCGGGCTCATATCTAGACCAAAAGTCAACTCGCTCAGTGACAAGGTATAGTTCCAAATTGACCGTAAGGTGGTTCAGTAAATAATCAAAAACCTAAGCCTTTCCAAAATTATTTACAAAAACAAACAAAATTAAAATCAAAAGTCATTTATTCAAATTAGGCTGAGGATCAGCACTTTTTGAACGTCAAAAATTACATAAGACAGTCCCCCAAAAAGCCTGCCCTTCGCCACTTCCTAGTGTTTTTGCTGGGAAGAAGAAGTGGCGGAACAAACTCCCCAGCAACACGTTTTTCTGATATGTTAGAAGAACACACCGTCAAAAGTTCTAATACACTTACTGTATCGTCCTTTTAAATAACAAAAGCAAGCAAAATAATAAAGCACTACATTTGAAGTATTCGTTGCACAAACTTGGTAAAAGAGTTCTCGTACCAAAACCTTAGGACCCACAGTGGACGGCAAATACTTTAGCACAGGGATCGCAAACCTGGCGAAAGTACTCGCGTCACTGTACCGGTGGCGCGAGGAAATGCAGGCGCGCGGCGAGCGACCGATGCAGCGACACATGGAGTTGCGTCGGTCGCAGCTGCGCGAGGTCCTGGTGGCGGCATGGCGGGACAGGCTTTCGAGCCCTACCGCCGGCCTCGTCACTATCGAGGCGGTCCGGCCGGTGCTCGAGCGCTGGCTCGGGAGGAGGCACGGCTCCCTGTCGTTTCGGGTGACGCAGGTGCTTTCCGGGCACGGTTGCTTCGGAAAGTACCTGTGTCGCATAAACAGGGAGCCGGACGCCCGGTGTCACCACTGCGTCGACTGTCGGGAGGACACGGCGCGGCATACGCTGGCAGAGTGTGCCGCTTGGGAGGAGCCGCGCCGTGCTCTTGTCTCTGGAGTAGGCAGTGACCTGTCGCTGCCGGCCGTGGTCGAGAGGATGGTCGGCAGCGTCGAGTCCTGGGACGCGGTGGTGTCCTTCTGCGAAACGGTCATCTCGCAGAAGGAGGCTGCGGAAAGGGAGAGGGAGATCACCTCCACTCACCCTGCCCGCAGCAGACGCACCGGGCGCAGGCGGAGGGCGGACAACGCCCTCTTCCAGCCCCCCTGAATGGGTCCAGGGCGACGGACGCGGGGATGTCCGCCGCCCCCACGTACATGGACCCGAGGTGGCGGCGCGTCGTGTTCACGCGCGCCCCTCTTAGACGTCGCGAGGGGAGTCTAACACCTCACTCCCCTCGCAGACTTGGCGAAGCCCGCGGGGCCGGCACCAGTCGGGGGTCGCGGAAGTATCTTCCGTTCCCGTGACCCCCGGCGCAGGTGTGAGAAGGAACACGGGGTGGTTTTTAGTCAGTAAGAGTCTGACAGACCCCTCCGCCTCCCCGGGCGGGGGACATCCATGAGGATTTTCTACCCCTAAAAAAAAAAAAAAAAAAAAAAAGGGATCGCAAACCTTTTCAAACAATGTGTACCTTAATTTGAACGTAGCATCTCATATTGGGATGGTCCAGTAAATAAGGCTCCGCCTAATTTATAAACACATATTAAAGTTATACCGTTTTTAGAAAACTTTGCCCCACAATATTTTCTTGTATCGTGTGGGCGTTTGCAAACATTTAAACTTACATACAACATCGTTTGTGTTTTACAGATCCGGAACAATTACCTATAGGTAATTCATACATACTTTTGTTTGACACTCAGCGCAGTGGCCCATTGCAGAGCTGCGGCACTAACCGTGCCATCAGCGAATAGTATCAGATACATAAATAAATAAATAAATAAATACGGTAAGAAAACGAGAGACTGCCAGTAGAGATATTGGTTTAAAGAAAGTATGCTGCACTAATGCCAAATAGATTGGGATGAAAGCAAGAGTATAAATTTAATTTTAAGTAAATACACTGCACTGAACATCTAACTAACGTTTTTCACTAATTTATTCTAACTATAAATACTTTATTATTTATTTATTTATTTAAGGTCAGCCAACAATTGTTTTGACAATACATGTTCATAAAAAAAAAACAAATTGTGCTTTTGTAAGTGAAACAATTACTTAAGGCTAACACCGCATACAAAGAATTGGTTGTATTTGTACTAAAAGTAAATAAAATTTTAAATAATCTAATGGTTAACACATTTGATTTTTTTTATTACAGTATCATATTATCACATAAGTAGTATATTAAATTTAATTAAAAAGTAAAAATAATAATTATCGTTAAAAAAGAATACTAATCAGATTAAATAAAAATAAATTAAAATAAATTGAAATAGTTGTACAGACGCCAGCACATCAAGTTACCCCAATGTGTCAAATTTTCCCAATTGAATACGAACCTTATTCTGATTGACATAAAGTTGAAAAACGATCAAAGAAATTTGACACATTGGGGTAACTTGATGTGCTGGCGTCTGTACATAAGTTGGCATACGAGTGAAAACTGAAAAAAAGACGAGTGAAATATAAAAACTTAGACTCAACCGACCGACTAAATCTGTGACCTTGGTAGCATTTAAAATCTCCTATTTTTTGTGAGTCGGTTAAAAATCAGTCAATCAGTTCTGAAATTTTTCTCGCATGCCATGTATGTTTCCTATCCCTGTCTTAGTACTAAACCACTCGTAGCAAGTAAATCGTTGAATGCAAGTCTTTGTGAAAAGTTTATAAAGCTAAGGTGGCAACAATGGCAGAGTTGAGTCCCACCGGCCAAAGAAAAGAAGCAAGAGTTGTTCCTTTAGTTCTGTACGCTTTAATATAAATAAGTTTCTGGATAACGTTGTTATGGTAACAAGACTTGGGAAGTTTGAGGGTCTTTGTTTTTGTACAGTGATGGTTATTTGGGATTTGGTCTTTAGAAGACACCCCTGCCTAACCCTTCATAAACAAAGGCATCATGTTGTATATAAATATGAGTAGATTTTGAAGATTTTTTAGTAAACGTAACGTTATCTATGGCCAAAGAGATTTAAAAGACTATAGAGCGGGCATGTCAAGGAAATGTCATAGAAAATCTTTGATCCCATGTCACAGTAACGCCATCTAGAATAATATATGAATATTGGAGCGGCAGCGAAGCGTACTAAAAAAAACTCATAGACTTGTGTCCGGCAGGACACACTTTTTCGGACGAAAATTTTGTTTGTGATGTCCGGTCTATAGGTATTGAATGTCTTTGTCTCTGGGATAGTTGCCTAAAATATAAATATATAAATATTCCACAACTTTTCACACAACGCCATTTAGTCCCAAGTTAAGCTTGAGAGCTTGTGTTATGGGTACTAAACAGCTGATAAACATACTTATATATTTCTAAATACATACATATTATAGATAAATTACACCCACCCTAAAGTTTATTTATTATTAAGCATGACGTATTATATAGTAGTGATCCCTACGCCTGCTACGGCGTAGCTGTCTTTACGAGCGTAGTAAGCGCTACGCGATTTACGTTGTAGTGAACGCTACGGCTGCTACGGCGTAGCATCTACTACGTAGCTCTTTATTAGGAACCGTAGACTTATTAATTAACAGCCGCATATATAGGTAGTTTAAAGGTTTTAAAGGCCGGTCTGTGAATGGCTATCCATTATACAATTTTTTTTTTGATACCCCATAACTCTAGGGTATGATTGAGACCATATCAAAGAATCAACTGGCACATGAATTATGTTTCAATCATCCTTATTTTTACTATCCTACAAAATAATTCGACAAAGTCACGATGATTAATATAAAACACCCTTACGTGAAAGAAAAGTGACGTTAGAAAGAAGACTCGTCGTACTGGTGACAATTTTTGAACTACACATCAAAAGTGTCTAGGGATCAAGCATTTTTATGCGGATTTCTTGAGATTGAGATGTGGCTTTGTAATAAATTTATGATTTTATAAATTTATATGGATCCTTTTTGGTGCATTTCATAATTTGAATCAGGAACTGTGAATCAAATTCGAGTAAAAGATGAAAATCAGCTGTCAATATTTTCCCTATAAAAACATACAACGCATTGAAGACATTATTAGTGCTACTGTTTCCCTACTACTGATTAAAACCAACGTTATTATGGAGCGGCGACGTCATTTAAGCAGGGAAGAAATGCTCAGAGCCGTGGGAATGATAGAAGCTGGTTCCCGGCAACGTACTGTGGCTTTAGCTCCGAATACAAGTCAGAGTGTTATCAGTCGACTTTGGACACGTTACCGAAGCACTGGTACCGTGGCTGAGCGCCATGGAGGACGGTATCGCTGCACCACACGGAGACAAGACCGATACATTCAAATCTTAACTCGAAGAGCTCCAACAATAACCGCCATGATGTTAGCCGTGAGGCTTCATCACTCTTCAGGGAACTTAATTAGCGACCAAACAGTCAGAAACTGCTTGCATGAAGTGAACCTTCATTCCCGAAGACCGCTACGGGTACCACCTATAGCAATGCACAATCGTAGGATTCGATATCAATGGGCTCTTGAACACAGAAATTGGGCAGAAGAACAATGGCGTTTCGTGTGCTTTTCTGATGAGTCTCGTTTTGGTATGAGACCAGATACAAGACGTATACGACACTGGAGAACCCCTGGACGCCAACAGCGATTAAAATCCTGCCAGGAAGTCCATCCTTATAGTGGTGGAACCATCATGGTATGGGCGGGTATTTGGATCGGCGGAAGAACTGAGTTGATTTGGATCAGGGGCAACCTCAACGCTCAAATTTATGCTGAGACGATTGTATCAGACGTCATCGTTCCTCTACAAGTTCAAATCGGTCCCTTATTTCAGTTAATGCATGATAATGCACGACCGCACACCGCAAGAGTTGTAAGACAGACTCTCGCCGCAGCTAACATCAATGTCCTGCCCTGGCCTGCTCAGTCGCCAGACTTGAACCCGATTGAGCATGCATGGGATATGTTACAGAGAAGAGCTCTGCCGAATATGGAGGGTATCCAGTCGCAAGAAGACCTTTTTTTGTTGTTGCAACGAACATGGGCGGCCATTCCACAGCGTGATTTGGATGAACTCATTTTGAGTATGCCAAACCGATGTTCTTGTGTTGTTAGTGTTCGCGGTAGAAACACGGATTATTAATTGTTTAAGTTACCCAATAAAATTTTAAAGAAAACTGTTATTTCACTCTTTTTTTCGAACTTTAATGTTAGTGGTTCAAATGTCAAAAATCCCTTTATTAGGAAAATGGCAAATTTCTTTATTAATGCAAAGGTGACTTGGTTTATCGTTACTGTGACAAACGAAAACACTTTATTTGATGAATCCTTAAAGAAAATTTTAATTAATATCTTTCAGGAGAAAAGTTATTGCAAAAATATATGTTGATCCCTAGACACTTTTGATGTGTGTAATTAGGTAATAAAAATAATACTTAATAATAATATTCCACGACTATTCACACAACGCCATCTAGTCTCAAGCTAAGCAGAGCTTGTGTTACGGGTACTAAACAACTGATAATTTAATTATGATTGATGATATCTCCGAAACTATGCATTTTTGGACCATCTATTCTTGGAGTTTTAGTATTATTTTTACCTACAAAATATAACCCTAGAGTTATGGGCTATCAAAAAAGACACCTTGTATAATGAGATACAAATAAGCAAATGAGATTATTTATTTTTTAAATTAAATTTGCTCCATTATTGAAATTGCTGAAGGGTGTTATAATGCAAGGGTTAGTAAACAAACAAAATCATACAAATGCCAAAACCAATTTCTGGAAAATATCCATTATCCAATTAGTTTAAATCATCTGAGGCTGTTTCTAAGCAACCAACGACCAAGTGTTTTGATCTTATTAGCATTCTGAGTACACCCCTTACAAATATAGTATGGGACTTAACTAAAATCCGCTTTGTATGCTTTTCAACATATATAAGCGATGATATACCGCGCAGTTTAGTGTTAAGGCAAGACTACATGAATGTGACTAATCCTATATTTGTGGTACAGTTAGGGGCAGATACGGTACATGATTTTTTCCCCCAAATATTTTTTTGCAGGGTGAATATAAAAAAAAACTTTTATGACCGACGGTCGAGTAGTTTGACAGATGGGCTCGCAAAATAGGTCTCGAGTTTAAGCCCAAGGCCTTTCGGATTCATGTTACTGTTAAATACAGGGTTATTGTTCAATGACCGGCCAAATTTTCACAGGATGTTCTACCCATGAATATGAGCAACTTTCCATAAGGGACCAACACTGAAATCACGAAAAAGAAATCTGCTGTTTCATACAAAAGTTCAATACCTACTCGACTAAAATGTATGAAACAGCTGATTTTTTTTTCGTGATTTCAGAGTCGGTCCCATAGTGAAAGTTGTTCATATTCATGGGTAGAACACCCAGTGAAAATTTGGCCGGTCATTGAAAAATAACCCTGTATTGTAGGTACAGACGCCAGCACATCAAGCTACCCGATTGCGTCAATTTTTGCCAATTGAACCTGAACCTTATTCTGTCTGTCATAAAGTTGAAAAACTATCAAAGAAATTTGACACTTTGGAGTAGCTTGATGTGGTGGCGGCTGTACACAAACATTTTTTTTTTAGAAAGAGTAACAGTATCACAGAAAAGTGCTGTTAAAATTAACTTAACGCCTAATGACTTTCTGCCCTTGTCTGTACACTCGAGGCGAGAATCAAATAGAACTTAATAAAGTTGCAAAATGCAGACATAATTAAGGGGTGTTTATATTCATTAGTTTTCGTTGTCTAGTAATTCTAGTGCGTGCTTGCAATGCAATAGTGGAGATTTATTTTGGTCGACTTGTTGTGTGTTTAAAACTAGGTTAAGACGTAGTTTTGGTATGTTTGATGCTAAATTCTGTCTCTTAACTCTCTCTGAATAGAATAGAGTACTTTTACACGATAGTTTATATCGTGTAAAAGTACTCTCAAATATTCAGACTGGCCTGTTGGTCTAGTAGTTAGTGACCCTGACTGCTATGCCGGAGGTCGTGGGTTCGATTCTCACCCAGGACAAATGTTTGTGTGATGAGCGCGATCATTTGTTCTGTGTCTGGATGTAATTTATCTATAATATGTATGTATTTAGAAATATATAATTATGTTTATCAGCTGTTTAGTACCTATAGCACAAGCTCTCAGGCTTAACTTGGGACTAAATGGCGTTGAGTAAAAAGTTGTGGAATATTTATTATTATTTATTTATAATAATTTTAAGGGCTGTAATGGACGGCCTTATCTCTAAAAATGGGCCGACCCCACTAGTCTCATTGACCCAGTCCCATGACGGGACAAGTGGGATGGTTTTGTCCCACTAGTCCCATGGGACAACCGGTACTTATATTGAAGTCTCACTATTCCCATTACCTATGTCTTCGAAGTCTCTTAATTGTATTTTACCTCACTACAAAGTCCACTGCTGGACATAGGCCTCCCCTATAGATCTCCAATAAGACCGGTTGGAAGCGGCTCGCACCCAGCGCGTTCCCGTGGCCTTAATGAGGTCGTCTGTCCACCTCGTGGGTGGACGTCCTACGCTGCGCTTGCCGATACGTGGCCTCCACTCGAGAACCTTTCGACCCCATCGGTCATCAGTCCTCCGTGCTATGTGCCCTGCCCACTGCCACTTTAACCTGCTAATCCGCTGGGCTATGTCGGTAACCTTGGTTCTTCTACGGATCTCCTCATTTCTGATTCGGTCTCGCAGAGAGAGTCCGAGCATAGCCCTCTCCATAGCTCGTATCGTATCGTATCGCTGTATTTTACCATGTTTAAAAATTTCCTAATGGGGGTATTAAGCGATCTCAAGTGCATGTTTGTACCTAAGTGTGTGTGTGAAAGTATAAGTACGGTAATATTATATGTGCGGAAACAAATTTTTTATTCTGTTTTTTCAGACAATCTTTTGATAGACTTGATAGTGAAAGAGAAAAATTATATAGGTAGTTTGTGGTTTCATGTGTACAAGTTCAAATAGAAACATAGTGAAGAAACCTGGCATTGTGTCATGTTAGTAAATAAGATGACGATACTTAACGCGTTTATGAATATTACTAATGTAAACAAGTGACTGGCCTGTTGGTCTAGTAGTTAGTGACCCTGACTGCTATGGCGGAGGTCGTGGGTTCGATTCCTACCCAGGACAAATGTTTGTGTGATGAGCACGATCATTTGTTCTGTGTCTGGGTGTAATTTATCTATAATATGTATGTATTTAGAAATATATAAGTATGTTTATCAGCTGTTTAGTACCCGTAACACAAGCTCTTAGCTTAGCTTGGGACTAGATGGCGTTGTGTGAAAAAGTTGTGGAATATTTATTATTATTTATTATTATTTACTAATCGATTGTTACTTGCAGTGAAACAGTAATAAGCTTCCATTGCTTACTCGTCAAAACGCGGAGCTCCTTAAGTTCCGGGTTGAGCTGATGATTTCTGACAAATGCTTGTACTGATTGATCTGGTCTCCTCATATCTGTGTGGTTCTTTCTTAAAAATACCATTTCAGACACTATTCTGCATGGTTCTTACATAAGAACCACGCAGATTAGTGTCTGAAAATAGTCTTATTGTCTTGGAAGATAATGTCTGGACTTTACTGGTAAAAGAGACTGTGGACTCTGAGTTTCTTTCGGTGTTTCTTCTCAGAGTAGTCAGATAACGAAACACCGAGCTCACCTTCTAGTTAAAAAATTACATGTAAAAGTGTTTGTATGAACCTATTTACAGAAATAAATACATACATTTTGGAGAGTGTGCACGGGAATTACATGACTTGATTCCGCCATCACCGTTCTACCATCGGACAACCCGGCGTACGGCGAGTGTCCACCCTTACATCGTTGGCACTCCCACGATTCGGACAAAGCGTTTCGCTTCGTCGTTTATACCGCGTACATCGAAGGACTGGAACAACTGCCTGCTGCGGTCTTCCCGTCCGATTATAATTTAGGTGTCTTTAAGGCTAGAGTGAATAGGCTATTAATAAACTAGTGCGCTTCACTATCACTGATTGCATCACTGATTACCATCAGGTGGGTTTGCAGTCAAGCACTCGTTTATAATACATTTAAAAAAAAAAAAAAATTGATTTGATTTACCCCTCTAAAGAATGCTAGCGTAGTGTTAAGATAACTGCTCAAAACGTCGTCCTAGATGCTTCCTCCTACATTACACGTCTTCCTAATAGCAATTGAAACTTTTAAGTCGCGCAAAGTTGCCTGAGTAATTCTTAAGTTTCTTAACTTACTCCAAGTTTTACTTGCGTTATGTTAGTATGCAGAGTTTAAGTTTAACCTAAGTAAGTGGCACGCGCTGCGGTCGTCCCGGGTCAAGAGGGAGGTAAACAGAGTTATGTAGTTTGAACAAGAAGTAAGAAGCTGTGAAGTATGAGTGTTGTGTGTCTGTGAAACAGGGCATCGGTTGCATCTTTGGGTTTTAAATAAAAAGTCGTACAACGTTGTGATACGTTCGGCAGTATTATTTATTCATTTCATCTAAGACTCACAATCACTAACACACACGCACACATTAACTCTCCTCAACCCTTTTTTTTGTATTTAAAAACTACTTAATTATTATTTTTCGTTTACTATTTTCTGGAATCGCATTATGCTTATTAATCTAAGTTATTTTACTATTATTATTAACAATAAGGTATTTTGATTTCCGCAACTAACGGTTGCGCTTCGTGGAATAAAATAGTTGCGCTTCGATGGTTGCGCTTAGAAAAGGTTGCGCTTCGATTGTTGCGCTTATCTTTTATTTTATTTTTTTTTCTTTTCTCTTTACCTAGGTATCTCTGGATTTTATATAATATGTATGTATATATGTATTTATCATAAATAATAATTTATTTTTCTTTCAAGTTTTTGTTACCTTCTTGCGCCTACCATGTTCTGTCTCTGCACCACCTTAAGGTAGACTGGTAGAAAATGCCTAAGGCATTAAGTCCGCCTTTGTACGGTTTATTTTACTAGTGCATAAAGTTTTAATAAATAAATAAATAAAAGGTTGCGCTTCGAGGAATACCCCATAAATTCAAGTATTTTTCTTGCGCTAGCAGAAAATTGTGATCTTTTTAACTTTGTTCAGTGTTTGGGTCACCAAGATACATACTGTGCCTAGTGTGGGACCCGCTGTTAAACTATCCGTTCCATGTTGTTAGCAAATAAATGTATTTGAATTTATAGAAAGTTTTCAGTTATTTTAACTGAAATTGGTTTTTACAAACACTTTTACGCTCAAGTACCTACCTAAAACATTTTTCAAACTGACGCGGTCGATGTTTCCCTATCTTACTAGTCTAAGAAGAAACACAGAGGGTCCCTTATATTGTAAATTAATTAAAATCTATCTTCCAATATATATCTGCCTACAATTTTGGTGACCAGTGTTTGTAACAAATCTTCTCCGACACGGCTTGACCAGTTTTTATAAATTTTTGTGTGTATTATCAGTAGGTCTTAGAATAGGATGTAAATAAATAAAAACAAAGTAAAATTAATAAATTGATTCTAAGGCGGTACAAAGTTTGCGGGGTAAGTAAGTAAATAAGGATCGTACGGTACCGGGTGGCATTCTGCAACTTCTGCTTACCCCCATGGAAAAAATAGGAGTTTGTAACATATGTATGTTTGTATTTAAAGCTTCGCGGCATAGTTCTCAATTAAGATTGAAGTTAGATTAGATTAGAATTTTGTAAAATTTGATCAGCATATTAAAGGTCCTACATTTTATTTATGTACTACTTTGTGTCGGGGATTTTTAAATTTAAGTTTTGATATGTATTTTTATAGATTACTAGCAGACATCCCGCGGTTTCACCCACGTAGGTCCCGTTCCCGTGGGAATACAGGGATAAAAAGTCCATACTAAATTTTATTAAAATTGAGTAGTTTTTACGTGAAAGAGTAACAAACATCTATCCATCCGTTCATCCTCACAAACTTTCGCGTTTATAATATTAGTAAGATATATACCTTTACTTCCAAATATCTCTTAATACTAGGGAGTTGGAAATGCGAGCTGTCATAGAAAAATGTTTGTGCATAGCGAAGATTGCACACTAGACTAGAGGTTTAGTGTAGAATCTACGCTACGGTTACAGCTGCAGTCTTAGTCAGAATACAAACAAACTACACACATATATGTTTACTTTCTTCTCTCAGGGAAGAGTAAAACAACATTGCAGCATAATTCTCGTCGCAGGTAAAGTATAACTTTGTAAAACATACGAAAACTGTTTGCTTGCAACAAGAGAATTGTCTACTAAGGTGCGTTTTACATGGGCAATGTTTTTGAGGATTTAAGTTATCTCATATAATAAGGAGATGCGCAAACGTGGACACTGTAGTGGTTTGTTATGATCTTTGATTATAAGTAGTAGCTACTAGGTACGTAAAAAATGACTTTGCGCTTCCCCTAAAGTTTGCAACACGCCGGCATTTCACCAGTGGATATGCTAGGTCCCATATAATAGAGAGCACAAATCTACTGAAAAATTCCACTGAACGCTTACGCTAACGCTTGGCCCGTCCCGAGGATCGAATCCAAGACCATAGTAGCGCTTGCTAGCTCTAGACAAACAAGGGAGTCAGGTAGTTGTGAGAAATTATTACGGATAAGTAAATACTAAACAATAATAACAACTAACGTACGTACGTAACGTAACGAGTACGTAACTAACGTAACAAATGCAAAATAACATATTAATTTTAACATTAGTAACAGTTGCTAAATAATACCAAAGGTGACCATTCATTACATATTCAGACTCATCCGTGCTTGCATTCAGCAATAATTGCAGAAAAAAATTGCTCGTGTAAACGCAGCTTCACTATTGTTTGCAACAGACGGAACCCTTTGCCTTTATTAGGGGCTGAAGGGCCATTGTAACGCAATAACGTTGGTATAACAGAATAACCCTTTAGCTCCGTAGTTTGATTATGTTTTATTCTTGTAGGTACATTGCGAGGATTCATTTGTGTGATTGTTTTATGTCTTTTGTTTTTGTTCGCTCATATTTTGTTTATTTATTTATTTACTAATGTACTGAGGAGGACATTATACATTTTATACCAGTCAATCTTTAGAAGCGATGGAGGCGATAAGGCTATCCATATATCCTGTTATATCTTGTAAGTTTTATGGTGTACAATAAAGAGTATTCTATTCTATTTATTTATTTATAAAAGCTTAATGCACAAGTGAAAAAAACTGTACGACGCGGCGGCGGACTAAATGCCTTAGGCATTTTCTACCAGTCTACCTTAAGGTAGTGCCGAGATGGAACAAGGTAGGTGCAACAGAGTAACAAAAGGACAAATAAGTGACACAAAAACACATAAAATAAATACACAGATACATACATACTTAAAACAAAATAAATACTAAGTCAAGAGAGATAGAAAAACGTTTATTAAGAAAAGCTATTCTGAATAACGATAAACTCTGAGATGAATCTGCCAACATCTTATGCATATGTTTACGAACTTTCATTTTAAATGTTAACCGACTAGTTTCCATCCTGATGTTCAGAGAGAGGTTCCGCATTCCAAAGGAAAACCACCTGGACGAAGAAGGAAGAATGAATAAAACCCGAGCGGTGAGAAGGACATCGTAGAAGACGATTATGCGTGGACCAAAGATTCAAAGTGTGCGCAGGGCATAAATATTGAAAGTGACTAGTCAGATAAGAAGGAGAAGTGGGATTGTTGTCTATTGTTTAGGTGATGCAGAGAAAAGCGGTGGCAGTAGGTGCAATTAATCTATTTGGAATTGCTCTATAACTGGCCAGATATTGGATTTGACTGCATAGATGGCACAGTGACTGAGCGTCTCAAGTTCAATCTCCGAGACACGCAGCACAGAAGAAGCATAAGAAACTTAAGCTACAATCGAGGCAGGTCAGTGTATGGACCAATTACTACTTATGAAGACCGCCTCTGGCTTCAGAAAGCATGCTTAGCCGATCATTGTAGATCTTTGACAGTCGTTTTAAATAGCCAGAGTAGAAGAGCAGCGGTGGGCGTGGTGGCGGCCTCGACTTACGAACAGTAAGTCGTGGGTTCAAACCCAGGCAGGCGCATCACTTTGTGTAATTTATTTCATCACCACTGCTCTCAAAAAAGGTGAAGGAAAACATCGTGATGAAACCGGCATGTCCTAGAACCAACAATTCGAAGACATGTGTCATCTACCAATTCAGACTGGGCTCGCGTGGTAGATTTATGGCCCAGACGCAAAATACGTGCTTTGACGAGGAGTTGCGGATACCAGCCCGGTCCTGAAAGTCTAGCGGCCATCCGGAGACATTTTTTTTCTTTTTTAAGGAACGTTGCCCCAATTGCTCCTGTATCGTGGATGCGTTTTTAACCTTTAAACATACAAATACACAAACAGCCAGACCTGGAACAACTATAACCTGTACGCCATACAAAAAAAAAAAATTAAATAAAAATATTGTAAAAGTAATGGCCGGGATCAAATAGCTTATCGTGGTTCTCGAGTAACGGAGGAGTCTTGATAATTATGTAATGACTGGTCACCGATCCCATGTTAAGTATCCCCATCATATATATCATCCCATGCTATACCATATGTGAAAAACAACATACTATACTATTACGGGTTCAAAATAAGCATTAAAGGAGATAAGTAAATATTTTATTTCCATATTCTAGTATTATGTGTGCAAAATCAAGAATAGTGTGAAGGTATAACTTTTCTATGATTTCTAAGAGGAAAAAAAGTAGCTAAGTTTCCCTGTTTTTTTTGTAAAAAATACGGATGCGACGTTTGACGTGAACAACATCACTGGATAAAAGAATCTGTTTTTGTTTCCTGGAACAATTTATGCGCGACGCCAGAGCAATGGAAATCCATTCACGAACCAATTTGGAACAAAAAAAAATCTTCGACACAAAACGCATGAATATAGAATATGGAGAACGAGCTTGAATATAAAAGTAATAAATATATTTCGTGTCTTTCCTTAGGCGCAGGAATCTTATTTCCTATATCAGCTCTTATACGCAAACGATTTGAATACGAAATGAAAAACGTGACGCTGATATTGAGAACTATGGTGTTATTTATAGGAAACCATTGTTGTATGGTGGTAATAAGTTACCATCTGTAAAGGTGGATTGAATAATAGCATCTGTTGAGGAATTTCTCCTGGATCGGGGCGGCGTTTAGTAAAAGTTAAACTCAGACTTAAGACGAACATCCTAGACCTGTAAGCCATACAATAAGGAACAGTGTTTAACAAGTCGAACAATTTGTTAACTTGATTAATTCAGAGAAGCCAAGTTGTATTATTTCTTAAGCTTGGCATAAATGATATAATTATGTATTTATTTAATATGTACTGTTTTATTACAATTAATTATTACTAACACTTTAAATACATTTATTGGAGTCGACGCAGGTCCAGAGATATAATGTTATAGGTATACTATAACTATAGATATACCTTAACCTAAAATAGTAGATTGTTTATCTAGGGAGCAAACAACTATTTTAAAGGCGAGAGTGTTTTTTTTAATCCAGAGCGGAGCGAAGGATTCTAGAGTAGAATCCCAAGCGGAGCGAGGGATTCTTAACTAGAATCCTGAGCGCAGCAAGGGATTAAAAGTATGTCACTCGAGCTTAAAATACTGTTGCTCCCGAGGTGGACACTCTACTTTTTATCACCCTCTATGAGAAAATAAGTAAGTGCAACTTATGAACAAGAATTTATTTACATACAATTCAGAACCATAAGACATAAAATATACCTACACATTTTCCGAAAAAGATTTTGCTCTTCTTGCATTTTTCCAAAGGATGAAATTGTTGTATGCTTTGACATATTGTTCACGGGATTTTGTAGGTAAAAGACTTTCCATCACATTTTTAGCGTCCCATACAATATTTTCTGGAGTCAATTTAATACTTTCACTTGAGGAAGACGCACTCATTTTTTATAATTCTAATCTAAAATCTGAATATGAATCAACTACGAACGAAAGCAGAATGCATTTAATTTCGCGCGTTGTTTATTTTTCATCAACTTTTTTTTAAATTTGGCGCGCTTACAGTTTTTCAGCCAGTCACATATTCAATACATTGTTCCTGCATGGTTTGTGATTCACCTCTTTGCTGATTGAAACATTTACTAACAATATCCACATTCCAAATTCAAATCAATTTTGGTCCCTAGGGATTAATGAGCTATTTTGGTCCCTGTTTACGAGGAATAAACTAGCTCTTTTCGAATAGATGTGATAAAAATACATATTTCATATAATATTATTATATGTACTAAAATTACACTTTACTAGCCAGAAGCTAAATATTTACCTATTAACCATTAGTAGAATACATGTTCATGACAAAACCGTCTAAGTATACTTTTTTAAATATTTGTCACTACATCTGGATGATGTAATGACAAAGACTATTAAAAAAAAAGAAGTACCCAATATCAAATGGAAGCGTTTAACACTTCATTAAAAAATTGTCATAGGTATGTCTGGTGGGAGTAGGTACACTAAAGAACTACGTATCGATTTATAATCAATTATTTAACGTCAACATGTTCAACATTCTTTTCTTCAGCAAATACAATCTCTCGAAAAATTGTCGGCCTAGCCCCCTCTTTTGCTGTTCTGTAGCCTAGCCTTTGCCTAACAACGTTGGGGTTGGCTTTGAGGCTAACCGAACGCAGCGGAAAGCTAGTATTTTTTACACCAGCCCCCCTAGCCAAGTTACAAACGATTCGTATCTATTCTTTTTCTACAATCGAGAACGCCTCAAATCCCTTTGTTTTGACCACGTGACTTAGCGAAAGGTGATAGGTTACGTGGTCAAAACAAAGGGATTTGAGGCGTTCTGAGAATAGATACGAATCGTTTGTAACTTGGCTAGGGGGGCTGATCAGGGGGACCCCCCACAGCGCATACGTCCTCGTCGTGTCCCCTGGAAACTGCCCAGTTCTGACCACCGTAACGGAGTGGCAGACTGGGTAGGCCAAAGTGCGCTGTGCATCGTAGAGCATCCAAAGTCTTGCCGCGTCTACGAAATATCGACTGCGACCATTATGTCGACACCCAGAAGGGACGCCTCCGGGCGTTTTCTTAAGAAAAAGGGCCCTTCTCAGGGCCACCCCGGCGCTCAAGCGCCTGAGGCTAGCCGCGCGCCTTCTGCGGCCAGCTCTCTAGAGAGAAGTGAGTCGTTTGGGTCTCTGGACTCAGACGACTCATTCAGTCTGTCGGACGTCGAGGGCTCCCGGTCGCGCAAGCGAATCCTCCAGAGCGGTGGGTCCGGGGGCTCCTCGGCCTCCACGTCGACGGGGCTGCCGAAGGCCAAAAGGCCGACGGTGGCACCAGAGATCCATACCGTTGGGCTCGCTGATGCCCAACGGAAGCTGGACCTTGCCCGGCGCGCTCAGCTCCAGGAGGAGCTGGAGGAGCGTGTCGCGGCTAAGGAAAAGCGGGCCCAGTCCGCCCGAGCGAGGTCCGGGTACGGCGCGTCCCACGTGCTGTACGCGGACCACTCACTGGCGGAGCTGGAAAGGATGGCGGAGGAGGACGAGGAGGGGATCGTGGAGGTCGCCTCCAAGTCCTCCAACTTGAAGGGCACATTCCAGAAGGCCCTCAAGTGCCGGGCCGCGAGCCTGCGCGGTGTCGTCGCTGAGCTGTTGCAGCGAACGGCCACCGACGAGACGCGGCAACTGCAGGCGAAGGTGGATCGCCTGCAGTCGGAGGTCAGCCAGCTGCACCAGAAGCTGGCTGAAGCCACGGCCCGGCCACAACAGGCCGCGACGAGCCCTGCCGCAGAGGCCCCCCCCTCCAGCCGCAACCTTGAGGATGTCATCCGCAAGGTTGTGATGGAGGAGCGGGCTTTCACGCGAGCATGCCTGGCGGGGATCGAGGACCGGCTCCTTCCGGAGACGCGCCTCCGACCGCCGCTTGCGGCGGACAGGAGGCGGGACCGGGCGGAGCCGGTGCCTCCTACCCCACAGGCCGAGGGCACCCCTCTGGAGGTCCCCCAACAGGAGGGGGACGCCCTTCTCCCTGCGACCACACCGTCCAACGAGTGGACGGAGGTGAAGCGCAGGAAGAAGGGTAAGGGGAAAAAGTCGGCGGCGGCCGTTCCCGCTGCTGCCGCCACTGCCGCTTCTGCCAGCCAGTCGCCTGCGACCGGCAAGGGCAAGAAGCAGAAGGGGAAAGGGAAGGCGAAGGTGCGACTCGTCCCCCCTAAATCCGCAGCAGTCGTGGTGACCCTCACCGCGGAGGCTGCGGGGCGAGGGGAGACGTACATGTCCGTGCTGGTGCGGGCACGTGCCAACGCCAACCCTGCCCAACTGGGCATCGGCAGTGTGACTTGCCGGCGGACCCAAGCCGGGGCTCGTATTTTCGAGTTCCCGGGAGCCGAGGGGGGTGTCCGCGCGGACCTCTTTGCAGCCAAGCTGCAGGAGGTCATCGCGGACACCGCCACGGTGGTCCGCCCGGTGAAGTCAGCGGTCTTGGAGGTGGCGGAGTTGGACGACTCCGTCACCAAGGAGGAGGTGGTGGCTGCGGTGGCGGCGATTGGGGGCTGTGACGTCGCCGCGGTGCAGGGCCGGAATATCCGGCCCGGCCGCGGCGGCTTGGGCGCGATTCGCCTGCAGTGCCCAATCGTCGCTGCCAAAGCCGTTCTTGCCAGGGGCCGGCTTTCAGTCGGCTTCAGCTCAGGTGCGGTCCGGGCTCTCGCCAACCAGCCATTGCGGTGTTTCCGGTGCTTCGGCACCGGACACACGCGGCCGCTGTGTCCATCTCCGGTCGACAGATCGGACACGTGCCTGCGCTGCGGCAGGGACGGCCACAAAGCCGCCTCCTGCGGGGCCGCCACACCGCGCTGCGCGGTGTGTGCCGCTAGTGGCAGCCCAGCTGACCACGTCATGAGGGGGCGGAAATGTCTTCCTCCCCCCAGGCGGGGCAAAGCTGTCGCTGCCGCTGGCGCCGCCGCTCCTGCGGCGGCTGCGGAGAGCGGTGCGATGTCCGACTGATTTCGGTCGGACGTCGCATCGCGCCGGCGTTGCGGTCCTCCGCGGACTCCCCTACCCTCTCGCTCTTAGAGAGGGGAACGGGATACGTGGCCGCCGCGCCGCCGGTAGTTCTTGGGGATCTTCCTCAAGGTGGCGACGGGCGGGCGTTAGGCGCGGGGGCGCCTACGCCGGGGACTGGACGAAAAGGCTCTGCCGGATTCCCAGTCCCCGCCATCCAAGACGAAGCGGGAACAACGCTGGTGGTTTTTAGTGGGTATACCGGGTCAGACCGGGGAGTCCCACATAGCCTCCCATCCCCCGATGGGCGGGTATGCGTAATGCATTTTCCCCAGCGTGAAAAAAAAAAAAAAAAAAAAGGGGGGCTGATCACGGTATCTTTAAGAAAGAGTAGTTGATAAACTTTCGGGCTTCTAACTACCCGTAACGATTGCGAAAGGCTTACTTTTTCGGGCACGTAGAAAATTCAAGAATTACGAAATGTAATTGATCGTAACGTCATGGTAATTTGGAATTCTGAAAGTATTTACTTATGAATGAACACAACTTTTATGGTCTTCAATGTAAAACACAAAACATACGATGTTAGCGAAAACGAATGAAAAAAAATCTATGCACACACCCTATGGAGCTTAGCTTAGAAGGTCTTATGGTGTACAATAAAGAGGATTCTATTCCATTCGACTACCTACATCAAAGTCGACCCAGGATCTCCGTAAAGAATTTAAACGGAGACCCCATTCATCTCCAGTTAATTTTATTAAACACCACTATCCAATCTTTCCGTACCTAATCCATAACGATTACCCTTCACTAATCGCTCCACCCCGATAAATCGTGTACTCGATAATCGACTAAATCGAGACCCCAACACTATCCATTACACCAGATTGCGTGCCCCATAAAACAATATGAGTGTCGTAGGAATAAAAGTAGTGATTTACTCGCTTCGTCTAATAGTTTTCTGCGATAGTGAGTGTAGGCACAAAATAGATAATACATGTGCAGAAGGTCGGCAACATGCTATAAGCGCAAACCCTCGCACTTATTTAAGGCGAAGTTGAACAGAAAAGTAGTAAGGCGAGGACACGTTGCGGACAGGGCAGAGACAGGGCACGGGTTGACTTTTAAGGGAACGGTTACGTATTTAACGCGACTTTTTTTGTATTAATGATATATTTGTGGTTAAAGAGGCTTTATTCTCGTATAGATATTTACAAATTTATTTAAATTTACATTTTAATTAACTGAGAACAGATTAGGTTTCAAATTTCAAGCAAACTAATGTATATAGAACATTACAGTTGGATTTAATGCTATAAGCATTTTCTGTCAACCTTTGGGTGATGTCGCTGCGTCTCACTCTTGTAGTAGGTATGCATCCCGCACAACCACATCGTTTGAGCCATGTCTTCGCACTCCTTGCGTCTTTTGCGTTTGTTCTTTTTCATCCCACACTAGGAGTTTCTTCTGTGCCGCGGGTGCGTTTACAAACATTAAAACTCACATACACAAACAATAGGACACAATGTCCGCGCTGCGTCCACGCCTTATGACCTCTCTGATAAGCCCCTTACAGCGAATGCAAGTCTGCACCCGTTTAGGGTTACCGCGCGCTACACAACGTGTTTACGTGTAGGTACGTGAGATATTTTTGCTTGATGTACGTAATCAACCTTCTGTATTCAATTATGTTGTGGTATAGTGTTTGAACGTTGTTCTCGACTCGGGGGCGGATCAATTTTATGATGGAGATATTGTAGGCCCAAGTTTATGTCATGTGCGTTAGGATTTGTGTAGCTAGGAAGTCAGGGTTTAGTCTTCTTTATTTTTGGAATCTAGAATGGGATGTTCGGAGGGAAACTGGCAACTAGAAGTAGCAATTGATCGACCGTATTAGCCGTTGAACGTTAAACGTATGCGTATTTGCATAAGAAAGTTATTTGTATTTTCTTTATTTATGAAAAGAATTAGAATTAGTTACAAAAAATAATTAGCCACAAACGTTTATTTAATTATGAAATACATATCTTAAGTATTAAACAACATACTAACCTATTTATACCTTTAAACTTAATAAAACAATTTGAATGAAATAAAACTATGTGAGAGATGGTTAGAAAAGTTTATTATGAAACTTAGTACAACACAGGATTCGGACAAAGCGTTTCGCTTTTAGTGCGCTTCACCATCACTGATTGCATCACTGCTTACCATCAGGTGGGATTGTAGTTAAGCACTGGTTTGTAATATTAAAGGGATTGCGAGGAGGGATAAGGCAGAGATGTAGATGCACCTATGGTACACCCACATCAAGTCAGTGATATTTAACTATGCATAATAATAAGTGCTAATATGCTCATTATTTGACAGGCCGCCAATTTATCTATATTATTATAAAGATGAATTTGCGGCCTGTTAATAACTTTCTTATAATTATAGAGACAAGGTCTACTTTGAAGCAGCTTTCTGTTAAATTATTAAGATTCTTAACAGTATTTAGCTTGCTCTCTTTCTGTGGCCATACCAAGTTGACTGATGACCGATACTTACTAAGATGTGTTAGTTTATGACGCCAATCTTCGGTAGGCATTGACTAATCGCTTATGCCGCCCGATCTCACTTCATCAAGCCAAAACATTGCTTATTCACCAAGAAACACAGTTAATTTTCCTGTACAGATGGTTTTAATTCCTTGATTGAATGGAATCGTTAATATTATGGACGATCGTAAACGTTTTATAACGTGTCAGAAAAGTGAATTGTCTTGTGGGACTAGGTTTTGGAGATTTCGCATAGACTAGGAAAGATTTTTATGTATTTTAAATAAAAAACCACAGTAGTTATAGTGATCGTTACGCCTGCTACGGCGTAGTTGACTTTACGGTGGTCGCAACATAGCAATTTCTAGGCCGGATATGCATGTCATGGCCAGTCTGTTAGCGTAGCAAGCGCTACGCGAAATGCGTAGTAAGCGCTACGCGAATTGCGTAGAAAGCGCTACAAGAATTGCGCAGTAGTGAGTTGGCTACGCCAGCTACGGCGTAGCAGTAGCTACGTAGCTCTATCGTAATCGTAGACTAAATTAACAGCCGCATTAGTAGTTCAAAGGTTAAGTCTCAAGCATAGTGCTATTAATAATAAATACATAGTAATAAATATTCCATAACTTTTCACACAACGCCATCTAGTCCCAAGTTGAGCTTGAGAGCTTATGTTATGGGTACTAAACAGCTGATAAACATACTTATATATTTCTAAATACATACATATTATAGATAAATTACACCCAGACACAGAACAAATGATCATGCTCATCACACAAACATTGGTCCTGGGTGGGAATCGAACCCACGACCTCCGGCATAGCAGTCAGGGTCACTAACTACTAGACCAACAGGCCAGTTAAGTTTGCTATTATACAAACTATCTTTCTACCACCACGAAGGTGCGACCATCAGTAACCTATGAGGTTCATTATAAGATTTATTTTAAACAAACTGGTATCCGCGACTTTTTTCGACTTAGGATTAGCACGTCAGAATAGCTCGCAGATGGCAGAATGTTTTCCTACTTACTTTACACTTATCGTTATATTTTGGACAATTCATTCAATATCTTCAAGGCTGGCCTTAATTTAGGTCAGAGAATCAGCATTGCCATTCAACGTGGCAATGCGGCCCGTCTTTTGAGCACGTTTCCCATTGACAGCGATGCCGATGATGTTTTTGATGCTTTATAATTATTTTACCAATATAATAATTTTCTACTTGTAACTTCTACAGGGTTATTTGTACAACACCAACAACCTCGAGGGAGTAGATTACTAACATTGTAAACGACAACATTTGTTCTACGACTTTTTCAAAACATACAAAAAAAAATCAGCATTGGTTATCTGTAATGGTAAATGTTTGTTGATAAATAAATAAATAAATAAAAACTCTCTATACATATTATATCCGAACAGTTGATCGAGTTTTGTATAAAATAAATAAAATAAAATAAAATATCTTTATTTCAGACCTAAGCAATCCATACGTAGTTAGTGGTTAGTAACAAACTGTGCTTACATGCTATGTTATTGTTGTTAGTACTTAATCCTAATTAACATAAACCTATACCTAATTCTACCCAGTGCCTTTGGATGGGGCAGTCCACTCTGCTAACAATCATTTTCAGGATGCTGTTCCAAGTGTTACGCATACGTTGCAGTAGGGAAGCCGCTTTCTTACGCATGATGGCGTGAAAACCATCCGTACATGCTTCAGCAAACATTCCCGACGCACTGCAACGTCGCGGCAACCGCAACAGCATCCTGAAGGCATTGTTGTGTTGCACGCGCAGGACGTTTATGGAGAGATGTGTATGGTGGGTTGATTTTTTTTGTCTGTTTTCGAAAAGTCGTAGAACAAATGTTGTTGTTTATGATGTTAGTAATCTACTCCTGCGAGGTTGTTGGTGTTTTACAAATAATGTAAGGTAGCTAATATAAGTAGTATGTATAAGGTAAGGTCAAGTACTAATCTATACTAATAATATACTAATACGAATATACTAATCTTCTATACTAATATATAAAGAGGAAATGTTTGATTGTTCGTTTGCATTGAATAGGCTCCGAAACTACTGGACCGATTTGAAAAATTCTTTCACCGTTGTGAAGCTACACTATCCCCGGGTGACATAGGCTACTTTTTATCCCTGTTTTCCCACGGGAACAGGAACTACGCGGGTGAAACCGCGTAACGTCTGCTAGTCTTAAATATTAAAGCAATGATTGTCATAACTCACCGTATCTTAATGTCATGCAAACTCAAGAACTATAATTGTAGGCCACTGACGATCATCGTTAAACTGAACATTAAATCCCTGACTGTTACAGTTGGAAACTTAACGTTTAATACCTTTAACCGCCTTATTGTTAGGATGATAACTTAATTTATTTAAACCGGCTCGTTCAAGGAAATGTTCATATTTCATTTTTATTTATAGTTCCCATTCCCATGGGAGTCCTTTATATTATAAACCCTAAAGTTTGTGAGGATGGATGGATGGATGTTTGTTACTCTTTCACGTAAAAACTACTGAATGGATTTTAATGAAATTTGGTATGTAGTTAGCAGACTCCCTGGATTAACACACAGGCTACTTTTTATCCCTGTATTCCCACGGAAACGGGAGGGGTGAAACCGCGGGACGTCTGCAGCTTGTATAGGGATAAAAAGTAGCCTACGGCACCCGTGGATAGTGTAGCTTCCCAACGGTGAAAGAATTTTTCAAATCGGTCCAGCAGTTTCGGAACCTATTAAATGCAAACAAACAAACCAACTTACTAAACAGTTCTTACGGGTAGTTAGGAACCAGAAAGTATGACAACCAGTTTAACTAAGGCGTATCGTGTTACCCTGCTAGCTGTAAAACATTGGTATTTAGTTGCATCAGGTTAAACTGGAAGCCGACTCCAACACAGTTCGGGAAAGGCTAGGCAGATGACGTTGGTGGGTAATAAACATTTAAACTCATATGTACAGACGCCAGCACATCAAGTTACCCCAATGTGTCAAATTTTCCCAATTGAATGTGAACCTTATTCTGTTTGACATAAAGTTAAAAAACGATCAAAGAAAATTGACACATTGGGGTAACTTGATGTGCTGGCGTAGAACACAAACATCCAGATCCGGAACAACTATCTGTAAGCTATACAAATATTTGTTCCGTAAAGGAATCGAAGCCGCTTCGCCAACAGCGCTAGACAACACAATCTTAAAATATAAGCAAACTAGATTTTACTAGATTTAAAAACGCTGCTAAGAAAAGTCTAAAATGATAGCAACTTTGCCTTTGAAGTCTTCTTAGGGCTGATGTTTCAATAGTCAGTCTTTTATATGAAGAAAGAATATGGCGGTTTGGCTTAATCTTACTAATATTATAAACGCGATACGTTTGTAAGGATGTTTGTTACGCAAAAAGTATCGAATGGATTTTAGTGGAACTTTATAATAATAAAGCTGATGCATCACTTATAAAGATATTGTGTTAGTCCTTCATATTATAAGAGTCAAGTAAGTAGGTAAGTTGATAAAATGTCTGCTATCTGCGAGCTATTCTAGCGTGCGCTACAATAACCATTAAAGTTACATGTATAAAAAGTACGTATAACGGAAATGTTTTTCTTAAATAGTCCTACAAAAAATCCCGCGACAGCATCTATACATATATATTTTATACATGTAAGCCATTTTCGCCAAAATATGCATAATTTCTTTCTAATGCACGTTTGGTAGTAACAATTTGATGTGTTATTTGAACAGTGAAAAATCGGTGTACTCTTAGTGTTTAGTCAATTAACTGTAGAGCAACAAAAATAATGGATTACCATCCAAAACTTTTCCCCAGAACATTAAACACCTGCAAAAACAAACAAACGCCGTCCAGTCCACATTAATTAACTCCCCAGATATCGTTTCAACAAATCCCTAACGACAGCGCTCATTTGTGACGCTATTCCGCCATTTTGACGACTTTCGGAACTGTTCGGGACTTCTCGGGGCACTTCGGCAGTTAAATCAGCTGACCTAAAGATGTTTGATGTTTCCTCCAAATGGTCGGCTTGACTTTATAGCTTTTGAACTTGGAATTAGGGGGGCTCAATTCTGCACCTATTTAAATACAATAAAACCTTAAGGATTCTTCCTTAGTTTTTATTGGGTCAAGTGTTAAGTTTTATGTCCAAGACAGGGAAATAAATGTAGTACAATGAAAAGTTAGATGTCCCTCGAGTGACCTGAAAGACTAATTTACTGCCATCCCAAGAGAAATAAGATCTTTTTAAAGAAGTCTTAAAACCCTACTTACGATTGCACTGGGTGTAAAATTGGTCCTTTTAATATAATGAGAGGGGGAGAGAGAATGGTAATGGTGAGAGTCGCGGGAACCAAATGGATGAGAGACGCACAGGACCGGTCGTTGTGGCGACATTTGGGGAGGCCTATGTCCAGCAGTGGACGTCTTTTGGCTGAAATGATGATAAAATGAGAAATGAAATAATTACAATCGAATTAATGAAAAACGGCTTTGGTGATTTTTTTTAATTAATTATGTCCCTCAGACATTCAATACTAGAATAATTTCAGAGTATTTAGTGTTATTTGGTTGTATTTTTTACTAAAACAGTTTTCATTTTTCAAGTTTAAGTTAACGTTTCGTTATTTCACTTGTTTGATTTCTTTTATTTGTTTTTTGTTGCTGTTGTTGTTTTATATTATCGTGTGCCTTTTGGGCCAAATAAATGCTTTTTCTTTCTTTCTTTCTTTCTTTCTTTCTTCTTTCTAGAGAAACTGCTAAACCGATTTCGACGACATTCACATAGGACCACACGGAAAGTGTATCCCTCCCCTTAAACAAAAGAAGATTTTTCAAATCATCCATAAACTACGGAGTTCTGAGGTAACACTGAGAATCTCCTCCTTCATTGTAAGTCAGTTAAAAACTAAACCAATCATCTTACGTCCAAGATGGTGGCATCAATTACGTCGTTGATTGAACTAATCCCGTATGACTGAACAACTAAGACAGCTGTGCCATTTACGGTGCTGACAACTTGTCAAACCAACTTGTCATGTCCATATCCGCAGTCTCCAACAAGTCTATTAAGTACCATATTCCAGCACTTAGAAAATTGGCGTCAGTAATTATGAAACTTCATGGGTGTTAAACGTCGTGGCAAGTGGAGTTACTCATGTGTTCTATAATACCGGCAAGTATTGTCTTACTGCAAGACAAAAGTTTGACCGGCATGTTGATTTAGTAGTTAGTGACCCTGACTGCTATGCCGGAGGTCGTGGGTTCGTTTTTCACCCAGGACAAATGTTTGTGTAATGAGCACGATCATTTGTTCTGTGTCTGGGTGTAATTTATCTATAATATGTATGTAATTAGAAATATAAAAGTATGTTTATCAGCTGTTTAGTACCCATAACACAAGCTCTTAGCTTAGTTTGGGACTAGAAGGCGTTGTGTGAAAAAGTTGTGGAATATTTATTATTATATTATTATTCTTGTCATGGAGAAATGGTTCGTTCGATGTTGTTAAACTATGTCTTCGTCTCTTTATATGAATATGAGTACCATGCAAGTTAAATAGAATACCTACATGAGACCTTAACTGTCTGGCGGTTTTGAGTACTTTTATGTGACCTATGCAAATGACTGGCAGATAGCAATTTTGACTATTGGGCAGCTAATACCATGAAAAATAACGCGAAGAAAGAAAAATGATAGGTTAAGGGAAAATTAAATAATTGAGATTTTTTTTGCTTTGCTAAACAAACATATTTATTTCGTTTCAGTTTTTATTCAGAATTTTTATTTTTTGAGAACGCCTAATCATTTCCAATTCTTGTGAACATTTTTCTATTAGATCGTCTTGTTTACAGCAAGATCACTGCCGCGAATTAACTAAAAAAAATACAAAACATATATATTTTTTTAAAATTATTATTTCCGTCTATGAAATTAAGCAAAGATTTCCCTCATTTCGATATGTGCACTTTATACTAACTGACATAGTATAATTATTAGTCACTTATCCACGAAATGACCGCGATAAGCGTAGCCTTCGATCGACTCGTTCCATTCTGTTACGATTTAGCCTAATAATAACTGCATCTACTCATAAAAATATAATAACATTAGCGACTGGTCCTTCCAGACGCACGTTGGTACTGTAAATGCACAATTTGGTGCACAATCATATTTCCCTGCGGTCCTCATATAGACAATGTAATCGAGGTTTGGACATCGTCTCGATTGCTTTAGTGCATTCGATTGTGTGATAACATTTATTACCTATGGGAGTGGAGGCATTGATTGCTTTTTATTGTACATCTGAATGCATCTTTTGTATTGAGACTTTTGTAATGTTTAGCTCAACATGTGGATAATCTTTCCCAAACGCACTGACTTATTTGGTCCACTCATAACAGTCTTTTCTCAAAAGACCATTTCAGAGTAATCTGCATGGTTCTTACGTGATCTGACCAAGATAATATCTGGACTTTAAAAGAGACTGTGACCTCTGAGTTTGAGTGAAACATCGACCTTACCATCTAGTTAAAAGGTACAAAGTGTTTGTTTGACTGGCCTGTTGGTCTAGCAGTTAGTGACCCTGACTGCTATGCCGGAGGTCGTGGGTTCGATTCCTACCCATGACAAATGTTTGTGTGATGAGCACGATCATTTGTTCTGTGTCTGGGTGTAATTTATCTATAATATGTATGTATTTAGAAATATATAAGTATGTTTATCAGCTGTTTAGTACCCATAACACAAGCTCTTAGCTTAGCTTGGGACTAGATGGCGTTGTGTGAAAAGTTGTGGAATATTTATTTATTTATTTATTTGTATGAACTTATTTACAGAAACAAATATGATTAGATTTGACAAAACAAAACAATAGCACCCTCAAAAGATAACACTGTAGTCCGTGTGTTTGAACGTAAGGTCTCTTTTTTATAAAGAGGTAAGTACAAGGTAAATTATACGAAGGTCTACAGTTTCTAGAACTAGTGAAAGTTTAATCTTCGATGTCTACGCATTCTAAATTTAATGTGCTGATGATTATTTCACTTCACTTCAAAGTTGGCAAGAAGGTCAAAGAATGTTAAAGAGAAATAAAAAAATAAAGAAAGAAAACACAAGTTTTATTTCCACAAAAAATCTATGTGCACCATTCATTGTACATGCCGTTTGGAAGCTACACTATCCCCGGATGACATAGGCTGCTTTTTATCCCCACATTCCCACGGGAATGAGAACTACACGGGTAAAATCCGCTGGTATATGTATATAAGAAGAAAACATCAATCGTTGCCATCTTCATGATCGTGTTCTCAAAAAAGGAATCGGCCAGTTTATTCTCTGTTCTCTCCATACTTCAGTATTCATCCTTCGTAAAATCATCTTATACACAGAAGTTAAATTCATTTTCTTTTACGAGTTTACCATTTAGTTTTTATGAGTTCTTGCCGAAGTTTTTGATCTGTTTAAGCGTCGGTTCGTTCCTTGGATTTTGACGAATCCTTATATCATAAATACCAGTTCTTTGTTCATGTTATTGTTGTAGAATCATTATATTATACATACATAAACTCACGCTTTTTTCCAATGGAGGTGGGCAGAAACTATAGAGATTAAGAAATTAAGACAATATAATATTTATTTGGGACACGCACAGGAATATAACAGCAAAAACTAAAACTAACACATTAAATACCCGAAAGACCTGTGCCAGGACAAAAGACCTACCTCAGCACGATGCCACGGTATTTAAAAAAAAAAAAAATACCGAAAAATAATAAATACCGCAGTGCTGTTATTCTGATGGGGCCCGCTGTAATGCCATTAATACACTTGGTGTACATTAATACACTAGGAGCCTAAAAACATAAAAAAAAACTATTTTCTATTAACTTATGACATGGATTACATAAAAGAAAAGCTAATTCATTATTGTATATCGTAATGGCCTTATGGGTGAAATCTCGTCTGCGCATTAAAAATAACAAAATTAAGTACATTTTCCGATTTCTTATCAGATTACGCTATACTATTGTGCATACTATATAGCATAGCGTTCCTTTGCCCTGCAGTGGGACAGTAACTAGTATTATATTAGAATAGAATACTCTGTCTATTGTACCAATAAAAACATATAAATTATAATAATTATAAGGGCTAAATAAGGTGATACATTCTTTCTTCAAAATGCTTTTCCAGACTTTGCCCTGCATCGTGAGACTCGCATTATAAATTAATACAATCTTACGTCTGGACTTTAAAAGAGACCATGACCCCTGAGTTTCTTTCGGCATTACTTCTCAGGGATCAGTCACTTTGGAAATGCCATTTAGTTTTTAAAAAATGTCAAGTAAAAGAATCTGAGAAGATCTACTTACAGAAATAAATATAATTTCATTTCATTACAATGAACGGTCGTATCGCTAAAAGCGATATCTTACAGACAACCTTTGGATGGACTTAATAGTAAATAAAGGAGAAAAGATAGGTAGGTAGTTTGTGGTGTACTATTTACATAAATATATACCATACATCACTATTTTAATAAATGTATTAAAAAGTATAATGAAGAAAAACTACAATACATAAAATACTAGTAATTTTTGTAGCGTAGTCTGAAAACAGCTAAACTCAGTGCAACCGGGGCTTAAAGAAACCACTTTCTGAGATACAGACAGAGATTCTCCTTTAAAATGGCACATAACACTACAATCTAGTTCCACTAACACAAGTGAAAAAGCATGGTCGCGTGCTTAGCACCAGTTAGATCTCACTCCACCCGTGAATACTAGGGCTCTAGTGAACCGCGTAAACTTTACGTTATCGCGCCGTGATCGCCGCGTGATCGCTGCGTGATCCAGACCGTATCGCACTAAGTTACCAAGTTAGCCGACTCGATTTAATTTATCTCTCAATCTTAATTCATTGGTGTCTTTAATTGAATCTTTTATCTTTTTGAGGAGACAGAGTGGGATCGTCGTTTCAGTGAAGAGTTGATTTGTTATTTACAAGTTTAAATAAAGAGAGGAGCTTGTGGCTAAATCATAACGGGTCGGTCGAAGGTTAAGCTACACTTGGCGAGGTCGGCCCGTGGATGGGTGACCATTAATTGTAATGATACAGTCAGTTCAGTCTTGATATGTATATCAAGACTCGTCGGTGCCTCGAAAAATATGTCAAGCCGCAATATTCAAACGCAGGTAGCGTTTGAATATTGCATGTATCTTGTGCAAAATTATGTTAGTATAAAAAAAAATACTGTAACCAGCTTAGCTGTTGCGTATCTCAAAGTGTTCAACGATAAACTGCTAGAGGAGCTAGTTTCGTATTGGATATCATCAGTATTTATCTAGGATGACGTTATGCGCAGTCTGAGAGATGTGACGAAGCCCAAAGTACCCCGTCTATAATACGTCACCGTAAGGGTCATACTACACGGGCGGTTTTCCTGCCGCGGTTCACAGGCGGGAGAAATACGACCGCCGCATGCAAACCGCCGCTGATAACCGGCGCATTAAACTACACAGGCGGTTTCCTGCTATTGCCTACGTCATTCTGCGTGGGATATTAGCGCTCGCTCGTCGTTCGTGCGCTTGCGTGTGAAGACGTTCTATACGGAGACAGCGATAAAACGCGTCTCGTGTAGTTAAATGGTCTGCGGTAGCTTTGTCGGATTCCCGCAGCGGGAGAGCCGCCCGTGTAGTTTGACCCTAAACTTAAGTCCACTTAAAATGCAATACCATTTTATTTGTAGATTCTCAGTTGTCATCGAAATTCGGTGTGCAACTGGATACCAGTTAGTCACTGACGATGAAAATATAAAGCTAATAGCCCTCCTTGAAGTATAAACACACACACACACACGCCAGCACATCAATTTACCCCAATGTGTCAAATTTCCCCAATTGAATATGAACCTTATTTTGTTTGCCATAAAGTTGAAAAAGGATCAAAGAAATATGACACTTTTGGGTAACTTTGTACTGGTGTCTGTACAATCGTGTCAGATTGTTGCGGTACAGAAAGTACCGACAAGGAAGGAAGTAAATCATCTTCTTAAGACAGATGGCTACACATTTACCGCGGTCGACGCATGCTACAGGAGACAAATATCTGTAGCCCCGCGTTCAAGAACAAGAGTTCTTCATATTGTGTCTGCTATTTTAGTTCTATGTTTACATCCAATTTATTGAGGCTTGTTTTTTACAAAACTAGATAAAGAGGTGAACTAAATTAAAATAAAACTGTGTCCATGTTTTACGTAGAGCGATTACCTGCACTACCTATTTCACCCAGTGGCTTGGAAACACAATACCCCCAGTTAAATGGGCTATTTGACAATTTTTTTTCTTTTTTCACGTACTTAATCAAAAAATAACGGCGATACATCGAGTCAAAATGTCGCATGCCGTCACTAGCCAGTACAGTTTATACTAGATAATGACGTTACAAGCCCCCTCTCCTCAACTTCAATGCGTATTATCTAAGCAGTTTTCCATGAATTTGGAAAAGAAAAAAATACGTATTGAATATTTTCTTGTAATCTAGATGAAGGACTTAAAACTTAAATTTTGTCAAATACCCGATTGGTCAGACTGTCGAAGTTCTAAACTACCGTAACGAATGTAAAAGATTTACAAATGAAAGCCAGGGCCAAATATTTAACCTGCTTTCGAAGACATGGAGAAGTCAGTTCAACCATCCACGAACTGACAATTGCAAGCGTAGCGTAACTTTCGACCAACCCAGTGGCAGTTCAAGTTCAACCTAATTGTACAAACCAATAGTTCAACCTATGGTTCAACCTAATTGTTCAACCTGATTGATCAACTTAATTGTTTAACCTTTTTGTTCAACCTAATTGTTCAACCTAGTTGTTCAACCTTATTGTAGTTTTCGTCTATAAAATAGTGGCTTAAGAAATTGTTAGTGGTAGGACACTGATATCTAAGATACAGGGACACCTGGGACACCTAGGGTTAAGGGATCCGGAATCTGTAGTACCTCTAAAAACTCTTTTCTGGAATGTACATTTTATCTTATATAACTACCCTGTTTTATGTAGGTAAAAATTTGATGCGTTAGTTAGCCATTTGCATAGCGCAATAGCATTTACCCACAAGACCTGCCGCTTTAAAAAGTATATATAAAGGTAGACTTGCAAAAACTATTTCTCCGCTGCCATAAGTTCCTATAATAATTCAAACCTGGCACGCGCTTGGCCAATTTTTCTTTTACCCCGTGTCAGCTGAGAAACATGGCTGGGAGTATATCAAATAGATGTGCTATGTTCCTATAGGTACGAGTACGATATTTATTATATCGGTAGTAATATCACGTAAATATGTAGTAATAACTATGGATATATTGTGTGAAAGATGAAAATAATGATGATATTATTTGTTAAACATTTTTTTTTCGTTTTATTTTTAATTAGCAACCGGCAGTGTCATATTTTTGATAGCGAACAGGCTTGATTGTGTGTTTGTAAACCATTGCTGCAAGGTTTCAGCTGGTCCTGTCTCCTTCCATCAATGATGTCACAACCTGTTTTTGTTTTTGTCTTTGTATAACATTACTATTTTGTTATTACATTGTTACTAACACTATCGAGTCTTGTTGCTTGAATAAAAAATGTTATTATTGAATACGCTAAGAGATTGACAGCTGATCTCTCAAATCAAATCAGTAGGTAGTCATTTTTTCTAAAATGGCACCAATATGTAAAATATGAGATGCTTGGTGACGACCTTTAAGGCAGTGCTTTAGACCAATCAAGGCAATCAAGGTGCAACCACTGACGCGCGGCCTAATTGTAGAAACGATATGAAATTGTCAAGACAAGTCTCGCTTGCTCCTTTATAACATGACAACAACAAATATGTTTATATTTCTCCTCTTATAGATATATCGGCTCCCCCGCGGGCCTCCTTCACCATCGAATATTAATTCTTCAGTTTGTTTTGACATTACATTTAGTACAGTCACATTAGAAATACGTTCATCATCTTTAGGATTTATTTTTGTTTGCTCTGTGCATGATAGAATCTGTGTTGGTAGCTCAGTATTCTCAATATGTCAATGTGACACTCAGTTGACAATTGAAAAATTGACAGTGACACTGACAGCTAAATAAAACACGTAACATTAAAACGGCCAGTCCGTTAAAAAGGTTTTAAGTTTATGTCAAGAAGCCATCGGGTAAAAGTATCTGCAATTTTGAACTTTGTTTTGAAGTGATTAAATATAGTTTATCCATGAAGTAGTCTGCTCAATACCATACCTATACAAAGTGTGTGTCCTGAATAGAATATGCAATATGGGTAGGCCTGCTGATTTGATAAAGGAAATATTATGAAAGATTGTATACACTCGACTGTACTTTTTCTTTACATTTCATAATGTTTGATAGGAATATTAAGTAGGCTTGCCTTGCAAAGTGAACGAGGATTATATTTGCCAATGAATCGATATGTAAGGCCATACAAAGGTCGAGAGACTTATGTATTTTACTTTTAAATGAAAACAGATATAATTTTGTTGTTTACGTTTATCATGTGAAAATGAAATGAAAATATTTTATGTGTCTGTATTTTTATTTGTGTTCTTGATTTTATTGTTGTTTTATATGGGTTACAGGCCTGAAGTAAATGAATTATTATTATTATTTTTGCTAACATCATCTGCCTTGTGTTTTCCAAGTATGTTAGGATCAGCCTCTATTCTAGTTATCAGACTATTCTACATATTATAAACCGTATCTGACCGATATACTGAAGACGTCCAATACCATCATGCGGCAATCGGAATGTCTGAGAGATATTTTTTGTCGGCATGAGAAGCCGAGTTAGAGGCCCATGTGAGGCATAAAAAACTCTGATACTAAATGCTGATGATTATATTTATTTCTTTATGTTGTTTTTTACAAACACTTATACGTATCATTTTTTGTCATAACTAGTGAGGTAAGGTCGATGTTTCACTATCTGACTACTCAGAAAAGAAACACAGAAAGAAACTCAGAGGAGATGCCTCTGAGTTTCTTTCGGTGTTTCTTTACCTCATGGAGGTATGAGGAACAAGGTGTAAAGTTCCCCATCCACCATTGAAAAGGGAGGATCCTCCGACCAGACGGGTGTTGTGTCTGGTGGGCTAACTACTGCCCGACAGTTGTAGTTAAGAACTTGTATACGTTCAAAGCGCGCGGATAACTCTGATACCGCGATGTAGGATATCGGTAATTGGTTCGTATGTGGCGAGATAGATGTCACTACAATATCTTTTAAATTCCAGACATTATCTTGAACTGCCTTGTTGGTCTGGTGGTCGCAAGCGCTACTGCTAAGCATGAGATCTTGGGTTAGATCCCGAGTCGAGAAAAATTGTTATTAAGTTTTCCCATCTGGAATTTCTCAGTAGCAACCCAGAGTCTGGATTTGTCCTCAATTGAAGGCAAAAGGCTAGCCCTCTATCACATGGGTCTTATGCACAACTGGCGAATTGTGGGTGTACTACCAGGTACATATGTGCCTTCCCCTTTGGGGATTATAGGCGTGATTTTAGGTTAGGCTTATGTTATTATCTTGGTCAGATTATTTGGAAATCATGCAGATTACTGTCTGAAAAGGTATTTTAAGGAAAGAACCGCACAGATATAAGTGGACCTGTCCAGTTGTGTACGCATTTGCCAGTAATCGTGACCTCAACTCGGAACTTAGGAGTTCAGTCTTTAGTTTTTAATCTTTTCTTGTTTTTCTTTATCCGTTTTGTCTTCTTTTGTTTTTTGTTCTGTGCCTCCAAATAAAATATTTTCTTTCTTTTCTTTCTTTCAACTAGTTTAGTCACTAACCATACTATAAAGATTAAGGTTCCATCTCGAGAAACTCTTCTTCTCCTCCAACTTGCACCACAGCAACCAATCTTCAACAGATGTGCATACGTCGAACAATTTATTTAACAATCCCGTAACCACCTTAGTATCGTGGCGATAGTTCGAGCGTTGTATCGCAGGCTTTATGTGTCAGAAACTTGTTAGAGTGACCACAGAGTCTATAGAATAGGGTTGTCCTACTGACCTTATTAAGTTTGTGACGGTAAGATGTTACTAAAACTTTAAGCTTTTAGGGTGATGTACTTTTTAATTGTTCTTTTTTTTCAAAGTTTACTTGTCAATCACCAGTTCAATCCTTCAACTAAGCCAAATATGCAACTTCTTGCTTTAAACCCTCCTTAGACATCCACAAATACTTCAAGACCATTGAATTTATCTTTTCTAATTCAATGTTCAAGCCCTAAAATAGCCAAATTTGAGTGAGATTAGCAAACAATAATAACAAACAATTTTTTATATATAGAAAATACAGCATTTTTTTATAGAAGATAGCCGTGACTGTAAGCTACTTTTTTTTTGAGGGGTGTTAAATCCTCATTGATATCCCCCGCCGCTGAGGGCTGAGGGGTCTGTCAGACTCTTACTGACTAAAAACCAACTGATCATGTTCCTTCTCACACCTGCGCTGGGGGTCAGGGTAACAGAAGATACTTCCGTGACCCCCAATCGTTGTATACTACTTGCCCCAAAAAAACAATACATTTTATACGATATACATTTTAAACAATTTTTTTTTTATACTTTGCAGAGTGTCTTTTTTCAGAAGTCTGGTTTTAGTTTTTAAACTACCTATTTCTTAATTATTATGGGAATTGAGCTTCATAAGACATTTGTAATTAATAATGAATTTGTTATTTTCCGCAGTCTAATTTCTTGGTGACCGATTAAAACAACCGACTAGTTCCTCTGGCTTGCCACAGTTGCAGGCGAGTTCAAAGCTCAGCTCTTCATCACAAGATATACGCGTCACCTTGACTATGTGTGGGTCCCAGTGCTTAATCAATTTGGACTAAGAGATGGGCTTTAGCGATTGAATTTACGCAAACCCGATTGGTGGTGTTCTTCAGAAAGGTTAGTTGTAGTTTCGGCAACCGGCGGGCGTGTCTGACCAGATATTGTATAAGCGAAAAGAAGGTAAAAGAAGTATGTCGCGTAGTATGTGACGAACTGTAGTTTCTGCCTACCTTATAGCCAAAGAGATTTAAAAGACTATAGAGCGGGCATGTCAAGGAAATGTCATAGAAAAACTTTGATCCCATGTCTCAGTAACGCCATCTAGAATAATATATGATTATTGGAGCGGCAGCGGAGTGTACTAAAAAAAACTCATTGACTCGTGTCCGGCAGGACACACTTTTTCGGACGAAAATTTTGTTTGTGATGTCCGGTCTATAGGTATTGAATGTCTTTGCTTATAGCTATCTGCTAAGATTCTTGAAAGTCGGTGGTAGAAAATAGATAACACAAACAAAACAGCTAAAGCCACAGGCTTCCGAATATAGAACTAACTTTATAGTTTTTAAAAATTCTTTTGTTTTATATTTTTATAAAATTTATTTATTAACTGAAGTTAAATTAAGTTTGTTGTTGTTTAAACATGGTGTACATTGCGTGCAAGATAATAGTTATATTATAAATAGTTCCTACAAATGTTCAGCCGCCTAAAGTGGCGTATTTACAAATTGTTAGGAAGAGATGGTGCATAAACTCTGATAATATTAATCATAATTCATTGAAGATCATAACAATATTCGTAAAGCATATTTTTTTTAGATACAATTCAATATCAAAGTAGTAATGAGACATAATAAACCCACCAAAACATTTTCATGTAAAATGTTGCCAATACGACCACATAAGGTTTGCCCTGTGAAAAAGATATCAGATCTCATGTAGAGCCAATCTTCTGAATCTCCACGGCCTAACCTACCGACCCTAACTTCACAAATTCTACATATCAGTATAAATGTATATATGTGTTGTTATGTTGTATAACGGTCCGGTCCAGGTCCGGTTTGTCCATTCAACTTCGATTGTATGATGATCGAAACAAGGAGTTCAGGTCAGTGAAAGATTTCTGTGTTCCTCCTACAAGAGTAGGATAGAATTTTATTTGTAAGAATATGGTTTTACATGCAGGTATGGTGTTTATATTTTTAAGTTCTCTACGCTGTTCCATAACATAAGGGTGTACAAATATGTATACCAAGTAGCAGCCCCGTAGTCTAAATTTGTTCTAAAACTCCTTACAGCTCGTTACTGCCCCTCCAAACTGCTTCCTGCTATCAGCTTATACTCTAAGCCGCTTCGTTAAGACGCAGCATAAAATCTAATCCAGGGGTACACGTCCTGAGGCAATCTGACTTGAGAGGAACTTAATTCCGTACTAATTCCAAGTCAGTTTTGCTGGGAATTGAATCGAAATGCCTACGTGAGTGGCTGGAGGCGTGCTTAATGATCACTTCGATACAACTGTGCGACGGTTGCTTACTAAGTAAGCATAAAGAATTTCGCAATGACTATTACAGTAACAATAGAATTTGCGAAAGTGTACATGGCGATTCCCAATGGGAGAAGTTTAGGGGCATGTAGCTAGCAAAACAGGTAAGGATCCAGACGGCTAACATACAATTTATTAGATTTAAAATTGAATACTTTGTATTGTACAGCTTCTATAATACCGGGACTTTAGGTTGTTTATTTTTTTCCCGTCACAACTCTCGGGTAGGCAGGTTTAAACTGGAAAATGGATACTAGTAACTTGCACCGGTCTGGTGAACGAAAGTTAAATAAAAATTAAGATTTCAGACAAATTCCATACCAATCGAAAATTGGTAGGTACCTATGGTATTTTTCCATTAACCAAACCGGTGAACAATTAATATTTTTTTAAATGATTAATTAATCCTGGACTGATTTTTTTAGGCATACCATATTTATAGACATATTAAATTTAATATAAAATTTGATGTGATTTGATTTTGAGAGATCCTGAAGGCCAATTCCCATAGATCGTCGTAAATTAATCTTGTCGCAATCTCATCTCAACGACAATAAATGTCAAAAACTTTTCCAAAATGTAGGGAAATTAGACGTATTTTTGACAGATTGAGACTGACATTAGAATTTAAATATTCTTATAATGGTACTAGCTGATGCCCGCGGCTTTGCCCGCATGGATGTCGGTTATCGCACCCAGCTCCCAGAAGTCACTCTAAAAAGTCACTTTTGTCACCAGTTACGTTTATCTTACAACAGCCACTTATTTTTCTCGAAAATTCTCAATGTACAGTTTTTCTTTCGTTACTGTTTTATTACATGTATAGATTGTCACTCTGATGTGAACTTTAGCCTATTGTAATTTTTTTATGCCAAAGAAATATTGACTATCTGCCAATGTCTGAAGTGCATTGAGAAGTATCTTATAATTACAACATTTATTTAGCACTTACATCAAGACTCATCAAGCTGTTTAGCTTGATGAGTCTTGATACCTCGTGTAACAGGTAGAATACTAAGCACTAATTACGGCATTTATTATTACGACATCAGAAATAAGAAGCCTAAGTAATTAGGAACACATTTTTTTTCCCTCCCTAATGTCCAGGGCTCTAACGATCTATGATTACAGAAGTTCAACTTTTTAATCACATGAAAAAGAAAAGCGGCCACATTGCTTTAATTGTTGTTTTCTGTTTTACAGGGGGAAATGGAGGGTAGATGGTAGAATTTCTATACGGTAGGAAATTGTGGTATGTAAACTACCATTCTACCATTTATTCTTTTTTTTCGTATGGTAGCTAAATTATTTAGATTGTATGGTCATTGTTTTCTATATATTAAATTAGCTACCGCAGCAAACTTCTTTCTGCATTAGAATTATTTGAAATCGTTTTTTCATTAAAGCACCAGGGAGGTATAATTTAAGGCATTTATCGAATAAAGTCCAATATTTATCGACTTTTTGACAATTTTCCAATATTTTTATCTCTTTATTCTGCTATTCGGGACAGAGATAAATCCAACATCAGAACCATAAAAATCGGTCCAGCCGTTCACGAGTTATAAGTGTTCGAACAAACGAAACTTTGTTTTATATATAATACTTTATGATATATAATAAAATATTGAATTTCGATTCTCGGTTCAGGTGTAGGTACTGGTTTAGAAAACTGTGAATGCATTTTTATTTTATTTCAACAAGTTCTATTAAATGTTTTCTTTACGTAAAAAAGTCTATCGTAAGAATTTAAAGTGATCTGTAGAGTCCATTGTTTTTTTCTAGTCTGTAATAAATGTTTTAATGTAATGACTTGTGAAAATTATTTTAACTCAACGTCTCAATATCCCTACACCACTGTTTACCCTAGAAAGTTAAAAGGCGTGAGGATACAACAGGCAGGCGCCTTGCGGCTCCTTTCGCCATTCTATTTAGATAGTGTCGGTCAAACGTTCGTTTCTCAGAAGATTTACGAACGTGCATCAGCTGTAAATGTATTTATTTGTATTTGTAAAAATGTAACTTGGTCCGTATTTGTATTTGTGGAAATGTAGCTTAATATTCTCAAGAAATCATGGAAAATAAGTTGCATTATTCTTACACAGAATCATGGCAACTATTGCACAAAAAAAACGATTTGTAATGTTAACATTAATAATATTATTAAGAGGAAACATTACATTAGTTTTTTTGTATATTTCTATGTTTGTCAAGATTTAGCTCAAAAACTACTTAACCGATTTTGGAAAAAAATGGCGTAGTTCTAGTGTACAATAAAGTTCAAGAGTCTGTTGACTTGAATCTAATTTATGAAACAGTTTTTGAGTAAGGTTATTATACACACAGCCAGTTATCTAAAATCAGTCCAGTAATATAATTGCTTTGTCCTAAATTACTGATTGACAGATCAACGCACAGCAGCCTTTACCGCTGGCCGTAAAGACCTGAAGCTTGAAGGGTGTATTTAGTGTATGACGGAATTTCCGGAATTCTACTCCTAAGGGGTCAAAAACGGGGGCAAAGTTTGTATGATTGATGAACGTGATTCCTATACAGACATTATTGGTGTTGTCCGTTAAGAAGGTCAGATGCGTAATACTCATAATTGGCGTATGTGTATGACCGCTTCCAACGAGTCACACTGTGACTGTGTGACTCGTTGGGAACAATCGTGTATGACTACATGTATGAATCGTAGTAGAGGGCGTTCTGTGATTTCTGCCTACTTCCATGGGCAAAAGGCGTAAGTTTATGTACTCAAATTGATATATAATAATATATGGCACAAACGGATATCCCATTTTACTTGGGTTACTTCCCATAATCCCACGAAAACATTCCTCTTCGCGGACACTTTAATATCCGCGACTCAATAAATACTGCTTCGTTGGTAGTAGCGAGACTTAGCCAAGATTACCCGGCGATTGATTAATGTACTTACAACTTGTATCGTCTATGAATGTTGGAGAAATAGAATATTTATTTTATACCAGCTCCTACTCGCATCTTTGCCCGCCTAACAAGTAACTTTCCCAAGATTATCTTAAGGATTACAAGCTAAAAAGTAACCTGTGTGTAAGTCCAGGTCTATTTATGTGCCGATATTCATCTAAGTCGTGTGAGTGTCGTGCTTGTATGTTTTTATTATTATTATTATAATTTTATGCGAAAGAGTGTACACCTTTAAGGGGCCGTGCCTGAAATCGACTGATTTTGATCAACTTTAATCATTATTTGTGAGAAAGAGAAGAAGAATTTATACAATCCTATTTGTGATTTGAAAAGACGAGTTCCTTGCTTTGCATGTTGAGGAATTAAATTTTGGAAATAAATTACGTATTCATGGAAAATCACTAAAATTCACCCACATGTTTTCCAAAAAATGACGCGAGACTGACGTTTGATCATTTAGTTACAAGAAACTACAATAGAAATGAAAATTAAAAAATCTTCCCTACACCAGTATATAGTCTACTTGCACGTGAGGGAACCACTTTCATAATTTATACAACAACATACGGAAAAAAAAAATTCAATGTCGTTACTTTCCGGAAATTTCAAGACTAATCAGTATTTTTTTTTCTATTGTTTGAATCACTTTTAAGAAATTTTAAAAGTAACATATTAATCTTCAGTTTATTATATATTCGTACTATTTATTAACTTGTGTACTTTAGCATGTGTACCAACATAGTCAACAAATATGTATACACAAACATTCCGGAGATTTATTTCTCAACCGTCTTAATTTACTAAGAAACTCAAAATATGATATAAAATATCAAAACAGTTTAAGCGATCACTACGCTCGAGCTTTACGCGTGTGTTCGTGAACGGTACACACAAATATAGCATCGCAATAATGTTACCTAAACTCCAACGAGCGAATTTTATGTACGGCCCCTTAAGGTAGATAATTTGAGGAACTTTTTTTCTTTTTTTTTATATAAGATCTCATGTACCATTAATCACACTAATAAATGAATTTATGTTTTTTTTTTTTAATGTAAGTTTATCTGGAAGTAAAACATAATGAACTTGCACAAATAGCTCGATTTTAAAGTGTACCTAAACGGTAGCGCAGCTTCAACGACCATTAGACCAGATACAAGATATTGCAGATACAGTACAAAATTCAACAACCCATCGCTTAACCACTGCGTCGAACATGGCGTAGAATGTTTTCAAATCATTTAAAATATAGCTCAAGCTATATAAGAGCACAAATTTACACACCACAATCCAGATTCATAACCCGTCCTCTGCCGTAGTGGGGTAATAAATAGCTAGCAAGTCCCCTTCCATTTCCACTCGCTGTTCCCCGATGGTATACGAGCGTTAAGATTTAAATACTTACAAGACTTCCTGCGAGCTGGTTGGTTCGTATTTATTTAGTTTCAACTCTTCAGACACTCATTTGAGATAGCGCCATTCACACGTCAGCTGCATTTACAGGTGAACATGTGGGGCTTTTAGACTAAAGGTAAATCGTTTACCTTTAAAGCTGTGGTGTTCATAGCTTAAGTTAAGTTTTTTCATCTGAAATGTATCAGTTGGGCAGTTCCCTGGAATTATGCCCTATTGATGGCAAAATACTCGTAATAGGGGATTACATGGAATTCAAACAGAAATGGCGAATTATGAGTGTACAAAATTATCCAAATTGAACTAATTACCGCAATAAATAAGTATCATATGAGTTAATCTAGGAAATGGTCTATCTATGTACTAATTTTCATCCAAATTTGTTCAACAGTTTACGTGTGATTGAGTAAGAAACATATAAACAACCAAACATCAAAAGATACAAATATTACTTTCACAAACTTTCACATTTATAATATTACTTGCAGTCCTCAAGCGGTTTCACACGCGTAGTTCCCGTTCCCGTGGGAATACAGGAATAAAAAGTAGCCTACGTCACCAGGGGATAGTGTAGCTACCCAACGGTGAATTAATTTTTCAAAATGGTCCAGCGGTTTTTAAGTTTATTCGTTACATACAAAAATACAAATCTTTTCTCTTTATAACACACATAATAGCATGATAGTAATCACCGAGGGGTAAGAAGTGTATCTTGTATTACGTTTCACCAGCTATGTTTAAGTCTCATGTAATAAGGGGTGAGTCTATTGCCAACAATCGGTCATAAATCTAGACTCCGGGCTGCTATTGAAAAATTTCAGATGGATAAACTCAATACCACTTTGCCCGACCCGCCGATCCAACCCGGCATCTCATCACTCAATCTCACCACTAGACCAACGAGACAGTCAAAACAAACCTGCAGAGGCCTAGCCATGTTACAAATTCTATTTCTATTCTATTTCTATTATAGAAAGAAAATGGCGTAATATGAATCAGCAGGCCTAGCCATATTACAAATTCTATTTCTATACTATCGTAATCGACAATAGAAAGAAAATAGCGTAGGTATATGGAATCAGTTGTTTGTCAACTGTCAAGTGTATTTTATTTTCAGCCATATTACAAATTCTACTCGTTAACACTTGAAAGTTGACAAACAGCTGTTTCCTTAAACGCCATTTTCTTTCTATTGTCGCCTTGTCGATTACGATTCTAGAAATATAATTTGTGTATTTCTAGAATCGATCTATGACTAGGCCTGCAGCTTACTTATGTTTTGGCAAATAAACTATCTTTAAAGATAAAGAAGTTTGTTTGTCAAAAAATGAGTAAGCAGTACAATAACTGGGTAATAGAAACGTCCTAACATGTTTTGCCTAAAATAGGCATACTTACATTTTTTTTAAATCGTGACTCATTTTATTCGCGATATAGTTACACAGTTTTATTGATAATTTAAATGTCAGAATTTTAGGTTTCAAGCATTTAAAAGTCATTTTTATTACAAAAAAAACATTTATCAATGAGATATTTGCTTGCTAATTTTGCTTGGCATCAAGCTTAACTTAAAGTAAATAAAACTACACACATTGAGACTGTAAACAAAACAAACAGCTTCCCATATTCGACCCAAGCAATTTGCAAGGAAGACGTCATTATACATTTTTCGTTTTCGCATTTTCTCTCGCAAATGCCATAGCAAGATACCTCCATAATTAAACCACCTGAAAGGGGTCACACGCCACTATATCGTTACACTTCTGTACGAAGGCTTAACTGAAAAAGGAGGTCTAACGGCGCTGAGGTCCGTTTGCGCAAAACGTGTCTATTATAACTACGGAACCCGACCTTCAGGGAATCATGAGTCCCCTTTTAATTTGAAAGAGAAATCGAAACCTGTATGTGTCGGCGGCCTTCGATTCAACAAAATTCCTGTTCTACCATCTCAAAGTAAGGCCGCTCTTGTTACAACGTAGAAAGATTTGTTTTCGTCTGAAAATCGATTTGGGAGTTTTACAAATTAGTTTGTTTGAGGTCACTCAATGGGAATACGTGATATAATTCGCGTTTTGCATGGAAATTTCGTTAGATACTTGTGTGTTATTTATATTTTTGTTTTTCATTGTTTTTGTATGATATTATAGGTAAGTGTAGGTAGTTATTTAACGTATGGACTTTGTATATCCATCTTAATTCAAAATGTAATTACCTATTTGCAGTTAACAGTGGGGTGTATGAAAATCCTTCCCGAAGCTTCCCTCCTTAAACATATTATTGTGCGTGTGCGTGACGCGCGGACAATAATATGTTTAAGATATTTTTAACTTATTTTGTAACATAAAATGATAAATGATAAAAAGTTTTTATTTGGAACATATAAGGTACAGACAATACAATATGAAACGATGATAGACGCTGTAGTTAAAAGAAAAACTGTGGCGCATCTATCAACGCCCACCTCCAGAAACAGATTACATAAGTCGTTCCATAACAAAATTCAACAAAATTAGAAATTAGTAAAGTAAAATAAAATAAAATATAAAGCTGTTGTCTATGTATGTTTGTAGTGTGATGCGGTGTTGGGTGAGTGCGTGTGCGTGCTTGTGTGTGTGTGTGTGTGTGTGTGTGAGTGTGTGTGTGAGTGCGTGTGTGTGCGTGTGTGATAGCGTGAAAGTATGTGTGTGTGTGATAATAATATTATGATTCGATTAGTTTTTCGGTTTCATCATAAGTCAATGCTCTCAGCCATTCAGTTAATTTCATCTTAACGGCAGTTCTTGTCATAGGGTATATTTTTATTTCCTTATTCAATTTATTATAAAGCTTAGGGCCGATGTGTCCAAAACCACGACTCACGGCAACATATCGGCTGACTTCCGTAGCACAAACTCTATCCGCACGACGCGCATTAGTAACGCACCTTGGCTCATAGTGCAACAGTCCGTGTTTTTTAGTAACTGTTTGCAGAATAAACAACTGTCTAACTGTTAGGACTTTGCAGAGGTTGAAGAGGTCTTTTGTTGGGTATCTTCTGGGTTTGCCCGCCATAACCTTTAACACCGCTCTTTGCGCTCTTTCAGCTCGCAACATAATTGTTTTGAGAGCACCACCCCACGCTGTTATACAGTATCCAAGGACTGATTGAGCCAATGCAAAGTAGATGGTAGTCAGGCAATCAAAATCTACAATTGGTCTTAGTTTTTTGAAGACGTATATTAGCCTCCTCACACGGCCCACAATATAGTCTATCTGAGTGTTCCATTTTAAATGTTTGTCGATATGCACCCCAAGATATTTAACATTGTGGACTTGTTCGATGTTAGAGCAATTACAAGTCGGAACAGTTTTGCCAGGACATGTGTGTGCTCGAATTTCGAAACCTGATGGTGGTTGACTGCCAATGCCAGGAGTGAAGGTAATAAACTTGCTTTTATTGACATTGAGTGTTAAGAGGTTAAGGGCAAGCCATTTCATGACCACCCCAAGGGAATTTTCGGCAGTTTTGCGAGACTCAGTCCAGTCCTTACCTTGGGTTAAAATGACTGTGTCATCGGCATATGCAATAATTTTGGTGTTTGGAATAGATAGTTGACACAGTTCATTAACGTAAATGAGAAAGAGGGTAGGCCCAAGCACACTCCCTTGGGGTATGCCAAAGGATAAAGCCTCCTCTGAGCTAACGTTGTGATCTATCTTTACAACCTGTCTACGGTTGGTCAAGTAGCTGCAAAAGATAAACATCACGCTTTTAATTCCTGAAGGCAGCAGCGAAATATTTTGTGTCAATAGATTTTTCTTTATCTTCTTTTCTTTTCTTTACATAAGAATCTGGCTTCACTATGTTAGTTCGGGACAAACTCTGGATATAATTAACCACTTTTGATTAAATTTGGGTTACTCTGTGTAATTTGGTCAATCTTAAAAGATATAATAGACATTATCCCCATTATTGACCTCAATATTTTTAATTGGGATTTAAAATTATATTTTACGATGACAACTTTTTAACAAATAGCAGTGTGTACATACTAGAACTACTAAGCCACAGCAACGTTATACCGTTATAGACAGTTAGTAAAAATGGCTACATTATCTAGCCGCTAGCTGTCGGTAGCTATATATTACTGGTATTCTGTATATTGAGTGTGCTAGCTAACATGTAGTGAATAACTTATTTTATAATTATAGCTTATTGTACTGTGTAAATTCAAGTTCTTCTAACTCATCAGATGTCTGTCTAAACGTCTGATGAGTCAGATAAAGTAACGGTCAGTATAAACTGACCTCTCACTGTATGAATATAATAGATAATAATAATAATCCACGACCATTACCACTCAACGCCATCTAGTCCCAAGCTAAGCAGAGCTTGTGTTATATGTGCAACGGTCAAACATACTTATGTCGTTCTGAATACATACAATTATAAATAAATAACACCCAGACACAGAACGAATGTTCGTGCTCATCACACAAACATTTGTCCTGGGTGGGAATCGAACCCACGAACAATATCAATAGCAGTCAGGGTCACTAACTACTAGAGCAACAGGCCAGTTCTGTATTAATTATTATGTATGACTAGGATAGATTTACCTTTCAGTTTCTTTTTAAAATAACCAAAATATTGTATTGTCGTAGAACGGTGATTTTTTGTCCTTTTTTATTGTCCTATCTTGCCAAACTGTATCTAATTTAAACAAGTAACATGTGGAAACGTAGTGGATTGTACATTTATTTATAGCATACTGTGTAGCCTGCAAGCCTAGCTATGTTACAAATTCTATTTCTATTCTATTGCGATAATAGAAAGAAAATGGCGTAAATGGTATCAGCTGTTTATCAACTGTCAAGTGTTAACGAGTAGAATTTGTAATATGGCTGAAAATGAAATACACTTGACAGTTGACAAACAGCTGATTCCAAATACGCCATTTTCTTTCTATTGTCGCCTTAACTATTACGATAATAGAAATAGAATTTGTAATATGTGTATGTGTTTTGTTTTGTGTACCTATTTGTTTCTGGTTTTGGTATATTTGTATTTGTATTTGTTTTTTTTTGTTTTTACCCTGTTGCACCTACCTTGTCCTTTCTCTGCACCACCTTAAAGTAGACTGGTAGAAAATGCCTAAGGCATTAAGTCCGCCTTTGTACAGTTTTTTTTACTTGTGCATAAAGTTTTAATAAATAAAGAAATGTGGCTAGGCCTACTGACATAATATACAATGTACAGTTGTTTGTTTGTCTTCCCAAATAAAATAAATACCTAAAGAAATGAAACTCTATAAAATGCGAAATCAACATATACTGGAAATGTATAAGTAGCTTGACATGTAGCTTTGTGTACCTACATAATTATATTTATCTGCAACCTTCTTTTTCGCAGCAGCAATTTTATGAAAAACATCAATCCCATAATTACTCTCGCCAGTACAGAATGATTGATTGAGGGTCCGTCGGCTCCACTCAATGAGCCCAGAAGAGCCCTTAATTACTAATCACCTGTTCTTAACCAACACTTGTGACTTTTACGGTAAATTACCCTAATTCATCAAAATTATTTATATCGAAGCGGCGGGGCTCGCGGGTGTAATAGCCGCTGGGGCTAAGCAACGCTTAACCGGGTCGCTAGATGGATGGGTGACCCTCCATAACATAGAAACTCATCACTTCGTGCTTTAGAAAAATCCCAAAAATAAAATTTGAAAATAATGGTATTTTTTTTTATATAATATAGTTTATATAATGGGTCTACTCTTGACCTCAATCTTGTCTTGTGGTTCGAGATGAGGTCGACGATGGAACGAGCTTGCCCAAAAGAAACCTATTAACTCGCATTTTGGTACTTATAAGTTTTTTAATTACATCACTCGTAATCAATCCTATCAATTTTAAAGTTAAACGATCTTGTGGATTCATTAGTACAAGCTGAAACTGATTTTCGATTATTTTTACGTTAAGCAATTTGTATTAATTAAAAATAAATAGGTACTATTTAAATACCTGCTTTACACGGAACTCTCGGTGCATGAGTCCGACTCGCACTTGGCCGTTTTTACTAAATAATAATACAGCAAATATCCAACAAAACTAAGTTAATCTTACCATCAAACAACCATTTTCCCTTACCTCCTTATTTTCCCTTACCCGGAAATCGAACCCAAAACTTCATGCTAACAGACCTTCAAGCCACTAGACAAACAAACTGTTTTTAATTAAGTAGACTACACGATACAATATAATAAAATATCCTTAATTGTACACCATAAAAACTTACAAACAATAACTTAAAAGAGTAACTTAAAATAAATTCCACAACTTTCACACAACGCCACCCTCAAGCTAGCAGAGCTTGTTTTATGGATACTAAATAACTGATCAGCATACTTATATATTTCTAAATACATACGTATTATCAATGATATTATAAGTAAAAAGGTGTAGATAGGTTATAAGCAAACGACACGTTTAAATGTGGCTAGATAGCCACATTTAAACGTGTCGTTTGCACACACACACACACGACACGTGTCGTGTCACGTGTCGTTTGGAGACACTGAAGTCAAGTGTGGCTAGATAGCCACACTTGACTTCAGTGTCTCCGGGCCGACAACGGACGCGTGAGTGCGTTAGTGTGCCGTTTTTGAAGATCGAATGTTGTTTAGGTAACCTATCTACACCTTTTTAATATCATTGCGTATTATAGATAAATTACACCCAGGCAAAGGACTCGTGCTCAATTAACGACCTCCGGCATTGCGGCCTCCGGCGGCCACTAAGTACTAGAACATAAGGCCCAGTCGATACATATTGCGTACGATCAAGACCATACGTTAAGCCTAAGGTCTTATTGGTAAAGAGAGCAAAACGTATACAACGACCGCTGAAGTTATTTACTACAAGCTACTAAAAATAATATCAGCAGAGCTAAGTAAATAAAATACACGTAACAAAGATTCCCTTGGAGACGCAGTGGTTTATGTACGCCTGTCAACAGCGAGTTGTTTTAAGCATTATGGTTCCGTAGTCAAACGTTGTAAAATCTAAAGATAAAAATTATTAACTCGCGATCATTAGGAATGATATCTATACTAATATTATAAAGAGGAAACGTTTGATTGTTTCTTTGTTTGCATTGAATAGGCTCCGAACCTACTGGACCGATTTGAAAAAAATTCTTCCACCGTTGGGAAGCTACGCTATCCCCGGGTGACATAGACTACATTTTATCCCTGTATTCCCACGGGAACGAGAACTACGCGGGTGAAACCGCGTGGCGTCTGCTAGTTACAGATAAAGAAAGAACGGCTGTTTATCACACAGAGCTCGGTAGGACTCTTTTATCACTAAGTATTGCCTCCCAGCACTTTCTAGTGCTGACGACCGGACCGAAATATTGGAATGCAAATGAGCCTCACAAAAAAATCGGCGTTAGATACTTTTGTACTCATTAAAAGTTGGTGATAGCAATATTTAAGTAATTATGTTAGTATATTTTTTGGTGATAGCAATATTTAAGTAATTATGTTAGTATATTTTTGTATTTATTACACAGATGGAAAAATCATGGCCGAAAATGTGCATTTCCCTTTGTGGAAGCACATAACCCGATAAAAACATGGCGCTCATATAGAACTTTAAATCTTCTGTTGCATAATGTACCTATGAGTAACAGAGAAGGCACTATAAACCCATTGAATTTCTTTAAATCTACATCGTTATGTTGTTGTACGGTCAAGCAGGACAATAAAACTAAAAGGATTTGTCATCAGCCTGCGGAACCGCAAAAAGTTGCCTCATGAAAATAATATAGGGGCTCCGTCGTTCCTACGACTTCAACTAAGTCCAAGAAATGGTTCATGCTTTGCAGGATTTTCTGCTGCATTAATACACGAACGGACTCAGTACGATTTCTGCTTCTTTTGAATTACGGCACACGAGGAATGACAGCATTCGTATTTAACCCCCGACGCAAAAAGAGGGGTATTATAAGTTTGACCGCTATGTGTGTGTGTGTCTATCTGTCTGTCTGTGGCACTGTAGCGCTTAAACGGGTGAACCGATTTAGATACAGTTTCTTGCGATGGTTCTTAGACATGTTTTATCAAAGTCGGTTCAGCCGTTTCAATGTTATCAGCTCTTTTGTGTTGCGATTTTAGTTGTTTATGGGTTACTAACTTTACTTACAGACATTGATTTAAAATTTAAAATAACATTTTCCTATAGTTGAGCCATGTATTTTTATGTCACGTCGGGGTACCTCAAATATAGGTAAGTAAAGACTCATTAACTTACCCCAAACTGTCAAATTTTCCCTATTGAACATGAACCTTATACTATTTGAAATAAGGTTGGAAAACTATCAAATAAATTTGACACATTTGGGTAGCTTGATGTGCTGGGCTCTGTAAATACCTACTAGGAAGGTTCCTTACTTATGCAACATGCATAACTAAAGTGCTGCCTGCACTAGTTGGGAGCTTAGACTATGGGAGTATGTTTTTAACGTTACTGTCAACAGAGAATTCTCTATTGACAGTTACGTTAAACGTACAGAGGCCAGCACATCAAGCTACCCCAATGTGACAAAGTTCTTTGATAGTTTTTCAAATTCATTTCAAGCAAAATAAATTTCGTGCTAAATTTAGAAAAATTGTCAGTTTGGCGTAGCTTGATGTCCTGATGTAGGTAAATACATGCATACAAAAATTATAAATTAGAAAGTAACTCTGTTTGTCTGTTTATTTGTCTGTTTGTTTGCTTTTCACGACTAAACAGCTGAACGGATCGTAATAATAAAATTGGAATAAAGATAGATCATAGAAACGTATAAAAAATAATGTGGAGAAAATTCGTTGTCTTAAACATTTTTCAAATGCAGCGCCATTTTTGATGACATGACAGACACTGACAAATGCTTCCCAGTCCATGGTGACGATACTAAGTGGCAATATGTCATTTGACAAGTCTTAAGCTAAAACGAAACGACATAAAATTGATTTCGAGGCGGAGTGAAGTTTGCCGGGTTATAAACAGGGTGAAAGTGCCATCGTTGCACTACTCACACAATAAGTTCTGTACACAATATGTACACACGGCTACACATAAAACTATACATTTCCAGTTTATACTGACCTCGTTCTTAGGTAATATTTTACGATGCGAGATCAGCTTATACTGGAAATGTATAGATTTATGTGTAGCCGTGTGTAATTATGTGTACAAAACCAATTGTATCAATAGTGCAATGACGGCCCTTTCCACCTGTATAATGTATACAGGGTGTAATTTTGACCGTGGGACAAACTTCCACAGGCTGTTCTACTTCTTCTTCTTATCGTGTGGTTAGTAACTAACCTGGTGTCAGAGTTTTAATGCCGCCCATGGGCCTCTGACTTGGCATCACATGCCCTTGAGAAATATCTCTCAGGTATGCCGGTTTCCTCACGATGTTTTCCTTCACCGTTTTTTAAGCAAGTGATAATTATACAATCCGCACATGAATCCGAAAAGTCAGAGGTGTGTGCCTTGGGTTCGAACTCGAGACCTATGATTTGGCAAGCTGTTGCATACAAAAGTTTGATACCTACTCGATGAAAATGTATGAAACAGCTGTTTTTTTTTTCGCGATTTCAGAGTTGGTCCTATAGCGAAAGTTGTTCATATTCAACAGTAGAACAGCCTGTGGAAGTTTGTCCCACGGTCAAAATTACACCGCCTCCATTTTACTTAAACAACTCAAAAGGACAACAAACATATATCCAACTAATTTAAAATTAACGGCACGCAACAGCTGTTGAAAACGTTCAGGTGAACGTTTAACTAAGCATTAGACGGACGTTTAAACATTGTTTAAAGCTGTAACGAGCAATTAGGACGCAAACACATTAGGGCACCGGACCTAATGTGATGATGCTTCGTTTTGACGATTACAGAACTTGATGGTTTAATTTATATTATAGTGATATTTGTTTTTTTTCTATCGAGAATTTAAGTATGTTGGCACTATCTACCGGTAAATTCGTTCAGACTGTCGGGACCGAGAGACTGAGTTCAAACCCCAGGCGCACACCTATGACACCTTTTAACTGACTTATAAAAAGCAAGAGGTTCTCAATTCGGCTGTACTTTTTTATGTGTGATTTGAAATGATTTATTGACATTTTCTTTGTTTGAGAGGGTATATATTGACAGCCCCATTTATCCTTTCAATCGTGTCAATTAGAGACACAATAGAAAGACAATGACAGCGTGGACACCGGTGTCCTCGCGGGGTTTAATGAATCAAATAAGTAATTTGGTTTTAAATAATAATGTGCAGCCGCCAGCACGTCAAGTTACCCCATTGTGTCAAATTTCTTCGATCGTTTTTCAACTTTATGACAAACAGAATAAAGTTCATATTCAATTGCGAAAATTTTACACATTGGGGTAACTTGATGTGCTGGCGTCTGTACCTATATCAAACAAAAACAAGAAATTGAAAAATTTAATTTTATAAAGTGTTATGTGTTGGGCTATCTTTGTATGACACCGAATAAAATGTTTTATATATCTATCTATCTACAGGTCTCTAATTTAAACTCAAGGCACACAACTCTTACTTTTCAAATTCATGTGCATGTTGTATAGTTATCAATCAACACAATGATAATAACATTTTACAATTTTGCAACATAAATCCGAAAAGTCAGAGGCCTTGGGATCGAACTTAAGACCTGTCTTGCCGAGACCTTAGTGTACCAGACCAACCAAGCAGACCATCAACCAACAACCAACCGGCCAACTTTTCAGACAGTCATGTTTTGCTGGGGAATTTGTTCCGCAACCTGTTCTTCCCAGCAAAACACTAAGATGCGGCGAAAGGCGGGCTTTTTGGCGGACTGTCTTAAGTAATAATGACGTACAAAATGTGCTGATCATCAGACTTTTGATTTTTTTTTTGATTTTCTGACTTAGTAGTGTGCTCATCGTGCGGTCACTTCACTAGTATATCACTGCTTTTAAATAAAGCTAGACTATGATAAAACGTTATGAAGCAGTTAAGCTTTTATAATGCAGAAGCGCAGATTCTGGGACATTTCTCACAAGTTTAATTAATAACTAGCTATGCATAACGAGCTGTATTTCTTCAACGTCTACTGAAGTATTTAGCAGAAAATTATGGAATAATCCGCTCTTTAATAAATCCAGGGACACATATTTTAACAGCGCAAACTAACTACAGTAAAACACTGAGTTAGTTAATCTACGTTTAACTATGTTTTGCATGTTTAATAGGAGTTATAAGAACATTAAGTTAAATTGTGCATGTTTAGGTTTTGTAGAAATATGGAATTGTTCAACTTTTAGTTGATCGGAAATTATCACAAGCTTTTGTTATTATATCTTTTATTAATTTATCATGCTTTTATTTTATGTCATCATGTTATATGAATGACACCGGCTTCTGAAGCTATTTATTTTACACTTTTTTGTGTTTTCTTTCAGTTTTTTTTATGTTTTTTTTTTAAGTCGGTATTATTTTTTGCAAAAAAGTTTTTGAAGATCGAATGTTGTTAAGGTCTACAGTTTTTTACTTATAATATCATTGCTCATAGTATTTGAAATTTCTTTGTTTTGGTCAGATAATACTTTGGCCTGACTGATTTTACACCAGCCTAACTCAACAAACTATTGTGAAATAAAATGGGCACAGTAAACGCACACGTATTCAGAGCAGGTACAAAAATGCTTTTTCCAAAACATCAACTACGAATACAGGCCAAAGTAAAATGCGAGCATCCCCCGTCCCAGTTCCATCAATTCCACATCTTTTGAGCTCAAGGACTCATTTGTAAACAGTGCGCACGGATTGTTTCGCTTGTCCGGCGTCCGACCGCCCGTCCGGCCGTCCACCTGACCGCTCGCACTTCCTAATTCCAGACACTGATGTCTGCGGCGAGAGTTTTTAGGATGTGGCAAAGTCAATTAATTAATTTTGAAGTAATAATAGATTGATAAATAATTAGAAAAAGATTTCTCGCCGACTGGTCGACACTTCGCGTAACCAGAGGGCTGGCTTATTTTTTGGCTAAAGAATTAGCATTGCCATCCAACGTGGCAATGCTGCCAGTCTTCTCGGCACGTTTCCTGATGACAGCGAGTACTTTGACCCCTGAGTGTTCCAATTTTGTTTTTCCTAGAAGGGGGTTTTTGTATTTTTTTTTCTTTACTATTTTATTTGTAGCTTAAGTGTAGGTACATATTTAATTTATTTTAATTAGTTTTATTGTATTTTAGATATAAGAAAAAAATAATCAATAAGCACTCAAATTCACTAAAATCCACAGATACGAAAATTCAATCCATTATCAGGCAGTTTAATACAGTGTCAAACATTATATTAATGGAAGACATTTTATTAATGTAATTTTCTGTCTACTGTCACCCTGTCAAACTGTCATTTTATGATTCATCTAGTCTTGTAACTTGTTTCTACAAGAAAATCTTGAAACTCTATAAACTGCTGGATGATCTGAAAATCCATTTAACAACATCCCATATTAGCTTTTATCATGATTCACATAAACATGCAAAACTTCGTGTGTGTGTGCCGCAGACTGTTGAGGAGTTCTTTCATCTGGAGCCAATCTTTGGTGCAGAATGTTGCGAACCTTCACGATGCACAATATCAAAAGTATATTGGGAGATAATAGTAGCCCAACGAGCTAAACGACCAGATGGGTTGTTAAGAGTGAGGAGCCACTTAAAGGCCATATGGCCTATTATGACTGAAAATTTCATCCCATTCAATTAAACATTTTTGACGTTATTTATTTTTTCACGCTTAGCAAAAAAATCTATTGCCTTTAAGACTGAGTCAACTTGTGAAATTTTAACTTTGTAATAAAATGACACACTTCCTCAGTGTGTCAAATTCGACTTGCAAGACTTGAATTCCAATCTAATACAAGATTTGATTTGATTATCAGTAAGCTCTGTTACGAGTACAACGCGTAGATTGTTTTAATGATTCGGAAGTCATGCAACTATTCACACCATATCCACACACTGGTTAGTTGACGAAATGTCTTGCATCCCTCACAAAATTAGCCTCAATGTGGCCACAGATGTTGTCAACATAAAAAAATAGCCAACATATAGCCAGTCCATTTTAATATTAGGATTCTTACTTTAGCGTTGCATAGCCGCGTATGTTTGTATGTAACAATAAAAAACTCATTATACAAGGATTTTCGGCAACAATGGATTAAGAATTCATAAAAAGCTAAGCCCGATGTGGCTTGTCGTGAATTAAACTGTCGTGTTTGTATACCTTTGTATGTTTTCATGGAGATTAATATTTTTCTACAGACTTCCTCGTTGGTTTACTGATTGCTGATTGGTCCCCAAAGAGCTATACAGTATGTATGTATAGTATACCCACATTTGCATGCTTAGTGGTGTGATCGGTCGCCTGCCAATTCATAGGTCCCTAGCATAACCCAAATGTTCTTTCTTTGGTATTGTTCGTCAGCACGTGGAGCTCCTCAAGTTCCGAGTTGAGCTCACGATTACTCACGAATGCTTGCACTGACTGATCTGGTCCCCTCATTCTGTGTGGTTCTTTCCTCAAAAGACCATCTCAGACACTAATCTGCATGGATCTTACATGATTTGACCAAGATAATGTCTGGGCTTTAAAAGTGACCACTGAGTTTCTTTCGGTGTTTCTTCTCAGAGTAGTCAAATAGTGAAACTCCAATCTCATTTACTAAAAAAAAAATACGTGTAAAAGAGTTTGTGAAAACCTATTTACAAAAATAAATATCATTTATCATCATTTATCATTAATTATCTATGACTTTTAGGATTCATGTGCGTATTGTATTATTATCAATTATATGTAGAAGCTTGTTTGCTTGTAAGCTTGCTAGAGGAGCTTGTGGCTAAATTATAACAGCCACATGGGTCAATCGAAGGTTAAGCTACGCTTGACGAGGTCAGTCCGTGGATGGGTGACCATTTATTACATACCAAGACTCCTCCGTGCCTCAGAAAGCACGTTAAGCCGTTGCTCCCGGCTATCGTTACTTGTAGCCAGAAGTTTCAAAGTCTTGACAACCAGTTAAACCAAGGGGTATCATGTTACCCAGTTACTGGGTTGTGGAGGTCTGACAGACAATCGTTCCATATAAAATACTGGTGTTGGGGCTTCAGTGTGGTCTTCAATGAAACTCTCGGATTGAGGTATGGTGGTTTATTTTGGGGTATTAAACCTTTAACAATTAAAATATGCGGAGAGCGTAGTTGACGCGACGATGAGAAAAATTGAACAATCCATAATATGTGGGTGGAAGAATAAAAAATATTATGACACATATTAATTCCTTAGAGCGGTGCGACGCCTAAGCATTTTAAAACAGCAAAATGCAACGTATAGACTCAAACTCAAAATGTTTATTGCATTCATGTGTTGTTACTTTTAATCATATAAGTTCCAACATGAAACCCGGTTGGGGCACTGCAACATAATACATAAATTGGACAAAAACTTACATTAGGTGCTATTTAATATTAACATGATGTAATATTACATTTTATCATTTGCGTGTATTTTTTATTATGTTTTATTAATTTGTTTTTTGTGTTGTGTTTTTGTTTTTTTTTTTTTTATTTTTCCTGTACGCTGCTATTACTTTAGGCAGGCGTTAACAACTGGTATTCAGCTGCTTCCGGTTAAACTGGAAGCCGACCAAAACATAATTGGGAAAAGGCTAGGCAGATGATAATGATATGTAGAAGCTTGTTAGCAAATAGTTTTCGATGGCATGTAAAGCCAAGTCGAAGACCATCATGGATGCCAAGGAATGATATGGAATAAGGACGGATGTAGGCCAAGCCTGTGGCTTTGGTGCTTTTGTTTCATTCTAGACTAGATTCATTTTACACCCAGTGCGATTCTGGTCAAATCACCGAGTGAAAATGTAGGCGTAGTGAGAGCGAATTGAGCTGTCATTCCATACTAATGCTAGGCATTAACAGTTCAATTCACTCACGTTTTTACGGCGCGGTGACTTTTACTGAATCGACCGGCAGTTATTGTTTTTCTCATGAAGTCGGGTAGTTCTTTTTTGTATAAAAGTTAGTTTGCAATTTAGATAAATGCCTATTTTTTCCTTTATTTTGATATTATAAAACATCCTAACTTTAAACGATTTCGATGAAATTCACGCGGGACCACACGAAAAGTACCTACACGAGTACCCTCTCAACACAAATAAGGAATTTTTGAAATCGGATGTTTTATAAAATCGGTTATAATTTTTTGTCAAAAAGTTTTTTGTTGAAAAAATAATATCGAGAGACGTTTCAAAATATTGTATTGAATAGCTTACATTTCAATCTTCGAACTGGAATAGTGAAAATGCTTGTCATATTGGAACCGGGATATTGTTTACATATAAGAGTTCTACAAGTACAAATGTGGTCGATTTGTAAAATTGTTACCATTCAATTTTATACTATGGGACGTTGAAAATATTGCATGGTTTGTTTTATGTTCCAGTTTCAAGTGCTACAAACGTGCGATATTGTTGTATTAATTTAAAATTTCGTTTAATTACCGTTTCTTTCTTATAGTATGGTAAAAAAAATCGCTTAGCAAAAAGGAGAAGCTGACTGACTGACTAACTGACATAATATCAACGCACGGCCTAAAGTATAAGGGTTAGATACATGAAATTTTGCATAGGGGTTCCTTTTGTGACGTAAGGGACGACTAAGAAAGGATTTTTGACAATTCATCCCTTAAGGGGGTAAAAGGGGGGGGGGGTTGTGCAAAGTTAGTATGAAAGTTCTTTGATTTCCAAAGTTATTCAAATGTTATATTTGGGTTATAAGTTCTTAAAAAATATTGTTGCCGATATCCCTTTTTGTGAATTCAATGCTTAAGGGGGAAACACCAGGAAGTGGCAAAGGGTGGGGTATATTGGGGGACTGTCTTATGTCTTTTTGTTTTGACGTTCAAAAAATACTTTTGATTTTGATCATTTGGGCACAAATCCAGACTCCGTGCTGATACTAAGAAATTTAGTTTATTTTCGTTTGCTTATAATTGTATGATACGCACATGAATTGGAAAAATCAGAGTTGCATGCCTTTTCATGTTTCGAACTCGAGACCTTTGCACAGACATGGCAGTCCTGACTTTGACAGGCCTGTTGGTGTAGTAGTTAGTGACCCTGACTGCTATGCCGGAGGTCGTGGGTTCGATTCCCACGCAGGACAAATGTTTGTGTGTTGTGCAAGATAATTTGTTGTGTGTCTGGGTGTAATTTATCTATAATATGTAAGTATTTAGGAATATATTAAAAGTATGTTTGTCAGCTGTTTAGTACCCATAACACAAGCTCTCAATCTTAGCTTGGGACTAAATGGCGTTGTGTGAAAAGTTGTGGAATATTATTTATTTATTTATTTAAATGAAGAAGTTCCAGTTCAAATCAAGGAAACAAGTCCACCAACGCGCAACGCAGCACTGACGCGGCAGTAAAGTATGACTTCAAGAGCGTGCGAATCTATTGGGATTAGATAGTCATATAAATTAGTTGCCAGATTTACCGTTACACAGAATTAATTCCAAATCTAGAAATACAATCAAACATCTGCTTTCACAAATGCTCATACGTAATAAACAAACAATAAGCTTATCAAACATAAACATGAGTACGCACTCATAAACTGATTACATGAATTATTTATCGGGAAATAAATTGAAAAGCACAGACTATGTACAGATGAATACATACATTTGTAATCAGGTACAGTCGACAGCGCGACTTACCGCCATCTGCCTAGCGTACGTTTTCTCAACTATGCTCGGGTCAGCCCCCAGTCTAATTAGATACAGTTGTTTTTACACTGGACGCAAAAATAGTGGCGTTACAAATCTAGCTTGTGAAGTTGTGTCTCTGTGGCATTGTAGCTCCCAAAGTAATGAACCGATTTTGATGCGTTTTTTTTTGTTGTGGCAAAAGCAAAAGTAAACTGACTAAAAAGAAGCCTCCCGGTATATCACTAACCACGCAATAAGAAGAAGAAAATCTACTCTGGATTCTTTAATCACTGGGAAATACACTTTGATTTTTTCGATGCCCCAAAGTTCCCTTTTGAAACGTCAAAGTTTGCATCAGAAAAATCTCAGCGGCAGTCAAGAGTCTGGACTTGTGTCCGAACGATGACACGGTTCTTCAACTTCTTCTGGTAGGTACGCCTCTGCCTATCCCTTCGGGGATTACAGGCGTGAAGTTATGAAGAAGTGCATAAAGTAAAATTAGTCGAATTTTGACCATATCTGGCTATCACTAGTTGTATTAAATACCCATGAAGAAATATATACCTAAGATTATATTAATGTAACACGGCCATAAAACGAAAGTACTGATGTAAGTACTGTAGCTTTTAAGTGGATTACTGAAACTACATAACATGTTCATTAATATATTATGTTCTCGCGTTAATGATGATAATGTTGAGGCAATGAATTATATTACTGCTCTTTACGAAAATGTTTGGAAACAATGGAAGATTTAATATTTGGTTTTCTTAATGTTTTAACTAGTAGCTGTTTATTAATTTAGCTTCAACGTTTCTAGTTTATCATTTTGTGTTTTCGTGCCACAGACCTATAAATATACACTTGTACTAGCTGCCTCAGCAAATTTCGTTCCGCCTTTTTAAAAAAAAAAATATATATAAAAAAACAAAAACGGCACACCTGTAATCCCAGAGTTGTACCTGTAGTACACCCACATATTGCCAGTTCTGTTTAAGTCCAAAAAAAAAACAATTTTACGCCCTATTCTCAGAAACTGAACACACACCAAATTTCAAAAAATAATAATTTACCAATTATCGGAAGGGATGAAAAATGATTAAATGACTATTAAAAAATAGGGGTTGGTGATAGAAGAGTGAAATTTAGGGTTGTGAGTATTTTTTAATGTCACATTACAAAAATATAAAAAATAAAATGTTAGGGGTGGACAACCCTTATCACTTGGGGGTATGAAAACAGATAATAGCAGAATCTCAGACCTACTGAATATGCATAGAAAATTTCATAAAAATCAGTCTAGCCGTTTGTGTGTGCTAGCTAACATGTTGCAAATTATTTAATATTAATTATTGATTGAGCAGATAAACTCGAGTTCTTCTAAACATGTTGCTGGAAAGTTTGTGTCTTATTTTAATCTTGAGGTTCAAAAAGTGGTGATCACTAATCTAATTTGAATAAAAAGTGACTTTTGTTTTTTTTTTAGTTGATTTTGTGTTTTTCTAATACAAAGAAAAGTGTCATCAGTCTTCACTATGTGTCAGTTTTGTTTTCATTTATATTTTTATTTTTTTGTATTGTCGGAAGCCTTACAGACTAATAACACAATATAATTACACAAAATATAACCAAAATGCTAATTACAAGCCTCCATAGTTAAATAACAAAAAAATTACCTTATAATCTAAATAAATAAATAAATATTCCACAACTTTTCACACAACACAATTTAGTCCCAAGTTAAGCTTGAGAGCTTGTGTTATGGGTACTAAACAGCTGATAAACATACTTATATATTTCTAAATACATACATATTATAGATAAATTACACCCAGACACAGCAGCCCTCCGGCATAGCAGTCAGGGTCACTAACTACTAGACCAACAGGCCAGTCGTTCAAATATGTTTATTTTTTTTATTAAATTTAATCTTATACTAAGCTGCACAATTCTAACTTCTACATAGCAAAGAGGTTAATTAAGCGTAGGCGTAGGTGCCTCTTGTTCAAAAAATTACTTAGTTAAGAGCTGCCTTAAAGTCTTTGCATTTGTGTAGAAAAGGTCAATGATTTCCTCGCAACAAATTTCATAGAAGCTGCGACTAGCTCTTTGAAAATATGGCAATATAGATATCGCTGTAGGTACAGACGCCAGCACATCAAGTTACCCCAATGTGTCAAATTTCTTTGATCGTTTTTCAACTTTATGTTAAACAGAATAAGATTCATATTCAATTGGGAAAATTTGACACATTGGGGTAACTTGATGTGCTGGCGTCTGTACACAATTACACATAACATCATGTCGTTTGTCAACGGTCTATTTGACTCAATTTTAGTTTTTAGTCCCTCATCTAGATTACAAGAAAATATTCGACACACAAATATTTTCTTTTTTTCATTTTGATGGAAAACTGCTTAGATTATGTGCATTAAAGTTGAGGAATGGGGGCTTGTAACGTCATTAACTAGTATAAACTTAACTGGCTAGTGACGTAATGCGACATTTTGACTCGAAGTATCGCCATTAGTTTTTGATTACGTACGCGAAAAAAGGAAAAATATGTGTCGAATATTTTCTTGTAATCTAAATGATCTACTATAATATATAAAATAAATAAATATTCTACAACTTTTCACACAACGCCATTTAGTCCCAAGCTAAGCAGAGCTTGTGTTAAGGGTACTAAACAGCTGATAAACATACTTACATTTATTTCTAAATACATACATGTTATAGATATAAATTACACCCAGACACAGAACAAATGATCGTGCTCATCAAACAAACATTTGTCCTGGGTGGGAATCGAACCCACGACCTCCGGCATAGCAGTCAGGGTCACTAACTACTAGACCAACAGACCAGTCGATAATAGATTATGTGCATTAAAGTTGAGGCGAGGAGGCTTGTAACGTAATTAATTTTTTTGTCAAAGAGCCCATTCAATACACATTTTAACTCACAACGATTACAAACACGTAGGTACTTATTGAAAGCCAATTTGTAGACGCAAATCGCACCATTCCAAACTTAACTTGGGTTTACACTCGAGAAGCAAATGTGTGTGCATTTCTCAGCTACGTTCCAAACGTTCAAACTGACTGATACCCTGATCTCATGTTAGTGGGGCGACAAGTTCGGGACGCTTGAGTATTGATGACGTCACATCTGTTCGTAGCGGGTTTGACTGTATCAGGAACTTGTTGCAGATTCGAGTTTTGAATGTTGAGTTGAGAGATTAGGTATACAACCTTTTTCTTTTAATATCGTAACTTACTCGTAAATTGAATCACGTACTTAAATCAATATTATTATTATTATTTTTTTAGCTAATAATGAATATGATAATTTTAATAGCATTATTTTATTTGTATATCTTTTAATCATTTCTTCAAAGTATATGAAGACAGTTTATTAATTTATCAATGATGCCAAACTATTTTATAACAATTAACGTACTAGTATAATGTTTTAATTATCTTTTTTTATGTAATACTTTAGAATTGTCGATCTTTTAATTAATAAGAATGTTGTGCATACCTATAAGTGATGTATTTGCACAGCATTGAAAACCTGTAATTACCATCTGTTGTTGTGATTGTGAATATGTCGTTGGTGTGTCTTACTAAATAAATAAAATAAAATAAAACTAGGGTGTGAATTATTTTTCAATCACATTTATTTTTTTGTGTTGATTGCCTTGGTGTTCTAGTGGACGCAAGTGCGGTTCGATTCCAGGGTCGGGCAAAGTGTTATTGGGTTTTTCCATCTGGTATTTCTCAGTAACAGCCCGGGGTCTGGATTTGTGCCCGAAGGATGGCAATAGGCTCGCCCCACTTTAACATAACTGGCAAAATGTGGGTGGTACTACTAGGTACACCTCTGCCTTACCCCTCAAGGATTATAGGCGTGATGTCATGTTATTTTTTTATTTTAATTTTTTTTACAAAATAAGTCACTATTATTAATGTAAAACACCCTTACGTAAAATTTTTTTTTATGTAATTTATTTTTATGTTTTTTTGTTTTTGATTTATTATTTCATTTTTCACTTTTTTATTTGACTGCCATTTATTTGTTTCCTTTAACTGGTGTGAAATCTTGGTTTTGACATTTTATGTAATGTATTTTTTAATAATTGTTTAATCTGTACATGACTTGTAAGAATCCCTTATCAATAAAATACCATGACTACTATGACTACTATGACTATTTCTGTAAATAGGTTTTCACAAAACGTGGTTAAACATGCAGGTTTCTGATTGCCCATAAAACTGTCAAAGAAATACAAATGACAGTCGGGACCAACGGATTAACTTATTTATCGTGGCACGAAGAGGTCTTAGCATAGAATCAATGGCCGCTCCTTGACGGACCGATCTTGTTAAGGGTTGCTTAACCTTCTATCGGCCCGTGAGGCTGGTTTTATTTAGCCACAATCTACACGTCTAAGTGAACCTATAATAATTTGTAAATGTAAGCAAAACAATTCTACAATATTTAACGAAGCGTAAAGGCGCAATTCTCTAAATACTACAATTTACTCCAACTCAACACGATTGCCTGCGTCTTACACACGATTTAAGTTACTCTGTGGCATTGTTATTCCAAAACAGTAATGGCAGAAGGTTCAGAACTATTGTGTTAAGTCCGATCTAGCACTGTGGGATACATGTGCCCCAACATGCGAATTAATTATTTTACATTTTATTTGTTTCTGATTACGGTTGAATTTAATTTGAGAGGTTATTATAATATTTGTGTTTAATGTCGTGTCGTGAAACAATTACAAAGAATCTGCTAAACTGCAATACAATTTGTCGGCAGTTAGCTCTTGTGGAAGTAGCACCTATCTATTTGTATATAATAAACTAAGTATACAAAAAACTTAAAATAAATAAAGAACTAAATCTAACAATAAATAACTACAAAGCGTCAAAAAATTCTTCTGCTTCGCTGCCAGCTGGTAAAGTGCCTAAAAGACTGGCGGAATTGCCACGTTGAATGGCAATGCTTAGCCTCTGGCCAAAGTAGAGGCCAGCCCTTGGGTCATGGGAAACGTCAACTAAACGTTTTTTTTGTACCTAAAGTAAGTTCATATTGTTGAAGAAAAAGTATACCATAATACTACATAGAGACTATTCTTTAAACATTCTTAAAATTAAATATACGACTTGGCCTCCTCAGCGGCATCAGCTAACAGATGCCATGATGATCGTGTATTGATACATAACATTTTACCCCATAATGTTCACTAAAATGCTAAGGTACGAGTAAGTCATCATTATTTGCCTAGGCTTTTCCCAACTATGTTGTTGGGGGTCGGCTTCCAGTTTAACCGAATGCAGCTGAATACCAGTGCTTTTCAAAGGCACTTAAAGAGATTCCTTGGAGTTTTAGAATTATAACGGTAAACGATTGAAACATTTACTAGCGGAACCTTAGAAAGTTTAAGAAAACTTGACGACAATATTAAACATTTTAAAATGCAGCACCATCTCTGATGATATGACAGGTGAAAAATGTCTTCCCGGACTATTTTACGCGGCATTAAATTGATTCTAAGGCGGTACAAAAAATGCCGGGGCAGTTATTAATAAATAAAAAGTAAGGCATTTTGAAATGTAGAAAGTTACATAGGTAGAAGGATGGCGGAGAAAGGACTTAACTGTTTGGTGTTTCTGAAAATACCTTATCTTTGAATAAATATGCATTGCAGTCGTCTTTCACAAGGACGGTCCAGTGACCACTAACAATTTGAATGCACACGAAAGCAATTCGCTAAAGTAGTCTCATTTATATTCCGGAACCTAGGCCGCTTTTGTAGCTATAGAATGAATTAATGACGGTTTAGATAGGGAGGTTTTTAAGCAATGATGCCGTCCGTTGTGACACCCTAAAAGTCCCAAAAGGTGCATTTGAAAACCAACGTCAGACAGCTGCTTCTGTCTGGCATTTCCGCTGAAATGAGCCTTTTGGCGCAGCCGTGAGACATGCCATTTATTTTATATCTACTATTTTATTTTGTTATTTTCATGTTTCAACAGTGTGTGCATGTTTTACCTGTTTCTAATAAATATTATTTCTTTCTTTCTTTTTCTTTCTTTCTTTTTCTTTCTTTCTTTTTCTTTCTTTCTTTTTCTTTCTTTCTTTTTCTTTCTTTCTTTTTCTTTCTTACTTAAAGTTTTTTTCATCATTTATAACCCTTATCTTAGAATATCTTAATCATTATTAAGATATTCTATGATATTTGGCACCTATGTAGTTTTTAAAATATCTCATCATGTACCTTGCCTTTTCCCCACTATGTTAGGGTCGACTTCATCTTTTTAGGAACACTTCTTTAGGCGCGTTAAGTATTTCTGAGATAGGAAAAAATTATTGAACTATTTACCGGGCCGTAACCGACACGTTTTTTAAGTTTTATATTCTTTATTGCATAACTAAAATCTAAAATTCAATAGAACTAATTAAAATAAATGAAATATGTACACTTACCTAAACTAACTACAAATAAAATAGTAAAGAAAAAAAAAATACAAAAACTCCCTTCTAGGAAAAACAAAATCGGAACACTGCGTGCCCAGAAGACTGGCAGCATTGCCACGTTGGATGGCAATGCTAATTCTTTGGCCAAAGAATAAGCCAGCCTTCTGGTCACGCGAAGTGTCGACCAGTCGGCGAGAAATCTCCTTGAAAAGGCTGCGTGCACTCGGACCTAAGTTTTTATTTTTCACTCGAATTAAGCAACTCCCAGAGTGCCACTGTTTTTTTTTATCTTGGGGTAGAAAATCGTTATGGCTGTCCTCTGCCTTTAGTGAGCATGAGTCTGACAGACGAAGAAGATGTCTGTCAGTCTCTTACTGACTATAAGCCACCCGTATGTTCCTTTTCACATCTGTGCTGGAGGTCGCGGGAATGTACGAGTATTCTGCAACAGGGTCGACTTCTAGTTTAACCAAATGCAGATGTATAGGCCACAATCCAGAGGGATTGTGAGGGTTAGATAGCGGTTGCTCCGTGTTTTGGATTTTGTAGTAACACAAAATCCCTTGGTTAAACTGGTTGTTAGAGTTTCGGTCTTCTGACTACCCGTATTAACTGTCAAAGGTCTACAAATGACAGTCTGGACCGGGTTTAACGTGATTTACGAGACACGGAGAGTTTTGATATGAGATGAATGAACTTCCATTCACAGACCAACGTCGGCAAGTGACTTAACCTTCAATCGAATCGTGTGACTTTTATTACTGTCTCTTTTGAGTTCTTTTTTTTAGGTTCTAACGTGCATGGACGTGTCTGTATCTCACTATGTTTTCTTTCATGTTATTGAGATGACCTTGTTGAACTTACCACGTTTTTTTCTTTGCATCACCTTAAAGGTAGACTGATAGAAAATATCTAAAGCATTAAGTCTGACTTTATACAATTTCTTGTACTTAAAGTTTTAATAAATAAAATAAACTAATTATTTAACCACAAGGCCATAAAGGAGTAGACTACACTTTCGTGATAAGCTCATAAGCACCTACAAGGTTGGACTACGCTTTTTTCGTTAGCTCATAAGCCGCTGAAAGTTTAGACTATGCTTATTTATAAGCCCAGAAGCCCTCTAACGCAGATAACTTAGACCACAGGCTAAGAAGGCGGAAACCACACGAGGACGCGGCGCCGGCCGTCCGTTGCATCCGTCGTGACGTTACACCTCTGGACATACAGACAAAAGACATATTCAGAGCCACTTGTCACATAAACATGTAGGTATAAATGGAATTTTGAACAAAGTTAATGCGTATAATTAACTTTGTTTAAAATAATAAATATTCCACAACTTTCCACACAACGCCATTTAGTCCCAAGTTAAGCTTGAGAGCTTGTGTTATGGGTACTAAACAGCTGATAAACATACTTATATATTTCTAAATACATACATATTATAGAAAAATTACACCCAGACACAGAACAAATTTTAATGATCGTGCTCATCGCACAAACATTTGTCCTGGGTGGGAATCGAACTCACGACCTCCGGCATAGCAGTCAGGGTCACTAACTAATAGACCAACAGGCCAGTCATCTAAAATGCATTCGTTGTTTAAAACCAAAATTCGTGATTGCGCCAGTCACTCCCTGCCATTTTACGTGTGTACTAAATATTATATACTTTAGTGTATATACTTTAATGACTACAAGAGAGCACTGAAAGAGAACGGCGGCCGGTCGAATCATAGGTCTCAAGTTCAAACCCAACCTCTGACTTTCCGGATTGATGTGCGTATTGTATAATTTAACTAGCAGACGTCCTGCGGTTTCACCCGCGTAGGTCTCGTTTCTGTCGGAATACAGGGATAAAAAGTAGTTTTTTGTTAATCCAGGGTGTCAGCTAACTCCATATCAAATTTTATTAAAATCTATTCAGTAGTTTTTACGTGAAAGAGTAACAAACATCGGTCCATCCATCCACGCTCAAAAACTTTCACGTTTTTAATATTAGTAGGATTAACATTTGTTTTCCATATTGCGAGAACTCAAGATCTCCTCGCGGTTGTCGTCCGAGTGCCTACGTAAGATTCTTCAATACTTCGGTCACATAGCTAGGAAAGACGGTGGTAATCTCGAAAGGCTCATCGTGACCGGCAAAGTGAATGGGAAAAGGCCTCGTGGACGCAGCCCAATACGTTGATCCGACCAGATCCGCACCACTCTTGACTCTTCGGTATACGATGCCCTTCACACCGCCAGAGACAGAAGCAGATGGAGGAACATAGTGAAGAAAAAGGTGATGAAGCAGGGAGGTCACGACCCTCAGCATTGAGGAGTACGACGCAAGGAGGAGGAGGAGGATTAACATTTGCTTCGATAACGGTGAAAGAAAACATCATGAGGCAATCGGCATGCCTGAGGAGAGATAATTCTTGACAAAATGTGAAGCCTAGTCAGAGGCCCATGGGTGGAATAAATACTCGTAGTGGTAGTGAGGTTAGTCACTAACAGAACACGAAACACGAGAAGAAGAAAATGTGTGAAGTGTGTGTGTGTGTGTGTGTGTGTGTGTGTGTGTGTGTGTATGTGTATGTGTGTGTGTATAATGTCATCGTTAAAAGTTAAAACTTGTAAAGCGGCATTTTATTTATCCATATTTTATTCCATGTACCAATTGAGTAAGTACAAAATAAATAAATTGGGTAAGTACAGCTAGCTAAACAGCAGTGCGATTCTGGTCAAATCACCGCGTGAAAATGTACCTAGGCGTAGTAAGGGCGAATTGAGCTGTCATTCCATACTAATGCAAGGCATTGACAGTTCACTTCACTCGAGGTTTCACAGCGTGACTTTTACTGAATCGGCCGGCAGGTAACCAGGCTAACTTCCAGTTCAGTTCAGTTTTAAACAATGTTATAAGAGTGTTACGAAGTTTTACTTTTGGCATCAGTTTTCTATGTATAAATGTTGACGGTGCAACGAAAAAAAAATGTCTGCATAATGGGAATCATTTTATTACATGGTAATCTTACTATATTATACAAAAACTTAAAATAAATAAATAACTAAAACTAACAATAAATAACTACAAAGCGTCAAAAAATTCTTCTGCATCGCTGCCAGCTGGTAAAGTGTCCAAAAGACTGGCGGCATTGCCACGTTGAGCCAGCCCTTGGGTCACGGGAAGCGTCAACTAAACGTTTGCAGATGTCTTTGTAAAGAAGACGAGCACTCGGACACGGCCCAAGAGTGTCAACCCCAAACGGCTCGAAAGTACCTATAACTACCAACAAGGTTGCTATATTTACTATAATTAACTCTTTTAGTGTCCGTACACAGCTTAAAAAAAATAGTGCATCGTCTGCAGTATTATCTTCGAATAAAAACAAATATTACTATAGTCAGAATTTTAATTCGATTCCAGATTTGACATTAGCTACTGTCATTTTGTGAAATAATGATACCACATATAATAGCGTAGTGATGAACACAAAAATCGATAAACAATCAGTGTGTGTGCCATCAGCGTGCCAATTAAAGACTAAATTATTGATTTTTATTTAAATAAATAAATACTTTTAGAACTGATTCCACATAACGAGTCTTTTAATAAGTACGCTGTAGACGAAATGGCAGCACAACATGGGATCACGGTTTTAGGACTGCCCCCTTACCATTGCGAGCTAAACCCTATCGAATTGATATGGGCGCAGGTAAAGGGGCATGTAGCTCAAAATAATAAAACCTTTAAATTGACAGACGTGAGAAATTTATTTCAGGAGGCATTCAAAAAATTACGGCTACCGAATGGTCTAAATGCGTATCCCATGTCGTCAAAGAAGAGGAAAAAATGAGTAGGCTAGATATGTTAATTGACAATATCACAGACAAATTTATAATAAATGTTACAGAAATTGACAGCGATAGCGAGAGCGATGACGGCGACAATTTATAAAATAAATTATTACCATAATACATCTATCTGTTTTATTTGTCATGTTCCTTCATGATCACATTTTTTTATTTATTTCACACACAATTATAAAAGAAAAGTCTGAGATCGTTAATTAATCGTCAAATAGTAGATTATTAACCAAGGGGATAAAGCAGTGTCTTCTGTCGCGGGTGACGATTTAAATCGCGAGCGTTACGAAGGACTCGAGGTTTACTCCCGAGCGTAGCGAGGGTGTTAAAAACTTAAATCACGAGCGAAGCGAGGGATTTAAGACGAGTCCTGAGTGTAGCGAGGAATTTAATTTCACCCAAGACTAAGACAGCTTTATCACCGAGGAAAATACTCTACTTTTCGTACCATTTGCGAAAAAAATAACACAATAATAATATGAGATAAGCATTTATTAAAAATAATGACAATTAAAAGTAGACGTATTTTTAGAACATTAACTTATTTATAAAAATAAATTAAAATAAACATAACGTTTAAATATTTGAAGAAAACAAAAACGCGGCAAATTCCTAGATTTATATTTTTTTGTCGGAAAAGCAAAGGCATTAAGCTCATACGGCCTCGTCAGTTTTCGTAATTTTATTTAATTAATAATCATAACTGCATAATAAACGCGTATTCCTTTTTCAAAAGATGTATAATGCTATAAATACAAACTCAATGGTGTACGTGACACAGACTGATGTAGTTCAGTATAAATTTCGGTAAGTTAGGTATTCCAAATTCAAATCACATTCTCTCCCTAGGGGATTAATGAAATCCAGTACAATTTTCTTTCCCTGTTTTTAACAGATTAAAAATGACTATTGTTATGTTCGCTTTTTGTGGCATAGAATGTCACTTTTTTGAGCAAGTGGTACGAAAACTAAATTATCGGTTCAGAAATATTTAATTTCCTGATATACTTAGTTTACTAGAGTAAAATGATATACGAGAAGAATCGATCCCGAAATATTCCATTTCCATATCGAATAATTTCGCAACGTCACTATTTAGTACTTGTCATAACGTTGCAACACTGAAATTGTCAAACCTGGAATCGAATTAAAATTCCGAGTATAGTCTAGAAGTACATTTACTTTGCCATGAAATTCAAAAGCTTCTTGCGACGACTCGTCGTACAGTTGAAATGTATAAAAAACTGGAACCACTTAACGTAATGTTTGACACATTGTCTGGAACGTTTCACAGAAATACGCTTGCCCTTAAAACAAATCCTAAAAGCGAATACGTAAGCGTAACCAGTTTTGACATCGCTCGGAAAGCCATCCAGTCGATAAGATAGGTGTATTGGTCATAAGCGGAGCGTTTTTAGCTATTCATTATTTAGTACATTTTAGGGCGCAAACACGTAATGATACTATCAATACTAATATTATAAATGAGAAAGTATCATAATTCTGTTTGTCTGTTTGTTAGTCGGCTTTTTGCGACTAACCGGTGGAACAGATCGTAATGAAAGGCGTGGAGATATCAATCTTAAAGAATCTTTATTTCCTCATAAGAATATTATACAGTTCACTTAAATGAGATTTAACTTTTAACATAAATTAATCGTCTTCCAATGACGAAGCAAGAGGTCTAAGAAGTTTAAAATACTATGGAGAGGACATGCGAGGAAATGACATAGAGAAACGTAGATCCCATGTTTTTTTTTTTTGTTATTTTCATGTTGAATGTCTTTGATTTCCATGTCCCATGTCTCACTAACGCCATCTAGAATAATATATCGGGCAACAGCTGCCCAGAGCTGTAAGTCTGTAAAGACGCCCGCGCCAGTCTTTAAAACTATCTGAGGTATTAAATTACACCCATGATTGTGGAGACTTGATTAGAGATAAGTGGTAACTTCAAGAAATCTGGACAACCGGAACCGTCACTCAGTGGGTCAAATCCATAAAGGCATCCAGCCCTAAACTTGTCTAAGGACAAGTATCGGATGAAAATTATTTTCATGATGTCCCGTCTTAAGGATTGAATGTCTTTGATCCCATTGCTCATTAACGCCATCTAGAATAATATATCGGGCCACTGAGACCACCGCCCAGAGCTGTAAGTCTGTACAGCTTGGCAAAAAAGAGTAGAAAATAATGGAGGCGCCACTGTGCTCCTCGTATGGCAACCCGTGGCAACCGCATAGCGTACCAACTTAGTCTTGATACTTAGCTGTTTTTTAGACAAATTAATCTAATTTTGTATTATTTTTTAAATCAGTAATTAATTATTGAACAAGGACGTGTTCTCGTCACGCAACTGATTACTTACCTAAAAACAATAAATTGGGTAAATACTCCTGAGATCACAACATTGTTTAGGAATTATAAAAAAAGAAAATATTACATTGTATAACATAATTTCTATATTTTATTCTAGTAAATCTTCCTCTAAATATTCTACCCCGAACACGTAGGCCGCAAACTCATCTGAGTCATGTTTGGGTTGAAAGGTGAAGCTGCTATCATCTTCTAGATTTATTACTATTCGCTCTATTTCCTCGTTCATAGTTATTTTTTTTCCAGTAATCCTTTTCTATTTTTATTACATGTTAGCACGAGTTCTTCCAATCCTCCTCGATTATAGCTTGGAATGCATGTTCAGCTGCTTCCTGTAAAGACGAAATATTTCATTTATCCATAACAATATTAAAAGTAAAACATTTTTATCACATTTTGCTAATAAGCCAGATATAGAAAATACCCCTTTGTTTATCTCCTTCCAGCACGATTTTGCTTAGAACGATAACAGATTTCCCTGAATTAAATAATAGATTTAGACTATGGCACGACAACTTCTTTTACATTTCTAATGCAAACGCTAGAACAAATAATTATCTCCCACTTAAAGTATAATTTACGAAGAAATTTAATTTTCATTCAGTTAAAAGTCAAGTCACCAAAGTATCAATTTATCTCAGCGCGCTATACCAGAGTAATGCAGAAAAAATGTAAACATAACCTATGTGCTCGACATTTATTGTTTCAAATTTCTAGTTATTCCTTATGCAAGCGAATTAATATAGCTTTGTATTCATCAATTAACACTTGATTCAACTAAAATCAACAAAACAAACTCTTACATACCTGTCTTATCAGCGTTTCTTTGGTAAACATTGTGACGTTCAGAAAGAATTGTTTGGGCCTCATGTTCCGCCAGACATCGCCTGTACACCTTCTACATAAGCTCCGTGCCAGCACTCCGAATGGTTTTATTCATTATTTTTCACTTTTTACGGTTATTAATCAACGTTTGGTGGACGAAATTAAAACTTTACGAATTCGTGAACTTTGTTTATTATGAGATGTCATTATTTTGGAATTGTTGCCAACAGTCAAAAATTTAGTTCCGTTTCTACACTTTTTTGCCAAGCTGTAAAGATGCCCGCGCCAGTCTTTAAAACTATCTGAGGTATTAAATTACACACATGATTGCGGAGACTTGATTAGAGATAAGTGGTAACTTCAAGAAGACTGGACAACCGGAACAGTCACTCAGTGGGTCAAATCCATAAAGGCATCCTTCCCTAAACTTGTCTAAGGCGAAGTGCTAAGAAATTCCGAGCGAGCGTAAACAAAATAAGAGCGGCAGCTGAGCGTACTAAAGTAAATTCATAGACTTCTATCACAAAGGACACAAGTATCGGATGAAAATTATTTTCGTGATGTCCGTTTATAAGGTAGTAAGTATTGAATGTCTTTGATCCCATGTGTCACTAATGCCATCTAGAATAATACAGGGTGTCTCATTCAAATCGGTCAGTATGGGAAAGTCTGAAACTATAAGACATACGAAGATCTGTTCTGAGGAACCATGTCATCGATTTTAATAACAAGAAAAACTGCATTCATACATTTAAAAAAAAACATCTGTACCCCGTTCAGGAATCGAACCCGGTTATTTTGAAAAAAAAACCTACACTATTTCTATTTAGATTCCGATTGGGTAGGTCTTAAGCAGTAAATGTTTGTATGAAACATGATGTCTAAAATGAATAAAATGCATTGTTTCCACATACTTTAATTTTTATTTTAGTATAGGTGCTCAAAATAACCGGGTCCGATTCCCGAACGGAGTACAGATGTTTTTTTTAAATAAATGAATGCAGTTTTGCTTGTTATTAAAATGGATGACATGGTTCCTCAGAACAGATCTTCGTATGTCTTATAGTTTCAGACTTTCCCATACTGACCCATTTGAATGAGACACCCTGTATATCGGGCAACTGGGACCACCGCCCAGAGCTGTAAGTTCGTAAAGGCGTCAGTCTTTAAAACTATCTGAGGTATTAATTACACGCATGATTGTGGAAACTTGATTAGAGATAAGTGGTGACTTCAAGAACTCTGAACAACCGGAACCGTCATTCAGAGAGTCAAATAGAGTGCTATAATTTATATCTAAGCCTTTTTTATGTGTGTAATATTCTGAACTCTTAAGTATAATGTCCTTTATGTACTAGTTATAAGTCATTAAAATAACTTCAGTTTTACATTTCGCATTTTACAATAATAATTATGCATTTTTTACATTTTATTGACTCAGCAAATTCTGTCTGAGCAAACTAGTTGTAGGTGCATTAAAATGCTTAATTGTAAAATATGTCTCGGTTACTTGTAAAATATCGATGCAGAAAAGCTGTGACCTAATCAAAATATTTTACTTAGAATAAGATCATATTTTATAGTTAGCAATGCCATGCATTAGCAATGCCAAGATGTAGAACAGCGTACTGCCATAAAAACACTGGTAGAATGGCAATAGAGATTTTTAATAAGATACCGAAGGTTATTATAGAACTGCGAACGAACAAATTATTTCAAAAGCAACTCAGAGCATGGCTTACAGAAAATTGTTTTTATACTGTTAAGGAATATATGAATTATAAGAAAAATGGAAAAGTTGCATGACATGAAAATTTTGAAAATTATATTTAAGAAAGCACTTAACTTAATTATTGTGGTCATATAATGTTTGTAATTAAATGACTGTACTATTATTTGACATTAGTAATCTAATTTAATTGTTATTATTAAGTATTTGAAATTTAATTATTATTTTTATTTGACATTTGTAATTTAATATTGGGACATTTATTGAAATCGTACTTTCTTTTTTTCTTTATGTACATAGCAATTTATTAATTGTGTTGAATTTTTTTGAGTATTTTAATTCATTGCTTTTATTACAAAATTTGCATGCCTAATTTAGGAGGCGGAATATGAAGTTCAAATGGTTACCTATGCCTTCTCAACATCTGTAAAATACCATATTTCAGGCAAATAAATGAATCTGAATCTGAATCTAGTATGTAAGATATTTTGTTGGTATTTGTCTTTGCGATTTAAGATCATTTTCATGTATACCTTGAGTGTTTACCTGAGATACAGGTTTATCCCAGTTCAGGTAGAATCCTCTAATTATAAACATCTAGTTTAAGGACCTAATATTTTAATATTAATGTACCTCTATTAATTCAATAAATAATTTCAATTGCAAATCCATAAAAGCATCCTGCCCCAAACTTGTCTACGGCGAAGTGCTAAGAAATTTCGAGCGAGCGTAAACTATATGAGAGTGGCAGCTGAGCGTACCAAACTAAACTCATAGACTTCTATCACAAAGAACACAAGTATCGGATGAAAATAATTATACTTTATGCCAATACTAATTTCACCATGCCCGCTACCTTAACACGGGTGATTATTCGAAATAACCGACAATTGCAAATGGAAAAAGGAATGGAACAGCAATCTATTTCAGCTTATTGGTTGTCGGGTTACCGTTTACTTAGCCTGCTTTCACGTGGAGTCGACGTGTGAATAGGTGGTTTTTAATATCCATTATCTGGTGACATTGTCGGTTGTGGTTTTAGAAGCAAAGTTTTTTTTTGTATTGTTATCTACTTCTGGTTTTGACAAAGAACAAAGCATACACCAAAAATACATGTTCAAGTTCTCAAACGTTTCTTTACATTATTTTATAGTGTTGCCTTAATAAAAGACTGCCACGGCATGCATTGAACATAGAAGTAGAATATGCAGATCCCAAACCAAAATGTACTTACTTTTTTATTTAGTATAAGCACACACAATGTGCAGAATTAATGCATAAGCATTTTCTACCAGTGGAACTTTTTTTTTTATTTATAATGGGTCTACTCTTGACCTCAATCTTGTCCTGCGGTCAGAGATGAGGACGACGATGGAACGAGCTTACCCAAAAGAAGCCTATTAACTCGCGACTTAAACAGATTGGGGTCATATGAACTCGAAAACACCGATGCAGGCTGGGAATTCCACTCCTTGGCTGTGAGACATCTACAAGGAATTTGTGATATCCTGCAGTGCGTCTGGATTGCCGATGGAAGAAAGGAGATAAAAGATAAAGATAAAGATACCGGGCTGGTATCCGCAACTCCACGTCACAGCGCGTATTTTGCGTATGGGCTATAATCTACCACGCGGGCCCAGTGCGAACTGGTAGATGTCACATGTCTTCGAATTTTTGGTTCTAGGACATGCCGGTTTCCTTACGATGTTTTCCTTCACCGTTTTTGAGAGCAGTGGTGATGAAATAAATTACACAAAGTAATGCGCCTGCCTGGGTTCGAACCCACGACTAACTGTTCGTAAGTCGGGGCCGCCACCACTGGGCAACCGCTGCTCTAAGAAAGGAGATAGTGGAATGAGCTGGTGGAGCTCTAGAGCACGCTCAACGAAATATCTAAGGGTGATGCAGAAACAAACAGTGGCAGGTGGAATTCTGTAAGAAATTGAAAAAGAAAAATGATTTGTTAATCTGAATATGTTATTTATTTATAAGCATCTTATACTATAAAAGTCTTTTAGATAGAATGAATCTATTTTAAGAAATAGTCAATATTCGCTCTATTTAATAGGCATTTTCCGTTTCTTACGTCCGCGTCCGTTCCTTAAATGTAGGCCAAATACAATTTGTACTTCAATAGCAGTAATAGGATTGTCTCTAACGGTTACTAGAAGACATTTCCTGTCCCTTCCAATTTCCTACTTAATGCTATTTACATACATAACATGACGATTTTATTTCCCGAAGGGTTAAGTAGAGTTGTAGGCATAGTACACCTACATTTTCACATATTCTCGCCTTAGTATTGTCCAAGCAAATTTGAAAGAAACACTATTCAGAGAAAAGTTTAGGTAAAAACGCTTACAATTATAGAAAATCTGGAAATAAAACAAAATACATCATTACTTGAAAACTACTCGGTATCTCGGAAAATATACATGAGGTTTACTTGTACAACAAGTAGAGAAATAGTGATTATGGCAATTTGTAAACTAATGTTTGAGATAAATACTTACCTAGCATAAAAACTCTTTCATTATCAATTTATTCTGTCAGATGATCTGACAATATCCATTGTTTTGACAGTCGGAGAAAATTAAGAGATATTTTAAAGTTTACATTTTATATACGTTACCATTTATTATTTACATATTAACTAAATCATTTACTGCTCTATGAGTATTTCAGAGCTCGACAAAGCGACAATATATAAACAAAATGAGAGTGCGAGCAGTGATTCTACTAAACAAGAAAACTTTGATAATGCCGTTGATATGGATCTGGTCAAAAAAGAAACAGTTACACCGGGAGCATTAACTATGGATACAACCCAAGAGTTCTTGTGCATTGACATCATAGAAAACAGTATAGAAGCACCAACTGATACAAATCATGAAATAGAAGCAAAGAGGTTAAGAGACATTGCAGAGTTGAAATCTCATAAAATTAGTCAGAGGAATGCAAGGCGAAAATTTTCCATTAAGGGCCTTTACGAGCATGTGGTTGGTACTGGCAAGCATCCAGGGTTGACGACAACACAGTATTGGCATCATGAACAGCCTCCTCCACAACAACTGCAGACAGTTTCGATACAACACGGTCAGTATCGTGAATTTCATTCAAATTTCCACATTTTAAAAGTAGTAAGCAACATACAATATTACGAAAAATGACATACATCGCAAAGTGCTTCAATAAAAGTTCATCATGCAATTTTCAGCAAAACTTAACAAAATTTATTTTATGCCAGAACAAAGTTTGCCGTATTAGCTAATTTATAACTACTTAAATAAAAAAAAATAGTGTTGATATTTCATGAAACAAATCATATTTTATTTTATGTTTTAAAATTATTGTTCTTGTTTCAGGTCCGACTGAAGTTCAAGGCCCTGTTCAGGCTCAAGGGCTTCTTTCCGGTAAAGGATATCCCCAAAGACAAGGATATCCTCAAGCCCAAGGCCATACTTACCCTCAAGGACAAGGATACCCTCAAGGCCATAGTTACCCTCCAGGGCAGGGGCAGCCTCAAGTACATGCTTACCCTCAAGGTCAAGGAGCAAGATATCCCACTTATGATGAGTATCCGCATCAATCAATTGATCCTGGATCACGAAATGCGTTTGTCAGACTAGTCATGTCTATAGTGTTTATAATGTTAGTGGCCACTGCTACTGCCGTAGCTTTAGTTTTGATGACGTAAGTATTCTCTATCTCACTCTCTCTCTGCCTTACTCTCTCTCTGTCTGTCTACTCAGCCATTTTGTTTTTTCTCTTTGCTGGTGCTTTGAATGTCATATTCAAATATGTTTCGTTAATACTGATTGATTAATTAATTGACTTGAAGAGACAAACATTTTAAGGTTAGCTTTGATTTATAATTTATAAGTCACAGTTGTTTGTTACAGCCCCGGAGTGAGATCATATTTCAGACAAACGCACTGGGGGCTGGTAATACCTGGATTGTAAGTTGATTAATTAGAATATCATTATTTAGCTAAGCAAGTTAAGTAAAACGCGTCATTTTTGATTTATTACTTAAATGCAGTGGATGGTGCGTACTTGCGTAGTTCTCGCAATCGCTGTGTGTGTTTAACTATATGAAAAGAAGCAGTAAAAGAAGAAGAAAAAGAAGTAGAATCGTAGCAGCTGGCACTTTGTAGTTTTTGCCTCTGATAAAAAAAAACAATAATTGATTTTGCATAATGTGAGCAATAACACTTTGAAAATAGATTGGAACGCACGTTATTACTGCATTTTCATTGTTCTAATGAGGTGATGTTTACTTCCATCTGAATACATTTTGGGGTACTATTTTTTTTTAAACAATAAGCATGTCTGCCAAGGTCTTATCTACATAAATTTGCAGAATATTGGTGATTGGATCGTACTACACCCTGGTGTGCACAGCCTGCGGTAGGGTGCCTCCGTGCAACATCGTCTGCTTGTTCTTGACGGTAAGGTGTTCCGCATACGCAGATATAAGTTAGCCGTGCGATTCAGTAAAATATACCGCGTGGAAATTTGAGTGAATTAAACTGTCAATGTCTGCATTAGTATGGAATGACAGCTTAATTTGCCTTCACTTCAACTACATTTTCACGGGATGATTTTTAAGCACTATCACTTCACGGCATGATTTTGGACCCCCTAGCATTGAAATATTTTGTCGACTTTTCTTTGTTTTCAAGTTTTCTCTGGTTTTATTTTTGATTTAAACTGTGTACAATTATAGTTTTTAGATCTAACCCAATGATATTTTAAATTACTTCACCATTTCGCCTATCTCTTTTACTGTTCTGTGTTATGGCCTCCTGGCGGTCGGTGTTGTTCTGGGTCAGTATATTTGTGTATCTGCACCACAGGAGATTTTTATTGATCTCAACATATTTGAAACAAAAAAAAAATACCAATGAATAACAAGTATGTTACTTTCAGGTGATTGGAATGAGCCTCATAGCTGGACAACTTACATCTCGCTTTAGAACTGAGCTTATATTGTATGCAGTCATTGCTACTGCGGCTGTTGTGGGAGTGTGTGTTATTCTTGCTTGTACGAGTGTAAGTTAACCCTTGCTTTAGTATTTTAAGGGTTTGAAGAACAGGGTATAAAGTTCTTAATTGAAATGTGAGGATGGATCGGAAACTTCGAAAATTAATCTTCTACTTGACAAAAGTTTAAACTGCTTATTTGTTTTCGATATTGCTGAGTTGGTCTCATATTGAAATTGATAATGATGATTATTTTAATAATGTGATCATTTTATGAGGTTAGAAAATTTTGCTGTGCCTTTACGATGGTATGTTTCAAAATCAAAAATCAAAGTCAAAAGTTTTTATTAAAACTGGGCTGAGAATCAGCACTTTATGTACGACATTGGAATCATAAGGCAGAAACGATTGCGTCCCGCCCGCATGCGTGTGGCAAGCCTCGTCGGCCAGTGTTGTTTTTACCGTCAAGCGGGTCGCACGCATGTTGTACTTTACATTCATTTTGACATGAGTTCTCTTCCTGGCAAGAGGCACAATACAGCAGCGTGGTGTGTAAATTGTGCGACCGCAGCAGGCAGGCGGGTCTGACAGCAGAGTACATTAGCCCCTAAGGCCCCAAAAGACCCTAATGATGTTGTAAAACAGGTTCTAATCTAAGTGTACGTCATTTTTTTTTCGTGTTTCAGTTTGATTTCACAAGTTACTATCTATACATAGTGGGAGTAGCTGTTGCATTTTCCGTAATCTTCATGATAATTGCAATCGCGACGGCGGTGACAGGAACGGTGATGAAACCTCTCATGATCCTTCTGCTGGTAGTCGGGACGTTGATACAAGTTGTGGTAAGTTTGCCCTTTTAATTGTTTCATTACTTTAGTAGTGTATCGTTGAAGTTTTTCGTCGGTTTTGTCATGTTTTTGAAGTAAGACTTCTTTAAGCGCGCTTGACTTGAGAGGTAAGCTGGTGAATGCGTGACGAGAGCGTTACGAAAACTGTGATCGGGTGAGGCGAACGGAAGTTGAGTGGGACATATAAATTTGTCATGATAGAAAGAGAGAGAGTTACGTTTCCTATGTTACTGTAGGGGCAAGAGAGAGAGAGGTGCGAGTACACTTTTTTTCTCTATTTCTCTCATAGCCAGTTACGTTTCGTATAACTAAGACACAGTGCAGGCACATGCAGAGCACATGCACATGCCCCGATTCACTTTACCGTACTCTTTGTCCTGATCAATTTAGGAACATCACATCACTTACATTGTCATGTAGTCTTTAAATATATTTTATTAAAAATAATGTAGACAGATGTGAAGTTTTTAACGCAATGGAGATATATTGTGTCGTAGTCTAGGAAGATCGTACACTCTTTCGTCACGCAATTTTTTTTTATCAATTCAGTTAACAATATAGCACTAACAAGTATATTATCAACGACGCGCGATTGTATAAAAATGTACTGTCATTTTTATACAAGTGGAGTATAACAACGTTTCTTAGTAATGAATATTGGTATGTACAGATGGACCTCAAAAACTGGAATAGAGCCGGTGTGTTTGAAATTGTCAGCAACTACCATGCATATACTGACTCAGATTAAGAATACGTCAGGAAAGGATAAAAACCAATATGATATGGCATTCTGGAATATTAAATTTACATTTTTTATATATACCTATAAATTTGGCACTTCAATTATATTTATGTTATAGACTTGAAATTAAGATGTAAAATTTTAAATTAAACAGTATTTTATCAGTAAAATTGTCCTTCGTTTTTTTCCTCTCCAAAATTATGTTTCTATTTTTGCCTGTACCAAAAACTAACCTTGTACCTGAAAAAAAGTTTCATTTGAAATCTATCTATACTAATTAATACAACTGAAGTGTCTGGGGGCCTTGAAAAGTCACATTTCCATTAACAATAACGAAGTTCATTTTTACGAGTTCGTTCATTGTTCATTAAATTTGAAATGTACGGAATTGTCATAAGCATGCGATGCGGAATTCCATACATTTTGGATTTTTCAAACTTCACTATCGCTAACAAAAATGTGACTTGGTTTAGCTCCCGGTTTGTATCGTCAATATACAACAAGCATTAAACAAAATTGTCTGTTTGTCTGTTTCGGCTAATCTCTGACCAGACTTTCAACGGCAGATAACAAATGTTATTAGGAATGCTACTTTTATTTTAGAAAGATTTTGAAGGTTCCACGCAAAACATAAATAGTTCAATTGAATTGTCGCAAATAACAGCAATAACTTCTAAAGAACAGGACGCACGATTTGAATGGTATTCTTACACCTTATTTATTTATTTATTTATTTGCAGGTTCTCTCAATGGAACTTCAAATGGTTCTGGGCGGCAGAACAATCGAGATAAACGAAACTGACTACGCCATAGCAGCATATTTGATCTACACTTCTATCCTCGATATATTCCTTAAATTGATGTCAATATTGGGAATTATTGACAGTTATTGATTTTATTTCTGGATGTTCATCAGTCCTGTCCTTATATTTTACTAACTCTACGTGCCGATTTTTCAATCATCAGATAACTTAATGAGAAATAAAAATGGCGGTTTGACAGCTGGACAATATTTGTCAAACGGCACTGTTGATTCTTCAGATAAAAGTTGTCTGACTATTAAAAATTCAGCCTTTAGTGAATTAAAGTATTTTGATGATTGTGTATCTGTACCTAAAATGAATCGAAATATATTCTGACCTTGTCAGAATTGTGAAAACCATAAAAGTTGGCAAGTTTTACAAAACCTTTTAATTATACATAAAATCTTTGTGAGAAAATTATTGCTGGGAATTCTGACTTCAAAAATAGTAAATAATGCGTTGTTTCTGCGTTATCTGTGATGGTACAGGGCGCATTGTAAATAGACAGCTGCTGAGTTGTAGCGCGCCAAAATTTACGATAGCGATATTCAATTTATTTTTGATATGTAGTATTTGTGAATGGTTCGAACGAAAATAATGGGAACTTTATATTGTCAATCAATGTCGTCCTCACAATATTTGTATTATTATAATGTTTAAAAACTAAATGTACTGTGTTTTATTTCGAATCAGTTAGGATTTTAATGCTTTGAACCATATTGTTCATTGATATTTTGGAGCACATCATGCGCGTGTGAAGGGTCCTGCAGGCATTATTATTTAGCTTCAAATCAAGAGTATTTATTTATTTCCCTGCTATTTGTTACGTAGCTCACCCAGGTACACGTTGGTACAGACAGTGCAATAACCCTATTCTTCTGGAAAAAAGGACTGAGGCACGCTTGTTGTATCAAAATTTAAATGTAAACACGATTAAAAATGTACTGAAGGGATTTATATTTTTGGTACGTACAAAACATCAATTGCTATTATGTACTATTTTGGAGCTTCCCACTGCAGGGCAAAGGCATCCCTAATTTCTTTCGCCTTCTTTCTGTCAAGGGCTTGTCGGGACGTGTACATATCGAAGGAGTTCAGCTCATCCAGCCATCTCCACCTGGGTCTCCTGAAAACCAATAAACAGTAAAAACCCAACAGTAAATACATTATAACAAAGCGTCGCATCGCTGTCAACTGTGCCCAAAAGACTGGCGGCATTTCCACGTTGAATGGTAATGCTAACTAATATAGTTCTCCTCAGTCGTGATGTGTTCAGTAGCCCACTAATGTGTACCTACCAACCTTATTTCACTTTATTGCGATTTGTCTATATGAAATATTTATAATTTGTAAAAATAGCGTACCAAATACCTATGTGTGTTGTGAAATATTATTACCTAATCTATAAACATAATGTATTCCTATATGACTATTGTATGCCCCAAGGGCGGGACGTAGCTGATCGATTAAATTATTTAAGACCTGTATTATGTACAAACCTATGATCCACAATAAAGATATGAAGTTGAAGTTGAAGGTCATGCTCACGGGATGCGTCAATTATTATGTTGGACACAATCTTTTTGAAGATTTTATCTCTGCCCATTTGAACGTCATAACGAACTTGTCACAAACTTTTATTATTAAACTATGCACCATTTTACAAGTTTTAAATTCTCTTCCACAAATGCCATAGAGAAGAGTTGAAGTTTCAGATTTGTTTACAAATTCATGTCATTGTTGAAGTGTACCAAAGTATTTTTTTAGAAAATTTACCATAAAAGTAATAAATGAACTTGAGACGATTTTGTACAATGCACAAAAGAATTTGAACAAATACAATGCTCCTTGGTATACAAACTCCAGAAATCAATGTTAACCAAATAGAAATATACAAAATGAAGTCAAAGTCTGTAGACATAAGTGAAATACTTAAACAGGGCAATGCAAGAGATCACAAAAGCAACTCTGAAACAATTAATGTTATAAATGTAGATACAACTGTCACAAATGTACAGGAACCTAGAAGAAATGCTTTAGTTACAAATGTATACAGACTGGAGAAAGGCAATACAAATGCCAGGAAAGTGGTTGATGTTTATCCTGGAAGCGATAAACATACAGTTTTCCAAACAGACTACTGGGTACTATCAAATAGTAAGCTTACTTACAAATTTTACCCTTTACTAAGCCACTTGGATGCTGCAATTTGTGCATCGATGAATCAATAGCCTCATAGTTTGGGCACTGATGTTGATTGAATGTAACGAATGCAGTGTTTTATTGCAGTACTTCAGCCAAATATTGACAATGATTCACCACTGTCCTATACCCCAGATAGAAATGCATTCATCGCAAGGGTTTTTGAAATTGTTACTGTCATGCTTGTTACAACGGCTAGCATTGTTGCAGCTGTATATACGACGTAAGTACATTAAACGTTTTTCTCAGTCTTTTTGATGGGCCCTGAGAAACATGTAAATATATCATATAAATTCCAATTGTTCATTTGCATTTTTTAGTCCCATGTAACAGGGAGTAATCTCATGCCATCAACTGGACATAAATCGGACTCCAAACTACTTCGAATAAATTCCAGACCAAAACCATAACCATTGAATCCAAAACCATATAGGAAAACTTGTAATATTCTAATTTGCTTGTTTACAGAGAGTTACGGGAAATATTTTTAGGTGAACTAAGACATTTTATATTGATTGGTGCAACGTAAGTATTAAATAAAACATTATACGTGTTTCTTTCCGATTAATTAATGATAAACGATCACCGTCTAAACCTGTATATCGCTAAAATTTTAAGACAATTGGCTCTGAGAAAGACCAAAGGGTCAATGGATGGATTTTGCAACAGACGATATGGCTAGGAAGAAGGTGACTACTGAGATGACGGCAAAAATATATTACATAGACAAGAAGAACACATACTACACCAAGCAGTTTTATATTCATATAAGTAATTACGGAATTTAAAAGACATTTTTTCTTCCAGGGTTTCTATGTTCATGTTAAATTATACTATGATGTGTTTCTCATGTGGGAGGAGGCTACCTTGTAATATTGTAGTATTATCATTGGCGGTAAGTGAAATATAAGGTTTTAAATAATTTGCAAGAGACATCAACGCATATCCGGATTGTGGATTTTTTTTATCAAAAAAAAAAAAATTCTATCCATTGTCTCAAATATAAAGGCAGGATCCTCCTACCAGACAGGTGTAGTATCTGGTAGGTGACTCCCGACGGTTGTTATCGGGTTCTTTTTTATTATCGGGAGTTGGTTTGTGGTAAGAAAGATGTATAAGATGATTTAAAAATCTTCTAATACTGCTATTAAATAATCATTCTCTTTTTTCAGGTTTGTTTCATGAGTGTGATTGCATCATACGCAACAGTTATTTTCTCTACTGATATCATCTTAATTGCACTGATAGTGACGATTATCACTGTCATAGCATGCATGGGTTTAGCCTGCACACGAGTAAGTATAGTAAAAAAGACCATCTAACTTCAAAAATACTTAGTCTGGAATTAGTTACAAAGTTAGTATTTCAGCAGCGTGCATTTGCGTTTATATAAGCATAAGAATCGCGCGGATTCCCCGTAGGTCCTCCACGCGGATTCCGCGTGGTTCATACGAGTATTCTGGTGCATGAGAGCATCTTTGTATTGGTTTAGCATGGCTTCCGCGTTTCTGAACATAAGAGGAACAAGAAAATACCAGTAACAATACTAAAATCATTATCATCTGCTTAAAATTTTCTTCATGCTCAGCAGTAGTGTTTGCAACTACTCGTTTAAAATGCATTGTCTGGCCTGTGTGTGTAGTAGTTAGTGCCCCTGACTGCTATGCTGGAGGTCGTGGGTTCGATTCCCACTCAGGACAAATCGCTCATTAAATTCAAAAGGGCCACATTCCAAAAACTTCATTTTTTACAGGAAAGCGTTTTGAAGTTTTGGCCGTCGTTTTTTCGTATTATTTTGTAAATCATATTTTATATATACATGTGGAATATACCATTCGATGCGTATTTTAAACCGTTATTTACCTTTAAGATAATTTTGACTGTAACTTTCACCCAGAAACGTACAGAGTCAAATAAGTCCCTTTTGTATATAAAAATGGTCAAAATGTCATATGAATTTATTAAATGAAAGGCCACAAATCATACAAAAAAATTAAGTTTTGTTTCAAATTTTACGTCGCTCTTTGCTAAATGTTTTAAAAAACATGAAATAAAAAATCACACACGTGTGTTACCACTAAAAACATACAAACGTGCAAAATCAATCACATAAAATGGTTTCATTGAAAAAAAAACATGGTAGAATCTAAAAAGATTTTGTTTTCATAGTTAAAAATGCAATATCTGACACTTTGTAATTATCATTTCAACTAAATTAATCAATAAAGGTGACTATGTATCATTAAAATAACTACTAAAAAGGCAAAATAACTGCAAAACGGGCAACATTTAAAATTCTTACACAAAATAAAATTCTTAAAAAAAATAACAGAACACAAACTTTACTATCAATGAGATCAATGTTGTTACTACGAGTAAATGCAGCAACAAAAAACATCTATCACCTCTTTATTCAAGCAATGTACAGTTTTGAGCCGTTTGGGGTCGAAACGCTCGGGTCATGGGGTCCGAGTGCTGCGTGCACTCGGACCCCATGACCCGAGCGTTTCAAGGAGATTTCTCGCCGACTGGTCGACACTTCACGTGACCAGAGGGCTGGCTTATTCTTTGGCCAAAGAATTAGCATTGCCATCCAACGTGGCAATGCTGCCAGTCTTCTGGGCACGTTTCCTGATGACAGCGATGGGGAGGAGTACTTTGACGCCTGAGTGTTCCGATTTTGTTTTTTTTTTCTAGAAGGGGGATTTTGTATTTTTTTTTCTTTACTATTTAATTTGTAGGTAGTTTAAGTGTACATATTTAATTTATTTTAATTAGTTTTATTGTATTATTCGTATTTAAATAAAACATCTTCCTAAATCAGTCTGTAAAACCATCAGTCTCAACTTTCATCATCTGACGAGAAATCTTCCGTACTTACTTGAACTTGTGCTTGAACTCGTAGATGAAGATTCATTGGAGCTGCTATCTGATTCACATTCTGTACTTTCCTCAACAACAAAATTAGCTCTTTTTTCTGAACTTATCACACCAGATACAGTACTTTCATCAAGTATCGACAGATTAAGATTATTTAGGCTGTCAGCTATGGAATTGTTATCACAAGAATTATCAGACAAGAAGGACGGGGATGGCAAGCTTTGATAGACGAAGTTGGAAGTTGAGACAAACTTTGTATTATTGTGTGTTGAAGTTTGAAGATCTTCGTTTTTTGTTCTGACCATGTTCAAAATCCGATGTGCGCGACTATTCATTTTACGAACAAAGAAAAAAAATTGTGAGTAGGTACTTTAGCCCCAAAACTTACTTTAGCAAGTTACCAAATACCTACCTAAATAGACCCTTTAATAGATCTTTTATTAATTTTTTCGTCATTTCATTTTAAAGTAGGTACAAAATCTTTCGAAAATGCCATACAATGATGTAGGTAGGTAGCTGAGAGGTAGGAAAGATTAAAAAACTTGCTCAGCCAATTGAAATTTGAACAGAACAACTTCTGTCGGGTTATCTAGCAATAAAAAAACCGTTTTAAGTATAAAATACTGCACTTTGTAATAAAAATATTTTTTAGACATCATAGCTCACGAACATCAAAATAGCCATTAAACAAAAAAGTACATTATTGTTTAAACAATTCTTACCAAACTTAAATTAATTTTACACACAAAACAGACATATTCCAAATACTGCTCCTTTGTTTCAATAAATGATTATCAAAATTGTAGTATTTAAAAACAAAAGAGACGCGTTTCAAAATATGGCACGTTTTCTTATTAAATAATATTTTACTCACGTGTTTTCTTTATTAAAGACGGTCACATTTCAAAATATGGCACTTTTCATTATAATCTATCACTTCAATACCAGTTGTTTTCCGGAATGTGGCATTTTTAAATAAAAATAACGTGCGCTCACGCAGACTGCAGGGTCACAATTAATAATATGGCCGTTTTAGTCTGAAGTTAGTCGTCAATGTAGCAAAATGGCCAACGGGTAGTTGTGTGATTGGACCATTTTAAACGCTAAAGCAATGGGTGTCTTTGTCGAATATAAAAAATTGATCAATTTTAATACGTTTTATGCAATAAAAACGATTTTGATTTTTTTCGGAATGTGGCCCTTTTGAATTTAATGAGCGAAATGTTTGTGTAACGTCACGATTTGTTCTGTGTCTGGGGTAATGTATCTATTATATGTACGTATTTAGAAATATATAAGTATGTTTATCAGTTGTTTAGTACCCATAACACAAGCTCTACTTAGCTTGGCAATTTCATTTAATTTCCACAACTTTCCCACAACTCCATCTAGGAGTTGTGTAAAAGTTGTGGAATATTTATTATTTACATATTTATTTATTTAAGATCAACAAGGTACTTTTTCTTTTCAGTTTGACTTCACAAGGTGGTGGCTGTATATTTTTGTGCTCAGCGTGTCGATCACTTTGTTGGCCATCAGTCTCAGCGTCATAATGATAATTACCAAGATCAGATACAAACCTCTGGATTTAGGTATACTGTTTGTTGGAACATGTCTCAATGTTATCGTGAGTAGTTTTTGGTTTCAAGTTTTATGTGCTTTCATTACCACATATTTTATTTTAAAAACATCACAGCTGTTTACCTCTAAGGAATAAACAGAGGTGTTCGTATAGTATACAGACCCAGTTTGCGACACCCCACAAGTTTTCTGCTCCACAACACCATCTGAGGGCTTAGAAAAGCCCCCGCTAAGACTTACTAAAGCATGTGGGGCATAAGAGTACCACAAGACAATGTAGAGGCACCACACCTGAGTCACGATGGCAGAGGTTTTTAAATGTATCAATTGAATTTCATATTCATCCAATTGTAAAAGATAAAAGATTAAAGATACCGGGCTGGAATCCGCAACTCCACGCGGGCCCAGTGCGAATTGTTAGATGTCACATGTCTTCGAATTTTTGGTTCTAAGACATGCTGGTTTCCTCACGATGTTTTCCTTCACCGTTTTTTTCCCTTTCCATCCAATTGTAATAAGATATATATTTCATTGCTAAGTGATCAACCTCGGAGCATCACAACGCAATTTTTGTCTGGAGCATGACAATCACCGAGCACATATCACTGGATAAGTATGCAATTTAATTGAAAAGTTTCGACTTCTCTGCAGTCCCGTCCGACAGTATCCGCAGTATCTCTTAACATTTTATGCTTTTTTAGATTCTAGTAATGGAACTGCAAAGCATACTTGGAGGCAAAACCGTAGAACTAAATGAAGATGACTATGCTCTGGCCGCATACATGCTCTACTCTTCACTCGTCAATTTATTTACAAAAGTCGTATCTATAGTGGGCTATTGTTTGGACGATGATTGACACAACATAAATTGATTCCCAACTTTAAAATATGTGTTTTAATTTGTAGAAAGCCAACTTTCAATAAGTAAACAGCGACATCTATCTTGCTATAGACGAACTATAGTGAAGTATCCTGTATCGCGCTCCGCGCTATTAAAGTTATCTGTTCAACGATACTTTTGATATTATACAGGTTGAAAAAGACATTGTGACATTTTTAGTCGAATTTTCGTTATTTTTACGTTCTATTTTTTATGTTTTGTTTTACTGTAAACTGTGACAAGTTATTAAAAAAACTAACCCCCCTAACCCCCTAGTAATATACCTACGCTTAGGCTCAAATTCTCAATAGTCGATGAAGTTTGACATATTTTCCAAAAGCAAACTGTCAAGTCGCCATTTTTATTCCCAAGGTCTGACTAATGATAAATCAGGCTTTAGTGAACTTACTACCAGTATACGAGTAACCTGCGGATTTACTAAACGTTTTAAAAGGCTTAAATTGTTCATACCTTTACTATACATTTATTCATATAGAGGTAATTTTACTGCATAGGATTATTGTCATCTCTTCATCCGGTTAGACTAGAAGCTGACCCCAACAAAGTTAGAACAATATAGATTTATTTATTGGGATTCATCTGCCGGGCGATATGTGACGGATATATATTAGTTTATAACGTTATTGGTGATCTCAAAGTAATCACCAGTACACAGAGCGAAGAGTCAATTCCACGTCGCAAAAAAATACAAAAAAAATAATTTCTAGCCCACCATGACATTTTGAACGGACAAATTTCACAGGCCACAATTAAGTAGAACGGCCCGGAAAACATCAGTCAACCGGCCTCGTAGCGGACACGGCCCGGATAACCGGCGAGTCCGCCGGATAACATGGCGAGAACGAATTAAGTAATTTACCGCCCCGGTTGTAGGTTGTACCTCGAGTTGTCTTTTGAGGCACAACCGTAACTTGAATTGTGTCCTCTTGCTCTGTACGTCAGCATTTCATTATTAAAAGCGTCTAGTTGGCAAATTCACTGAGTGAAGGTATAAGCCCTTTTTTTGACTGCCTTGACAAGAAATAAGAGTTGGTTCTCAATAACAATAGTCAAGTTTTGAATAGAAGGCACCTGCCTACGCTTAATTAACCTATTTTCTATCCAGCTGGCCTAGCCATATTACAAATTCTATTTCTATTCTATTTCAAATTCTATTTCTATTTTATTTTAGAAATAAAATGGCGTATACGGAATCAGCTGTTTGTCAAATGTCCAGTGTATTTCATTTTCAGCCATATTACAAATTCTACTCGCTTGACAGTTGACAAAAAGTTGATTCCATATACGCCATTTTCTTTTTATTGTCGTCTTATCGATTAAGTTAATAGAAATAGAATTTGTAATATGGCTATGCCTGCAGTAGATAGAATTATACAGCATAATTAGTGTAAGATTAAATTTAGTAAACAAAAAATAATAGAAACATAATTATTTGAACAAGGTTATAAAGTATTATTTTGTTATTTAACTGTGAAGGCTTGTAATTAGCATTTTGGTTATGTTTATTGTTTTTATATTGTGTTATTAGTCTGTAAGCCTTCCGACAATAGAGAAAATAAATAAATAAATTTTGCTAGACCGATTGTGACAAAACTTTCACTAGTTGATACTATATGGAGTAACTTAAGTTGCTTTTATTTTAGATAAATTTTAAAGGCTCCGCGCAAAACAATAGAAAGTTAACTTTTGCATGGAAGAAGTCGCTGGCAAGAAATGGGAATAAATAATGGAAAACGATCTTGGAAGTCCATTATGGTATTTACACGTAAACGTCTGATAAACGACCATACTACCTAAATAATAAATAAAATAAATTCCACAACTTTCACACAACGACATCTAGTCCCAAGCTAAGTAGAGCTTGTGTTATGGGTACTAACCAACTGAAAAACATACTCATATATTTCTAAATACATACATATTATAGATAAATTACACCCAGACACAGAACAAATGATCGTGATCATCACACAAACATTTTCCTGGGTGGGAAACGAACCCACAACCTACGGCATAGCAGTCAGGGCCACTAGGTAACTACTAGACCAACAAGCCAGTCAAACACTCAACCCAGCCAGGAAGGAAAACGGAAACGTGGTGGTCAGTTTTTACGTTTCAAGGATGTTCAGAATAGACACTTTAAAAGATGCGAAATTGACCCTTTAGTGTGGGAAAAGCAGGCACAAAATCGGCCTGACTGGAGACGTCGTGTGCATCAGCAAGTTAACGCATTTGAAGAAAAAAGGAGGTCACTATTGGATCAAAAGCGCGATGACCTTAAAGCTAGGCAACCTAAAGCTATACCTTATAATATCATCAATGGTGTTCTGACATGTCCGCTTTGTGCTCGTACCTTTTCGGCCAAAGTAGGATATGCTAGCCACTTAAGAGCACACGAGAGAGCAGCAGGACAAAGCTCTTGACAATCATTGGAAAGTCAGCGAATGCAGTCGCTGTGGCCGAAATCGGCTAGATAGCATCATCATCATCATCATCATCAACCCAGCCACCGTCACTCAGTCGTATACTCATAGAATACAATTTCAAGCAAATACACATTACATTGTGACGGCTTCAATGTCACATAATTCCGGTAAGCATTGTTAGTCCGACAGAGATTTATTGGTCGACCCCAGGCCGGGACATTCGGAAATCGTGCGACATTTAGTGCTAAATGCGCAGCCATAGATATCGTGGCGGGTTTTTAAAGTACCATTTTAAAGCTGAACAAACAATAAATTATCGACAGCTTGCATCTTATGCTTCTTTGATATTAATGTGGCTACTGCAGTGCTGTTTTTTGAAAATATCCCCGTGTTCAAAAAGATTTAAGCTATAGAGAGGATTTGCGAATAAATGTCATGCAAGACTGGCATCCCATGTCTCAGAAACGCCATCTATACTAATATTATGAAGAGGTAAAATTAGTTTGTTTGTTTGTAAGTTTGTATGTAGGGGGTTATCTTCGGAAATTATGATGAGACAAGCTCAAACATTACCATCATTTAAAGGAATGCTTAAAAATTATTACCTTTCTCCTAACACGTCTTAATATAACAGTCCGTTACTCTGTGAATCATTAGTATTTATGTATTGTATTTATTTATTTTTTTTATTTTGTTTTCTTATTTATACCTACTTATTTTATATTTGTATGTTAATTATTTATGTAAATAGTACACCACAAACTGCCTACTCATCTTTTCTCCTCCTCCATCAAGTCCATCCAAAGGTTGTCTGTAAGAGATCGCTTTTAGCGATAAGGCCGCCCATTGTAACACCTTATGTAGCCCTTAAAGTTATTACTAGTAAGTTTTTATGGTGTACAATAAAGAGTATTCTATTCTATTCTATTCTATGATCCAATTAAAAAAAAGTTTGCACTGGTGGAAAGCTACACTATTCCCGGATGACATAGGCTACTTTTTAATCCCTGTTAACCCATGGGAATAGGAACTACGCGGGTAAAATCGCGTGACGTCTGTAGAATAATATACCAATATTGTAGCGGCAGCGGAGCGCACTAAATTAAACTCATAGACCCACTTGGACACAAGTAGGTATTGGATGAAAATTTTGTTCGTGATGTCCCGTCTGGATTGGATAGGAGAGGGGAGGGGGAGGGGGCAGATTGTGACAGAGGGAAGGGGGGATTGAGAGAGGGGTCGGAGGGGAGTGGAGAGGGAGGACAGAGAAAGGGGGTGGAGAAGGAGGGGGAGGGGAAGGGGAATGGGAAGGATGAGGTGAGAGGGGAGCGGAGAGGGGGAGGGGAAGAGGCAGGGAACAGGAGGGGAAAGGAGGGGAAAGTGAGGGAGGGGTGAGGGAAGGGGAGGGAGCGGCGAGGGGAGGGGTGTGGGAGGTGTGGGGGAGGGGAGGAAAGGGGAGGGGGAGAGGAGAGGAGTTGATAAAAAATGATATGCAATAGCTTTACCGTGGCAGTCTCCGAGTGCCACACGTCATTTTTTTCTACTACAATGAGTTCAACTGTTTCAACTGAAGATTTGTATTACTGCCTTCAGTTTTGTTTCTTTTTTTTTACAATCTTGCTTTATAATTTTCTTTTGACATTGGCAGAAAAGTCGACATCGTTGTGCCAAAAATAATAAAGACGTATTATATTGACACACACAAGTTAGGTAACATGTTTTCTAGAAAAATATAAAAACAAACATTAATAAATAGGACATAGCTAGAAGTAGCCTTGAGCCTCAAAATAGGCACAGCTTGAATCTTGGTGGCCCAATTTCAGCAGTTAAGGTAACAAGAATTTGAAAAGTTCAGTGTGACACAGTACAGCAAGACACAAGTTAAAAGTAATAATTAACAATAGAATAAAATGGAATAGGTTTTTAATTAATCGATCGCCTGAGCTAACTTGCCATACTAATGCCAAGAATTGACAGTTCACTTCACTTAAGTTTCCACGGGATTCTCGGGGGGAGGGGATTTACGGGGTTTTCCGGGGTTTTCGGGTTTTCTATTGGCTGGGAACTTAAGGTGTCACTGTGAGCCTCCAATGCACATAATTATGCTGGTATCCTTCTTGGCACAGTCAGTAGGTTTTTTTAGGTAAAAAACAAAACAAGTGAGTTTTGTAAATAATATAATATGAACTTAGAGAGTTGTCTTATTTATTTATTTATTCCTTTATTTTTAAATTAAATAAATTGGTGTAATTATTTTGTAATATTTATTGTTAATCAGCATGGTATTAGGTTGCAACGTATTTGTTAATTTTTGCATGTGAAGGCAGTGTGAAAGAAGAATTCGTTTGTATAACATCTATAACAAGACCCCTTTTGGCAAAGAAATAAATGATTAAGATGATCTGATTTGATTTGAAAGGGGTGTATTGTAGGGGGTGTAATGTAGTTGACTGCAAAATAGGTCAACGACATAGCCTATTAAACTGGTTAAATTCAAAATAGGCCAAACGACAAAACTATGGCAAAAAAGCCCAATGCTTTAATTGACACGAGTTATAAAAGTTCGAAAAATCATCGAGTCCTCAAATTTGTCTAATTTTGTGTTGTAAAGATCAATGAGCTAAGAAAATATGAGGCCTATATTGCTTGGGGTGCTAAGCGCCAAAAAAGTAAGCAAAACATTTTGAAACCTGACCCAAACGATGAAAAACAACTTTGCTAGTTCCGAATATTGTATCCAACTCAATTTCGCAAAAAATATCGCTTAGACCAATTAGCCTCCCAACCGTAGATATACTGGTGCATTAACAAAAATTCAACCTCAAATTCAAAATGGCGGTCGACACAACACGGTGGGAATCACAAGTTATAGACTACCTGTGACCCTCATAAACGATTTCCAAATGAAAATGCGATATTACTGACTGGCCTATTAGCCCTTTCTACATTTTATACATTATAATTTTATTGCACATAGATTTTATTTCCATTAGATTTAATACAAGAGGTTAAAAGTAACTGCAACCTCATCTTAAGAAATTCGTCTGTCTCAGTTTGCGGCCTCAGCATTTAGTGGACCATCTGGAGATTCCGTATTTTCAATTGTTCCTCGTAAGCCTCCAAAAATCATTATTTGAACTGAAAAGTTTGCTTCTCCCAGACTTTCTGTTATCGAAGAGTTTGTACAGATATACATTATACAGGATGGGTTTTTGATATGGTAGGTCAGCATAGTTATTGTGCGGGTGACGACACTGCTCGCCGTGCTATATTCTTTCCACCGTTTAATCCCATCGTTTTAATCCAAAGAGATTTAAAATACTATAGAGGGCGGATATCCATGATAGAGGGCATGTGAGGAAATAATAATAATAGTAATATACCACAACTTTCACGTTCTAGTCCCAAGCTAAGCAGAGCTTGTGTTATGGGTACTAAATAGCCGATAAACATACTTATATGTATATTTCTTAATACATACATAATTATTATTATAGATAAATTACAACCGGACACAGAACAAATGATCTTGCTCTTGTTGGTATGAGGAACAGGGTGTAAAGTATCTCATCCACCATTGAAAAGGGAGGATCCTCCGACCAGACGGGTGTTGTGTTTGGTGGGCTAACTACTGCCCGTCGGTTGTAGTCGGGCACATGTATACATTCAAAGTGCGCGGATAATTCTAATACCGCGATGTAGGATATCAGTAATTAGTTCGTATGTGGCGAGATAGATGTCGCTACATGCTCATCACACAAACATTTCTCCTGCTTAGCAGTCAGGGCCACTAATTATTAGACCAGCAGGCCAGTCAAATATTAGTTGCTAAGTTAATTTACAAAAATTAGACATATCTTGCAAAAATAAGCAGTCAGTAATTTAAGTTAGGGTTAAGCTCTCCTGAGGCCATTTTCTGTTTTGTGTTTTACAGTTTCTCGTACATTAGTTAGGGTACCTGCCCCTACTTTCTTATCTCAAACATCCACCCTGTATTTTGAGGTTCGAAGTAATATCGTGCAATAAATTTCAGAAACGAACGAGTTTGGAAACTCATTACACGGTTTCCGAAGCTCAAAATGTTCCGATTCGGAAGAAATTATTAACATTCGCCAAGAAACAAATCATTTGACTATATTTTACGCTACAATTTGTATTTAGGTTATTTTTCTGCTTCTTCGAGCTCAATTGGCTAGGTCTTTTAATGTAGGTACTATTAGGCATTAAAACCTGAGAGGTTGGTAAAGTGGTGGCAAGCGCTGCTACTGACCGAAGTCCAGGGTTTGATACCCGTTATGTTTTTTGTCTGTTGTTCTACCACGTATTACTCATTAGTAACCTAAAGTCAGAATTTGAAACTGTGCTTATGACTTCTTTCTTAAACAGACTGTCTTATTGGTCGCAAGCTCCATTGCCGAGTATGAGGTACCTAGTTCAATCCCCGGGTCAGGAAAGTGTTATTGAGTCTTTCCATCTAGATTTTTCAGTAGCAGCCTGGAGTCTGGATTTGTGCCTAATTGCTGGCAATAGCCTCGCCCACTGTTACATGGGACTTTGATATACCTGGCGAAATGTGGGCATACTATTACAGGTACACCTCTGCCTAACTCTTTGGGGCTTACAGACGTGATGTTACGTTTTAAAGACGTTTCTTACGAACAGCAATTTATTAAAAAAAACATAGAATATTTAAAGGTCAACAGATGTTTAATTTAACAAAACTTATTTGCTATTATTTAGTTAACAATAAAGTCTCTGTGAGATAATGCTAATGAAATATTATAATATTATACAAAACACTCTTGGAGAACTAAACTGGAATATTATTATCAGGATCACTATTTTGGAAGCAATCGATATTTTTAATTATACGTATTTTTTAAACAAGGTACCATTTTTTCTAAGTTTCAAAACTATGTATTTTAACTCAACCATGAGTGTCTCAACAAAATTATTGACCCAACAGTGAGCCTTTAGGAATATGAGGACCAGGGTGTACCTAAAGTTCCACATACCCCGTAGAAAAGAGCTGCCCTCCGACTATTGGTGAGGACTATTGATGGGTGTTGGTGGGCTACTACTGGCCGACTATCAATGGTTTTCAGGTTGTGCATACGTTCAGTCGCGCGGATAACTTTAAAATCGCGACGTAGGATATCAGTTTTAGTTCGTATGGGGCTTGACCACAATATATGTTGTTAATTCCACAATTACAATATAATGTATGTCAAAACCAAAGAGCAGCGAAGCGTACCTACTAAATAACCCCATAGGCTTGTGTCCTGGTGGATTCAAGTTTCGGATAAACATTTTATTTGTGATGTCCCGTTTTTAGTAAACTAAGTATTGAACATCTTTGGTCAAAACATATGTTTTGACACACATTTACAAATTGGGACTGAGATTAGTAAGCGAACATTCTTAAAAATAAGAAAATTGCCCCTTTGATAAAATAAATATCATTTCTAGCACAGCATAGCAGCACAGGTTTATTACTTTGTAATTTATTAACCATTATGCTATTTACTGAGCATTATATTGTATAGATACAAATTCTTCAAACGAGTCAGACAGATGTGTTATACTGGGGCAATTGTTGCGCAACTTTTTCATCTCAGCTAAAACACTAGCAAGTGTTAAAGGGCGGGAGCTTTGGGGGACTGTCTTGTGTTATTTTTGACGTTCACAAAGTTCTGTTTCTCAGTCTAATTCCAATAATTGAGTTTTGATATTATTACCCCCTTCTCCAGTGGATCGCACTAACGAAAAGACGTGTGCACAAATTTATTTACTTTTTATTTAATTTTAAATAATATTAAAAATCTAAGAAGTACTAGGCGCGCAGTGAAGTGGAGCGGTATCGATATCGGTGTTACTTGTTCGAGCGAGATAGAACTACGGCGCTATATTACTTACGCGCGGTGCGACTACGTAAACTCCGAACTTGCGAAATATGTCCAGATTTTTACGATCACCAACCAACCCAGACTTGCAAAGGACTGTATCGGACTCCGATGTTGTGAAAACTCCAAGCCAAAATACGCCGCCTAATTTTGTGTCTCAACGCAAAAGACCGCGTCAGTCTAGTGAAGAGCGCTTCTGCTCTTTTAAGGACGAAATCAAAGGCATGCTTAGTGAGTGGAAAGAAACCCAGAATACCCTACTTAACAAGCTTGTCGCTGAAGTCGCTGAAATAAAACAGCAAAATGCCGAGATCAAACATACGAACGAAGAAATCGAAAAGAGTCTCCAGTTCATAAATGAAAAATACGAAGATATGAAGAAAAAGGTCGAAGATTTAGAGGGTGAACGGAAAGAACATTTATTAAAAATAGCTAGTCTAGAATCGGAAATGGGTGAAGTTCAAAGAAATCTGAAGTCGACTACTATTGAATTCAGAAATGTACCGAAAACAACTGATACTGAAACCAAGACAGACTTGTGTAACATCATAGAAAAAACTTGCCAAGTGATTGATGTAAATATACAAGCTACCAGTATTCGGGATGCTTTCCGAGTTACATCGAAGGCTGGAAAGAGCACAATAGTGGCAGAGCTAACTACTGTCATCATGAAAAACCTCATAATACAGGGGGCTAAAGCCTTTAATGAAAAACACCCGGACCAGCGCTTAAACTCTGGCCACATTGGTTTAAAAGGAGTAATTACACCGATCTATATTTCTGAAGCTCTGACAAACAAGAGTCGAAGACTGTTCTTCCTAGCAAGAGATTTAGCAAAATCCAAAGAATGTAAATTCTGCTGGACAAATAGCGGTAAAATATTCATTCGCAAGGCCATAGATGCTCCCCGCATTGAAATAAAGGATGAATTACAAATTGCCACTCTGAGAAACACCTTGTGACTAGGGTTAGTTATTTCACTTGCTTACTCATCTTATTTTTTATTTGTTCATTCAAACCTTTTTCTTTTTTGTTACTTTTATGATGCACTGCGGTTTATGTTATATTATCATGCTTCTTACATCTATCTTTTTAATATATTTTTGCGGAGTACGAATAATTTTCCACGTATCGTCGTTGTCCAGATTTATATTTTGGTCTCATTTCAGAGTTATTGCAAACCTATATTGTTTTTATATTTAGAGCTTGTAAAACTTATAAACGTTTTGTTCACGTCACACATTTCCATAAAACAAAATTCGATTGCAATTTAAACAATAATTTAGCCAGCAATATTGATAGTTTATCAGCTGGACCATCATTCTTGTGTAATCCGGAAACATATAAACCATTAATAACATCTCATTTACCACATAATAAACACATAAAAATTTTAACACAAAATATAAGGAGCATAACTAAAAATTTTAGCCATTTTGAAATTTTTCTAGCTAGATTAAATACAACATGTGAAGTAATTATCCTAACTGAATCTTGGAATTCGAAAGCTTTACAGTTTCCATCACTAAAAAACTATGAGACGTATTATACGAAAAACAATCGTAACCAAAATGACGGAATAGTAGTATACACTAGAGATGCACTTGGTTGTTCAGTAAAGGAAGTATCTTTAAGTGGTGCCACTTGTATGGTCATAAAAATACAAAACGAAACTGTAGTAATAGGTATTTATAGATCCCCATCAAATCCTAACCTAGACCAATTCTTAAACTCGTTAGATAGTTTACTAAACAATTATAAAAACCACCAAAACATCGTTATAATGGGTGATTTAAATATAGACGTGAAATATGATAATACAGACCGCAACTCGACAGATTATCTAAATCTATTAGCCTATCATGGTCTTTTGCCTGGTCATTTATTGCCAACGAGAGATGCCAATTGCCTGGACCATGTCATGATAAAAACAAAACTCTCTATACTTACACTAGTTCTTCAGGCCCCTGTCACTGACCATGCTCCAGTTCTTTTGTGTGTTGCCTTGGTAAATAATTATAAATCTGTGACCCAAAAATCAAACCGTAAAGTTAACTACGAGGGCATCATGGATCATCTAAATACAACTAATTTTAGTAACATTATTAAATCCGAAGATGTGAATTGGACAGCCGATCAGCTAGTAAGGATCCTAAATGAAACTATCTCGAAAAACACTCTTACCGTATTAATGCCTAAAAGACTGCGCTGCATTAAGCCTTGGATTACGCCAGGTTTAGTTCGATGTATAATAAACCGAGATCGCATGAACATTCGATGTAAAAAGGAACCTAATAATGTAATTCTTTCCATAACCTACAGACGATATAAAAATTATTGCAACGATTTACTAAAACGACTTAAACACAACTTCCAAAGAGACGAAATAAATAAGCACGTTAAAGACCCAAAGAGGAAATGGAAAGTAATTAACACAATAACAAATAGAAGCACAAGTAAAACCAATCCATCAGAACTGCTCAAAATAGAAAATACACCCGAACAATCTTTAGAGAAAATCAACCACTACTTTACTAGCATTGCTAACGAGCTAGCAAGCAAGATTACACCTTGTGTGGATCAAATTATACAATCTTCGATTCCACCAATTAATTCCATGGTTTTGCTGGAAACAACGGAGCCTGAAATCGAATCTATCATAATGGCTTTAAAAACTGATAGTGCAATAGGTTGGGATGGTATACCCACAAAACTAGTAAAAATGACTAAACATATTATCGTACCACTTCTTACACACATTACTAATCTATCAATAAGAACAGGTCAATTCCCAGATAATTTTAAGATTTCTGTTATTCATCCTATCCATAAAGCGGGAAATAGAGACTGTACCCACAACTATCGCCCTATTTCGGTACTGCCTGTCCTGTCTAAGGTCCTAGAAAAAATAATGAACAAACGGCTGATTTCATATCTTGAAAAACATAACTTTTTAGCTAACAACCAATATGGGTTTAGAGCAAATAGATCAACAGCACAGGCAGTTTCTGAACTAACGAATTTTGTTGCTACCCACATTGACAATAAAAATAAATGTATTGGAATATTCATCGATTTAGCAAAAGCTTTTGATACAGTCTCTATTTCTATCCTAATAAACAACTTGGAAAATGTTGGCATAAGAGGTAAAACACTGGATTTATTTAGTAGTTATTTAAAAAATAGAAGACAAAGAGTAACAATAGACGGGATGTATAGTAATGATGCTCCAGTTTCATTTGGCGTGCCTCAGGGAAGTGTCCTTGGGCCGACACTTTTCCTTATTTATATTAATAATCTATGTAGGTTAAACTTACAAAATTGCAGTATCTTCTCATTTGCTGATGACACTGCGCTAATTTTCTATGGAAAAACATGGGAAGAGGCAAAAAAACATGCAGAATCAGGGTTACAAACGATGGCAAAATTTCTTTCTCAAAACCTATTAACCCTCAACATCTCAAAAACAAAGTTCATAACCTTTGCGAATACTTTAACAACTCTAAAAGCTACACAAAACCTTAAAGTACAGATGCATTCTTGCCAGAATACGACACCTAACGCCTGTAATTGTTACCCTCTGGAAAGACTTAAAACAATAAAGTACCTTGGTATTCTGCTTGACGAAAGGCTAACTTGGTGCCCTTACATAGACCTTTTGTCAGGTAGACTACGTAAACTTATTTATATTTTTAAAAAATTAAGACATGTAGCGGACAAACAATTACTCAAAACCGTTTATTTCGCACTGGCTCAATCAATAATATCCTATTGTATTACGTCATGGGGGGGAGCGCGTAAAACGCATATAATGAAACTGGAGCGAGCACAGCGAGCGCTGCTCAAGGTTATTATGTTCAAACCTTTTAAGTATCCCACTATTAACTTGTACTCAGAATGTGATGTGTTGACAGTTCGGCAGCTATTCATTAAAGAAATTATAATGGCCCAACATAGTAAACTTAATTATAATAAAGAAATAATGAATAATAGACGTTTAGGCAGAGTATGTTCTACAATTCCGTATAAAACATCTTTTATAAATAAATTTCAGTGTTATTTAGGACCAATGCTATACAACAAATTGAATAAAATTATTAAATTCTACCAGTTAAATAAACATTCGTGCAAAAAACTTTTAATAACCTGGCTAAAATCGCAAACATATCTAGAAATTGAAAATTTACTTATTAATCTACAATAGGAAGCTCAGAATAAATAAATAAATAATAATAAAAAAAAAACAATATAAAATAATAATTAAAACAGTCGCTATAACAATGAAATCAATGTAAGTAAAATAACATAATCACAATAAATAAAAACAAAAAAAAAAAAAATGTCGTAGGTTCATACATTCAGTGGTCAAACCATTTATTTTTTTAAGTTGACGGTATTTGGAAAAAAATACAAATTAGTTATAATATTTCTATTATATTCTACCCGCAGTAAGAGTACCCGCAGTTTAATCTGTATTTTATTATATATTAGTTAGTATTGTTTATTGTATAGGTTTAATGTGCAAAAGTTGTTTACAGTTTACTTTTAGATCTTAATGTACACGTCTGTAGATAGTTACCTGGAAAGGATCTAACGCCTAAGGTACAGGCTCGGCCTAGTTTAGGTGTTAGTGGTCATTCGAATAGTGTTCAATTGCAGAATAATTATACCTACTGTTTACCAAAATCAACTTGAAAATATTTTTTGTGTCAATAAAGCTTTTTTATTTTTTTTATTTTTATTTTATTACCATTTCCAGCGTTAGATATATTTTTTTATCGCACAATTTTAGGAATAAGACCTGTTTCACCTTTAAATACACCTCTCCTTTTCATATGCAAATGCTAATATTATGAAGAGGATACCAGGAGTACGGAACTGAAGTAGAAAAGTTGGTCTCTTTGCACGTAGGTACACAGAAAAGTTTATTTTTACTGTCCCGCATAAAATAAGCTGCGAGTATTATAAAACAAAGGACTTGCCTGTCTGGGAACTTTACGTTTTCTTTGACAAAGTTCTTGCTTTTATCCAGTTTATAATAAATTGTACCTGAGTTGGTTGTTTTATTATGTAAGTGTTACATTAACATGACAATAAGGTGTAGTATAAGATGAATAAAGTGTTAGAAGAACGATATTTTTTAAGGTGAATGAGGTTTTTTGGAAGAAATATAATTATAATAATGTTTTGAAGTTGATGTTGTGCTTGGTACTTACTAAGAAGAAGATTACTAACCCATTTTAGGAGGGTTTGGAAGGGTTTACTACTTAATGCAATAGCTGTTTGGTTTAAAACTATATAAGATATACATGTGACATCAACGTTCAATCTGATCCTTCAGTACATCATTCTGGGGCAAAGAGATTTAAAAGAATATAGAGCGGACATGCGAGGAAATGTCATAGAAAACTTTGATCCCATGTCTCAGTAACGCCATCTAGAATAATATATGAATATTGGAGCGGCAGCGGAGCGTACTAAAAAAAACTCATAGACTCGTGTCCAGCAGGACACACTTTTTCGGACGAAAATTTTGTTCGTGATGTCCGGTCTTTATCTATTGAATGTCTTTGTTCTGGGGTATAAATGTTTAGTCATAATTATTTATGAAATATTTAAGCAATTTTCTAATTCTAGAGAACCTAACTTGAACGACATCAAACAGCCATTAGGTATTTATTCATAAAATAAAAGCTATCTTACTATTTAAAAATCGGGCCCTAAGCATTTAAAGTAGCCTTCCTTGTTCTTCAAAGCACACACTACCGGCTTCCATAGTAATCAAACTACACAAACTTCACAACCATAGACGTGTATCACTTACTCGCGTTGTAGTCTCTGTGGTCAATTTGTCAAGCTGACTTTTTAAATCAAAACATAAAACAATAAACATTTTCGGGACAAATTTCTTGTAGAAAATAAATATTAATGCAGTAATAAATCAAAAACAATACGGCTCAAATTCTTTTTATTCAGAAATTGAGTTTGGGAAGCAACTTACAATTTTATTTGTCTATTCTGAAATGATTGGAAATAAGACTCATCTCAGTGTCCATTGATATTTTTCTGTAGAAACATGTATACCAACGATGATGTTATAAATATAGCGACTGCATGGTTCGCAAAATACACAAAAATTATTAATAGTTACGTTCCTTCTGAGACACAGATATTAGTAATTGTTATTGTTGTATTCACAGTGTTAATTTTAATTTGCATACTAAAACATAAATATTATTGTACGCTCAATTGTAGAGGACATAAAACATTAGACTTTGAAAACACCAATCGTTAACTTCTCCAAGTATTTTGCAATAAAATAGCTGTATTTGGAGTGCGTAATGTCATAACAAGCGGGTGTGATTCCTCTGTGAATGTGATTAAATAATAATTGATAGTAATTTTATTTTGATTGTTTTATTTATCAGCAGAGACTTAATTTTGATTTTACTGGAGAGAAGAATGAGAGTGACCAATGCGAAACAATATTGATCAATGATTTGTTTAAGTCAGGAAAACCCATAGACATAGAGAATGGTCTGAGTGTCCCTTATCCAGCTGAAGTGAATACTGGTAAGAAAGTGTGAGAGAGATAAAGCGAACGTGCGGCCAATAGTTGTCTCTTTCTAGAATTCTGATTAAAAGAAAAAGAAAGCGACAGGTATTGGCCGCACATTCTCTCTGTCTTTTTCTAGGGAGTGGTAAATTTTGTGCGGGTATTGCTCAGTTAATTATCTATCTTTATGAGAAAACCTGACTTAGATTGGCAGTGAAAATAGAAATAATCAGAACTGTTCCTCACCCATTACCACTATTTATTATTTTTTATTACATTATTTTATTTTAACTTTCAATCGTGTCAATTATATTTATAGTATATTTAAGTAAGTGCAATTATATTTTTAGTATATTTAAGTAAGTGCAATTCGATAAAATTGATCGAACACATGTTTTTTTTATATTGTATTATTAGGTTGTGCGTTTATTTAATAACATGTTGTATGAAAAATACAAAATAATTTGTACTTAATTGTTCAAACATAAACACGTTCTAAAGAAAGAATGGCACATATCTGTCGTTTGAAAGATGCATCAGAAAGCTACAACTGACGTCATTTTGATTGGGTTCCGTTAACTTTTTGACGTCAGCTGCATATTTCACACATATAGAAACACTGACACATTGACAGATGAAAGGATTAAGATTACGAAAGGAAAACCTTCCTAGTTTTGCAGCACGTCAGTCACAAGTCTGAAGTCAGACCAAGTCAGACGCTGTGAAGTAGGAATATCACCCATATTGCTTCGAAATAATGTACAATTCTGTGAAAATCACCCCGTGAACATCTAGGTGAAGTGAAAACGAATTGAGCTTTGCCATACGTACTAATGCACATGCAGACAGTGACAGTTCACTCGACTCAAGGTTTCACATGGTGACCTGAATCGACCGGCTGCAGTAGATACTACCTATATAAATATGCTTATCTTCTGTGTGTTGAAACTTTTTTACAATGTTACCATCTTATTTTGTACACACATTCTTGGCAAAATAAATGATTTCTGATTTCTGATTTCTTCTTATCGTGTGGTTAGTAACTAACTTGATGTCCATGGACCTCTGACTTGGCATCACATGCCCTTGAGAAATATATCTCTCAGGCATGCCGGTTTTCTCACAATGTTTTCCTTCACCGTTTTTGATGCAAGTGATAATTCTACATTCTACAATGCGCACATAAAACCGAAAAGTCAGAGGTTCGAACTCGAGACCTGGGATTTGGCAATCCGCCGGTCACACCACTAGGCTATCACTGCTCTCTAACAATGCTTATGAAAGTACAGGTACAGTCAGTGTCAGTGTTACCTGATCCATCTTAAAAAAAAAATATAAGGGGAAGATGGGTCAGTCAACGCAGCTCACTGACATGTATCAAAAAATCATTTAAATTAAATGGCAGATCTAAAAAAACGGCTGGATTGATTTAGACGGCGGCTTTGACAGGTAGATTGGTGAAGTTATATGACGTTGACGACGCTTAGGGTACGTTATTACAAAAAAAGCCTTCTGCACGAAACAACGAACTGTTAAATTCCGCGCGGACAGAGTTTCGGGCATCAGGTAGGACGCAATAATGTTAGTACAGTGAGCTGTTATTCCATACTCTAGTACATACATAGAGACACACATGCGTAGATTTACAGTTTAGCAGTGCGATTCTGGTCAAATCACCGCGTAGAAATGTAGGCGTAGTGACGGCGAATTGAGCTGTCATTCCATACTAATGCTAGGCATTGATAGTTCACTTCACTCAAGTTTTCACGGCGTGACTTTTACTGAATCGACCGGCTGTTCATGCTCACCTCTCCTCACTTTTGACAGGGTGAACACTCTAGAATATACTGTCAGGAAAATGTATTAGGTACTTTTTTTAGTGCACAAGAAAAAAAACCAATCACACGACTGCATAGTCTTTCAGGGATTACAGGCGTCATGCTTTGTTAAAAATAAAACTATACATATAAAGGAGGACTTAGGTCTACTTCCTAACCTAACCTTTTTTTTTTTTTTTGAGGGGTGGAAAATCCTCATGGATGTCCCCCGCCCGGGGAGGCGGAGGGGTCTGTCAGACTCTTACTGACTAAAAACCACCCGGTGTTCCTTCTCACACCTGCGCCGGGGGTCACGGGAACAGAAGATACTTCCACGACCCCCGACTGGTGCCGGCCCCGCGGGCCTCGCCAAGTCAGCGAGGGGAGTGAGGTGTTAGACTCCCCTCGCGACGTCTAAGAGGGCGTCGCGCGTGAACACGACGCGCCGCCACCTCGGGTCCATGTACGTGGGGGCGGCGGACATCCCCGCGTCCGTCGCCCTGGACCCATTTAGGGGGGCTAGAAGAGGGAGTTGTCCGCCCTCCGTCTGCGCCCGGTGCGTCTGCTACGGGCCGGGTGAGTGGAAGTAATCTCCCTCTCCCTTTCCGCAGCCTCCTTCTGCGAGATGACCGTTTCGCAGAAGGACACCACCGCGTCCCAGGACTCGACGTTGCCGACCATCCTCTCGACCACGGCCGACAGCGACAAGTCACTGCCTACTCCAGAGACGAGGGCACGGCGCGGCTCCTCCCAAGCGGCACACTCTGCCAGCGTATGCCGCACCGTGTCCTCCCGACAGTCGACGCAGTGGTGACACCGGGCGTCCGGCTCCCTGTTTATGCGACACAGGTACTTTCCGAAGCAACTGTAGAAGTTATTGGGTAGAGTGAGTATCCACACTCTTGGAAAATACTTTTATAAAATAGAAGGAGAAATCAGCGGACAGAAGAACAGTTGAGATATATACACTTTTATTTACATAGGTACAAGTAACATTATAATCAGCTTATTTAAGCGAGCTACGATAAAAATATAATTAATATATAAAACAGAAAACGTGACAACAGGAAAAATCTAAGTGACATAATATATTTTACTTTTTCTCTATTTGAAATATTAAATGGCATTCCGCTACACAACCCCCCTCTTGAGACCGTCAAGGGCGATAGTAGTCAGGAAAACGCACCCTACGGCCTGACTGCGTTCTTTTGATGCTGCTGTCTTCGGCCGTTGGCGTTGAATTGATGACTGGTGTGTGAGTGGTTATGTTGTTGTGTGATGTTGTGGTGTGTGAGTCTTGCAGTATGTAAGCCGGTTTCAGTCGGTCTACCGATACTGAGACTATTTTACCATTGTGGAGGAGTTTGAATGCTTTGTCACCCCTCTCTAGTACTTTATGCGGACCTGTGTATGCGGGCTTGAATGAACCGGATGATGCGTTATCCCGTAGAAAGACATGCGTCGCTGTGGCAAGGTCCTTGAATATGAATATGGCTCGACTATTAGAATGCCGAGATGCTGCTGCCGGTTGTATGTTTTTGGCAAACATACGTAATCTTGCTATGTAGTCGGTAACGTCTGTATCGCAAGTCGCTTCTGGATCGAAGAAATCTCCTGGTAGGCGCAGTGTCTCACCGTAAACTAATTCAGCTGGCGTAGCCTGTAAATCTTCCTTTTGAGCACTTCGTATTCCTAGAAGAACTAGTGGTAGAGATTCTACCCAGTTATTATTACTGTGGCAGGTTATTGCTGTTTTCAACTGTCTGTGGAACCGCTCAACCATACCGTTACAGGCAGGGTGGTAAGCAGTTGTCTTTCTGTGCTCAAACCCAGCTATCTCCGATAGACGCTTGAATAGAGTCGACTCAAACTGTCTGCCGCGATCCGTCACTATTTTTATGGGACAACCAAAACGTGCGATCCATCCATACAGAAGGGCATTTGCTACTGTTTCGGCTGTGATATCTTTAATTGGTATTGCCTCAGGCCATCGCGTAAAACGATCTACAGCGGTGAGACAATACCGGAAACCGTGTGAGATTGGAAGTGGTCCAATCATGTCAATATGGATGTGCATAAAACGTGATCGTGGTAGTTTGAAGTTGCCTAGAGGTGCGCTGACATGGCGAGTGATTTTTGCACGCTGGCATGCCAAGCAATTTCGCGTCCATTCTCTGCAGTCTTTCCTTACTTCGGGCTACACGTAACGCTCTGCTACTAACTTGGCACTGGCGTTGGCTCCTGGGTGGCTCAAAGAGTGCAGGGAGTCGAAGACTTGACGGCGATATTCCTTCGAGACATATGGTCTCGGTATCTTACCACTATCATCGCAATATAATTCAGACATTGTACCTGGTATTGTGATTTTTTTAAGATGCAGCGATGTTGTTCTTTCGAGTAGCTGTTTGAGCTCTGTATCGGAGCTCTGGGACTTAGCTAGCACGTTCAAGTCAATGGGTTGGACAATCTCCTCTACTCTTGACAGGGCATCGGCGACAACATTGTTTTTACCCGAAATGTGTCTGATGTCTGTGGAAAACTGCGAGATTAAATCTAGATGTCTAAACTGTCGTGGTGAGCAGTTTTCCTTATGTGATTGGAATGCGTAACAAATGGGTTTGTGATCGGTGTATATTACAAACTCTCTAGCCTCGACCATGTGTCTGAAGTATTTAATCGCTTCATATATCGCGAGCAATTCACGGTCATACGGTGAGTACTTTCGTTGACTTGTGCTTAGTTTACGAGAAAAGAAAGCTAGGGGTTGCCATTCCCCATCTTTCAGTTGTTGAAGCACTGCTCCCACTGCGACATCCGAGGCGTCTGTCACCAGAGCTAGCTTTGCTCCGCAAAAGGGGTGTGCGAGCAGTGTTGCCTCGCATAGACCTCTCTTGCTGGCCATAAATGCATCATGTTCCTCTGCTGTGAAATTGACAGGGTGTGAGCCTTTTACCGAGCCTTCTAAAAGCTTGTTGAGCGGTGCGTGTTGTTGAGCTGCCTCTGGGATAAACCTCCTATAAAAGTTTACCATCCCTAAAAACCTCTTTAGTTCCCGCACAGTCTTCGGGGGTGGGTAGCTGTTGATGGCTTCTACCTTTTCTGGTAATGGTTTAGTGCCGCTCGATGTTATTAAGTAACCTAAAAATGTTACCTCTTTGGCTCCAAATACGCATTTTGACGTGTTTATCACCATCCCATACTCTCGCAATCTTGTAAACAGCTGTCGTAGGTGGTCTTCGTGTTCTTTTTGATCTTTAGAATAGACCAGGAAGTCATCTAAGTAACCAAAACAAAAGTCAAGACCTCGTAGCATTTCATCGACAAACCGTTGGAATGTTTGCCCTGCATTGCGTAATCCAAACGTCATGAACGGGAATTCATAAAGTCCAAAGGGTGTGGTGATGGCTGTTTTTGGTATATCATCTGGATTGACGCGTATTTGGTTATATGCTTTTACCAAATCGATTGTTGAGAATACTTGACATCCAGAAAGATTGTGGGCGAAGTCATGTATGTGACGAATAGGGTACCGATCTGGTATAGTTCGTGCGTTTAGCATTCTAAAATCGCCACACGGTCGCCACCCATTATCCTTCTTAGGTGCCAGGTGCAAGGGTGAAGCCCAGGGTGAGTCAGAGGGTCTGGCTGTGCCACACATGAGCATAGATTCAAACTCCTCTTTAGCAATTTTTAGTTTATCTGGGGCCAACCGACGCGGTGTGCAAGACACGGGAGGTCCCGGTGTTGTACGTATGTAGTGTAAGGTGTTGTGTTTAGGTGCACAATGTATACCCGACGGCCGGGTTATATCTATAAACTCCCGGAGGATGTCGTGGTATGTGGTGTCACCAATTCTTACCTTTACCGAAGAAACCGCATCAAAAGAACGAGCAGGCGAAGCAGGGGTCACAAGCGTAGTATTTGCATCGATTAGGCGCTGCATTCTAACATCTACAATCAAGTTATAATAAGACAATAAATCAACTCCTATTATTGGTTTTGTTACATCTGCTACTATAAATCTCCAAGGAAAGTCACGGCGTAAACCTATATTTAATTTTATGTAAGCGTAACCGTATGTATTTATTACACTGCCGTTAGCCGCACAAAGTTCGAAGGTACTTTTATTACGGCGCTCTTTGAGTGTTGACCTTGGGAAGACGCAGACGTCGCTACCGGTGTCGACGAGAAATTGCATCTTCGTGTTTTGGTCAGTCAGAAATAAGCGACCATTGCTTCGACAGTCGTCGGTCGCCTCTACCGACTGTCCGTCTCGTTTCCCGACTGGTCACAAGGCTTAATGCACTTCGTTGCTCTGTCGCCAAACTTATAATGGTACCAACATGTTGGAAACTTCCTATAGTTGGAGTTGGACCGACTGGAAGTCGATCGACCGCGACTGTTGGACTTCTGTGTTGGCCGCGAGAGTCTGTTGACATGTGATGTGAGCGTTTGCATTTGTCTTGTAAGTTCCGCTATTTGACTGGTCATCTGGTCAACGCTGCTACACGGCGACGTCATCGGGGCTGTCATCACTGCTATTTGCGGGCTAGCTGGCACCACATCGTGGATCCTATCAGCTAATTCAGCTACCTCTTCCAGGGCCACATTAGCTTGAGACGCGATGATGGTCTGCGTACTGCTAGGTAGGCGGCTGGTCCAGATTGTACGCAAAAACTCCTCTGGTACTGTCGGTCCCGCCAGGTGGCGCAAATGTCGTAAAAACTGCGTGGGCTTGCGGTCACCAAGCTCTTCGTGAGTTAAAAGTTGCTGTACCTTTTTTTCTCTGGACGCCGATAATCTCTTTACCAGTTCGGTTTTAAGCCTCGCATATTTGTCCGGTGCTGGTGGAGCTATGATTATATCTTCTACCTCTGACGCATATACCGGGTCCAGACTTCCAATAGCGTGGTGAAATTTGGTGGAATCAGTAGTGATATTTGCGAGTACAAACTGACTCTCCAGCTGCGCGAACCACAACGCCGGTTTTTCGGGATAAAACGGTGGTACACGCACGCCAACGCGAAAAACATCGTAGCTCAGGGCGTCACTGTAAGGGTTCGTTTCACTTTTAGCTTCTTGTCCTTGTTGCTGAGTCATAGTGTCCTTCAGGGGTCACCAGTGTAGAAGTTATTGGGTAGAGTGAGTATCCACACTCTTGGAAAATACTTTTATAAAATAGAAGGAGAAATCAGCGGACAAAAGAACAGTTGAGATATATACACTTTTATTTACATAGGTACAAGTAACATTATAATCAGCTTATTTAAGCGAGCTACGATAAAAATATAATTAATATATAAAACAGAAAACGTGACAACAGGAAAAATCTAAGTGACATACTATATTTTACTTTTTCTCTATTTGAAATATTAAATGGCATTCCGCTACACAACCGTGCCCGGAAAGTATCTGCGTCACCCGAAACGACAGGGAGCCGTGCCTCCTCCCGATTTCTAACCTAACCTAACCTAACTATCAGCCGGCCTACTACTAACATCGGGCTGAAGGTAGGTACAATTATTAGGTCGCATGTCATTTGTAAGTTTTTGGATTTTTAGTCTCGTTTTTTTTTAAAGAATGTAAGTCTAGCCGGTGCCGGTAGTAGATACTTTAAATATTAATTTACTACTTGGATTTAGTGTACAGAAATGTGTGAAATTTCTTTGATCAATTTTCAACTATAGATAAAAGAGAATAAGGTTCATATTAAATTGGGAAAATTTAACACATTGGAGTAACTTGATGGGCTGGCGCGTCTTTACCTTTCATCAAGAAATGTTTTGACTAATTAGTAAGGCGCTTTAATAATTCCATAGAGATTAGACTCTGTCTGATTTTAGGAGCGCCTTAAGAAATCATTTGAATATAATTAGATTTTGTTGTTTTGCTTCCTTTGGGGAGTAAAAATCAACTTTAGGATTTATTTTGAGTTACCACTTTCGAGATTAGCACGGCAGTATTATTAGTCCGTATTTAAACCTACAACCTCATGCATAGTAGGCTTGGCCTTGACCACTAGACCATCACGATACAAATCTATGTTGGTAGAAGAAATTCCCTAATCCCCGCTACGCTTTCGTTCATTGCATGCTCTGCCTTTTTTCGCGCACTCAACTCAATTGCTTTTAAATGGATCCGATTTTTTAAATGTAAATTGGACTTCATTTGATTGGGAATATTGATAAAGTTCGAATTACGGAAGGTTACTTAAAAATACATTAGCAACCTTCTTTCCATTCGTTCAAGTGAATGTATTAAGTCCGTAATTTATTGAACGTAAGTTTCCTTTTAAAATAACAAGATATTTGTTGGGCATTTTCCTTTTGATATTTTCTATTTATATTAAAAGAGCCAGTCGTCTTCGTAGGGACTGCGATGTGAGAAACGTTTTGAAAGTGAATGTGGAGTGGTCGAAAATTAAAGAAACAATGGATGGATTATGTGAAAGAAAATGGCGGTCAAAATGTCACATGACGCCACGATTTCGATCAGTTTTTACAGAATTATGACGTCACAAGCCCCGTTTACTTAATTTTAATGCGTTTAATCTAAGGATTTTGGGATTTGGAAAAGCAAAAAAATACTTGTCTATTTTTTTTTTATTATAGTAACTGATGGACTGTATAGAATTTTGATATTCATACGCTTTTATTATGTCTATAGGCTGTTACTGCACGGAACAAAAATATTTCTATAGCCTACAGATAGTAGTTCCCTGTATGTTTGTGTATGTGAGTGACAACATCCTAGAGTGAAGCAATCTTTTTTCATTGAAACACCAATTAGATACGGAAAGAAAGATAATTGATTGAGAGCAGTGGTGGCCCAGTGGTTGCAGCCCCGATTTACGAACAGGAAGTCGTAGGTTCGAACCCAAGAAGGCGCATAATTTGTGTAATTTATTTCATCAATACTGCTCTCTAAAACGGTGAAGGAAAACATCGTGAGGAAACCGGCATGTCCTAGAACCAAAAATTCGAAGACATGTGACATCTACTAATTCGCACTGGGCCCGCGTGGTAAATTATGGCCCATACGCAAAATACGCGCTTTGACGTGGAGTTGCGGATACCAGCCCGGTATCTTTATCTTTCAACAAAATTTTATATTAAGAACATGCATCGTGCCGGCGATTGCCCTTTGAAGTGGGGAGTATAATGAATTATTCATGTTTGCTCTCAAGAAATCTCTTTGCGATTTATAGTACACACTGTCTTCGTCGAATGAAGACTCATCAGATTTATCAGCTGCCTGTCTTTATCTTTCTGTGTTGTGGCTGGCGTGCAAACTGACTGGATGCAGCTTCATTAAAGTATATGGCATGGAGGGCCTATTGAATTGGTACAACTCAGTTACTGGACAACTTAACTGCTTCTTAGTAAGACTGGTTGTTAGATCTACGAATGGCAGCATTTCTTTTTTTGATCTCGGAATGTGAAATCTTCGTGGATGTCCCCCTTCTTAGATTGAGCGGTTGACTGGGTCAGATTCATACTGACTGACTCAAAAATACCTTGGTGTTCCGTCTCACACTTGCGCTGGAGGTCACGAGAAATATGTCTTTTTACATAGAAGAGTCGAAGAATAAACAACAACACGCATTCTTTTAAACATACATACATAAACTCACGTCCTTAGACCCATTTAGGGGGGCTAGAAGAGTGCGTTATCTGCCCTCCGACTGCGCCCGGTGCGTCCCAGGTGAGTGGAGGTAATCTCCCTCTCCCTCTCCCTTTCCGCAGCCTCCTTCTGCGAGATGACCGTTTCACAGAAGGACACCGCCGCGTCCCAGGACTCGACGCTGCCGACCATCCTCTCGACCACGGCCGGCAGCGACAGGTCACTGCCTATTCCAGAGACTAGAACAATATTCTAGTCTAACTACAGAGCACCATCTTATACGATTCTTACAAATATACGAGTACTTCTTTTGCTGCGTTTACGTTCATACAATTAGTCATACACACACGCCTGTTAATAATACGAGTACTACTCACCATATCATTTTAAAGAACCTTACCAATAAGGTTTGTATAACCTTCCAGGGTTTCCCTTCCGGCGTTTCCACTATCATCTGCCTTATTAACACCTTTCGTTAGTCGCCTTTCATTTATTCCCTCGAAGTCTCTATTAAAGCACAGACAATATCTTGGTCAGATCAATCATAATGAAGATCATACAAACTGATGTTTGTGGCGGTTTAATGGAACTTGGTTCAAACTTTTGTTTCTATTCACCCTATTTGACGGATTGTAAGCTGAAAATAATACAATAAACTGTTTAATTCTCGGTTAGGTAAGTCGCGGGCAACAGCTAGCGTAAAATAAACGCCTGATCGATATTATAAATCTTTCTTAAACTTCTAACAACGGAGCTGTGTTATTGCATTCAAAACGAGGCCTAAGATGTTTACGCAAGAATCCTGTTTGCTAAAATTAGTATCGGCATTACGGGTAATAAGTCGGAGTTTGGAAATAACTTTTCTAAATTGCGCTGTTGGGTCGACGAAGTTAGGTTATTCGAAAATATTTTACGGTATACCTGGATGATTTAATTTCACTAAAACAGGGCTGAAATTTCAATATTTGGTTTTTATTTCAAATTGGACTTGTTAGGTCCGAGTGCACATTTAGTTTTTCGGGAAGTGAGATGGCCAAGCGGTTGATCGACTCTTCACGCACTAGAAGGCTGGCCTTTATTTTGGTCAAATAATCAGCATTGCCATTAAACGTGGCGTCAATGCGTCCAGTCTATTGGGCACCTTGCCCGTTGATAGCGATGCGGATGAAAATATGGGGTATTCCTCGAAGCGCAACCATTTCTTAGCGTAACCAATTTTCTAAGCTCAACCATTTCTAAGCGCAACCACCGAAGCGCAACTAAATTATTCCGCGAAGCGCAACCATCAGTTCTGTTCACAAAATCAAAATAAATTTATTTTATCACCACTGCTCTCAAAAACGGTGAAGGAAAACATCGTGAGGAAACCAGCATGTCCTAGAACCAAAAATTTGAAGACATATGACATCTACCAATTCGCACTGAGCCCGCGTGGTAGATTATGGCCTTAACGTGGTCTACGCTTTGACGTCGAGTTGCGAATACCAGCCCGGTATCTTTATCTTTTTGTAGTATATTTCACAACTTTCGCACAACGCCATCTAGTCCCAAACTATTATTATATATTTCTAAATACATACACACTTCTTATATATAAATAACACCCAGGAAAAAGATATAAGTATACCAAAACACACAACAAATTACTCGAACACGGATCACGTGACCATAATGAGATGACAGCAAAAATGGACGCTCACTAATGCGTACAATCATTAGTATGGGGGTAAGCGCGTGAGTGGAATCTTAAAGTGTAGAGGTTACGGCCTAGACGGAGATGATAGCGGGGAACGTAGCTATGAAAATATGGCTGGAGCTTAATCAGTTGCCGCCACGGATATCTATGGTTGTCGCTAATTTATTTGTTTATGGTCTCCAACAAAGAATATGCATATCATCATCAATGAGAGCAATCATTTACTAATCAAAGAGGTTTAAGAGACTACATAATAGAGAGGACATGCGAAGAAATGTCATACAAAACCTGTTTACCCATATATCTATCTTTATCAGTAATGCCATTTAGTAGAATAATACAGGGTGTAAGGGACAGCCGGGCTCCTCAGACTGATTAAATTCAGTATATTATACTGAGATGACCTGTACAAGAAATTATTTCAGGAACGTTAAAGGAATTCAATAAACTTGATTTGTTTTATTTCCTCATACGCAATGTATTTTAACCGTGGCAAAACGCACGCAGCAAGCCTTGGGGCGCCCGCCCCGTCAAGTCGTTCGTTAGAGTATTTCAACATCCATTGTTGGTTTTTTTTATTTTAGCCGTATTATTTATATGAATAGAGTGCTACTTTCAGCTAATGTTATGATACATTGAAATGAAACTGAAAAACCTGAAAAAACGATAAAAAATTGAAAAAATCATGAGAAAAATTTCGGTGGATTATGATTCAAAATCAGGAGCTAAATGCACCCTATCAGTTTGAGGAGGGCTGTCCCTTACACCCTGTATAGCAATTTGGAGCGGCAGTGGAACGTATGCTAAATTTATAGACTTGTGTCCACCAGGACACATGAACATTTTGTTCGTGATGTCCCGTCTGTAGTAAGTATTGTCTTTGTTACTAATATTATAAAGAGATAAAGTTTATGAGTTTGTTACTTTGTGACGTTGTAGGGGGTAATCTCTGGAAATGCTAAACCGATTCTGAAAATTCTTTTACCAATAGAAAGCCACATTATTTGTGAGTGCCATAGGCTAAATTTTATTTTCATAACTAAGAGTTTTTGTTGATGTTAAAATACGAAATTCACGCGGTCACAGTGGTTAAAGTACTAAGGTACCTATATAAAATGGCTGACGAATGTTGTACTCCTTCACTTACAAAAGACCACGGCATGCATCAAAATGGTAACAACTAGCTAACAATTGGTCAAATACACCAATAATTTTTAATTAGTACAAATACTTAGAGGACTTATTCTAGACGGTCTTTTCATTATAATTGTAAAGTATCAATTAATAATTTTCATGAAAAGCAAAGTTATTAGCGTTTGTTTATATCCCAAAAAGTCACCCAATTTATGGAAATATTGTACAGACGCCAGCACGTCAAGTTACCCCAATGTGTCAAATTTTTTTGATCGTTTTTCAACTTTATGTCAAACAGAATAAGGTTCATATTCAATTGGGAAAATTTGACACTTTGGGGTAACTTGATGTGCTGGCGTCTGTACTGGTTATTCATGACATAGTAGTATCCATTAATCGTCATCTCTCGCTCACGTTTGCGTGATCTCGCTCAAGCATGTTGTTTGTTTTCGTTATTTAAGTAGCTATAGTATTTAAGTAAGTAAATAGTGGCATATTTAAAAATTGAACTTCGTTTTTTTACTTTTACGCAAATATGATCAATATGACAGATACGTTACGGATACAGCCCATTTTTTTGTACTAATTTAAAAATAGGGGTGTATAAAATAGTTATACTAAATCACGTTCTTACTTCAATTAAATAAAAACTAATAAAATTATAATTATAAAATTTTAGAACAGAAAATAATCTAAATATTAACTTATATAATGTCTTATTAGCCCATATAATTACTGCGTAAAACAAGGGGAATAGAAAAAAAATACACAACAGCGAAATGCCAAATGCGTTGTGTCCTTGTAGTGTAGAAACTTATTCATTTAAATTTTGCGTGGTCTTCAACGACTGCCTTAAGTCCTTATCCAGAAAGAACAAATTCGCTACGAATTGACTCGCAATTTTAAGTTCAATGCTATGAATGTTGTATTCATTACTAAGAGAGCTTCTAGCTGAGGAGCAATGTATTACAAAACGAATCAAACTCGCGTGTATACCTGGACAAGGCCTTAATGGTCTAGTGGTCGCAAGCCCTACCGCTAGAATAAGAACCTTTGTCCGATTCGTGAGTCAAGCAAAATCTCATTGGATTTTCCCATCTGAAAAATCTCAATAAAAGCCTAGAGTCTAGATATGTACCTGGGTCAATCTCCAAAACGGGCGTATTCGTGTGATCGCTCTGGTGCTTTTCAGATATTGATATAAAATGGTAGTTATGTATCTCATTAAAAAGAATGTTAATCAAATAGTACATTTTTTTTATTGGCCTTCAATTTGCACAAACGGTTATGAAAATATTTAAGTTCAAAAAATTTCGCGACCAGAGCAATCATAATTGGTGTCAGAGCGATCATAAATGGTGAAATTAGTGAAACAAAAATAAATAATAATGATAAAATATTATTTATTTAGCCGTTTTAAGTCATGTTCAGTGTACGTGTAACAAGATTATTATATGTAAGAGAAAATATTATTTTAGAAACAGGTCAAGGCATAAGTACTTCCATATTAAAAATAAATAACAAATTAACAAAATGATAAAGATCAACTTTTGGCTTAGTTTCATTTATTTGGACTTAATTAAATCACTTCTAGATAAATGAGACAACATTAAAAACCTTTAGAAATCCACCAATATTTTTAGTTATAGTTATTAGTTTATAAAAATAGTTCATAGTTATTAAATGATTTAGACTCAATCAATATCAGTTTTAAAAAAAAGTTATTAAAGAAAACTAACGTTTACGAAGAACAAAATAAAATTCTTAAAAATGAACAATATTTATAAACGTAACTATTTGTAATTATAATACTTAATAGAACTTAGAATCATGACTAAAATAACAGTCTTTACAAGATATTTATGTGATTTGTAATGATCACATTTTCCTTAACTAGGTAAAATGCAATTCAGATGGTCAGATCAGATTAAAGTATTGTTTGATACAAATTTTATTACAAATTAAAAAAATACAGAGATTTGTAATGATTACATTTTCCTTAACTAGGTATATCTTTAGTGGAAAGTGAAGAATTAAAAAGAAGAACACAAAGTAAAATGCAATTCAGATGGTCAGATCAAATTAAAGTATTGTTTGCAAATTATAATGATATAAATTTTAACACAAAGTGTAAAAATACAATTTTTATAAGGCTTAGTTGATCAGGAAACTAAAAATTAAGGTTTATTTTAAGCTCAGATAATTAATAGTACTCGGAGTCGGAGTCGGGTAAATCTTCTGCTGCAGCAACCTTTGTCAAGGTGTTATTGTTTTCCAACGAAGATAAAACTACCTCGGAAATACTTGGAGTACCTAATTAAATTTTCATAGTCAATAGATCAGTCACTCATTGGTAGTACTGTGCCCCGAGCTTTTTGCCTTTGGGTTACCAAAGGCAAAAAGCTCGGGGCACATATGATCTATATCTGAGACGCACAATGCTTGTAAAGTAAAGAGAGAGTTATCTCTCTTTACTTTACAAGCCATTGTGCGTCTTAGATATAGATCATATTTTATCTTGGCCATTCTACGACGCTCAGCCAATTTCTTCCTAAGACGTTTTTCTTCAATACTCGTTGATAATTTATTTCGAGGCATGATTCAACCTGCAAAAATAGTTGCCATTAAATTTTAAAGAAGAAAGGGTTACAGTTGTGGTTAGTTAAATGCCATTACAAAAATATCATCAAGGTAAAATAATTATGTCAATATCTGTTAATGGGTTTAGGTTACCCAAAGAAACCCCCCAGGAATGGTTGTAAATTAAAGGTCATATGTATAGTTCATTGTTTGTCATTGTTACTACTACTTACAATAGATTTATAACGTACAATTAATGCAAAATATCATTGCTCTGTTCTTTTTGGACAGAGCAATCACAGCCATAGCGATCAGAAAAAGTCACAAAATCATAAATATAGCCGAATTTAAAAGCTAGTTATGATTACGTCTCATAAAAAACATCACAACGATCACTTAATTCACATAACAGACACATTCATAAGCTTACTATTTAATTTAAATAACGTGCCATAGCAATCATAAAATTCGAAAACCAAATCCAGAGCAATCATAAACTTACCTTCGTAATGTTGGAGTGCTGGTTCGTGGCACACAGGTTTCCTCCTCGGCGGTTAGACTACTGCCAGGGTTACCCCGCGGGAGGGGAATAGAGTGTCTATAACGCGTAACTAGGGATGAGCGCGATGTTTTACCTCAGCGCAGAGCGATGAGATAAAATGCCCGGTCACGATTTTAAATTCAAATTGTGGCAAAAGTATTGTTAATATAACTTAAAATAAATTATTACGATAAAGATTAACCACTTGTTATGTAATGTAAACAAGTTGTTTCATATGAACCTTCGTATTAAAAAGTTAAAGAATATTTTATTCATTCAATCGGGAGTCGGGTCAACCTAGAGCGATCAGAATTTTAGGGTTTAAGATTTTTTTTTAAATATTTAAAATAAACTTATTCATAATATTAGTCTTGTACCATGTAGATTGGACACCAAACTGTATATTAAAAAATATTTTAAAAACGTTTTTCGATTTTAAAGTGGGTTTATCCAGCCCGACACGAAAAAAAATGCCTCTGGAGATTTACCCACCTACCCAGTTAATGGCAGTAGACTTGAACCATAACAAGCGAAATCTGTACACCTCTGCCTGACACTTCAGGCTAGAAAAGCGTAATTTTACGATCACTCGTTTACTTTTTACAATCCTCTGTCAGCACTCGAGAAAGTTAACCACTTATATGTAGCTTGTAATCAGAGATTCTCGATAAGACCACAGACTTAAGAACATTGAGATCAAATAAAACAGGGCTTTGTCTCTAGTTTTAAACAAAAAGATGGACACTCACTTTTGCGTAGTGCCCTTAGTAGAAGTAAGGTTCGTGACAAGAATCCTAAATTGTTGAGGTTTATAGCCTAGGAACACAGACTGATAGCGGGAGAGAGTTATGAATATTTTTTTGCCTTTCATTTCATTGAGAGATAATATTGTAGTTAAGAAATATCAATATTAAGAAGGTTTACATTTATTGAAAAGCAAATGCTGCGACTTTTGGGCATTCAACATAATATTATAATGAATGAATGAATGATATTTTATTAGCAAGCAAATTGGTAGATGTTCTTATAATCTACGGGTTTCACTAAATTCGGCATTTCGACCGTACAAATATTCACATTCTACATAATTATAGCATGCAGCACACATTTTGTGATCATTTACAAAATGTGAATGATTGTGAGCTACTTATTGTTAAAAATAATTAATACATATATATTTTTTATATTTTTAAAGGTTTATATTTTTTATATCAATATTTAAAATGTAATTTATATCTATGTACAAAAAATAAATGGTATTATTAATTTAAATACAAAAATAAAATTTTAATTACTATTAATATATAAGTTAAGTTTATAAAATATTATAAACGCGAAAGTTTGTGAGTATGGATGGATGGATAGATGGATATTTGTTACTCTCTCACGTAAAAACTACTGAATGGATTTTAATAAAACTTGGTATGGAGTTAGCTGACACCCTGGATTAATATATAAGCTACGTTTTATTCGTATATTCTTACGGGAACGGGACATACGCGGGTAAAACCGCGGGACGTCTGCTAGTTTAAAATTATATTTTATATTCAAAGTAATAGTTTCAAAATGTTTGCTTAGCACTAGTAGGTGTGAAAGAACTCTAGTTACGGAAGTCTGTGGCTTTAGTGGTATCATAATTTGCCACTGACTTTTGAGTCTACAGTAAAATTTTAGACCTTTTAGTGTTTTTTTATGAAGTCGGTTCAATTTTTTGTAAAAAGTTTTTATTTTTCAAATTTTTCAGTCAAATGGATGATATGTTTTTTCCAGAGTTTTTTCATATTAAAACCAAACTACTAAGTTCATAACTTGCACCAACACATACTAAGCCAGTTGTATTAGTATTTGTAAGGGATACAGTCTTATGAAGTTATCATTCAAGCTTAAGCAACATTTTTTTTCGTCTATGGATTTATTTGAGCCAACCTTTTGTGTCCTTGCCTTTGTTTGTTTAAGCCTGGTTTATGTTAGGTGAGGATCGGTTAGATAAGATTTTAATGAGTTGGGACTGAACTGGAGATAAATAAGAATGCCTGAAAATCTTCATTTAGGCTTCTGTACGACCTATCTTGCGAGGTTTCGTTAATAGGTTTAGAGATAAAATTTGTTGGGTCCCTGAACCTACGTCGTGTCTGGGTATGACTTTGTAGGTATTATTTTTTGAGAGCATTGTGGCATGATATGTAATATAATAATATATAATATTCCACAACTTTTACACTACGCCATCTAGTCCCAAACTAACAGCTGCTTGCTAGCTCTGTCAAACACCATATTATAAAAAAAACTTCCCATACAGGGCTTCCTAACTCTGTAATCAGATGGTCGGCAGTTGTTAAATAATTGTATTCTGCTGTATTAAGACTTAGATTAGAAAAATGCTAGGCAGATGACGATATAGTTACATTATAGTTCTCTTAATGTTGTGTTACCTTCTTAATTTTAGCTTAGGACTTGTCAAATATCACATTGTCACATGTTAATGGACTGGGAAGACATTCCACCTGACATGACATCCAATATGGCGCTGCTTTTGAAAAATGTTTAAGAAGGCGATTTTTCTTCATATTTTTTGGTAAGTTTTTCATGGTTTTTAAAAGACAAATGATAGCTGATGTCTATCTCCAAGATATGGTCTATGACCTTGCTAACTCTCATTACAATACGTTCAGCCATTTAGAAAAGCCGACAAACAAACAGAGAACTTACGTTCTTATTCATGACTAGCTGTGCCCGCGACTTCGTTCGCGTGGTTGTCCAAAACAAAAACGCGTCGCTTAGGTTAGAGTAAATATACCCCACTCAAGATAATATCTGGTATAGCATTTTTTTTTGTCGAGAGCAGTATTATACCTTATCGCTATAGAAAATAAACAATTTGCGAATAAAGATCATGCAACTTTGAGACACTTGTCAATGCCGTGATCGCCAGTGGTAAGGTGTCCGCCTCTCATGTAAGAGATTGTGGTTTCGAAACCGGGCAAGTACCTTTGTGACTTTTTCAATTTATATGTAGGTACTTTCTAAAGTTTATCTTAGACATCACTAACATCCCGTGCCTCGGAAAGTACCTACATAAAGCCGTTGGTCCTGATTGTCATTCGTAGAACTTTGACAGCCGTAACAGGCAGTCGAAGCCGAAAAGTCTGACCAGTCTAACCAAGCGGTATCGTGTCGCCCGGTAACTGGGTTGTGGAGGTCTGAAAGTTCAGTCGCTTCACGTAAAACACTGGTATCCAGCTGAATCCTATTAGGCTGGAAGCTGACCCCATCATAATTGGGAAAAGGCTAGGGAAAGGTCTTGATTGTTGAGGTTGATCGAAATTGATTGATTGGTGCGAAATAAGGATAAGTACTATTTGAAATTACTATGCTAGTCTTCGTTCTGTTCTTCGAGTCTCTATTAAGGTCCCTCTTAGAAGGGATCAAAGGCCATGGGGTTGTAAGGGCCAATATTGACTGTCCGAGGGGTGTGACCGTGATTCGGCAGTGTTTGTTAAGAACAACCCACAACTTTTCGAAGTTAGAGCCCCATCTGATTCAGACAAACAGACAAAAATTTCAAAAATTGTGGAAATGAGTTCTGTTGGTTATCCTTTAACACAATGGCAATTTATCTTTTTTATATTTTCAATGTACAAAAACGACTTTTCTACAGATTTATTATAGTGTATAGATGTTAGTATGGCGGATATGGATAAATGACTTACAGCTAAAACAAACAGAATAAAAAATAGGGAAGTTTGACCAAAATCTATTACTCGAAAGAAAGAAAGAAAAGAAAGAAAAAGAAAGAAAACTACACTAAAAAAACTATACGAAAACGAACGAACGAACTATATTAAAAAAACTTTTTTTATTAAAACTTATACCATCATTGTACCCACATAAATTATATTCCATTTTAATCAAAGTCGACATATTGTCACCAAATAATTTCCATGTTTTAATTAATACGAAATAAGAGCAACTTATTTAATGGGATCCTCGTTACATAAACCTGTACATTTTAATTAACTTAATTACCCGTTGTTAGTTTATTGTGTACACGGACTGGTGAGGCTACGGACAAAGATTAAATTTAAATTAAGACTTATAGAATAGACTAGATTTGACTAGAATACTCTATATTGTACAGACGCCAGCACATGAAGTTACCCCAATGTGTCAAATTTCTTTGATCGTTTTTCCGTTTTATGTCAAACTGAATAAAGTTCATATTCAATTGGGATAATTTGACACAATATTGGGGTAACTTGATGTGCAGGCGTCTGTACACAATTAAGAAGAAAGAAAAGAAAGAAAATGCAGTTATTTAGCACGACATCGGCACACGTTAATAATAAATAACGTACACAATAAAAAAAAAAACTAAAAAAAAAAACAAGAATTATGTGCCTTGCGGCTGCGCCAAATAGAACTAAAACTATTGACTTTACTACTTTTCATAGTATACTCGTATTTTACTCTACCCTCTAAATATTTAGTATCAGTGGGTAGAACGGTCACATCATCATCATCCACACAATAGCAGACTCGAGCCCCTGGTGTCAGTCTTTATGACACACATGCAGCACATGCAACTTGGCTACATATAAATATAAAATATATATATCAATAAATATCTAAATAAAAAAAAAACAAAAAATTTGCATCGAAATATTTCTTGGGCATGCCGGTTTCCTCTGAATATTTTCCATTACCGTTTCTGAATCAAGTGAAAGTGCATTGACGCACCTGAATGACCTATAATGTCACTGTTTTGCTAGCTTTTATATTCTTACAGAATAGCTCTAGTAGCAAGACGCCTTAAACTATTATTTCGGAGCAGTCTCGCTTCTATGCACATCTATTCTATGTTACAGACTAGAAAACCACGGTGGCTATGAAATAATAGAATTGTGGCCAGAAGAAGTAGCGGCGCGTTTTACAAAGTATTCATTCGGTTCGATGTTTATTTGTTTCTATTCTGTTTATTTTGTTTTCACTCCAATGGGCGTTGTGAAAATACTTTGTTGTTGCTTGTAGGTAACTAGTTAGAATAGAATAGAATAGAATAGAATAGAATAGAATAGAATACAATAGAATAGTTTTCACTCACAAACTTTTCACACAAATCCTGTGTAGTCCCTGACTTCTGAGCTAGTAAAAAACCTGTGTTACAGAAGTCAGTGCCCTCTCCCAGTTTAGATTAATACAAATTGTGAATGTAAATAAATCAAGTAAGTGAAGGGTTATGTTTACGTAAGTTGTGTATATGTGTGTGAGTGATGTGAGTGTTTATGTGTGTATGTGCGTGTGTGACAAATGTTTGATGTGAGTGGGATTTGTGGGTTATGGGGAACATTAATTTGTGATGCCATGATTGCAATAACATTTTCAGTTTTTTACCTACAGCTAAGTCCGTCCGTGTGAATGTCGAAACCTATGCTTTAGGAACATACTACCAGGATAAAAAATATTCTCTATTCTGATCCAGTTCACAGTCTGCCCGTGTGCTAAATTTTGAATAAAATATATCCTGCCGTTAATGCGTAAAAGGGTACGATACGAACTGAGTTTTTTTTTGTACTACAATAGAATAGAGAATAAAATAATAGTCTTTATTGTATACTATACCATAAAAATTTACACGTTATAACTTAGGTATACTATACTTATACTTTCCTTTTTTTATTTAATAATTATTCTATATAACATGTACCTATTAATTTAATTTCAATAAACTACTCTTACACTCACTCACTAATTTATCACTGCTATCTATGCCCCTAAATATTGTTTTAATTAAATAGGGTGTCAATCATGATTTTCTTTTTTATTAGCTGAAATATAAGACATTTTTTTAAATTTTCATTATTGTTTTAATATTTTTACATAGAGTGTGAAAACACTCTTTATGCTTACGGCATCTTCACCGTTCTCTTATCTAATGACTAAATCAAATTTTATAACAAAATCTATCTTCCTAAAACAGATTTTAGATCCGAAATCGGTTTAAGCAAAAATCTTCATTTGAATCGCTCCCTGTTAAAATAAAGAGCCTACTTGGCAGGAAATATAGGTATCGTCTAGATAGGCAATTTATAAAGGTAACCGAATTATTTCTTCGTTCGTAACATTATTTACGTAACCAATTTGCGTTTTAATTTGAAAGTTAGGGACGCTTTAATTAATGTTCTTAAAAAAACAACATTAACTGGAACGGATTATTCTTATCAATCTCAAATATCAGAGTATTCCCGTTTGAGCACCTATTTTTTTGAGCACCTATGCATTTCGCACCAAAGGTATTCCCATTTCCCATAGGTTAATGCATAGGTGCTCAAACGGGAATACTCCCAAATATCTGGTTAGAAATACAACGATTCGTGGTCTCGCAAAAACATTTAAGTATTTCAAGCAAAGCATAAAGTAGAAATCGATGAAAAAAACATAAAATGCAAAAGTAAGTTTGTTTTTTACCTTTTCACGCTTAAACTACTGAACAGATCATGCCAAAATTTTGTACCCGCGTTGTGAGGTGTAGGTACATGATAATAGATGGCGCTACGTGTCTTTCTTATATTGTTTGCTTTGTAGGTATATCATAGTACCACAGTCTAAAAACATACAGTCGTCCGACGAAGATTTCTAGACAGGGCAATCGTGCGGGGTGTGAGGGGCGAGACGCGGGAAAGCCGCTCCCGCACTGCGAACAAACCGATGTTCGTAGTGCGGGAGGTATTATTCAATTCTAACGCGTGTAGAAGTTGTCGGCATTTTTCCAGAGATCAAAGGCGTCGTCCTACTGGTTTAATATTTTTACTGTGATAGTACCATGTAAATTGATCTGTTTTTCTCTGGGTCACCTAAAGGTTGACTGGTAGATAATGCCTATGGCATAAAGTCTGCCTCTGTACATTAGTGTGCTTGTAAAGTAAGTACTAAATAAATAAATTGGTTGTCCAATTCAAATTAACGCTAGCGAATCCATAGGCAGACAGAAACTAGTAGATGATAATCATAAAAACCTACATAGGTAGTAAAATAATACAGGGTTGGGTACCTACTTTGATTTTTTGAGCTGGGTCTAACATTTTTTGAAAAACACCAATCATTAAAATTTACTACACAGAAAAGATTAGATAGTTAGAAGTTATTTGATCGGGTAGGTATATAAAATTCTCGTGTCACAGTGTTTGTTACGAAACTCCTCCAAAACGGCTTAACCGATTCTTCTGAAATGTTGTGTGTATATTTCGTAGGTCCGAGAATAGGACGTAAACTAATATAAACCAATAAGTTGATTCGAAGGCAAGACGAAATTTGGCGGGGCAGCTAGTACCTATAATAATAAAGAGGCAGAACCAATATCCTTGTGACGTCATAAATGTCACGCCTACTACGTCCCTAAGGATATTGACACATGTTGACAACCGCGTTTCACTGATTTATAATCCCTAGGGGTGGAAAAGTCTCACCATTTCGGAAGAATGATTCCAAAATCTATGTGTCGGAACTCGAAAATTTTCTGAGGAAATAATAAATCCGTTATCAGACTGATGGCTAAGATGGCGGGACTCGGAGGATGCCTGAGGATAGATATAGCAGTTGAGTTTAAACACGGTAAAAGAGGTGTGACGATCTAGGAATCGTACACAAGTCACATTATACCCCTGAGTTTCTTTCAACCACAGATATAGATAAACCTAATAGAAAAGACACTGTAGATAGACTGCCTCGTTGGTCTAGTGGTCGCAAGCGCTACTGCTGAGCATGAGGTCCCGGGTTCGATCCCCGGGTCGGGCAAAGGGTTATTGGGTTTTTCCATCTGGGATTTCTCAGTAGCAGCCCGGAGTCTGGATTTGTGCCCGATTGATGGCAATAGGCTCGCCCCCTATTACATGGGACTTAAACATAACTGGCGAAATGTGGGTGTACTACCAGGTACACCTCTGCCTAGCCCTTCGGGGATTACAGGCGTGACGTTATGTTATGTTGCTAATAGAAAATGCAAGAGCAACTACTTCGCCTGTCATTTCGCGTGCCTAGCTTACGTACAAAAATCGTGAGTGGCCACTTTTGCGCTCCATTTCCATCCATCGTTTTGTGACTAATATTAAGCGTAATGAATTAAAAAAATGCAAATATTTAATACCCTCAGTACCTAATACCTGGTAATAACAAATTTGAGAAAAACAAAACATTCGTATTATAATGTTTCTTATTTCTTCTTTCTTTCTTTCTTCCTTTCTTCTTTCTTTCTTTCTTTCTTTTTTTCTTTCTTCTTGACTGGCCTGTTGGTCTAGTAGTTAGTGACCCTGACGGCTATGCCGCATGCCGGAGGTCGTGGGTTCGATTCCCACCCAGGACAAATGTTTGTGTGATGAGCACGATCATTTGTTCTGTGTCTGGGTGTAATTTATCTATAATACCTATGTATGTATTTAGAAATATATAAGTATGTTTATCAGCTGTTTAGCACCCATAACACAAGCTCTCAAGCTTAATTTGGGACTAAATGGCTTTGTGAAAAGTTGTGGATTATTTATTTATTTATTATCTGTTGTTAGTCCTAGGCTCTAGACTATATCCGTCTTGTTGACAGCCACGACACAGGCTGTGCCTAGTGTGGCTCTCATTTGCAACAATAACATGTACTTCTTGTAGAATAAATAAATATTATTATTATTAAATATTATTATTATTATAACATTGCGCACAGTCAAAAAATGGCACGCTTGGTTTTCATCCAGATTGTGATACTTGCGTTTTCTAGGTCTATCTATATCTGTGCTTTCAACACTTTATTTTTAGGGATCAGTCATTTTAGATTTGCCGGCGTCATTTCATTTAAAAAAGAGACATTTAAAAGTATTTGGAAAGATCTATTTACAGAAATGAATGTGTGGCTTTATCGAAATAACTAATTTACTTTTCATTTCAGAAAGTTTTTATGTTTAAGTAACTTAACATCATTTATTTTGAACGTGAATTGGTCTAGCGTAGTTTAGATTATCAATAGTAGACAAAACCACATACATTTAACACCATGCTTGTTTAAACGATAATGTTTAGGTTTCCTCGCAATGTCAGTATTGTCGATTTAAAAAAAAAAAAAAAAATTTAAAAAACCCCCACCACAAATAAGTAAAACATTTAAAAAGTTAAAAATAACACTTTAGCCATGAAATTTTACTTCACGTCGCGGTACCGCTTAAGTAAGGAATGTTCCTAGTACTTGTAGTTATGTAGGTACTTATTTTAACGGTACCCCGACGTTACGTAATATTTCATGGCTAAAGTGTTATTTTTAACTTTCTAAATGTTTTACTTTTTTGCGGTGTGGGTTATTTAAATTTTTAATTTAATTTTTATTTTAAAATTTTTAAACGATTTAATTTTGTTGTATAGATTAAACAGTTGTGAGAATTTTTCAGTGCATTGTATGTAGAGTCAAATGTTGGTTAAAACGAATCCAAACACGACATATCTGTTATTATTTTGTCCAGAGTCTACCCTACTGGTGTGCTGGATAGCCAGGCTGCAGCATCAGCTCATCCTGTTGCCATCAGTGCATTGTGTTTAGAATCAAATGCTGGTTAAAATGAATCCAAACACGACATATCTGCTGTTATTTTCCCAAGAGTGTATTAGTCTGCTAGATATCCTGGCTGCATCAGACCTATTACACCATAATGTTCCTTATTAATATGACACTCATGGGTGTTTTGAAATTTTAAGACACACATTTATTTTTAAGTAAAGTTAATACCGATAGACGTCTAAAATAGCAACGGTAGCTAACACAAAAGAGCTGATAACCTTGAAACGGCTGAACCGATTTTGATGAATTATGTTTAAAAACCATCGCAAAAAACCCTGCTTTCAAATAAAAAAAAAACGCATCTAAATCGGTTCACCCGTTTGGGCGCTACGGTGCCACACACAGACAGACAGACAGACACACACATAGCGGTGAAACTTATAACACCCCTCTTTTTGCGTCGGGGGTTAATAAGCAAAGAACATTGATACTTGCCCGGATTTGGACTTACGATCTTGTGTAGGTATTCAAGTTGAATCCTAAACCATTGTGCCATCACGCGCAGCAATAACAAACCAGCTCACTACAAACAAGACGTTATGTAAAACAGACGTAGTATAACAAAACTCTAACAAAAGATTTATGAAAAATGTCTATCCTTAGCTCTTTTCTCACAAACAGATTTCACGACTTACGTGCAAGGTAACAATCTGAAGCATGTGTCTGGCACTCGAGCATGACGAAAATTACGGAACTTGCTTCAAACGCGTCAGCCGAGAGCGAGAAAGAGTATAAAGTAAAAGAGAGAGAGAGAGTATTTTCAAAGAACGTTGGTGTTTCTCTTGTGAGTTTAAAATCTAAAATCCAGTCTTTTACCTTTCAAGGTGGTGAATTCTCATTCTATTAAAAACGAAGTCAGTTTTTACTACCAATATTTTTACTATTTTTAGATGTGTACGTTTTTTACTAACAATTGGATTGTTTGATTAGTTTAAGAAATGATATAATAATATTTTTATTTTACACCAACATGGTATTTTTAGACGATTGTGGTTGGTTCATGGTTTATTTTTTTAGTATGAATGGAAATCATGATCAGGATATTGTTGGAGCTGCCACACCCTACGCACCAAGGAAGAGCACATTTTAATATATGTTGTCACAAAATCGTGGTCATAATAATTAATATATTTTTTGGGATCAGTACTTTTCTTAAAACATTAGATTACTGTACCAAAGTGTAAATTTAATTTTCCGAATACCTACCTATTAAAAATGTACATACCTAGTGCACGTGGCCTGCTTTTGGTTGGAAGCTACGGAAAATTGAACTGTCACAGACAGGAAGCACTCTTGGACCAATTCCAACTAGCCAGTGGTGATTAGATGTCCCCTTTTCATGTATTATTAATAGAATTTTTGTATTTTATTATAACACCACGTAGGTATCTAAGTATAACATGTAAGATGGTTTGGTTAAATGATATTGAGGTAAGGGTTTCTTGTTGAATAAAACTAAGAAATCTTCTTAATTTCGTTGTATTTGGTAAAACAAAAGGATTACACAGCAAGGTCACCATTAACAGGAAATTAGAGAGGCAGTGCTGCCACCTATACACAAAAGTATAAAAATGATGGGCAACAACACCATGGCTATTCTGCCGAGAACAAAATTTTCATAACAAGTTAACTAATGATATTGGATTTAAGTGAAAAGAGACCACTAATATTTTATTCCTCCATTTTACCTAAAACCCGTGGTGTAGGTTTTAGGTGAAAAGAAGACGATATTTTATTAATTTAGGTATTTGTTTATCTAGCCAGTACCTAAAGATAAAGAAATCAACTAAAAAAATGTTTATTCTGAAAATAATTAAGTCCTGCAATTTTGATTTTGTTTGACTATTTCTTACAGGTTGGCACCCGCATGACCCACCATGTAATCATTTGTGTCGCATGCAATCGCTATTATGTAGCGAATTACTTATTTTAATTGTTTTATAATAATAACTAATTGTACTGTTTATGTTCAAGTTCTTATAACTTATCAGACAAACGTGTTGCTGGGGAGTTTGTTCCGCCACTTCTTCTTCCCAGCAAAAACACTAGGAAGTGGCGAAGGGTGGGCTTTATGGGGGACTGTCTTGTGTAATTTTGACGTTCAAAAAATGCTGATCCTCAGCCTAATTTGAATTAATGACTTTTGATTTTGAATCAAGTACCTCTTTGAAAATAAAAAAAAAACGGCCGGTGTGTGTATGACTACATGTATGAACGTAAAGAAAGCAAAAGAAGTATGTAAGAATCGTAGCTGATGGCGCTCTATAGTTTTTGCCTACCCCCATAAGAAAAAGGCGTAAAATTACGCTGTAGGATAGCTGGTGAAGTGGGTTTTAAAATGTTAACAAACCAGTTCATTACATTAAATCACTAAGTAAGTAATAAGACTAAATGCGCAAACCACATTACTGAAACAAATTTCTCTATCAAAAAATTCACCCCTGAATTCCATAACTTTCACAAAAGCTGTTTGAAATTAAAAGACGGTGGAAGTATGGAGTGGGAACCCACTAGACCTGTCTCGAGAGGGCGTTGAGAACGCCCGTTTCTGAATACATTTTCGAATACTATGCGATTTTGCCATGGACTAGCTTTTATGACATGGCTGCATAGCTTAGCTTGCAATAGGTTTCTGACAGTGTTTTGTTTTGCCAGTTACTTGTAAATGTGCTATATGTAATTGTTTATTTTAATTGTAATGATGGTCCAGAGGTTGAGACGCCTACCTCTGCACAAAGTTATGATTCAAATCCGAGCAAGTACCAATGTGACTTTTTCCATTCATATGAACTTTCTTAGTTTATCTTATACATAATTGTCGTCAGTGAACGAAAACATCGTGAGGAAACCTGGACTTATAGTTAATAATAATAATAATTTATTTAATTTCAGACAGCAATGATCCATAATGGTTAGTAACAATTGGAACTTATAAACTATGTTAGTAGGCACAAAAAAAAAACAATCATAAAATATAAATATCCATTATGGTTAGTAACAATTGCATCTTATAAAACTATGTTAGTAGGCACAACATACAATCATAAAATATATATATTACAAATTGAAATTATTAAACGCCACAGTGGCATGTAGGCGTACCCAATGGCCCAGTATGGGGCTGTCCCACCTGTCCGCTATAGTGCTCAGGATGCTGTTGGGGCTGACGCGTACCCTGCGCATGATGGAGGCGCATCGCTTGCGCATGATGGCGTGAAAACCATCTATGCCCGCTTCTGCGAACATGCCGGAAGCACTGCAGTAGCGCGGCAGCCCCATCAACACTCTGAACGCATTGTTGTATTGGACGCGCAGAGCGTTGTATGCCCTCTGCGTATAGTTGACCCACAGACTGCATGTATAGAACGACTGACAGTACGCCGTGAACAGCGTAGACTTTACGTCAGACGAGCATTTTGCAAATCTGCGAGCCAGCATATTGCAGCGGACAGCCAACGCTCTGCGCTCACGCTCAATATCCAAGCTGTCTTTAAGGTCCTCGGATACCCAGTGGCCCAGATACTTGAAAGAGGTAACTTGATTTAAGGGACTTCCGCAAAGTTTTAGCTTTGGTTCAATTGGGTAGGTTTTAGTGCCTGCCTTGAAAACCATTACTTCACTCTTCTTTACATTGTATCTGAGCCCATGGGCCTCCGCGTACCTTTCACATGTCATGAGCAGAGTCATCATTAAGTTAATCGATGGGCTCAGCAACACCATATCATCAGCATAACTAATATTGTTGACGCATATTCCGTCTACATAACAACCTTGATAGGTGTTGCTGAGCTCAACGATCAACCGGTTTATGTACAGACTGAAGAGGCGTGGGGAGGTTAGGCCGCCCTGCCTCACCCCGCACTCCAGCCTATACACATCCGATAATGAGCCTGCCCACCTCACACAATTGGTCTGGTTGTTATACCAGTACCTTAGTATTGATATAACTCCCCTATCCACTGTGGTCTCGTTCAGCAGTTTCTGCCATAGTAAGTTGTACGACACCAGGTCGAATGCTTTGGAAAGGTCTAGGAAACACGCGTTAACAGGCGTTTTCCTAGATGTATAATACTGGACAGTATGCTTGAGAGACAGTATGGCACATTCCGTGGAGAGACCTGGTCGAAACCCAAACTGCGCATCATGTAATTCGATGCAGGTCGCCATATGCTTATCAAACAAACTATCCAGCACCTTGGCAATGACAGTAGCCAGCGATATAGGCCTATTAATATAAGGTATTAATATAAGTTTGAAATCACCAATCCACCTTTAGCGAGAGTGGTGATCAATGCAAGTGCCTTCTCTGTATGAGAAGATGCCTTCGCACAGTAGTGGGACAGTAGGTCAGGTTGGTATTATTATTAAATATCACATGTCCGCGAGTGCGCCGGATATCATTCTAGATACGGCACTGATGACACAGCGAGGGGAATGAGGTGTTAAACTCCCTTCGCAACGTCTAAAAGAGGCGCGCGTGAAACACGACGCGCCGCTACCTCAGATCCATGTACGTGGGCCGGCGGACGTCCCCAAGTCCGTCGCCCCTGAACCCATTTAGGGGGGCTGGATCAAACACACCAAGCAGAACTTTAACTTATACCTGGCGGTACCTCTCAGTGTATTTTCTATAACACCGCATCAAAATAGCCCTAAGCTATCAATAAGAGTCGTTTCGATTACAAGCAAAATTCTCTCGCAGTCAAATCAAGTTAATTCAACGAACAAATTAGCAAAAAAAAAAACGTTAGGCTAAAACAAACCAACCAACCTTTTGATTAATCACTGTTTACCTGCTAACGATGTCCGCCCCATGATTCTAGAGTTTAGACAAAGTTAATCGTCGGTTAACTTTAAATCATAATTAAAAGGCAATTAGGGCGGTGTACCGCGGGAAAATTATTTATCCTAACCTTTGCACCCTTTGTCTAATCGAGCATAGATCGCTTAGGTTAGGTAGGCGCTGGACAGCGTTCCAAAGTTATTCTTCCGTTATTTTCTTCATGGCGGCTTTTGGGGGCTATTTTGTTTTGTTTTATTCTAAGGTTTTGAGAGCGAGGAGATCAGGTGAATAAGTGTCTTTATTGGAATCCCGTTATAGAGTACAGTCAACTACGTAGACGTAATATACAGGCTGTAAAAAGACCCTTTACGAAAATGATAACTACATATTCTACCCATCACTGGGCAGGTTTTTTTCCTCTAGAACATACCTGGGAATTCACTGGTTTTGGAGATATTGAAGGTCAAAGTGCAATATTTTTTTTGTTTTTTTTTTTCAAAATTGTATTATAGTATCATAAGTAAACTTTCTTCCCAACAAACATTATCAAAACTATCGATTTTTCAAAACAAATTACGCATTTGAAGTCACAAAAATTCAATAAATAAATAAATAAATAAATAATAAATAAATATTCCACAACTTTTCACACAACGCCATCTAGTCCCAAGCTAAGCTAAGGGCTTGTGTTATGGGTACTAAACAGCTGATACACATACTTATATACTTCTAAATACATACATATTATAGATAAATTACACCCAGACACAGAACAAATGATCGTGCTCATCACACAAACATTTGTCCTGGGTGGGAATCGAACCCACGACCTCCGGCCTAGCAGTCAGGGTCACTAACTACAAGACTAACAGGCCAGTCAATGGATACTAAACAAGCGGGCCGGTCGGGTCAACAACCAAGCGCGAGTGGCCATACGCTCAGCTGATCGAAAGTTGCGTTGCGTTATGGCGCTATGCAATGCGCGCAATAAAAAGCAACTCTTTTTTAAAGATGAAATAAAAAGTAATTTTCTCAGCATTCTTTTTTGGTTAACACAACTTTCGCATAACGCCATCTAGTCCCAAACTAAAAGGAGCTTGTTCTATGAGTACTAGACAACTGATATATTTCTAAATACATACATACATCATTTAGATAAATTACACCTAAACACAGAACAAATGATCGTGTTCATCAGACAGATATTTGTCTTTGGTGGGAATCAAACCCACGACTTCCGGCTTAAAACATTTAAGGCTACTTACCACTAGACCAGCAGTCTAGTCAATCAAAGCCACACAAAATATAAGTCATAAAAACAGTATATTATTTAACTTAAGCTCTAAACATAGAATTGGGCTATATTTTTCAACACTATTTAATTTTTGACGGAGTTCGTACTGACATCCCATGATTATTTATTTTTAACTAAGACCGACTGTAAATTTGGGACCAACTCGATAATTATGAAGTAAAAAATCTGCTTTTTGCATACAAAACTTCAATAACAGCGCAGCGATGCCGATGAATTTGTCGACGTTTTGTAGTTATTTATTGTTCGGTTTAGTTTAGTTTTTAGTTTGTTTATACTATTATTATTATTTATTTATTTATAAATAGGAAAGATTTAATTGTTTGTTTGCATTAAATAGGACTACGGGAAACTGAGAAAAACTCCGAAACTACTGGACCGATTTGAAAGATTCTTTCACCGTTGGGAATTTACACTATTCCCCGGTGCCCGGTCCCGGTAGGCTATTTATCCCTGTATTCCCATAGGCACGGGAATAACGCGGGTGAAACCGGGTGACGTCTCTAATCTAGCTTATAATCTAGTTAAGGTGTACATAGATTCTAAAAAAACATGAAATCAAAATCAAAAGTCATTTATCAAATTCGGCTGAGGATCAGCACTTTTTGAACGTCGAAATTACATAAGACAGTCTCCCAAAAAGCCCACCCTTCGCTAATTCCTAGTGTTTTTGCTGGGAAGAAGAAGTGGCGGAACAAACTCCCCAGTAACACGTCTGTCTGATATGTTAGAAGAACTTGAATTTACACAGTACATACATACACATATCGTCACGCCTGTAATCCCCGAAGGGCTAGGCAGAGGTGTACCTGGTAGTACACCCACATTTCGCCATTATGTTTAAGTCCCATGTATTAGGGGGCGAGCCTATTGCCATCCATCGGGCACAAAACACACACAGTACAATTAGTTATATTTACAAAATAATTAAAATAAGTTATTCACTACATGTTAGCGCACACTCAATATAGGTAAGTACAGATACAATGACATGATAAAAGATTATACATTAGACCCATTATATGTTCCTACTTTGACATATTGGATAAGGCTTACCTGAAAACATTTTTCCACCGTTGTAGGATAGGATATTCCAAAGCTTGCACGCTGAAAAGATTCGCAGGTGATCGAAACGGTCCATTTGTGTTCGTTCAATTGTTCCATTGAAAGTATTGAATTGGATTGTAACGGGTATACAAAAATATATTTTCATATTTTTTCTAGGCATTCGTTTCGGAAAGAAACCTTTATATTATCTTCTTGACACAGGTATTCTCAAGGTAAAAGCTGTATTTGCTTGGTCATCATGTGACATGTCATGTTTGCTGCTTTATGTATGTGTAAATTACATACATAATATTTATTTACGCCTTTTCCCCATGGGGGTAGTATAAACTACAGAACGTCACTTGCTTTTTATATACACATTGTATTAGCTTAATTTTTGGTTGGTTGTTTAAAGTTGTCTCTTTATTTCTTTAAACTTATTCATGGACTAAGGCCGCGACAAGTTCACCTTAACCTTGTGTACTAAACCTTTATTAATATTTGCTCACCATGATAATTATGCTAACACCTCAAATTTATTGCATTAATTTTCATTTGTTGTGGATCACATCTCACTTTACTTTCACTTTAACGGAGAGATATAGACATAATAGCATTGCTGATTCATTAATATTTGTTGTTACATTCAATATAAGTTCCAACATGAAACTTATTCTCAATATGCGTACATTTTTTTTTTATCGGCTATTCCTTTTCGGAGGAGTTTGGTCACGAACGCAGTGACACGAGAATTGTATATAGGGTGACTGGTAATTAGTGACCGATACTTAAACACGTGATTGTATTCATGATTGCAATAAACTTTCCCAAAGAAACTTTTTTTTATACACAATAACTTATAACACAATAAAATAACAAAAACGCTCCTTGAAATTCCCGCCCGCACGCCTGTGATCGATCAGCTGCTACTAGTAGAAGCGTCACAAGCTCCCCCGCCACCCCCAGCGCTCTCGTTGTGCAGTACTGACGTAGTTAAATGAATTTAAGTATCGGTCACTAATTACCAGTCACCCTATATATTAGATAGTCACAAGTTCACAGCCATTCATTTTATTAACATATTTTTAGATATAGGTATATAGTTCAAGGAACAAAGTTGTTGCTGTCCCAGGGCATATTAGAAAAGTCGCAAAGTTTCTCTTGGTGGAAATCTGTAGAAAATTGGCCGCCTCGAACTTCAAGCGTCGAGTGTGGCATACGAATTGAGTTCAAAATGTAATACTGGCCATGTGGAACCAGCCAAGTTCTTAATTAGAAAAATAATATAAAAATGCTTCTACAGTTTTGAAATAGCATTTTTGTTTGTTTGCCTAAGTAACGCAAATAAAAACCGGGAAAGAGCGAGCTGGACAGCAAAATAAAGGTTTCGTATCTGGCAAGACATTTAATAAAAAAAATATCTTTGAGATGGCCGAGTAAGCTATGGGATTTCAAAAGAATGAGATTAATGAATTTGGTTTTTGTTGGTTGATTGAATGGGATTTCTCGTGGGCATGTAAAGCCATGTCTGATGCCAGTGGGCGGCATCAAAACTCATCAGGCGAGTCATTACCTACATGAAAATAACAAGACGAATATAATGAGACCCTGTAAGTACTGATTTTAATAAATATCGCTGTCGTTCCGGTTGTCGTACCAACCGGTCTATTCTGCACATTCCCCTCGAAAACTTAGGTGAAGTGACCATGATGTGTTGCCGTGCAATCGAGAGTGAGAAAGAACACCAGAGTGGTTTTTATTTCTTCGCTCGCTTTAGGATGGTAGGCATCCGTAACAATTTGCAAGAGCCCCGAGATAAAATAAAATAAGCATGAAATAAACTATCAACACCATAACATTATTATTGGATGACATCTCACTTTACTTTCACTTTAATGGAGAGATTTATAGACATAATAGCATTGCTGATCCGTTAATACTACCTATATTTCTATTCGGACACGAACTAGATTTATTTGTCTTGCTACATCCGGATCTAATGCCAGCATATTACTGTCCCACAGTAGGGAAAAGACCTCTGCTAATACGGATTAGGTATTGCGTGAACTAGATTACTAAAGACTTGAGTAATTGTATGCCAATTAAATGCAAAAACGAGAACTAGTAAAAACTTCGGGAAAAAAATGGTATTCACTTTAATACTTACAGCGACCTTAATAGAAATAAATAGCCCAGCTGCAATTCATCAAACTTTGCTTGTATTCGGTTCAAACTTGCGCTGTTTTTATTTAGCGGACGCGAACTTGGCCGACCTCTCTACAAACACCCCGTTAATAATCTCGATTTTATCAGATTCCAGTAGAAGTCTGGAAAGTAGAACGGTGTTGGCTGGCTAAATTGCTTCGATACCAGGCTTTTCAAATACGGAAAGTTGCTAAACACTGGATTTTTATTTACCTATTTATATTATATCAAAATAAATCACTTTTTTCCTTGGCCAAGGCATTATGCGTTAGAAGGTTTTTATGAAAGAAAAAAACTAGAAAAGTTGAGTGAAACATTTAAGAAAACTTAATGATAGTTGAATATTTTTCAAATTTGCGCCATCTTTAACGACAAGACAGATGACAAATTAATGTCTTTCCATCCATTTTCAGGTGACAATTTGACATTTGAAAAGTCTTAAGCTAAAAATAAGAAGGTAACACTATATGTAGAATAAATTGATTGTAAGGCTGAACGAAGTTTGCCGGGGCAGTTAGTATAGGTATAAAAGGCGACTGTCGGGAGGACACGGCGCGGCATACGCTGGCAGAGTGTGCCTGGGAAAGCCGCGCCGCGACGGTTGCGGGTGAAAATTGCTACGTGAGATCGTAGCCTAATTCTTCGTCACGTTGAACATGATTGGTTGGATTGGCGTTATGGACTAATTAACTGTCATCCCAATGGTGCAGCGTTGCCATCTCTCAATATTCGTGCTACGCTTCGTTTTAACTTCATACTGACGGCCGACTCCATCCTCGCATCCCGAAGGTACACGTAAGGCATACCCATATTTTAGTTATGTAAACATAACTTGTAAAATTAAGGTGTACTTAAACGTCTCATGCAATAGGATGGGGGCATGAGGGCGAGGCAATATAACAGATTTCACGAAAAAGCAGCAATCGGTATGAAATAAAAAATAGTTCCGCCACTTCTTCTTTCCAGCAAAAACACTAGGAAGTGGTTTGGGGGACTGTCTTGTGTAATTTCGACGTTTAAAAATTGCTGATCCTCAGCCTAATTTGTATAAATGACTTTTGATTTTGATAGTTTCGGAAGTCGGTGGCAGAAATAAATCAACAAAAACAGTCCAACCCACAGAGTAACGAATCTGTAGTTATTTGACACTTTTTTGCAGCTAGTTAAATAGCGCAGTGTCTTTTTTTATTTTACGACAGTCACCCGCTGTACGATGTCTACATTCGCATGCTAAAAGTTAGCATAGGAGCTGACGTCAGTAATTCGATTTTCACGCAAAGAAACTTCGCAGGGAAAGCGCCCGAAATTTTGCAAAAGTTCCGCCTGTGTTTTGTTTTCTGTTTTGTTACGTACATACCTACCTACATAATAGGCTATTGAACAATATGAAAAATAATGAGTTATTTTTTCAAATAAAACACTAACAAAGAAATACCGTAAAAATAGATACCGTATTGAAGAAAATAACACTAAACGGCGTAAAATAACTCTCAATTAGGAAGTCTGTGGCTTTGGTACTTTTGTCTTATTCTTGATGGGCCACCGACTTCCGAATTTAGAGTTATTTTACGCCGTTTAGTGTTATTTTTGAAGTCGGTTTTATTTTTTGTAAAAAAGTTTTTTATCTTTCCATTTTTAGTTGTTCCCATACAAATATTTGCCATGAATTCATTTTATATTGTTAATTGTTAACAATACATGTCATTATAATAGGGTTATCCACCTAACCCTAATAAATAAAACTTAACATACCTAACTGTCGAAATCTAGGTATATTAAACACATCTGCCTACCCCTCCGGGCATACAGGCTTGATGATACGTCATGATGTTGTATAAACAATAAACATCCAAGCGATTCCAGCAATCACGATAGATTTGCCGTCTATTTTTGAAGAGTTCCGTTGTATATCTCCGAAGATCAGCACCAGATCTTCACCAAATTAAAATGGGACCACCTCAGGAGTCTACTCTTTCAAACAAAAAAAGAATTTCTAGAATCGGTCCACAAATGGCGGAGAAATCAGGTAACATACATAAAAAAAAAAAAAAAAAAAAAAAAAAATACATACACACGAACATAGAACCTCCTCCTTTTTTTGAAGTCGGTTAAAAATAAAAACACCGCAAAAAGATACCAGCAGCCAGTGCCAGTTTTATTGCCAGTGATAACTGAGAATTTACAATAAATTGGTATTGTACAAAGACATTCAATACCTATAGACCGGACACCACGAACAAAATTTTCGTCCGAAAAAGTGTGTCCTGCTGGATACAAGTCTATGAGTTTTTTGTAGTACGCTCCGCTGCCGCTCCAATATTCATATATTATTCTAGATGGCGTGACTGAGACATGGGATCAAAGTTTGTCTATGACATTTCCTTGACATGCCCGCTCTATAGTATTTTAAATCTCTTTGGTATTGTACTTTAAGTGGACTTCAAGTCACGGTGACTATAAGACGGGGTACGGTGCACTTTGTCACATCTCTGCAGTCATCCTTGGAGTTGAGGGGTGAGAACCACCAATAAGGCACACGTTACAGCTCTAAGGGATTATTGATAATACAATCAATGTCAATCATATAAACTTCAATCAAAATGGCGGACTAGCGGCGCGCGTACAATAAAAAGATGCGCGCGGTCGGCGGGGCGCGCGAGTCGGCACCGCGGGATTTCACAGCGTTCCGCAAGGTGGCGCTAGAGCGCGGGGTTCATGTAGCTTGAACACTAGGTACACACTGATGATATCCAATACGAACCTAGCTGTTTGACAGTTAATTATTGAACAATTTACACAGTGATCATCATTATGAACTGTCAACGCTGGTCAGCAAACTTACCCAGGGTTTGCCCGACGTTATTATTAGGATGTCTCAGCAAGCGAGTCAGCAGCATTTGATTTTCTGTTTTCTTTCATTCCAAACCAACACAAATAAACTACACTAACGTCCAATAAAAAGCAGTACACATAAACATGTAGTACACCCGCACTTTATCAGAAGTCTCATCTGAGCACTCAATGATAAATGTTATTTATTTCTGTAAATAGGAAAACTATACTGTTTGATAGCACTCGGGCTCTCTGGTTGCGCCCGCGCCTTTCGGCAATTCGTCATAAACCACAGACTGAGACCACGTACAATGTAAGCGACAAAAAGCGCTGGAGTGTGCGAAATGCGTTGGAGTGTTGTTTTTCTTTTTAATTTTTGTAATAATAATTATAAAAAGACATTTATTTCAGGCCTTATTAGCCCATACACCCTATGCCCATTTGTAATAATTGTTCGTTATTTCCTTCTTGTAATTTTAAATAGATATTTTATAACATTTGAATCAGACTTTAAGAAAGTAGTACGGACTTGTGTAAAAGTGCAAAAGGACATGACTGTCCTTAGTTTTTAACATTTATAATCACGTAACAAATTGAGTTAGAATTAAATTGCTTATTAGTCTTTTGGGTTAGATCGTAATTAATAATGCTAATGAAGTATAAAAAATTGGTTGGCTGTTTATACAACTAAATATATCCAATCGATAACATTAGTCAGAGTAAAATAGAGCCAACAGGAAACATAGTTGATGGTCACCTTTCTTCGTGGTTTTTTATAGAGGAAAATGTAATTTGCCAAGTCATAATCTAGACCTAACAGGTCAACCTTCACCTTTCTGACTAATAGTGTTGAAAGTAATTTAGGGCTAAAATTACAATGGCGAAAGGTAGATTAAATTGTAGGTCATTTTTTGTGTATAATGGCTTATGGTGTGAAGAAAGTTGTGTAGTCATTTTTGTAATTATAATTTGATATTTGTAATTAACTCTAAAACAAAACGAAATATTACTAGCACTTCACTCGTGAATTTCGTACTTATTCCTTCAAACTTTAATATCCTATGTAGCCCTTCGTAGTTTTGAAAATAAAATAAAGCTTACCTGGTGCTAATATCTGGCCTGTTGGTCTAGTAGTTAGTGATCCTGACTGCTATGCCGGAGGTCGTGAGTTCGATTCCTCCCAGGACAAATGTTTGTGTGTTGAGCACGATCATTTGTTCTGTGTCTGGGTGTAATTTATCTATAATATGTATGTATTTAGAAATATATTAGTATGTTTATCAGCTGTTTAGTACCGTACCCATAACACACGCTCTCAAGCTTAACTTGGGACTAAATGGCGTTGTGTGAAAAGTTGTGAAGTATTTATTTATCTATTTATTATTTACTAGCTTCTGCCCGCGACTTCGTACGCGGATCCTGTTGCTTATGCCAGCGACAACGGGGTCGTCAAAATCGAAGATCTGAAACGTCTGATGTCGAATTCTAAAAGCCCGGGGACGCGAAATCAATGGGATGCGCGAGACGATTCAAGACGTTCCAGATTTTTTATTTTTGTTGGTCAACAGGAAATGCCATCAGACTTAACAACTTTTGCTAAGACGCCATTTCTATTAGGTATATATTATATTGTCTCTGGGCTTTGGAGTTCCCCCACAGGTGCTCCAGATCTTCAAATTTAGTCTCTCAGCAGAAAATACTCATCACGTGGAACAATTTTTGCTATGGTACCATTGTTGTATCTCCTATAGTTTAGCTGGTCTGTTGCGGTTCTGCATCAGGTGTTCCGGATCTTCAAATTTATTCTCTCAGCAGAAAATACTCATCACGTGGAACAATTTTTGCTATGGTACTATTTTTGTATCTCCTATAGTTTAGCTGGTCTGTTGCGGTTCTGCATCAGGTGTTCCGGATCTTCAAATTTTTTCTCTAAGCAAAAAATGCTCATCACGTGGAACAATTTTTGCTATGGTACCATTTTGGTATCTCCTATAGTTTAGCTGGTCTGTTGTGGTTCTGCATCAGGTGTTCCAGTTTCCAAGATAAATTATAGCCTATGTATTGCCCAGACTTAATATCTATACAACAAAAAAAAAATCATTCAAATCCGTCCGGTAGTTCCGAAGATTAGCGTGTACAAACAAACAGACAAACAGACAGACTTTTTTTTTGGATTCGTGCTCTATTACTGTTTCTAAACCCCCCTCAATTATTATTTTTTAAATATATTCAATGTGCAGACACAGTTTTTTTACTGTCTTATTATATGTATATAGATTAATATACCCTTCTTATGGTTAAAAAAAAAATCAGTAAGTTACAGTGGCGAAGCGTCCATACTACTAGATTCCCATTGGCTTCCCTGTGGAGGTTTTGAAGAGCAACTCCACGACTATTGACTCGAGCCAAATATAAGGCATTTACACTAAAGGCATATAGTATAGGATCCCGCTATAGAACGACCTTCACCGAGCTGGTTAATGGATGAAACCTATTTTATATTAAATTTAATATGTAAATAAATATATTAAGTGCATATGGGTTGTCTAAAAAAAATCCGTTCAGGAGACTTTTTTTTTAAATATTTCACCGGTTTGGTTAATAAACAAATTCCTTACCATTCGAAAATAGCAGTCCATAGAATATGCAAACGTTAAGTTGACTATTTTTTCCCGTCACAACTCTCGGGTAGGCAGGTATAAACTGGTAAATGGATACTAGTAACTTGCACCGGTCTGGTTAATGAATGAAAGTTAAATGAAAATTAAGATTTCAGACAAATTCCAAACCAATCGAAAATTGGTAGGTATGGTATTTGTCCATTAACCTAACCGGTAAATTTTTGTTTTTTTGTTTTGAATTGATCATATCCTGGACTGAAATTTTTTAGACAACCCATATGCAATATATTTATTGACATATTAATAATAATAATAATCATTTATTAAACAGATCATACAAATTCAATTAAATTTAATATAAAATAGGTTTTATTCATTAACCAGTTTGGTGAAGGTCGTTCTATAGCCGGATCTTAGACTAATAAGGGTGGTAGGTAAACCGATAACTTCAAGAGAAACAAAAAATTGTAACACGATTATTCTAATTCTTATTTCTTTTGTCGGCTTCCTTCAATATTGTCCCCTTGCTACTGGCAAGTTACAACTGTTGACACTCCTTGAGTGCCACTCTGTTAGTCCCTTGATGGTTTAGATTCTCAATTGGACTCGTATTGGTAGGTATCGCTGGGATCGGGTTCGAAGCCATCGTTAGGACAGGCCAACGTCTGTCAGTCCGTTTGTAAAAAATAAAACTGAATTGAAAAAATAGTCGTGAAGGCCCAGAGGTTACGGCGCCTACCTCTCATACACGAGATTGTGGTTCAAATCCTGGCAAGTACCAATGTGATCTTTTCAATTCATAATTATGTACTTTCTAAGTATATCTTAGACATCATTGACATCGGTGAAGGAAAACATCGTGAGGAAACATGGACTCGTAGTTAATTTAAGTCTGAAATCGCCAATCCGCCTTGAGCAAGCGTGGTGTGGTGATCATTGTAATCAATGCTCGTGCCTTCTCTTTATGAGAAGAGGTCTTTGCCCTGCAGTAGGACAGTAACGGGCTGGTACTAATAATATTATAAAAAATAGCTGATAAGTATGTAGACATGACTGTTGCCAACGGTAAGCGCGCCTTCATATATGCCGCCAGGTGCCGCGCGGCGGTAGCGCAACACCCGCGCTGCAGTCGCGCACCATAGGCGCGCCACAGCGTAAACACGTACGCATCATCACTAGTTGATTGATGAACCGATGTTCATCAATCAACTAGTGATGATGCGTACGTGTTTTCATTCAGACATGAACGAAAATTAGCTTGAACAATTTATCTATAAGGTTGAAACTAAATGTACAACACTATGATGCTCGAACTTAGCGGTTGCAGCGCGGGGCAGCGCTGTAGCCGCGCCGCCACCGCGTGGCTCTTTGCGGCTAATTTGAAGGCGCCCTAACTCTTTTGTTTTACTTAAGCGATCCCTACTCCAGTACTGTTGACTGTATGTCCCTGCAAAAAAGTTTTGCGCGTTCGATGCATGAGATATTGGAAATATAACATCTTATGTCTGTCTCGTCTAGACATAATCAATTGTTTTTAGATTTTATAGCTCGTTATTTGTTATGGTCAAAAACATTTCAGTTTATGTTGTAGGTACTCTTTTTTAACGATATCAACGAGCGAGTCAATCTAAAATCCGATTTACTACGTCACTGAATTTAACAACATCGACAAATACCTATGAAAGAAAGTGAAAGTTACCTATAATAGTTATTACCTATAATAATAATAATAATATATATCTGTGGCCCGACTGTCAAGCGTACTGTCAAAAAAATATTTTCTCCGATTTTTCCATTATTTTAAAATTAAATTTATACTATTTAGAATGTCTGTGAATATAAAAAAAATAAGAAACAATAAACCAATCGTCATGTGTGACGATCCAGCAATAGCAATGAAAATAGTAATACAAAAATGTTGACGACTAAAATAATATCTATGCAACAAACAGTACCTATAAAATGTTAACACGAAGCCGGGCACGAAGACCAATTGCACCAACTCCATCTTCGGGTTCGTCGCTCAGCTCCGCCTTGCAGTTGCCAGAACCTGCCCCAGACGTCCATATAGGGACACCGGCCGCTGCAGTTGCGTCGAGCTCGAGCGACGAATATTTCTCACCGCCGTCGACACCACCACCAGTAACAACGCGTCGTCGCGGAAGAGGCCGACCACCGGCCAGCTTAGGACTCCGAGGCCCTCCGGTCTCTGATAGGGTCCCCGCTCCCGGTGGAAGTGTGCAGCGCATGCGATGGACTCAATCCATCAATGAAAACGTCATGCGCTCATACTTTGGGGCTACAGAGGGGGGAAGTAACTTGACTGCGTACCGTGGTCGGATGCTCTCTCTGTTTCAGGTGCTTGAGCCAGCTGTCAACGTGTCGGCACAACGACTGTCGGATCAGGTGCGGGTTATCCAACGTAACCGTATGCTGGATGACGCCGTACTTGATAGACTACGCCTCGAATCACGGGATAGCCGTGTTACGTCTGCTTCGCCGCCGGTCGTGGTACAACCACAGGGTTTACCCAATGTTTTACCGCGACCCGACTGCGTCAGTGAAGAGGACGATAGCGCGGCTATTTCCGTGAGTACCCAATGTAACGTACGTTTGAGGAGCGCTTTGGAGGATGCTTTCCGAGCGTATCGCTCCACACCGCCCGAACTTAGGCCACGTTTACCTCGTTTGCCCATGCACATGAAAAATAAGGCGCTGATGTGTGCTCTAGACTCAGAGCTGTCAAGTAGTTTTGACAGCAGCAAAGACTTAGCCGATACCCACTCAATCTTGTACTGTGCGGCTGCAGCGGCATGTCGTGTAGCTAACGTAAAATTTTCCATCACGGAGAAAGCTGCACGACCAGCTATACCAGCCTGGCAGTGCAGGATTGAGCGTCGTGTCGATGGGGCTAGAGCGCTCATCGGCAAGCTTATCTGCTTCAGGGAGGGTAATACTCGCCCTAGAGTGATGCGCTTTGTGAGACGAGCATTCTCGGGTACTGATGTCAGTCCCCAAGACTATATGTTCCGTGTCACAGAGCGCATTGACTTCCTGAAGCAGAAGGTGTGTGCATGGGCAAACCGTATTCGTCGGTATAAGCGACGAGTGGAGCGATACACTCAGAATCGCACATTCCGAAGCGATGAAAGGTGGGTGTATAGAAGCTGGGAGCAACCGAATCTGGGTGTGACTGATACGCCTCTGCCGGATGATGACGCCATGTATTCCTTTTGGCGCAACATCTGGTCGGAGCCTGTCAGTCACACCGAGGGCGACTGGACTCGGGAGATCGAACGGGCGTGCGAATCATTACCAGAAATGGGGGCAATCAACATCAGCCCCCAAGATGTAGCACGTGCAGTTCGTCCGTTACCCAACTGGAAATCTCCAGGACCGGACGGACTGCACAACTTCTGGATTAAATGGCTGCAAAATTCGCACGCGCGTTTGGCATCCCAATTCCAGTCAGCTTTAGAATCAGGATCGCTACCCCAGTTTCTCACAACAGGAATAACCCACCTGCTCCATAAAACAGGTAGTACTGCGGAACCCAAGAATTATAGACCAATCACTTGCTTACCGACGGTCTATAAAGTTCTTACATCCATTTTGAGATCAAAAATTAATAACCATGTTGACAGCAACTCGATCATGTCTGTCTCTCAAAATGGATGTAGGAACGGGTCCCGCGGTACTAAGGAGCTACTCCTCATAGATATTGCCATTAGCCAACAGGTTCGTCGTTCCCGAAGGGATCTGTCGACATGTTGGATAGACTATAAGAAGGCCTATGATTCAGTGCCGCATACATGGCTCATGAGGGTGCTGGAGTTGTACAAAATAGATGCAACTCTGCGCACCTTCCTGATGTCGTGTATGAGGCAATGGAGGACGGTCCTTCACTATCCAGGATGTCGACAGATCCAGTCAAACAGCGAACCTATAAGGATCGAGCGTGGTATTTTCCAGGGTGACAGTCTCAGTCCGTTGTGGTTTTGTTTAACCCTGAACCCACTAAGCACACTGCTGGAGGGTTCGGGTCTAGGCTATAGGTTGAGAAGAGGTGGTCATGTCATATCCCACCTTCTTTACATGGATGATCTGAAACTCTTTGCCCCCAGCAACTTGCAACTGATGAAGCTACTAAAGTTAACAGAAACCTTTAGTAGTGGCATCAGGATGGATTTTGGTGTGGACAAATGTGCGGTCATGCATGTAAAGCGAGGGGAGATTGTGGAATCCGTAGGAACCCATCTTTCGGATTCCACATGCCTTCGATCCCTCTCCTCAACTGAAACCTACAAATATTTGGGTATGTCGGAAGCGTTGGGTATCAATGCTGCCGACATGAAACAATCATTGAAGGAGCGCTTCTTCGGCCGCCTGAATAAAGTATTAACTAGTCTTTTATCAGGCGGCAACAAGGTGCGCGCCTTTAATGGTTGGGTCATGCCGGTCTTGATGTACTCTTTCGGCATACTCAAATGGACTCAGACTGAGATTGACGCCCTGGATAGGAGGGTCCGCACACTGTTGACTGCAAATCGGATGCATCACCCACGATCATCGGTGATGAGACTGTATATCCCGCGGAAGTGTGGAGGTCGAGGCTTCCTTAATGCCAAGACTCTGCACAACCGCGAGGTATGCAGTCTCAGGGAATACTTCCTGGAAGCCGACGTGGGGGTGCATCGGGATGTGGTCGCAGTAGACAAGGGCCTCACACCGCTCTCCTTAGCTAACGAGAACTGGCGCAAACCTCTAGTATTAGATACTTCTGACCGCATGGATGTATGGAAGAACAAAGAGCTTCATGGACGCTTTTATCGGGCCCTACATGGTCCTGATGTAGACATTTTAGCGTCCATATCCTGGTTGCGCTTCGGTGACCTCTTCGGGGAAACCGAAGGTTTTGTCTGTGCTATAATGGATGAAGTTATCATGACGAATAACTACCGGAAGTATATTGTGAAGGACGGTACGGTTGACATCTGTCGGGCATGCCACCGTCCCGGGGAATCAATCCGCCACATTATTTCTGGTTGTTCTCGTCTTGCTAACGGAGACTATCTGCACAGACACAACCTAGTAGCCAGGATTATCCACCAGCAACTTGCTCTTAAATACAGCCTTGTGGAATCGGAGGTACCGTACTATAGGTATGTGCCCGACCCAGTTCTCGAAAATGGCAATATCACGTTATACTGGGATCGATCTATCATCACTGACAGGACTATTATCGCGAATAAACCTGATATAGTGGTGATAGATCGATTGGAACGTCGCACGATGATTGTTGATATAACGGTCCCGCATGACGAGAACCTCGTGAAGGCAGAGAAAGATAAACAACTTAAGTATCTTGATCTGGCTCGCGAGGTTGTCGACATGTGGGATGTGGATACAGCAGTCATCGTGCCGATAGTCGTGACGGCCAATGGCATAATAGCCAAGAGCCTCGACCAACACCTTAAGAGGCTCTCGTTAGGCAGCTGGATCAAGGGCTTGATCCAGAAGGCAGTACTCCTGGACACGGCGCGCATTGTTAGGCGTTTCCTCTCTCAGGAGCCCTGACCACCGGTAACTTGGACCCTGTTCCCGATACCGGTGGGCTGCTATTTTTTATATTTTTAAATGTTTTTTTATTTTTGTATTTTAATATTTAAAAATGTAATTAATATGTATAAAATGAAAAATAAAGGAAATAATAATATTACCAACCTGTTACTGCCTCTTCTCACACAGAGAACGCACGAGCATTAATCTATACTAATCTATACTAATATTATAAAGAGGTAAAATTTGTAAGTTTGTATGTTTGTAAGTTTGTATGTAGGGGGTAATCTTCGGAACTAATAATCCAATTTTAAAAAATATTGTACTGGTGGAAAGCTACACTATTCCCGGTGGACATAGGCTACTTTTTATCCCCGTATTCCCACGGGAATGGAAACTACGCGGGTGAAACTGCGTGACGTCTGCTAGTCATCAATACAATCTTAAGTCAAGACTTTAATACCTATGATATTATAAGTAAAAAGGTGTGGGTAGGTTACTTAAACAACTTTCGATTTTCAAAAACGGCACAACGACGCACGCACTGAGGTAAAATGTGGCTAGTTAGCCACATTTTAACGTGTCACTTTCTGAGCGTTTATAACCTATTACCTTTAAACTTATAATATAACATCATTGACTTTACTACAATCTTTCAAATACAATCTTATGTAAGGACTATAAAAGAGACCATGACCCCTGAGTTTCTTTCGGCATTTCTTCTCAGGGATCAGTCACTTTGGAAATGCCATTTAGTTTAAAAACAATGACATGGAAGATCTACTTACAGTAATAAATATCATTTCACTTCATCATCATTTCATTTCATCACGCTTGCTCAAGGTGAATTGGCTATTTTAAACTAATATTTAAATACTTCTGGTGAAAAAAATACACTAGCCTTACTACGCAAGTGGAAGGCAAAGGACTTTTTTCGTTTTATCCACTTTCTGTGTAGGTAATAAAATTTTCATTAGGTACTTCTGAATAAAGCTGCTCTATTCTATTTTAAAACACAATGAAAACACTATCTTTACACGTGCGAATATAATAATAGTAGATTATACATCGAGGGGATAAGGCACTGTTTTATGTCACGGGCGCGATATTGAATTCAGAACGTAACGAAGGATGGCAGATTTAACTCCCGAGCGCTGCAAGGGTGTAATGTGTTAATTCCCGAGCGAAGCTAGGAAATTAAGACTAGTCTAGGGTACAAGCGCGCCCAAGACAAAAACAGCTATCAATGTTTTATCCACGAGGAGTGTAGGTACTCTACTTTTCTCACCTTTTGCGAGACAGTTAAAAAGCAAGGCTACTAAAAACAGCGTGAAAATTGATGTTTGTGACATTAGTCCAGTTGTGGAAAGACAAACGTATATAGTTCGTTCGCGTTAAGAATGCAGTAAAAATGCAGGGCAACTGCAAGATGAAGGTGTATTCCACAGTGGTGTTAAATTCAAACAAATTATATTCTTAAAGATTAAGTTTAATGAATTTAAAAAGATTTCATTGGTTAGGGGGCGGGGCTAGGCCGACGGATAATGTTGACTTTACTGAACGCGAACGTACTATAGCTATTATTGCAGCGTCTTACAATACTTGCGGCTTTTGATTAATTTCAAATGTGTTTCATTCAGCTTGCCGTGGCCAGCTCGATTTTAGAAAAAGTACGATTTTCAAATAAGTTTGACGCGGCGCCCGGCTCCGGCCTTCAAGTATTAGTTGATCTATTATTACGAAATTAGACTTTAAGACTATTGCAATAAGAATTATGAAAAGTGAAAATATTACAACCCAGCGGGTTATAATGAGATTCAGTCCAACATTGCACTCCGGCTTAAGCCAAGGGCTTTAATCACTTGCTAAAACGTAAGGTTTGTAGGATATACTATAGTTTGGCATTGTCGAGCAGGTAGTGTGAAAAAATAATTAGTCAGTGTAGATTATGGTTGTTGGTATAAGTTTATTTTCAAAAAGTAATGATAAAGTAGGTTGTTTTTAACACTAAACTAATTCACGGGAAATCCTCCGTGAATATATTATTTGCAAATCTTTTTTTTCGTTCACCCAAAATGCATGGCCCGTATCTGTAATCAAGAATTTTTTGAGAAACTAATCAATTAGAATAAAGCAAAAGGTGTATGTGTATGGGTGTGTTATCTGTGTATGTGTGTGTGTTTGAATGACATACATAACATAACATCACGCCTGTAATCCCCGAAGGGCTAGGCACAGGTGAACCTGGTAGTACACCCACATTTCGCCAGTTATGTTTAAGTCCCATGTAATAGGGGGCGAGCCTATTGCCATCAATCGGGCACAAATCCAGACTCCGAGCTGTTACTGAGAAATCCCAGATGGAAAAGCTCAATAACACTGCCCGACCCGGGGATCGAACCCGGGACCTCATGCTCAGCAGTAGCGCTTGCGACCACTAGACCAACGAGGCAGAATGAATGAATGAATGGTTTGAATGAATGTTTATTTAATTCAAGCTGGAAATTCTCTCGAACATAGCTGGGAAAAGGCTAGGCTGATGATGTAAATGATATATATTTCTGTAAATAGGTTCATACAAACACTTTTACACGTATTTTTTAACTAGAAGGCGTGGTCAGTGTTGCACTATTTGACTACTCTGAGAAAAAACACCGAAAGAAACTTAGAAGTCTATAGTCACTTTTAAAGTCAAACATTATCTTGGTCATTGTGGTCATAATAATATCATGTAGGGAACAGTGTTACTTGTTACAGTGTTTTTTTAAAATATACTTATGCGTAATCCTAAAGCCATGCACAGACTGCTGACTGCAACCGTAAACTGCACAGGTTTCTATGAATCTCTGTGAAATTGATTCCGTGTGCTGCGTGCCGCAGCCGCAGGTCTCAGTTTCATAAAGATTCATAGAAACCCGTGCAGTTTGCGTTTGCAGTTTCCTGTTGCAGTTTATTGTTGCAATTTGGTATGACGGATTGCTGTTGCAGTTTGCTGTTGCAGCTTGCTGTTGCAGTTTTTTGTTGAAGTTTGCAGTCTGCGGCCTATCTCGTACTTGTAACTTAAAAATACCTGACAATATGAGCTCTCAGTTGCGGCGGCCGTTTTGACTGGATACATCGAAATCGGCACTCGTTTGTATATGTCTTGCTATCGTTTGCACATATTGGGAAGTAAATTCTTAGACATTTCCCGCAAGGCAGGTCACTTTGGTTAGGAGGATAATCGTCAATTGTTTTTGGTGTTGCATAGTGATAAATTATTGAGATTATTGTTACTGCAAACAAAGTAAAATACATTAGAATCATTGTTTATGGTACTGAGTTTGATCGCCGTGTCATGATTAGTACTTAATTTACGGCCATTATTATATAGGATTTAAGCATAATTGGCTTTGTTATGTAAGCGCTATTACTTTTTTAAGGATAACTAACATCAGATAATTACGTTTAAGTTAGAAACAAACCGATTCATGTCTTGATCTCATGGTATGCAAGAGCGTCAATGTCTCCACTATCTTGTGTAAACTAAAAAAAACGAGTGAGCCTAACAGTAGTCTAAAAATTATGGTAGGTATGTACCATCTGACATATTGTTACCGTGGCGAATACGCTGCCATATAATACAAGGACAGTGAGTTCTAGAACTAACGGAGCGTTTTGCACCCACGACCGCCGCGGTGGTGGAACTGCGGTTTTATTTCTAAACTCACGAGACCGGTGTATTTGAGCGGTTACACTGCAGCCGTCGCGGTTGCGACTATCGCCCGCAGACGTGGCGGGTGATGACCGTACGAGACGGGCGGTTGCAAGACGGGCAGTAAAACGATCAGACCCATTTTATAATGTTTGTTTAACTTTAAACATGCACAAACATGTCACGATGCCACAAGTCACTGGTGCAAAATGGCGTTTGATTTCTGTTCCCATAGACTTATGTCCACTAGGACACAAGTATCGGATGACAATTTTGTTCGTGATGTCCCGTCTATAGTAAGTATTGAATGTCATTGGTGGATAATAGATGGATCTCATTGGTCAAATCAAATAGCGCGCGCTCCCCGTAACCGTAACACATTTGCGTCCCTTTTCACAAAATCACTCCCACACGAGATCTAGCGACCAAGGGTAAATATTATTATGTAACACATCAAAAACCTTCAAACAACTTACGTATCATTATCATTTTCCACGTGTTCCTTTGTCGGAAAGAAAACAAGCAAATATTACATTACGAAAGTACGTAATAAACGTTTGGCTAATTGAGTTTCATGGTTGATGTAAGTGGTATTAATTACTTTTTAACTTTTACGTTTTTTATTGTTCAATTAGTGAAACGTGATAGGTACTTTTAGCTTTTTGGACAAACCGGAGAGTACACAAACATGTCAGTCAGTTGCATTTTGTTAATGCAGTAATAAATCTCGACTACTATAACTATGACTAATATCATGAGAAGTGTCGGTTGTTTCGTATGCTGTAGGGAACTAAAGAAAATTATTTTAATATCAGCCAACGTAGGTCTGCAGTCGGTTAGGAGATTATCCTTAATTTCTTGAAGGTGTAAAGTCTGGCACTTTACTGTTGCTTCCACGCCAAATACGCCTAGTTTCTTCTCTACGAACTAACTAACATGGTTTTTAGAAAGTGTTAACAATACCACATATAGTAGCTGGTGCATGGTACCTCAAATAGTCTTCGTACTCTATGGGTTGCATTTTAACTTACAAAGCACGTAACCACTGCCCACCACTAGACGCACAGGTAATGTTCGTGCATGTGCAAACAGTACTCAACACGAGCATCGTCTGTCGTTTATAATACCGCGTACATCGAAGTACTGGAACAACTTGCCTGCTGCGGTCTTCCTGTCCGATTATAATTTAGGCGTCTTTAAGGCTACAGGGATCAGGCTCTTAACAAACTAGTGCGGTTCACCATCATTGACTCCATCACTGCTTCCCATTAGGTGAGAACACACTCAAGCACTACCTTATACCCACCATTTAAAAAAGCTAAGATTAGGAGCGATTAGATCAAGGTACTCTTCAAAAACTTAAGCCATTAGTTTAATGTACGTTAATTTAAGTTTTTGAAGACTAGCTCCAACGTCTTTCACAGTAAAATTCTTCCAACAATATTGAGTGTTGCTCCTGATCGAATTCCCGTACTTCGATGAGTCTGGTAACGTTACATAATTGTATTGCTCTATTACGGGACGTGCCTTAATGGGAACCTGGTACTACCAGTAGACGATGCTTCTTAGTGTATGGTGCAAGTTATAGACGCAGTTCTGTTGTATACTGTACGGATGCCTATCATGATGTTAATTCAACGCTTCCGTGGTTGGAAGCGTTGAACAAATGAAACTTTATTGACTTGACGAGTCTTAGAGAAACAATTCAACAGGCTTGGATCCCGCAATGTAGTTAACATACACACACACACAAATACATACATTTTAGACAGGACAGAGCTGCTTAAGAGATGTTTTCAACTGGGATACGCTCATTTAAGTAGAATGGTAAGAGAAAATTACTTCTTTAGCTTAATCGCCTTAAATATATTCATAGATCCCGAACACTTCTCCACCTTTTACTCAAAAGACATAAGAAGTTGTCTTTCGTCTTTGTACAGACGCCAGCACATCAAGTTACCCCAATTTGTGTCAAAATTTCCCAATAGAATTTGAAAAACGATCAAAGTAAAATGACACATTGGGGTAACTTGACGTGCTGGCTTTTGTACATAGGGGTGCATCGATATCTTCACCAAGCTTGTTGTACATGAATTGAGTAGAATCCTAAGAGTTTGGCCTGGTCATCCCGCTCTGCAGTGACTTTCAATACTTGGTTGCCTCTTCAGAACTTTCTAGCATCAACGGCCGTCCGTACGTCAAGTTCTTATAACTTACAGTTTAACAAAGAGGTCTTCGCGTGCGATACCTACACGATTGCTGCTATCAGCGAACGTACAATATATTATACGCCACGGAAGTACGTAATGAAATTATATGGTACTAAATAGCTTTATGATACAGAGTCAAATGTGAATCACGTACTTATTCAGAGTTTCAGAATATTCGGTGATGAAAGTTTTTAGGAGAGAAGAAAAACGATAGACTGTGGGAAAAATGATACAGTTAGAAAGTTGGTTACTGACTATTTAGGGATGACGGCAATGGGCTATTTGAGAAAATTGTAGTTTTTAGTCCCTCATCTAGATTATAAGAAAATATTCGACACATATTTTTACTTTTTTTACGTAATCTAAAAATAGCGGCGATACATCGGGTCAAAAGTTTATCTTTATTATTATTTCCTTTATTTTACATTTTAAACATATTAATTATATTTTTAAATATTAAAATACAAAAATAAAAAAAACATTTAAAAATATAAAAAATAGTAGCCCACCGGTATCGGGAACAGGGTCCAAGTTACCGGTGGTCAGGGCTCCTGAGAGAGGAAATGCCTAACAATGCGCGCCGTGTCCAAGAGTACTGCCTTCTGGATCAAGCCCTTGATCCAGCTGCCTAACGAGAGCCTCTTAAGGTGTTGGTCGAGGCTCTTGGCTATTATGCCATTGGCCGTCACGACTATCGGCACGACGACTGCTGTATCCACATCCCACATGTCGACAACCTCGCGAGCCAGATCAAGATACTTAAGTTGTTTATCTTTCTCTGCCTTCACGAGGTTCTCGTCATGCGGGACCGTTATATCAACAATCATCGTGTGACGTTCCAATCGATCTATCACCACTATATCTATATTATTATTATTATAAAGATCAATGATTTAATTGTTTGTTGGTATGCATTAAATGCTCCAAACTGGACTGATTTGAAAACTTTCACCGTTGGGAGGCTACACTATCCCCGGCTGACATAAGCTCACGCTGTATGTGCCAAATTAATACATTATTGGTGCATACATACAGCGTTAGTAGCGATCTCCTTAGTAGCTGCATAGTAGCTGTTCAACTTTGGTACAGGTGTTACATTGAAGAAGCTGCATTTATCGAAGAAATCGAAGATCGAATTTGCCGAATTGATATTCTACAATTTAAAGATTCCAGGCGTGGCTTTGTTTCAGGTAAAATCTATACTTCTATACTAATATTATAAAGCAGAAGGGTTTGTTTGGTTGAACGCGCTAATCTCAGGAACTCCCTGCTCGAATTGAAACATTAACAGTCCATTTATCGAGGAAGGCTATATAACATAACGCTATGACCAAGAAGTGCGGAGCAGCAATTAGAAATGTTGCAAGCGGGAAAAAAGCTTCCGTAGTTATAAAGGGTATAAAGGGTAGCACAAGCAGGCGATGCGATGCGATATCAAAACTTCACGCGAACGAAGTCGCGGGCAGAAGCTAGTGTAAAAATAAACGGTTTTAGTTGGATATCTCATACGAGCACAGGTCTAGGTAGGTTCTAGTACTTATCTACATACATCTAGCAACAATTCCATACATAATATCTACTATGTTTGTGTATACTGTGTGTCAAAAGCCTTTGATTGGTGACTGCGGTTAATTTAAGAGTCCAGAGACACCACTGTGTTAGTGGTGTCTCTGGACGGTAGGTAGGCCGGGTAGGCGGCCTCACACGTCGGTAGGGACGCGCGGCAGGGCGGTCGACCAGGTGGGCAGCGGGCTCAGGGCAACCAGCCCTAGGCAGCGTTGGTGGTGGCTGGCAGCGGCAGCGCAGACGGCCAGCAGCTCAAGGCAGTGAAGAAGATGGAAGATGGGTACTCACACATCGCAGTGGTTTACAGTGATTAGATGATAGGTGAATAGGTTGACAGACTAAAGGCAAGGCGTGGCGTCACATCGCCACGGGGTTCTCATTGGCCGTCGACTAGCGTCGCCGGTTTATGATACAGCATGGATGAGCATGATTTAGTTTATAGAGAATAGAATAGGATGCACGCCATGCGGAGAACCATATAACCATTTAGAGTACATGTGCATAGTGAATAGCTAGATGCTAATTAATATTAGATACAGAATACATTGCCGGCAGCCATGTTAAATAGACACAGAGATTACAAATAGTTATGGCTTGCCGGGACATAAATTTAGCAGCAAAAGAACACAATGGCGGAGTTCACTTACCCAATAACTGGGGACTTATCTAGTAGGCTGCTCGCTTGATGTAAAAAGGACAGAGCCTATGCGTGCAGCCGTATTTAAAGGAGGTCCAGAGTGACGTTCCCCCTCCTCCATTGTGACATTTCAGAACATTTAGGGTTGTACCGATAATTTAGTCTGGTGACTACTTTTTAGAATTAGTCGGTTTTTAGTGAATCGACTAATTTATGCTACAATATAGATATAGATAATGCTTCCTCTCTCCTAACTCACTTAGTTTGCTGTGCCCGACAGGGTCCATGTGAGCTAATTATAAGTTTACCACCTAAGAATATACATGTGGAATGCAATAAAAGTATTGAGTGAAACCCTTTCATCCTAACGGTCCTCAGTTCTGCCTCTTGTTACTCTCACACAACGAAAGGAACTAATGAATGGCGTTAAAAAACAAGACACGTTTGCGAGCCCCGTACTGCCCGTGGCACGTTTTAATGAGATTATTTAACTAGTTTACATAAGCTTAGACTGCTGTAGCCTTAGTCTTACAATTGGGCCACAGAGTAAGTAAATATAAAGATAAGCTACCGCAAACTGTAAAATTTTACCATTTGAACTTATTGACACATTGGAAGAAATTTGACACATTGGGGTAGCCTATGCTGGCCTCTTAACTGCCCACTGGCGAATATAATAATAAATTAAATAAGTACCAACTTAGATGTTTTTGAATGTATGTCGTAGTAAAGACTCCGCAACGTACCTAGGATTAACAAAAATAGACTGGCTACTTAACCCAAATATTCAAAAACAGCAGTAGTAGCGCTTGCGACCAATAGTCTAACGAGGTAGTCAATAAACATTGTCTCACTAATTCATCAAAAAACTCAGTAATGATCATCTAGCCAAAAACCTCTCTGTCTCCCTGGATTTGAAAGAAGTAAAAGAATATCAGAAAAAAACTTGCACTACTGAACTCTCAGAGCGGTTTCGCACAAGATCCGCTTTCCGTCATCATGAAGAAATCTGATCTGACGGAAGCCGGATTTAGAGCGTAGACTAATAGTTCTACAACAACTTCGGATCGTATTTTCACTGGTTCAGACCGGCCTCGGATCGGACGTATTGGGAAACCGCTCTAAAGTATACGTAGACTATATCGTTTTCCATCCTATATAGTCTTTGATCGGATGCGACCCACTTCAAGTTCAGTGGGTACCTAATTTGGAATTACAATAGAAACACTGTATTATTACAGCCATACGATTAGCTGCGAAGACTCTCAGTGAATTTTCTCTGTTTTAAAATTAAGTAAAGGGGTGTGAAATGACGTAAGTACGAACTTCAGTACCAATTTTAGACAACAAAGACATTCAATACTTACCTACTATACAGGGTTAGTTTTAATAACTCTGAAATCACGAAAAAAAATCAGCTGTTTCATACATTATAGTCGAGTAGGTATTGAACTTTTGTATGAAACTGCTGATTTTTTTTCGTGATTTCAAAGTCGGTCCCATAGTGAAAGCTGTTCATATTCATGGGTAGAACACCCAGTGAAAATTTGGCCGGTCATTGAAAAATAACCCTGTATAATAGACGGGACCGGAAACTGGCGTGTCCTGGAACACGTGACATCTACTAACCAGCACTAGGCTTGCGTTGAAGGTAACGGCCCACTCCTTCTCACAGAGAAGAGGACTTTAGGGCTGAAACTGCGTTACGCGAAAGCCCGCCACCGGCGCACGCACGTAGACATAGGGGTGGGCTCCGTGGAAACGCGACGGTTCCCGTCGCGGGTACTTGTCGAAGTAAGTACCGGATTATTTTATTAACGCAATGTCGCTAGTTTAACAATTTCGGGTCCCGTTGCGTGGGTGCGGGGTGCGCGTCTTCGTGACGCACGTCCGCGCGGGGCCCCGCGACGTTGTACTTTTATATGTAACCGCGTGGGTCCCCGCGACGGAGCCCTTTTGTATGAAACCGCGCGGGTCCCCGCGACGGAGCACTTTTGTATGAAACCGCGCGGGACCCCGCGACGGAGCACTTTTGTATGAAACCGCGCGGGACCCCGCGACGGAGCACTTTTGTATGAAACAGCGCGGGTGCCCGCTTAACGCAGTTTCAGCCCTAAGACCCACAAGACAGTAACTGGGTTACACGGTACCCATTGGTAAAACTGTTGTCAGACTTTCGGGGTTCTAAGCTTCTGGCTACTCGTCAAGATTGATTAATGACAGCCGAACCCGATATTCGTGGCCGGGACGCGATATCTGTGACCGGAACCAGAGATTTAACGTAGTTTCAAACAAAGATCGGTGGAAGAGTCTTGATCTATATTATATTACTTATAATAAATCTGTAGAAGTAAAATTTCAGTCATGGTGTTTGAAAGAGACGAAAACGTGTCGTTGTGCAATGTGAAAATAAACGATATGAGTGTAGAACAAGTGAATGACTTTGTATATCTGGGAAGTCTGTTTACAAGGGATGGAAAGATTGAGGCGGATGTGGAAAGGAGAGTGAATGCAGGAAATAAAGTGAATGGCGCTATACATGGCGTTGTGACCAGCCAGTCTATGTCCGAAAAGGCACGACTGGCTGTTCACAATGGTGTGCTGGTGCCTACACTAACGTATGGAAGTGAATGTTGGGTGTGGCAAAAGAGACATGAAAGTAGAATAAATGCTGTAGAAATGCGTTCCTTGCGAAGTATGTGTGGTGTAACAATTAATGACAGATTGAGGAATGATGATATAAAGCAACGTTGTGGTTTAAAAGAAGATGTAGTAACAAAAATTGAAAAGAGTATGCTTAGATGGTTTGGTCACGTTGAAAGGATGAATGAAAGGCGACTAACGAAAGGTATTTACAAGGCAGATGTAAGTGGGAACGCCGGGAGGGGACGCCCAAGAAGGACATACATAGACCTTATTGGTGATGTTCTTCAGAAAGGTCAGGTGCGTAGTACTCGCAACCGGCGTGTGTGTATGACAACATGTATGAATGTAAACGAAGCAAAAGAAGTATGTAAGAATCGTAGCATATGGCGCTCTGTAGTTTCTGCCTACCCCCATGGGAAAAAGGCGTGAGTTTATGTATGTATGTATGTAAGTAAAATTTCTGTACATTGAAAATATCAAAAAAATAAATAGCAGGGGGTGTTACTAGACCGACACCGAACCCAAAAATGTGATTAAAAAAATTTTTGTCTGTCTGTCTGTCTGTCTGTCTGTCTGTATGTTCAGGTATCACGCAAAAACTACCGGTTCGATTACGATGAAACTTGGTATACTTATTCTTTAATATCCTGGGCACCACACTGGGTACTTTTTATCCCGGAAAAACAAACTTAATTTTGCGGTTCGATCCCTAGACCCGACTACTGTACCAACCGCAAATAATAAGTTTGTCGTAGGTTACGTCACCCGCAGTGGAGTTCACCAAGGGGCGCTGCACACGGCTAAGATATTATAATATTTTATCTTAAGATACAATATCGCTCGCTATACAATTCAATGGGCTATCACACACTACGAAGATAATTATGTACATTGAATATGTATTCAACATTAATATTGGAGGATGATTGGTGATCGATACTGATGCCAAAAATGCAATCAGTAAAAGTTTTGTCTGTCTGTCTGTCTGTATGTGCACGCATAGTTCAAAAACTATTCTAGGGATTTTAACCAAACTTGGTACGGTTGTAATCAATACGCCTGGGTAGGTTGATCTTAGTCTCAGTTGTTTTACACATGGTCATTTGTACGGCGCTCTTTCCCGGGTCAATGGTTCCAGAAATCTTTATGCAGACATACCGGAAGGATCAACTTTGAAAGTAGTCTATCCGGAAGTATTATGCTAAAATTATTACGTTTGTATATCAACGCACAGCCCAAACCGCTGGTAGTATAGACATGTAACTTGAAGGGGTGTTCTTAGTGAAGAGTAAGTATCCACTAAAAAACGATTTTTTTAAATTCAGCCCTTAAAGGAAAAACATAGGGGTCGGAAGTTCGAAATCCACGCGGGCGAAGCCGCGGGCAAAAGCTAGTTTGTAATAAATGTTCACCCATCTTCGGACCGACTTCAGAATGCTTAGCTTAATTTTTTAATAGTATGTTTTTTTATTGATTTGTTACTATAAAGCAATTGCGAATAAGTCCCGAACAAACACGAGCACGTACGAAGTTTCAACTTGCAAAGAATTTAATTAAAAACATTATTACAACGTTCGCTTCCGCGATATGGCACAACAATTGACCTTTTTGCCTCGAAAAGGAAGTATTCTTAGGACTTCGTTCTTGACGTTTACATTTTTTATGATATTGTAAAGAGTAGAGAAGTCTTAAAATGGCGCTTTTGACCAAGATGTTGTATGAAAGAAAGAGTAGAAATAAGCTAGGTAACTGATGTACCTACTGTTTTTTTAAAAAAAGCTTACTAGCACTGTGGGATGTACATTAGTAGTTTTTTAACCTACTACTTAGCTAAATATGCTTGTGTCTGGACTGGCAACTTAGGCGACTTCTCAAGCGCCAGGCCAACGGCTTAGAGACTAGCGGAGTAATAAATAAAATAAATAAATAGACATTCCACAACTTTCACACAACACCACCTAGTCCCAAACTGAACAGAGCTTGTGCTATGAGTTTTAAATAACTGATAAATATACTTATTCAATTCTAAATACTTACATAATATAGATAAATTACACCCAGCCACAGAACAACTGATCGTGCTCATCACAAAAACATTTGTCCCGGGTGAGAGTCGAACCCATGACCTCCGCGGTCGAAGTGCGGTCTATATTGTATAAAATCTATTGAAGGCAATCTGTATTAGTATTCTTTGATTCCTTTTATTTTTTCATTTTTAATTGCACCTACCACCGTTTTTCTCTGCATACCTAAAGGTTGACTGTAGAAAATGACTAAGGCATTAAGTCCGCCTCTGTACATTGGTGTGCTTGAAGTATTAAATAAATAAATAAATAAATAAATAAGAGTGATCTAAGACCCAACAACAATGCCAAGATTGCTGAGAGTAATTTTATTACGAACTTTTAGTTGCCCGTGTACACACAACCTAACACAGAAAGTTGAGCAATTTTGAGCAATGCGCCGCCGTGTATGTGGTCTTTATGTCTACAACTTTGTAACAATACGCGTGTAAAAGTTTTTATTACTTTCTGCTTGGAATGTGTCTTACTTATGTAATCGTTATGGGGAACGTTTATTGAAGTTTTAAATGATTTTAATAACAGCATTATTTAATTGTTTGTATACTTAAACGCTTAGTACTTATTAGGTACACTTGTATACAAGGTGTTTTTTTTGATATCCCATAACTCTAGGGTTATATTCTGTAGGTACAAATAATACTAAAACTCCTAGAATAAATGGTCCAAAAATGCATCGTTGCGGAGATATCATCAATCATAATTAAATTATCAGTTGTTTAGTATCCGTAACACAAGCTCTGCTTAGCTTGGGATTAGATGGCGTTGTGTGAATAGTCGTGGAATATTTTTATTAAGTATTATTAATATTATTTTTATTACCTAATTAGTTCAAAAATTGTCACCAGTACGACGAATCTTCTTTCTAACGTCACTTTTCTTTCACGAAAGGGTGTTTTACATTAATCATCGTGACTTTGTCGAATTATTTTGTACGATAGTAAAAAAAAAGGATGATTGAAACATAATTCATATGCCAGTTGATTCTTTGATATGGTCTCAATCATACCATATATTAGAGTTATGGGACATAAAAAAAACACGTTGTAAAACGTTATTACAAGTTAATTGTTATATCAGACTGTCACAATAATCTCACTAACCCTGGCAGGTTACAGTTACAGTATAATTTGTAGGTACATCTGCTAGATATTTCTCGCGTTCATTGTTCGTTTGGCAATAACGGGGCGCGATATATCTCTTGCACCTCAGCTCACTCTGACGTCACTACTGTTGTGGTTGTTTCAATTGATCTTTATGTATTTTTTTTCTCATTCTCCTTACTAATAACGTGGACTTACTTCATATCGTTTTCTTCCTCTCTATCGAGTCCAAAGACAAATCATTTATTTTAATTAGGCCATTAAAAAGGCACTTTTGAACGTCAAATTTAAAAGTTAAATAAAATATAATGATTCTAGTTACCCCTTCCATAAGTTAGTTTTGCATGGAGAAGAATGGGCAAGAAGCTCCATACTTACTCTTTAGAAATAGTCTTTTTACAATATTTTGTATGCAATAACACTCTTTTCTTAAATTGTACACAAAAATAACAGTCATGTTATTTTTCTTTTAAGTATTTAGCCAAATATCCCAAAAGGAAAGTCATGATTTGCAACTACAAACGTGTTTTAAGAAGCAAGACTTGGATAAGTCTCGATATTTCTTAGACTGCCACTAATCCACAAAGTAACCTGCATACACAGTCCAGCATTCAAATCGAAACATGCGCTTGTTTTTATTTTGTCATAAACTTTGAACATGCCATTGCATTAAGTTAAGTTGGACCCACATTACTTGCTACAATTGTTTAAAAAAAAACATTGAGGCCAAAATAACACAAAATAACCCAAGGTTTTTAACAGATCTATCCTACAGAAATTCCAAGATTAAACTTCCATTCCCAACATCCCCCACTCTAATCCCAGAGCATTGAATGCAGCGTTCAAAACTGGAGTAACTCCCAATGCGGTTGGCCCGCGCGCAATATTTCCACTGATTCACACAGATTGCATTTCATGACATTTCATATATCATTTTCGTTTGAGTGACGTCACTAGTATTTTGTAATTTGTTGCTAAAGAATTGTGGGGAAGCGAAGAGCTTTGGAAGACGTAAGATGTTTTATTTATTTTTTGAGGTTAGGGAAAAATACTGGCAGTTTAAATTTAAATGTTTTAGTTATACAAATCATGATATTAAAGCGCACTTTTTATGCACGACGTTGTGGTTCAGTCCAGGCAATTAAAATTACCAATGTGTCTTTTTCAATTCATAATGTACTTTCTAAGTTTATCTTTATAGACATTATTGACATCGCTCAAGGCAAATATCTTGACTTAATAGATCATTTAAGATTAAAAACGCTAATTTATCTTTAAAGACTCCAGCCCCAGTTATTAAAAAAAACAATGGCCGCGAATCACCGGTGAGACGGGAGGGCCTAGACTGGTAATCAATACTCGCGCTTGACCTTCTCTATATTAGAAGAAGATTTTGCCTTGCAGTGAAAATAGGATCTCTCAGAATACAGAATCATGACGATGATTCTGTATTCTGAGAGATCCTAAATCATGTATGTATAGAACTGACTGACTGGTTGTCTGTAAGAGATCGCTTTTAGTAAAAAGGCCGCCCATTGTATCACCCTGTGTAGCCCTTAAAGTTATAATTTGTAAGTTTTTATGGAGTATATTAAAGAGATGATTGAAGAGATGATTCTATTCTAACTAGTTCAATCCAGTAAAAACACTATATTGACGTAGTCCAACATTTAGTATGGGAAGCAAATGATAGATATGTTTTTTTTTTAGTTTTACCGACGATCGACGTCACCAAACACTCAACAAATGATCTACAAAGGATTTACTTCAGATTGTGCCATAATGTGTATATGGTGTGTGTTTTGTCTTTTGTAGTGTCCTTCTGATTACACTTTTTACTTTTCTCCTTTTGTCTCCATGATATCGATTTTGACTTTGACTTTCACTTGAAAACCAATTGTTAATACTTGACCAAAATTCTATGGGAAACCCTGAAGCCTCGCCCCCCCTCTTTTAGACCCTGATAGCCTGTCAGACTCCTTCCAAAAATATATTCCACAAACATTAATATTCCCTCTGATTTGTAAATGTAATACATAGAGTTGTCAGATCGAATATGTCACCGACCAGTTTCGTGTGATACCGTTCGACGTTTGCACATTCTCTCATGATTTTCTATGCATATGCAATGTGCTTATTTGGAGTAATATAACGGAGATGTTTGGTTAAAATGATGCTGTAAAAAGAACAGTTATTGGTAGGTTCAAGATAGTACTTCTATTTTCAGATATTGTAATGAAAGTGAAGAGAGAAATTATTTAAGTTTTAATAAAAAGTCGAACTGGAGTAAATTGTACAAATAATTTTTTGATTGCCTTTTTTATTTTGTTTCCTGCTTTCATACTGTTTTCTTCTGCTTTCATGAGGATCTTGTGGCTAAATAAAAAAAGTCTCGTGAGTCAATCGAAGTTAGAGCTGATGTGGTTGGGTGGGTGATGTGGTTGGTCCGCCTATGGGTGTCCATTAATTACATTATCCAGACTCCTCCGTACCTCGGAAAGCACGTTTGCCGGTAGCCATTTCTAGATTTATGACAGTGGTTACAGATAGTCGGAATTCCGAAAGTCTGACAACCAGTTTAACCTAAGAGTATCGTGTTACCCAGTAACTGGGTTGTGCAGGTCCGTCAGTCAGTAAAAACTTGTATTTAGCTGCATCCGGTTAAACAAGAAGCCGACGATGATTATGATTTTCCGTTTTCTTACAAAGTTCGACGCAGTCAAGATTATATTTTCTTAGCTTTAAACTTAAATAATAACGCATAGAAACCTAGTACGAGTGCCAAAAGTGAGGCAACTAAAACTGAACCAAAATGGCCTTCTTTGCTCGGCGAGCCGTGTCAGTAGGTACTCAAAGTCACGTTCCGTCGTATAGACACTATTTCATCCGTTATTTGTACTAAACGCGGCTTGTATGCGTTATTATTCTAAGATAACGAATTATTCGTATAATTATTCAATGAAATCAGATAGTCTAGGACTTCTTTTGGTATTTTTACTTATAGAATATAACCCTAGATTTATAAGATATAGAAAAAAAACGTCAAATAGTTGTGGGCAGCTGCATTGCAGTAGGCAACGTATACATTTTTAATAAATGATGCGAGTTAGAGAGTGTCCGCTGCGGGTCACTAGGAATCGTCGTCTTCATAGTTAATGAAACTGACGCATATGCAGCAGGCGGTTAAGGAAATAAGACTAAAATAAAAGTGACTAAGAAATGACGAGCTGGTGTGCAAGATACTTATGTGTGAATAAGTTTAGAATAAGAAATAACTGGTGAGTCAGCTACAAACATGATGGGTTTCATGCCAACTCACACAAAAAACGATGAGTAAAACACGTTTCATGAATTGGGACCATTTAAAATCTATTTCTATACTAATATTAACATGAAGTTGGGGAGTTAGCGAGTTGGTGAGTTTGTGAGTTATGTGAGGTTGTGGCGTTGTAGGGGGTTACCTCTTGATCTAGTGAACCGATTGTCAAAATTCTTTAACATTTTCCTACATGTAAAAGAATTTGCCACATTTTTTGCGAGAGTCATAGTTTATAAATATAGGATGACTGTTAATTAGTGACTGATACTTAAACACGTGATTGTATTCATGATTTAAAAAAACTTTCCCAAAGAAAATAACTTATGACACAGTAGTTCCCCCGCCACCCCCACCGCTCCCGTTGTGCAGTACTGACGTTATTGAATTACTTGAAAGTTAATGAGTATAAAAAAAAGTTTCATTGGGAAAGTTATTCGTATTTATGAGTACAATCACGTGTTTAAGTATCGGTCACTAATTACCAGTCACCCTGTATATCATTTTCAACACTAAGCCACTCCCTGTTGAAAATTAAATATAGCCTGTGACTTAGGGGAAATGCTAGTTATTAATTAATCAAAGAAGTTGAGTACATAGAAGAATGTAGATACTCCTTCATTTGTGTTCAACTTCTTCTCCACTTAGTACCTATACGTTTACTTACGTTTCGATTTTTCTATTGGTGCCCCCTTAGAACAATCGTGAGAACGATAAAGCACCTTGGTCTACGTTTCTTACATACTTATTTCGCTTAAATCAGCTGTGCCATTCTGTAAAAATCACCTGGTGAATATGTAGGTGAAATTAAGGCGAATTGAAATGTCATTTCGTAAGTACTAATGCCAATATTCAATTGTTTTTTCATGAAGTGATTTTTACTCAATCGATCGGCTGGTTACATACACGCATGCTACCAATTGCGAGTACTACACACCTCACTTTTTAAAAGTTTAAAACTAAAAATGATTCTACAAAATAACGTACTGGGTCAAGGTTGTATGTAAATCTCCCAACCATTCCATACACAGACAGATAATTAATTGAATAACTTCACGGCCCAGATTCCCGAGGATTATTCTATGTTATGCTTCCAATTAAATCAGATGCCGCTAAATGGTACAGCGGCCGCATTAACTCCGTGACCCAATTTGATGAACGTTACACAAGGTCGTAAAATCACAAATTCCTCGACAGACACAGTACCTATGAGTAGAAATTTAAATTCAATTAAGATTCAATACACCAACGTCGCTCCAATTTGCGTCATTGTTTTATCACACGTCTGACAAATCCGATAAAGGATATAAATTAAAGCCTTTTTCTCATGGGGCAAGCCAGAAACTTCAAAGCTCCGTCTGCTACGATTCTTACATAGTTCTATTGTTTGGTTTGCGCTCATATATGTCGTCATACATGCAAGCTGGGGCTCGAGTCTGCTATTGCAATCGTATCTCAATGACCGGTCATTGATCGAACATTTGACAACTTTGACAGTTTTTGTATGGGAAATGACGTTATACGTCAAACATCGATCATTGACCGGTCTTGAGACACGATTGCAATAGCAGACTCGACCCCCTGGTTGCGTGTACTACGCACCTGACCTTTCTAAAGAACCTTACCTAAGATAAGTTTTATGGATGTCTTCTAGGGCGTTTCAATTCAATTTTCTGCCTTGCCTTATTGCCTTGCTTTATTGCCTTGCCTTATTGCCTTGCCTTATTGCCCTGCCTAAGCTGGCATTAAGTTCGAGTCTGTACATTTGTGTGCTTAATGACTTAAATAAATAACACATACTTTTTTTAGTCGGTTGTAATGTTCTCAACGTGACCAATCCATCTACGCATATCTACCAACTCTTTCGAAAGTTTCTATCTTCATCTTCTAAATCTGGTTGTTTCCCGGATTTCCTGAATTCCACTTTCATCAGTAACCTCTAGATTTTTTTTTTTGTATAAAATGCACGGATACGCGGTGATAAATGTACGCACCCGCAATCCCGGTCGGCGGACATTTTTTCTGACGTCCGCCCGCGCCTGTCGGAAATATAACGCGGAGAAATTACACCGACACTGCTCAGCCCAAGTAATTTATTGTAGAGAGTAGAGATACTTCTAAAATTTATTTATTCTACAATGAAAATGTTCATGATTTAGTTTTGCGTGGAGCTCTTTTACTTGTATAATTTTATACACATAAATAAACTTACACCTTTTTCCCATGGGGGAAGGCAGAAACTAGAGAGCGCCATCAGCTACGATTCTTACATACCTACTCCTTTTGCTTCCTTTACGATCTTAATGTTGTCATGCACATACGCCAGTTGCGAGTACTACGTACCTACCTTTCTGAAAGCCTTCACCAATAAGGTCTTTATAATATCCATCTGAAGTGTCGCCTCCCGGCGTTTACACTTATATCTGCCTTAGAGGCGACTAACGAAAGGTGTTTCCTTTCGTCAGTCGCCTTTCATTCATCCTTTCAACGAGACCAAACCATCTAAGCATACTCTTATCAACTTTTGTCACTACGTCTTGTTTAAAACCACAACACACATACGTACGTATAGTTTTGTTATTCATTTAATACATTATGCACACAAAATGTGTAGGTAAAGCATTGCTGTTTCGTAAAGATCACCCCACGAAAATGTAGGTGAAGCGTTTTGTTCGCTCTCTACTCATGAACACTTTCAATTCATACTCATCACATTTCTTACAGCAATCTTTACTCCTCAAATAACTAGGTATATCATAAAAACACTGACGTTTTTTTTTCATGTCACGATTACTGACAAATGCTTGCACTGACCGATCTGGTCCCCTCATCTGTGTGGTTCTTTCCTCAAAAGACCGTCTTAGACACTTCTTCACGATCTTCATAGATCTTACACAATTTGAACAAGATAATGTCTGGAATTTAGTAGAGACTATGACGTCTGAGTTTCTTTCGGTGTTTTTTTCTCAGAGTAGTCAGATAGTGAAACACATTGTATAACACACACATCCCTCCAAGCATTCTCGCTGCAGCTGCATACAAACGCCTTTCATTAATATCCTTTTTGTGCCGAAACATTCTAATCCATAGCAGACATAATATGAGGGTCTTAGCATTGTTTTATAAATCTTCCCCAATCATTTAAACATTTGTTAACACAAATTATTTAAACATTTGTTAATCATCCATAACATATTTAAGTATTTTGTTGTTACAATTTTATAGCTAGCTAATATTCTTCACCACTTAATGATAAGTGTAACACGGTTAACAATTTAAGGTAGATTAGTAGGTACGTAACATCTTACCAGAATTTTACTCGTCTCAGAAATTACTTCAGTAATGGCCGTTGTAAGTAAACTTACTACTTACTTAACAACACGTTTCATGTTTCTGTTTCATTTTATCTTAACCTTTATTAAAGACGAACCTCAAAATGTGCAAAAGACGACAAACTTTCACTCGAATTGCTGCAATTAGCTGGTGTAAGTTTCTCCTTGTTGTATGAGGTTCTTTGTCTTGCTATTACTGGAATTAAGGCAAACTTATTTTTCTTGTGTTTATCATATTATATTTGCATCAACTTGCACATCAGGCACACATTAACAACACATACATTACCAATGCACACAACACATTAACAATATTTATTACAACCACAAAAGCACGAGTCTCGTTGCTAGCATCATAATCACCATCCCAGTATAATTGGTGTCACAACATGTCTTCTTGATCCATACATCACCCATTCATCTTTATTTCAAATACTGCCGGGGAAGAAAGCACAGGCAGTTGGCCGTGCATTCGTGTCGTACTGTCGCTCGTGCTAAGTCGCCAATACCTCGCTATCTCGCCGCGCTCAATGATCTCTTGGACTCTAATCCAAACAAGTGATCTGTTTGCGGATGGATGGTTAGCGATTTTATTGGTATGTCAGGAGTACTGTGAGATGAATTCATGAATGTGTTTTCAATCTTGTTTTTTTTTAATGTTTTGTTATTTTCTCTGTAGTTTGTTATATTTTATCTGTAATTTTAGTTACTGTAATTGGTTGAACCGTAGAAAAAAAAATGCTATCATCTCAATAGTCACCTCCTTCTTAGCATAAATCATCTAGGTATCTTTTTCTGATATATCTCTACTTTGTAACCCTCTGCAATCTGCATTGGTATACAAACTTTCCCCGTAACATAATCCTCAATGCTCAGCAAAACATACATTGGTATGTGTTGCTGAGCATTTAGAATTATGTTTATAACCAATGTTATATTGCAATAATTAACCGATTTGTACATAACTTCTCAGTTGCAGGTGCCACTTTTAGATATTCAGGTTTGAGGGGTTTGGTTTGGGGTTTAATTTTTTAGTTTTTTTTTGGTTTTTCAGTAATTGTTATTATCATAGCGTTTAATTAATTAGGTATTTGTAGGCTATATTCCACAGCCAATCTGTAAACAGCGTTGTGGGCTACGGTATTGCTCATATGTTTCGTTTATCTCTTTTTGTTTTCTTACTATAATATAGTATACAAAAAAAAGAGATACACGAAAAAAATTGCTTAAACTATAATATTTCTAATCAGTAGATTAGATATTTCAGAGCCAAAAATTTTCCGGTTCCGTAACGTGACGACGATCTAATCAATATGTTACTATTATTTAATGAACTTAAAATGCCTATATATTCTTTATTTGCATTTTAAGTTTTAAGGCGATATATAAATGAACTTTTCTTTAGGTCTGTCGATCTGTATATGGGTATTTTTAATTTTAGTGCACTAATATGCTACTAGTCTCTTAAATGGAATATAAGCAGCCCAAACAGTAATATATATGTCGGCGTCAGCGATGGCTGAGCGATGAGCTGACACCGATGAGGGTTTCCTGGTACCGAGTTCATCACGTAGAATAGCAATCTTCATTGCAGTAATAACCTCACTTTAACAATCGTAATCACAAAACATAACTCAAATAGGTAACTGACAGTTTCGTACTGGATGTGTGTCTTCGTTGGTGCCTCAAATCAATCTGAGCTCTGCCCAGCTCCCACGCACCAGCATGACTCTGTCCACGTGACTTTACCGAAAACACATTTCGCGCCATTTCTAATGATAAGTAACGTCACGCTAGTCACCATAAACTCCGTACTAAGTTAATCAACTTCACAACTTATTATTCAAGAATATCGCTTACTACGACATAATAATATATTCTAAGATAAACCAATTAAATTGTAAATCAAATAAACGATATTTGAATTTTGCTCTTAGCTTACTAAACTTTTTCATATGAATATCATAGCAAATCATTTTCATATTATAATTACTAGTCATTTAAAATTCAAAATTCACTCGTTACAAATTAGTTACTCCGTTGCAAAACTTTGTATCCATCTAAAATTCTCGCATAATATAAATGTTTGCATTTGTGAGGTGAAGCTCAAATCTTACTAATAAAGTTACTAATGTAAATTACTAATGTCTAAATGTTCTCATTAAAATATTTACCTTTACGTGTGTGCTGTTAAATTTGTGTATATTTGTATAATTGAGTACCTGATTAATTATCTAGTTGTTGGTTATTTGCTTTTGATTTAGACGAAGTCACGCCACATGTTAATGATGATATTTGAATTATTTTTAAGTTTATCGTGCCGTATTTGGCTTTTGTATGTATTTATAGACTTTTTTAGGTTTATTTGAACAATTCTTAATTTTTCTATCACTTTTTACTGTCACACCTGGATGGTAAGCGATGATGTGGTTGACGATGAAGCACGCTTGCCATGAAGTAACTAACTCACTCTTGTCTTGAGACCCCTAGGCTGTTGCTATCAGGAAACCCCGTCTCCGGCAGGGAATTTCAGTCCTTAGCTGTACACTGTACCTACCTTGTACACACGATAGGACGTAGAGCTCCTCAAGGTCCAAGTTGAGCTCACAATAACTGACTAATGCTTGCACTGACTGATCTGGTCCACTCATATCTGACCAAGATAATGTCTAGACTTTAAAAGAGACTGTGACCTCTGAGTTTCTTTCAATGTTTCTTCTCAGAGCAGTCAAATAGCTAAACACAGACCTCATCTTCTTATAAAAAAAATGACATGTCAAGGAGATTGCTCTCCGCCCATACATTGTTGGCCCTGGAGCCAAGAGCATCGGAAAATTATGTATTGTAATTCTCTATCATAAGTAAATTTCTATAGGATCTTACTTTTATAGCGGACTAGCTGCAAAATAGAAATATTATAAAAAAGATTCAGATGTTGAGGTTATAATTGAATCATAACAACGAATATTAGGTATGATTTTTCATAACTCTGAGTGATTTTTATGAAACAGAAAACCGATATCATAATACACTTAGCTATTTTTTAGTACAGTCGAGTTCATTAATATATTGGCACTGTCAAGGATTCAAAATATTGTGAGCGTTGGAAAGCTCAATAAATTCTATAGAACGTATAGATCAAAAATATGTCCTCATGTGAACCGTTCAATAATATATGCTGTGCATTGTGCAATAATATGTGATCATGAACAGTTCAATAATATGTGATCATGAACGGTTCAATAATATATGCTGTGCATTAGGCAAAAATATGTGATCACCCTTTTCAAAAATATAGTATTGGCTTTTATAATATCTGAGCAGGAAAAGCTTCTTAATTATCTCTACATGCATGGGAAAGTCAATTATTTGCTCGAACAAATAAGATCTAGTTTACATTGTTACAGAAATGACAGTAGTTTCCATTGTTTTAAGCGCGTTTGCGTTTGTTTTTTAAATGAGTGTCTTTCAATCGTTGAATGACATGTGCGTCAGTTATAATTTTATTAGAAAAACATTTAACATCATTAGAAGTTAATCTAGCCAGTGATAAATGATGTAGCAAACTCCTTGACCATGCATTTTAAGATTCATCATTCAGAGTAAAATTATCTTTATAACGTAAGTAATAAGGTTGAATTTGAATTACATTTACTTGTTTAGATATTATTGTATTTATGTGTGCCAAAGAGATTTATAGTTTATTGAATGTCTTTGATGTGTGCATACATAATTGTGAATCCTACAATGTTCAGATAATATGATCTTAATGTTGTTCATATAATAATGTGCTTTTGGCTGTATACATGTTACTGAGAAAAACCAGTCACATATTAATGAATCTAAATCTTGACCACAATTTAATGATGCTTTAGTTGTCACAATGTTATGTTTTTTTTTGACGGTCATATATTTTTGAAGCCTGAAAGGGCCAATATATTAATGAACTCGACTGTACCTACCTTGATAATTAGGGACTATGCATTTATTTTTCCTAAAATCTAAGTGACTTTGACAATGACAAAGGACTATAATATAGTTACGTCAAAAATAGGAATGAGGAATGCGACCAAATTAATCGATATTTTCTAAGATTTAGCATGCAATACATTACTAACTGCCTTATTACATACTAAACTCTGTATATAGTTTTCAATATTGCTTTTTTTAAATAGAACATTCGTAATGTATTCTATAATATAATTTTTCTTTATTTCTTGTAGTAGGTAGTGTTTTTCAATTTTATTTAAAACATAAATATCAAAATTCCCATTCTTGCGAAACACAGTTTTGAGCTATACGACTGCTAATTTAATTTGAATTTCGACGTACAAACAACAAAGAGGATCGCTGCACGCGTGAGTTGTCACCGGATAATTAAATTCTGCCTCAAAATTGGTACAGACATAACCTTTTGCATGCTCTTCCATTACTATAGAACTTAAAAAATATATTAAATCATTATACAACGGACTAAAAAATACACTACTGATACTGCTAGTCTGCATCATCCCACAGCTGGGTAAATGCTTTATGAAATGATGAAATAATATTTATCACTGTAATTTTTTTTTAATTCTAAATGGCACTAAATGGCATTTCCAAAGTGACTGGTCCCTGAGAAGAAATGCCGAAAGAAACTCAGGGGTCATGGTCTCTTTTAAAGTCCAGACATAAGATTGTATTCGTTTATTATGCGAGTCTCACGATGCAGGGCAAAGTCTGGAAAAGACTTTTGAAGAAATGACTTCCACAAGTGGGTCACTAGTCGTTTAATTTCATTTCTGGTAATTTTTTGTCTGGCCAGCTGGTTTATACCTACTAGTGGTTAGTGGCTCTAACCACGATACTTTATATTCGCACCCAGCCTGCGTAGCATGAACACCAAAAAAACGGTCTTTGTCGTGTCTCGGAAGAAAATAAATTAAGTGTTCATGCTACGCAGGCAGGTGTATTGAAAGAAATTTGACAGATTGAGGTTCCTGTCTATATAATCTGTCACTTTGCCGATTCGTATATAGACAAAGGCCGTTTCTTCGGTGTTCAATGTGTTCATGCTACGCAGGCTGATGGATTCCCACGCAGGACAAAATAAATGTATGTGTGATGAGCACGATCATTTATTCTGTGTCTGGCTGTCTATCAATAAAATGCATGTATATTATTTTGATATATATAAGTAGGTATGTTTATCAGTTGTCTAGTACCCATAACACAAGCTCTGCTTAAAACAGATGGTCGTTTTGGCCGTAAAGTGCTGGAGTGGCTACCTTGTACAGAAAGATCCAGAGTTGGAAAGCCTCCCACAAAGTGGACCGACGATTTGGTGAGGGTCGCGGGAATCCAAAAGTTGCGAGAAGCACTGGAACGGTCGTTGTGGTGAAGCCTGTGTCCTTTTAGGGCGTCCTCCTGAAATATATGTAAATGTCGTGGAAAGCGATATTCTTCAATAATACCGATATTAGCTTATCTACTGGTTAAAAAAAAAGACTTGTAAAAGTGTTTGTGAAAACCTATTAACAGAAATAAACATAATTTATAATCATTTATCATTTATAACATGTGAAGTTGATTAACTTAGTACGGAGTCTATGGTGACCAGCGTGACGTTACTTGTCATTAGAAATGGCGCGAATGTGTTTTTGGTAACGTCACGTGGACAGAGTCGTGCTTGTGTGTGGGAGCTGGACAGAGTTAAGGTTGATTTGACGCACCAACGAAGACACACATCCAGTACAAAACTGTCAGTTACCTATTTGAGTTATGTTTTGTGATTACGATTGTTAAGTGAGGTTATTACTGCAATGAAGATTGTTATTCTACGTTATGAACTCGGTACCACGAAACCCCTGCGGTGTCAGCTTATCGCTCAGCCATCGCTGACGCCGACAATATATAAGTTGAGGTACTATAATTTACAGCCGTGCGTAGTTTAGTGAGATCTAACAGTGACGTCATAGCACACACCTACATGCAATTATGCACATTGTGTTAATGTCACTCGAAGTGAGATCCCTTGTATTAGTCGCGTGCGGTCTGTTTGTAGGTCACGTAATGGATAGGTTTGTAGCAATGTGGGAGGTCACACCTAACTGTAGTTATCTGATATAGAATTATGGGCCTATCTATATATATCGTTCCCACAGCTGGGACTCATACCTTTTCTTACACTTACAGAAAGAAAATTTTTATACAGGGTGGAAGATGTATAATGGTGTCCCATGGTCACAGTTCTGGACACTACGAGTTCAGCCCAAAATCCTGAAATTCACAGTGTTGACATTAATTTATCGTCAGCTTTGGCAAATTTTTAAAATTTGTTTAATTTTTTTTTATTGAAACTGTATTAAATCCTCATTTATGTCCTAACTAAAGAGATTTTTAATTAAAAAAGTGAAATATAAATAAAAATAAATAAATATTCCACAACTTTCACACAACGCCTTAGTCTTAAACTAAGCAGCCAGTCGATTCTGTAAAAGTCACGCCGGCAAAACGTGAGTGAAGTGAACTGTCAATGCCTAGCATTAGTATGGAATGACACTCAATTCGCCCTCACTACGCCTACATTTTCACTCGGTGATTTTACCAGAATCGCACTGCAGAGCTATGTTATGAGTTGAGTGAAGACAAATGACAATCATCTAAATACGATAAACACATACATATTGTAGACAAGTATAGAATAGAATAGAATAGAAAAATATTTATTCACAAGTAACACACACACACACCGAGCAAATGATCGTGATCATCACAGAACCATTTGTCTTGAGTGGGAATTAAACCCTCGACCTTAGATACAGTAGTCAAGGACACTAGACCAAATAGACCAGCCAAAAACTCAGTCAGTGACTTATTCATTAGCGTTTTATATAATTTTCACTTTCAAAACGGCGAAGGAAAACATCTTAAGGAAACCGGTCTGAGAGATATCTCTCAACGGCATGTTAAGCCAAGTCGTCAGAGATCAATGGGCGGTTTATAAACTCTGACACCGAGTTGAGCTCACGATTAGTGACGAATGCTGGCTGCACAACCATCTATCGGCCAATCGATGTCGCGCTCCAAATGTTTTGTAATTTTAGTTTGTTTCGGGACCGACAGATGGCGCTTTTTAATTTTTTTTAGGTTAGTTCTAATTCAGCGAGTGTAAAGCATAATATTTATGGTATATTTCATTATAGTCACATAGGAAATACTCTAATTTACGCAAACAGCTGCACCCTCTCTCACGAACACTTCCCCTCTCCCTCACACACTCCTACACAACACACATTCAACACACCACTTACACACTTACAGTTTCACACTCACTCACATGCACTTTGTTTGTAATTGTCTTTTGGTTCTTTTCTTTGTTCTTTATGTTATTTGTATCAAGTCGTAACAAACTTATTGAAATTATTTATTTAAATTAAATTCAATTATTATAATTTTAACTTATTCAGTACAATTGTAATTAAAATCAAACTAAATTCAAATTCTAAACATTTATTCGTTTTTATTTTTTTCTTTATCAAATATAAATTAATTTTGTTATTTTTTTATTTTTTCGAGTTGTAAAGTTTTAGTTGCTTTTAATAATTATGGCATACAGTTATTAGCACCATGTATTTAGGAAGAAGAAACCTCCTGACTCCTGAAATACAGATAGGTATTATTTATCTAGCTCAGGAGTCAGGGCTTCACTTAAACTGTAATGTATGTATGGATGTATTATGCAAATAAACAATTCTTATTCTTATTCTATTCTTATTCTTATTTGAGACCAAAAATTAGATCGCGGTGTTAAGATTCTCCGCGAATAGTATGAGATATCTAGGTTGAAAATTGTAATTCGTACATTTATATAATGTTACCATAACAACATGGTAGAATATACATTGGTGGTGATTGGTACCCTATGTTTCCTTTTTACATAGACCTAGCGCCGTAGGGAACCATAGCGTCCTTGCGACCCTCACTAAGCCCGGGGGTTCGCATTGACCTAGTTTCAGCAGTTTATCTACCAGCTCGCAACGTGAGCGAGCATCAACAGAACCCTCACGAAGCCCGAGGGTTCCGGGTTCGACACTGGCACTAACTGATCGTGTCCCCCCATAACTGTGCGGTTCGTTTCTCAAAAGACCATTTCAGACACTAATCTGCATGGTTCTTTCATGATCTGCCGGTCGATTCAGTAAAAGTCACGCCGTGAAAACTTGAGTGAAGTGAACTGTCAATGCCTAGCATTAGTATGGAATGACAGCTCAATTTGGCCTCACTACGCCTGCATTTTCACGCGGTGATTCAACCAGAATCGCACTACTGACCTGAAGATAATGTCTGGACTTTAAAAGAGACTGAGAGACCTCTGATTTTTTTTCGGTGTTTCTTCTCAGAGTAGTCCGATAGTGTAACAGCGACCTCACCTTTAAGGTAAAAAAAAGTCGGTTGTTTTTTTTTGTAAAAAAGTTTTTATTTTACAATTTTTAGTTTCTTTGTATGTAAAGAAAGTCTTTCAAAACTTGAAAGAATCATTGAAATCGGTTAGCAATTGCTAAAGAAGTTCTTTTTTCTTTGTTCATTAATCTGTACATCTCTGCCGGGCCCCTTTAAAATAGACAGGCGTAATGTTATGTTTTGGAAAAACATAAACCACGCACAGACATGTGACTATTGCGAGCAATTTGCTGTTATGCGTTGAAGAGTTCCGTCGCCTGTCTTCTTCATCAGTTTTTCTTCACCAAATGATACTTGCTAAATGTAAATGCTTGATTTGTTACCAAAAATGTCAAAATCGGTACATGTTTTCCTATATTTTTTGAGGAGTTCCCTCAATTCCTCGAGGACCCCTCATCAGATCTGAGGTTTAATACTAATGGGACCAACCTGGTAGTATACCCTATCAAATAAAAAAAGAATTTTCAAAATCGGTCCATAAATGGCGGAGTAATCGCGTAACAAACAAACAAAAAAAAAAACATACCGTCGAATTGAGAACCTGCTCCTTTTTTTGTAGTCGGTTAAAGAGTGTAAAAGTGTTTGTATGAACCTATTTAGACAAATAAATATCATTTATCATCATTAGTCACTAACCGCACGAAAAAAAAGATGAGAGATAGAAGAGCTGTACGGTTGGTTTTATTTAGACCCTAAATATTAAAGAAACATATCCATCTTTATTTATTCAGTCTATACAGCTCATTATCAGATAAGCCTCATAATATAAATAACATTGATTGCCCCCTCATTGCAGTAAGAATAGGTACACGTAATAGCCCTTAAATCGGTTCGCGCCTTGATTGGCCAATAAACACTCTTCAGGGCTCATCAATAACTTTTAAGTGTGCTCTTAACCTTATCTCGTAATCCATATAATTTCGTATTTGGGATTAAATCGTAAAACCGTAAAAACACACTGATTTGGAAAATAGACAGCATGGGCAGCGAAATATCTTGAATCTTTAATATTATTAGTAACTTACCTCTAATTTTATTTCCGTTCTTATCTTTTCTCTTTCTCTTTTTAACTTTCATTGTATGTTTTTTTATTGTATACCTACTTAATTATAATTATCCACTTATTTATTATTTATATTCTTAAATCAACTACATCACTTCACGAAGGTAGCCCCCTACCTTAGAAGAGTGATGTAGTTGATTTAAGAATGTAGTGGAATAAAAAAAAATGCGGTTTCTTCGTGCATACAGCTGAATCCGGTTAGTACTATACCACATTTTAGCATTAGAAAAAAAGGCTCGTAGACGCAGGAATGCAGAACATTTTATTTTAAAGGTAAGTAAAAACACATTTAATCAAAATTGTTTTATTTTACATTTAGGAAAAAAAAGTGAAACGATGAATGTTGTGTTATTGTTCACCTCTGCTGCTTTTAGGTTATTATCATTGACACTATTAATTTCAAGAAAAATAAAATAATATCACTAAGTAAATGAAATTCACATAATTTCTTAAAATTGTTAAAATGGTAAAAACTAAGTGTGACAGCTACAGTCAAAATAGATTTTTATTAAAAAAAAACGATTTCAGTACCAAAGTTGATACTAAATTGATCAAAAGATTTTGGTATCACCTTTGGTTGTTCGTCAAACTAAAGGGCCGTATGTCCCAGACGTCAAGCACAACACATTAACCCCCGCACAATACATTGTGCATCTGTAAATTGATTGATCAATCGAATTCATTCTGTGGACTGACGGCAGCAGATCAATTCAATGGTTCTTTAATCGCTCGATAATTGCGGACGGTTAAGGAAAATGAATGAAGCGAATGTAAATTGATTGTTGTTTTTTAATAAAAAAAATCTTTGATTTGGGTATAATATTTTTCTTATTCATTTACTTCAAGCACAATGATATACAGAGGCAGACTTATACCTTTAGATATTTTTCACCAGTCAACCTTTAGGGGACGCAGAGAAAAGCAGTGGTACCTACTTATGTGCATTTTTATTAATAAAAAAAGGAAGCTGTATTAATAACACCAAAATACCAATATTGATCAGTCAACCTGGGGCTCGAGTCTGCTATTGCATTCGTGTCTCAATACCGGTCATTGATCGAATATTTGACAACTTTGACAGTTTTTTTATGGGAAATGTGTCATAAGTTTGACGTTCTACGTCAAAAATCGATCTTTGACCGGTCATTGAGACACGATTGCAATAGCAAACTCGACCCTCTGTAGGTGAGAGACAAACAGTAGTAGCTGCAATTCCAAAAATACTGGACAACCTTTTCCCCACTAAGTTGGAATTAACTTCCAGTTAACCCGTATGTAACTGAACTAGGTACTAGTTTTGCATGGAGTGGATGCTTATATAATAATAATAATAAACCGTTTATTTCGGGTAAATAAGACCCATAGATAAAATAATACCTTAACCTAAAAATACATAATAATGACACTTTTACGCTTAGCTTGGGACTAGATGGCGTTGTGTGAAAAAGTTGTGGAATATTTATTTTTTAATAAAATAAATATTCCACAACTTTTTCACACAACGCCATCTAGTCCCAAGCTAAGCTAAGAGCTTGTGTTATGGGTACTAAACAGCTGATAAACATTCTTATATATTTCTAAATACATACATATTATAGATAAATTACACCCAGACACAGAACAAATGATCGTGCTCATCACACAAACATTTGTCCTGGGTGGGAATCGAACCCACGACCTCCGGCATAGCAGTCAGGGTCACTAACTACTAGACCAACAGGCCAGTCAAACTAATAAGTAATACCTATATATGCCTCTCTTACCCAATAACTGGGTAAAACGATACCCTTTAGTTAAACTGGTTGTTAGACTTTCGGAGTTGTGAGTACTTGTAACGACTGTCAAAGATATACAAATGACATCCAGAAAGGTAATACGTAATTAATGGTCACCCATCCATGAAAGGACTTTCGCAAGAATTGCTTAACCACCAATGGACCCGTACGACTGTTATTATTTATCCATAAGTAAATGCAAGCAGGGAAATTGACCTTATGAATAATCTACACTACACTCACTACAATAATACTCTACATGCACACTTCACACATTACATTACCAAAAATACACACCTGACTCTTTTCTACAGGCACTCAAATACATAAAACTCACCACACACTCACCAGTGACTCACTCACTTCTATTTGCAATTTTAGACACAATGAATCTTGTAATGGAAGAGACTGGACCTCATGACACAGGCTATCCTAGTGTGAGGTTCAGTGTTTGTAATTGTAAACGTTATCTAACTGAGAATAAATAACCCCAGGTCGGGCAAAGTGTTATTGAGTTTTTCTATCTGGAATTTCTCAGTAGCAGCCCGGAGTCTGGATCTGTGCCCGATTGACGTCAATAGGCTCGCCCCCTATTACATGGGACTCAAACATAACTGGCGAAATGTGGGTGTACTACCAGGTACACCTCTGCCTAGCCTTTCGGGGATTACAGGCGTGACGTTATGTATGTATGTATGTATGTATCTATCTGAGAATAAATAAATAATTATTATTATTTAAATCTATACCGAATTTCTAAAATGATCAGAATAACAATTTTATTATTACAGTTTTTAATCTAAGAGATTTTCTCTAACTTCGAGAACATTGCGAGTATTTAAGCTCAGAAAATCCTTAGGTGTTAAAGGGGTGCTTATGATTGAAGTACACTAGAAGAAGTTTTCTTTGAAAGTTGTTTAGACACGTTCAAAGTCTGTAAATATTTGTATAGACCGTCTACACGTTCTAGTTATTATTTGCTAAGATATTCGATATTGTTATCGGATCTATTGAAACATATATTTTTCTGAACAGGGTGGGGCCATTTTGGTGAAACTTGTTTTGTCAAATGTAAAAACGACGGTACTTACGTACATAAGGTCAAGTCAAAAACCGAGGTTTACAGGAGAGCGCAATTTGTGTTCAACACGCCCTACAAATAATTACATGATCAATAATAAATATTTTCTTTCTACAATATTTTAACAGTTTTAAGAGCTTTATAATGCTATTTACACATACTTTATTTTTTTACGTTTTCTTAAAAAAAAAACTGATAGATGACCGTTTGTACGCCGATAATAAAATAGAATTATGTCAGTCATGTCTAAGATACCTTTTTATACGTAGGAAACAAAAAAACAGTGGCTGATATAGAATTTAAATAAAATGTTTTATGAAAATGTAGGATTATGTTACTACTTTTAAATCAATACATTACATACATACATACACATACATATCGTCACGCCTGTAATCCCCGAAGGGCTAGGCAGAGGTGTACCTGGTAGTACACCCACATTTGGCCATTATGTTTAAGTCCCATGTAATAGGGGGCGAGCCTATTGCCATCCATCGGGCACAAATCCAGACTCCGGGCTGCTACTGAGAAATCCCAGATTGAAACACTCAATAACACTTTGCCCGACCCGGGGATCGAACCCGGGACCTCATGATCAGCAGTAGCGCTTGCGACCACTAGACCAATGAGGCAGTCAATCAATACATCAATACGTCGATCAATACATTAAACATCCTGAAATCGTCACCCATGGATATAAAAAGTACTTCAATGAAGACATATCACTTTTATACGTGGTTTTAGTCATTCGGGGTAGGACTATAGTTGTTCTTGTAATTAAATAAAGACAATGTCTTTTAAAATTATCAGGTTAGTGTCATCAAACAATCTTCTTAGCATCTAAATAATAGGTAGGGTAAATACGCCAAACTTCGGCCACCCCCCAAAAGTCGGCAGTCTGCACATTTTTCTAACTTGCATTCATTAAAAGGTAAGTAAGTGACAATTTTGCTACTGGAATAGGAAATATGCAAATTTAAATATGGTTCGAATATTTTTTTTCCGAATCTTTAATGGCAGAAAGTATGAACTAAATCATTATTTCACTTTTTAATAGCGTCATAATTATTTAAAACTAAAATTAAAAGTGCGAATTAAGCGCGGGAAATTAAAATTTGTGAAACGCATCACCATTGGTTATAGCGAAACTTGACGTCAAATACTACGACAACAACTCAACGCCTACAAAACATACAATGTGTAAGTATGACATTAAGTATTGGAATGGACTTTTTATTGAAAAACATAATCATTGCCGTGTGTGTTGTGAACTAATTTAACGTTCAAGTGTAATTTTAGCTTCATAGTGAGGTTATAAAACATTTAAGAAAAATTACTTTAAATAGTTTTGTAAAAGCACAATCTAATAATGTTAATTGCATTCGGGTACAAGCAATACTGGTAAACTGGTTTTTAGTGTTTTGCATGGTGAAATGGTTAGAAGAACGAAAACACCCAAAATGGCGCGCGAAAATGGCGGCGTTTAAACAGCTCAAATTTATTCTGTATTTTAAATATTTTTTAAGCTTCTTTACTGCATTTTTAAATATGTTTATATTTTTGTACTGTGTTAAAACGTTGTAAACAGTGAATTAAAAATATAAAAAAATACATGCAAATACCCTATTGCATCTTTAGTTCATACTCTATTCGTTAAAACTGTTACGAGCGTCCTTAGCGATGCTGACGTTGAAGCGTCAAGTTCGTAGTCAAAATGGGGTATTCCTCGAAGCGCATTCTTTTCTAAGCGCAACCATCGAAGCGCAACAGAGTAATGATTGTCATTACTTTTCAAGTTTCTAAGATCGGACCAAAGGATCCGATCTATTCCAAAAATTGCCATCAATAGTATGTAATTTTTTGTAACTACCAAAATCACTCCGCCCGATGTCTATAAAGCTTTGTAACGAAACCATAGCGAGATCTAATTCGATCCCAACGCCATCTATCGAGGGGAGATACAACTTTGCAGTCGTCGTACATTTGAAAACTTTGTTATTTTTTTTTAATAATGACGTAATGTATAATTTATAAGTTACATTGCTTACTGCGTTATTTAATGTTTTCTTTCTAATGTCGTAGCACTATGCTGAGATAAAAGCTTTTTAAATTTAACTTTGGACAATGCACAGATCTTTTTCTATTATTTTTTATTTACTTGTGCGTATACCGTATAAATGTTTGTCTTTTTTTATACATTCATGCAAACATAAACTCACGCCTTTTTCCCATAGGGGTTTGCAGAGACTATAGAGCGCGATCTGCTATGATTCTTACACACATATTTTGCTTTGTTTACGTTCATAACGTATTCAAGTACTACACACCTGACCTTTCTGAAGATCCTCACCAATAAAGGTTGAATATGTCCTTCTAGAGCGTCCCATACTGGCGTTTACACTTACATCTACCATACCAGACTATCTTATTGCAGGAAGCGCAACCGTTAGTTGCGCTCACAAAATCAAAATAATTTTTTTTATTATAATTATAATTTTTATTATATACATAAATGACCTTCCAAAAGCGACAAAATACAATACAATTCTATTTGCTGATGATAGTACAGTACTGTTCACAGGAGATAATAAATTGCACATGGAGCCTGAGATAAATATGACTTTAGATAGTATTATAAATTGGTTGACATCAAATAATTTACACATAAATCTCGATAAAACAAATTTCATGACATTCAGAAGTAGATTAAGTAAACTAGCAAACATGAACATAAATTACCGAAATAATAAGATCCAAGAAGTAGACGTTACAAGATTTCTGGGCGTAAAAATAGATAATAATTTAAATTTTAAAGAACATATCCTTACTTTATGCACTAAATTAAGTACCTTTTCTTATGCTTTGTTTAAACTTAAACAAACGGTTAGTACTTCTACCGTCCTCACAGCCTACAACGGCCATGTTGTTCCTATTCTGAAGTATTGTGTTATTTTTTGGGGTAACTCTACTAATAAAGAAGCGGTATTTAAAGCCCAGAAGAAATGTATAAGAGCCATAACTGGCACAAAAATAACTGACAGCTGCAGACCATTATTCTTAAAATTGAAGATTCTTACGTTACCATGTATATATATATTAGAGGTTATAATGTTCGTTAGAAAAATTCTAATTACTTCATTAAGTTACATAGCAAAAAATACAAATTCAATATATGTTTACCAAGAAATAAAACAGCGTTATTAAATAAAAGCATAGTGTGTATGGCTCCACGCATATATAACCATTTACCAAACTCAATTTTACAGATAAATGATATTAATATATTTAAAAACAGTATAAAAACACTTCTATTAGGAAAAGCATATTACTCTGTCGCTGAATATTTAGAGGATAAACCTATGTAATGCTACTGCCTGTATGTGATATTGTTATTGGTGTCTTTCTTTTAAGTCAAATTTTAATTAACGTGTATTTTGTGAATTTGCATGCCTTATGGTAGGATATGGCTAATGGACACTATAGTTATAAGACCTTTTTCTTTTGTACCCATATTCGCAAATGAATAAATGATTTATGATTTATGATTTATGATTTATGATTTATGATTTAAATATTAAGTATATTTTTATTTCGCGAAGCGCAACCTTTATTAAAATTAGAGAGCGAGGTGTATGATGGATTAATCAAATATACCGATAAACAGTTTTATATTGAATGTCTAAATTTTTTACCAGGCAAACATAAATTGACTGGAACTAAGTGTTAAGCAACTTTTGGTCAATTATGTTAAAGAGACATACTCGAACCCGGAGGTTCATTAAATACTTGTTCTTTTATACGATTTGTAAAACAGGGTACTTAATTAAATGAAATTAAAAAAAAAATCTTTTGTCAGTATGTGCGCAAAGATAATCTAAAGCCAAATGTACCAAAAAAAAAAAAAATGCCATTTTCGACATGTCTTTTTATACGTAGGGACCGTCGAAAAGTTTGTTATTAGCTCATAATTATACTAATAAAAGAAAACAGACGCCAGCACATCAAGCGACACCGAACTGTCAAATTTTCCCAATTGAACATGAACCTTATTTTGTTAGTTAAAAAGTTGAAAAACAAAGAAATTTGACACATTGGGGTAGCTTGATGTCCGGCCTCTGTACCACACTTCGACCACAACAACCGACACAACTTCGCGGTCACCATCACCATTTTCAAACTTCCTTTTGCTTAAGTCATCATCATCGTTTTTCGGCTTTTTCGTTAAATGTCGTCACAGGAACCGGTCCTGTTTGTCATCCATCGGATTCCCGCGACTCTCACCAAGTCGTCGGTCCAGCTTGTAGGAAGCCTTCCAACGCTTCGTGTTCCAGTACGTGGTCGCCACTCCAGAACTTTTCGGCAACAACAAAACAGCCTTGCTTAGGTACCTACTCATTTCTATTTCTGAAGCGTGAAGCCACAAATCCCTCTAAGTACTCTCATTAGAGCTGGTTCACATTAGGTCGGACCGACAGTTTTACCGATCGGGTTATATCGAGGGTCGCCCTAATGTGAACGGCGCTATTGACATATATACGCCAATATGGATCCGACACGTTTGTCGGGCCGGTAAAACTGTCGGTAATGTGAACGGCGCTATTGACATACATACGCCAATATGGATCCGACACGTTTGTCGGGCCGGTAAAACTGTCGGTAATGTGAACGGCGCTATTGACATACATACGCCAATATGGATCCGACACGTTTGTCGGGCCGGTAAAACTGTCGGTAATGTGAACGGCGCTATTGACATACATACGCCAATATGGATCCAACACGTTTGTCGGGCCGGTAAAACTGTCACTAATGTGAACGGCGCTATTGACATACATACGCCAATATGGATCCGACACGTTTGTCGGGCCGGTAAAACTGTCACTAATGTGAACGGCGCTATTGACATACATACGCCAATATGGATCCGACACGTTTGTCGGGCCGGTAAAACTGTCACTAATGTGAACGGCGCTATTGACATACATACGCCAATATGGATCCGACACGTTTGTCGGGCCGGTAAAACTGTCGGTAATGTGAACGGCGCTATTGACATACATACGCCAATATGGATCCGACACGTTTGTCGGGCCGGTAAAACTATCGGACCGACCTAAAGTGAACCAGCTCTTATTCTGATTGCCCATCAGCATGAGATTCTAAAGAACACAATACATCGTAAATTATACTGCACAATCTACATGCATGGATTTGCCATGTTAGCTGCGAGGTTAATGTGTTTGTCAGCCACGCATTCGTGCGTAGCGCGGTAGTGGACTATAGTAAACGGAGCAGTGATAGTAGTATGACCAACGTATTGCCAAAACATAGACCAGGTCTCGAATTCAAACCCCAGGCACCCACCTCTGACTTTTCGGATTCAGGTGCGTATTGTATAATTAACACTTGCTTTAAAAACCGTGAAGGAAAACATCATGAGGAAACCGGCATGCCATAGAAACATTTAAATAAAATAAATATTCCACAACTCTCACACAACACCATCTAGTCCGAAGCTAAGCAGAGCTCATGTTATGGATACTAAACAACTGTTAAACATAATTATAATATTTCTAAATACATACATATTATAGACAAATTACGCCCAGACATAGAACAAATATTAATGATCGTGCTCATTACATAAACATATTTTTGCTTGGTGGGAATTGAACTCACGACTAAAACGACACGGAATTGAACACGAACTACGTACTAGACCACCAAGCCAGACTAATTTTTCCAGGGCATGTGATGCCAAATCAGAGGGCCACGGGCGGCATTATAATTTTGACACCAGGTTCGCCACACGACAAGAAGAAGAACGGACAATGCCTTCTATGTCTTCGTGTACATCGATCGAAGTAAACCTGAGCTCCACATTATGTATGTCGTCATCTGAAATGCAAGTACTACAAGATGTTCATATAAACGGTGCAGTATATTCGGCCATGTCCGAATATCGTTCGCGAATTGAATTCTCTTGTAATAGTATCGATGCGGTTAGTTTCTCGGTCAGTGCACAGAGCTTGGAACGTCTCGGTGGCCGCTGCTAGACTACCATTGTAAGTACTTTAATGTAATAGTACAAATCAAGTGTGATAGTGCGTACCGCCGATTTTTTATACAAACTAATGGTCCGTATCAATTTTTATAGTTAACTACCTATTATTAACTTGAGCGGACAATTATATCAATAACCAACTTAAGAAAAAGAGGAAAAGAGGAGGTTCTGATTTGTCTAGTTTTTATTTTATGTATGTTACGCGATATCTTTGCCAACTTAACTGACTTTGAGATTTATTTTAATAATTGGAATGAATATCATGCAAAGTAACTACTAAAGAAATTTGGTCATTATTACTCATTTTTTTTAAATTTATAATACCACTTACTTGCTATAAGACAAAATACCTGCGTAATTTTAAGTAAAGTCTACAGCTAACAAGCCTGACTGGCCTGTTGGTCTAGTAGTTAGTGACCCTGACTGCTGTACCGGAGGTCGTGGGTTCGATTCCCACCCAGGACAAATGTTTGTGGATGAGCACGATCATTTGTTCTGTGTCTGGGTGTAATTTATGCATAATATGTATGTATTTAGAAATATATAAGTATGTTTATCAGCTGTTTAGTACCCATAACACAAGCTCTCAAGCTTAACTTGGGAGTAAATGGTGTTGTGTGAAAAGTTGTAAAATAACAAAAAAAAAACAAAGTCAAAATTAAAAACAGTTTTACCACAGAAAAAAATAATACGTAAAGGTGTAAAATACATACACACATAACGTCACGCCTGCTATCCCCAAAAGGTTGGGTACCTATAAGTGTACCAGTAATAGGTACACCCACATTACGTCAGTTATGCTTACGTGTAAAATGGCTTGGCATGTTGGTGGGGCCTTTTTGGCACAGGTTTTTTTTTATATTTATTTAATACTAGCAGACGTCCCGCGGTTTAACCCGCGTAGGTCCCGTACCCGTGGGAATACAGGAATAAAAAGTATCCTATGTGTTAATCCAGGGTGTCAGCTAACTCCATACCAAATTTTATTAAAATCCATTCAGTAGCTTATACGTGAAAGAGTAACAAACATCCATCCATACATCCATCCTCACAAACTTTCGCGTTTATAAAATTATAGGATGTTAGTTTTAGTTATGTACTGTAAAATTCCTGTGCGTATCCCAAATATATAATATATTTTCTTTCTTTCTTTCTTTCTTTAAAATAGTTTTCAAAACAGGTACCCATAAATATATTCGCTGCCGGTGCGGGGCATTCCATGCTCTATGGTAGGACATGTAATGCCATACGGCACTGTGGCTATCCAATTTAACTAAAGGTAAGTGTTATATACAATTCAACCTGCCTTTTTGAGATATACAGGTGTGTTATTTATTATGTTACATTTTAATGAATTCATTCATCTCTGATTTATTTCTCATCATATTTAAATAGTTTTCTTGAAAACAAAACTAAGGTTTAAATTTAAACTCAGAAGCTTATTCATAAGTACATTTACATAAAATTTACGAATATCTATTAATAAAATAATATCTATTGATATAACTTTTAAAGAGTGAATAAAATAAATTCCAGATATTTATGTAAATGAAGCACTAATATTTAACAATGAGAAATATTATGAATATATTATACAAATGAAAATCATCACTTCGAAATGGCTTGGCTGATTTTTATTAGAAAAAGGTATATACGTATAGTAAACGCAACCGGCGCGTGTGTGTATGCCAACATGTATGTATTTAAACGAAGCAAAAGAAATATGTAAGAATTGTATCATATGGCGCTTTTTTGCTAGCCTCATGCGAAAAAGGTGTAAGTTTATGTATGTGTGTATGTGTAGAATAGAATATAATATATTTTATTGGAATAATTTATTTATATTTACTTCCAGCACACTAATGTACAGAGGCGGACTTAATGCCATAGGCATTTTCTACAAATCAATCTTTAGGTGATGCAGGGAAACGCAGAGGTAGGTGCAATTCAAAATGAAAATAAAAGGAATCAAAATAATACGAATACATATTTTGAGTACATAAACATGTACACTATATAAACATATAAATAATAAACTAAATAACAAAGAGATAGAAAGAAGAGAAAACATTAGCGCTGTGAAGATACTACTGCCAACTTCAATAATTCGTGTATTGTCAGGACAAGGCTTCTATGAAGTTTTCTTTTATAAATGAACCAATAAAAACCCTAAAGATTATATCCGCCAATAGTTTTGCTGTATTCTGAGCCGAACAAAAGAAAATCGCTTTAAAACTCTAACCTTTTTGCCATCGAAACGCGAAGAGGAATCAAAATGAAAACTCGGGGAAATTGTAACCATTCTTGACGTTATTTGATATTTTGCCATTCAGTTTACTGAGAGTTAATTTCAAACACCAAATCGCTCAACAAACTGGCCACTAAAGTACAGAGGATGCCGAGAAAATATTTCATCCGAATAGATGGAATTGCGGCAAAGACTAGCGAACGCAGATGGTGTTAAGACAATTTGGTGCATTTTCATGTAGACATTTCTAAGTAGGTACATATATTTTATCTATTTTATCTAGCATCATAACAACAAGCCTATAATCCCTTATAGGTTAGGCAGAAAAGTCATCATATGCGGCTACCCCAATCTCATAAATTTCTTAGATAGATTTTCAACTTGTGGAAAGTTCGTGTACAATTTTACAGTTTTGGGATAGCTTGTCATGCTGGTGTCTGCACATACAACAAGCCTATATTTAATTAGTATTGTTTAGGTTTCATTAAAAAAAAAGGGGCATGTAATTTATCTTTTTATCCCAGTGTGGAATTTTGTTAAGAGGAAGTACGAATATGTTAAGAACAAATAATTATATTGCTTCAAAAATATGACGGTTGGCACTAAACAGCTGCTATCAGGCTAATTTATATGGATAAACCTAACAATTCCCTGCGAACTAGGAGAATCATGCTCAGTATCAGTCGTGCAGTCACATACGACTGCAAGACTAACAAGACATTCAATTAAGGCGAGCTGCATTTTTTTTAAACTTGCCGTTCACGGCCTCCGCATTTATACCGCATACATCGAAAGACTGGAACAACTTGCTTGCTGCGGTCTTTCCATCCGATTAAAATGTAGGTATCCTCAAGGCTAGACTGAATAGGCTTTTAATAAACTAGTGCGCATTGATTGCATAACTGCTTACCATCAAATGGGATTACAGTCAAGCACTAGTTTATTAAAATTGAACACACGGCTAAGCGGCTAAACCAGGCAATTTTTCTAAACAAAGTTTATGCCAAAAGCGATTTCGAAAAAAAATCTCGATAGTAAAACAACTTCAATCGCGATTTTAAATCCAACAGACCCAACAGCCTCTTGCATCTGGGAGAATGGACACTGTCAGCAGTACATTATTGTATTATTATTACCATTTATTGGTTTGTATTGTATGGGTTTTGAATGGATTTTTTTATTTATTTTTATCAATTAATCAATTAACCCAAATATGGATAATTTATAATATTTTTTGCTGTAATTTTATCTGAATTAAATCAATTGAATTGAATTGAAAATGCATAGAAAAGTGCATTGCTTGGAGATGCCGTGATAAAATCATGTAAAAGTTGAATGAAATAGGGCAAGCTTATTTGCTTGTCTACATAATAAGCACTCACACCTGTTAAATAGTTACCTTCAACACCATCATCATCCACAGCCCGACTTCACCCACTGCTAGGTCTAGGCCCCTTTTTTGGTACCAGTCTCTACGTCCCCATTTTTTTTTGAGGGGTAGAAAATCCTCATGGATGTCCTCCGCCCGGGGAGGCGGCGGGCTCTGTCAGACTCTTACTGACTAAAAACCACCCCGTGTTCCTTCTCACACCTGCGCCGGGGAGTCTCAACGTCCCTGTGCTAGCCTCATCCACGATACTCGAGCAATGGCAACAATGTCATCTGCTCATTTCGCCGCCGGACGTCCCTGACTTCTACCGTTTCTTACCAGCCATCACCGCGCCTAACTCCATCCTCGTGTCTTGCCCAACTCCATTTGAATTCCATAACGCGATTCCCAATATCGACGACCTTTGTGCGGCTCCTGATTTCGGCGTTTGGAACTCGGTCTAGTATATTTATGCCAAGCATGGAACAGTTACCTTACCTTGGTGCAACCCGCCCTTAAATCTTAACCATGTAGGTACCTATAAATATAATAAATAAATAAATATTCCACAACTTTTTCACACAACGCCATCTAGTCCCAAGCTAAGCTAAGAGCTTGTGTTATGGGTACTAAACAGCTGATAAACATAGTTATATATTTCTAAATACATACCTACATATTATAGATAAATTTACACCCAGACACAGAACAAATGATCGTGCTCATCACACAAACATTTGTCCTGGGTGGGAATCGAACCCACGACCTCCGGCATAGCAGTCAGGGTCACTAACTACTAGACCAACAGGCCAGTCAAATACATGCCACTTGACTACACTTGACATACTATGACATGTCTCATCTCCATCACCTGCTCTATGAGAACGAAATTCACTAAGCGTCGACCTTGGGGAAGCGACTCGCATCCCGTTTCCTCGTACAGGAAATGAGCAGAGCTTTGACGGCCAGACACCGACTGTAATAGGTATCGAGGCACACCACAGCTGTGTAAAGTGTTTGGTTTATGTTGGCTTGCGTTATGAACGAAATGTTAAGTTTCTGTTTAAGGCAAATTGAGCGTGATTGAGCAGATAACGACAATTTGATAGACGAAAAACGTGTTTTGGAATACAGTCGTTATGAGGTATTGTTGCTGAATTTTTTGACCTTAAAAAGTACATAGAAATAAAAATTCTTTTTCATAACTAGTTGCGATGTTAGAATTTTAAGTTTACTAATAGTTACAAATAATGTAGAAGTTTAAGTCTGAATGTCGAAGTACCTACTATAAAAATGTAATTAATGTTGCCTCTACTAAACAGTAACACACCTTTCTTTATCCCTATAGGTTCTATACTAATTTTTCAAAGAATTAAGATTTTATTTATTGGAATTTGGATAAACTCATTGAACATTGTTAGCGAACAATTTCCATACTAATATTATAAATGCGGAAGTAACTCTGTCTGTCTGTCTCGCTGTCACGCCAAAACTACTGAACAGATTTTTATGAAGTTGAGAAAGGACACAGGCTACTTTTTAATTCAAAAACAGGGTTTCTTGTAGGGGGTTAAAAAAGGGGATGGAAGATTGTTCAGGTTGCTACTAGGCAGGCGTGCTTCATCGTCGACCACATCATCGCTTACCGTCAGGTGAGATAGTAGTCAAACGCGTGCCTATTAATAATAAAGAAAAAATAAAGTATTGTCATTGTATAAGCTAGAATAAACAATAGAGTATAGTTACGGGAGAAGAGCTTAAAATTACAATTTTAATATTATGAACCATGTGTATCTCATTCCTAAGAGTTCTAACTGAAAACGTACACAGCTCGTAAATAACCGAAGGTTTAACGTACGAATTGTTTTCTATTTAATGTTCAACAACTAATAACTATTCGTTTCATTGTTATACAGTTTTGGATGGTTCGCCTTAGTTTTGAATAATGGACGACATCAAATGGAATACGAGTTGTAATGTATTTGTACTAAAGTTTTTTTGGTATTTGTTTATTTTCATTTGTTATAAACTAATAAAAGTAAAGGGCGGGACAATGTTTGTTTTTGCATTCCCTAGACAACAAACGTCAAACATATGTATACTCATTACCTAAAACCAAAGAGATTTTAAAATACTATAGAGAAGCCACGGGAAGAGATGTCATAGAAAATCTGTGTCCCCATGTCTCAGTATCGCCATCTAGAATAATATAGTAATATTGGAGCGGCAGCGGAGCGTACTAAATTAAACGCATAGACTTATGTCTTTGATAGCCTAAACCTATTTACTTATTTGCTATATATACAGCGCATATAGTAATAAAATTACAATTAAAATTGAAGTAATTATAAAGAAAACCATCGACCACATAGAATAGAATACTCTTTATTGTACACCATAAAAATTTACAAATTATAATTTTAAGGGCTATATAAAGTGCTACAATGGGCGGCCTTATCGCTAAAAGCGATCTCTTACAGACAACCTTTGGATGGACTTGATAGTGGAGGAGAGAAGATGAGTAGGCAGTTCGTGTGTACTATTTACATAAATATATAACATACATGACTATCTCAATAGATGTATAAAATAAGCATAAATAAGAAAAAAAAGTAAAAAACAATAAAATAAATACAATACATAAATACAGAAGAATTAAAGATTAAAAGATAGAAAGATAAGATAAGATAAGATTTAAAGTGTAACAAACTGATAAATGAAGCCGTGTTAGAAGAGAGGTAATAATTAATTCAATAATTATAGGTACATATTATTATAATAATTATGCCAATTCGAACGTGTAAATACCTAATGAAACAGAATGCTACTACGGACACATTTGGCCAAATTTGCAGTATTTTTTACGATACAGTAAAAAAAGTGACGCAGTGAAAACTTGAGTGTCAAGTGCCAAGTGAACAATGCCAAACATTCGTATAAAACCATTGACCACATAATAATTATATAATAATCATGAAGCAATTGGAATGTTTAAAGGCCTATTGAAACAGAATGCTATTACGGACACATTTGGCTAAATTTGCACTATTTTTTCACGATACAGTAAAAGTGACCCAGTGAAACTTGAGTGCCAAGTGCCAAGTGCACAATTCCAAACATTCGTATGGAACTGCAGCTTAATAATAATTTGCCTTCACTTCACCTATATTTTCACAGGGTGATTTTTACAGAATAGCCCTATAGGTTAGTGAAGGCAGTCGCTTCATGTAAATTACTGATAAAATAGTGTTAGACTCGTCAACTCCAACATTAGTCTGTCTTTAAAAAAGGTCTAGGCAGATTATGAAATTAGTAAAAAAAATAATAGATACAACCGACTTCATAAAAAAACACTAACAGGTGTCAAATAACTCTTGTTTCAGAAGTTATGGGGTGTGGGCTTTGATGGTAAAAACCCCTAAAAAAATATACAAGCGAATTCAGAACCTCCTCCTTTTTTTAAGTCGTTTAATTAACAGAAACAATTCATATTTGGTTTCCTAATATTTATTGAGTTGACAAATTGACAGACATTTTTAATTCACCTCCAAAATAGATCATAATATTCTTGGAAATTGAAATTGGAGTCTGTCTATCTGTTGGCATGACAGTTCTCGAAAGCGTTATCTTGTACTGCTATCAAATAACTGTATTAAATAACTAAGTAGGTACAAGGAAATAATTCAAATAATGTTGAATGTGAAAACCAGTTCATGCCTGACAAAAACGCGTATCTTTTATAATAAATACTAAGTGATGGCACAGATTTTAGGACGACAACCTCTCATCCACGAGGTTGTAGTTCAAAGCTGTACCAATGTGACTTTTTCAAATCACATGCATTTTCTAAGTTTATTTTGGACTTCGAAATCGCCAATCCGCCTTCAACACGCATGGTGATGAATGCTCATGCCTTCCCTGCCGAGAACAAGCCTTTGTCTTGCAGTGGGACATTATCAGACTCGTATTATTATTAAATATATAATACAAGCAGACGTCACGCGGTTTCACCCGCGAAGGTCTCGTTAACGTGGAAATACAGGGATAAAAAGTAGCCTATGTGTTAATCCAAGGTGTCAGCTAACTCCATGCCAAGTTTCATTAAAATCCATTCAGTAGTTTTTACGTGAAAGAGTAACAAACATCCATCCATCCATCCATCCTCACAAACTTTCGCGTTTATAATACCTATTAGTAGGATTACATTTTAATAGAAGTCCATGTCTCACTTCACCAAACCTTTTGGAAGAGGCTTCTCGAATCACTTTCATATTTTCTTTAAGTTTAACATTCAAAATTGTCTTAAAATGGAATATTGAAATCAATGATTTGACTTTTACTAGGGGCAGTAAAGTTGCTGACGCGAAACTAATATATCTGAAGACATAAAAATATTTTTTCCGAGTAGGATTCAATTTTTCAATTCAATTTTTCAGACACTGCGCCAAACGTCCCGAAAAACACAGTTGATTTTAGTGTTTACTACCATATTAAATGTTTCATAATGATGATCACATACACTCACGCCTTTTTTCCATTGGGGTAAGCAGGAACTACAGAGCACCTTCTTTTACGTTCATGTATGTAGTCATGCCAGTTGCGAGTTCTACGTACCTGACCTCTGAAGAACCTCACATATTAGGTCCGTGTCCTTAGAGCACAATGACCTCTAAAGAGCTTTTCAGCTATTTCAATTACACTATGTAGTATGTCACTTTCTCTTAGACCCTAGGGTACGCAAATACGGCAGTTCTAAGCAACGCTTTACGCCATCCCAAAGAGCTCCTAATTAAGTTTCTAGGGAACTGTTTAACTTGTATTAAATACCTATATAGCGTATTACGTAACACAAGTTTGACTCATACGCAAGTTTTAAGTACTATCAAAGTAGTTTACACTGAGTTGATGTAAGTTAACTGAAGTAAATACTTGGGATTTGACTTGGTGAGAGTTACTTGTGTAAATGGTACTGTTTTAAAGTGGATGGGCTGGCAGTTGGTACTGCTTTAATAATAATACTAATAATATTAATAACATTGATAAGGCAGGGACCATAGTCTTTCATAGTTCTAGGTATCCAGTCCATTTTAGCTACCCTAACCTATAGTCTAGTACTTTTGTTACCATGTTCTGCAATAGTCTTACTCCAGCCGTAGGTTTTCCTTGGGTGCACTTGTCTAGTGCATACAGGGAAAATCTGCGGTTGGTGCCTCAATTCTTTAAAAACGACAAAAGGCCTCTGCGAGTTGGCTTCGGCCCCTCGTACGCCTTCCAAAGGTCCTGAACCCAAGGGTTCCGAGAAATATAAGCACATAATAATAATCTTTATTTCCAGTCTAACAAGTTGTTTGCCACTAAGTATACCTACATAGATAATTTTTATTTTATAAATTGTAAGTTTGTACAACGTAAACGTTGTACAAACTTACAATTTCACACAAAGTCACAAACCCAAGCTAAGATTGAACTTGTGTTATGGGTGACAGGTCTCTCTTAGTTGACACTATGGACAAAGACAAAAACGTAGCTACTTTGTTACAGAGGTCCTTAGTGACCACCCATGATTAAAGTTATCAGATAAAATAGGTTTTACCGTTTTCTTATTAGAAAAGAAGATTAAAATTTTAAATAGAAATGAATTGTAATTAAAAATACAGAAAACACAATAAAACTAATTTAAATATGTACACTTAAACTAACTACAAATAAAATAGTAAAAAATCGGAACACTTAGGCGTCAAAGTACTCCTCCCCATCACTGTCATCTGGAAACGTGCCCAGAAGACTGGCAGCATTGCCACGTTGGATGGCAATGCTAATTCTTTGGCCAAAGAATAAGCCAGCCCTCTGGTCACGCGAAGTGTCGACCAGTCGGCGAGAAATCTCCTTAAAAAGGCTGCGTGCACTCGGACCCCATGACCCGAGCGTTTCGACCCCAAACGGCTCAAAACCGTAACTTCCAATGAGGTTACAGTATTTGCGCCGCTTGAGGGCCTCAGCAGCTGCAGCAGCAGCGCCAACACAACTCGCCGTACTTGGAATATGAGATGGCGCAAGGGTATCGACACAGGTTGCGTCCCACACCAAAGGCCTACCCATCTTCCAAGGCAACAACGTCATTCCATCTGGTCTCTTTCCATCGTCTCGTACCAAGCCGTTAGGTTCCAAAATTGCTGGTACGCCGGCGGTCACAAGAGCACGACGAATAATATCGTTAATGCTGGCGTGTCGTGCTATGCGACCTGCACTCCTGCAACAAGACAGGCCATGGTGCCCGGAGCTGTCGACAGCTTCACCACAGTGACACCGATGAGGAGCAACACAAGGAGCACCCAAGCGTAGACACGTAGCGAGCCGAAATGAAGTGTCATCCATCAAAGTGCCTATGGTGGCTGACGGAAGTGCCTGAAGCCACAAACCCGACTCCCATTCTCCCACGGCCAGCAGACGGGCACTCTCAGCAGCACTATATGACGTATTTAAAAGGGAATTCCGAATAGCACTGCAAAGCGGCCCGTCCCACCGACCCTGGGAAGACAAGTTGTCGGGTAAATCCGTATTGGGACAAGTCATTTTCCAAGCGTTCAACGCATCGGTCAAACATGGTACCTCAAAATCAACCAGTGACGCAGGTAAAATATTCCTGGTTAATTTAGCGGTACTATGGACCGAGGAGAGGAAGGCCGGTAAACTTAAACTTGAAATTTTGCGGACGCCGAGACCACCCAAGCGAATGGGAAGTGTGGCTTGCTGCCACGCTCGGTCGTCCAAGGCCACATTTAATATCGATGTAAGAGTAGTTCTAATAATTTGGTCGACTTTTTCTAAAAGTTTTGGATACTTCCAGAGATGAGAGGAGCGAAGGCTATATGTAAATTTTGGTCCAAAACAACAGTATCGAATAAGTGTGAATGCCGAATGAATGTTTATTTTGAAAAGTCTTTCCGAAACATCATTAAAATTTTGTATTTTTTCTTCAATAAACGTTGGAAAGGATTCGTCGAAAATTGGGGACCCCAGGAGGTGAAGGGAATTCCTTTCTGTAATTGATATTTTGGGTGCTATTGAATTAAATTTTGCAATGGTGGTCTGTCTGTCAGTGGTTTGGGGGATATATAGTTCGCATTTTGAAATGTTAAGCTCAAGTCCAATAGAATGAAATTTTTCTTTTAAAAAGGTTAGGTCTTTCAAAACAGTGTCTACTTCACCTCCTAAGGTACCGTCATCCAAATACCAAACGTTGAATTTTGAATTTAGTTGTCGAATAATTGGATTTATTGCCAAACTAAAAATGACAGGCCCAAGAGGGTCACCTTGTTGACATCCCACGGCTGAATCCAAAAGGTTGGCCTGATAAAGTAATTTAGAGGGGTGTCTGTAACATTGATAAAGAAAACTATAAATTTTGGGTATTTCTTTTTGAGCCTCTGTCAACAAGGTGTCCCTGTTTACGGAATTAAAGGCATTCTTAATGTCAACCTTAAGGATGACCTCACCTTCATTGCTATTTAGATACGTTGTTAAACCATGTACCGCAGCCTCACAGCCCCCTTTAGACCCGAAACCTAGCTGAAGGGGTTGAAATTTGCTTGCCAGCGACTCGCTGTAATAGGCACAGCAAATTTTAGCTGCGGTACGACGGTAAACGGAACCTACGGCAATGGGACGAATGCCACCATCCTTCTTGCGCAGGGCACATAAATTTGCCCCGTACAAAATATCAATGATGGCTTCGTTCACATTGCCGGAGAGCATTAGATTAATGAGGGCCGTAAGCTCCTTCAAAAGGGACTCACCAGCTTCCCCGGCACCTGAACACATTAGGTCCTTCAGATGTTGAGGCGACAAGCCGTCGTGTCCACCGGCGGAGCCACATCGAAATGAGCTCACGGCCGCACTCACTTGGTGCGCTGTAACTACAAGTGAGTTGGTTAACGGATCGGGGGGGTCAGGGAAGACGAGGTCATCCGCAGGGGCGGGGTGTTTGCTCTCCAGAGCTGTAAGTGTCTCTGGAGAGTACGGCGCAACCACATCGCTGCTGAAAATGATCCTAGCTGCACCTCTGATGTCACCTTCACTCAGTTTAGACTCTACATAGTGCAATAAACTTCTTTGTGTAGGGTGCGTTGTTAATTTTGGTTCAAAATTTTGGGCCGAAAAGTTACAGTTCTCTTTAATTTGGGCTGTCAAAGTTTTTTTACTAGCCAAATTTTTTTGCACATGCAGAACTCTAAACGGAAAGGTGAGTAGTTGCTCCCATGCACTTATAGAGTTCTCTCGGACGGCGAGGCGAATACAGCGCGCTAAACTTTATGCCACGGATGGCCTCGCGCCGCGAGGGACCCTCTTTAAAACTGGGGTAGATGTTTTTAATTTTGATAGCGTTTTCCAAAGGGGTTGAGTGGGTGAATCAGGTGTAAGAGCTGTTGGTAACGTGGGGCAAGTTGAAGGTACATTGTGTTGCTTGTGTTTTTTACCCAAATGTACCTTCAAACCTCGTTCACCCTTAAAAAAGCGTGCTTGGGTGCATAGAGGACAACTCACAAAACCATCCAGCGATGTGGAAGGTTGACTGGCACTTGGTCCGGCATCGCTACTGTCGTCATTACTTTTCATAAAAAAGAGAAAATATACAACTTACAAGTAAACTCACTTATAAATAAATTAAACTAAAACACAGATGAAAAACATAAAAAGCAAAGAAAATTGACACAGTTTTTGACACTTGTTTTGAATGAAGTCGCGCTGACAGGGCACCTCGTTGGCATTTCGGCGCAGCCCCGGCAACCGTTGCCGAGAGACAGGCCCAAAGCGTCGCGTGGAAAATGCACGTTTTGCCGCTCAGTAGTGAATAAGATTTGCGCTCGATGACTCCACTCTGCTAATGCTTTTGGTTTGCAAAGTCGATTAGGCTCAGACTAGCCGTCTGTCGTGGCTGTTTATTTCAATAAATTTTAGAGGCATGGAATGTCCCTTGAATTGAAATGAATTTGATTAGAATTATAATATACCAATATTATAATTTTACTTAAAAAAACTCTCACATTAATACTAATTGACTAATGTTACTAGGTGACACTACCTTCCGGCTCGCTACATGCCTGCGTCTGGGCGCTCCTTGCGGAGCTCCGCATCGCTGTCAATGCGGTGAAGCAGTCGACTGCTTCGGACACCACGGCCTGTCTTGCAGCAGAAGTGCAGGTCGCATAGCACGTCACGCTAGCATTAATAACATCATTCGTCGTGCTCTTGTCACCGCCGGGGTGCCCGCTATTTTAGAACCCAATGGCTTGGCACGCGACGATGGGAAGAGACCAGACGGTGTAACAATAATGCCTTGGAAGTTGGGTAGGCCTTTGGTGTGGGATGCAACATGTGTCGATACCCTTGCGCCATCCCATCTTCCTAGTACGACGGGTTGTGCTGGTGCGGCTGCTGCAGGTGCTGAAAACCTCAAACGGCGAAAATATAACAACCTTATCGGAAGTTATATATTTGAACCGTTTGGGGTTGAAACACTCGGGCCGTGGGGTCCGAATGCCCATATAGTTTTCCGTGACATCGCCAAGCGGTTGATCGACTCTTCGCGTGACCAGAAGGCTGGCCTTTATTTAGGTCAGAGAATCAGCATTGCCATTCAACGTGGCAATGCGGCCAGTCTTTTGGGCACGTTTCCCGTTGAGAGCGATGCGGATGAATTTTTTGATGCCTTATAATTTTCTTTTCTTTTAGTTTTTATTAAGTATGTTATAAATGTATTATTAGTTAGATAAAAATAATAAAGTGATGTTACTATAACATTGAAGATTTTTTAAATGATAATTATTTAATTCTATTCCAATATGTTAATAATAAAGTTCATACTACACGCATGCATGTATGTTTTTTCTATAAATATTTGTATGTCAAAATTGACAAAGCATAGCGCACTATCTAGTTCTTAAGATCCATGTAAAATGTTAATACCTATGTTTCACAAATATAGTGATTTGATTTTTGATTTTAAAATTAAAAGAAAATGATTAAGAGATCATTGCACAAAATTCTGTACATAGTTCTTAAACCCCCGGTGTAGAAATGTTTCGTTTGTGTTGTCCTAATTTCAATAATCAAGCGGCAATAGCCTAATGGCTAAGGCGTCGAACTGGCAATCGAGAGATCATGAGTTTGATCCCCACCCGTTGTATTATTGACGTGAACCCACTCCACACACAACCATATTTAGCTTAGTTGGAAGAGTTAACAAGTCCACTAGTAATTTCAAACCCACATTGCTAGTAAGCTTTCTTTAAAAAAAACAAATTACAACATCACATGACTTGATTCCGCCATCACTTTTCCTCCATCAGACAACTTGCGTACAGTGAGTGTCCACCTTTACATCGTTGGCACCTCTACGATTCGCCTCGGCGCGGCACGGCGTTTATACCGTGAACATTGAAGGACTGGAACAACTTGCCTGCTGCGGTCTTCCCGTTCGATTGTAATTAAGGAGTTTTCAAGGCTAGAGTGAATAGGCTGTTAATAAACTAGTGCGCTTCACCATCACTGTTTGCATCTCTGCTTACCATCAGGTGGGATTGCAGTCATGCACTAATTTATAATTAAAAAAAAACTTTTATTTCTACAGTTATTGAAGCTATTAAAAACTAGTCATTTGAACTATCTCCAATGAGTTAGCGTATTGTTCTAAAAAGGGTTCCAAAATTATCGTTTGGCGTGTTTATATTTATTTTTTCCTATGGGCGTCGATCGTCAGATGCCCACATACGATATTTGCCTTCACTGTTTTAAACCGTACTACTTTTCACCTTACCTAAATTAGCACAGTAGGCATCGTATTGTCTACATTCGTGAACTTCCAACGGGACATCATCAATTAGTCCATTAACTAATGCACTGTTTCAAACGTCTAATAAACTGTTAACATTAGTACCATGCCCACCCAAATACAGTGTTGTACTAAACTCATAGCAGCTTCTCGACAGCCTGTCGAACCGGATAACACGGTCGAAAGCACAAGAATACACGCGCACCTGATGTGTGCACGTCACTCTCGATAGATGTCGCTGTCCACGTGTTATCCGGATGCGTACACCGAACAAGGATCCGATTAGTTCAATATGATGGACAGATGGGTTTTCGTTACTGGTTTGTTTGTCTTTGAGATGTTGTTGTGTTTTTAAATTAATGCTATCTCCGTTTTATTTTCGGGATTGACCAGCTTTAGTTGTGACTACGGTTTTGTGGGTTACTTACCAATTTTTATCTAAAATAAGTTACCTTGTATAATGCTATCCCATTAGTGCATTTAATTAAATTTTGTATAGCCTTTTTGGAGATTTACCCAAACAAATGGTACTTATTTTTATATATTTCTAAATACTAAAATGTTATTGATACAAGATATAATAAGAAACCATTTGAGATATATGGTTTTATTGCATAAAAATTACAGATGGTATGACAGCTGTGACAGAGAATAATTGTCTACCTTCTTTTGGTAAAAGTCTATGGTAACATAAACAATAGCAAGAAGTATTTACACTACATTCACCCCCGCGTCAGAGGACGTAATCCTGAAGACGGGTTGGAACTCTCTTCTCTCTTGAGGAGCGCCGAGTTGCTGTGTTTTCGATTTGATGAGAGTTCTCCGCTGTTGTCAAATCTTGAACCTGAGCAGCAGGTATCTCCGCTTCACCTTCGGCATCCTCATAGTGATCTTCGGAATCAGATTGGTCACTCTCTTGTGACGGCAGCCGAAGAGGTGCTAGCTGTCTGTTTGATATGGTAGTTTCACGGCCATCCGGTAACCTTACGTGAGAATAAGATGGATTAGCTTCCAAAAGTTCTACTTCTTCCACCTTTGAATCGTATTTTGACGTTCTGTGATTGTTTCGCATCAGTATAGGTCCTGGCTCCAAAAGCCACGTTGGCATCGATTCCCCATTTGCAGATCGTCGTGTATGTCTAAAAAAATTTTCATGAGGTGTGGCGTTAGTGGCCGTGCAAAGCAAAGAGCGGATTGCATGGAGAGCATATGGTAAGACTTGCTCCCAGCTAGCTGTTTCAAGATCTTTGGTTCTCAAGCATAGCTTTATTGTTTTCCATAAAGTACCGTTTAGACGCTCCACTTGACCATTTCCTTGTGGATTATATGGCGTGGTTCGACTACATGCAATTCCATTTGTTACCAAATAGTTCCGTAATTCGTTAGACATGAAGGCTGCTCCACGATCTGAATGGATATATTGTGGAACACCATAAGTATAGAATAAGTCCTTCAAGCATTTAATAATGGAGCCAGCAGACAGATCTTTGGTTGGGTAAGCAAATGGGAATCTTGAATATTCATCTATTATTGTCAAGATGTAGCGATTTTGAGTGTTGGTAGGTAGAGGTCCTTTAAAATCGATGTTGAGTCTTTCGAATGGAGTGGTTGCTTTTATGAGCGTTCCCTGCTTTTTAACAAACCTAGGTTTGATTTCTGCGCAAATACGACACTCGGATGTCATCTTCTTGATATCATCTACAGAGTAAGGCAGATTTTTAGACCGTACCCAGTGAAACATTCGTACGATGCCGGGATGTCCCAAGATATTGTGTAACTCATTTAGTCTGTCCGTGTTCATACTTGAGCACACACGGGAGAGGGTATCAGCAGTAACATTATCTTTACCCGGACGGTAAATTATATCGTATTTATAATTTGATAGCTCAAGACGCCATCTCTCTATCTTCTCATTTTTGACCTTACTGTTATGGGATTGGTTGAACATGAAAGAGATAGATTGTTGGTCAGTTATTACTAAAAAATGTCTACCAATGAGGTAGTGCCGCCATTTTCTCAAGGATTCAACAATAGCGCTTGCTTCTTTTTCTATTGAGGAATGTCGGCGTTCGGAAATGTTAAGTGAACGTGAGAAAAAAGCTACTGGGCGGCCGTTCTGAGACAGGGAAGCTGCAATAGAGTGTTCCGAAGCATCAGTTTCAACTGTGAATATCTCGTTCTGATTGATGATAGTTAAGGCTGATTTCATTATATCTGCTTTTAGTTGTTGAAAACAATCGACAGCGTCCTTTTCGAGTGGAAATTCAAAAACTTTAGTCAAGAGGCTGATCTTTTCAGAAAAATTTCTAATCCATTTTGAATAATGGGCGAACATGCCTAGTGTCCTTTTAAGTGATCGCGAGTCAGTTGGAATAGGCAAGTTCAATAGAGGACTAAGGCGATCATCATCTGGTCGAATGGTATTCTTTTCAATTTTGTAACCCAACAATTTTATAGACTCTTGTCCATATGCACACTTTTCCTCATTAAGAGTGAGACTGTATTTTGCTACAACTTCCCTGAATCGGGACAAATTCTGATCATGTTCCGCTGCTGTTTTGCCGCAAATTGTGACGTCATCCAAATACGAATAAGTACCTGTCAGTTTTTCTTTAATGATAATATAATGAAGTGTTCTTTGGAATGCAGCTACCCCGTTTGTGACTCCAAATGGTATACGTGTAAATTGATATAAATTACCGCAAGCTTCAAAAGCTGTATACTTTTTCTCAGTTGGCAAGATAGGTACTTGATGATATGCACTTCGTAAATCAATTTGGCTGAAGAAGTTGTTCTGTGCTACCTTCGATACGATCGATTCTATGTTTGGCAAAGGGTAAGCATCCAGTTCAGTAAATTTATTGATCGTTAACGAGTAATCAATGACGAGACGTTTGCGGTGCGTTGTACCTCCAGTGACCAAGACTTGAGCTCGCCATGGCGAGTTACTAGGTTCGACAACCCCATCTTTTAAGAGTTTACTGATTTCCTCTCTTATGAATTGATTATCAGCTTCAGAATGTTTTCTCGACTTTATAGCGATGGGTTTTAGATTATTTGAAAGGTTACTGAAGAGTGACACAGGAGGCACCATAGCTTCCATGACGTTACATATCTTAAGAGGTTTTGCCGTACCTCCGAATTTGATTTCTACTGATGAATGGTCGCTTAGAATGTCATGACCAATTATCACATCAGCGCAAAGATCTTCCAAGGCGTACAGAGGCTTCGCCTTGTAGATGTGCTCGCTTAGCTTGATTGTAGCGTAGTAAAATCCATCTATGAGTGAAGTCCGTTTACTTGAAGCCAGTGTTACCGTTTCTTTCCATGGATGGCGTTTCAAGTTTAGCAATAGAGCAAATTTCTTGTTAATAAAGCTTGTAGAACTTCCACTGTCAATCAAGGCATCAGCTTTATGGTTGTTGACGGTGATTGAAACTGTAGTCCTATGTAAACTTGCTGGAGATGCTGCTGATATTGCTGACACTTCTGGCTCCTTTGGTTGCGCTACAGCGTTGCTAACGGGAATATCTGCGTTTCCGCCCCTGCATACTTTGGCAAAATGGCCTTTCTTTCCGCAGTTTTGACAAGTTGAGCGAAAAGCCGGGCATTTTATTCTCTGATGTACATTGCCCCCGCAGAAGAAGCAGCGTCTACGTGATGGGGCCGCGGCAAGATTGGAATTATTTCCCGCGTCATCTGTGTTTTCGATTTGGTAGAGTTCTTTTACAGTTTGGTACTCACTAGAATTTTTTTTCAGCCATTTCGAGCGACATGGCCTGGTTGCACGCTTCTTCCAGACTTATTTCTAAATTTTCAAGTAGCCTTTGACGAATTTTTTGAGAACTTAAGCCAGCAATGAAAGTGTCACGGACATATTCATTTCGATATTCTTCAGCAGTAACGGATTTGAAAGAGCAATCAAACGCTAGTTGTTGTAACGTGCATACATAGTCTGCCACTGTTTCTTCAGGCTTTTGTTTGGTTGAAGATAGTACATACCGAGCGTGGATTTCATTCTTCGATTTCAGGTAAATTTTATCTAAGAGGCGAAAAGCGTTCGCATATTCTTTTGTTTCTCTGATGAACGAGTAAACATTAGGAGACACATTATTAAAAAGAATTTTTAGTTTTGTTCCATCTGGAATCTTCACTTCCTCAGCCTCTGTTTCTTCTGAAAGATAGTTCAAAAATGTTTCTTTCCAATGCCGATATTTTAGCTCGGCGGTTGGAGCCCCCGGATCCACGTCGAACTTCTCAGGCTTGAGAAGTCGTGCAATAGAAGCCATTACTGTGTTTTTACTTATGCAATAAATTGATACAAGATATAATAAGAAACCATTTGAGATATATGGTTTTATTGCATAAAAATTACAGATGGTATGACAGCTGTGACAGAGAATAATTGTCTACCTTCTTTTGGTAAAAGTCTATGGTAACATAAACAATAGCAAGAAGTATTTACACTACAGTTATACTAATATTAAAGACAAATTACAACTAGACACAGAACAAATAAATGATTGTGCTCATCACCCAAACATTAGGGCCTCTAACTACTAGACAGGCAATATTGTGTATGACCACACGTATGAATGTAAACGAAGCAAAAGTAGTAAGTATGTAAAAATCGTAGCAGATGGCTCTTTGTAGTATTTGTTTACCCCTATGGGAAAAGGCGTGAGTTAGAAGTTATTGTTAAGTGCAGCTTTTTATTTTTGAATCGCTATTTTTGGATAGTACGTCAGAATAACCAATGATCATTTCTTGGACTATTAATAATGATTTACGAGCATATAAAAGTTTAACAGTTAAAGCATTGCATAAACCTTTGAAATGAATAAAGAGAACGATGTGAAAAAAACTGCTTTTATTATTTATTTATTTACTAGCTGCCCCGGCAAACTTCGATGTGCCTTAGAGTCAATTCATTGCTCTTATTTTTTTTTTATATTAGATATACATACGTTGAATAAGACGACAACAAATAAATCCAAACCAATAATAACTACTACTACTTTTAAATTACAACATGTATATATACCCTAACCTAACTGACCATACCTATCCTATAGCTAACCCAACTATCTAACCTAACTACCTTACTAAAAAATACTAAATTCATAATTTTAATCTGAACTTTTGCCTCTATGTTACATACAATAATTTATGCCTATAGTTTTCCCGGTCTACTTTAATTAAAGTCCTAACAGTAAAATAAGTTCTATTTGCAAAGAATTATTAAAGTTCGTCTCTGTCATCATTGCTAGTTACGTAAATTGATTTCTGAAATATAAGACTTTTTTATGCTACATAAAACCTCTAAGTTTAGTAACAAAATAAATTTCAGAACGTAGGTGCGTATTATAAATTGACAACCTTACCTTCTTGGGTTTAGCTTAAGACTTGTCAATTTCAAATTGTCACCTGATAATGAACTGGGAAGTTTGACTCCTGTCATGTCATCCAAGATGGCGCTGCGTTTGAAAAATGTTTGAGACAACCGATATTCTTGATATTTATTTTTATGATGTCGAACGGGATAAAAAGTATCCTATGTCCTTCTCCTGGCTCTAAACTACCTCCCTGCCAATTTTCAGCTAAATCGGTTCAGCCGTTCTTGAGTTATAAGTGAAGTAACTAACACGACTTTCTTTTATATATATAGATTTATTAAAACTTTATGCACAAGTAAAAGAAACTGTACAAGGGCGGACTTAATGCTATGCTAAATGTTATGCTTATGCTTTATGCTGTTATGCTTTATGCTTGGTGCTTTTAGTCCTTGCATCTTCTTCATTTTCTTCCTCTCCGAAACCCGAAGATTGGCAGTTAGCTCTGCAAATTTCTTCCAATGACACATTGCATCTTGACAACAAAAACTGGCACTATGCTGAACTACCTCTAAAACTTTGTTTTCTAAATACCTCTTTATATTAATTGACTTTTTTTTTTACGTAACTTACAGTAAGACAGTCAAACTTACAGGTAAAACTGTGGTCAAAACTTGAAATGGCCATACTAAAAAAAAGTTTAAAGTGTTGTTAGTTTTTTGACGTAATAATAGAAAAAAAAACTGAAATGTTTACTATACTCGACGGTGTGCGCGCGCATCGTCAAAATTTACTTAAGATTTTTAATTTAATGTAATTTTTAATATTATTTTATTTACTTTGTAATTCGTATTTTAATTTAATTTGTATATTTAAATCCAAGCATTATTATTATTCCGTCATGACATTACTGTGTAATTAATATTTTAATCTTTGATAGTAGCATGATTGTTTAATTGTATAATTGTACGTATTCCGAATTTTAATTTTAATTAATATATTTAGAGCATGTGTACTCGATAATGTGTAAGCTGTGGTTACCTGTCATTGAGTGTGCGTTACAAGACCATGTATTCTGTAGTAGTTTTAATTTTTATAATAAATTGTAATGTTGCTCGTTGGTAATCCAAAATAAATAAATAAAGATATTTTTTCCCCAACGCCCCAGAAGAAGTAGGTATAACTTCAAAATAATTTTTGGATAACTTTTGTTTCCAAGGTGCTACACAGTATTCAAATAAAACCTCAAACTACAAATTTCCATTTCGAACTTAAAACTAAACAATATTCAATTACCAAAAGCTGTTGAAAGCAAAATAAACTAAATTCTCATATGGTTCACGTTAATAAAGACCATGTTGGGTTGGACTGGACTGGATGCCCAGGGGACGGGCAAACATGCAACTGTAGTGCGGTCAAATGAAAGGATTTTGTCGTACTATTCTAACTGTATACCTATTGAGTTGGGTTAATTTGAAATGGTGGATTGTGTCTATGTGAACGGTGTTAAAAGTGGAGAGAATGAACTATCTTAAACAATTTAAAACAAAGGAAAGACACGAAACAAAATATTAGTTATACGAGTTTAATTCACAATAATAACATTCCAGAACTTTCACACAACAATAAACTACTGACTGACTGACTTATATATTTCTAAATACTAAAATGTTATACTAATATTAAAGCAAAAGCACTAGGAAGTGGCGAAGGGTGGGCCGTTTTTGGGGGACTTTCTTTATGTATTTTTTTGACGTTTAAAAAGTGCTGATTCTCAGCCTAGTTTGAATAAAGACTTTTGATTTAGATTTTTTGAAAGTCAAATTACCCCTAGACACAGAACAAATAAATGATTGTGCTCTTCGCCCAAACATTAGGGCATCTAACTACTAGACCAACAGGCCAGTGAAATTAATTATTGTTAATGTAGATTATTGATTGGAGAAATCTCATTGTCTTCGCCAAAATCATCATCATCATTAGCCCTTGTCCATTTTTTTTTAAGGTTGGTGCAATGATCGCTTCTTTGCTGCTCTCTTACTACGTTAAATTTTACGCTCTTCACAAGCCTCTCTATATCATCAAGCCACCTTGTGCGAGGACACGTGTTGTCTTTTGGTACCTGGTCGCCACACGAAAACCCTGTCGCTTTAACGGCCATCGGTTCTACAAGCAATATACCCACTATTACTTAAACTATTGATCCTAGTTAAATACTGGTATTCAGCGGCAACTGGATAGACTTGAACCTGACCCAAACATAGTTGTCAAAAGATTAGGCTGATGATGGTGAAAAGTTTACATCAAAAAACTTTTTTACAAAAAAAAAACAACCGACTTCTTTAAAAAAAACTAATAGGTGAAAAATAACTCCAGTTTCGGAAGTCTGTGGCTTTGGTGGTTTTGTTTTGTTCATTATTGGCCACCGACTTCCGATACTGGAGTTATTTTTCACCTGTTAGTTTTTTTTTTAAGAAGTCGGTTGTTTTTTTTTTGTAAAAAAGTTTTTAATTTGTAATTTTTAGTTTCTTTGTATGTAAAGAAAGTCTTTCAAAACTGAAAGAATCATTGAAATTGGATAACAATTGCTAAAGAAGTTCTATCTCTAAACATTAATCTGTACATCTCTGCCGGCCACTTTTAAAATAGAATGGCGTAATGTTATGTTGTGGAAATACAAATGCTCAGCATAGACATCTGACTATAACAATCGCGAATAATTTGATGTTATGCGTTGAAGAGTTCCGTTGCCTGTCTTTTTCATCAGTTTCTCTTCACCAAATGATACTTTCTAAATGAAAATGCTTGATTTGTTACTGAAAATGTTGAAATCGGTGCATGTGTGCCTATATTTTTTGAGGAGTTCCCTCAATTCCTCGAAGATGCCCTCATCAGGTATGAGTTTTGATACAAATGGGACCAATCTGTTAGTATGCCCTATCAAGCAAAAAATAAATTTTGAAAATCGGTCCATAAATAACGGAGTACTGAGGTAAAAAACCCTAAAAAAAATAAATATACAACCGAATTGAGAACCTCCTCCTGTTTTTGAAGTCGGTTAAAAATACCGACAAACTTTCTCAAAGCTAATACACAATCTTATCAACTCATCTCACCAGTAAATCAGACATGATTTCAACTCCGGAGCTAGTTGGAACAGGTCCAAAGTGAGATCGTTAATTGATTGGAGGATTAGATTAGTTCAATTATTATTGTATTGGTCAATGGAGTGAAGTTTCTGAAACGTCGCAAATTCATTTGGGTCACGGTCGATTTGACAAGTCAAGGAATGTAATGGCATTTCGTTAACACGTTTTGGAAGTTTTGAGAGACCAGAAGAAGACTAAGAACCATAGATGAATTCTGCGGAAGATGGATGGCTAAAAGGGAGGTAATTATTAAGACTGCAAAACGAAGTTGTCATCATCAGCACACATTGCAGTCCATTACTGAACATCCTCCTCCTTGCGTCGTACTCATCAATGCTGAGGGCCGTGACCTCCCTGCTCCATCACCTATTTTTTCACGATGTTCCTCCATCTGCTTCTGTCTCTGGCGGTGTGGAGGGCATCGTATACCGAAGAGTCAAGAGTGGTGCGGATCTGGTCGAACCAACGTATTGGGCTTTTCCACGAGACCTTTTCCCATTCACTTTGCCGGTCATGATGAGCCTTTCGAGATTACCACCGCCTTTCCTTGCTATGTGACACTAAACTGAACATAGGCCTTTCGTAATGAGAGCCACAGTACCCTGTCTTCACCTTATTTGCCAGAAGTCCTTTGCAGGTCATCATCCCACCTAGCCGGAGGGCGTCCTACACTACGTTTGCCAAGTCGCGATCTCCACTAAAGAATACGTTTACTCCAGCCGTGGTCGGTTCTTCTCGAATTATAGCCGGCCTACTGCCACTTCAGCTTACTAATCCTTTGATCCATATCGATGATGATGATTGGTTCATAGAGTATGGAAGAGATATGCTGCGCCGACCCGTGTTATGATAAAATATTTCAAACTAGCAGATGTCCCGCGGTTTTACCCGCGTAGGTCCCGTTTCCGTGGGAATACAGGAATAAAAAGCCAGCTTATGTGTTAATCCAGGGTGTCAGCTAACTCGATACCAAATTTGATTAAAATCCATTCAGTAGTTTTTACGTGAAAGAGTAACAAACATCCATCCATCCATTTATCCATACTCACAAATTTTCGCGCTTATAATATTAAATAGGATTAGGATTAGGATATCAAAAATGTATTCTATTTTATGAATTGTTACTACTTATTGCATTACGGAAAAGGGTTTTACCACCCTCTATCGCGGTGTGCCTATTATAACCTGGAACAATGGAGGGGGACAAAAATCGTGAAATTAATTATTTGTCCTAATTATTGGATAGTCCCTAAATAAACTTTTGCCTCATTACTTTATTGGATTTACCACCGCTTTGACCTTTATCAACAAAATATCACATTCCAATAACTTATTAATAGTAAACTCTATTTACAATGCTAAAATGTCAACTGTTTTAAAAGCTAATATACTAGTAGGTGGGTAAACTAATCAGATCAGAATTCCAATAAACATTTTTTTACTTTTAGATTTTGCTGTCATTGGATATTATTTTGTTTTGAAATTCACCCCCAGGCTAGATATTGGGCTTTACATTATTTACGGGAAAATTGGCCAAGTGTGAGCCGGACTTGCTCACGAAGGGTTTTTTGACCATTTCTCTATTAACATAAAAGTTTTACCTATCTAAATTAGTTATTTTTAGTCAAGGTACATCGTCTTCACATATAATCTGCTTAACAAAATATGTAAAGTGTAAAATAAACATATATTATTATTAAATACACACACAAACTCTGACATTTCAACAGTCTACTTTTACTGTTCACGAGACTGCTCTCTGACAGATGGACATCGAAGGCCTAGTAACAACAGGGTTCCGTTAATATTCTTCGTCTATGGAACCCAAACACTGGTTTACTTAAATAAAATAAAATGAATTCACGTTGCTCAGTTTTTGGTCTTTGCTATACGTTGACAACAAAAGGACGGCGCGTCTAACGGTAAATACATTCTCTATTCAAAAGAAAGTCTAATTTTTAAATGATCTTACAACAACTCGCTACATAAAAGGTTTATTAATAATATAATAATAAAATCCTCTGTTAAGCCTTTTGCGAACTTTGTTAGGATCAGCTTCAAGTCTCACCGGTTTCATCTGAATACCAGTGCTTGTATTTTACAAGAAACAACCATATAGCAAATTCTATTTCTTATATCTTAATCGACAAGGCAACAAAAGAAAGAAAACGGCGTATATGGAATCAGCTGTTTGTCAACTGTCAAGTGTTAACGAGTAGAATTTGTAATATGGCTGAAAATGAAATAAACTTGACAGTTGACCAACAGCTGATTCCATATACGCCATTTTCTTTCTATAATAGAAATAGAATTTGTAATATGGCTAGGCCTGCTGGCTTTTGACTACCCGTAACGAATGTCAATGATTTACGAATGACATCTAGGACCCGCTGAGTGCTAAGCGTATTAATAAATAGATTGTGATTGTTGATTCTAGTGTTACAAAGTGTCACTGCTGAGCATGAGATTCCGGGTTAAATCTCCGGGTCAGGCCTAGCTCTTATGAGTTTTTCCATCAGGAATGTCTCAGTATCTGTTCGGAGTTGGAGAGCATATGGCAATTGGCTCGCCTCCTGTTACAAGGTACTTAAACATATGTGGCGCAGCATGGGAGTACTACAGGTACAATTCTGGGAACATGCGTGTTGTAATATAACAATAATCTGCACTTTGTGAGCGTTGAAACTGCAATGGACATTTCCCCAAACCGTCCGAGGTTCACCACTTCTTAGTTTTTCTGCTGGAAGATGCCTTTCACGGCTTTCTCATACTATTGCTGACAAGAAGAAATATGCACCAAACTCCCCAGCAACAATATGTATTAACTGTTATAGTCTGGTACTCAGTAAGTTTTACCCGAAACTAACTCAACTCAAAGGCGTCAAATTATTCAAATAAAAGTTTGGGACAAAGTCGATTGTGTACGTGAAGAACGGAGTTAGTTTCTGATTTTCGTACTTGAACATATCTTGATTGACAGTATTGTGACTTAGTTACAAAAATTGCGAAGAGTATGCTTAGATGGTTTGGTCACGTTGAAAGAATGAATGAAAGGTGAACTAGCGTAAGGTTTTTATAAGCCAGATGTATGTGGAAACGCTGGGAGGGGCGCCCTAGAAGGACTTACATAGACCTTATTGGTGAGGGTCTTCAAAAAAGTCAGGTTCGTAGTACTCGAAACCAGCGTGTGTGTTTAACAACTTGTATTAATGTAAAAGAAGCAAAAGAAATGTGAAGAATCGTTGCATAATATGGCGCTCCGTAGTTTCTGCCTACCACCACGGGTACAAGGCGTGTGTTTATGTATGTCTGTATGTTGCATTGAGATGATTTGGATAGTTTTTTGGGTAAGAAAAACTTGTCGGAGACTCCTTGAAATCAGGTAATTAGAATCTTTTGTTTACACCATAGTATAGACGTCAGCATATCAAGTTACTCCAAACTTGCTACCAATTGAACATGTACAGACGCCCCAATGTGTCAAATTTTTGCAATTGAATATGAACCTTATTCAGTTTCACATAAAGTTGAAAACGATCAAAGAAGTTTGACACATTGGGGTAACTTGATGTGCTTGGCGTCTGTACCTTATTCTGTTTGGTATTAAGTTGACATTTAGTGTAAAACATGTGTGTGTTTAATGCGATATAAAGACTTACGAATCGTAAGATTTTTTTCAATAAAAAAGAGACGAGAATTAGTACAGTATTTAGCATCTAGAAGTATGAGATACTTATACTATTAAACTTATAGAGATTACTTAGCAATGTAGAATATACGGTATTTTATTTCGTATGTGTCGAGATAGATGTCACTAATAACGTACGAAACATTGTATTAAAAACGTTTAGCGTAGAATACGAACACTTAATGATTAAACTGCGAACTCCTACTCCAAGTTTTTCTTTTCTTATTGAAGTCATAACTTCTTAAGGTGCGTTGGGCATCATTCAACTTGAGACACTGTTGCCGTTGCCGTAACCGACACCTCTGTATTTAAGCAAATTTAGGTTTTTTGAAAGCAATAATATTGTTTTTTTTTTCATTTCTTTCAATTCCTCCACTTTCCTTCCAAACCTAAACTTGTAATCTGAACATCACAGGATTTGCAAAAATATATGAAATCAAATTCGTTTATCATCCCTAAAATCATCAATCTTCAAAGCATCTAATTTGATTAAATACAACCCATGAACCAGCATTAAAGGTATTCTATCCATTTAACTAGCCCCCTATCCAAATAGTCAGGGGCGGAGCTAGTCCCTAACGGGCCCCATATTTTGAATATGTTGGCGGCCCCTTTTTACGCGACTTCTATTTGTATTTTGGTGTAGCATGCTATTTATGGGCAGAAGTATGACAATGGTAATGATGAAATAACATAATACTATAAGCCTGACTTAGATAGCTTAAGCTACAATTGTGATTTTACTCAAAGAATCTTAGAGCGAGCGATGTAGGCTTATAAAATGTAGCTGCCTGTCGCGGATATAAGTTGTCAGCATATGTTAATTTCGTATTGTCACTATTACAGGTATTTTATTAATAAGAAGAATAGAATGAATGCGGTGATAGCCAGCCAGGTGTGGCCGGTGGACTACCAATTTTATAGGTCTCAATTACTCACCTCTAACTTTATAAATTCATGCGTGGGTAATGTATAGTTATCACCGGCTTTAAAAACCGTAAAGGAAAATGTAGTGAGGAAAACTGCAGTCCTAAGGGATATTTTTCGACAGCATATTAAACCAAGACAGGGGTCTATGTCTAGCATAAAAAGTCAAATACCAGGTTAGTAATTAACCACACAAAAAGAAGAAGAAGTTTTACTTTCCTCATATTGGGAGCCCATAGCTCTGGGGCCCCGTTATTGACACGACAGATACGGTGGCAACTCCGCCCCTGACAATAGTTAATCCCAAGAGCAATCCCGGCCTTCCGAGTAGAAAGAATCATACAATTACACACAACATTAGCTATAGTTTGTAATTTGTGATTCAAATGTAAGGGGGTGAAAGTGCAGGGGGTGAGATAGCGAGGGGGCGACAGATGTGTTCGTTACTTCGTGTAAATCTGGGGCGGGTTTATTAATAGGGAGTCGCGGTTCCGTGTCCTCTTGCTTGCGGTTCTTAAGGGGAGGAAAATGCTAAGTAGTTGTGTGGCAATCTTGCTACTTAGAGCCTTATGGAGTATGTAGGCATGTGGAAAGTATTTGTTAAAGTATTTTGTATAGCGGCACACGTGAATACAGGGTTACTTGTAAAACACCAACAACCTTGCAGGACTACATAACTAACATTATAAGTAACAACTTTTGTTCTACGACTTTTAATAGTTTCTTTGATTTTATTTTCGTACAAAAATAAATATTAATTCAATTTCCCGCTTGAACGTTAAAAACTCTACGCGCAACGAAGTTTAGGTCACGAGTGCCTGGAACTTCGTCGTCCTTTCGTTTATGAGTGAAACATAGGCTTACAAATGTCACGACAGTACAATTAGACACATAAAATTGAATTTTAGTTACATGTATTGTTTTACGTCAGAACTCATAGAACAAACGTTTTTGCTTATGATGTTAGCTGTCTGGTCCTGCGAGATTGTTGGTGTTTTACAAATAGCCCTGTATAGCAGGAATATAAGCAGCGACGTTGACGATCTACTTGACATACTCGTACATGACCAGTTTTTGAAATTTGTCGGAACGGTTGGCGCTATTGGCTGCTGTACTGCGTATCCCGGGTTTTATACCGCACTGAAGAACTTACTTGTTTCTTTGCTTGGTTGTTTACACAATGCATTATCAATCTTCTGCTTATCGTATGGTTATTGATTAACCCAGTGTTACAGTTTTAATGCCGCCCATGGGCCTTTGAAATGGCTTCACATGCCAATGAGAAATGTCTTTCGGGCATGCCAGTTTCCTCACGATGGCGATGTTTTCCTTCTAAAAGCAAGTGATAACAGGAGGTCATTTTCATTAGCAGTCAAATCCATTTTAATTTTGTTAGCGCCGATTTAAACACCATTTTTTAAAGCAGATAGGTTCAAAAAGGCTAACAAACAATTATTTATGTAGCACGTTGTACTGTCGAGAAATTTAACAAGAAGCCATTTTAAATTCTTTACTATGCATAATTATTATGCATGGTAAAGAATGGCTAAAGAACTTCCATTTCATTTATTGGTATGTATACATTCATTATGTTGTTTATGTCCTTCTAACTTGAAGACGTAAATAACCAACCAATCTGTACTCATACAAGCCCAATGGACATAACAAATTGTTTTTTTTATCTTAAGAACTCACAGTCCAAGTACTATTTCAAATAAAACTCAAAGTTAAATTCCGTACATAAGCGAAAACCATTTTGATTTATTAACATTCGGAATCGAGCGTCCAACAGCACATTCCACTTGGGTCCCCACGTTGCAACGTCGTGAAAAATGTCGGCCCTACTCTGATTAACGATTAGTTCTGCCCTGTGCGGTGGATATAATATCACGCTTGTGTTCCGAAAAGGGTGAGCTGAGGTAAGTAGTTTAGGCACCCATAATTGACCCTAGTGTTATTATTAAGTTCTATGTTATAGCAAGCCTATTGCTGCTAGTCTGAATGATCTGTCCACGTTTTTAGGTCAAAAAATTGCAAAATAAAAACTTTTTTACAAAAAAAACAACCGACTTCTTAAAAAAACACTAACAGGTAAAAAATAACTCCAGTTTCGGAAGTATGTGGCTTTAGTGGTTTTTGTTCATTATTGGCCACCGACTTCCGAAACTGGAGTTATTTTTTACCTGTTAGTGTTTTTTTAAGAAGTCGGTTGTTTTTTTTGTAAAAAAGTTTTTATTTTGCAATTTTTAGTTTCTTCGTATGGACAGAAAGTCTTTCAAAACTTGAAAGAATCATTGAAATCGGTTAACAATTGCAAAAGTAGTTCTTTCTAAACATTAATCTGTACATCTCTGCCGGGCCCCTTTTAAAATAGACAGGCGTAATGTTATGTTATGGAAATACAAAAGCTCAGCATAGACATCTGAGTATAGCAATTGCGAATAATTTGCTGTAATGCGTTGAAGAGTTCCGTTGCCTGTCTTCTTCATCAGTTTTTCTTCACCAAATGATACTTTCCAAATGAAAATGCTTGATTTGTTACTGAAAATGTTAAAATCGGTGCTTGTGTACCTATATTTTTTGAGGAGTTCCCTCAATTCCTGAGGATCCCTTATCAAATATGAGTTTTGATACAAATGGGACCAATCTGTTCGTATACCCTATCAAATAAAAGAAGAATTTTGAAAATCGGTCCATAAATGACGGAGTACTGAGATAACAAACCCTAAAAAAAAAAAAAAAAAAAAAAAAAAAAAAAAAAAAAAAAAAAAAAAAAAAAAAAAAAAAAAAAAAAAGTAAAAAAATAAAACATACAACCGAATTGAGAACCTCCTCCTTTTTTTGAAGTCGGTTAAAAAGATAAACGTTTTACAAGATTTTTTTCAGTGTTTAATGCGTAAATTATTATACTAGCGGGCGTCACGTGGGTCTACCCGAGTATTTTCCGTTCCCGTAGGAATACAGGCATAAAAAGTAGCTTTGTCACCGGGGACAGTGTAGCTTTCCAACGGTGAAAGAATTTTTAAATCGTTCCAGTAGTTTCGGAGCCTACTCAATGCAAACAAACAAACAAATCTTTCCTTTTTTAACCGACTTCAAAAAAAGGAGGAGGTTCTCAATTCGGTTGTATATTTTTTTTTTTTTTTTTTTAGGGTTTGTTACCTCAGTACTCCGTCATTTATGGACCGATTTTCAAAATTCGTTTTTGGTTTGATAGGGTATACTAAGAGAATGGTCCCATTTGTATCAAAACTCATATCTGATGAGGGATCTTCGAGGAATTGAGGGAACTCCTCAAAAAATATAGGCACACATGCACCGATTTCAACATTTTTAGTAACAAATCAAGCATTTTCATTTAGAAAGTATCATTTGGTGAAGATAAACTGATGAAGAAGACAGGCAACGGAACTCTTCAACGCATAACAGCAAATTATTCGCGATTGCTATAGTCAGATGTTTATGCTGAGCTTTTGTATTTCCACAACATAACATTAAGCCATTCTATTTTAAAAGGGGCCGGCAGAGATGTACAGATTAATGTTTAGAGATAGAACTTCTTTAGCAATTGTTATCCAATTTTTAGAAATTTAGAAAGACTTTCTTTACATACAAAGAAACTAAAAATTACAAAATAAAAACTTTTTTTACAAAAAAAACAACCGACTTCTTAAAAAAAAAACTAACAGGTGAAAAATAACTCCAGTTTCGGAAGTCGGTGGCCAATAATGAACAAAACAAAACCACCAAAGCCACAGACTTCCGAAACTGGAGTTATTTTTAACCTGTTAGTTTTTTTTTAAGAAGTCGGTTGTTTTTTTTGTAAAAAAGTTTTTTATAATATTAGGAGGTAAATATAAAATATAAGTTATTAATCGTCCGTTTCGATATGGAGAAATCCAATAAAAATTTGTAACAATAGAAAAAGTTATTTCTATCTCACGAGCCACAATTGAGCTCTTATGAAAATTATTACACTTAGTGTGTGAAAAATTTAGCGTCTCTTATGGGTTTACATACTTTTCTGTTCCTTAAATGGACGTTCAAACAAAGTTATTGCGTCGAGTCAATTTTAATGATCTGCAGAGTACACAAAAGTTAGAGAGAAACTGTTTTTTTTTTATCTCTGCTAATTTTTCTTTTCACCCAAGAACGGCCGTAAAAATGAAACGTCGTGGAAAAAGTAAACCATTGCATAACGTTGTCTTTCTCACTCATACCTGAACGACAGTTGATTTCTATTCTAAGGCTATAAGTGTCAAAGCAACACCCGAGTACCTACTGTGTGTGAATTTGTTAGTTTCTCGTAATATTAATGAATGGGCTCAGTTGTTCGCAAGCCACCACAATTAGCTCGGCGTGTTGTGGTTTTAGCTCACTAACGTCACATTTGGCTAAAATTACTTGAGCTTTGTAAGTGGTGTTGCATTCAGTTGTATGTTCATTCTACGTAGCTGTTTTGATGTGTATATACTTAGAATAATAACACATACAAGCCGCGATTAGTACATAACACGGGTGAAATATATTGAGTATTGAAATCGTGTGTCGTGTGAAGCTTTATATCATGCATGTTGCGTTAAAACAACGATCACTTATACCTACCTACATCTCCAAGAACTTTAATGTACGGAACAAAATAAGGAACGTATGTCAACTTAGGCCAGTTAAAACTAAATTTGCTCGCAAATTCTGCCTTTTTCTGGGGCCTGTATGACAAATTAAATAACCTACTCTCGACGCACTCTCTTACTGAATACACTTTTAAAAAAACATTGTTAAATTGGTTGCTTTCGTTAGATTATACTCAAACTGAAGAACTGTTGACTACCATATCCTAATTAATTCATCCCAAAATAACGCACATAACCTCATACAAACACCCACACCTCCTCGTACACACACTTACACCTCCACATACACACACGTACACCCTTACACATCCACTCCATGATTCTTAATTTTAATTTAACGAAATTCGTTTTTAGACACAATTATTAGGTATATAAAAGTAATTGTATTAAGTAATCAGAATAATTTTTGTATTAATATTTTGACTGTAAACAAAACGTCTTCAGAAACTCTGCTTAAGTAATTTTAAAATTGTTAGGGGGGCTGGTGACCTGACTTACAGGTTGTAAAAAAAAAAGACTTTAGGCACCAGTCTTCCACAAATTAAATATAAAATTGTATCTGTTGGCTAATGAAACTCTATATTGTAATTTTGTGGTGAGATAATAAAACCCTATTCTTGTCCACTTTACGATCTTTGTGTGCGTGAATATGTTTACTCGCGAGCTGTGTTGCGACGGAACGTGACTTTTAGTACCTAATGACACGGCTTGCTGAGCGAAGAAGCCAATTTTGGCTCAGTTTTATTGCCTTACTTTTTGCACTCGTACTAAGTGTCGATGCGTTATTATTTTAAACCTGCATAAGGAAATAAAGTACGTAGTCATCATAATCATCATCATTTCAGCCGTAGGAAGTCCACTGCTGGACATAGGGCTCCCCTATAGATCTCCAATAAGACCGGTTGGAAGCGGCTCGCATTCAGCGCGTTCCCGCGGCCTTAATGAGGTCGTCTGTCCACCTTGTGGGTGGCTTCCACTCGAGAACCTTTCGACCCCATCGGTCATCAGTCCTCCGTGCTTTGTGCCCTGCCCACTTCAACCTGTTAATCCGCTGGGCTATTTCGGTAACCTGAGTTCTTCTACGGATCTCCTCATTTCTGATTCGATCTCGCAGAGAGACTCCGAGCATAGTGAAGTTTGTAGTACGATGCTTATATCGTCAGTTTTTTGGCTTAACTTTGATGGTCGGTCAAGAGATATAAATTATTCATCTCACATTGCTAGTAAGCTTTTAGATAAAAGAAGAAAAATATAATCAATAGGCTTGCTCCCTATTACATGGGGCTTAATAATAATAATAATCATTTATTTTACAGATCATACAATCCAATTTGTTAGTAATACACAACTTAAACGCTAGTGTTAGTACCTACATATAATTGGAAATTGTAGGAAGTAATTACTAATGATGTCAAAATAATTAATAATGATCATGTCAAAATTGTTAAAAATAAAGTCAAAGTCACCATTAATCATGTCAAAATCATTAATTCAATCATTTAGATATATCTAGCTTAAACATGACTGGCAAAATATGGGTGTACTACTAAAGGAGTCTACACACCAAACCCGCCGACCCGCCGACACAGCCCGGCGGCTTGGTGTCGGCGACCCAAACCCGTCAAGTAAAGTCCAAGCAAAGTCGCCGACACCAAGCCGCCGGGGCTGTGTCGGCGGGTCGGCGGGTTTGGTGTGTAGACTCCTTTATAGGTACATCTCTGCCTAACCTTTCGTGGATTACAGGCTTGATGTTATATTATGCTAAGAAACATAAAATACTTCTACAGTTTTAGTTTTTTTTTTTTTTTTTTTTATTTGTTAGGGACAAAAAACAGTTACATGCCAAGCTTAACTAAAGATTCTTAAATTAAAACAACTTAGAAATACATTTATACACAATCTCACATATTTATATTATTACACATGTAACCAACAACATTGTCCACGAATTCACAAAAAAAAATTGTTAAAGAAAACAGACAAATCGTGTGCATCGTAAAAGATCAGTGAAAAGAAAGAAAGAAAAAAAAATGCATATACTTCAACAAGGCGCCGAAGAGGCACGCGCTCCCCAGCGTTAGTCCTGCACGAATTCGTGTGGAATAGTTTCTATAAACTTTTTCCACAAAATAGTCCGCTTAATATCTTTGGCTAGCAGACGTCACGCGGTTTCACCCGCGTATTTCCTGTTCCCGTAGGATTACAGGGATGAAAAGTAGCCTATGTCATCCGAGAATAGTGTAGCTTTCCACCAGTGCAATAATTTTTGAAATTGGATCATTAGTTCCGAAGATTACCCCCTACATACAAACTTACAAACTTACAAACAAACAAACAAATTTGACCTCTTTGTAATATTAGTATAGATCAATAGCACGCAAAACATTTTACCATCTCTTTATCTTCTTTATTTAAAGTGACTTTTTAACATTTTTTCATTTAGTTGGTGTTTTTTTTTATATTTAGTTACATGACATATGCAGCCAATAATCGTTTAATAATAAAGCATCATTTATAGCTTCGACCGTACAAATCCAGTGATTACTTGTACAATTCTATAAAATACCTTCCCATGTGTACGCGACCTAATACAGAATCGCTGTAGCCTGTTATCGGTGTTCACACTTCACCGTCTCTCCTAGCACTGGCTTAGTTCGCCTTACATTGCGCTTGTATTAATATGTTTTTAAGTTCTAGTAGTAAGAATACAGAAGAGTTCTTTAATACTGTTTGGAGTTTTGTGGTCTTTCTTGGGTGAATAGTTTTAGTTGAGTATTTACTCAAAAGGACTTCTTTCTTCTTCTTTTCTTTTTTCTTTTTCTCCACACATGGATTCCCTGTATGGTAAAACAATTTTTTTTATTTTTTTTTAGCTTCTAATAAGCAACTGTCATCAATTTAATATACTTTGTTGTTACTATTTACGTCTGTAAGCTTTCCTAATATTTTTTTTTTTATCGATAGGCACGCGTTTGAACACTATCTCACCTGATGGTAAGCGACGATGTGGTCGACTATGACGCACGCTTGCCTAGAAGCAACCGGTTCACTCTTGTCTTAAAGACCCCTAGGTTGTAGCTATCAGGAAACAATGACTCCGGCAGGAAATTCCAATCCAATTCAGTTATTAAAATAAAGTAAATAAATTTTAATCCTATGTTTTTCCTTCACCACTGTCAGTTATGTCCAAAATATACTTACAATTGAAAGAGTCACATTACCAATAGTCAACAAAGGGTATTCTATTCTATTTTACAACACAAAAGTATAACTTAGTATTCAGAACAAAAAAATCCAATTCCCTGAAGGTATTCATAACGAATAAACTTGGCTTTTTCGATAAGTCGTTCATCGTCTCTAACGTCTACAGTTATATGACTTACAAATGCTGACCTAAAGTGCTTCGTACAGTAATCTATATCTTATATACATTATGACCGACCTACTTCAGTGAGGAATAAAAAAAATATTTTTACTGAACATAATAATACTTTTCATGGCATTTTATGTGACATCAAATCTTTATGGCTGCGGTATGCGTTTATGAACCTTTCAAGTGATAAAAAAAACTCTAGGTCCCTTCTTCGAAGTCGTATTTATTAATGAAGAAATGCATTATTGGAACGATTCTTAATTCTCCTGGCCATTTGGGTTGTTAAATTTATTGCTGGATGGTTTTGAAAGAGTCTGCCGAAGTTTGAGGGAAATTTTGCGGTTGTAAAATTATGACAGTCGTTGAGCTTCTTGTGATATTAAAAACTTGATTATTTCAAAAAGTTAAAAATCTATATTTATACAATAGTATTTGTTGGCGACAGATCTGGCAACCCCGTTGCTAGGGGCTCGTTGTTGGTTGGCTAGCGACGGGGCGGCTAGCGTGTTTCTGTTCTTATTTTCTTAACATTGTTTCCTACTTATTTATTCCTACGTCGTCCTTCGCGTAAATTAGTTAAATTGCATCTGTCACCATAGCTGCTTTGGTAAGACTAGGTTCTTACCAGGGTCACCACTGCATCGACTGTCGGGAGGACACGGCGCGGCATACGCTGGCAGAGTGTGCCGCTTGGGAGGAGCTGCGCCGTGCCCTCGTCTCTGGAGTAGGTAGTGACTTGTCGCTGCCGTCCTTGGTCGAGAGGATGGTCGGCAGCGTCGAGTCTTGGGACGCGGTGGTGTCCTGCGAAACGGTCATCTTGCAGAAGGAGGCTGCGGAAAGGGAAAGGGAGATTACCTCCACTCACCCTGCCCGCAGCAGACGTACCGGGCGCAGGCGGAGGGCGGACAACACCCTCTTTCAGCCCCCCTGAATGGGTCCAGGGCGACGGACGCGGGGATGTCCGCCGCCCCCACGTACATGGACCCGAGGTGGCGGCGCGTGGTGTTCACGCGCGCTCCTCTTAGACGTCACGAGGGGAGTCTAACACCTCACTCCCCTCGCTGACTTGGCGAGGCCCGCGGGGCCGGCACCAGTCGGGGGTGTCGGAAGTATCTTCCGTTCCCGTGACCCCCGGCGCAGGTGTGAGAAGGAACACGGGGTGGTTTTTAGTCAGTTAGAGTCTGACAGATCCCTCCACCTCCCCGGGCGGGGGACATCCATGAGGATTTTCCACCCCTCATAGAAAAAAAAAGAAAGGTTTTTACCAGGGGGGAGAGATGTTGGCAACAGATCTGGCAACCCCATTGCTAGGGGCTCGTTGTTGGTTAGCTAGCGACGGGGCGGCTTGCGTGTTTCTTTTCTTATTTTCTTAATATTGTTTCCTACTTATTTATAAGAGTTTTGTGATCTAATTATTATACCCAATTGCACCTTTAACTGTATTTGATTTGGTGTCTAACAGTATTCTTACTATTGAGTTATTGAACGCAGTGGTCTTAATCTATACTTACTAATATAACAAAGTCAAAGGGTTTGTTTGGACGACGCTTATGTCTGGAACTACTATTTAAAATATTATTATTGCATGTGATAGTTAAGAAAGATTGCAGGGTAATTATTATCATCACGCAATGACACTTAAAAGTCTGAAAAACTGTGGGTCTCCTGGTATACTTATTTTCTTCACGTTACCACTATACAAGTAATACCTTAGAAATGGAAAAAAAAATCGATGCATAGCTAGTATTATATCACTGAAAGGCAAAATTACTTAACGCGAATCGCAAACGCTGCCTTTGAGTGCTTCGAAAGCTTTGACACCTAAATTAATATACATCGATGCCGTAAAAACTACTGATTCCGAAAATATTATATGTGCGGCTAAGTAATTTTACCTTATCTGTTATGAAGATAGTTATATTATTTTGGCAGTCAACAATTTTTTTGTCTTCACATACTCTATGAGAAAGTTGAATGCCTTCCTGTTGGATTATGAACCTCAACCAGGGATCAAAAAACTTAAAAAAATAAAATAAACAATTGTTTCAAGCCCATGAAACATCGCATAACTTATGAAAGTACTAAAAGCCAAGCTTACTAAGACGGTTCGTGCGCTCTGGTGATTTAGATTCATTCAGAACGTTAAGTCTCAGATTTACCACCGATTTTTAGCTCAGCCTTATTCCTGTTATACGAGGTTCTTGATATTAATATAAAATGTGTGCTCCCAAGTTTGTGGCGAACAATAAATGTTGGTTAAGGTCTTACAGAATGTTGCTTTCTTGTAGTTTGGGCAGGAATCCAAGTCACCCGTGTTGCTACAAGGTAGTATTTTGCACTAAATTTTATAGGAACATTAAACCTTTTTTGTGATTATTATCTGCCTAGACTTTTTGTCAACTAAGAGAGAAGAGGTTGGCTTCCAGTTGAGCCACTTTTAGACTATGAAACTCCATAACCTAGTAACTCGGTTACACGATAGCCTTGTTAATACTGGTTGTCTGAATATTGGGCTTTAGCGACTGTCAAAGATCTGAATGGCAGCTGGACGTGCTCACAGAGTTCAAAAGAGGTTCCGATATGAAGTAATGAATGGTCGCTTGGTCACCCATCCACGAACTGATCTCCGCAAGTGTAACTCAATCTTCAATCGACCCATGTGTTAGTTGTTATTTACCCACGATCCGTTTTTGATGATGACATTTTTGACGGGCGTGTTGGTCTAGTAGTTAGTGACCCGGACTGCTATGCCGGAGGTCGTGGGTTCGATTCCCACCCAGGACAAATGTGTGTGTGATGAGCACGATCATTTGTTCTGTGTCTGGGTGTAATTTATCTATAATATGTATGTGTTTAGAAATATATAAGTATGCTTATCAGTTGTTTAGTACCCATAACACAAGCTTTAAGCTTAGCTTGGGGCTAGATGGCGCTGTGTGAAAAGTTGTGGAATATCTTTATTTTATTTATTTTATTTTTGGTGATGCTGTTGACGTATTGAAAAGAAGTTACCTGAGTCTAGTCTAAAAGCTCATGATAGTTAAAAATTCACGCTAATATGAAGTCCCATGTTATAGGGGGCAAACCTATTGCCCTAAATTAAGCACAAATCCAGACTCCAGGTTGTAGCTGAGAAATTCTAAAACCCATTCAGTTTGTTTGGCCCGAGACCTCATACTTGAAAGTAGTTCTTGCGTCTACTTGACTAACAAGGCAGTCAATTGTTTTATATCCTAAGTTATCAATGTTATTTTAAGTAAAAAGGTGTAGATAGGTTACCTAAACAACATTTGATCTTCAAAAACGGCACTCTAACGCACGCACGCGTCTGAGACGGCGCGACGCGTCTCTGAGCTAAAGTGTGGCGCTTAAACTTATCTACACCGTTTTACTTATAATATCATTGTTAGTTATTAACTTTATTCCCTGTACACCAAATAGAAATAACGAGTACCTTTGAGTCCTTAGAGTAAAACCGATAATACAAAAGGAATATTGTAAAGAACGTGCCCAACCCAATTTTATGTTCATAATAATTCTTCCACGTAAAGTTTTATGAAATCGTACATATACGCAGGTTTTTCGTTGACACGACATACTGACATGGTTCCCGTGTTTATACTCTTAATAAAAAATATTTTAGTGACCTGCCCCCAATTTGTTTTATTTTTACTGTCGCCGGAGAGATGAAGAATCATCTGGTATTTATTGTCATTGGAAGTGTTCCGCTGGGGACCGTTCTAGGGCCGAAGCGATTATTGGTTTCTTGCGGCCTTGAATGGGCGATCTATGTTTATTTGTAGTTGAACAGAAACAAGCTGGGTATATATAACCTGCTTGTTTCCGTCCAACTGCAAAGTTAAGAAAAATGTACCAAAGCTGGCGATAGAATCTAAAGAAGAATTAATAAAAATGGCTGTCTCTCTATCTAATGAAATTGGTTGTAATATCTCACAAACGGATATTAGTGACATATTCCGGGTTCAGAGCAAGCGTGCAAAGACTAAAAATAGCACTATTATAGTTGAGCTGTCATCAACTATTCTGAAGACCGACTTCTTGAAGAAGTCCAGAGATTTCAATAGAAAGCGCAATGAAAAATTATGCGCCAAACATCTCGGATTTAAGACGGAGGAGTCCACCCCAGTATACGTCTCAGAACAGCTTACTGTAAAAGGAGCTCGACTTCACTTCCTCGCGCGCGATCTGGCAAAATCTAAAGGATATAAGTACTGCTGGACAGCCTACGGCAAAATATATGTTAAGAAGGATGACAACTTCCCTACAATCGCCATAACAAGTGAGTCACAGGTTCATAATCTTTTGCAGCTTAATTGACTAGATATTATTATGCTGACGATCTGTTGTCACACTTACCATGTTTTACCCCGATGTTACCCTTGTTTGTTATGGTTCTATATGAACTATGTATATCTTAAATTAGTTAGCATTAAGATAAATATTAAGCTTACTCTTGTTTTCATTTTCATTTTATATAAGAAATACTATACTAAGACATGCTATTTTGTGTTGCCTATGTTCATTTGTCGTAGTCACCGCATTGTACTCTGTTGTTGCCCATATTTGTCTCGATTCTTAAGAGTATTTTTATGTTTCAATTTAAATAATATTAGAATTAATCTCAAGATTATTGTTAAGTTAAATTATATTCTATCGCGCACTTACACCCATTCACCACTCAACTCCACTCCCATTCAGGATATCACAGCCACATTTAGCACACATACTCTCACACACACTCTCACACATAAACTAAATGTATACGTAGATACGTTCTTCTACACTAATAAAACCTATGATTATGGATAGCACTTTACAGACTTTGAATGATATAGACAATCATGAAATTGCCCAGGTGTTTGACTGTGGACTCAACGACTTTACTAACCATATAAAGTCTAACTCACCCGGTTTTACCATTGTTTCACAAAACATTAGATCTGTTTACACTAACTTTGACGACCTTCAGCTAAATATAATAAATCTTAAAACGGAAATCGACTTGATAATTTTAAGTGAATGTAGACTTAATCAAAATAAACAAATACCTCAAATCCCCAACTACAATTCATATCAATCTTCTAACCACCTTAACAAAGCTGACGGAGTTGTCGCATATATTAAAAGCACACATAAGTATAAAATAAGGGAAATCAAGCTATCTCACGCATCTTGCCTGGAAGTCCATATCACACCTGATCTCACAATTATCGCGATTTATCGGTCCCCCTCTACCCCAAGCGCTGACGAATTTATCGACTCCTTAAATAATCACCTTACTTCCATCGCATCAACTAAAAATATAATTATCACCGGTGACATTAATATAAACTTGATACTAAATCAAAGCGAGCAATCTCACGAACGTAAAAATAGACTCAATTATCTCAACATGCTGGCAATGCACGGGCTTCTCCCGGGTCACTCGCTACCCACAAGAGACAAAAATTGTCTAGATCATTTTATGATGAAACTCAAACCCATGAATAAAACCGCGGTCATTGCAATTATTCACACAACCATCACAGATCACTTCATGACTTTCCTAAAAGTTACAAGCCACACACGCGTAATAAAACCTTCGAAGGTAAAGTCAGTTTTTAACTTAGAGGAGGGACTTGCCCTATTAAAAGATAGTAACCTCGAAGATCTGCTAAAACTAAGTAACCCTAACACGCTTACTCATAATTTAATCGAAATCCTCCGCAAATGCATCACACTTAGTACTACCATAAAGATGATACCGATAAAAAATAGATCTCTGAAACCGTGGATGACTGTTGGTTTATTGCGCTGTATTCACAATCGTAACAACATGCAACGGCGATTGAGACTGGATCCGTTCAATGAGGTACTAAAAATAACCTACAAAAGGTACCGAAACTATTGTAACTTTATCATCAAAAAACAAAAACGGAAATACGACAGAGACCAACTTACCAAAGCAAGCAAAAATCCTAAAAAAACCTGGGAAATCATTAACAACATCACACAGCGAAAACCTAAAAAAACAAACAGCGTGGATCTCCTAGAGCTATCCAATACCCCACAGAGCTCTATTAATAAGGTGAATAGCTTCTTCTCCAGCATAGGAAAGCTTCTAGCAGATGATATTACACCACTTCTGGCTGCTCCAGTCAATAATAATGTCCCTAATACATCTTTGTCTGAATACCCATCGCCCTCTTCTTTTGTCCTACTCGACACAGACCCTTGCGAAGTTCATGCTACTCTAATGGGCCTAAAACCAGATAGTGCCCCTGGTTGGGACAACATTTCAGTTAAATTCCTCAAAGCTGGACACGAGCACATTGTTCCAATCTTGAGTCACTTGACAAATCTATGCTTTGAGCAAGGAGTGTTCCCGGATGCATTGAAAGTGGCCCTCATAACGCCGGTCTACAAGTGTGGAGATAAGTTAGACCCGTCCAACTATAGGCCAATTTCAGTTCTGCCATCAATCTCAAAAATCATAGAAAGACTCCTTAACTCACGCTTAATAAGCTACCTGTCTAAGCAAAACATTCTGTCACCATCTCAGTTTGGTTTTCGGCAGGGTAAGTCTACAGAGGACGCGGTTGTGTCACTATCCTCTACGATAGTTGACAAAGTGGACAGGGGTGATAAATGTCTGGCAGTTTTCCTCGACCTCAAAAAAGCCTTTGACACAGTATCTGTCCCCATACTTTTGCATAGGCTCGAAAACATTGGCATTAGGGGACCCCCTCTCGAGCTCTTCAAATCCTACCTGGTTAACCGTAAACAAACAGTGAAAATAGGGGATTATACTAGCATAGAAGAAACGATCACATACGGCGTGGGGCAGGGGACTGTGCTTGGCCCGACATTGTTCCTGATTTATATCAATAACCTATGCAATATAACTATTGATGAAGGTCGCATTTTTTCATACGCGGACGATACTGCCATAGTCTTTGCTGAAAAAACTTGGACAAAAGTTAAAAACTCAGCCGAAACAGGTCTGTCAAAGATTGCAGATTGGCTCAATAGTAATCTCCTCACATTGAATGCATCCAAGTCCAACTACATATGCTTCACGAAGTATGCGCACACTCAACCACCACTAGAATTCCTGATTAAAATTCACCGCTGTGGAAATCCCTCAATTTCAGACTGCTCGTGTACAATAATTGACAAGTTGCAGTACACCAAATATCTGGGCATCATGATAGACCAGCGCCTGTCCTGGCACATGCATACTGAACTTATCATGAAAAGGGTTAGGAGACTAATATGGACTTTTAAAACATTACGACACGCTGCCGCAAAGAATCTTTTACAGAAAGTCTACGTATCTTTGGCCCAATCAATTCTCACGTACTGTTTGCCATGCTGGGGTGGGACGACAAAAATTAAATTCTTGGAACTTGAGAGGGCGCAGAGATCTCTTCTTAAGGTTATGCTCTTTAAACCCTATAGATTCCTAACACAAAGTCTTTACCAAACCTCTGGCCTTCTGTCTGTTAGGAAACTCTTTTTGCTCCATACAATCTTGAGGAAACACAAATCCCTTCCGTTTGACCCCGCAACACCAAGTACGAGTGGCAGAAGAAAGTACCTGGTCGCTCCTAATGTCCCAGTAAGGTCTGTCTTTGCTAAGAGACAGTATGAAAGACAATCTTCCCACTTATACAACTTCCTGAATAAGGAATTAAACATCTACCCCATGACACTCCGTGAATGTAAAGTAGCTGTAAATGACTGGCTTATGAACAAAACCTACGACGATATTGAGACTTTGGTTTCATCGCATCTATAATCTGTGACAGTTACTAACATGACCACAGTAACTAAATCGTTAGTGGAGGAAGCTGTTTCTGGCTTCTTCCGATCCCAAGACAAGGTCGCAGGGCTAACCTAAAATCTAAAAAAAATCTAAAACTAAACCTAAACTAAATTAACTCATATACACAAGTCACACCCACACAAACGCACACACGTACACACACACACACATACCCACACACACCCACAATCAAAAACTCACTCGCATACATCACACAAGTGCGCTACTTTTTGTATTGTTATATTTCTTTCATTTTATTTACTTTTTTTTTGTTTTTTGGTATTCTTTTTATTTTCAATTGCATACACTGTTTAATGTTAAGAGGAAGAGCGGAGTCACCTAACACAAGCATCTCATTGCTTAAAAGGTGACCTCCAAGTCGTGTTTGCTGTAACCTAATTGTAATTGAAATAAACATTTTTTATTTATTTTTTATTTAAAAGAACATTATGCACCGCAGTTGCTCAAGGAGCAACCAGCAACCAGTTGCAACCAGCTTAAACCAAGGGCTACCGTGTTACCCAGAAACTGGGTCGTGGAGGCAGTCAATCCTTGTAAAACACTGGTATTCAGCATCCGGTTAAACTGGAAGCCGACACCAACGAAGTTGGAGGTTGGATAGGTTCGCAGATGATGGTTGCTCAAGGAGTTTTTGAGGTCTTTGTAAGAATGCTGTTTAACGTTTTCATGGTGATGATAAGTAGTCCCAAGGGTAAGTAATTACATTCGCACAAGTCAAGTTTGGTTAAAATCTGTGGTACCTAAATCATTAGATATCAAGAACCCAATCGTACAATAGAAAGAAGGGCAAGACAGTAGTGCTAGGTCCTTTACGAGGTAGATCATTGGGCATCGTAAAGTGTTCGGAAGCCCGATGGTTTGACAAGCTGTTATCATCTGTAATTATGTTATTTAATGGGTAAATTACTGTGATGGTTACCATGAGAATAGATTAATTTTCAAATACTTATACCAAAATAATATATTATAATCTTTAATATCTCTAAAGTACTTTAGGTAATACTAAAGTATTACGAGACGAGAATTTTTAATCTTTATGGGTAAGATCAGCAATTAAAGTGATTTTACGACGATTAAAACATTTATTATAGGTACTAAAATTATTGTAACACCTTTTGAATGTGAAGATACTCGGTAGGGCATAAAATAGATAGGCTTTTTATTAGGTACCTAACACTAGACTTTTATGGTGGAATGATGGGTTCCGTTGGACACTTTTCAACCAATTCTTTGTCATGAGATTATAGTACTAAAAATGTTCAAGGTCAAGCAACGCTTGTTGAGGTCGGTTCGTGGACGAGTGATCATAATTAATATTCCTTTACGTGAACTTGCGGTGCCTCGGAAAGCACGTTAAGAGGTGGTTCTGGCTGTCATTGAGTTTTCTTTCATAATTAACTGAAGGGCGGGCTTTTAGGGGGACTATCTTTTGTCATTTCACCGTTCAAAAATTGCTGATCCTAAGCTAACTAGAAGGTGAAGTCGGTGTTTCCATGCCTGATTACTCTGAGAAGAAACACGGAAAGAAACTCAGGGATCACTGCAGTCCCTTTTAAAGTCCAGACATTATCTAGATCAGATCATGTAAGAACCATGCAGATTTCATTAGCGCCTGAAATGGTCTTTTGAGGAAAGAACCACACAGATATAAGTAGAACAGATCAGTCATGACGATGATCAGATGATGGCAATAGGGCGAAATGTGGGTGTACTACCAGGTACCTACACGTTTGCCTATCTAATGCCTATGCGTAACTCAATCTTCAATCGACCCATGTGTTAGTTGATTTAGCCACGATCCGTTTTTGATGATGACATTTTTGACGGGCGTGTTGGTCTAGTAGTTAGTGACCCTGACTACTATGCCGGAGGTCGTGGGTTCGATTCCCACCCAGGACAAATGTGTGTGTGATGAGCACGATCATTTGTTCTGTGTCTGGGTGTAATTTATCTATAATAATTATGTATGTGTTTAGAAAATATATAAGTATGCTTATCAGTTGTTTAGTACCCATAACACAAGCTTTAAGCTTAGCTTGGGGCTAGATGGCGCTGTGTGAAAAGTTGTGGAATATCTTTATTTTATTTATTTTATTTTTGGTGATGCTGTTGACGCATTGAAAAGTAGTTACCTGAGTCTAGTCTAAAAGCTCATGATAGTTAAAAATTCACGCTAATATGAAGTCCCATGTTATAGGGGGCAAACCTATTGCCCTAATTTAAGCACCCTTCGGGGATTATAGGCGTAATGTTATGTGATAGATGTGAGTAAAGAAAACGCTTAACTTCCGTTGTATTGCGGTATGACGTACGGGTTCGCATAAATGCGACGACTGGCGACATTGCACTTACTACCGTAAATGTCACTCGTAATGTAAATGTAATTTTGTTTTATGGGTAGTTTTGTTATTGAATGCGGTATAAGACTTGCAATGTGTACAGTTCCTGTAATAACTTGCTTCTCTACACTAATATTATAAAGAGGAAAACTTTGTTTGTTTGGTTGTAATGAATAGGCTCCGAAACTACTAGACCAATTTGGAAAATTCTTTCACTGTTGGGAAGCTACACTATCTCCGGGTAACATAGGCTACTTTTTATCCCTGAATTCCCACGGGAACGGGAACTAAGCGGAAGTTACCGAGTGACATTGCTTGTATTTATATAAAAACTAGCTGCCCCGGCAAACTTCGTTGTGCCTTAAAGTCAATTCATTGCTCTTATTTTTTTTTTATATTAGATATACATACGTTGAATAAGACGACAACAAATAAATCCAAACCAATAATAACTACTACTACTTTTAAATTACAACATGTATATATACCCTAACCTAACTGACCATACCTATCCTATAGCTAACCCAACTATCTAACCTAACTACCTTACTAAAAAATACTAAATTCATAATTTTAATCTGAACTATTGCCTCTATGTTACATACAATAATTTATGCCTATAGTTTTCCCGGTCTACTTTAATTAAAGTCCTAACAGTAAAATAAGTTCTATTTGCAAAGAATTATTAAAGTTCATCTCTGTCATCATTGCTAGTTACGTAAATTGATTTCTGAAATATAAGACTTTTTTATGCTACATAAAACCTCTAAGTTTAGTAACAAAATAAATTTCAGAACGTAGGTGCGTATTATAAATTGACAACCTTACCTTCTTGGGTTTAGCTTAAGACTTGTCAATTTCAAATTGTCACTTGATAATGAACTGGGAAGTTTGACTCCTGTCATGTCATCCAAGATGGCGCTGCGTTTGAAAAATGTTTGAGACAACCGATATTCTTGATATTTATTTTTATGATGTCGAACGGGATAAAAAGTATCCTCCTGTGTCCTTCTCCTGGCTCTAAACTACCTCCCTGCCAATTTTCAGCTAAATCGGTTCAGCCGTTCTTGAGTTATAAGCGAAGTAACTAACACGACTTTCTTTTATATATATAGATGAGTAATATAATACACGGAAATGCATAATATGTGCAATAAGAGCTTATAGTTCCAACATGTTTTGAAAGCTTTCTTAAATCATGTCTAGACAGTATGTAGTTTACTTATGGTAGTATCGGTATTTAAATTTGTTATACATAATATGTGTATAAGCCGCCTAACTGTGGCAACACACAGCTACATATTTTTTTTTGTGAGCGTCAAAAATAACACGCTTAACATAACAAAAGTTATCTGCAACAAATAATACTTTTAAAAAATTCCCTTACAAAGAAAAGAAGAATTTTTAAAATCAGCTAATAATTGTCGCAGTAATCGGTGAACATATTATAATTCTAAGAGTGTTTGTAGAATAGTACTTATTCACGGAGCACGGAGGCCTGATGACCGATGGAATCGAAAGATTCTCGAGTGGAGGCCACGTATCGGCAAGCGCAGCGTAGGACGTCCACCCACAAGGTGGACAGACGACCTCATTAAGGCCGCGGGAACGCGCTGGATGCGAGCCGCTTCCAACCGGTCTTATTGGAGATCTATAAGGGAGGCCTATGTCCAGCTGTGGACTTCCTATGGCTGAAATGATGGTGATGATGATGACTTATGTAGTATACCGTAGGAATAAGGGGATGAAAAGTAGCCTTTATCACACTTGCGGATAGTGTAGCTTCCCAACTGTTAATAATGTTTCAAATCGGTCTAGGTAGAAGTTCTTAAGTTTATTCGTTAAATACAAAAATATAAACCTTCTCTCTCTATAACATTATTAGGAATAGATTTAGAAGTATAGATTACTGGTATTAATAATAATAATACAGTCATGACGGCCAATGGCATAATAGCCAAGAGCCTCGACCAACACCTTAAGAGGCTCTCGTTAGGCAGCTGGATCAAAGGCTTGATCCAGAAGGCAGTACTCCTGGACACGGCGCGCGCGCATTGTTAGGCGTTTCCTCTCTCAGGAGCCCTAACCACCGCTAGCTTGGACCCTGTTCCCGATACCGGTGGGCTACTATTTTTTATATTTTTAAATGTTTATTTTTTTTATTTTTGTATTTAAATATTTAAAAATATATTAGAGATGTAAGTAAAGTAAAATAAAGGAAATAATAATAATAATCTTTAATTCAGGTTATAAAAACCCATACAAGCAGCACAGTAATAATAAATAAAAATAATATTTAAACCACACTCGGTTTATGTCTTGCTTCATTAAAGCGTCTGAAAACTATTCCAGCCGGCCAAAAGTCAGTACTGAGGAAGCCTACTTTTTGCGTCGCGGGAATTTGAAGGATGAAAGACTTGAAGTTTGTAGTCGTACTCGACTTCATCCGCGACAGCATCAATTATGTTCGATCCTCGGCACTGACTTAACTTTGGCTCCTCCTGGGGATGTACTGCAGGAGCTTCAAATCCGAAACAAAAAAAATATCTGTATTATGTATTACAAACGAAATTGAAAGAACTCACAAAGGAACAGAACAGGGTCCGCAAAAACTAGGTATATATCCAACTAGTTTCTGCCCGCGACTTCGTTCGCGTTTTAAGAGTAGTAATTTCGTAATACTTGATTTTTGCGTAGTTTATACCGTTTACGCAGCGCACTCAAGGAAAACTTTTTTCCCGCTTGCAACATTTTTTATTGCTCTGCTCCTATTGGTCATAGCGTGATGTTATATAGCCTATATAGCCTTCCTCGATAAATGGACTTTCCAACGCATGAAGAATGGCCTGTTGGTCTAGTAGTTAGTGACCCTGACTGCTATGCCGTAGGTCGTGGGTTCGATTCCCACCCAGGACAAATGTTTGTGTGATGAGCACGATCATTTGTTCTGTGTCTGGGTGTAATTTATCTATAATATGTATGTATTTAGAAATATACAACGTGGCGCTACAATGGTGACATTAATTTAACACACGGGTAGGGCTAGTGGCCATTAACCACATAAATTATGATTGGTTAAAATAATTGGTAATTTGAACAAAAACATTTTTCAAACAAACTAAATAATAAAAAAGTGACTACAATTGGGATCACTCTGTGCAAAAATTCATTCATGAAATTACTTACCTAGATGCACGTTACTCGTTTACGTTTACTCAGAGCGGCAACGCGTCGCTTCGCGCGCTGGCAACCGCGCAACGCGCCTTGTACTCCTGCGATCCTTTGACGGCATTCTATCAAAGAATCCGTCCGACACAAAAGTACCTACTTACCTACAGCGGAGCTGTTTAGTCAAACACTTATCAATCACGCTCTCTTATTAGGTACTATGAGTTATTACCACTATCATCACTAATCACTAGGTACTTTTATTTAATTGTCTTTATTTTAAATTTTCTTATTTTCAATGAGTCCACCTTGTTGACGAATACAAAGGGCCGAACGGCGTTTCATATTTTCCCGCACATTTGAAAATAAATTGTCACTTACAGCCATTCCTCTCAATTCGGATGTGTACCTATTTGCCATCACAAATTCACAAATAATAACGTCCTTAATCGTAGAACACGTAGGTACTATGTAGATCGGAAAACTAACGAAAACAAAGCAAAGCGTCTTTATCGCAGTACTATAATCTATTTACTATTCTAATTACACAAAACTAAATAAATAAAACAATAAGTAAGCGTCTTTTTCGCGAAACATTCACAAAACAACGACGAAATTATGCGCACGACACGAGCGTAAAGATGTGTGTCAAGGTAACGGGTCCGGCTAGCACTAGATAAGAAAAGGATTCGGGTGCGGCGGGCGGGTGTGGAAGGGAGAACGCGCGCGCCGACAAAAGGATTGAGGTATTGCTTATTCGTTTCAATTTCTTTGACGCGATGTTATGATCCGTGACCCCGGCAAATGACCGCTGCACTATGATTATTTTTGTACAGGATGCTTATTTCTATATTTTTTTATTTTTTTAAATTAATCAGTAAATAATGACGTTTTATGGAAATAAAATTACTTCTTAAAACGAAACTGGGATAACGTATACGTGTGTTAAGTTAATGTCACCATTGTAGCGCCACGTTGTATACCTAAGTATGTTTATCAGCTGTTTAGTACCCATAACACAAGCTCTTAGCTTAGCTTGGGACTAGATGGCGTTGTGTGAAAAAGTTGTGGAATATTTATTTATTTATTTTAATTTTTCAATTCGAGCCGGTAGTTTCTGAGATAAGCGCGTTCAACCAAACAAACAAACAATCTCTTCTGCTTTATAATATTAGTATAGATGTGTAACCACATTCCTTGTGAATAAATTAATGATTAAATATGATTATGATTTTAATATAAAGCGCCATCAGACTGGCTAGTTGGTCTAGTAGTTAGTGACCTTGACTGCTATGCCAGAGGTCGTGGGTTCGATTCCCACCCAGGACAAATGTTTGTGTGATGAGCACGATCACTTGTTCCGAGTCTGGGTGTAATTTATCTATAAATGTATGTATTAAAAAATATATAAGTATATTTATCAGCTGTGTAGTACCCTTAACACGAGCTCTGCTTAGCTTGGGACTAGATGGCGATGTGTGAAAGTTGTGGCATTTGTTTATTTATTTATCTATTTCGATTCTTTAGTATGGGACGCTACTTGTGTCGATACTCTTGCGCCATCCCATCTTCCTGGGTCAACATGCTGTGCTGGCGCTGCTGCTGCGACAGCTGAGAATCTCAAGCGGCGTAAACATAGCAACCTTGTAGTTATACTTTCGAGATATTTGGAATTGAAACTCTTGGGCCTTGGGGTCCGAGTGCTCGTCTTCTTTTCAAAGACATCTGCAAACGTTTAGTTGACGCATCCCGTTACCCAAGGGCTGGCCTTTACTTTGGCCAGAGGCTAAGGATTGCCATTCAACGTGGCAATGCCACCAGTCTTTTGGGCACTTTACCAGCTGGCAGCGATGCAGAAGAATTTTTTGACGCTTTGTAGTTATTTATTGTTAGGTTTAGTTATTTATTTATTTTAAGTTTTTGTATAATATAGTATACCTATACCACAATGAGACCAATCCTAAGGTGATAACATAAAATCTTCGATTATTACATAATTACTTTATTTGCTTCGTTCACATTCGTACATGTTGCCAAAAACACATGCCGGTTGTGAGTATTTTGCACCTGACCCTCACACATTAAGATGAAGAACAAAAACAAACTTAAACCATCAATAAGTATAGAAGAAGACAAACAAAAATAAATATACTTGTAACAAACATCGAACAAAAGTCGTGGTAGGTACTAATTCAATTTGTCCCATCGTGTTACACACAATGCGTTGATGATCAATTTATAACAATAATGAGCGACATCGCTAACTAATAATGATTAATTGTATTACTTCTCAGTTCTATTGTCTGTTGTTAGTGAGGCTTTTGTTTTGTATGTTTTTATTACGCTGATATGAGGTTAATTAGTTTGCAAGTCTACTTAAATTTGAAGTAGAGTTATTTTTTACATGACTGCAAAAAAAGAAAAAAAATAGTTTTTTTTTTTATATATATAATGGGTCTACTCTTGACCTCAATCTTGTTCTGAGGTCAGAGATGAGGTCGACGATGGAACGAGCTTACCCATAAGAAGCCTATTAACTCGCGACTTAAACAGATTGGGGTCATATGAACTCGGGAACACTGACGCAGGCAGGGAATTTCACTCCTTGGCTGTGCGCATAATGAAGGAACAGGCAAAGCGCTTCGTGCGAATGTGTGGAACATCTACAAGGAATGGGTGATAACCTGCAGTACGTCTGGATTCCCGATGGAAGAAAGGAGATGGTGGAATGAGCTCGTGGAGCTCTAGAGCACACTCACCGAAATACAGTCTGTAAAAAACCGACAGACATGCAACTTTGCGCCGGTGGGCCAGGGTATGAAGCTTGGTACCCACCAGCTTTTCGTCACCAATGAGCCTCTTGGCTCTGCGCTCTACTGAGTCGAGTGCGGCTAGTTGGTATCCCAAAGGTGACAACAATACTCCATGCTGGGCCGGACTTGAGCTTTATAAAGAACTAAAAGCTGGTCAGCTTTGAAGTACCGCTTAACCTAATTTAGGATGCCCAGCTTTTTTGCCGCAGTTTGAGCTAGTTTGAGTTATTTGTGCAACAAGAGAGTAAGTCATTTTTTGAGCGCAGCGAGTGATTCTGAAGTTTAATCCTGAGTGTGCCGAAGGCACGGGATGCAAATTATCATTCATATCATTATAGTATATCATTTGAGTACCTACTCTTTACTTGACAGAAGTAATTAATACTGTTTTACTTATTAAGTTCTGGACCGTGGTATTTTATCAAACTAAAGTAATTTAATTCATTAAACCCCGAGAGGACACCGGTGTCCACGCTGTCATTGTCTTTCTATTGTCTCTAATTACACGATTGAAAGGATAAACAATTGTAAGTAAATCTGTATTCATAACTGTTTGACAGCCGGCTCTCCGATTGCGCCCGCGTCTATTGATTCGTCATAGACCACAGACCAGAGACAAAGTGAGCGACGAAAAAACGTTCTAAAGAGTTGCTTGTTTTTTTTATTTGTTTGGTATATAAATTCTTTTCATGTTGTTTTATTTTATTTATGTTTTTATTTTACCCCTCATAGAAGGGTGCATTAAAAGTGTGTAGCGGTATTTATTGTTTTTCTTTAGATATTGTGGATTTTTTATTGATTTCGTTTTTGTTTTAAAAAATGATCTGCCCAAATAAATGTATTTTCTTCCTTTTTTCTTTCTTTCAATGTGACATAAACCGGGTAAATGTTGGCGTACTACATTGCTGCACCCTTAAGGCATAATTTTTAATGAATAATTTACTCATGACGCAATGTGATGTGTTTTCAGTACCCAACAACAACAAAATAACAAAACAGTTAACACTGTATTTACTCTAAAAATGGCCACATTCGAGAAGCTCGGAGCTACGTCCTGAGTTCGTCCGTTTGTTCCGGTTTCAAACAAAAACATTGCAGCGGATGCTGACAGAATTACTGTGTTGGAAACTTTAGCTACAGAATTAAATATAAAATGTAATACAATATAAAAGGTGAAAGAGATGCCATAAGTTTTGTACATCATTCTGAAGTCTGAACAAGCATTTCAATTATTTATTTATTTATTTAAGGACTTTGGAAGATTTAAAGCTAAATACAATGAAATTAGGTAATAGTATGGTTATCTGACAGCCAATTAACGTCTTCACGTCTAAAGCTTATGTCATGTATGATAAAATTTTAACACTTTTGTTCATGTTATTTTTGTTTAAAACAGTAAGGAACCTTAGAAAAACATTTTTCTTATATAACCCTATCTATGCGATCATAACCCTATAGTTTCTGCCTACTGTCACGGGAAAAATGCGTGAGTTTGTGTTCGTATGTGTGTATTTTAAAAATAAAAAAAAAATATCCTTTGCCTCTATTTTAGCTTCACCTCATTTCATTAAAAGCGACAAAGAGCCTCTGCGAATTGGCTTTGGCTCCTCGCTTAAGCCTTCCAAAGGTCCGGGATGTTCGTTATGTCCCGTCTTTTATAGAGTAAGTATTGAATGTATTTGTTGTTGTTGTAAGTATATTTCACAACTTTCACACAACGCTATGAACTTGTCCCAAGCTGACAAAAGCTTGTGTTATGGGTACTTAACAACTGATAAACATCCAACTTCCTACTAATATTATAACCGCGAAAGTTTGTGAGGATGGATGGATGGATGGATGTTTGTTACTCTTTCACGTAAAAACTACTCAATAGATTTTAATAAAGTTTAATATGGAGTTAGCTGACACCCTGGATTTACACATAGGCTACTTTTTATTCATGTTTTCCGACGGGAACAGGAACTATCCGGGTGATACCGCGTGACGTCTACTAGTTATAGATAAATTACACCCAGAGTCTGAAAAAATCATCGTGCTCATTACGAAGGTTCAAACGGTTTCGAAGGTTTTCACGCTGTTCAGGTGCAGTCAAAGTGACACTATTTAAAGCCTTTGCTCAAATTTATTACACGTGTAGTCTTTGGTCAAGTTATTCTTTAAAATCAGTCAGTGCTCTTCCTACCCAGTACAACAATGCATTCAGGATGCTGTTGGGGCTGCCACGCTTCTGCAGCGCGTCAGGTGGCATACGGATGGCTCAGATGCTGCTGTTCAGAGTGCGTACCAGCTCTAACAGTCTCCTGCGTGTCATTGTTGGTAAACTTAATTGTCCATTTGTGCACTTTTTGAGTCAACTACACGTGGTTGGCTCAAAAAAAATCCATTTACTAAAATAGTTTTTAAGTATGGCTACTAACACTTTACTGTACATACTTTTACTGTGTGATATGGATTGTTGTCTGAATTAAATGAATTATTATTATTACACAAACATTTGTCTTGGGTGGGAACCACGACCAATAACTACTAATTACTACACCGACAGGCCAGTCGAAATTAAAATATAGAAACTTCATGAAGTAACTTTAAACAACGTGTTTTTTTTTATATCCCATAACTCTAGGGTATGATTGAGACCATTTTTTTTTACTATCATACAAAATAATTCGACAAAGTCACGATGATGATTAATGTAAAACACCCTTACGTGAAAGAAAATGTGACGTTAGAAAGAGGATTCGTCGTACTGGTGACAATTTTTGAACTAATTAGGTAATAAAAATAATATTAATAATACTTAATAATAATATTCCACGACTATTCACACAACGCCATCTAGTCCCAAGCTAAGCAGAGCTTATGTTACGGGTACTAAACAACTGATAATTTAATTATGATTGATGATATCTTCGAAACTATGCATTTTTGGACCATCTATTCTAGGAGTTTTAGTATTATTTTTACCTACAGAATATAACCCTAGAGTTATGGGATATCAAAAAAAACAGCTTGTATAGACTCATTCATAAGCAGAGGACACAACATCACGCATAACAAATAGTTTACTCTCGAGTATAACTATGCAAAATAAGTTCGTAGACTAGGGCAGTAGCCCTGAAAGGAATATTCGCATTTAGTGGAGCGTGAAATCAGTTCACGCTCGATTTATGTTATGTGGGTACCGGGGTTTAGAGGGCTTTATGATGTAACATTTGCGTTATAAATTCCGAGATTTTGATGCATGTATGTACGCAATATCAGAAGGCCAATTAAAAACATTGAAATCTAGTCGCAAATTCATTTCAGCAACAATCTAATTTCAGAAACTTGTCAAAAATATAGGAAAATCAGACGTCAGTATATTTATTTACACACAATGTCATACATACAGCTGCGATGCAGCAATCAATGATATTATAAGTAAAAAGGTGTAGAATAGGTTACCTAAACAACATTCGATCTTCAAAAACGGCACACTAACGCACGCACGCGTCCGTTGACGGCGCGACGCGACACTGAGGTCAAGTGTGGCTAGTTAGCCACATTATTACATTTCGCTTGCTGAGCATTTATGACCTATCTACACCTATGCTGTAATTACAGCTTTTCATTACGATAGTGAAGAAAAACAAAAGAAAAAGTAAAGATAAGGACCCAAAAATGTTCTTAAGAATACGGGAATTGCCGCTCAGGTATTGATATTTTTTGGGTGAGTCGTATTTATTCCCCAAGTGGAATATCTTATTTTAATTTCAATGTTCGTAACCGCAGAGTAGAATTTGTTTGTAAAGAGTTTATCAGTTTTCTAAAAAGGACGGGTTAATAGGAGACATCGATTTTGTTTTTCCCGTAACATTATTTATTTATTGGCCTATCTACAATTGTTATACTGTTACACTTCATAGTACAATCAATTTGATTTTACATCATTGAGAATATTTGCTTTGGAAACCTTATTACAAGGATTCACTTACTTGGTACCTACAATATTATTATCTTGATTAAAACAAAAATTGTTTACATACGAACCTATAGATTTTTAGCCGGGACAAATCTTCAACAAAACACAGAACGTAAATCCACCTAGTATCTGAGCAATAAATTGTGACCAAAAACCGTTTCTTACTCCTTATCTTTGCCAAACGGTTTGTTTAGGTAAGAATTGAAAACATTACCCTCCTTTTGAGGCAGTTGAGTAAAAATATATAGGCCAGTATTGACGCAGGATTTAAAATTGCAACACTTGGTACGCTGATCGTTCTAGTAACTAAACCGTTTCGTTTTCACAAGAGAACAAGAGCAACCAACATAACCTGAATGGTTTATCAACAAACGAAGTGATTGCCACACAAATCACATAAGGAGTGGGCAGAGTCGTATAATTAATTAATTTATTAAAATACCCAATCTGGCCGGTTGGTCTAGTAGTTGGTGACCCTGACTGCTATGCCGGAGGTCGTGGGTTCGATTCCCACGCAGGAAAAATGTTTTTGTGTTGCACATGATAATTTGTTAGGTGTCTGGGTGTAATTTATCTACACACATCAAAAGTGTCTAGGGATCAACATATATTTTTGCCATAACTTTTCTCCTGATTGATATTAATTAAAATTTTCTTTAAGGATTCATCAAATAAAGTGTTTTCGTTTGTCACAGTAACGATAAACCAAGTCACCTTTGCATTAATAAAGAAATTTGCCATTTTCCTAATAAAGGGATTTTTGACATTTGAACCACTAACATTAAAGTTCGAAAAAAAGACTGAAATAACAGTTTTCTTTAAAATTTTATTGGGTAACTTAAACAATTAATAATCCGTGTTTCTACCGCGAACAGTAACAACACAAGAACATCGGTTTGGCATACTCAAAATGAGTTCATCCAAATCACGCTGTGGAATGGCCGCCCATGTTCGTTGCAACAACAAAAAAAGGCTTCTTGCGACTGGATACCCTCCATATTCGGCAGAGCTCTTCTCTGTAGCATATCCCATGCATGCTCAATCGGGTTCAAGTCTGGCGACTTAGCAGGCCAGGGAGGACATTGATGTTAGCTGCGGTGAGAGTCTGTCTTACAACTCTTGCGGTGTGCGGTCGTGCATTATCATGCATTAACTGAAATAAGGGACCGATTTGCACTTGTAGAGGAACGATGACGTCTGATACAATCGTCTCAGCATAAATTTGAGCGTTGAGGTTGCCTCTGATCCAAATCAACTCAGTTCTTCCGCCGATCCAAATACCCGCCCATACCATGATGGTTCCACCACTATAAGGATGGACTTCCTGGCAGGATTTTAATCGCTGTTGGCGTCCAGAGGTTCTCCAGTGTCGTATACGTCTTGTATCCGGTCTCATACCAAAACGAGACTCATCAGAAAAGCACACGAAACGCCATTGTTCTTCTGCCCAATTTCTGTGTTCAAGAGCCCATTGATATCGAATCCTACGATTGTGCATTGCTATAGGTGGTACCCGTAGCGGTCTTCGGGAATGAAGGTTCACTTCATGCAAGCGGTTTCTGACTGTTTGGTCGCTAATTAAGTTCCCTGAAGAGTGATGAAGCCTCACGAGTTGTAAGACAGACTCTCGCCGCAGCTAACATCAATGTCCTGCCCTGGCCTGCTCAGTCGCCAGACTTGAACCCGATTGAGCATGCATGGGATATGCTACAGAGAAGAGCTCTGCCGAATATGGAGGGTATCCAGTCGCAAGAAGACCTTTTTTTGTTGTTGCAACGAACATGGGCGGCCATTCCACAGCGTGATTTGGATGAACTCATTTTGAGTATGCCAAACCGATGTTCTTGTGTTGTTAGTGTTCGCGGTAGAAACACGGATTATTAATTGTTTAAGTTACCCAATAAAATTTTAAAGAAAACTGTTATTTCAGTCTTTTTTTCGAACTTTAATGTTAGTGGTTCAAATGTCAAAAATCCCTTTATTAGGAAAATGGCAAATTTCTTTATTAATGCAAAGGTGACTTGGTTTATCGTTACTGTGACAAACGCAAACACTTTATTTGATGAATCCTTAAAAAAATTTTTAATAAATATCAATCAGGAGAAAAGTTATTGCAAAAATATATGTTGATCCCTAGACACTTTTGATGTGTGTATAATATGTATGTATTTAGAAATATATAAGTAAGTTTATTAGCTGTTTAATACACAAGCTCAAGCCATTTGGCGTTGGCGTCAAATGGCGTTGTGTGAAAAAGTTGTGGAATATTATGTGGAAAATATTAATATTATATTGTAATCTACACCAATTTTTAGGCACACATAAAATTTTAATATTTGAATCTATTTAGGTATTACGTAATAATATTGTTTCAACAATCTGTTACCTAGTCGATTCTTTCGTCGACAAAACGCATTTCAAATATGATCATGTTAAGCGTGCAGGTTAGGAAGAAAAGTAGGCAGATGATAATATAAGATCAGCAGGCCTAACCATATTACAAATTCTATTTCTATTTTCGTAATGGATAAGGCGACAATAGAAAGAAAATGGCGTATATGGAATCAGATGTTTGTCAACTGTCAAGTGTTAACGATTAGAATTTTTGTAATATGGCTGAAAATGAAATACACTTGACAGTTGGCAAACAGCTGATTGCATGTACGCCACTTTCTTTCTGTGATAGAAAAAGAATAGAAATAGAATTTGTAATATGGCTTGACCTGCAGGATAAACCAATTATATTCATCGACATCGCACTGTTCACTACAACTACATTTAATCATGTTTATACACACACAACACACGCACAGACACTCACACACATATGCATACTTATCACTTTACTTTACTCCCGAGACACTGGAGACAGCTCACAACCTCAGGTCCAGTTGAAAACCAGCTTCAGGCACTAGTTGTCTGGTATTTTTGCTGAACTGGACCTATTTGGCGCCGCCGCACATTATTCTTTATTTTTGTGGTTTTTGTCATTGTAATTTTTTTAGTTGAATTCTTTTCTTTTGTTTTTTTACTTATGATCGTGTGCCTGTGTTTGGGTCAAATAAATGCTTTATTCTTTCTTTCTTTGCTTCTTTCTTTCTTTCTTTCTTTCTTTCTTTCTTTCTTTCTTTCTTTCTTTCTTTCTTTCTTTCTTTCCTTCTTTCTTTCTTTCTTTCTTTCTTTCTTTCTTTCTTTCTTTCTTTCTTTCTTTCTATTTTACAAGTTGGTGTTCCACATGTACCATAGTGTAAAAATTGTACTATAAACACTAGATGTACCATAAAGTTACCTAACTATATTTCGCTAGCAAAATTGAATTGGCGACAAGCCGACTTCGGTATGTTAATGAAAAAATCCTGATGGAATAACCCAACTGATTTTCAATTTAAAATGAAAATAATAAAAGGTGTTGAAGTGATGTGAGAGAAACTTATTTACTAAAACCTATATCATAAAGTAACCCGGGCCGGATTATAAATATACTTCTAAACTTTTATTTTTAATCCGACCCGTACACATTGAAAGCTTTTACACCAATATTTTGATAATGTTTCGTTTTAACCTTTTGAGTTAGAATAACAGTTTTTATTTTATTTAAAGAATTAGCTCCATTATAGAAATAATGGAGCTATAGCTCGTTAGCCAGCCAATTAATATTTAGTGAGTGGAATTTAACGTGATTGAAAAGATCGGCCAAGCTGCACTTGCTAGAGTTGTTGACATTTTATTATTATTATTTTTATGTTTTGAGCAATTCTGTAAATGGTTATTGATTTTTATACCTATTCTTTTTTTCTACAATATTCACATCCAACGTAATGGTTCTTGAATAAATTAATAAATCATCCAATCTATGGTATGTCAGCTATCCAGCGCCATATCAGCTGTTGAAACCTTTTTGACGTGTACTAATCAAAGTACTGGCCAGTTTTGTAAGTTCTATTAGTTTTAAATATTTTTACAAAGCTATCACCTACTTGTCTCTTCTTTTTTATACTGTTCCTTCCTTGTTTCCTCCTCAAACACTCATCTTTTTTTAATATTATTTCTTGCTTGCTTGGTCTACCTACTTTTCCCACATCAGCGACTATCGACTCAGCGCAATACGTCGTGGACAAAACGTAAATTTTAATTTTTACCTAGCGTGTTTTTTTATGTATTAGTTAATTTTATTATAAGAAGATTATAAGCGTGTAATTTGTTTATATGGGCCTCGGATGTCTGAAAATAAAGAATGATTGTTATTATTAATATAAGGAGTGTCTGGGATGTTGCAGTAGTGTTGACGAAATGGTGGAAGTTTTTTACAGCGTTATTGAGTCAGCTATAAATACTTCTGTGCCAATCATCCGGAAACAAAGTATTAGGGTTCCACTATGGTTTGATAGGAAACTTCTTATATTATTAAAAGAAAAAAAACAAACTTCGTATTAGGTATAAAAAGTACAAGAATCCCCTTGACAAGCTACCACTCGGATTAATCTCTAAACGATGCGACAATTACGCAAAAAATGCTACAGTAGTTACATCGAGAGTACGGAAGAATCTATTGCTAGATGTCCTAAAAATTTTTGGTCATATGTCAAGAATAAACGTGGTGGTGAAAGCTCATACCCAGCATCAATGACTAATGGTTTGACAACGTCGTCGGATGGAGATGGAATATGCGAGCTATTTGCTAAACCTGTAACACCCTTAGTTCCACCTCTTCGCCGTACAGTGTATGGTGCTAACTCGCCTGTCCCCCGCATGTGCAAGCTCATAAACGAGCGCAGCGACCTGGTTGACGTCCACCTAGACTCAATATCGACATTTGTCAGACGTCACTAGTACTAGTATGTTATGTTTAATGTTATCTATTGTTTCTATGTATAAATAAATTAACAAATTATCATAATCTAGAATTTAAGTATTATAATCAATTTTAGTCTTTAGTCTTTAAACTTAAAATTAAATGTACACAAAGCATTTTGCATGTAGTGTTTGCCTGTAATTGGTTGTGCAGTGAGATTTAAATCACAATTACCTGTATGTTACTATGTAATATATCTGTAACAACTGTTGGCGAACCTTAAATAAATAAATAACAACCAAATCGTAAGTACAGAAATTTCTTTGATCGTTTTGCAACTTTAAACCAAACACAATAAGGTTCATATTCAATTGGGAAAATTTGACACATTGGGGTAACTTGATGTGCTAGCGTCTGTACCTATAATCAAAGACATTCACACTTATTTTAAACGGGACAACACGAACAAAATATTCATCCGATACTTGTGTCACAATGGACGCAAATCTGCTATATTATGTTAGATGGGGTTACAGAGACATGGGTTCAAAGTTTTTCTATGACATTTACTTGCATGTCCTCTATAAAATAATATTGCAACCTCTTTGCATATATTAAGTAAAATAATACCAGCCTGTTTTTGTCCCACTGTACTCCCACTGTACTGCCCTCTTTTCATACAGAGAAGAAGAGAAAGCACGAGCTTAGATCACCACGCTTGCGTAGGTGTGAGACGGTCACCGGGGTGGTTTTAGTCAGTAAGGGTTTGACACCCCGGGGCAGGAGACATCCATGAGGACTTTTCACCCCTCACCAATAAAAACAGGCTTGTAGCGTTCGTTGGGCATAGGGTTCAGGCCTCTGAGTGAAGGTCCTTGCTAAAATCTAGACTAATCACTAATTACACGTATAGGGACAAAACAAGATGGACATATAATCATATCAAAGAATATCAGGTACTTACAGATTTAACATGGCCGGCATTCTACGAGTGCGGTTTGCAACACGTCGCATGCGCGTCTCCAAGGCCGACTCAACTCTCTGTTTTGCCGCGAGAGACGCTTGCTCAACGCGGTGCGCAGGAAGAATCGTGGCGCGTGATTGGTTGCCTAAATCAGTGCTGACTACCGTCCTACTGTCCCCGCGCTCATCCGATTGGATGTTAGTATCAGTGGAGCCAACACTAACATTAACGCTATAGTCGTGGGGCTGCCGCGCTACAGGCTGGATTTTGAAGGTGGAAGATAAGGTATTAAATCACAGCTTGGGAGAGGCCAAAATCTAGTAGTGGATTACGATAGGCCTAGTTAATTGATTGATTGAGGCGATAATCAGACTTGGAGCCGACAAAATTAGAATTAAAAACCTGCACCGTACCATTCACACAATATTTAACCTAACTCTTGAACAGAAAATAGCACGAAGTCCGAACAAAATCCAACTTCAATGCAGAAACTAAAACCAATAGTTATAGCATCAACTGGCTCCTCGTAACGAATGACGGGAACGTTTTTCTATTCTATTTCTGAAAGCGGGAACTACAATCAGAGTTCATGCCAACTCCGGTCTGCGTTATAACGAGGACTGTGAATGTCACTGGCTTGAAGTATTCAAGGTTTTATACGGTGTGGTGGCGAATTGAATATGTGGGGAGATTTATTAGCTGCAGAATATTACACCTTTGAGAAGAATAGAATAGATAAACAACCACCCAATAACCTTACAAATAGGAACTTATAGACGTACCTACATGCAATGATAATTATTATAAGTAAAAACCTAAACAATATTCGATATTAAAAACCGGCACACTAACGCACGCATGCGTCCGTTGACGGCGCAGCGCGACACTGAGGTCAAGTGTGGCTAGTTAGCCACATTTTAACGTGTCGCTTGCGCTTATAACCTATCTACACCTATGCTGTATTTATAGCTTTTCAATACGATAGTGAAGAAAAACAGCAGAAAAAGTAAATATGAGGACCAAAAATTTTCTTAAGAATACAGCACACTTCAGCGTCATATGAAAATCGGCTTTTGATACCTTTGTACTCATTACAAATAGGAAATAGCTAAAATTACTAATAGGAAGCTACTAAATTAGTATTTTTTTTTGTATTTATCACATAGGTGAATAAAACATAGCCAGAAAATGGGCATTTCCCTTTGGAATAACAATCAGGTGAAACTTAAAGAAAATAAGAATGATATAAAACATCTGTCTGTTTTAGATATTGTAATATATTGATGTATGTTATCCCGATAGACAGGTCAAATGCCTGTATAGACTGTCAGGTGCGAAGTACTCGCAACCAGCATATTTAGATATACCTATGACTACATTATGCCTCAACAGCTTCTTGCTGTAAAAATGGACAAGACAACATGTCTCGCATTCCTGAATTTGTGTGTCCATTATAATAGTAATAAATAATAATTTATAATAATAAAAATAGTAACAGTAATAATAGTAATTAATAATTTGTGTTTCTGGTAGATGTAAGTACTAACACTAGTTTGTAAGTCGTTGTGTATACTAACCAAATGGGCTACTGTGCTCGAAATAAAAGATTTATTATTTATTTATTTATTATTATTATTGTATTGTGATTTTTTTTTATTAATTAAAGTGAACCCAAATAATGGATAATTTGTGATATTTTGTTTTGTAATTTATCGGAATTGAATAAATTGAATGGAATTATGACGAATAAATTTAATTGGGCGTTTTTTCTCTAAGAACAGTTAATTTGAAAATGCGGACGCCATTTAATTTAAAAAATATTGATGAGTTAAAGTGTCTGGAAAACATCTACATTTAGAATTTAATACCATTTGATTTCTATGTAAACGTGCATTAGACTTATAATTGCACAACTCACCACAAAGCAAGTGAATCAGCAGAATATCACAGAAGCCACATTATCTAAGGTATATAGCGGTTGACCACCAGTCTGCACTGTGGCCTGGTGGTTAGGCTTCGCTCACCTCCGCAAGGCACGGAGCGGTTGACCGGACGGACGATTGTAATGCCAGCATTCCACTGTTGTACAGGGTTAAAAGGTTTTGTACCCACAACCACAACTTAAGGTACCATTATAAGTTCAGTACATGATTCACTGCGTTAAATTTTGCTGTCGGCATTTTTTAGTTAGACGTATTGTACTGATGGATTTTTACTTTAAACTGTAAAAAATCATGAAAAGCGGCATTATTTCTACCTAATTCCAACATTGCACTCATAATTTCGGAAGGGTTAAGCAGAGTTAGGATAGACTACAGTCCACCCACAATTCGCCAGTTATATTTCAATTAAAGTTAATATAATATACCTAGTTCACATCTTTCTTTTGGCCTCTGTTTTTAACCGACTTCAAAAAGAGGAGGAGGTTCTCAATTCGGATGTATATATATTTTTTTTTTTAGGGTTTTGTTACCTTAGTACTCCGTCATTTATGGACCGATTTTCAAAATTATTTTTTTGTTTGATAGGGTATACTAACAGATTGGTCCCATTTGTATCAAAACTCATACCTGATGAGGGATCTTCGAGGAATTGAGGGAACTCCTCAAAAAATATAGGCACACATGCACCGATTTCAACATTTTTAGTAACAAATCAAGCATTTTCATTTAGAAAGTATCATTTGGTGAAGAAAAACTGATGAAGAAGACAGGCAACGGAACTCTTCAACGCATAACAGCAAATTATTCGCGATTGCTATAGTCAGATGTTTATGCTGAGCTTTTGTATTTCCACAACATAACATTACGCCATTCTATTTTAAAAGGGGCCGGCAGAGATGTACAGATTAATGTTAAGAGATAGAACTTCTTTAGCAATTGTTATCCAATTTCAATGATTCTTTCAAGTTTTGAAAGACTTTATTTACATACAAAGAAACTAAAAATTACAAAATAAAAACTTTTTTACAAATATAACAACCGACTTCTTAAAAAAAAACTAACAGGTGAAAAATAACTCCAGTTTCGGAAGTCGGTGGCCAATAATGAACAAAACAAAACCACCAAAGCCACAGACTTCCGAAACTGGAGTTATTTTTCACCTGTTAGTTTTTTTTTTAAGAAGTCGGTTGTTTTTTTTGTAAAAAAGTTTTGATTGAATAGAAACACGTTTTTCACAGTTTAAAGTAATAAAACGTAAAAAAAAAGTCGCAATGGAAGATCCTGCTTATATCTCCCAAAAAGCAGAGTTAAGAACACATTCGTAGCCTACCCTTGGCTGGTATTAGAACGCCGTCTATCCTTGCCATAATAATATCTCATTCATTTCAGATTTCAGTACACATGCATAGCTTAGCGGTATCCTGTTGTGGAGCGGATCCTTAATACCGGTAGCCGCAAGCCACGACGTGGTAGGCCGGTTGTAATGTCGGAGCCGCAAACCCGGTGAGCAATGCGGTTCTTCGGCCCACCAATAAAATGGAAGTACAGACGCCAGCACATCAAGTTACCCCAATGTGCCAAATTTTCCCAATGGAATATGAACCTTATTCTGTTTGACATAAAGTTGAAAAAAGATCAAAGAACTTTGACACATTGGGGTAAGTTGATGTGCTGGCGTCTGTACCTTCGCACACTATTCCCCTGGTCATGATAAGGATGGATTTATTAATATAATTATTTATAGGTACTAATTTTATAAAGAGGTAAAGTTGGGTAATTTCTGACGTCGCGGTGTAAGGAATCTCTGGATATACTAATTTTGAAGATTCTTTAACCAGTAAAACGTCACATCATTTGTGAGTGTGTTTGTGTGTATGTATCGTTTGTAGTTGGCCTTGATTGGCCTGTTGGTCTACTAGTTAGTGGCCCTGACTGCTATGCCGCAGGTCGTGGGTTCGATTTCCACCCAGGACAAATGTTTGTGTGATGAGCACGATCATTTGTTCTGTGTCTGGGTGTAATGTATCTATAATTTATGTATATGTATATTTAGAAATATATAAGTATGTTTATCAGTTATTTAGTACTCATAACACAAGCTCTGCTTAGCTTGGGACTAGATGGCGTTGTGTAAAGGTTGTGGAATATTTATTTATTTTCTAGGCTATATTTTATTTTCAAAACTAAAAGGGGGTCAAGGGAATGTTTGAATACGAAATGCACGCGAACGAAGTCACGGGCGAAGTGTTAACTTATCATAAAACTGTCTCGAATCAGTTTTAAGACAAATCTCTTGATAGCAAAGTTGTAAATGTTTTGATTGCAGACTTGAAGAAAGACTAAGTACCTGAAATAAAGAATACTCTGTAATAAAATATGAGACTGTGTCTGGGTTTGGCAGAAGTGTTCTAGTAATCCCACAATTTGCCAGATATGTTTAAGACTAATGTAATAGGGGGCTACAAATTGCCATCAATTGGGTTAAAATTCAGGCTCCTAGCTGCTACAGCGAATTTCAGATGGATAAACACAATAACGAGAATCAGACATAGGACTCAAACTTCTACTGGACTAACGAGGCAGACTGTTAATGAGTGTAATAATATATTAGTATTATGGTGACGTCAGAGAATGGTTTTTGATAAAATTTTCATTCCAATAAAAAACACTGATCTGTGCTACGTGCATGAGTAAATCCATCCTACGGAACACTTCGCACTACCTGGGCATATACGTACTTGGCCAGTTTTTTTTTTATATTCTAAAAATATTTTGTAGGACTCAAATGCTATCAGCATTTTCACAGCTATTCGCGATATGTGGCTTCTAAAATGGCGGCGCTAAAAAATAACGGCAACAGGATTTAAAATGCAATTTCACACATGCGGTGTAATAATTCTGGCTTGAATTATGAAAGTTGCTGGAGTGTACCGCAACTTAGTACTTTTAGTTACAAGCTACGGTGAACCCGGTATTAGACAAGGGAGCTTAGAAAGCCTGTAGGTCTAGCCATATTACAAATTCTATTTCTATTATCGTAATCGAGAAGGCGAGAATAGAAAGAAAATGGCGTATATGGAATCAGCTGTTTGTTAACTGTCAAGTGTTAACGAGTAGAATTTGTAATTTTTCTAACTAGCAGTATCACCCAGGATTCACCACATAGCACTGTATTTTGAGAGATAAGAGCTTTGTTCTTGCCAGGTAAACGTGCTCTCAAGCTCCGCTCGCTCGTATGTTGGAGTTCACTTTCAGTCTAGCGACATGCAGCCGAATACCAAAGGTTAATACAACAGGAACATAACTGCTGCTCACACCATTCCCGCTGACCTACTAGCCCCATCCAAAATGGCGGATAGCCAAATCAGAACTCAAACAAATAGCATTTACAGGAACATATTTCCGGATAAGCCTACAAACCAAAATTGTTTGTATTTGTGCGACGAAGTGCACAATAGACTCTAAACACAATAAAATTAATTTTAGCTTCTATTTTATTTAATGTTATTGTCGAACTTATTGACATAATTACATTTAGGTAAGTTATGGCAGTTAAGTTATTGGGATTATGTGGTGTTACGCGAATAGATCTGTCTATCCTTTTTCCAACTTCATTTTTAATTGTTTGATTAGATACTAAATTCAACCAGTCAAACTGTTTTTGGAACATGCAACATTCTTGACAACATCATTCGATACAGTGGTTTTCGAATCAACAACGTTATTCGACTCCTCATAAATATCACTGCCATTGGGGTCAGTTCCTAGTTTACAAAATTCCAGTGTTTTACATGAAGTGACTGACTTACTGACCTCCAGAACTTGGTAGCATTTCGTGAATATATAGAGTATATTCCCCTTGAATATACAGTATACAAGGTGATTTTTTAATCGCCTGACAAAGTTTTACTGGGTGTTTTACCTATGAACATGAACAACTTTTACTACAAAAATAACTGGCTTGCTTTCTATGAGAGAGAGAGAGAGAAAGAGAGATATACATAAATTTATGCCATAGAAGTTACAACTCCCGGTCTTAATTCTCTCTCCCTCCCTCCCTCTCGCCTCTCCCCCCCCCCCCCTCTCCCCCTCCCTCTTCACCTCCGCTTTCCCCCCTCTCCCTTCCCTCCAAAAAATCACAGTGTATTGGTTGGCAGACTTTCGGGTCTTTGTCTACCCGTAACGACTGTCAAAGATATCCCAGTAAGACTGTTGGTGTCTAAAGACATCTTTGACTCTAAAGGCTATTAGAGTTTCTGATCACTTAAAATGACTGACAAATATTTAGAAACGGCAACAATGGTTTAACGGCTGATGGCCCAGAGGTTATGGCACCTACCTCTCATGCAGGAGGTTGTGGTTCAAATCTGGGTAAGTGCCAATGTGACTTTTTCAAATCATATTATGTACTTACAAACTTTATCATAGACATCATTGACATCGGTGAAGGAAAACATCGTGAGAAAACCTGGACTAATAGTTAATATAAGTTTGAAATCGCCAATCCGCCTTGAGCAAGCGTGGAGGTCAATGCTCGAGCCTTCTCTGTATGAGAAGAGGCCTTTGCCTTGCAGTGGGGCAGTAACAGGATGGTCACGCGTCAACTTTAGCATTCCTTGCTTAAGTTTGAAGATCGTCTTGCCTTTTTCATACATAAAACTACAAATAACATAGGTACACATAATAAATCAAACGTTTCAATTTTACATACGCTGCCATTTACCAAAGAAAATGTTCGTAAACAGAAAAATAGTGGTTACTAATGTTGCTTTTCATAACATTTTCCAGACTTACATTTCATTTGGAACACGAATCGAAATGAAACTCTACCGCAACGAAATACAGTTCAATTTATCTTAGTAATTCTTCAGTATTAAATAATACTCTTGACGGTACCTTTGCACGACCTCATGCGATTCGATTTTTGCTAAGTACACTTGCTAGTATTATATTTTAATATGAACAGAGCGCAAGCATGGTCATATTTAGGGTTCCACCGACAAATAATAGTAACAGTGTTACATTTTGTACTGAATTATTATATTGCCATTTTAATGATGCTAAACTGCTAAACAATGCTGCTAAACAAGACTGCTAAAACAATAATTTAATTGGCACACATACATAAACTTTCGCCTTCTTCCCATGGGGGTAGGCAGAAACCACAGAGCACCATATGCTACGATTGTTACATACTTCTTTTGCTTCGTTTACATTCATACATGTTGTCATACACACACACCGGTTGCGAGTACTACGCACCTGACCTTTCTGAAGAGCGTCACCAATAAGGTCTATGAGTGTCCTTCTAGGGCGTCCCCTTCCGGCGTTCCCACTTACATCTGCGTTGTAAATACCTTTCGTTAGTTGCCCTTTTTTCATCCTTTCAACGTCACCAAACCATTTAAGCATACTCTTTTCAATTTCTTATACTACATCTTCTTTTAAACCACAACTTTGTTTTATCACATCATTTCTCAATCTTCCATTCATTGTTACACCACACATACTTCGCAAGGAACGCATTTCTACAGCATTTATTCTACTTTCATGTCACTTTTGCCACGCCCAACATTCACTTCCATACGTTAGTGTAAGCACCGGCACATCATTGTGAACAGCCAGTCGTGCCTTTTCGGACATCTACAGGCTGGTCACAATGCCATGTATAGTGGTATTCATTTTATTTCCCGCATTCACTCTCCTTTCCACGTCAGCATCAATCTTTCCATCCCTTGTAAACCGCCTTCCCAATTATACAAAGTCATTCACATGTTCTACACTCATATCGTTTATTTTCACATCGCACACCGACACGGTTTTGTCTAATTCAAACACCATTACTTTCGTCTTATTCTCCTTCAAATTCATCCCTTAGAAAGGTCTATATGCTTCATATCTCATAATATATGCTTCATTCATCTCGATATGTCTTGCACCTGTTCCGCTGACGATGAAAGACTGATAAAATAAAAAAAGCACTAACCTTAGCCTACGGGTGTCTGCAACACCAGAGGTGACACTGACGCGTTATTAATCCCTGAATAATTCCAGATAAAGCAACCCAATTATATTTTGCTGAACGTGGAAATCAAACTAACGAGCGTGCTAAGCAGTAGCGCTTGCAACTACCATACCCATAAGGCGGCCAATAATAATACCGCTTAAATAAATAGACTAAAATATTTTAAATTATAGTAGCAAAAATAGAAATCTCAGAAACAATTAACTTTCTTTTACCTTTCTCAGACACACTTAAATACTTTAAATTATATATTTCTTAGATGAAATCTATTTAAATATCAGAAGAGTTAAATGAATACTAAGAACGTCTAACTAAAACAAAATAAACTTTTTTAAGTGTGGTCGCAATGTAATTTAACCATTAAAAGAGTTGTATTTTATAATTTATTAATTGTAGGAAGCGACTAATGATACTACGATTAAGTGACAACTGGTTTATTTCGGTCTACCGACACATTACATTTTTAACTATACCCTACACCTCCCCCTTTAAAACTATAAAATACACAAATTGATCCCAATATGAGAGACAACAGAAACAAATTTAAAAAAGAACAAATACCGTTAAGTACATAATGTAATACAATTAGCATGGTAACAAGTAGTAAAAGTACTTTAAAGTTTAAACAAGATGCATAATACCAAACACAATATTGACATCTAGTACATGTATGATAATATTACACTATTAATCTTATCGAACTAATAACATTTTCACTAATATTATAATCTTAATTACTATTAATTAAACAAATGGTCTTACAATTAATCACTTAGCATATTTTCCTTGGAATAAACATTGACGTCTAAGTCTACCATGCATTTCAGAACTCGGCACTGGTTCTGCTGACGTGTTTTTGTTATTACTATTAACAGTTTTATTTACTTCTTGATCTAATGGATCCGGATCGATTTCGGCTACTGATGACGGATTTGTTTTTAAATGGCTGTCTTGGTTGGTTTCTGAAACCTCGGTCTCGGTTACCGGATCAGCATTACTATTAATGGAGTGTCTAGAAAATCGCTGAGGCAGTAACTGGTCAATATGACGTTTCCATTCCTGTCCCCCGGAAACGCGTACTTTGTAAGTGACTGGGTCATTTCGTGCAAGTACGGTAGCCGTAGCCCATTTATCAGCGCGAGCACGATAATCCCGTGCCAGCACCTGGTCACCTAGCTCCACGTGACGCTCACCGCCGGGCCGGGAGCGACCCGCTCGTTCTGCGGTCGCTTCTACGGCACGTTCAGTGGACGGTTTCAGAATGTCCAAGCGACCTCGCAATGTCCTACCAAACATGGCTACCGCTGGTGCCACTCCCGTAGTGGCATGTTCACAGTTTCTATATTGAAACAAAAACTTTGAAATGGCTGTATCAATATCCTCACCCTCATGTATTGCCTTTTTCATTGCTCGTTTAACCAATTTGACTGCATTTTCAGCCGCCCCATTTCCTGCTGGTCGATATGGACTTGTAATTGTATGTTTAACAAGATTTTTTTCTAAATAATTTGTAAATTCTAAAGAACTAAATGGAGGGCCACCATCACTAATTATATGCGATGGTATTCCGAAACGTGCGAAAAGTTCTCTTAACTTAGTAATAGTTGAGTTCGCATTAGTTCCTAACATTTTTTGAACTTCTATCCATTTACTGTGCGCGTCTACCGTAATTAAATAATATTTTCCTTGAAATATAGCGAAATCAATATTTAATCGTTGCCAAGGCCTTGTAGGAAAAGCCCATGGATGCAACTGCGCACGTGCCGGTGCATCGCGCTGTTGTATGCAAGCACTACATTCGCGACACAATTTCTCAATTTCATTGTCCAGTTCTGGCCAGTAAACATAGCTGCGTGATATATTTTTCATTTTAACTATCCCTAGGTGTCCCTCGTGCAATTCACGTAAAACTTGTTGTCTAAGTGCTTTAGGGATGACGACCCTGTGGTTATACAATATACAACCTCTATCGATAGCAAGTTTGTCCTTTCGGTAAAAATAAGGTTTTTCTTCACATTGTGTAACTTCCGATGGCCAACCGTTAACTATATAATCGTATATATGTTTGAGAATTTCATCTTTCTGCGTTTTGTTTGAAACGTCTCCGGCGCCAATTGGAATAGCTTCTTCGACATAGTTAATATAAGACACTGAATCCAGCTCTGTTTCTATCCTACGTTCATACGGCAGTGGCAAGCGTGATAATGCGTCTACGTTATAATTATCTTTTGATTTAACGAATTCTATAGTGAAATCATAGGCTGCTAATTTTGTAGCATATCTTTGCAGTCTGCTTGCTGCAGTTTGTGGCAAACCAAATTTTGATCCAAAAATAAATGTCAGGGGTTTGTGGTCTGTTTTTATTATAAAAGCACGACCATAAAGATATTGATGGTGTTTTATGACTCCACTAATTATTGCTAGCGCCTCTTTATCTAGTTGACTATAGGCGCGCTCTGCCGAATTTAACGTTCGCGATGCAAAACATATGGGGCGTTCATCACCATTGGGATATCTATGTGACAAAACACTACCAATGCCGTAAGAACTACTATCTACGGCTAGCACTAATGGCAGTTCCGGGTTATAATGTACCAATACTTTGCTACCTGAAATAGCCTTTTTAACTTTATTAAAACTGTCGTTACAATCATCCGACCACACCCACTCTGCGTTTTTACGCAACAATGTGTGTAGGGGATATAATATTGTACTTAAATTCGAAATAAACTTAGCGTAATAGTTCACCATTCCTAGAAAAGACTTAAGCTGTGTTACATCTTTTGGCCTTGGCGCCTCAACAATAGCCTTTATTTTGTTCTCATCTGGATGTAAACCGTGTTTGTCAATAACAAACCCAACATAAGTTATACTATCTTGCATAAATACGCACTTATCTAATTTGATTCTCAAACCTACCTCACGCAAGCGACTCATTAAGGCTTTTAAATTATTAATATGCTCACTATATGACGTCCCAGTACATGCTATATCGTCTATGAATACGGCGACTCCTTGGAGTCCTTTTACCGTTTCTTCCATAAATTTCTGAAACTTTTCAGGAATACAAGTAAGGCCAAATGGTGTGCGATTGTACACAAAAGTTCCAACATGTGTTGTAATAGCAGTACATGCCTGAGATTCCTCCTCTAAAAATAATTGTTGATAAGCATGTGTGAGGTCAATTTTAGAAAACTGTTCACCCCCACTCAGTGCTGCAAATAGTTCCTCAATTCGCGGCAGAGGGTAGGGTTCGCGCATTAGTTTCGGGTTCACCGTGACCTTATAGTCACCACATATTCTTATTTCCCCATTCTTTTTAATTACGGGCACAATCGGCGTGCCATAATCGGAATAATCAACTTTCCGTATAGTACCCTCAGCCTCGAGTCGTTCTAACTCCCGCTGAACCGGTTGTCGTAACGCCAACGGTAATGACCTAGCTTTAATAAACACTGGATTTTTATCAACCAACTTTAAATGAATCTTTTTAGTACAAGTTCCGAGCCCAGAAGCGAATACAGTTGGAAATTCTTTTTGTAACAGTTTAACTAAATTATTTTCATTTAACTTCAGTAAAAACTCATCAATACTGATCTTATTGATATTTAACATAGTGAGCCATGACCTACCTAAAAGTGGTGGTCCACCATGACGAACAATGTATAATTTGAGATTATTAGCAGAGTGTTGTCCAATAACAACATGTACATGAACATAACCTACTGGTTCAATAACTGAACCGACATAGGAATACAAAGAAATGTCATTGTTAATCATTGGTAAGTCACAGAAGTTGTTATTATAATAATCTAAACTTATAACTGATAGCTTACTTCCAGTGTCCAGTTCAAAATTTACCTTTCTGCCATTCACTTGCGCCGCAACCATGTACGGTTTATCATTAACACCGCACACACTTAAATTATACAAATCACATTCTGATTCGTTATCACTATTTCCAAGATAATTATTATTACGCCGCGTCTGCGTTAAAGTGTCTTGGTTCGGCTCGGTACCTCGCCCCTTGTTAGATTTACACATTATTTTGATGTGCCCCTTGTGGCCACACAAGTCGCACGAATAGTTTTTAAACCGACACACTTCAGGACGATGGTTTCTGCCACACCTCCAACAAGTACGCGGTGAGCGCGATGCTACCGCACTCATCTCGGCAGACGAGTTGTCCCTACTCGTAGTTCCACGTTCGAGCGGTCGAACCGCCCGCTTCGTCGCCGTCGCCACTTGATGCACTGCCTCAAAAGCGCGCGTTCCAACCGCTGGCATGGTCGCTCCACCCGCGGCGTTCGCACCGCTGGTCTGCGAGTGTCGCTCGGCCGCTTCCAATGCTAACGCCAATTCTACGGCTTTTTTGTAGGTTATTGTTGGTTCCGCAAAAATACGAGATCTCATTTCATCACTAGCTAAACCTGATACGAATTGGTCGCGTAGATTTTCCTCTAGTGTAGTATTGAAGTTACATGTGCTGGCCAGGTGCTTGAGTATTTGCAGATATTCACTGAGAGATTCACTCGTATTCTGACGTCTCTGTCTAAAAACATGGCGTTCGGCGATTTCGGAACGCTTTGGTTCAAGATGATCACCAACAATTTTAACCAATTCAATGAACTTTTTGCTTTCTGGATGATGAGGTGCACATAAATCACACATCAGGTCATATGTTGCTGCTCCGACCAACGTCACCAATGTTGCTACTTGTAACTCGGGTTTAATTTCGTTTAAGGTTATGAATTGTTCCACGCGTCTGATATACGCCAACCACTTTTTGCTGGATAGGTCGAACTCTTCAATTTTCCCGATAGGCATTTTGTAAACCTGTACTTTAACGATCACAACCACACAAATATTGATATATCCTCGTCGCCAGTTGTATTTTATAATTTATTAATTGTAGGAAGCGACTAATGATACTACGATTAAGTGACAACTGGTTTATTTCGGTCTACCGACACATTACATTTTTAACTATACCCTACAAAAAGATGTAAGTTTTAAAATTTCTAAGCTTTTGTTCGCAAAATAGTTAAAAGTTCAAATACAAGCATTTGTTTAAAACTAAAGTGCACACTAAAATACCACAAAATAGGCATAGCTTCGAATTATGAATGAAAATCGGGTAAATCACACATAGTACTTTTTGCAATACACAACTAGTGGTGACTTCTACGTTTGAAAATTATTTATAATAATTAAAAAAGAAGGAATTTTAAAAAATTCAAATCCATTTCCTTTGTAATACTGTGTAATATGTGTTCTACTATGTCATAAACATACTAAACATTATTTGAAAATGTCTCGAAAGTAACACTTGGGGAAGTTATTTCGGATGTCTTTTTATAATTATTTCCGAGTTTATACTTTAGAGGATTTTTTTTTATTGTTATTTGCCTGCATGCTACACAACACATAACGTCACGCCTGTAATCCCCGAAGGGCTAGGCAGAGGTATACCTGGTAGTACACCCACATTTCGCCAGTTATGTTGCCTGCATGCTATTGCAAGGTAAAAACTTAACAAATATACATAATGCAGTAACTTATTATATTTTAATGCAATACATTGATACTATTCAGCAACTTTACCGTAAGTTTACCGTTGACCTTAAGTATTAATTTCTTTTATTTTTTTATAAGGGTTTTGCATTGTTAGGTAAAAAACGTCACAATAAAAGGTATGCCTGAAGTTATTTATTTTATTTGAATGTCATATATTGATCTATTTTATGTCATGTAGGTACTTAAACAAGTTTACCAATGACAATATTATTTTAAACCCAATTTGACATGAAGCATCATGTATCCCATGTGCTTGTATGCGAGCCTTCTGTTTCTTTTTACAGTCTGACAATACTGAGGTTCGTGCAACGATCCCTGCAGACATGACAATGTAGTTAGTTAGTGTTTAATTTATTATTTGTTTCAGTACAAAAAGATTTTCCTTTTTAAGTGGTTTCGTTGTAAACTTTGATCAAGAGGACAAACATTACAAGCTGTTGAAAATTATTGTATGAGCTGTAGTATAAAAGAAACAGTGGCACAAAATGTCTTGTCATCGTATCATTTTTAGCATTTAGCAGTTCACTCACATATTTCTCAACCTTAACCTAAGTCAGACACGAGTTGACTGGCATTTTTGCTAAACTAGACCTTATCGCACACAGCCGTAAGTCACACAGTAACCCTCAATCAGATCCAGCATGTTTGTCTTTAAAAAAAAAAACAAAATGAAAAATCTTAATTCAAATTAGGCTAAGAATCGGCACTTTTAAAAAGTAAAACAAAAATACAAAAGTCAGTCCGACAAAACGTCCCTTCACCTTCCTAGTGTTTTTACTGGGAAGAAGAAGTGGCGGAACAAACTCCCCAGCAACACATCTGTCTGATTTGTTTGAAGAACTTGAATTTATATAATGAAATGCTGACTAAATAGCAAACGTTGTCACTGTCACGTGTTGTTTGCTAGCACACTCCGAAAGACGAAGAAAAAAAAAATTTACATTGAAATCAAACTTTAACTTCTGCAGTCCTCTACCAGCGATGCCCCACGCTGAGGCTCATACCCCGCAGGGGGTGCTCTTAGCGTGTAGTCGCTTGGTTTTTAAGTTTTTTCACCCCGTTTGGAAATATTAATTTATTAAGTCATCTCACAAGATCACCTGGATGAGCAGTTCATATTCTTCTATAGCACAACTGCGAGATGCTTCTCAAAAACACACCCGCTCTGCTGCCACAGCTTCACTGGCACCTCGCTGCCCGCTGACTAAGTGTCCGTGGCCTTAAGTGGATCAAAACAACTCTAAAATTTAGTTAGAAAATTACAACATTCAAAAACACGTGTTCTCTAAACTAATCAACAATGTGTATCGCATGTTGGAGCTAATTTTGTGCAGTTTAAAAGGCGTGTAATTGCCATAGCGTTGCATGATAATGGGCCTATAGGAACTCAAGTCGTTAGCGTCTTAGCGTATTGTGATCTCACTTCGCTTGCCGGCACGACTTTAATTAACTGGTAAAGAAAATTTTCATTTAAGCCTGTGCAGGGAGTATTGTAGGTGAGTGTGATATTTGTAGTGACAAGACATGGTGGCTCACAACGATCAACTGTAATTGTGGGCAGATAAAAGAGACAGGTGAATTGTATTAGGTATTTGCTATATCTGGGGTAACAATTCCGGAGATGCAAAAAAAAAGTTGACCATTCAAATAGGTTTTAATAACATTATTTTGTGACCATCGATCAGATAACTTACATGAGATTGAAGATTAAGTATACTAACTTCAAAATAACTAAAAATTATAAACAACAAAATAAATTAATAAGCTTAAACTTAAGCATTTGCGATGTTGTCGCTGATCGTAGGCATATTACCTCATGCCCTCATATTGCCACGATTTTGCATCACAACTACTGCGAGACAAAAATCAGCTGTTGCATACATTTTAGTCGATTAGGTATTAAGGTGTCGTAGCAACAGCTGATTTTTTTTCACGATTTCCGGGTTGTTCCCATAATGAAAGTTGTTCATATTCATGGGTAGAACAGCCTGTGAAAATATTGCCCACGATTTCAAAAACACCCTGTTTAGTCACGAAGCAAGGATCAGCTGTATACGCAATCACAGCTGCGTCACTCTGAATAAAAAAAACTCCACACTGGGAATTTCTCTTGGATCGTGGGTGCGTTTATAAACAGTAAAACACACCTACATTAACAGCCAGACCTCTTGTATATCAGTACAGGAATCTAGCCTCTGAAATGCAGCACAGTAAACCAATCGCTCAAGCACTCCACAAACTGTTCTGTCGTCGTAGCAAAAAGTCGCCACGGGTGACAGCCCTTAGAATTTGTAGTAACTGCATACTTTGTAGTAGCTATAGTTCCACTTTTTAGGGTTAAACCCTAAAAATCCCCGGAGAGATGTCGACTTTAACTCGACTTTGCAATTAATTTGCTTAGATGGGAGTGTTATTATAACTTTAAATTGTTCACAAATTAGATTTTGGCTAACGTTGTAGATGTTGTTTAGAACGAGAATATAGTATAGCTGGTAGACTATTTTTCACGCGTACTTGCCATTCTAACACTGGTTTGCGCTCACCTGTTCGCAGAATGGTAGATGCTTACAATGAGACCTTTGAACAATATTGTTATCTTCGCATGTTCTCCTAGCAAGTTCCAAGATCTTATACTCAGGGAGCTCTTTGGATTTGATTTATGTACAGTATGTAAAATAATAGATTATAAGCATGTTAGCCAAGTAAGTTTAGTTTTCAATTTTGTTATGTATTAGTTATTGTTATTATCCTAACGTTTAATTATTTGTAAGTTATATTCCACAGCCAATCTGTGAACAGCGTTGTGGTCTACGATATTGTTCATATTATGTTTCGTGAATCTCTTTTTTTATACTACTTATATGCTGTAGCTGTTTGTTGTTCCGCTTGAATAAAATAAAATAGTACACGGCTAAAGTACCGACCGCTTTTTAACCAAAGAAAACGGAGGAGGTTCTCAATTCGACACGTATTCTTTTTTTATGTTTGACCACGCATGGCTTTGTTACATGGGCACATCAAGTTACCCCAATGTGTCAAATTTTCCTAATTGAATATGACCCTTATTATGTTTGAAATAAAGTTGAAAAACGATCAAAGAAATTTTCGTACATAAAGTATCGCCTTTTTTCTCATGGGAGAAGACCAGGCAGACACTGCAGAACACCAGCTGCTACGATTCCTACACACGTCTTTTACTTCGTTTACACATCTGGTCAAACATATACGCCCATCCAAGCTATCAGCAAGTTCTACGCATCTGACCTTTTCATAACATCACCAACAGACATTAAGTTCGCCTTTGTACAGTTTTTTATAAAGTTTGACTATTAATAAGGATAGTGTATGTCCTTAAAGGGGGCCCCTTCCGGTGTTTCCACATCAATCTGTCTAATTATTGCCTGTTGCTGCGGGCTTTTTTATCTTGCATTATATAAATTTTGCAATAATAGGTACCAACCTGTTACACAACAAGGAAAAGCCTCTTCTCATACAGACATGGCACGAATATTGATCATCACGCTTGCTCATGACAGTAAAGTTGTGATATCAATGTTTAGTAAGTTAATAGTGTGCAAAGCACTAGATATTATATTACTGTACTGTCTAAAGTTAATATACCTACTGTGTGTCATCAAACAATAAATAAAGTCAGCCTCAACGGTGTCTTAATGAACAAGTCTACAGAACATTACAATGACAAATTGGCGATTTCAGACTTTTATTAGGTACTTTAAGTCTAGGTTCCCTCATGATGATTTTCTTCACCGAAGTCAATAATTTAACAATAAGCTTGATAGGAATGTTTAAAACTCTCATTGTCACGCAAGAGCATTGAGTAGATGAAAGGGTTTTGTAGAAAAGACATCTAAAATCTCTCAGTGTTTCGACTATTTAATATTATAGGCCCAAGACGTAGGGTTTCCAGAAAAAGGAGTTATTATCCCCCTAAGATCTGTCGTTGTTATTTTTGGGGATACATGTTTATCAGCAGACGTAAATGGGGGACGTGTGTGTGTGATAAAAGATCCCCTTACCTTTGATTTTTTTATCCCCCTTTATTACCGTTTTATCTTTATTAGTAGCTAAGTCTCTGTAGCTCAGCCAGTCGTCATCTTTTAATTTTGAAAGGAGATTAAGAATTTTGTGTTTTCATTGTGAAACACAGACATAGCTAGTGAGTTCCACTCTTTTAGGATTAGCTTGAATAGGCTTGTTGATAAAATTTTAGTTGTTTGTCCCTTATCTAGATTACTAAAAAATATTCGAAACATATTTTTACTTTTTTCACGTAAAAAAATGTTGCATGACGCCACTATCCCGTACCCCTCCGTCCCATTTATACTTACTGAATAATCACGTCACAAGCCCCGTCTCCTTAATTGTAATGTGCTAAATCTAAATAGTTTTCCATCAATTTGAAAAAGCAAAAAAATACTTTTGTATTATCTATACAGGGTGTAACGGAAAGGGTATATACATACGAAGGGCACGGATTCTCTTGGTGATAAGAAACGACATGGCAACGTTTTTATACATATACACACATAATTGTAAAGTTGAGCCCCCCCGCGCCGTCGCGCCTTCGGCGGTTAGGCAGAGCCCGATAGGTCTGTACTAGGCACGCAGAACTCGTGATAGATATACTTGAACCTTGCCGGACAGGATTATGACCCTCATAGTGCGGTGACACGTTTGTCATGATTTTGCATTTAATAAACTGTCGATATTACATAACATCGTGGAGTTTCAAAGTTATTAGTTGGGAGCTGAAATTTTGAGGAAAGACTCGTTATTAAATACTCTATTCACCCTGTTTGTATGTATATACCCTTTCCGTTACACCCTGTATATATAAAATTTTTATGTTAGTTTGTGTACGCTTCAAAAACTCAGACAGTTCTGCACCGATCGAGCTGATATTTTAGCGGGAGGAGGGAAGTGGGAGAGGGGGAGGGGAAGGGGGAGGTGAGGGGAGAGGGGAAGGGGGAGGAGCAGGGGCGGGAGGGGGAGGGAGGGGCGTGGGAGGTGTGGGGAGAGGGAGGGAGGGGGGTGATGGAGAGGAGAGGGATGGGGAAGGGGAGGGAGAGGGAGGGGGAGAGGAGAGGAGTTAATAAAAAATGCTCTGCAATAGCTTTACCGTGGCAGTCTCCGAGTGCCACACGTTATTTTCTCTTTTTTTTTTTAGCCATTCAATCACAATGTGCCACAGCGAAGCGTGGTAGGGACAGCTAGTTTTTTTTTTATAATTTTACTGATGGACAAAATATAATTTTGATATTCATACACCGTTCACGTGCCTATTGCTGAAATACTCGTAGCTATATGATGGTCTTTTAGCAAAAGTGTGATAACGGTTAAAAACAAATGAAATACACAAAACCATCAGTGATAAAGAACTAATCTATTACCAAGTCAAACAATTATATCTCAAAAATCAAACACAAAACGTGTACGCCAAAATGTAATTCCATTCAAGTAAATTCGTATGCAAGCGAGTAAGTAAACACGTTGGAGTTCATTATCTAGGAAGAGCTCATTACGGTCGCTATTGAAAGCTTCTCGGCTAATTATATGCAACTATGTTCTACTGCACATTCTTGTTTGTGGAATATACGGGTTACGAGGGCAGCAAGCAATCATATTTTACCTACTAAACTTCATGTATTATCTTAAAATAATTCTTACCCAACACTAAAGATTGCTTCTGTAGTGCTATTCTTTAATAACCAGCCCGTGAAAATATTATATGCCGGACAAAATGGAGGCAGATTCAGCTATCATTCCCTATAAAGCTAGGCATTGACAGGTTCTCTTCACTCAAGACGGGATGACTTTTACTGAATCGACCGGCTGTATAGTTGGTGTGTTTATGAACTTTTTAACTCACATGCACAAGTAGCCAGACCTAGAGTATAACTACCTGTAGGAAATACAAATTATGGAATTAGTATTGGAGCTAGGTTGTTTTTGGAATTGGATAAAAAATATGACAATTTCTGTGTAGGTTTCCAAACGTCTATAATATGAATTGATACCCTTAGATCGTTCTGGACTGTCACATGAGTTTTCTAGAAGTGTCCCAAAAGAAAGTAAAGATAATCGTTTAGTTTAGCATTTAGGCTATCGGTCAAATCGAATCAACAATCTCATCCAGTTGCATGTAAAGAAGATGTTTTCTGTAAAAACCGACGTATCTGTAACGAAGATGTATATGTAAAAAAGATGTATCTTTAAAAAAGTTGTAAATGTAAAAATGATGTATCTGTGCGAGATACACACACACAACAACACACACTCATATATATTGCAGTATTAGTTCTTGTTTACTAAAAAATAAAAAGATAAAAAAAAGATAAAAAAAAAAGAAAAAAAAAGAAAAAGAAAAAAAAAAAGATAAAAAGAACGAAAAAGAAAAAACAAATAAGATAATAAGATTTTAGAAATAAGTTATTGCTGCATTAGCCCTCTTCCTCTCTTCTAAGTTTTTGCTGTGCCCGACAGGGTCCATAATGATTCTGTATCTTTATATTCTTAAGAACATTAATGTTCATTGTGGAACGCAATAAATATTGAGTATTGAGATGTTTATGTCTTGGATATTATTAATTGTCGGTTAAAGGCAACTAGCAGACAAGCTCGATACATAAATCACTTCTAAACAAAATCCAATATATTATGGTCTCAAAAATTGAGTCACTGGATTCGTAAATGGCAGCAATATCCAGTTCAGTTCAAGACCAAGCTATGCATGAATGCGCTTCTGGCAAACAAATAAACTGCGGAACAAAAGTAACTTCTTCGTACAAATCCAGCTTAACAAGGAACAGTCGGCACCTATTGACTAAAATTTGCTCTCCTTACATTCCAACAGTGTGTTCCATACAGGAGGGCTCTGGTACTAATACTAATCCGAGCATGTTCATGGATGCAGTCTTAATTACCGTGTAATGAGGCCCCGTGTCTTTAGCGACAGCATATTGTACAAGAAACACTTAGAATGCTTTTGATGAGACTATTATTAAGAAGCTTGATAATGGTTTAGTGGAGTTTTGAGTGAGACTTTGTTGCTGTGTTTCCGTTTTAGTAATTATGGGAAGCTAAAATGGTTGGTCAGACAATCAGCGGGCCAAACGCACGACCCAATGAGTTCCCTTACATGGCAAACGCCATCATGGTAGGCCTAGGCGAAGATGGCGAGACCAGCTGGACTCCTACTATAAAGACTGGTTCCAAAAAGCCCTCGACAGAGAGAATTGAAAAGAAAGTAGGCCTTTGCTCTGCCGTATGAAAATATAGGCTTGTAATAATAATAGTCTTCAAGGCTAGAGTGAATAGGCTCTTAAAAAACAACTGCGCTTCACCATCAACAATCGCTTTTCTGCTTAAAATCAGGCGGGATCCCAGTCAAGCATTACTTTTTATCTTAAACAGTTTTTGAACTAGGTGAAGTAACACAAATATTCTGTATGCTTGAGTACGAATGTGAATGTAGTACGACTATAATATTATAACACTTTAGTAATAATTTTTTGCCTCGCCGCATCGTTTAGTGGAAAATGTTCGCTCATTACATGTAATTAAGTTGTTAGGGATACAGTATGCTTGTTTATTTTCATGTACAGGATGCTGTTAACGTTTATTGCCATGTATGGGTGGGACTTATTTATATTTTGCGCTCATTTCGATGGGTCCTTAGTATACTTTTGTAAAAATAATTTAATGAGAGAGTGGTTTGTTTAAAGGTAAGGTAAGGTTTGTTGTTTTGATTTGATCATTATATATGACCAGTTTTAAAATATTATAATTAAATATCATAGGAAAAACGCGGATGAATTTTTAATAATTTTAACTTACGAATTTTTAGATTTATTTGACACTACTATTATGTTTATATTAATTATGGTTTGCTAAACAATTACAACAATACATTTACGAAGGCATCCTGTGTAAAAAAGTCACTTAAAGGAATACCTTTAAGTGACTTTTTTACACAGGATGCCTGTAATGCAAATGCTGTACCTACCTAATGTAATAACATTAGGTAGGTACAGCATTTGCATTAGGTCTTATTAAATAACAATTAATGATTATAATTATATTTAAAATTCATCAGTCATTAAAATATAAAATTTAAAATAAAAACTAATATACTAACTAAGAATATACTAAAATAACATTATTTTATTACATTACAAAGATTAAATTACATTTTTAAAACATTATTCAATCCGATTATAAAATTAAAAAATTATTAAATTACATTATAATAATGTTATGATAATGTAATTTAATAGTATTTTAATTTGTCAAATTTGTGTGTGTTTACACACAAAATAAACAACTGCTGCGCTGACAAAATAAAGTATTACTAACATATTCGTATTCTTTACTCACTTTAAATTTCAACAAATTAACTATGAAGTCAAAAAAAGATTGTGAACACAGAATTTTTTGCCATAATGAGCGCCTTAAGTGCTCTCCCACAATAGATCCAACTAAACTACCAACTTAAGACGAATTAGGTACGTAATGCATTCTGAGTTTTCTTGTTAACCTGCCCAACTAAGCTAATTTAAGTTACGGTTAAAGTGGATTTATCACAATGGCTATACATACCGAGGATTATACGGTAATAGAAAATGTTGCAGTTACCTCATTGGTTGGTTATCTTCGTCTTTGCTTGTAGTTAATAACTAACCTGCAAGTCTAGCCATCAGGCCTAGCCATATTTCAAATTCTATTTCAATTATCGTAATCGATAAGGGGACCATAGAAATAAAATGGCGTATATGGAATCAGCTGTTTGTCAACTGTCAAGTGTATTTTATTTTCAGCCATATTACAAATTCTACTCGTTAACACTTGACAGTTGACAAACAGCTGATTCCATATACGCCATTTTCTATTGTCGCCTTATCAATTACGATAATAGAAATTGAATTTGTATTATGGCTAGGCCTGATGGCCAGACTTGCAGGTTAGTTATTAACTACAAGCAAAGACGAAGATAACCAACCAATGAGGTAACTTGTCACTGTTTCAGTTGTCATGTCACTTATGGGCTTCTGACTTCTCTTCACATCCCGTCGAGAAATATCTCTTAGGCATGCCATCCTCACGTTTTCTCACATGTTTTCCTTCACCGTTTTTGAAGCAAGTGATAATAATTATAATTAAACAAATATTCACATCACTCCAAAACCTATGTTTTGACTTGGAACTTGACAGTCCCTCGGTCACACCACTAGGCTTATTAGTTTATAGGTTTCTTAATATTAACAATGCCTCATTTTAGTATATTTTTTGTCACTATCATATAAGGACCATGATTAGCAATGCCAATACATTAAATCGACTATTCTACATGAAATCGATACCATCCAGTATCCATCGTGTGTTATTTCTATTCGAAAATCATATAAATATCATTTTGAAACAATAACTACATACTTCAAACATGTGGAAATGATTTGAAAAGTTATATTTTATAGGATGCATTGATTAGGACTTGAAAATCGGTTTAGTTGTTGATTTTGCAAGTCACTATAGAATTGTATTATATGATGCTTCTGTGGTGACTCTACAGTGAAGAAGGCTGGTAGTACATAATAATAGTAGTAATTAAATAATATTAGTAGTAATCAAAGAGATTTAAAATGCCATGTCTCGTACCCATGTCTCACTGGAGTGGAAGCGGAGCGTAGCTCGCGTAGGTACTAAAAAAACTCTGTATCCACTAGGACAAAAGTATGTTCGTGATGTCCCGTTTAGAGTAAGTATTCAATGTCTTTGGGGTAGTAGTATTATATTTGATTAAATTGACATGTTTGTCAAAATAAGATCAAACGTTTGAGCACATCCTATACACACATAATATAAAATAGACATACGAATGAAGACTGTTAAACTCATTACCATAGTTATTTTCCGACGGTATAAAAAGGTCTCCTTGCGTCTTACTTTAAGCTAAACACACCTACATCTTCCAAGTCCCACTTTTCGGTTTTATTTTCCATCTCAAGCTCACATTTACCTAATTTCGGGAGGGATGCTGTAATGATACCTCATATAAATGCAAATGCAAGGTAAGCTTCTAACCTTTTGGTAAAACTTGTCAAATTACTGACAAACTTCCTTCAAGACGTTGAAACTTGGGCGTTCGTCGCTAGCTAAGACGCCTATGATACTGTCGTTTCACAGTTATACCGCTTAAAATAAAATGTTATGTCTCATGTTTAATGTAATTGGTTAATTAAAAAATCTTGGTGTTATTCTGGTCTTGTGTTTGGGTATTTTAATTTTGTAATATAATAATCTATTACTACTAATCTATACTAATATTTTAAGCGAAAAAGAAACTATGTCTGCCGGTTTGTTTGCCGGATTTTCACTATTAAACATCTGAACGGATCGTAATGAAATTTGGCGTGGAGATAGATCATTTCCAGAAGATGGACATATTATTATGTAGCTATTTTTTTCTCTCGAATTGATATCTCTAATAATAATAGCGCCATGATAGGAGACAATTTTTTCTCAACAGGCCTAGTCATATTACAAATTCTATTTCTATTATCGTAATCGATAACGCGACAATATAAAGCAAATGGCGTTTATGGAATCAGCTGTTTGTCAACTGTCAAGTGTATTCTATTTTCAGCCATATTACAAATTCTACTCGTTAACACTTGACAGTTGACAAACAGCTGATTCCATATACGCCATTTTCTTTCTATTGTCGCAATAGAATAGAACTAGAATTTGTAATATAACTAGGCCTGCAGTTTATTAATAAATGACAATTTGACAATTGATAAGTCTTTCTAAAACGAAGGAGGTAATACAACTTAAATCAATTAATTCTAAAGCAGAACGTAATTTGTCGGGGCAGCTAGTCTATATTACGTATACTAATATTTTTTGTACGCCTCTTGGCATAATATAGCGCCCTATGAACTGTGATTTAAGAACTGTATTTACTTGCACTGACTGATCTGGTCCCCTCATTCTGTGTGGTTCTTTCCTCAAAAGACCATCTCAGACACTAATCTGCATGGATCTTACATGATTTGACTAAGACAATGCCTCGACTTTAAAAGAGACTATGACCTCTGAGTTTCTTTCGGTGTTTCTTCTCAGAGTAGTCAAATAGTGAAATACCGATCTCATTTACTAAAAAAGGCGACGTGTAAAAGTGTTTGAAAAACCTATTTACAAAAATAAATATCATTTATCATTTACTATCTATATTATTAGATAAAATGATTATTGATTATTATTAGTTGCATGGGATGATCTCTGGATCTGCAGAACCGATTTTGAAAATTCTTTTACTTATAAAAAACCACATTGTTTATGAGTATCATAACTTATATTTTATTTTCAAAACTAAAAGGGGGTGAAGAGAATGTTAAAAAAGAAAAGATGATAAATAAAAGGAAAGATTTGATTTTTGTTTGTTTGTAAGAATTTAATTTAAAAACTACATAACCGTTCTTAAAAATTCTTTCGCCACTGAAAAGCTGTATTATCACCGCGTAGCTAATGCTATAAAAAATAAAAGAAAAGTAAAAGAATTGAGAAGAAATATTTAAGAATCGTAGAAGATGGCTCTGCACTTTCTGCCTACCCCCATGGGGAAAAGGCGTGAATTTATGTTTGAATGTATGTATTAGTACCTCCTTAACAGACAGTCCATTCAGTAGAAGCCACCCAGTCAAAACTACAGTGAAGTAAACTGTCAATGCCATGCAGGGTATTTATTTTAATCTATCACTAACCAAATGTTTACAAGGTCTGCTATCCACCTATTTGTTTAGTACAAACGTTATCAACAGCTATAGTTGATTTATTATTTTGTGATTTTGGAGTTGGACCAATAGTGAAAATTGTTCATATTCATAGGTCAGATATGAATATGAACACAATAAACATTTGGTTAGTAATAAAAATATCCGGAATTTTAAATTTCAAAGGATATTAATCGGCAGTTAAGACATTTTTTAAGTGAATTTATGACATTGACTAGAGAAGGTGATGACATTCTAAGAATTAATTTGGAATTTATGACATTTTATGATCATTATTTGTATTCATTGTAATTCGTGACATTGTAGGTATATGATATTTTAATCATCTTATTTGATTATATAATTTTTGCATGTCTTATTTGGTGCACCACAGTGGACTATGCATTGAATTGACATCTGGAAATGTACCTATTACTATATACTGTGTTGCGCAATAATTATAAAATCTATAAGTGGGTTGTTGAGTTTAGGGAGTCGTTACATGTTAAATACTGACGTTCTACTGCATCCGATGGACATTAAACCAATATCAACACAGGAATAGGTCAGATCTGTTTATGATAATGGTTGTTTCCTATATGTATAATTATTATGATATACTATCCATCATATTCTCATCCATCATTTCAATAAAACAGACAGTGATTGTCAGAATGAAAACAATAAAAACTCTTTTTTATAATTTAAATATTTTATAAAGTTCCTGTACTACTGTTTTGACTTGAGGGACAATGATAGTCAATTGTTTATTTCTAATTGAGATAGGTTTATGACTCCCATCAACTGTATGTAGTGCTATATATAGATGGAAATTTATCGCTTCTTCACCATAACTAGTCGTAGTTTCATTAACGTGTGCACGTATAACAAAACGGACATGAAGTTATTGTTTGTTTTGTATATGCTTTCTTTGTGTGTTTTATTGAAGTCACAAGATAGTGGAGTAGAACGAAGATGGCTGAAAATATTGCGGGATGGAGGCAAACGTAAATATTCATAAAAAAAATCTTATCTCTATTAGTTACACTAGCGTTTCACATAATTTTAAACATTATTTTATTTTTAGTAAAAGCTTTACGTAAAAGTAAAGATAGATACAAAAATGTATTCAATGTCTGAAGGTATTTTTAACAAATCTTTTGTTCCATAGTGTAATACAGAGACTGAACAACACAAGTTCAATACAGTTAAACAGAAAGATTTTTTCGAAAATCGTTTACAAAAAACTATACCTACTCACTGAAATATTGCTCTATTTTTATTACAGCTGCATCACCTATTCTTGACGCTACAGTTGTCAATACTGCAAAAGGGGAAAAAATTGAAATTTCGATTTCAACTCCGAAAACATCAATACCGTTAACATACGAAGGACGACCATTCTTAAAACAGATTTCCAAGAAATCAACAGACAAAGGGACAACATACACCATAGAAACACACTTCGCAACAATATTTATGTTTCCAATCAACAACGAAACCACAATCATGAATCGAGTACAAAACGAAACTGCAGATTCAAGATTAACATACAACGAAACAACATACACCAATACAACGCACAACCAAACAACAAATAAAATACCAACATTCAAGGAAAAAACTTACCAACCAAAACAAAATAAAACCACACACAAAAGATCTACACACAGCAAAACAACTTACACTCAACCAAAACAAAACGAAACAACAATCACAAGAACAACGCATAAAGAAACAACTAACACTCGAACAAAGCATGGCAAAACCACATACAAAAGATCTAACGAAAGAACACTACCAACTAACAACAAAGCAACGTACACCCAACGGAAACAAAACGAAACTACAAACGCAGGAACAACACAAGACGAAACAAACGAAGCCACATGTAAACCAACACGTACTAGAATAGTACACACAATGCCAGCAGATATCGGAATACCACAAAGAGTGCGAACACATAAAGAAGAATTAATCCTATCGGCACTCAACAGATATCGCTTCAACGCCCAAGATACCAACTCGCCAAGATACAAGAAACGGCCAATCCAGAGACCTTCATACTTCATACACAATAGACCAACAGGTCAAAATTTGTAATGATCAAGAGGTAGACATTAATTATGTACCCACTGGTTGGCATCAAGTAGTCGGACGGCACTTTGCGCATATCTTGGTCGATGCTCATTCGATTTATATGTACTTGTAAGTAGATCTATCTGATTGGTGCGAGAGCTGACTGTGACCACATAGTACTCTATACTCCATCCGAGTAGGTAGTTAACCAAAGGTTAACAATCTTGACAAGTTTTTTTACATAAACGCTTATTAATTAAATACAACTACTGTTTAAACAAATTGTTTAATTGATCATGTAATCGTTTTTGTTGTATCTAAATTTGTTTTCAGCTGCATTTTATTTTTAAACTGTGTTATTAACTAAAAATACATGTCAAAATTGTTTACGTTTTGTTAACTACCTAATCTGATGGAGTATAGCTAGGTCCTGCATCAAAACACAATTGCTTATGATACAAATTTATTTTATTGTTATTACAACACTGACTTATTTTCCTTCAATATGTTTACGTAATAATAATATTGTTTTAAAATAAAGGCTTGTAATATTGCAACGAGCTGAGTACCTAATTGACAAGATTTAGTGACTTGCCAAAAAAATATTGTTTTTATCGATTGAGGCAATTTTTCATCATTTAAATTGAATAACTAAAAAAAAAACAATTTTGTACTTAATCAAAAAGTGTAATCAACTCATTTCAAGCGAAACAAATCGCTTTAAAGAACTATTTAATCAAAAACTTTTTAAGTTGTCCACTTTGCTGCTCGGGGAACAAATTCTGATTAATTATTTAAGTATTATTAACACAACTTTGAAACGAACAACTATAGTAAGCATTAAGCAGAAACAAAGTAGGTATAATAATAGAGAGTTAAAGTAGGTACAAAGCTTGTCCAAATTCTAGTAAATGAGGTGCATCTTGTTGTGGCGTTAGGTTAATCACCCACCATAAGATAGCTAAAATATCTTTGAGTAATGATAATAAAAGCAAAATACCTGAGTAAAAAAATAATTAATTACATAGTATTTCATAAAATGATATCCTATTTAGTAATGTAAATATTATTTATTTATGATGTTTATTGATCATTGTTACTCATCCGTCACTTGTCTTATAGGTTCATTTGAAAATCAGCGTCAGGCAGGATCTCAGCATTTGTCTGGCATAACTGGTGAAATGAACCTTTTGACGCAGCCGTGAGACATGCCATTGTTGTTTCTTTTTTTTGTTTTATTGTGTGTTTTGCTGTTCGTGTATCCAGCTGTTGCCAATAAATGTAATTTCTTTCTTTTTTTCTTTCTAATGAATGAGTAGGGAAGGTTACAAAAGTAAAGAACGTCCAAGAAAACGATGAATGGATTATGCGAAAGATTGTATGGCTAGGAAGGAGGTGACTATTGAGATGATTTATGGATGTAGAAGGTATTTTGCGTTAACACCATATAATTGGGATAAGGGAAGGAGGGTTAATATCCTAGTAAGTAATAAATAGGCTGTAGTAATCCAGACTGTCCATTCTATAGCGTATAGCGAAAACATAAATGAAGTGAGCGTGAAGTGAACTGTACAAACCTGAACCTGATACGAATGGATTGACAGCTAGGGAATAGGCAGTCGCTCCATGTAAAACACTGGTTTGCTGTTCAGCTTCATTCGATTAGACTACAAGGTGATGCCAAAATAGTAGCCAGAAGGCTTGGCAGATGACGATAACAAGTTCATTTGAACATCAGACAGTCACGATGTTAGTTAGTGTAATAGCAGAACTTTTTATTTTATTTTTGTTATAATTTGTATTTTATAAAAAAAATCTTATTATTTATTGTAATGTATTGAAATTGGTAATTGTATTATTAATTCTTATTTTATTTATTGATCGGAATTTTATTTATGGGCATAAATGTGAACGTTTCTTTAAAGACTTAGGAAGTTTTAATTTTATCGTATGATTAATGTAAGTAGTTGTAATACATAATAGTATGACGTCAACGTCGTATTGGGTGTGAACCTGTTTCCTAACCTGGTGTAAGACTTATTTAATAATTAAACAATAATAATAACAATGATGACATTAACTCTGTCACGCGAGAAATAAATAAAAAATAAATGTTCCACAACTTTATCACACAACGCCATCTAGTCCCAAGCTAAGCTAAGAGCTTGTGTTATGGGTACTAAACAGCTGATAAACATACTTATATATTTCTAAATATATACATATTATAGATAAATTACACCCAGACACAGAACAAATGATCGTGCTCATCACACAAACATTTGTCCTGGGTGGGAATCGAACCCACAACCTCCGGCATAGCAGTCAGGGTCACTAACTACTAGACAAACAGGCCAGTATTAGTAGGCCAGTAGTAGTAGTAGTAATATGAAGTAGATATACAGATAAACATATTTCTCGCGTTCATTGTTCGTAGACACATAATCGAGAAAATGGCTGGGTAGGTGATGATGATGATATGGAAGGATAAAGACATGGATCATGTTCATAGCTTAGATATCACTGTCTATGTCAATGGGCAGCAGTCCTAACACCGCAACTAATGTCAGTTTGAAGTTCTTGCAGTAACACAAACACGGCACCGGTGACAAAGCACGCTATCTCTAAATGTACGTGTATCGTTGTAAGTTTCCTCATCTCGTAACAGAAACACTATAGTTTGTTTAACATAGCAACTTAATATAACATCACGCCTTTAGTCCGTAAGGGCTAGGCAGAGTTAAATGATAAATGATATTTATTTTTGTAAATAGGTTTTTACAAACACTTTTACACGTCACCTTTTTTTAGTAAATGGGATCGGTATTTCACTATTTGACTACTCTGAGAAGAAACACCGAAAGAAACTCAGAGGTCATAGTCTCTTTTAAAGCCCAGACATTATCTTGGTCAAATCATGTAAGATCTCTTCATGTAAGGTCTTTTGAGGAAAGAACCACACAGAATGAGGGGACCAGATCAGTCAGTGCAAGCATTTGTCAGTAATCGTGAGCTCAACTCGGAACTTGAGGAGCTCCACGTGCCGACGAACAATACCAAAGAAAGAGCATTTGGGTTCTTATTAGCGTGTCGATGGAAAACATAAGCACTTAAAATAGATATTGCATTTGCCGTCGTGGTAATAGGATAACCGTGTAGCCACATACAAACTAACGAATGACGTCCAAAATCGTGATGTTAAAGTTATCCCCGCGACTGAACCTTTACATGTTCGCAACAACAACAGTCAGGCAGTACCTAGTAGCCCATCAGACTCCATACTCGTATGGTTGGAGGATCCTCCCTTTTCTATGGAGGATGTGAAACTTTGACCTTGTTCCTCAAACCTATAAAAGTCAATTGAAAGAAGGCGTCAATTGTCCAGAGTGCGCCGGAGCTAACAGAACTGCAAAGGTCGGTGATTACGTCTCTCTCTGGGAGGCTCTTGTCGTGCTAACCAGAGGTGTTCTTGCAGAACACCCACGTTTCTTCAGTAATGTTTAAACCCCACATAATAGTTAACGAGCCGATTGCAAATTACTGGGCACAAATCTAGAATTTGGGTTGCTACTGAGATACACCTGATGGAAAAACCGAAAAACAATTTTCTTGTCTCTCTCGCTATGACAATTAGAACTTAATATTACTTTGTTAAGTTATTTTTGTTCATTTGTCTCTACTCTGTGGCAGATGACACATTTTCTTTATTTTATTTTTCCAGAAAAGTAACAACAGGATTTACTTCTTATCAATACACGGTACATAATAAATAAAACAATACATTAAACAGTACACGGTACTGCTAAACAAGTTACTTATATTATTAAAGCAACAAGGGATGTAAGCTCAATTACTAATTCCGAGTTTTAATTACATAATCTAATGATACCATCTGTTTTGTATGAAGCCGCGGGCGACTCAAGAAACCTTTTAATAGTATGTAGTGGGTACCTAAATTTACACACCCTGTCGTTGCCAAAATTATAACTTTACATTCTAATACGAAGGTAAAATTGAGGAATTAAACTAACAATTTATACCATTAATAAATTATTATTCGATGGTAATATTATTTAGAAATATATAAGTATGATTATCAGCTGTTTAGTGCCCATTACACAAGCTCTTAAGCTTAACTTGGAACTAAATGGCGTTGTGTGGAAAGTTATTTATTTATTTATCGACGACTACTGATGACATCCAAATATATAGCACGTGAAACATTCTAATAGACGGGCAGACTATCAGAGAAAAGCAGGAAATCAGAGAAAGAACATTAAATTATAAGTGTTTAATCTATCTATATCTATATATTATTATTATCTATATATATTATATACTTATAATAAATCTGTAGAAGTAAAATTTCTGTACATTGAAAATATTTAAAAAATAAATAGCGGGGGGTGTTACTAGACCGACACCGAACCCAAAAATATGATTAAAAAAATTTTTGTCTGTCTGTCTGTCTGTCTGTATGTTCAGGTATCACGCAAAAACTACCGGTTCGATTACGCTGAAACTTGATGTACTTATTCTTTAATATCCTGGGCACAACACTGGGTACTTTTTATTCCGGAAAAGTATATACAATAAAAAACAAACTTAATTTTGCGGTTCGATCCCTAACCCCAACTACTGCACCAACCGCAAATAATAAGTTTGTCGAAGGTTACGTCACCCGCAGCGGCTTAGATACTATAATATTAAGAAGATTATAATATTATTTATTATTATCTTAAGATACAATATAGTTCGCCATAAAATTCAATGGACTATCACACACTACTAAGATAATAAAAATAATATACTTATAATAAAACTGTACAGAAGTCAATTCTGTACATTGAATATAATAATATATTCAAAATTAATATTGGGGGATGATTGGTGATCGATACTGTTGCCAAAAATGCAATCAGTAAATGTTTTGTCTGTCTGTCTGTCTGTATGTGCACGCATAGTTCAAAACTATTATAGGGATGTTTACCAAACTTGGTACGGTTGTAATTAAGGGCAGGTTGATCTTAGTCTCAGTTGTTTTGTTGACCATGTGGTCAGTTGTACGGCGCTCTTTCCCAGGTCAGTAGTTCCAGAAATCTTTATGCATACATACCGGAAGGATCAACGTTGAGAGTAGTCTATCCGGAAGTATTATGCTAAAATTATTACGTTTATATATCAACGAACAGCCCAAACCTCTGGTATTACAGACATGAAACTTGAAGCGGTGTTCATAGTGAAGAGTAAGTATCCACTAAAAAACGATTTTTGAAAATTCAACCCTTGAAGGGAAAACATAGGGGCGGAAGTTCGAAATCCACGCGGGCGAAGCCGCGGGCAAAAGCTAGTTTAGAAATAAAATGAACATTTATAACTGCTAAACCTTTATTTGTAGTGTAGTGTGTGTAGTGTTGTCTGTGTAGTGTGTGTGTGTGTGTGTAGTGTGTGAGCCTGTTGTTGGTTTTGTTTCCAAATGTTTGTGGTTCTCACGGATACTAAAATAAAGGTCTTAAAATCAATAGCATGATTCTTAAGACCTTTATTTTAGTATCCTTGAGAACCTGTAATTGGCTAAATGTATCTTAATAAATTGGATTTTATACCCTTTATGACGTGTAGCTGCTGGTTTTTCATAAAACAACAAACAAATAAAGCTTTCGTATCGGCATTTGGCTACGGACCCCTTAAACTTGTGGGCACGAAAAAAAAAAACAATCCTCCAGAAACAATATTATTGAAAAGAATGAATTTAAAACACGACCCGTTTCTGTCTCTTTTATTTTCCAACTATTAAGCACACAGGGGACTATATTCTTTCACATTCAACAAAACCGTACTTATCGATTTCTTGGAATTCTTTTACTTAAGTATTCTCCTTACGGACTATTTTCATTAGTATTGAATATAGACCATTGCTTTTAATACCAAGAGAATTGGAAAACACAGAAATAGTTCTGAAACTTCGTTCTGCAGGGATATGAAACACTTATTACTTGTAGTTTTTTAAACTTTTATTTGGGATTAAAACTATTTTGTTTTGAATGTCGATGGTTAGGTAAAAAAAAAAAAAATATTATCTGGAATGATATCTATTTTCCAGATCGTCTATGAAACAAATTCAAACTTCTACTTCTTTACGTATAGTTAGAGAGTGCCTGACCTGATTTCAGAGTTTTTACACTGATCATGGGCCATGGAGAAATATCTTTCAAGCAGTCGATTTTTTCAAAATGTTTTCCTACACCGCTTCTTGCTTCAAGTTAGCAAGTGAAAATTATACAAAACGCAAATAAATCTGAAAACTCAAAGGTACCTTAGGGTGTTTTTACACGGTGCATGTAGCTTGCGCATATTGAGGCACTTGCGCAGGTTGTATGCACCGTAAACAATACCATTTAAAAACATTTGGGGGATAGCGCGCGGTTTAGTTGCGCGGGTCACTTTGCTCATGTATCTCTTGACCACTAGCAAATAACTAGTGCGTACTACTTGCGCAAGTAGCCCAGGTCTTTATTTGCTGCAGTTATTTGCATTATGTATAGTACAAGCAAGTAACTTGAACAAAAAAGCTTGCGCATATTACTCACACGTGTAACCCGCATCTTTACCAGCCATCTGTTCCAGCTTCATGCATCGTGTAGTAGGTTTGAACCCCTTAGGTTTGGACATGACTTGACAGTCAGCCGGCTGTACCACTATCTATCATTGCTTAAAGTCTGACTTCTGTTCAGTGTCGCACATATAAGAACTCCAAAAGTCTGACTATCGGTTTAACCAAGGGAGTATCATGTTACCCAGTCATTGGATTCCGAAGGTCGGATAGGCAGCCACTCCGTGTAAAACACTGGTATTCAGCTGCATTTGGTTAGACTGGGAGCTGACCCCAAGTACCAGTTGTGAAAAGACTTAGAGCTCTTACACACGAACACGGCAGCAGTTGCTTCTGCTGTCGTCACGAGTCGGAAGCAGCCCAAATGACTCCTATTCGGAGAGAACTGATGATGGCTGCCGCTGATTTTTGAAGTAGGAATGTCAAGAAGGACGCGTCAACGGCTGCTGCCGAGGCTTGTTGACGGCTGCAGTTATCTCTGCTGTTGACAATATGCCTGTCGTGTGTAATAGCTCTACAGCAACTCCACGTCAAAGCGCGTATTTTGCGTATGAGCCGCATAATCTACTACGCGGGCCCAGTGCGAATTCGTAGATGTCACATGTCTTCGAATTTGTGGTTCTAGGACATGCCGGTTTCCTCACGATGTTTTCCTTTACCGTTTTTGATAGCAGTGGTGTTGAAATAAATTACACAAAGTAATGTTCCTACCTGGGTTCAAGCTCACGACTTAGGCCTCATTTACGGAGACGCGGGGCGTCGCGCGTTGCTTTGAGCGGCGCGGCCCGCACTGAATTCAAATATATGGCGTTGTATGAGTGCGTTTACGGAGAAGCGATTTTAAACGCGTTTGTTTGAATTAGGGCGTTTTTTGCGGCCGAGCCCGCGGATGGCACCGACGCGTCCCACGCGGCGTTTATCGCGGCGGCGCACGGCAATTCTCGATGAAGCTATGTCCGAGACGGAAGCTTCGCTACACGCTAGAGGATACGCCGCGGGCGCCGCGGCGGGCACCACCACGCTTCCCGTCTCGCTTCTCTATGAACATGGTCGTATATTGCCATAAGTTTGTGTTTACGCGTGCGATGATGCGTGCCGCTTCACGCGCCGCCCCACCGTAAACAGAAAAAACGTCCGACGCGCCGCGAGACGCCACGCCACACGCGACGCGAGACGCCCCGCGTCTCCGTAAATGAGGCCTTACTGTTTGTAAGTCGCGGCCGCCACCACTGGGCCACCGCTACTCTCAAATAATAATTATAATAGTAATAGCTCTAAGACAGATATTTAATAAAAATATTCTTTTACAAATATCATCATCCATTAGTACCTACCACAGTAGCCGTCTAAACTTTAGATCATAACACTACAATTAAATGAAAACAACCTCTAAGCACAAAACTCCACTGTAATTTGTTCACTAAGTAAAAAATACCTCGGTTTTCGTGAAAAATCTTTTGTCTTGAAACAAAGAAGCTTAATAAACATTAACAAGACCATTCAGAACCGAAAAATTGGGTACGACGTTAATTTTTGTTTCGTAAAATGTATTTTAAAAGGATTGTCCGCGGTCCGTTGTATTATTTCGAATGTATTCGAAATCACAATGGCCGTTAAAGTTTGTTTTAATTGTTAAAAGTGCTGGTAAGTATTTAAATTCGATGTAATTAGCATGTGATTCAATTAGCGGTTTAACGGATTTGTTTCATGCAATTCTGATACGTGACGCATTTGAGTAACATTAATTAAAAAAACCCCGCATACATCGTTGGACTGGCACAACTTGACTGCTGCGGTCTTCCCGTCCAATTATTATTTAGGTAAAATGAAATGAAATGAAATGATATTTATTTCTCTAAGGCGCTGTCTCCACGAGCGAGAGAATCGCGACGAGTCCGCCCTTATATCGTCGGATAATCTCCACGAACGAGCGATAATTCCGCCGCGTATCGTTGCAACTCGTAGCGGAATCGCCGCGCATCCGCGACGACTCGTTACGGAATCGTCGCACTTCCGTGACGAGGCGTTGTGCAATTCTTTTGTTGAAAGACGCCAGTTTGTCATCGCGCACGTCGCGCTCTCGCGGCGAGAGCGCCACGTTCCGTTGCGAGCGTGCGGCGCGCCCGCTGCGAGTCGCAACAGGCGCGCAGCGATACGCCGACGTTTCACTCACACTGAGCCACTCGTCGAATCGCCGCGATAATATCGCCGTGTGGAGACGGTTCCATAGAGAGTGTATAGAAATACGTGGCACGACGATAATATCGCCGCGATTCTCTCGCTTGTGGAGACAGCGCCTTAGTAGATCTTCTTAGATACTTTTAGATGTCTTTTTTTAAACTAAACTAAATGGCATTTCCAAAGTGACTGATACCTGAGAAGAAATGCCGAAAGAAACTCAGGGGTCATGGTCTCTTTTAAAGTCCAGGCATAAAATTATATTCATTTACTATGCGAGTCTCACGATGCAGGGCAAAGTCTGGAATAGCCTGTTGAAGAAAGAATCAATTCAGCTTTGAGCCGACCTGTCCCGACAGACGGCATGTATGCTTCAGACATGGTGTCCTCAAGGCTAGAGTGAATAGGTTCTTAAAAAACTAATGCGCTTCATCATCATTGATTGTGTCACTGCTTACCATCAGGTGGGAACTCTGTCAAACACTAGTTTAATAGCCACAAAAACCGAATAAATGCGAGTCGGACTCGCCAACGAGAAATTCTAAAAAAAAAATACAAAATTAACGCCGATTTCATGGTTAGCTAGCCGAAAAAAAACTAAGAATAAGAAACATACAAGCGGAAAAAAACGCGTGTATTTTTTCCGGCATCTAAATCAAGAGCACCTTGGACATAGTATTCCTCTAAAAGAATTCCCCTTAATCCCGGCTTCGCTACGATAAGGAATAAAGTGTCGGAGTCCAATGTATGGTGCAATAGCTTTTGTTTTTTTTATTCCACCGCATAACGCGCGGGTCAGTGGCAATAGCATACTGAAAACATTGGCGGAGAGCCCTTTCTCGCCTTGTCTGAGACACTATGTGGGGAGAATGTTTGGGTAGCAAATTCATGCTCTGTCGTTCTCTACACATCCTGCTGCAACCCCCAGCTATTTTTTATATTTGTTACCATAAAAACATACTAACTTATACTAATAATAGAAAAAACCTTTTAAATAAAAGTTGGGCAAGAGTAGCCAAATGGCGAGTCAATAGCGCGAATTTGAAAACGTATTATGGGCAACATTTTTAGTATTTCTTTGTACAAGAGTACAAAGAAATACTAAAAATGACGAAGACCAAATGGGTTTTGAGAGATGATGGCCTCAAATTGAAACATTTTTTTATCAAGTTTAAATCGACTGTATTGTATTTCCGCAAATCCAACACGAAATACAATACAATCAATTTACAATCATTTATAAATCCATTGATAAATGATCGATTAACAAGCCGATATAGCCACCGCGTGCTCCGACCAATGCAAGAAGCTTAATAGTCGTTCTTCACTCCTTCACATTGAGGCTGACAAATTGCAAAGAACAAAACAAACCCTTTTGAAATCTGGAAGGAAATAAATCACCCGCTGTCAACTCCAACCTTGCACAGTTGTATCACAAAAGAATAAACAAGCGAAACGATTAGAACGCCTGAGTGGCGTGAAAGTAATATATTGCAGAACTTGCAATCGGCTTATTTTCCTGCAGCCGTGAGAAGTGTTGGCTTGAGAGAAACGAGTAGGCATTGGCTGTGCACAGACTCGGCTTCTGATTGTCTGTACACGGCCTACTCCTTTCTCAACTACACAATCTCTTTGATCTGCTGAAAGAGGTCTAGGACTAGCTAGACTTAAGGCTTGTATGCTTGTTTGCTAAATAATATAATAATAATAAAATTCCACACCTTTCACAAAATGCCTTCTAGTCCCAAGCTAAGCAGAGTCTGTGTTATTGGCACTAAACAACGGATAAACATACTTATATATTTCTAAATACATACATTTAATGATAGATAAATCACATCGACACAGAAATAATGATCGTGCCCATCACACAAACATTTGCCGTGAGTGAGAAACGAACCCTCGACCTTGGAACTTGAAATAAAACGATTATTTTTATTTTAAAAGACAACATGGATGTAAAATTACTGTGTTAAGATCATTCGTGCAAACGGACAAATACTTAGAATTTGTGAGGATTTTTACTATTTGGTTACGGATTCCTGGAAAAAAACTACTTTCGTATTTGAGCAGGCTAATGAAAGAAAAATTGAGGGCCGGGTGCAACGAGTTTTCGTTTCCGTGTGATGAGTTTGATTTCGCAGTGCAATAGTTCGGAATAGATTGTATGATTCGAACTGGATGGAAGCCATTTTTTCAGCGTGGTGCGTTGTGATTGCATTTTTATTTCGTTCGCTTCTTTTTTTCGCAGTTTTGCACGCTCGCTTTGATTCGAGAGGTAAGCAGATTTGATCCGTGTCAAATTGCAACTCGTTTTTGTTTCGATTTTGAATATTTTTAGAAGAACTAAAACTGTTATTTTCGGCAGTGTTGAGGTAAAAAACTGCTGTCATTGAAATTATGACCATAAGAGACAATGAGAAATAAAACACAGAAAAATAAAACCATTCACTATAGTATCAAAGAATATTAATTAAAAAAAACCCTTAAAATAAGAACATACCTACGGCTACACTGTACGGAAATGCAATTCAATACGAGATCGACTTATACTTAAAAAAAAATCGGCCAAGAGCGTGTCGGGCCACGATCAGTGTAGGGTTCCGTAGTTTCCCGTCCGTCTTAGTCCAGAAATTATTTTGTACAATTTCTTGTCTTTTTTGTACAAAAACTGTTGTTTCCATCCAAGTTCAAAATAATTTTCCTAGAAAGTCCAAAGTTCTACATTTCAGATTTTTTTCATATTTTCTAAACTTATGGTTCAAAAGTTAGAGGGGGGGGGGGGGGGGGGGACACATTGTTTTTTACTTTTGTAGCGATTATTTCCGAAATTATTGGCATGATCAAAAATGATTTTAGTAAACCCCTATTTATTTTTAAATACCTTTCCAACAATATATCACACGTTAGGGTTGAAATTAAATAAAAAATCACTTCCCACTTTACATATAGGGGGGCTACCCTAATAAAACATTTTTTTCCAATTTTTATTTTACCACTTTGTTGGCATGATTGATACACATGTTGGTACCAAATTTCAGCTTTCGGACGATCACAGAGATTAAGCGAGGACGGACGGACGGACAGACAGAAATGGCGAAACTATAAGGGTTCCTAATTGACTACGGAACCCTAAAAATGAAAAGCGTGATGTGTAGCCGTGTGTATACATTAATCTTACCTAACAGCCCTTAAACTCTGTACCGGTAAAATGGGGTGAATTACGACTCAAGGGTGAATAGAAACGAAACTTTGAGGAGGATTTTTCACAGTAGTTTCATATTATTTGATATTATCAAGATGCCGAAACTATTTATTTAAATTATTTTAAAGTATTAGAGTCCTGTATGTAACAAAAAAACTTCTAAATTACGTGAATATTCTCCTCAAAGACTTGTGTCTAATCACCCTTGAGTTTCTACTCACCCCATTTTACGGAACCTACAGTTTAAATGTTTATTTAAGAAAAACACGAAACAATCAAAACTAAAGAAAGAAAAGAGAGCGTCCATTTAAAAACACTACAATCTACAAATGGACATTAAAAACAAGAGCCAATTATGTACAAAAAATCTCACTAACACTACAATTAGACAACGCCGCTCAAAGGCATGAAGCTGATTAAAAACGCTACGGAAAAGCAGAGGCGATGAGACGTTCGTAGCTTACAGACTCTGACCACAAGATAACAACAGAAGGTCAGCAGTGCAATTCTGGTCAAATCACCGTGTTAAAATGTACGCGTAGTGAGGGCGAATTGAGCTATCATTCAACAACAACTTTGTCCTTTGACTTTTACTGAATCGAACGGCTGAACTGTTGGTCGATTGAGTAAAAGCCTCCCCGTGAATTAATGTTGATGCATCATCATGGTGACACCTATTATTGACAAGCCCAAAGTATGGGTCTGATTTTTAGGATATTTTGAAGTTCCAATTTTTGTCGTATTTCTCAGTAGTCCAGTTAGACTTTAGATAGTGGTCTGCTATATGGTCTGTTTTAGTTAGATAACTATAATATACTACTTAGTAATCTTAAGATTATAAGAAATAAATAAATCTTATGTTTCATTACTGTGTGGCAGGCATGCCTACTCCTCGAACAAAACAAATTGTCTCGATTAATCATTTGTAATATTAGCTAATATCTCCACGTCAAGAGCATAATATACGCACACACTGCTGCGTAATAACACAAAAGACACAAAAAACAACAATTTATCAAAAAATACAAAAATGATAATAACAAAAAAGTAAAATTAATCGTCACTGAATTTTTTTCTATGTTCTATTCATTCATTGTTTTTAACCTATGAAGAAGTTTGAGAATAAACACTTCACTTAACACACTCACTCACTAACTCCTTACTTTACCTTTTTATTATTTAATAACTGTACTTAATACTCAATACTCAAATCTTTATTGCATTCCATATGACATGTGTAATACATGTCATATGGAATGCAATAAAGATTTAGATGGTGTTATCAAAATAATAGACATCAATATGGACCCTGTCGGGCACAACAACACTAGGAGAGAGTAAGAGGTCTAAGTAGCAATTCAATAATAATATATTATTTTAAGTTATTGCATGTGCATAAATTATGAATAATTATGCAAATATACATATTTTAAAATTATTAGGTCTGTGTATTAGGTATAATAAATTATCTTAATAATTTTAATTATGTATTGTATTAGAATAATCTAGATAATTATTATGCAATTATTAGAATTATGTTTCATTATTATTAAATTATATTATTATGTGTGTATTCATAATTTTATATTTTCATAATTATATTTGTTTTCCTACATTTAAAGTGAGCGAAAAATTTTATTTTGCAATACATTTGTCATCCATAAACTCCTTTACTGAGTAGTAAGCCTTGGATTCCAGAAATTGTTTTAATTTATTAATAAATACATTTGTTTTGTTTAGTTCTCGTATGTCATTTGGCAATTCATTATACATTTTTATTTTGTTTTTGTTGTGTCGAACGGTGTACCTAGTTACATTAACTTTTCACCATTGAGATGGTAAGACGTCATATCTGTAACGCTATTTAACACTGTGACCACTTCATTTGTACCATGTATCTGTCAAATAAACATTTTTATTCCTATTCCTATTCTTAAGCGCTTATCACAATGCACCTGACACTTTTACGTACTTTAAAAGGCGATACTGCAGTTTTTAACTTTGACTGTTCTCGCATTGAGAAGGTATTGCCGTAAAATCATATTAGCAGTGTAATAAAGACGTCTACGTGAGCGTACACCGTGCTTATCGCATGGAGTGGATCTTCTGTTTTATAAACCCTATGTCCCAAGCCACTGTTTATAAAATAATTAATCAGAAAAGTGTCTTTAGTTTGTGCAGGTATAAATAAAATGACAAGATCCGACAGCAATTCTTCGGACCAACGAAGCGAGAAACATAACATGACTGACCGTGACATTAAATGGATTTCTGAAGTTGTTCCCTTTTCTTTTCTTGCAGCATATTGTTAGGAGTAGTTACGTTAAAATAACTTTATAAAACCACTTGTAACAATAAACGTTTATAATATATATTTTTATATTTAATTCTTGAATGTTCTAGTTATAGCCAGCTCTGTTTATTTAGATTTGATGATTATAAACTAACTTAGATCATAGGTGACGCGTTCACTTGTAATTGCTTTTTTTTGTACATATGTATTTTTACATATTATATATTTTTTTTCAATTTTACAATCTTACAGTATTTATTTCATTGTGTTGTATTTATCTATGACACCAAGTTAGTCACTAAGTACACGATAAGGAGTTATATACATATAGTTGATATATTTTTTATCACTTGGTTCCTCCTGTCTGAGTAACTGCGCTGCGTTAATTTTTTTTTTAATATCGAATGTATGGGGAGATAGAAGCCTTTTTGGCCTCGCACAGGTGTTTTTTATTTAATTCGATATTTAGTATTCTAATTCTTTTTTAATAATTTGCTTGTTTATATTTTTGTTTTTAATGATTTATTTTCTGTGCGTCCAAATAAATTCTTTCTCTCTTTCTTTCTTTCTTTCAGGGTCATGGGCTGAACTCATGGTGCCTGGATGTGTGTGTGTGTCTTCCTCTCTGTTTAATGGTAGAAGTAGTAATATATTCGTTTATTCATGTAGTCACAATAGCCAGATAGTCATACTAGTCAGTGATATAGCCCTTAGCCCCTAATGGTGCCTTCGTAATCACCTGATTTATGATTACTGACTTAACACAACATGAAACCACATTTGCATACATCACCATTAAGGTACTTAGCTGTCCCGATTGTGCTAGTATCTTGGGTAAATATGAACAGCGGAAATCTACCGTGCGATCATTCTAAGCTTGTTTTATGATGTCTGTGGCCTATTTTAGTCAATGGATAAGTGACCGCGTAAATAATATTAAACTCAAGACAGTTGTCTATACTATCTATACTTAATATTATAAAGAGGTAAAATGTGTAAGTTTGTATGTTTGTAAGTTTGTATGTAGGGGGTAATCTTCGGAACTAATGATCCAATTTAAAAAATTATTGCAATGATGGAAAGCTACACTATTCCCGGATGACATAGGCCACTTTTTATCCCCGTATTCCCACGGGAACGGGAACTACGCGGGTGATACCACGTGACGTCTGCTAGTTTAATTATAATTTAAGTCTCTGATGCAAATTAACAACAATATTGGATGCATACTTTTCAATCAAATTATATCGAAGACATATACACTACTACTTTTTAATGAGTACAAAAAAAAAATTGGCCTGTATCCGTACTTGCGTAATCAAAAGTAAAAAAAAAAATCACTGAAACCACCAAAGCGCCACTATTCAGTTAAACTTAACGAAAACAGCTGTTGGAGGCGGGGCATGCTTGAGCGAAATCACGCGAGCGTGAACGTGAGATGACGATTAATGAATAGGTACTACTATGTCATGAATAGCCTGTACAATATTGCCATAAATTGGGTGACTTTTTGGGATATAAACAAACGCTATAATAACTTTGCTGTTTATGAATATTATTAATTGATACTTTACAAATACAATGAGAAGACCGTCTAGAATAAGCCCTTTAAGTATTTGTATTAATTAAAAATTAGTGGTGTATATAATCGAAATGTTGCGCACCGTCACGACGTCGCCGATGTCATTAAGTACAGTTTACAATTATTTATGACGTTACAAGCCTCCAGCTTTTTTCAGTTCATCACCTGCCTAGCCTTTTTTCAACACTGTTGGGGTCGGCTTCCAGTTTAACCAGATGCAGCTGAGTACCAGTGTTTTACATGGAGCGACTGCCTGTCTGACCTCCACCACCCAGTTACTGGGCAACACAATGCCACGTAGTTAAATTGGTTGTCAGACTTTCGGGCTTCTGACTACCGGTAACGACTGTCAAAGATCTGCTGATGGCTACCGGGACTGATGGCTGAACGTGCTTTCTAAGACACGGAGGAAATTTGATAATAATGTTCAATACTCAATACTCAATATATTTATTGCATTCCACAATGTGAACTTAGGTGGTATAGGTACATAAGGATATAATAATAATATGCATCATTGTGGGCCCTGTCGGGCATAACAATATAAAAATTAGGAGAATTACGAGGAGGGCTATTATAAATATTTCAAATTTTGATATTAATCTCTACTACTCTTTTGTTTAGTGTAGGTAGGCTGAGGTAGGCTTATAAATAATTGTATACATATAATTTTTACAACTCATGTGTTAAACTTATACATTGATATTTGTTTTAATGATTTATTTTAATTTTTTTATTTTTTTTTAAATTATTTATTTATTTTTTATGGACACCCATCCACGGACGAAATTCCTCAAGCGTAGGTTAACCTTCGATCGCACAGGGAACCGGAAAGCTGTATTTTCGATTTTAAAATATTTCTAATTATTCTAATGTGAATTGAATTGAATTTGTGCTATATTCTAAAAGAACTAGTAAGTACGAATCATTTTCATTTATTTGCTTTCCACAACATATGTTTCATCACATAAGGTCTGTGGAGTATAATGTTCCAAATTAATGATAAGCGTTTTTCATTCCATTCCCATCTATGGACTCGCAGGCAATCGTTTATCAATGTCCAAACTACAGGATTTACGCGTTCAATCGAATTGGTTTTCGTCTCTAACGTTCTTGATTTCAGTGTTCGTTTTCTATTCGTGATAACATTTATTTATTTTATACTAATAATAATATGTATTTGCTTAAAACACGGTCTATAAAGGTGTTACAACATAAAATGAGTTCTTACATGTTTTGCTTACAATCAAAGCATGCAAAGTAATAAATGTCAACGTGTCCATGTCGCAGTTTGTGTTAAAAAAACTCTTTAAATAGAAGTTATTATTGATTAACCAGTTATACAATTTAATAGCAGTGATAGCCTAGTGGTGTGAGCGGTGGATTGCCAAATCATCGTGTTCAAACCCAAGACACGCACCTCTGACTTTTCGGATTTATGTGCGTATTGTTAAATAACCACTTGCTTCAAAAACGGTGAAGGAAAACATCGTGAGGAAACCGGCATGCCTGAGTGACTATACTCGACGATATGTGATGCCAAGTCAGAGGCATAGGCCTCTGACTTGGCATCACATATCGTCGAGGCAGCATTAAAACTCTGACACCAGGTTAGTTACTAACCACACGATAAGAAGAAGACGATTTAATTTTAAATAGTTTCCAATTCGGGGATATTAATGTCAACGGTAAGCTTTTAAATAAACGTACACAACGTCACACAGGTTTTATTATATTTAGCACACCTAGGCAGCACGTGCAACATATTATTATTGACTAATTATATAAAATTATAAATTTATTTTTTATTATCAATAATGAATAATTAATATATATCTATACATATAATAAGACTGTAAAAAAACTGTGTCTGTACATTGAATATATTTAAAAAATAATAATTGAGGGGGGTTTAGAAACAGTAATAGAGCACGAATCCAAAAAAAAAAGTCTGTCTGTTTGTCTGTTTGTCTGTTTGTCTGTTTGTCTGTTTGTTTGCACACGCTAATCTTCGGAACTACTGGACGGATTTGAATGATTTTTTTTTTGTTGTATAGATATTAGGTCTGGTCAACACATAGGCTATAATTTATCTTGGAAACTGGAACACCTGATGCAGAACCGCAACAGACCAGCTAAACTATAGGCGATACAAAAATGGTCCCATAGCAAAAATTGTTCCACGTGATGAGCATTTTCTGCTGAGAGAATAAATTTGAAGATCCGGAACACCTGATGCAGAACCGCAACAGACCAGCTAAACTATAGGCGATACAAAAATGGCCCCATAGCAAAAATTGTTCCACGTGATGAGCATTTTCTGCTGAGAGAATAAATTTGAAGATCCGGAACACCTGATGCAGAACCGCAACAGACCAGCTAAACTATAGGAGATACAAAAATGGCCCCATAGCAAAAATTGTTCCACGTGATGAGCATTTTCTGCTGAGAGAATAAATTTGAAGATCCGGAACACCTGATGCAGAACCGCAACAGACCAGCTAAACTATAGGAGATACAAAAATGGTCCCATAGCAAAAATTGTTCCACGTGATGAGCATTTTCTGCTGAGAGAATAAATTTGAAGATCCGGAACACCTGATGCAGAACCGCAACAGACCAGCTAAACTATAGGAGATACAAAAATGGTCCCATAGCAATAATTGTTCCACGTGATGAGCATTTTCTGCTGAGAGAATAAATTTGAAGATCCGGAACACCTGATGCAGAACCGCAACAGACCAGCTAAACTATAGGAGATACAAAAATGGTCCCATAGCAAAAATTGTTCCACGTGATGAGCATTTTCTGCTGAGAGAATAAATTTGAAGATCCGGAACACCTGATGCAGAACCGCAACAGACCAGCTAAACTATAGGAGATACAAAAATGGTACCATGGCAAAAATTGTTCCACGTTATGAGCATTTTCTGCTGAGACAATAAATTTGAAGATCCGGAACACCTGATGTGGAACTTCAAGAGCCTAGCTACACTATAACATATATAGGAATGACGTCTTAGCAAGAGTTGTTCAGCCTTATGAGCACTCGCTGTTGACGTATAAAAATCGAAGATCTGAACACCTGTTGTGGAACTCCAAGAGCCCAGCTACACCATAACTCACATAGGAATGACGTCTTAGCAAAAGTTGTTCGGTCTGATAGGCATTTTCTGTTGACTTATAAAAATCGAAGATCAGAAACATTTGATATAGAAATTAAAGCTCTCACTAATTTCATTGCATAATTATAAAATAACAAAAGTACCTCCACGCGGTGAAGGCAGTTCAGGACTGATTTTCGATGACGATGGTATATCATTGAAAATTAGACTCTACTGGCCAAAACTCCCATTTTTTTATCGTATAAATATGCCTTCGGGCTAATGCTATTTGAGTGTTTAATTTCCTTTTCCATTTATATTCGTTACAAGGTAGCCTACCCGGTAACGCAGGGGAGCAGCCACAAAGATTTTAATTGATCAGGTATCATCACAATGAAACTATAACCATGCCTAGAAAGAGGTCAAATCTTTCCCAATGTTTATTTATTTATTTATTTTAAAGGGAACACCAACGACATAATTACAAGATCTTATACAGGTACAAATAGTATAGACATCCAATTCTGTGTAAGTATGTCAGTTAAAGGCGTACACAGCTTATACAATATGACAATACATTCCATATAAATAAATATTTATAAATTTAGTTGAATTGAATTGAATGTGATTCAAAGGTGATTGATGATTAAAGATCATAAGATCCCAACAATCTACCGAAGAGCGTTAGGAGAGACTTGATGCTGTTCGAGAACATGAGACTGCAACTCGCTCCGTGGAAACTTCTTGGGATCGCGAAGCACGCCTGCAATCTCAGCGTATTTACGCATCTACATCAAGGTCTCTAGACACCAGTGAAGAATATGTGCGCGACTGACCGCTGATCGTGAACATCATGCACTGTCTCGCGAGTTGGAGACGTTCACGGAAAAAGCATGACGCTTGAGTTTTCAGCGTATATACGCATCGACTCTAGAAATAAGTGGGGGAAGGAGATGCGCGACTGACCGCTGATCGTGAACGTCACGCAACATATTATAGGCTATAATTTATTTTGGAAAATGGAACACCTAAAGTAAAAGAGATATAAAAATGGTGCCATTGCAAAAACTATTCCACGTGAAGAGTGTTTTCTGCTGTGAGACTAAATTTGAAGATCTGGAGCACCTGTAGGGGAACTCCAAAGCCCAGAGACAATATAACATACAGGGTGGCAGGGACATCGACGCACATCCGCTTACCATGGATTCAGTACATGATTCTGGACCCCCCTGCGTTGAAATTTTTCGTCGGCTTTTCCTTAAATTTTACGTTTTTTTTTGCATTTTTTTTTACTGTAAACTGTATATAAACATTATTTTTACCTATTCCAATGAGATTTTGTAAATTCACTTGTTTCACTTAAACCAGCAATGAAAGTAAAACAGGAAAGGGCTACCTGATCAGCTGTTTTTCTAAAGTTCAAATGCGAGGTCAACACTAGCATAGTAGGTGCCTTCGCTTTTCGCTTTCTACCTAATGCCAACATTCTATTGTCGGCCACAAAGGACGCCACCGCACCGGGCGGCGCGCGGTCTAGTCTGTACGATATTTTTTTAACCAGCCATTTCCGAGATGAATGACCTTCGTAATTTCATTTATGGCATCAGGTGCAACCTTTTCACGACGTTTGCGCGTCGATGTCCCTGCCACCCTGTATACATAATAGAAATGGCGTCTTAGCAAAAGTTGTTAAATCTGATGGCATTTCCTGTTGACCAACAAAAATAAAAAATCTGGAACGTCTTGAATAGTCTCGCGCATCCCATTGTTTTCCAGTCCCCGGGCTTTTAGAATTCGACATCAGACGTTTCAGATTTTCGGTTTTGACGACCCTGTTGTCGCTGGCATAAGCAACAGGATCCGCGTACGAAGTCGCGGGCAGAAGCTAGTTATATAATAAATAATCACAAATTATGTTTTCTTCGCTTTCAAATTTCTTATGAATTGTGCACCTACTGTTTGTCTCTGCATGACCTAAAGGTTGACAGAAGTATTCAATAAATCTATATCTATACTAATATTATAAAGAGGTAAAATTTGTAAGTTTGTAAGTTTGTATGTAGGGGGTAATCTTCGGAACTAATGATCCAATTTTAAAAATTATTGTTCTGGTGGAAAGCTACACTATTCCCGGTGGACATAGGCTACTACTTTTTATCCCCGTATTCCCACGGGAACGGAACCTACGCGGGTGAAACTGCGTGACGTCTGCTAGTAATTAATAAATTATTATCGACATAGTACAATGAGTTCATGAACTAATAAAAAACTTAGTGTGCCAGTGTGCCAGTTCATTGATTATAATTTGGCGTGATGTAATCAATCTGTCTATCGATATCTATACGACCCTTCAAAATCAAATATCCCGTACATACAACGCACGTAGACGCAAGCTCTAGTGTATCAGTTGCATGAGTTATTAGAAGCAGCGCTTAGTACTAAGTGTTAATTACAGGCAGAGCTATCAGAGAGCTATCAGGCTAAACACTCAGGTATGTACAATATTATGGATCAACACATAACAGTGTAATACACAAAGCAGTGGTGTGAACCGTGTAGATTGTCAAGTTATAGGTCTCAAGTTCCAAGCCAAGGCACGCGTCTCAGGCTTTTTGGACTCATGCATGTGTGTATTGTATAATTAACACTTGCTTCAAAAACGGCGAAGGGAAACATCGTAAAGAAACTGCTATGCCAGGGCAGATGCCCATGGGCGGCATAAGACACCAGATTAGTTAACCTTACGCAAAGAAGAAAAACACACAATAGAAAATCAGTTTCATAGATTGATAGAAATACGAGATTATGGCGGGTTGCAGTAATTTTTATATGAAACACACATTCTGTGACAACTTAAACTGTGCATCTCTTAAGGTCCATGAGATAGAGCTCGCTGATAGATAGACGGACGAATGGACAGTGAAGATAAGAATCAATTTTGAATTTAGGGGAAGGCTTGGATAATAAAATTACAAATACACACATATTTTTTGTTAATAATGTACCTAACTCACCTTTACATTGCTTGCTCTTACATCATCGTCTTACGGAGTCATTATAATATAATATGTGATAGTACCTATTATATAACTGTATGATCTATGTATAATAATATCATATTTTAAGCAAACTATTTGTGTTCTTTATGAGACTAAATTTCTTTTAACTAAAAATTAATAGTTCATAACTAATGAAAAAAACAAAAAGAAAATGCTATCGCGGTAAAACCTTGTGTTGCACATACTTGTATGTATATTTTAAACCAGGTTTGTAACTTTTTATCCATGTTATACAAATAAAAAAAAAGAAAAGAAATAAAATAAATGTCTTGAACTCCGACTTTGGGGTGTAGTAAGAGGCCCTTAAAAATACAAAAAGGCAGTTTAATAAAATCAAAACCTGAATAATGAAACGGAATTTCAAATAACCAACTCTACTCCACTGAACAGTTTCAAATAACACAGTTGTTGAGCTTTGATATATTACAGACAATCTTGTATCACTAATTATGTACATTTATAATACCACCAAATTATTTTGGATAGGAAACTGCTACGAATTTGAATTAATTAATTCAGTTTTAGATTACACTGCGTAAATAATATGGAAATACAGGCCGTTGGTGGTATAGAAAATGTAGTTTATGTCGTCGTCGGCGTCGTGGAGAATGCCCTTGAGTTGTGTAATAATCTGATGTTGATTGCGGGTCAGGTTGTAAAAGTCAGGGCGTATTCAAAAGTGATTAAGAAGCAAGCGTCGGGGCAGCCCGCTAAAATTCAAATTTATCTGTGTTTTTTGCGATTTTCCGTTCAGTGTCAAGTTGAATGTTATAATTTGCGACCGTATCTAATGGTTCATCTGAGATATTATGATCAATATACACAAATCGTGCCGTCAAGTTTGAAATTACCATTTTAGATTCTTTTAACAATCTACGAATGTCCATTTGTCCATACCTTCTCTGTGCTGTAAAAGAGCCTTGTATGTAGTTCAACAGTAAACTTTACATTTAAGTTTAAAAATATAAAGTTTTATGGAACGTCATAACTTCCTCTCTTCCTTTCTCCTTCTTTCCTGTAATCATGTCTCTGGAAAACTAAATAATTCGATTCTATTCTCTAATCTGGAATGTTTCGCCCAAACAGTTAGCCAGAGTATGCATGTGACTATACTGTAAATGCTAGTCGTTTTCACCACGTTAAAGTTCCATTACCTAAATGGTGAGTCCAGACAGCCATTCCGAAATTCCAGATGGGAAATCCAATAGGTAACATTTTGCCCGAAACAGGAATCTAACCCAGAACCGCATGCTGAACAGTTCGGAGCTTTAAACAACAAGACCAATGAGACAGACTCAATACAATAGTGACATACGTACAAAAGATTTTCCAAAACGTTCGCTTCTCAACACTTGTATCCTCTAGATTCAAAAAGAAGTGTTTGAGGTGGAAAAGTTTAAATAACTCTGTTAGTTCGCAAAATCTTATACTTGAGCGCTCTCTACTTAATGGAATAGCTCTTAATTTACCAATATTGAACGAGGTTTACTTTTTGCCTCTTAAAATAACTTAACTTCTTTGATTTGGCCAAACATTTAATAAGAAACATAACTAATTTGCTGGCAAATATTTGAATCCTTATGAAATGTAAGGAAAATGTTAATTTGGGTAATACCTACCACATAATAATATTTATTCTACATATTATTATGATATAAAGACTATAGTATTTTACTCGTCATCCCAATTTAAATTTCATATGAAATCAACGCAAAGACAGTGAAATGCTAATATGAAATGCTATCAAATTGAGACACAGAAAATTTGGTATTCATTTTTCGTTGGTACAAGTGCGTTTCCACTAAAAAGATTTGGTCTCAATAAAGTTGTACAAAGTGAGTGTTAGTTCAATTGAATGCGAGTTATAAGATAAATACTTTGAACTCACATCGTGTACATAAAAGTAGTAAGCAAAAACTACAGAACCTACTTTTTTTATATACCACGACAGTGGCAAACAAGCTAACGGCCCGCCTGATGGTAAGCGGTTACCGTAGCCTATGGACACTTCTAGCAACACCAGGGGCGCCACACGCGCGTTGCCGACCCTTTAAAAACCTATTTACTCCCCTTCTGAAGAACCCCATACTGCATTGAACGTTGCCTCACACGAGGAATTTATCTTGTGCCGTGGGTGAAATTACAGTTATTTGAACTCACACACATATAGCCAGACCCAGAGGAGCCTGTGATCGAAGGCTAAGGTACGCTTGACGGTAAGCTGGTCCGTGGTTGGATGACTCGTTACGTGCTGATGGATTCATCATTCACTCACTCCTCCATGACTCGGCAAGTACGCGAAGCCGTTGATATCGGCTGTCATTTGTAAATGTTTGACATTCTTTACAGGTGTATAGTCCGGAGCCCAAAAATCTGACAAACAGTTTAACCAATTGTTGTTACCCAGTTACTGGGGTTGTAAAGGTCGACAGGCAGTCGCTCCATTACAAACATTGGTATTCCAGCTGGATCAGTTTAAACTGGAAGCGACCCTAACATAGTTGGGAAAAGGGTAGGCAGATTGTTGGGGTTTGTATCCAAGATTATTTAAATAAAAGGCTTCCGATCGTTTAAAAGCTGTATTCCGTGCAAAGACAAGATGACGAAGGAAGAAAAAACAAAAAGTGCCATACTGCCTGCCAGGCTGCCTCGTTGGTCTAGTGGTCGCTAGCGCTACTGCTGTTCATGAGGTCCCGGGTTCGATCCCCGGGTCGGGCAAAGTGTCTTTGAGTTTTTCAATCTCGGATTTCTCAGTAACAGCCCGGAGTCTGGATGTGTGTCCGATGGATGGCAATAGGCTCGCTCCCTATTACATGGGACTTAAACATAATGGCGAAATGTGGGTGTACTACCAGGTACACCTCTGCCTAGCCCTTCAGGGATTACAGGCGTGACGATATGTATGTATGTATGTAATTAGTGAATGCAGTGAGACATGTTCCTGCATTATGGCTAATAACATTATAGTAGGCGATTACGTAAAACCTTATTATTCTAAACACAGATGATGAGAATAAGGTACAGCTAGACCCAAAAAAACTACCTACATATTGGTCCTGTGCAAAAGCCAAACCCGCGACATACAGCACAGGAGCCAATCGCTCAGCTGCTGATCCAACCGCTGTCAAGGATCGACAGTTCACTTCACATACGTTTTCAATGGGTTTTTTATGTAGAATAGACCGGCTGGTAAAAAATCTTCCTAAGTTAGTTCACTCGATAAATAACCGCAAAGTCGCCACAGTAAAACCTTCCCGTAAATCACACGAGCCGTCGCACCCGCCCTTAAACGAGATTTGAGTAACTCATATATTGAACACTCGCAAATCAAGTACCCAGGTACTTTGAAGTGTATGTAGAATGAAATATTCAAATAAGGTACCCACAAAGAAGCTAATTTTAATACGAATATTATAACGAACCGATACGAATTTCAAATTTTTATAATCAATTATTCCCCTTGAGCATTTCTTTATGGTTGATTGTAAATGGGTTTTTGTACTTGATACATTTGGTTTTTTATTGAAATGCTTTTTGACTGCTTTAGTAGCTATGTCCATGACATTTTTTGACGTGACAACGTCTTATAAATTGGTTTGCCGGGTGACACTTCAAGAAACTGCGTTACGCTCCGCTCACGTTATGCGCTCACAATGAGAGCGAGTGAGAGGCACGCGTCCCTTCCACTCGGGCATGGTTAGCCCGCCTAAGAGCGAGAGAGACAGACATAAATTATTTTACCACTCAAAGTCGTTGTCACGTAAAACTTTCGCCCGTATACCGACTTTACAGGCAACCAATTTTTTTTTTTTGTTAAAAAATATCAATTTAATATAATAATAATATTTTTTTATTGCAATGAAGATATTTGTAGTACGTACATATTGGAGTGAGTGAGTTAAATGAGCGTAGGACTTAAACTAACTAATAAAAAGTTGGGGTGCGCCACTGTTCTCCTAACTAGGTTGCAGAGCAACCTGTGTTAAGGAGTGACAGTTTGCCTCCCTAAAAAAGATCTTAAATAATAATTAACAATAGTGCTACGGGTTCTCTTCAAAATCAAGTATGCAATATGTAACCAAATATCTTTAATAACCAAGTATCTATCTCCAAATAGTAATATTATACAGACGAAAAATTTATCTTTGTATATAACCAATAAACCTAAAAACTACTGGACTGATTTGAATAATTCTTTCATCGTTAGAAAGCTACACTATTTACAGGTGACATAAGCTACTTTTTATCCCTGTATTCCCACGGGAACGGGACAAAATAGGGCGATACCGCGTGACGTCCGCTAGTATAAAGAACATAATTATGTTCTTAATACGATTTTTGACTCCTTAGTAGGTACATAAAGTTTGCAACGGTTTTGTACTTATTTTTTACGTTTTTTATTGTAATTTTTACTTTAATCTGAAAAAAAAATCTAATTAAGAATCAAAAGCAATTAACTTAATTTTACTCCATTGTAATTGCTGTTCAGGATTCTAATGCGAAGATAAATATGTAGGGTTCAATACCTATCACAATATTATAGTTTATTTATTTACATATTTGATTAAGAACACAACAGACTCCGCGCACGCGAACTCCTTGTTTAAGCAAGGAGACGCGTGCACGGCCCGTCACTAGACAGACGATTAAAAAGACTTGTCAACGCAACACAGAAAATTAGCTTCTCAAATATGATATTCACTTTACTCAATTACTCCTTCTACTCACGAAATATATAATTATATTTACTAAAAATAAATAAATTAATTAATTAACCAAACGAGAATTTTCCTTAAAAAGTAAATATGTAAAGTCTGTAGGTATGTAAGTTAATGCGTTTGCTAAAGCCGATCCGTGGATAGGTGGCCTTAAATTAAATATCAAGACCTCTCCACGCCTCGGAAAAGACGTTAAGCCGTCGATCCCAACCTGTTATTTATAAAAAAAAACACACACACACCCTCACATTACATTCAAACTTTCACTTTACACTTAATCTTTTGATGTTGTTATTAAATTAAATTTAAAAATAAAATAAAATCGTTACCAAATATTGTTCCAAAATCACTAAGCAATAGATTTCTCTATTCAAGAGGGATACGGCTCTGTTTCTCTTCACTACAGGCTATTATGTAGCCTATCTAAGAGGACAGTACCCCAACCATTACTGTAGCAAACAGTTGTTTATTTTGTTATGTAACTTTTTTAGTGTACCTTCTGCAACACCTTATATGCAATAAAGATTTTATTATTATTTCCTTTATTTTACATTCTAAACATATTAATTATATTTTTAAATATTAAAATACTAAAATAAAAAAAACATTTAAAAATATAAAAAATAGTAGCCCACCGGTATCGGGAACAGGGTCCAAGTTACCGGTGGTCAGGGCTCCTGAGAGAGGAAACGCCTAACAATGCGCGCCGTGTCCAAGAGTACTGCCTTCTGGATCAAGCCCTTGATCCAGCTGCCTAACGAGAGCCTCTTAAGGTGTTGGTCGAGGCTCTTGGCTATTATGCCATTGGCCGTCACGACTATCGGCACGATGACTGCTGTATCCACATCCCACATGTCGACAACCTCGCGAGCCAGATCAAGATACTTAAGTTGTTTATCTTTCTCTGCCTTCACGAGGTTCTCGTCATGCGGGACCGTTATATCAACAATCATCGTGTGACGTTCCAATCGATCTATCACCACTATATCAGGTTTATTCGCGATAATAGTCCTGTCAGTGATGATAGATCGATCCCAGTATAACGTGATATTGCCATTTTCGAGAACTGGGTCGGGCACATACCTGTAGTACGGTACTTCGGATTCCACAAGGTTGTATTTAAGAGCAAGTTGCTGGTGGATAATCCTGGCTACTAGGTTGTGTCTGTGCAAATAGTCTCCGTTAGCAAGACGCGAACAACCAGAAATAATGTGGCGGATTGATTCCCCGGGACGGTGGCATGCCCGACAGATGTCAACCGTACCGTCCTTCACAATATACTTCCGGTAGTTATTCGTCATGATAACTTCGTCCATTATCGCACAGACAAAACCTTCGGTTTCCCCGAAGAGGTCACCGAAGCGCAGCCAGGATATGGACGCTAATAGGTCTACATCAGGTCCATGAAGGGCCCGATAAAAGCGTCCATGAAGCTCTTTGCTCTTCCATACATCCATGCGGTCAGCAGTATCTAATACTACAGGTTTGCGCCAGTTCCCGTTAGCCAAGGAGAGCGGTGTGAGGCCCTTGTCCACCGCGACTACATCCCGATGCATCCCCACGTCGGCTTCTAGGAAGTATTCCCTGAGACTGCATACCTCGCGGTTGTGTAGGGTCTTGGCATTAAGGAAACCTCGACCTCCACACTTCCGCGGGATATACAGTCTCATCACCGATGATCGTGGGTGATGCATCCGATTTGCAGTCAACAGTGTGCGGACCCTCCTATCCAGGGCGTCAATCTCAGTCTGAGTCCATTTGAGTATGCCGAAAGAGAACATCAAGACCGGCATGACCCAACCATTAAAGGCGCGCACCTTGTTGCCGCCTGATAAAAGACTAGTTAATACTTTATTCAGGCGGCCGAAGAAGCGCTCCTTCAATGATTGCTTCATGTCGGCAGCATTGATACCTAACGCTTCCGACAAACCCAAATATTTGTAGGTTTCAGTTGAGGAGAGGGATCGAAGGCATGTGGAATCCGAAAGATGGGTTCCTACGGATTCCACAATCTCCCCTCGCTTTACATGCATTACCGCACATTTGTCCACACCAAAATCCATCCTGATGCCACTACTAAAGGTTTCTGTTAACTTTAGTAGCTTCATCAGTTGCAAGTTGCTGGGGGCAAAGAGTTTCAGATCATCCATGTAAAGAAGGTGGGATATGACATGACCACCTCTTCTCAACCTATAGCCTAGACCCGAACCCTCCAGCAGTGTGCTTAGAGGGTTCAGGGCTAAACAAAACCACAACGGACTGAGACTGTCACCCTGGAAAATGCCACGCTCGATCCTTATAGGTTCGCTGTTTGACTGGATCCGTCGACATCCTGGATAGTGAAGGACCGTCCTCCATTGCCCCATACACGACATCAGGAAGGTGCGCAGAGCTGCATCTATTTTGTACAACTCCAGCACCCTCATGAGCCATGTATGCGGCACTGAATCATAGGCCTTCTTATAGTCTATCCAACATGTCGACAGATCCCTTCGGGAACGACGAACCTGTTGGCTAATGGCAATATCTATGAAGAGTAGCTCCTTAGTACCGCGGGACCCGTTCCTACATCCATTTTGAGAGACAGACATGATCGAGTTGCTGTCAACATGGTTATTAATTTTTGATCTCAAAATGGATGTAAGAACTTTATAGACCGTCGGTAAGCAAGTGATTGGTCTATAATTTTTGGGTTCCGCAGTACTACCTGTTTTATGGAGCAGGTGGGTTATTCCTGTTGTAAGAAACTGAGGTAGCGATCCTGATTCTAATGCTGACTGGAATTGGGATGCCAAACGCGCGTGCGAATTTTGCATCCATTTAATCCAGAAATTGTGCAGTCCGTCTGGTCCTGGAGATTTCCAGTTAGGCAACGGACGGACTGCACGTGCTACATCTTGGGGGCTGATGTTGATTGCCCCCATTTCTGGTAATGGTTCGCACGCCCGTTCGATCTCCCGAGTCCAGTCGCCCTCGGTGTGACTGACAGGCTCCGACCAGATGTTGCGCCAAAATGAACACATAGCGTCATCATCTGGTAGACGCGTATCAGTCACACCTAGATCAGGCCGCTCCCAAGCTCTATACACCCACCTTTCATCGCTTCGGAATGTGCGATTCAGAGTGTATCGCTCCACTCGTCGCTTATACCGACGAATACGGTTAGCCCATGCACAGACCTTCTGCTTCAGGAAGTCAATGCGCTCTGTGACACGGAACATATAATCTTGGGGACTGACATCAGTACCCGAGAATGCCCGTCTCACAAAGCGCATCACTCTAGGGCGAGTATTACCCTCCCTGAAGCAGATAAGCTTGCCGATGAGTGCTCTAGCCCCATCGATACGACGCTCAATCCTGCACTGCCAGGCTGGTACAGCTGGTCGTGAAGCCTTCTCCGTGTTGGGAAATTTGATGTTAGCTACACGACATGCTGCTACAGCCGCACAGTACAAGATTGAGTGGGTATCGGCTAGGTCCTTGCTGCTGTCAAAACTGCTTGACAGCTCTGAGTCTAGAGCACACATCAGCGCCTTGTTTTTCATGTGCATGGGTAAACGTGGTAAACGTGGTCTAAGTTATGTTATGTGTTAGTTATTATTATTATTATTATATATTATTATTTATAGATTTTTGACGGGTACCTAGTCCTGCAGTGGGACAGTAACAGGCTGGTATTATTACTATTATTATTATTACCTAGTCAGAAGCCCGCCAGTCGAATGTCGCAGCTAATGCTTTTTAATATTATATTTTTATTTTTGTTTTTAGTTTTTTATTTTTTTCTTGATTTTTTTTTATTATCTGTATTGTTGTTCTTTTGTTTTATGTTCTGTGCCCCCAGATAAAGTATTTTCTTTCTTTTTTCTAGCTTTCCAGTCTGAAAAGCAGTTAACCAATGGTAGCGTAACCAGTAAATAGGTTGTGGTTAGACTGAAAACTAACCCCAACTCAGTTGGGAACATGTTAAATGGAGTGAGAGCCAATCTGACCTTTACAACTTAGTTGCACTGGTTGTCTGACATTCAGGGTTTACCCATCCATCGACATCGTAAAGCTTATCCTTCGGGCGACCCGTGTGGTATTAAAACGACATTTTTTTTTTCAGCATAAACTTGATTATGACTTTTACTCATTCATGCATACTGTATTGCAAATATAAAAAAAAATCACGTAGAAATATGTCTCGCAATTCAAATGATTGATCACAAACAAAATTGTACAATACAAAACATGATTACTAGAATTCCATTAATATTTACACCTCAAGAAAATAAAACAATGTGAATTTGTTTTGAAAACCTTGCCAATATGGGTTCTGTGGATTCAGCGAGACAGTACGTGATCAGACTAGTCAAATAAAACTAAAAACTAGATATATAAATACATATATCGAAACAGTGGTTGGGAGTAAAACGAAAATAGATTAGGTGTTCATTCGTTCGTGGAGAAAGAACAAAATCACCAAAATCCAACTATCGATATTTCGCTTCAGAGGAGTAAAGCTTAACAAGCGTACCTATCGATACATGGTGGAAGAGGAATTATCACACATGCAGCTCATTCCATCTGTATGTACAGACGCCAGCACATCAAGTTACCCCAATGTGTAAAAATTTTCCCAATTGAATATGAACCTTATTCTGTTTAACATATAGTTGAAAAACGATCAAAGAAATTTGACACATTGGGGTAACTTGACGTGCTGGCGTCTGTACATAATTCTAGACCCACCAGCATTAAAAATTTTCATGGGTTTTTTCCTAATTTTTTTTCTGATGTTATTTTAACTTTGAACTGTAAAGAAAAGCAGGTAAAGTGATATTGAAAGCCAAGTCATTCCATGTTAATGCTAAAGACTGATAGTTCACTTCACCTAACTTTCCCTAAGCATTTTTTTATCAAGAAAGACAGCAGACACCATGAGTTTATACGAGTACAAGTTTATTTTAAATCATGTTTTCTTCGATTAAGATTTAAAATAATAGAAGTCAATTACTTACCTAATAACTAAAAATATATTAAGACTTAACTAAGCATATCTATGTTTCGTCAGTTAAGTTTAAGTTTAAGTTAAGTTTAAGTCCCCGTTTAACCTTTAATCAGGCACGAATCCATACTCCGCCTAACGGGGAGAAAAGGAACGCAGGGGTGAATAGAAACAAAACTTTGAAGACGATTACTACGATTTTTTTGTTCCCATAAAATTATAGACTCGTTGCATACAACGAAAAAACTAAACTTTTGACTGACGTGAAAATTGTCATCGAAGTATTTTTTTTTTCACACAATGCCATCTAGTCCCAAGCTAAGCTAAGAGCTTGTGTTATGGGTACTAAATAGCTGATAAACATACTAATATACTTCTAAATACAAACATATTATAGATTAATTACACCCATACACAGAACAAATGATCGTGCTCATCACACAAACATTTATCCTGGATGGGAATCGAACCCACGACCTCCAGCATAGCAGTCAGGGTCACTAACTACTAGTTCAACAGGCCAGTCATTGTATGTATTGTTTCTTTTCACCCCTGCGTTCCTATTTACCACGTTTGACTGCACTAAGGAACTCCAAACACAAAAACTCAACCCCTCACAATACCCATAATACAAAAACAAAACACAACTTAATTTCCTAAAGACGTCTCTCGATTATCAAGTTATCTCCCGTCAAAGGTCAAAGAAGATTCGAGATGAGTAAAGTTTTTTTTTTATTCAAAGGAAAATAATGAATTTGTAAGTTCCCAATGAGTCGCGAACCACACGAGGGAACAAAAACTGGACCGTCTTCTGTCTTGGGCAGACGATCTTTCCTTGTACAGGCTAACACAAAAGTGTTAACGAAATTTATTTATAATAAAGAATGAAAAGTTACTTTTGTTCTTTGGGGTTTCTGGCTAAATAAGTACGGGTCTATAGAAGATTACTGATAAATAAATGTGATGACTCAATAAATGAATATTTAATTGATAAACATAAATAATAAGAGTTACAATAATATATTTATGAATTATATAAAATTATTTGATGTTCTAAATGAACTTTTCATATTACTAAGCACCAATTTAAATATATTCATGTCAAAATAAATAAATAAATGAATAGATATTAATAATTAATTAATCATAAAATGATACTAATAAACAACAATAATACAATTAATATCTATTAAATATAACAATAATACTAATTAAATAACACTTATAATCAGTAAATAATGTAGGTAACAATAAATTAATAATATCGAGGGTAATGTCAAATAAATAAATGGAATTGTAATAAACACAAAATAATTGAGGATAGTTAATTTGTTCGTGATCTGTAAATTTAAATAATTCTTCTAAATGTACACATTGTTTGTATTACAATGAAATGATCACGTAAAGCAAGGCTTCCTCTCTCCTACCATTTTTGCTGAGCCCTACAGGGTCCATAATGATCCCATTTATACAGGGTGTCTCATTCAAATCGGTCAGTATGGGAAAGTCTGAAACTATAAGACATACGAAGATCTGTTCTTAGGAACCTGCATTCATACATTTTAAAAAACATCTGTAATTGTAATAATATTGTAAACGTATTCATTTCGAGCACCTACTAAAATAAATTAAAGTATGTGGAAACAATGCATTTTATTCATTTTAGACATCATGTTTCATACAGACATTTACTGCTTAAGACCTCCACAATCGATATCTAAATAGAAATAGTGTATGTTTTTTTTTTTCAAAATAACCGGGTTCGATTCCCGAACGGAGTACAGATGTTTTTTTTTAAATGTATGAATGCAGTTTCTCTTTTTATTAAAATCGATGACATGGTTCCTCAGAACAGATCTTCGTATGTCTTATAGTTTCAGACTTTCTCATACTGACCCATTTGAATGAGACACCCTGTAAACCTACCATCTAAGAATACATATGGAAAGCAATAAAGATATTGAGTATTGAGATTAAGCTACGCCTAACGAAGTCGGGCTGTAGATGAGTTATCATTCATTATCATTACATAATCAAGAATCCTCCGTTCATCGGAAAGCACAATTCCAAAGTTGCTCCCGGCTATTATTTGTAAATCTTTGACAGTTGTTACGTACTCGTAACTGCTATCCATCAGTCTGAGAAAAAACACCAGTTAACTTAGCATACTGTGCATGTGTATACGATTAAGACTTTTATGGTACCTATAATTTGAGTTTATAGGCATGAATTTAGATTCATCAACCATTAAAACTGCTGGAAATGTATTTTTTCTAAAAACCTTTCCTTAGTGGCCCAATCAGGCAACCTCTAGCTAACCCTTTTACAAAAAAAAAATAAAAAAACAAAATGGCCGGCAAGAATCGCATTCAAGCCGTCCATTTTTTAGACCAAACCAAGCGAACGTCATAACAAAGTACTGGCGATCCGACTCGGGGCTCTTTGAAAAATTCATTGTAAGACTTTTTCTTGTAACTGTTCATATTTTTTGTAGTATCTCCGGGGAGGGACGGACGTGATATTTCTTGTGTCCCTGATAAACTGTACGATATTTTTCTCGGTTCGAAAGGAACTTTATTTTCTGTCCTTGTCTCTGAATTTTGTTTTATTGTTCCTGTGTTTAAAAGGTTGAAGAATTTATATATGGATTGAGGACTTACAATTTTTTTTCTAATCATTTTATGCGATACTCCATATCGTGTAGTATGATTTGTGTAAGTCGTGAGCTAACTCCTGTTCTTAGGTATTTTTGAGACGAAATGATGGGGCTGTTTCGTCTTAAAAGACCTAAGGATTTGTAGCTGATGATATAAGCTTGGTTTGTACGTTGCACTAATGTATGGCAAATCAATGACTACTTGAAATACTTCTGATCTGCTTGAATAATATAATGAAATTACAAAACGTGTTTTTACTACACTCTCATTTTGTACAGGGTATAAGCACAGTATAAATATTAATACAGTAGGACGACTCCTTTGATCTCTGGAAAAAAGCCGACAACTTCTACACGCGCTAGACTTGAATAATACCCCCCTCACTACGAACATCGTTTTGTTCACAGTGCGGGAGCGGCCGCGTCTCGCCCCTCACACCCCGCACGATTGCCCTGTCTAGACGGCTTCGTCGGACGACTGTTTGTTTTTAGACTGTGGTGTAAGGGACATCAAACTACTTTTGGACACCATAAGTTCTCTACATCAACCTGGATCCTCCAGGGTAATGATAATTTTCGTTAGTATATCCAAGTTTTACCTCATTTTTGAACTATCTTATTGTAAACTGTATAAAGTCGTGATTTCCGTCAACACCAATAAAGTTTTTAATGAAAGAAGTGACTAATTTATTTTTTGACAAAAAATCTATCATAGTTAGTTGGATAGGAATTATTTACTAGAAATAACATCAGAAAAAATTATTGTAAATATTAGGAATGCATAAACTCGTGGTATCAGTACCTACTTATGTGCAACAATGACCTTTCTACCCTCTGTAGGATAATTATTATTTATTTATTTACATACATACATACATACATAAACTCACGCCTTTTTCTTACATACTTCTTTTGCTTCGTTTACATTCATACATGTTGTCATACCCACACGCCGGTTGCGAGTACTACGCACCTGACCTTTCTGAAGAACCTCACCAATAAGGTCTATGTATGTCCTTCTAGGGCATCCCCTCCCGGCGTTCCCACTTACATCTGCCTTGTAAATACTTTTCGTTAGTCGCCTTTCATCCATCCTTTCAACGTGACCAAACCATCTAAGCATACTCTTTTCAATTTTTGTTACTACATCTTCTTTTAAACCACAACGTTGCTTTATATCATCATTCCTCAATCTGTCATTAATTTATTTATTTATTTATCATTAAACAAGAGGGTAAGTAACTTATAAACTAAGCCTCACAAAACCGTTGCAATGGTTTGACTGTGGGGGCGAAGAGTCTCTAGACATGCCTACTTAAATATTCCTAAAAACTAAACAATAATTAACTTTCACTATACGATACACATCTATCTTACCCTATGAACAATACATGCGTAATATTTCGTGCAATATTATTATTGTGAAACTGGGTACGATTATGTAGGTATTATTATCTCTCCCTACTAGTCCCTACTTAATCCTAGAAGCATATCATAAATCCTTTATAATACGCTTGTCTGAACGTTTTCTAAACGGCAGATCATCCCAATTATACTTTTAAGGTCGAGAAATTTTGGGTAAATCTAGTTCTCAATCGTTATTTCAGGCATTATTATTAGTACTTTCTACGTATTTATTATTGACTGAACTAAATGGAGTAAGATTAGGGCAGAATATGAATTTAAATACTCTGAGTAGTTTTTTAAAATCGTTTGTTCATCTTTGCTTGAATATCGATACTTATAGAAGTCATGAGGTTACCAGCATGTGGACTAAGAACTATGACCTTTTTAGTATTACCTATACTGCTTGATGCTGAAGAGCTCTAACCTACACTAAGAGTAAAAGTTGTTCTACAGCTGGGCTGGGTCAATACTTAGTTTGCGGTCTGATGTGGCTGTAATATATAATACAAAATAAAATAAATAAAATAAAATAAAATTGATTGTGTCAAATAATTGGTTTACAATTGTTGTGTTCGGGATCTTCTTTTAGACAAATAATGTCTGTAGTAGAAGACTCCGCCCCTCCCTATTTCGTATAGCATGATAAATAACACAACATTTTTAAAATGTAAAAGTTTAGTTTAGAATAAAATACTTAACAAGAATAATAAATTAAAAAAATAAAAAGAGAGTATACTTAAAGATTGTGAGTGTGCGTGTGTGTATTTGTCTGTGTGTGCGTGAGTGTTTGTGTGTGTGTGTATGAGCGTAAGCGTATATGCGCTTGTCCTAAGAGTTCTTAATTATCATTTTTGTATGGAACCTTAGTAAACCCTAATGTCAAATGGAATAATTATTTTAAAGTTTCAATTGGTGACAAGATTAGTGACTAAGGAAGTAGGCATTCAGGGCAGCTCTTGTGAGGTACCTTGAGAGTGAGACCTTCTTTAGGGCTTTGCTGAGCTTTTAAAGGTAATTTAATTCACTTCGATACTAAACATTTTTTTGATTCGATGGCACAAGTAGTGAGTACAGCAACGCGTTAAGACCGCATCAGCGAATCGTTCGTCTTATCCATTACGATTGAAATACCGAACGTCAATTTCTAAACAAACTCCGCGTTGTTTGTTCGGATACCCCAATAATTGGTGTTCCGTTCCGTACATCAAAGGCTTCCAATTTCTAAGATAAATCAAAGCTTGAACTTTGTGCTTATTCCGAATAATTCTTTTTGTGACAGGAGAAGGGATTAAATCCCGTGTTTGTAATCTATTTTTGCTTAAGAATATTTTAATGGAATCAAAGTTATGCTCTAATTAAGGTTATATTATATGACTGGCCTTTTGGTCTAGTCTAGTCGTGGGTTCGTTTCCCACCCAGGACATTATTGTTTGTGTGATGAGCACGATCATTTGTTCTGTGTCTGGGTGTTATCTATCTATGAAATGTATGTATTTAGAAATATACATATAAGTATGTTCATCAGTCGTTTAGTACCCATAACAGTAGCTCTGCTTAACTTGGGACTAGATGGCGTTATGTGAATGTCGTGGAATTTTATTATTATTTCGTATATTCATTTTGATTTCTTATTAAATGCATTTTTAAATATAGAAATATAAAAAAACCATTTAAAAATATAAAAAAATAGTAGCCCAACGGCATCTGGAACAGGGTCCAAGCTACCGGCAGTCCCCTCACCGCCGGTAGCTTGTAGGCGATTTCTCTCCCTGGAGCCTGTCCAGGGAGAGAAATCGCCTAACAATGCGAGCCCTGACTAGAAGTACTGCTTTCTGAATCAAACCCTTGATCCAGCCGCCCAACGAGAGCCTCTTCAGGTATTGATCGAGGCTCTTGGCTATTAAGCCATTGGAATTATTTTATATTATTAATTATCATCTAAACGAAATATTATATTGTAAAGATTCAAGTCCTTCCAACTTATCAGACAGTTATGTTGCTGGGGAGTTGCCCATTATCGTAGAACTTAACATTGTAGACTCTTGTCGAATGAAGAGTACAGTAGTGTAAAGTAGACAAGAGTTGATGTTTCACTCTTAAGGTCATGGCACATTATAACGGCACCGCAACTGCACAGCAGCCGCACAGCGTCGCCTCAAATTTAGGCTACGGTTAGCTGCCTGTGTGCTAACTACGAATAGTCGGTAAGGTGCCAGCTTGCAGTCCGCACGCCGCCCGCGAAGTGCACGCTCCCCGCCTGCGGGGTGCTTAATCTATCTTAGCATAGTATGTTATTTTTTATTTATTTTTTTTATTTTACTTTGTTTATTCTAGGTACATCGTATTCACATGTAATGCATTTTTTATTGTATACAAATATTGTAAAAACTATTTTAAAAGAGTAAGTATGGAGTTTCTTGCCCATTCTTCTCCATACAAAACTACCTTTTGGAAGGGGCAACTAGAATCATTAAATTTTATTTAACTTGTAAGTTTAGCGTTCAAAAGTGCCTTTTAAATGGCCTAATTGAAATAAATGATTTGACTTTGACTTTGACTTTGACAAGCTAGCTGTCACCGCAAACACAATCGTTATATGGCATTTACAATTGAACACGCCTATGACTTGCACGTTTTCATAATGTCTCGGTTCACGACGCAATGACGTTGTTTTGCTGACGACTCGGAGTCGGCGTGCTGTAAGCGTGCGGTCGACGCGCTGTAAGCACATGGTCCGCTCGCTATCAGCACGCGGGCTGCGAGTCGAGTTGTATCAGTTGTATGGCAGTGGCAAGCGCGCTGACTGCTCGCCGTTGGCTTTTTCACTTTGACATTGTGAAATATATATGTCGTGGCGAACGATATCCAGAAATAAGAAGTTGTGAAGTTGATTACATTAGTACAGAGTATGGTAAACGCCGTGACGTCGCGTCGGCTGTTATTTGCAAATGGCGCGAGCGATGTCACGTGGATGGAGTCGTGTTGGGAAGTGGAAGCTAGTCAGAGCTCAGTTGGATTTGAGACACCAACGAAGACACTAGTCTAGTGCGAAACTGTCTGTTTACCTATCTGAGTTGTGTTATGTGATTACTTTTATTAAAGTGAGGTTATTACTGCAATGAAGATTATTATTCAACGTTATGAACCTGGTACCACGAAACCCCTGTTGTCGGCCCATACCGCTCAACCATCGCTGTCGCCGACATATATTATACTACACACGATTTAAGGCTCTAAATTGAATGACAAGTCAATTGCTGGTTTGGTGCGGTGCCGGTGCCGTGGCGGTATAATGTGCCATGACCTTTAACAGTGTCATACTCAAGACAAAAGAAATGTTTCTACAATATGTCTCTTTGTCGATTCTACCGTAGACAAAACAAACAAGCAACATCGTTTCTACAATGATGCTACACGTTTAGAAAGTAGTAGAAGGCGTTCGTTTTGGGGTAATGATGAACATGTATTATTAACAGCTCCCAGCTCCCATTAGGCCACGGCTAGACAAAGGCTACTCCCAAGGATCTTCACGACAGGCCAGCAAGTAGGTACACGTCTTTCGGTTGATATTATGAACCAGAAGGCCACAAAAGAATACTTTATTTATTTACAATAAGCAGACCAACAGCACAGTCACCAAAAATATTCTAATAAAAAAATACATAGCGAAAGGGCACTACGGTAACCATACAAATAACAGGTTTGCATGACGTTAACACATTGAAAAATAACAGAGACAAAAAGGCAAAAAAATAAAAGTAAAAAAGTGTGACCACAAGGCTTCAAACTAGGACGCTACAAACAATTTGAGCTACACAGCCGTACGTTGTTCCCACTGCTCATAAAGGGAACGTCTGTATGACATGAAAGTCATAGAGAAAACCTCGAAACCTCTTTCGTACGGTTATCGACCCAGCTTCTCTTTGCTCATTTGCCAAGGTGTCAGCCACTAAGCCAGATTATACGTACCTACCTATAAAATAAAAGAGAAATGAGAATATAAGCAGGCATTTTATCTTGTCTAACAGGCAAGTATTCTGTGAACATTTTAAATTAAACCTGAAATGTGAGGTAGCATTTAGTTTAGAAGTAAAATATGTAAATAAAGTGGGAGTCTTCACGTCTAGATCTCGGAATTTTACCTCTTGTGAGTTAACTTGTGTTAGCTTATTCGTTTTAAAGAACGCTTGAGATAGGCAAGACATTTTATTTTAAGTAGTAACTGCATACACCAGAAATGGCATTACCTTCTCAAAATAACTGGAAGTTTTCTCATTTAAGAAACGTAGGTATGTACCTAACTTGTTCTTTGACGTGAAACCACTTTATAAGTTTATTAGATTTTGCCGTGGTTTCGCACGCAATGATATAAGTAAAAAGGCGTAGATAGGTTACCTAAACAACATACGATATTCAAAAACGTTAAACTAACGCACGCACGCGTCCTTGACGTCGCGATGCGACACTGAGGTCAAATTTGGCTAGTTAGCCACATTTTAACGTGTCGCTTGCGGAGCGCTTATAACCTTTATGCTTATAATATCATTGTTCGCACTTTTGTTGGTCAATAACCCCGTGTAAACGTAGTAAATAATAAAAAATAATACCAGCCTGTTACTTTCCACGAAGGCATGAGCATTCATTACCACGCTTGCTCAAGGCGGATTGACGGTTTTAGACTTATATTAACTGTAGGTACCGGGGTAAAAAATATCCTCTTTTAGACGTCGCGGGGAGAGTCGAAAACCTTACTACTACATACACTGACCTGGTGAAACCAGCTGTGAGAGTTCCAGCTGTGAGACGGAACACCGCGATGGCTTCTAGTCATACCACTCTACCATCCATTAGGATTTTCAAACCCCGCAATCGTGTACATTTTAATTATGCTTAATATATGCATATTTTTCAGATAAAAGATTTGATTAAATTCGAAAAACGACTCTGAATAAAATTCTTAGACGAATTCAGAATGTCTGTGTTAGTTCAACCTTAACCATTAGCCCTTAATTTAAAGAAAAGAGTGTCGGGACACAATAAACGGAATAATAATTGTGTGTGTGATTGTAAGCGGTATGTTAATTGTGTAGTCTGTGTAGTCTGTGCAGGCCAAGGCATTAAAATAATTAGTAAGGAAGCTAACACAATTGCGGCCGTGAGCATGTGCTAGCACTAAATATTCTTTTGATGAAGATATTCCTCATGTGCAGCAAGCCCAAAAACTGCGGTTCCGTACTATGAGCTAAATAGGCAAGAATAAATGAAATATTTTGCTTAAAAAGCTTTGAATGTAAGAGTGTTACATTCACACACAAGGTTGCTTTACGTTAATATTTTCGTGTGTAATTTGTTCAAGAGAAAACTGTGCTGTAATTATCTTTATAAACCCTGAAGCAAAAAAGAGAACGTTAAAAGTTTAACATGCATTTGTGTGTTTGTGGCATTGTGGATGCAAAACGAAAGAACCGATTTTAATGCTCTTTCTTTTGTTTCAAAGCTGACGTGATTGGGATGTTTCATTGCTTTATTTATAAAGATCTGCTGTGCGATTCTGGTCAAATCACCGGGATAAAATGTAGGCGTAGTGAGAGCGAATTGCGCTCCATACTAATGCTAGGCATTGACAGTTCACTTCACTCAAGTTTTCACGGCGTGACTTTTACTGAATCGGCCGGCTGTTCAAGCTTTTGAAGACCATCTCAGGCTCATTTCCCATTAGACTGAACAGATTTATCAACATTGACTGGTCCGTGGAAAAAATGAAAATCAAAAATGCGTTTATTGCCTCAGCAGAATTTATACACCTTTAAACTATAAAATAAAAAGAAGACTATACTGCTTAGAGAACCTCAGCTACCTACATATCAAGCTATACATTACCAGAATAAGCCGAGTTTGCATTGTACGGGATTTCCTTATAATGGAGAGGTCAGTTTACTTGGCTGTAAGTCATGGAACAGAGGTATGGTCGGAAGAACTGAAAACTTAAGCTAAGTGCGACGAACAACTTTAACCACTTCTCTGTCTCATGAGTCACATATGACTCATGTTGATTGTTTAACAATAGGGAATATGCATGTAATTTTGGTTTGAATATTTTTTTCCCAATCTTTAATCGCAGAAAATATGAACTAAACTAAATCATTATTTAACTTATAAATAGCATCATAATTATTTAAAATTAAAAATAAAAGTGCGAATTAAGCGCGGGAAATTCAAATTTGTGAAACGCATCACCATTGGTTATAATGAAACGTGACGTCAAATACTACGACAACAAGAAAAGTTACGCCTACAAAATAGTATTGGAATGAACTTTTTATTGGAAAACATAATTAGTGCCGTGTGTTGTGAATTAATTTAATGTTCAAGTATAATTTTAGCTTCATAGTGAGGTTATAAAACATTTAAGAAAATGACTGAAAGTGGTTTTGTAAAAGCACTATCTGATAATGTTTTTGCATTTGGGTACAAGCAATACCCGTAGACTGGTTTTTGAGTTTTTTGCTTGGTAATATGGTTAGAAGAACGAAAACTCTCAAAGTAATAATAGTAATAGGATAATAGTAAATGACGTCATCGAAGTGGCGCGCAAAAATGGTGGCGTTTAAACAGCTCAAATTTATTCTGTATTTTAAATATTTTTTTAAGCTTCATTACTGCATTTTTAAACATGTTTATATTTTTTTACTATGTTAAAACGTTGTAAAGAGTGAATTAAAAATATAAAAAAATACATGCGTAAACCCTATTGTGTCTACGTTGCGGACAATGAATTTTGACTGGCCTGGTGGTCTAGTAGTTAGTGACCCTGACTGCTATGCCGGAGGTCGTGGGTTCGATTCCCACCCAGGACAAATGTTTGTGTGATGAGCACGATCATTTGTTCTGTGTCTGGGTGTAATTTATCTATAATATGTATGTATTTAGAAATATATAAGTATGTTTATCAGCTGTTTAGTACCCATAACACAAGCTCTTAGCTTAGCTTGGGACTAGATGGCGTTGTGTGAAAAAGTTGTGGAATATTTATTTATTTATTTATTTATTTTATTTAATGAAAGTGTTAACAGGCTAAGTAATAGGGTTTCGTTGGTACCGAACCCCAAAATGAAATAATTTTACTTCTATATTATTGCTTAGGATTAACATTTAAATGTTTTTCACTGGCGTAGGCGCTCAGGTGTACTTTGATAATTGGAACTAAAGTTGACCTGACCTTTATTTCTGATTACACCTAAAACTGAATTAATACAAAACTTCAATACGAAGTCTAAATAGAACTTAAAGGCTCCATTAGATTGAATGAAACTAAAACCTAAAAAGTTTACCAAAGTACAATTGATTAAATAAAATTTTTATAAGTTAGTTTGAAGAACTTAAAAACTAAGAATGAGCGTTTTGTTTTTCAGTTTAATTGCTTCTAGGACTTGTGAAACAGCACACTACGTTTACAGAGGTCAAGTTGTGGATGGGAGAGAAATCAAAACTCCTTCGTGACACTAAAAGTACTGGAACTAGCACAGAGTTACATTCTTCGCAAATTTACGTCCGGCGCACACAAGGCAATCGATTTCTGTTGATAGGCTAATTCTTTCACCACGATAGCAAATTCACAACTGTATTTGTAATGCCCTTGGAAGGAGAATTATAGGTAATTATTTATGGTTTTAAATATAAAAAAAAACAAAATGTAGATGCTATTTGTGTTAAAATTTACCAAACATTTGTGTACAAGTCGCCAGCACGTCAAGTTACCCCAATGTGTCAAATTTCTTTGATCTCTTTTCAACTTTATGTCAAACACAATAAGGTTCATATTTAATTGGGAAAATTTTACACATTGTGGTAACTTGATGTGCTGGCGTCTGTACCTTGCACGGTGAAACATAATGTTGCACATAATATAGTTTTAAATTTCCACCAAGTTTGTAACTTTTTACTTATGTTACACAAATAAATCACTTAGTATTTTTATGTTTGTTAGGTTAATAAATAAATTACTTTTGAGCGTATAGCTAAACAATAACAGTGTCACGTGTTGATCGAAGGTTAGGGTATGCTTGACAAGGTTGGTCTGTGGACGCCGTGGACGGGTAACCATTCATTACGTATCAAGTGCCGTAAAGCATATAAAGTCCTTGTTGCCAGAAGTAAAATGGAACTATTCCTGAATATGAATTTGTGGCCGTCTGGAATCACGTTCAGACGGTTCATGAATTATAGAGAAAGGCAGTTCAATGAGGATTGTTTGGCTTTGGCAGAAGCTTGCTAGCTCTTGTAAGATTATAGTGAAATAGTGACAATGAAGTTATGTACTAACTAATATGAGTATTGTGCTTGAAATAAAGTTATTATTATTAAAGCCTCGTCGTTATGGATAGCCAGAATCCCGAAAGTCTGACAACCACTTTAACCAAGGAGTATCGTGTTACCCAGTAACTGGGTTGTGAAGGCTAGACAGGCAGTCACTCCATGTAAAACACCGGTATTCGGCTGCATTTGCTTAAACTGGAAACCGATCCTAACATAGTTGGGAAAAGGCTAGGCATGATGATGGCAGATAAATTACAAACCGTTATCGGCGTGTACACGACACTTTGTTAGACGAAAACAAATAAAACCCACAAGAATCTCACTTCAAAACTGATCAAGAACAACACTCACCCACATGACCACGTCACTGCATTCCCCCCACTACAGTTTTTCAACCGTGCACATACAAACGCCTCCTTTTTCCGCAACCATCTGTGAATGAAAGGCGCACTTAGAGAGCGTCAGCTGATAATTGCTTCCGCCAACGCTAGGGAATCAACTAGCTGAAGGGTTTTCCACTGGCGCTCTGTTAGGATACTTGGCACGGGATTGTATGTGAAGCTTTTTTTTTTTATTTTTGCTGTTTTCGATTAGATACCTAGTTCGTTTCGAGCAGTGGTGGCCCAGTGGTTGATTTGAACCAAGAAAGACGCTTTCCTATGTTTCAAGGTTCATTAGGTATTGTTACAATTTATCAACTAGATACAAACTAGATAATGCATCAGAAACAAACATTACAGATGACTTGCTAGCAACATCTAAGCATAGTACTTAATAGCGCAGTATAAATATTAATACAGTAGGACGACGCCTTTGATCTCTGGAAACTACTTCTACACGCGTTAGACTTGAATAATACCTCCCGCATTAAGAACATCGTTTTGTTTGCAGTGCGGGAGCGGCTTTCCCGCGTCTCGCCCCTAACATCCCGCACGATTGCCCTGTCTAGACGGCTTCGTCGGACGACTGTATGTTTTTAGACCGTGGTAATAGTGTTTGGTGTGGGTTGTGGGTGTGTTTAAGTGTGCGATGAGTTGAAGTGGTGAATGGACTACTTTTACTATTTGGAATTATTTATCAATTCGTCGCTTACAGAACATAGTCAACAGGCTCCTGAAGGCACCTAAAAATGGTGTTGGAAAATATAAAAAAAAAACGAATTAACTTCGCTTTCAAAAGTGAAACTGAGATTGCCGATCCTTGAGCAAGCGTGGTAATCATTGCTCGTGCCTTCTCTATATGATAAGTCTTGGATATCCGATACGCAATAAGATATAAATAGATTGGTATCGACATTATAATAGATAAGATTGGTATGGTAATGCTTTAGAAGACATCCGGGGAGATATTTACCTCGTAACAACGGCACGGATCTAGGTATCTCTAGGGTTAGGTAACGTTTGCCGAGGAAGAGCAGTGGGTGGTGGTCATGCTTACCAGCACCAGCAGTTTGGGAGATGCTTGTACGAAGTAAATTCGGGGATCACTGGCAATCAGCGCAGTATTGTGCGCGCTCATGATACAGCTTTATGCCGATCTTTAGGGCCATAATCACGATGTGCAACTGCCGGTCATTTTTTGTAAACACTATCGGTACATACGAAGAAGAAACTGATCGCAATAACTATGATTTAAATATTATTGAACAAGAACCCAACAACAACAGTCAGACAGTTGGTGGCCCACCAGAAACAATACCCGGAGAATTCCCCCTTTTAAAGTTGGATGAGGAATTTGACACCTTGTCTCTCAAACACAAAAATACCTTTATTTTTTGCTCGTAAAGAGTATCTTATTCCACCAAATTCAGTTTCGAAATGAACCACATTACGCACTTGTGCGTTATGGTAATGTAAAACGCACGGTTTTACATTACCAAGATGCTCCGACTAAAACGAACTGTACTTTTTTAAAATCTTAACAAAGAATTTTTATGTCAGAAAAGTGGTCAACATTTTTATGAAATTAACTTTGGGAGATAAAATATAAAAAAACAAACATTTAATTCGTTAATTTAATTCATTTTGACAATATTTTACAACCATTTGTAACAAAAACAAAAAAATTAAGTAATTTACTTTATTAGTAAAGTAGCTGTTTCTGTGCCTTTGACTTAGAATTTTGTGAACAAGTAAAAACAATTCCGCGCGCTTTTTCTTTTCGCTCTATAACTTTTATTTGGAAATTTTAGTCCAAGTTTTATTTATTTCCTCGCAAATATGTTATAAAACGTCGTATGACTTATGTGCGCTTTGATAATTACAGCCGCTGCTTTCTAGTAGCCCTCGCCTATGGCTTGGGCTAGCTATATCGCCTCGGCTCAACTCGGCTGTAAATATCAACTTACCGCACTTATATCATAATGTACTATTACTTTGTGCTTTGTCTTCACTAACATACATTTATGATGTAGATAATTTGAATGAAACCAACAACGATAGAAAATCCTGGTATTAACTATTTTTAAATTCTGATTTTTAACCGACTTCAAAAAAGGAGGAGGTTCTCAATTCGACGGTATGTTTTTTTCACGTAAGTTTCTCTGTGAAAAATAAAGCTGCTTCTTTTGTAGACGCACACATAGGTGTCAAACCTTCTGTATTCATCTTAGCGGTTCCGAGTATTTTTGTTACTCTTAGGTACAAATAGAATAATATCTTGTACTGTGAACGTTGGAACATACTTGATCTCAGCAGAGATAAATCTTTACTACATTTTGGTACCTACTAGTAAATGGATTTCATTCGTTTGGTATCTACTAGAAGTGGACTCCACGTTTTGATTTAGTACTTGAGCACTGAACCTTTTTTATTTGGATGTGATTTATTTTATATACCTTAGGACGATAAGATTTTGTGCCTAAAAATATATTCTAATATCAGTTTCTTTTGAATTTGAAGTGTAAATGGAGAGGTAATATAAATTTATTTTTTACTGAAAACTTCTTTAGGTACGTCGGGCATTCTTGAGATGAGAAAAATTTACGTGACGTTACCGTAACCGACATATCTATGGAAAAGACAATGCCAGATCCTGCCCCACCATTTCATTAGTTTACAAGAAATGTAAATCAATGAAAATTATACAATGAAAATAGGATCCTTGGTTACTTAACTACTAGTCTGTTACACTTGCGGATAAAAAGATAATGTTAAAAGGAATTTAAAAATCCAACGCCTATTTCCTGTTTTTATCGCGACCATCTGCGTTACTTAGTACGCATTCACGCGGAACAAAACAAGACGTTTATTTTTTTTAAATGATATCTATTATGTATGATTATATATTGAATTTTAATATGTATTTGATCATTATTTCGCATTTGAGCGTTAGCAATATTAGTCGTAACGAAACGTCACGACACGCCGATACTTATGTCAAAAACTTAATAACCTGTGGTCAAAAAGTCATACATTGACATTCGCTCTGTTCTGTTTGCATTGTTGTTTGTTTTTGCGCTCCATATTCTCTTTCTGTGATCTACTGTTATATTTTTACGACGATTTTGCTTTTGTACGCGGACTGATTTCGCCTAATCGCCGACTTTGTGCTACTAGGGATTCTGATCATTGCTTCCGACTTGATTAACGATGTTGAGGTGTCCGTCCTAACTGTGATCACACCTTCCGATTTCCTAGTTAGGATTCCTACAAATGTGTTGTGAAATAAATAAAGAAAAAAAAATCAGATAGTTTAATTTTAGTCCTTTACGTCAATAGTATTACTAAGGTTAATGTTGTTGATATGAGTCATTCCTTACTTTCATAGCCAGACATCCTAGGACAGCATTGTAACAATATACAGCACTTTTTAATGATATCTACAATTATAACTGCAATAAACTTAACCTAAGGAAAGGTAAAAATTATTATATTTAGGTTATGTACCAACCTAAATACATTTTATTTTTAAACAAAAACCGCAAGTTCTAAAGGCGTTTAAAAATTTTTTTAGTTATCAATAATAAAGCACCAATTGAATGCTATATTTGGCTTGCTTGTAAACCAACTTTTATTTGATGGGGCAACGCTCTATAGAGTTTCTGGCATTCTCCTTTAGGGCAGAGCGTTATTGAGTTTTTACATCTGGAATTTCTCTATATCAGCGTTGAGTCTGGATTTTTGCCCGCATGATGTCAATAGGCTCACCCCTATTACGTGGAACTGAAGCATGACTGGCGAAATGTGTACTACTACTAGTACACCTCTGCCTAACACATCGGGTATACCAAGTGAATTGTTGTGTGTGTGTGTATGTGTGTGTGTGTGTGTGTGTGTGTGTGTGTGTTATTACAAGTGTGATTTTTTACTACAAATAATAGAATAAAACTCAAAGTCGTATCGAACACAAACTACATGTTGAGACAATCCAGCAGGTAGACAACACAGACTTAGTGCGTAGGCTAAAATTATAACTAAACCTTTTGATTTAGTGTAGTTTACAAAGTGAATGAATAATAGTACGAATAACAATGTTGTACCATACACAATTATAACACACTAGCAGTAGTCACGCGCGGTTTCACCCGCGGAGTTCCTGTTTCCGTGGGATTACAGGGATAAAAAGTAGCCTATGTCATCCGGGAATAGTGTAGCTTTCCACCAGTGCAATAATTTTGAAAATTAGATAATTGGTTTCGAAGATTACCCCCTACACACAAACTTACAAACAAACAAACAAATTGTATCTCTTGATAATATTAGTATAAATGAAGACATACCTAGTTTTTTTCATAAATTATACTCTTACAATTTAGCACTTTCTTAGAGTAATAAGTATAATTTTATAGTCTATTATACTTAGTACTCTAAGAAATTGCCACAAACTAGAGTAAACGTGCAAATTGACACTATTTTTAGTCTGTTTTTAACTTTAATGGCTTATTAGTTTTTTAGGCTAGGTTGTAAACAATTATTAAGAATTTTATTCTTACTAAAACTGTTGTTCTTACTAATATACCTAGCATAAAAAAAGTCGTATGATACGCTTGTTTTAATTTGTAAAGTAAAATGCGCTATTTTAATATTGGTTTAACGAGTGGGCGTCGTCAAATATTTGACTTCACAACAAGTATTTTAACTATATTTGCAAAAGCAACAAAATTAAGTTCTTTTTGCCATTCATTGATAATTGCGCGTTTTATGCAAATGAAAAGAGTGTGTAACTTTGTCTGGAAGTTTTTAGATATTATTATAAATGTGGACTTTGGATATAATTTAGTTTCCTTCGTAGAAGTTATTTATTTTTTTTATAAATATAATTTTAAAAGTCAATGTTAGCAGGACTGTGATTAGTTCTAGCTCCTAGCCAAACACAATTAATGTTGCCGTCGTTTAGTAATTTAGTAGGTAAATAAGATAGCTAGTGGACTAAATTTTAGTTTTTAGTCCCGCATCCAGATTACCAGTTAATATTCGACACATATTTTTTTGTTTTTTCACGTAGGTAATCAATAAATAACGGAGATACATCGAGCCAAAATGTAGTATAAAGTCACTTTCCTGTACGGAACTTTAATGCTCGTAATCTAAATAGTTTTCCATAAATTTGAAAAAGCAAAAAGAAAACTTGTGTATTATTTTGTATAATCTAACTGATGGACTAATTATAATTTGATATTCATATACCATCCTCCCGCGGCCTTAATGAGGTCGTCTGTCCACCTTGTGGGTGGACGTCCTACGCTGCACTTGCCGATACGTGGCCTCCACTCGAGAACCTTTCGACCCCATCTGTCATCAATCCTCCGTGCTCTGTGCCCTGCCCACTACCACTTCAACCTGCTAATCCACGCGCGCGCGCGCTGGATGCGAGCCACTTCCAACCGGTCTTATTGGAGATCTATAGGGGAGGCCTATGTCCAGCAGTGGACTTCCTATGGCTGAAATGATGATGATGATGATACCATCCTCCACATGCCTATTAACATAACATTACGTTTTGTATTTTCGAAGGGTTCGCCAGAGGCAAAGCTTAATAAACTTAATGTAATTGGCCTAGTAGTTAGGTAAAATCCCTCTGGACTTGAAACTATAAACTTGAGATATGAATTCCCTGCCGCAGTCGATGTTACCCGATTGTTACAACCTAAGGGTCTTTAAGTCAAGAGTAAATAGGTTACTTCTAGGCAAGCGTGTTTCACCGTCAACCACATTATTGCTTGCCATCAGGTGAGATAGTGGTCAAACGCTAGCCTATCAGTGGATAATAAAAGGCGAACGAGGGTCCATTCAAGTTTAAAACTACACTATTTATGACTTTTCAACACATAGAGATGTGTTGAAATGTATTAAATAGTGTAGTCTCTATACAAATCTACTAACATTCGGCCTTTGGTTCTGGCTGTCATTGTGTAGAAAAAGACGTTAAAACCCCGAACGTCTCACAAATAGTTTAACCAAGGAAGGGGTATCGTGTTACCCAGTTACTGGGTAGTGGAGGTCGGATACGTAGTCGCACCATGTAAAGCATTGGTACCTATTCAACTGCATCTGATTAGACTAGAAGCCCACTCCAATATAGTTGGGAAGAGGCTAGGCTGATGATTATGAACTTGATGTCAATTAATTACGTAACGAAGACAACTATTTTGAGATATTCAAAAATGCACGCGAATTCTCTAAAAAACGCGCTTCTTTTTTTGTCTCTTTTCTAGTTTAAACGTTAAGACGGCACCGACCAAAACAGTCCAAAACGGCCGGCACGGTAAGGGTTGATGTGATCAATACTATTACAATAATTAACCAAAAAGAAATGCTATGAACACCGCAAAGAATGTGTTTACAATTAATCCGAAGCAAAAAAAAGAAATATTTTCTAGTTAAATAAATAAAGTTACGTAAAGTTGTGACAAATATCTAAAAATGGCATGTTGGTGTTTAGTTGAATTTTGATACTAAACTGTTGATTTTTTTTACAGAGTTAAATTCATATTAATCACAAATGTTTATTCTACAATTCGATACTTTTAGATTTTAAAAGTGTCACCTGGTTATTTTAGTATATTCATTTTTTTAAAGCATCTCAAATCCGCCATACAAATTTTCTATGGACACGGGACGTTGTATTATAAGCAACGTACACCGCTCGGAAATTCAGTCGCCCACAAGAGCTCAGAGAGTGGTCACGTCTCATTGCGGAGCGACGCACCAAAAACGACAAATCGCGATCTTTTGTGTACACATACGTGCTGCCACCAGATAAAATCAGGTAAGTCATAATTTTTGTTTTTTGAGTTTCTTAGTAAATGAAACAAGTAAGGATTTGTTTTAGTAAAAATGGGAATGCGAAAGGAATGATACTATAAGAAGAAAAGTGGCGCTCTTTTCCGGGAAAAAAGCCGACCTCATAAGTATGTACCTATTTCAATATAATTTTCTCTTAGAATTCAATATGAGTATGATTTTAGGTTTTTGGGGGTGCTGCCGCATGCCGATTACAAATCATTCATTTTCAAATCCAGGATGGCGGATGCGTTTTTTTCTCAAATGTTTGATATGGGTATCGTTTAATTGGTTTTTGGGGGTGCCGATTGCAAATCTGACATTAATTTTCAAATCCAAGATGGCGGATGCGTTTTTTTCTCATATGTTTGATATGGGTATCGTTTAATTGGTTTTTGGGGGTGCCGATTGCAAATCTGACATTAGTTTTCAAATCCAAGATGGCGGATGCGTTTTTTTCTCAAATGTTTGATATGGGTATCGTTTAATTGGTTTTTGGGGGTGCCGATTGCAAATCTGACATTAATTTTCAAATCCAAGATGGCGGATGCGTTTTTTTCTCATATGTTTGATATGGGTATCGTTTAATTGGTTTTTGGGGGTGCCGATTGCAAATCTGACATTAATTTTCAAATCCAAGATGGCGGATGCGTTTTTTTCTCATATGTTTGATATGGGTATCGTTTAATTGGTTTTTGGGGGTGCCGATTGCAAATCTGACATTAATTTTCAAATCCAAGATGGCGGATGCGTTTTTTTCTCAAATGTTTGATATGGGTATCGTTTAATTGGTTTTCGGGGGTTCCGATTGCAGATCTACCATAACTTTAAAATCCAAAATGGCGGATACGTTCTTTTTCAAATATCCAATATGGGTATGGTTTAACAGGTTTTTGGGGGTTCCGATTGCAAATCTGACATTAATTTTCAAATCCAAGATGGCGGTTGCTTTTTTTTGTCAAATGTTTGATATGGGTATCCTTTAATTGGTTTTTGGGGGTGCCGATTGCAAATCTGACATAAATTTTAAAATCCAAGATGGTGGATCCTTTTTTCCTCAAATGTTTGATCGTTTAATAGGTTTTTGAGGTGCCAATTAATAATAATAATAATAATAAATAATAATATTTTTATTTCCAAAAAGTACATACAGTAGAGTTCAAGATGGTGAATACAACTTTACATACATCTATGCAAACGTTCTGTCAGCATTATCCTTACTACCTACCTAAGTCTGTTTATTTTCTTGAAAATTTTGCGCTACAACAAGATATTTTTTATTTATTTATAGATTTACACCCCCCTCCACAAATCAAGAAATTGAACCTACCCCAATCTGTCAAATTTATTTAATAGATTTTCAACGGTCACGTAGGTCAGTCTGCTGGAGAGCACGGACGTGTTCACGGTGGTTTTGGTTATGGTCAACTAAATGCAGAGGGAGTCAGCATACTCAGGACCTGCGCTGTGTCTGACCTAGCCATCGCGAACACATTCTTTCAGAAGAAGCCCCAGCATCTTATTACGTACCGTAGTGATGCCTACTCAACCCAAATAGACTACCTGCTGGTGCGACGGTGCCACATTGGCAAGGTTACCAACTGCAAAGTCATCCCAGGCGAAAGCCTAACGGCTCAACACCGCCTCCTTGTCCTGGACTTTGCGGTCGTGCCAACAAAGAAAGTAATCGAGAAACGCAAACCCCGCACCAAGTGGTGGTTGCTTAATGGTCCTAAACAGTCGGACTTCATCGCGGAAGTCGAGCATCTCGAGGTTAGTGCTCCGCATGAGTCCGCTCAAGTGATCTGGAGTAGAATCCATTCAGCAATCACCGCTGCGGGTAAGCGCGTCCTTGGCACTTCTCGTGGTGGCCGCACCATAGACAAGGAGACGTGGTGGTGGGATGACGGGGTGCAGGGGGCGACTCGGAATAAGAAGGGGTTATTTAAACAATGGCAAGAGTCCAACTCTCCGTATGACAGGGAAGCATATGGAGCGGCTAAGCGCGCTTGCAAAAAAGCTGTAGCCAGAGCTCGCAGCAAAAGTCTGTTGCCCTTATACGACAAGCTAGAAACTGCGGAGGGGCAAAAGCTTATTTTTAAGCTGGCCCGGGAAAAAGCTACACGAGACATTAGCAAATGTCTCTGTGTAAGGGACGCCCAGGGTAAGCTGCTCTACGATGCTCCCCTTGTTAAGGAGAGATGGTGCACATACTTTGCGGAGCTGTCTAACAAACAGCATCCCCATAACCTTCCTCCCGAACCGCCTGCTAACCTTGGACTTATTTCCCCTATTTCCCCCAACGAAACCCGCATTGCTCTTTGCCGCATGAAGAACCGGAAATCGATCGGACCTGATAATGTGCCAATTGAAGTGTGGAAGGCGATGGGCCCACATGGTGTGGACCTTCTGACGGATCTTTTTAACCGCATCCTGATCACCAAGGAAATGCCGAACCAGTGGCGATATAGCCTCATTATTCCTGTTTTCAAAGGTAAAGGTAGCGTACAGGATTGTAGTAACTACCGCGGTATCAAAATCATGTGCCACACCATGAAGCTCTTCGAGCGCATCATTGACACACGGCTCCGTAGCGAGTGCACTGTCTCTGAGTGTCAATATGGCTTCCGGGCGGGTAACAGTACCATGGACGCAGTGTTTGCCTTACGGACTCTGGCTGAGGCTTACAGAGAGAGAAGGAGAGCTCTGCATATGGCCTTTTTAGACCTGCAGAAGGCCTTCGACTGTATACCTCGGCAATCCATTTGGTGGGCACTTCGCTTCAGGGGCGTTCCCGAAGTCTATATTGACATTATCAGAGACATGTACCGCGATTCCGTGTCCTCTGTCCAGACCGCTGTTGGCGAATCCAAAGGCTTTCCAATATCTGTTGGCGTTCACCAAGGCTCGGCTCTTAGCCCGTTCTTGTTTAACGTAGTGCTCGATGTAGTTACGGCAAACATCCAAGATCAGCCTCCATGGCTAATGATGTATGCCGATGACATTGCCCTCGTTAATCAGAACATATCACATCTTGAGCGCAAAGTCAATACTTGGAAGGATACGCTGGAAAACGGTGGTCTGAGACTAAATGTGGCGAAGACTGAGTACATGTCCTATGGCAGCACGGATTCAAATACCATCCGAATAGGTTCGGACCTGATCTCTAAGTCCGATAAGTTCAGGTACCTTGGATCCGTGCTGCACGAGTCTGGCAACGTGGATTACGATGTCCAAGCACGTATAGGCGCAGCTTGGGCGAAGTGGCGCGAGGTAACGGGCGTTGTATGCGACCGCAAAATGCCTCCGAAGCTCAAGGGGCAGATATATAAATGCATCATACGGCCTGTCCTCCTGTACGGCGGCGAATGTTGGCCAGCATTAAGTAGACACACCCAGGAACTCCGCGTCACGGAGATGAAGATGCTTAGGTGGATGAGCGGCGTAACGCGATCCGATCGCATACGCAACTCATTCATCCGGGGTAGCCTTGGTGTCCGCGACGTGGGAGAAAAACTACAAGAGTGTCGTCTCCGATGGTATGGACACATCATGCGCCGCCCTATCGAGTACGTTGGTCAGAGATGCATGTATATGGCTGTCCTTGGGGCTAGGCCACGGGGGTCGCCCTCGCAAACGCTGGCTGGACGTCGTCAAGTCCGACATGAGAGCCAATGGCCTGACCGAAAAGGATGTTGAAGATCGGGCAAAGTGGAAGAAGCTCAGTCGGAAGGCGGACCCTGGCAATAGCCGGGATTAACGCCAGGTGGAAGAGATTTTCAACATTATCACAAAAGAAGAAGGTTCATATTCGATAGGAAAAATTTGACAGATTGGGGAAGGTTAATTACATCGGACTTTGGAAATCGATAATCGACTAGTTTAGGTTCGTATCTGTCATATCTATGTGACGATTATCACTGGGTCGCCGATCATTGTATTTTTTCTTATTTTTATTGAAAACTACATAAACCTTGTAGTTTTTTCTGCTAATTACAAAAATAACCAGTTTTTTTTTTCTAATATGATGCTTTGTATGTCGTTCTCTTAGTGTGAAGTGTTTGTCATTTGATTTCGATGTCATTACAAGTGGTTACACACGGGTGCAATAAACTAATGTTTTTTTTTTATTTCGAAATCTTCGTTAAACCTTGCCTGGATAATAACATAACACTTCGTTTTTTAAATAGGCCGAGCCCTTTACAAGTTTATTGTGGCTAACGAAGCATTTGGTTTTAGGTAAGTAGGTAAATAAAACGATAAAAAGTTTAACAGACTGCCTGATTTTAACTATATAATTATATACCTACTCGTATAAAGCTGCTACCCTTTTTTATGTAGGTACCTACCTACCTACAAAAATTGTTAAATAAACAAGTTATTGAATTGTTGGACTTTTATTACAGACTAATTTTATTATTAACATACCTACCTTACCTACATACCCAGAAAATATCCTGGGTATGCACTGAACAACGTCATCGCAATCGGGTGAATAATATACGTATCTATAATATCACGCCTTAAATCGTAACAAACAAAAATCGAATCTTTCCTCTTTATAATCTTAGTTTAGGTTATATTATAGTGAGAATTACTAGAGGTATCTCTGTCATTATCACCTTGTACTTATAAACATTATGGTGAAATAATATTTTGAATTTCCCAGAGGCCAGAATCCCCACTAGCTACATAGCAACGCGAGAGCCGGACGGACCAAATAACTGCCGCGCGCGTAATTATTTTGTCGCGCGGATATTTTCATATTGTGATATCTTCTAAGATATTTATTTGAACTATATAGACTTAAGGGCACAAATATTCTATATTAAATTTCCATTCTAACGAACATATTTTTATAGATATAGATTCATACAATATGGGTTTAATAACCTTCGCAAAAATTCACTCTTTTTAATCGAAAATTTTAAAAGTAAAAGCAGTTATTGTGGCGTACCCGTCGCTGATAGACATATGCTGTCGCGGACTTTTTTTTAGAACTTTTTAAGAGGAACAATTCTATCGTACATAAAACTTGCGTAACTTAAACGGTTTACGCAGCGCACGCTACGGAAGCTCTCAAAAAGGAAAATTTTATCTCGTTTTTGAAACATTTTTCATTTATGCTCAGCTCCTTTTGGCTGTAGCGTGGTGTTATATAGCCTTTAACTTTTCTCAATAATTGGACTATGCAACACATAAAAGAATTTTTCAATTCCAACCAGTAGCTCCTGAGATTAGCGCATTCAAGCAAACAAACAAACTCTTGATAATATTTTAGTATAGATAAATAATAGATTATTCGATTTTATTTAGTGAGTTACGAATATAAAATCATGTAAGTAAACAGTATTCGTCTTTTCATGTCATTCAACGCAACAACATTTTTTTTAAAAATCCTAAGTTGTCTACTTTCGTTGTGCAAATGCACTCGTGACGCGGGAGACTTGCCGTAGTGTGCGTCGCGCACGCACACAACCAGCGAGTCGTAGATAATACCTATTCGCCGGACGCCGTTTACGCTCGGAGCCGTCTTAAACAATTGAAATTAAATTCATTATGGTTTGTAGTATTTCGTCACGAAGATATGCTTCTATTCATAAATTGGGCCGAAAGGTGAACAGAGCAAAAGTTTTATACCAATTTCCTCCTCAGAGACCTTATTTGGACTTACGAAGGGAAACTTGTCGAACGTTGAGTAAGAAATATTTCAGTTTGATGTCGTTTTTCTATCAATAAAGTCGGTTTTGGTGTTTTTCCTCAATCGACGCCATACTAGGTGACGTTTTTGTGTTTATTTATTTCAAGATTAAATTACGTTGCTCTTTGGAAAGGTTTATATGTCAGATAGCCTGTTTTTTTTTTGTGTTTTCAGTTAGTCTATTACAAACTTAAAATTTCTTGTAACTCTTATCTAAGTATACTAATATTATAAAGAATATCTATTTGATTGTTTGTTAGGTAACCTATAGACATTTTAATTACGTTTCATAAGATACTGCCACTGACAGACAGAGCGACAGTTGGACAGACAGACAACGGAGGCGTAGAAATATAATAAATAATAATAATAAATATTCCACAACTTTTTCACACAACGCCATCTAGTCCCAAACTAAGCAGAGCTTGTGTTATGGGTACTAAACTGCTGATAAACATACTTAAATACTTCTAAATACATACATACATATATAATAGATATTACACCCAGACACAGAACAAATGATCGCCCTCTCAAGCTTAACTTGGGACTAAATGGCGTTGTGTGAAAAATTTGTGGAATATTAATTTATTTATTATTTATGAACTGAACGGAGATACGCGCAATAAATAGCCCTGCTGGTAAGTCACTAGAAAAGGAGACCAAACGTTACCCAAGTGCATTCGCGCACTTTGTAATGTAGATTCATTGACGTCTTGCAAACCTTTATTCAAAAAATTAAACTTATTAACTGCACCCTCCATTTATATTTTTGAATCTTGTTTATTTGTTAAAACTTATCAATACCTGTACAAATCCTATGGGGATTATTGTAATTTGAATACCCGTTATCCTAATAACCTTCCATTACCAAACATATAAACTGATCTCTTTAAAAGAACCTGTTATCCCATGTCAATTAAATTATTTAATAAATTACCTAGCGAAAGTAGAGACCTTCCTATTACATTGTTCCGAAAAAAGTTGTACACCTGGCTTGTCAATAAATGCTTTTACACTACTAAAAAAAAACAGAGGTCATACACGGAAGCACTAGATTCCCACACAAATTATGGCTCCCAAGACAACGCACTGCGATACACAGCAAAAATTCATACTGTATGGCTATAAGAATTTATAATAAGCTGCCAAACTGCCTGAAGAGCCTTGGTTTCAACATATTTAAAAGAAAATTGTTTGAATTGCTAATAACCAAATATTACTTATTATTCAACAAAAGAATTCCTAGATGACAGAAATATATAGAATAAAATCAAATGTAAAAAAAGGAATGTATAAACATAATTAGTTACTTAAGAGTTTAGTTATTTAAGAATAAAAATTTGTACACCAGAAATGGTAGAATAAAAGAAACTTAATATAACGTTAACATCTATTGTACTATATTCTGACAAATAAATCTTTCTTTCTTTCTTTCTTTACTAATGATTACCTTAGACTTACATATAAAAAAATGATGTAGTAGTGTAATAAATAAAGTGTTTAGTTTAAGATTAGTCTTACATCGTACATAATGTTAAGTTTCACAAACCAGCAATGGTCAATATGAGGATCCGACATTTATATATTACATACCACCTATTGACCCTTATTATGTGAATAAATTATTTTGATTTGATATTTGATTTGATTTGAGTAAAATATTTCCAAACAGTGTTTTTGACCATTTATTTAGAGAGCACCTTAGAAAATCAGAAAATCTGTATGTTCTCAAGTGGCTTTCCAATTAGGCTTTTCCCTCGAGTCACCTGCAAGACGGGGACTGCGATATTGATTTGGTGCCATCGTGTTCGGCAGTGTGAGAGTTTGACAAATATGAATGTAGGTTAAGGAGTTCTAAGTTTCAAGATTTTAAAGACCGTTTTCGTTCACAGTTTATTTTTTTAATCAAATAAAATGTCACGTGGTGACATTATAGAGTGACTCATCAGATTCAGTATGGATGTTCAGCAGTATCTCCCGCCCCTGCCAAATAAAACAAATTCCTGAGGGAACCTAACTTGAGCGAATCTGTCTGGACCAATGCCAAACAGCCGTATTTACTATTTTTATAAAAGTTACCTAATTATTATCTAAAAATCCTCGAGCTTTTTGTTAAAAAAATCGTTTAATTGTTAATAATAAATCTATACATATTTCATTTTCTTTCTTAGGCGCGGTGTTCCGAGGTAGAAGTAACGTTTTTTTTTTGTTTCATTTATGATTAAAAAAATAATATTGGTAGAAAAGCTTTTTCATATTTCTAAGACCAAAATGTTTATAAGGGAGATTTTATTTTGCACCACAATCATATTGATGGAATAAATTACACTCAGACCCAGAAAAAATATCGTGTTCATCACACAAACATTTGTCTTGGGTGAGAATCGAACTCACGACCTCCGGCATAGCAGTCAGGGCCACTTACTAGACCAACAAGCCAGTCTCTGTTCATGATTCCTCTGAATGAGAAGGCTTTGCCCTGCAGTGAGAAATTCCGATATTTTTATATAACAAGACAAAAGGAGCTTGTGGCTAAATTATAACAGCCGCATGGGTCAATCGAAGGTTAAGCTACGCTTGACGAGGTCAGTCCGTGGATGGGTGACCATTTATTACATACCAAGACTCCTCCGTGCCTCTGAAAACGCGTAAAGCCGTTGGTCCCGGCTGTCATTTGTAGATCTTTGTCAGTCGTTACTTACAGTCAGAAGCCCGAAAGCCTGACAACCAGTTTAACCAAGAGGTATCATGTTACCCAGTTACTGGGTTGTGGAGGTCTGCCAGGCAGTCGCTCCGACCATATCAAAGAATCAACTGTCATATGAATTATGTTTCAATCATGCTTCTTTTTTTTTTTGCTATCATACAAAATAATTCGACTAAGTCACGATGATTAATGTAAAACACCCTTACGTGAATAGAAAGAAGATTCGTCGTACTAGTGACAATTTTTGAACTAATTAGGTACCTAATGAAAATAATATTAATAATACTTAATAATAATATTCCACGACTATTCACATAACGCCATTTAGTCCCAAGCTAAGCAGGGCTTTTGTTACGGGCACTAAACAACTGATAATTTAATTATGATTGATGATATCTCCGAAACTATGCATTTTTGGACCTAGATGGTCCAAAAATGCATAGTTTCGGAGATATCATCAAGTTTCGGAGATATCATTCTAGGAGTTTTAGTATTATTTTTACCTACAGAATATAACCCTAGAGTTATAGGATATCAAAAAAAACACCTTGTATAACAAGACTATGCAACCTCAGGCCAAAATCCAACATAGATGCGAGAATGGGTAATTATTATCAACCCTTTTATGACCGATTAAAACTCCTCCTATCAAAATTAATGTAACAGTAAAAGTTTTAACGTCACTGATATGTGTACCGTACTTTATATTACCTTGAGCGTGTATCCCCTTCCTTATTTCCCTAAGGACCACGTGGCTAAAGGCTAAATTGCTTAAGGTGCGGGTTTTATTTACGTGAATACTTTTTTTTCTTCATACATTTAATGCTCTAAACATCAATCGAAATTAAAAGTTATTTATTCAAATTAAGATGTGAGCATTTTTTTCAAATGAAGGATAACATAAGATTTACATCTGTTTTTATTCTTATTTTTGCCAACCATTAAGATTTTTTTATTTATTTTTTTAGGATTTATGTCTTTAGTTTTTTTTTTCAATGTACAGACGCCAATTGTCAAATTGAAAGGACCACACTACTATCACATTGGGAAAACCTGTAAGAATACCTAGTTGCAAGGGAGATTTTTATAAATAAATAAATAAAAAAAAAATTAAATCGTCTTTCAATTGGGAAAATTTGACACATTGGGGTACCTTAATGTGCTGGCGTCTGTACATAACATAGGTTAGTTTACCTGTAATGTTGTAAATGTGGAAAAAAAAAACAAATAAATGTGGCAATAAATAAATAAATAAGACAGTGCCCCAAAATTCCCGCCCTACACCAATTGCTAGTGTTTTTGCTGGGAAAAAGAAGACAAGTAGTGGAAGAAACTCCACATGGCCTCCCCACTTGGCGTGGAGATAGATCATATTATTATCTTAGAGACGGACACAGGCTATATTTTGTCTCAAAAAGTACCTAATGAAAAGAAAAAAATATTTTTTAAGCTTTTTTTATGCAGCGCCATCTTGGATGACATGACAGATGGTAACAAATGTCTTCCCAGTCCATTATCAGGTGACGATTTGACATTTGACAAATCTTAAGCTAAAACTAAGAAGGTAAAACACAACATAATTGATTCTGAAGTTTGCCGGGGCAGCTGGTCTTTTAATATTATAAAAAGAAAAGATTATATTGTTTGTATGTTTCTGTTTGCATTGAATAGGCTTCGAAACTACTGGACCGATTCTAAAAATTCTTCCAAATCTTCCAATTCTTCTTGGGAAGCTGCACAATTCCCGGGTGACATAGGCTTTTTGATATCCCTGTATTCCCACGGGAATGGGAACTACGCGAGGGAACCGTATGACGTCTGTTAGTTTTTAAATACACACTTCAAAAAAGTCTAAGCAACATGTACTAATTTAAATTTTAGGATGGTTTTTCACATTAACCCTTAACCACCTGACGTCGGTCTCAGAGACTCGTGCGATTTTATTTTCAAAATAAATCTGTTGCTATGCGCACGGTGCAACCGTGCGTCCTTGTACTTTTTCCCCTCCCCCGTCAGTACGCGCCACGCGCTCGGCAGCTCCAGACGTGCGCGCATTTGTGAATTATAGGTAATTTAGTAAAAAGTATATTTTGTGTGCGGTCTGAGTGACACAAAATATAATCTAATAATGTATAAGTAATAATAATAAATACAAATGAGTGAAACTTAAGATAATATGTTCGACTGATAGTAAATAGGTTTATTATAATATGTAGTAATTAAAATTCCTATTCAGATCTCATATATCCAAAGTTCCTTCTTTTTTCTAAAATTTCATATGTTTATTTTATGTGTCGATTTAGTATAAGTAAATAAAGACTTCTCATTGTTTAAAAACTTAAAACTAATAAAAAATATAATAAAGATATATATTTGACTTTCATTTAAAATAATATATAAATAAAACATAATTTAACACAGTAAATACGCAAGCGGTCTCTATGACCGACGTCAGGTGGTAGTGTAACTGAAAAACACGTCAGGTGGCTAAGGGTTAAAACATTGTATTTTATTTTTAACCCCCGACGCAAAAACAGGGGTGTTATTAAAATTTTCACAAAATGAAATATCTAAAGAAAATGAATTTATTGTGAAAGAATAGGACAATTTAAACAAAGTATGGCCTCTTCTGCTGTTCAAAACTTGTCGGCAACGATTATTCATTGAATTAATTAGACTGTTTATGTCATCTTGCGGTATTCACTTCAAATGGAATTGTAGCAAATCCTCGTTTCCTTTAAAACACGTCTCTGGAGCATGTCCCATGCGTGCTCGATGGGGTTGAGGTCTGGCGATTGTGCAGGCCAGGGCAATACCCGGATGTTCTCCGTTGCCAAGTAATCACAGGTTCGCCGAGCTGTATGTGAACGCGCATTGTCATACATTAACGTAAAATTGGAGCCAAAGGTTTGTGCAAATGGATGGATATAAGGTCTGAGAATATCCTCAACGTAATTTTCTGCGTTCATGTTTCCATTTACAAAAACGAGCTCAGTTTGCCTGTTCTTCATAATACCCGCCCATACCATAACTGTTGATCAGCCGCTGCATGAATGAACTTCCTGAACGCACCTGAGCCTTTCAGTATTTCCGGACCGACGGTACACTTGCACCCTTCTTGTATCAGGCCTAAACCCGAATCGCGACTCATCGGAAAACATAATTTTATCCCATTGTTCCTGGGTCCAATATGTTATGCTTTTTCTATTCCCGTGACGTATCGGTGGGCACCTGATTGGGTGTCGAGCTCGTAGGCCGTACTCATGCAGTCGATTTCGCACAGTTTGGGGACTTACATCAACACCACTTGAATTTTAAAGCCTCAAACTTACCTCTCGAGCGGTTAACATCGGCTGGCGCCTTGCAGTCAGTTGTATGTACCGGTCTTGCCGAGTGGTTGTACACTCCGTTTACGGCCTGGATGCTGTTCAGCGGGTTCCCCTGCATTATTGTAACGCTGCCAAAGACGACAAATAATACTTTATTTGTCGTCTTTGTCTAAATATTACTTCACGTTTGCATTGCTTTGCATTTCATCTGTCGTCAAATGACGTCGCTCAAAGAATATCTAACAATTCAATTATGTCGCTGCGACTTTATTTAAATGGTTGGTAAAATTATAACATCAAGACTAAACGTAGCCATTAAAACGCAATTAAATTTAAACAAATTCGCAGTCAAACAAAACATAATCGTTTTTTTTTACAACCAGGCAGTGAGTATGTCATCAATAACAAAAAAGTTTACTTACCTACGCACTTTGAGTGAGTAAATACCTACTTATAAATTAATTAATATAAATGGTAAATTTGTAATATCGTGTATGTTGCTTAGACTTTTTTGATGTGTGTAAATAAATAGGTAAAATAAGTTTGATATGTACATTAAAACACACGTTACGAATTACTCCATTTCATGTAATCACAAGGGAATGGCTAAAGCCTACACACATCTCCGTATGACTGTATACACATAAGATATTTACGTGCAATGACGTAGAGCCTTGCTCCCGATACACGCCCATAAAGTCAGGCTCGTGTGTCCATGTATTATTCAAATTCGACCCATATTGTATTACCTACCCATGTTGTACTGGTTCGATGTCGTATTGTTTTACCTGCAGTACAAAATTATCTGGGCTGGTTATTGAAAATAACATAAGTGTTTTTCTGCAATTTATAAGACCCTTCTTCGATCAAGAAAGAGTAAATAAAAAAAAACCACAACTTTTATACAACGCCTAGACCCAAGCTAAGCAGAGCTTGTGTTATGGGTACTAAACAACTGTTAAACACTTAAATATCAGTAAAATATTACACAATTAAATTATTAGGTACTTAGTTCTTATACCTATTTATTGTACCTACTATATATTGTAATTATAATAAAAATAACTCATAGATTTGTGCCCGCTAGAACACAAGCTGTATCAGATAAAAAATTTGTTCGTGATGTCCCGTCTAAGCGGATTAAATTGCGACTAAAGTGCATTCATAATGTTATCGACTCAACCCAAGTTAATAAGCAAAACTGGTTTTCATTATAAAGCGCCTACTTTCAAGTTGAACATAACCTTTCCCACTACACACACTATCGGCACACTTTTCATATTATATAACAGGTTATTATTTTTCATAAACAGGTTTTTAGGCTACATTCTATGTATTTATATACGTAAAACATTATTTATTTATGAAGTATATTGATAATTGTTACTCATCCGTCATCTGTCCCAAAGGTTCATTTGAAAATCAGCGTCAGGCAGGATCTCAGCATCTGTCTGGCATTACCGCTGAAATGAACCTTTTGGCGCAGCCGTGAGACATGCCATTTTTGTCTCTTTTTTTTTGTGTTATTGTGATTTTGCTGTGCGTGTATCCAGCTGTTGCCAATAAATGTATTTTCTTTCTTTCTTTCTTTGTCCATAGTAAGTAATTTATGTCTTTGAATTGAACGCAATCCTAAGCCTTGTTAAGATTGGTTGTCAGAATTGCGGGTTTCTGACTCGCAAATTGTCAGAAATCTGCATAAGACCAACGCCGGAACCAACGGGTTATTGTGCTTTCCGATGCACGGAAAGCTATCGATGTGTAATAGACGGTCACCCATCCACAGAGTAACCGCCGAGCCTTGCTTAACCGCTGTTCGACCAGTGTGGCTGTTATTTTATTATTCAACCAAGAGTTATTTTATGATCCACTAGAATGATACTATATTATTACTGAGCAATACAGTTTTCCAGCATATTATTTTGTTTATGGTAATAGCATTCTCGTTCGGGGTGGACGAAGATAATTTGAGTGTCAAGCATTTGTTCTCGTTCGAAATGATAAATGAATTGTTTGTTTATATAGTTTCAGTTGTTTAAACTTTCAATTATTTTTATATTGTATCTAAAAGATTCAGATAATTGCAATGTACAGACACCAGCATATGACACCCCAATGTGTCAAATTTCTTTGATCGTTTTTCTACTTTATGTCAAACAGAATAAGGTTCATAATTATTCAATTGGGAAAATTTTGACACATTGGGGTAGCTACCCCAAACTATCTCCAAATTGAACATGAACCTTATTCCATTTGTAATACTGGCCTGACTGGCCTGTTGGTTTTGTAGTTAGTGGCCCAGACTACTATGCCAGAGGCCGTGGGTTCGATTCCAACTCAGGAAAAATGTTTATGTGATGGGCACGACCGTTTTGTTCTCTGTCTGGGTGTAATTTATTTAAAATCTGTATGTATTTAGAAATATATAAGTATGTTTATCAGCTGTTAAGTAACCATAACAGAAGCTCTGCTTAGCTTTGGGCTAGATGGAATTGTTTGAAAGTTGTGGAATAAAAATAAAGAGATCACAACGATTGCTCTAGAGCAGTGATTCCCAAAGCTTATTAGACCGCGTTCAAGCAAATACTTTTTAAATTCAGGACTCAATACTTAATTTTTAAATAATTATATTGCTTTATTTTTTAAATAAATAACAGATGCATTGTGTTTAAATTTTTTGGTCAATATGACTTAGGGTTTCATTAATTTTAATCATAATGAGTTTGGTAAAACATATTTATTTTTTATATTCATTATAGCCTAAAAATCTCAAGCATGACCATTTTGTTCTGTGTCTGGGTGTAATTTTTTATCTTTAATATGTTTGTATTTAAAAAATAAGTATGTTTATCAGCTGTTTAGTACCTATAACACAAGCTCTGCTTAGCTTGGGACTAGATGGCGTTGTGTGAATTGTCGTGGAACATTATTAACCCAAATTAAGGTTTATTGGGGTAAATGAAGCAAAACATCACGCCTATTATCCCCGAAGGGTAAGGCAGCGGTGTATCTAACTTACATTTCGACAGTTATAATCGTTTAAGTCCCATGTAATGGGGGGCGAGCCTATCGCAATCAATCGGGGACAAATCTAGACTCCGGACTGATACTGAGAAAATCCAGATGCAAAAATTCTTTATCTCTGCTCGAATCGGGATCAAACCCGAATTACTTATACACCTTCTCAGATTTTTGTAAAATACAAAAAGACATTTAGAGACTGAACTGTTGTATAATATAATGAAGAGAGGTACAAATAAAGCCCTTTAGGGGTCTCTAATGTACCCCCCGTTTCTATAGAACCAATGCAATCTACTATAAAACGTCGGCCATTTTTATTTGTGAAGGACTTAATGCATTGTGCCCCGTTCTTATGAAAAGAGGTTTCTTACAGAGGACTGAAAAGGATACACGGAAACGGCCTTATTTGGGGCTTTTTCAATTTATTTCTTACTAGTACTTCGCTCACGACTTCGTCTGCGTGCATTGCGTAATTTAATATAAGTTAATATACCTACCGACGAGTGAAGAATGTTTTGAGATCGGATTTTTTTTTCTTTCGAGAGTTTCCGCTACGTGCGTTGCGTAAACGGTTAAAGTTTCTCAAAAACCAGATGAAGTGTCGAGTAAGTGGGTGTTGTGTACAAAAGAAATAAATGATGAAAAAGTGTATAAAGCCAGGTTAGTTGCCCGCGGATTTGAGCAGAGTGACTGTGATTCCGATGTGTACTCACCTGTAGCTAAATTACCTACATTCCGCTTATTCATGGCCGTAGCAAATAAACTTAAATATCCGGTGTATCAAATGGATGTGGTAGGAGCATTTCTTCATGGAGACATTGATGAGCTAGTTTACCTAAAACTTCCAAATGGTCAATTTGCTAAGTTAAATAGATCACTGTATGGCTTGAAAAAATCAAGTAGTGAGTATTTATATAAGTGTATTAAAAGAGTGTTGCGTTATATAAAAGGGACTTTAGATCTAGGTTTAATATTTGAAAGTGATCAGTCAAACATACTTGGATTTGTTGATGCAGATTGGGCAGGAGATACTGTAACCCGTAAGTCAACTTCGGGATACATGTTCTTTTTATTTAATTGTTTAGTTTCCTGGAATTGTAAAAAACAAAACTCTGTTTCATTGTCCTCAACTGAGTCCGAGTATATAGCACTCAGTAATGCAATTTGTGAGTCAATTTGGTTACAAAATTTACTTTTAGATTTTAGCATTAAGGTAGATATTAACATTTATGAAGACAACCAGTCAGTTATAAAGCTTGCCTATCATAAAGAGAATAATAAAAGGTTGAAACATTTAGACATAAGATATCATTATATTGTGGAAAATGTAGAAAATAAAAAAGTTGGTTTATATTATATAATGTCAGAGAATAATTTAGCCGATCTCTTAACAAAACCATTGGGTAAAATTTTATTTGAGAAACATAGGGATGCTATTTTGAAAAGTGTGTAATTTAAAGTTAAGATTAATGTTTATTTAGAAGTTGTATTAGTTTATGCAAAAGTGTCCTATGTTAAGTTTAATTTTTTCTCTTTGTATTGAAATGTAAAAATATTTGTTGAGAGGGGGTGTTGAAAAATTGGCAACATATATTTTTATAAGGTATCTTATTCTCTATGGGTTTTTAGCTCTGGCAATACTTGGTGTCTATGTTTTCTAAAATAAAGGCTTGCTACGTCCGTCGCTTAAATCGTAGTTATTTATTAATCCAAAACCACGACAATTTCATCTGGTTATGGGCCCAGATTGATGACAAAACCATGCATGACAAAATTGTGCCCCTTTTAAAGGGTCTAAAAAAAGTCCGTTACAGCATAATATTATGTCTTATCTTTTAAGGTTGTTTCACTATTCTAACCTTTTTTTTTGGTAACCAAATTTGTTCTAAAATAGAGAACTAAATGTTATAAGAATTTGCCCAAAAATTACAGCCAACTCCAGCTTCCCGACACAACACAACAAACACTTTTGTTTTCAAGGATCTGCAGACCACTGATCATGTGTTCCTTCGCGAAGACGCATTACGTGGCTCGCTACAACCAGCCTACACAGGTCCTCATAAAGTTCTGCAAAGAGGTGACAAAGTTTTTAAGATACTATTCAAGGGCAAAGAGGTCACTGTCTCCATAGACCGCTTAAAGCCAGCCTATATATTGGCTGACAAAGTTGACCCAAAAGAGACTAACCCACCTAGCAGTATACCACAGAATACCACTCGTTCTGGTCGTCACGTCAGATTCCCAGATATTTATCGCCCTTGATGGTCTCTGGAGGGGGGTGATGTAGGGTTCAATATTTTAGTTTATTTATTTACATATTTAATTAAGAACACAACAGACTCCGTGCACGCGAACTCCTTGTTTAAGCAAGGAGACGCGTGCACGGCCCGTCACTTGACAGATGATTAAACAGACTTGTCAACGCATGAGACAAAATTAGCTTCTAAAATATTATATTCACTTTTCTCAATTACTCCTTCTACTCACGTAAACATAATTATATATTTACTAAACTGGTGACCCCGAGTAGAACACTAAAACATGAGTGATAGTGAATCTGAGCACACCGCGTCATCGCAAACGGCGGAACACGTAGTGCATACAACACGCAGGACGAAACGCGGTTCCAATATCGGATCGCATGAAGTTTACCGCGTAGCAGTAAAGTTACCACCATTCTGGCCGGAAGAACCGGATATCTGGTTCGCTCAAATCGAAGGACAATTTGAAATTGCGGAAGTGACCAATGATGTCACTAAATACAACTACGTGGTGGGTCACCTTGACCCCCAATTTTCAAAAGAAGTAAAAGATGTAATTTTGTCCCCGCCAGCTAATAATCGGTACAATAAATTAAAGACCGAATTAGTCAAGCGCCTCTCCGTCTCCCAGGAGAAGAAACAGAAGCAATTGCTGATGCATGAAGAGATGGGCGACCGGAAGCCGTCGCAATTTCTTCGCCACCTGCACGGGTTAGCTGGACCATCAGTACCAGACGACTTTGTGCGCACCATCTGGAGTAGCCGGCTCCCCAATAACATCCAGCCTCTTTTGGCATCGCAACCTCTCAGCACTCTTGAGGCATTGGCTGAGCTGGCCGACCGCATCCAGGACATCGTCGCGCCTGCACACCATGTTGCCACAACTTCGGCAGCAGGAGTTACCATGAGTGAAATGGCAGCCGAGATCGCCGAGCTTAAACACGCTATGAAGAACCTGACGCTGCAACTAGAGCACAACCTTCCGCGGAATCGCTCCCACAGCCCAGGTAGAAATGCGAGAAGCAGCTCACGCCAACGAGCTTCGACCCGCTCAGAGTCATGCTACCGTCAGCATCCAGTGTGCTGGTACCACTCAATGCATGGCGAGAACGCGAAGCGATGTGTCAAACCATGTGACTACAAGAAGGGAAACGCCGCGGGCAGTTGGTAATGGCGACGGACGACTGCCCCACTAGTACTGGTCGCCTGTTCGTTACAGATAGGACAACAAAGACACAGTTTCTGGTTGACACTGGTAGCGACCTCTGCGTCTACCCTCGTCGTCTACTCAACGAGCGTCGTGCGCCGACAAACTATCAACTTGTGGCTGCAAATGGGACCATTATTAATACATATGGTTTTGTGGACTTAAATTTAAATCTAGGTTTACGTAGAGACTTTAAGTGGCGTTTTGTGGTAGCAGAGGTTACTAAACCTATTATCGGTGTAGACTTTCTAAGTTTTTACTCATTAGTTGTGGACTGTCGTAACCAACGACTAGTCGATAGATGTACAAATATGTCTGCTATAGCCTCAATGAAATATGATTCATCATTGTTTTCTGTAAAGGTTTCGTCTGGCAACTCAAAGTACCACACACTTCTCGAAAGTTTCCCTGATATCACTCGACCCGCCGGTACACTACGCGTTACACCTCATAACACAGTTCACCACATCCGCACCACCCCTGGCCCTCCAGTTTACTCTTCATTTCGGCGGCTGGCGCCAGATAAGTTAAAAATAGCTTAGCAGGAGTTCCAGCTCATGCTGGATAATGGAACTGCCTGACCCTCAGAGAGTCCTTGGTCGTCACCACTTCATCTCGCGCCCAAAAAAGACAACGGTTGGCGACCTTGCGGTGACTACCGCATGCTTAATGCGCGAACCATACCTGACAGGTATCCGATTAGGCACATTCACGATTTTGCTCACAGCATTACAGGATGTCGACTTTTCAGCACAATTGATCTTGTGAAAGCCTACAATCAACTGCCTGTTAGCCCGGAGGATATTCCGAAGACGGCGATCACCACACCGTTTGGTCTGTACGAATTTCCGTACATGACGTTTGGTTTGCGTAACGCAGGGCAAACTTTCCAACGTTTTGTTGACGAGATGACTAGAGGTTTGGATTTTTGCTACTGTTACTTAGACGATTTTTTGATTTTTTCTAGATCAGAAGCAGAGCACGAGGAACATCTTCGCATAATTTTCAGCAGGATGATGGACTTTGGCATGCTGGTCAACACATCCAAGTGCGTTTTTGGTGTCCCAGAAGTAACTTTCTTGGGTTACCACATCTCCGAAAACGGCACGAAACCACTTCACACTAAAGTAGAAGCCATTAAAAACTTTCCGCAGCCCAAGGACGTTCGTCAGTTGCGCCGATTCTTAGGCATGGTAAATTTTTACAGGCGTTTCTTGCCTCACGCAGCTCAAATCCAGGCGCCACTTCACAACCTCTTGATTGGCAACGTAAAGGGTTCGCATCCTATATGTCTTGCTGAGAATACTTTGCAAGCATTTGAAGACTGCAAGGAAAGCCTAGCTAAAGCTGCTCTATTGGCGCACCCTAATTGCAATGCCAAACTTGCATTGGTTACTGATGCATCGGACACTGCAATCGGCGCGGTGTTACAGCAGCTTAGCGATGATGGTTGGCAGCCATTAGCTTTCTTTTCCAGCAAGCTTAGTCCTTCGCAAACAAAATATTCTCCCTATGACAGGGAACTGCTGGCCATTTACGAGGCCATCAAATACTTTCGCCACATGTTGGAGGCTAGACATTTTGTAGTGTACACGGACCACAAGCCGATCAGTTTCGCATTCCACGAGAGGAAGAAAAACTGCTCGCCTAGGCAATTCCGGTATCTCGACTTCATCGCCCAATTTACCGCCGACATAAGGCACATTTCCGGCAAAGACAATGTCGTGGCCGACTCCTTATCTCGTGTGGAAGAAGTGCAGGTAGCGGTCAGTCTTGACAACCTCGCGGACGCACAAGCTTCCGATCCGGAACTTGCCAATCTACTTAAGGAAGGATCGTCTTTATCTTTGGAGAAGATGCAAGTCACCGGGATACGTACAGCTGTGTACTGCGACGTCAGTACAACGTCTCCCAGACCATTCGTTCGTGTAATACTCCGAAAACAAGTATTTGACAGTTTGCACTCTCTCAGTCACCCTGGTGTCTCAGCCACTGCCAAATTAATCGCAGAGCGTTTCGTTTGGCCAGGCATCAGGAAGGACTGCAGAGAATGGGCACGAGCTTGTCTTGAGTGCCAACGGGCTAAAGTAAACCGACACGTTTCTGCGCCGTTAGGGGCGTATCATCTTCCACGTGCTAGGTTCACCACCGTCCACATCGACCTTGTGGGCCCGCTACCAATATCAGAAGGCTTTAGGTACTGTCTGACAGCAGTCGACCGATTTACCAGGTGGCCAGAGGTCGTACCCATTGTCGACATTACTGCCGAGACAGTAGCAAAAGCGTTGCTGTCCGGATGGATTGCCCGATTTGGTTGTCCCATCGACATTGTTACAGACAGAGGACGACAGTTTGAATCGGCCCTGTTTCAACAATTGTCTAAATTGGTTGGGTTCCAGCACAAGCGGACAACGGCATATCATCCGGCGTGCAATGGCATGGTTGAGCGATTTCACCGGCAACTCAAGGCGTCCATCATGTGCCATGCCAATAGTAAATGGACAGAGTCCTTACCGTGGGTATTGCTTGGTATACGGAGCGCATTCAAAAATGATGTCCAAGCGTCTTCCGCCGAACTAGTATACGGCGAACCGCTAAGACTGCCTGGAGAATTTTTTACTCCAAGTAATACCGGTACCACCGACATTACCGAATTCTCCGCACGCATCCGCGAATTTGCCCAAAAATTACAGCCAACTCCAGCTTCCCGACACAACACAACAAACACTTTTGTTTTCAAGGATCTGCAGACCACTGATCATGTGTTCCTTCGCGAAGACGCATTACGTGGCTCGCTACAACCAGCCTACACAGGTCCTCATAAAGTTCTGCAAAGAGGTGACAAAGTTTTTAAGATACTATTCAAGGGCAAAGAGGTCACTGTCTCCATAGACCGCTTAAAGCCAGCCTATATATTGGCTGACAAAGTTGACCCAAAAGAGACTAACCCACCTAGCAGTATACCACAGAATACCACTCGTTCTGGTCGTCACGTCAGATTCCCAGATATTTATCGCCCTTGATGGTCTCTGGAGGGGGGTGATGTAGGGTTCAATATTTTAGTTTATTTATTTACATATTTAATTAAGAACACAACAGACTCCGTGCACGCGAACTCCTTGTTTAAGCAAGGAGACGCGTGCACGGCCCGTCACTTGACAGATGATTAAACAGACTTGTCAACGCATGAGACAAAATTAGCTTCTAAAATATTATATTCACTTTTCTCAATTACTCCTTCTACTCACGTAAACATAATTATATATTTACTAAAGACCCATTACTTTTACTTAACGTTTTAAAGTACCACTCTTACGGATAAAAGCGTGATGTAGGTAAGTACAGACGCCAGCACGTCAAGTTACCCCAATGCGTCAAATTTCTTTGATCGTTTTTCAACTTTAAGGTAAACAGAATAAGGTTCATATTCAGTTGGAAAAATTTGACACATTGGGGTAACTTGATGTGCTGGCGTCTGTACCTAAACAGCTACTTAACGTACGTGGGTATTATTTTGAAATATTTTCACCTTCTAGGTAAACGAAGTCGCAGGTTGAAGTCAGCGTGAGCCCAAAGTAAATATTCCAAACAATATTTGCATTGAACACGTGTGATCATATCGATACCTGTGGGTAGAAAGGTCGTATAAACCAAAACCCGACTTTTCAGGAGAGCAGAAAAACTATTTTTTTTTTACTTAAAAAATCATAACTTTTTTGTTTTTGAAGTTATAAAAAAATGATCTATGAGAAAGGTTCTTACAATTTGCAAATGAAAAAGGTTAAATCATCAAAACCTCTCTATCTTCTTTAGTTTTAAAGTTAGCTTGGCTTTACGACTAAGAAAAAATCAATTCTTGGTTAATACACCCCATGAAAATGTACTTTAAAAAAACTGTATAGGTTGTATATCCATTTTTGGTTAGCTTATGGTCATATTTACTGTCGTAAAAACCCATATATGTAGTTTATTATGTACTAAAAACCATTTATAATCACAGATCAATTGAATTCTGACTAACTAACAATCCTGTTACTCTCAGAATTAGTAGGAACTCAATTATTATTATTCTAATACCCAATAATGGTCGTTTCAAATAAAATAAAACTACCTGAAATACGAAATCAACATTAATTAAGATTATAATACCCTCTAATCAACATTTACTATTATTTCAATAATGGTACAACATACCGTTTAATATTTTAAATCGAAAAAATAATTATAACAATTTAAATTGATATCTAAGGTGCTGATCAGAAACTTTTGGCATATCTACTTTTTGGTGGTTAACACCGTTATTGTCGTAATACTTATAAGTAAGGGTTATTCTGCTTAAAATTGAATCAGTTCTTTTTCTTGCACAAGGCAGCAACGTGTGAACTTCGTACCAACCAATCCTTTCGACGTTGCGAGTCCAAATTCCAGTAGAAATTGAATAAAGTACCTAGCTCGTCTCTCCTCCGCTGTATTGTACCAACCTCTTTTGCATTTGTCGAGATTACAAGGGTTATTTTGCATCTTCTCCTGTCCAACCTTTCCTTTTTCAGCTTCATATTCTTTTCCTTTTTCCTTTTTAATTTTTCCTTACTTTCTTTTGTTTACTTTTAATAGTTTTTTTTTCTTTTAATTAATTATGTTTCATGTTTTTTAAATTTCTTTAACTTCTTCTTTTAGTCTTGGAAGTGTCTTCATCACTTGATACATTTGTATTTTCTTGAGCCCAGTCATCTGAACTGCCTGCAGAATAGTCACTTGTATCGTCATCAGACAAGAAATCTAAAATATTTTTATGCATGGCTCGTACTGGACGCTTTTTAGCTTTTTTAGCAGACAAACATGGACTTGCAGCGTTGGCGTTCTTTATCGAAGAAATATCAGTATACAGGTTAGTTTGTTTATTATTATCTACAGAAGGTAAAACAAGGTCTGCAGCGGCATTGTAACCTGAAGTACTTGCAACATTAAGGACGTTATGTGCATCAAGAGCGAGTAAAACGGGATCAGTTTTGTTCATCAAACTTAGGTCAGTATTAATGTCAACTGTAGGAGATAAGCTTGAACTTGCAGCATCAACATTGTACAATGAAGTATCCAGGTGAGTATCTAGATAAGCAGGAGTAGACAAATCTGGGACTGCAGCACCAACATAGTATGTCAAAGGTGTCACAACATTATGGTCAGATACAATTGCTGGAGCTAGTGTATTTGGTTCTGTTACGCTGACAACGTACATCGAAGGTATAACGGCATTAAGGTCAGTATCGACATCCATTGTGGTATTGTTTATACTCACATTGCTCGTGGATAAGGTGACATTCTTATCCGGGGAATTATTTAGAATAGTTATAGAAGATGAAGATATCATCAATAAATCGACATTACGGTAATTTTCTTTGTAACGTTTTGACTTTTAAGTAATTATGTTTGAAATTAAGTTATTTTTTTTATTTGAGACACTTTTTTACAGAACTATTAATCGGTATAGCATCGTTGTCATGATAAAGATGGAATAGTGAAGACGTATTCATAGACCTGCTAAAAGTATTGTCACTATTACTGGTGGTTGAATCCATAATTATTAATTGTGGTTTCTTGGCCCGTTTAACAGGTCGTTCAGAGTCTCTGTCTTCTATAACGTCACTATCCGATAAAATACTCTGTTGTGAATGTTGTGATATTATAAAGTCACAGACAATAGGTATAGGAAAATAGCTTAGATAAAAGTTACGGTTAGGTACTATAAAGGTTTAAATCATTTTGCAATATAATTTTTCGTGTCGAGTCCTAAAAATGTTTGTTGTATTGTTTTTAATTAAGCTTATCTAAGTAAAATTAAAACACTATCTATCTGGCTACATTTTAAAATTATTTTCGTTATCATTAGCGCAGAACTAAAATTTTATGCCATACAATATTGAACCTTATATTTATTTCCATACGCGTTGTTTTACTATGTGCTCGGGCCACGATTTTATTTTGCGATTAAAGGGATTTTAAGCCATCCCTTAAAAAAACGTGAGTTGTAAATGCAGGTCTAATATTAGTAGCATGTCGTTTGAGGGAATAAAAGAAAATATTTTAAGCGAAGAAGGTCGTAAAAACCATTTCCTGCAAGAAGACGAAGATTGTTTATAATTTTTTCTCTTCGTACTTGCTAGTCTATTAAAAAGTATCATAGCTTGAGGGTGTATAAACCATCCTATCCGTCTACTTTCGTATATTGCACTAAGCACTTGCCTCCGTCGAAGTAAAGCATCCAGGGTTCCTTTTTTAGTGTCTCCCTCCATTTTATAGAATTATTTAGTCATTACATTATTCATTAATTGTTGTTATAACAATAACGCTTGTAAACGAAACTTGTGTGTAAAGTGCTTCTTGCAATGAACATGGTTTATACACCAACGTCGCGAACTGCCTTTGGATTTACGACGTCGAATTTAAATTATGTTTCGGTAATGCATTTAACACGTTAGGGCGTATAAACCATTTACAATTAAAGACTATTTTTACGCCCTGAGTTAAAATAAATTATGGTCATTACATCATAACAAAACTACAAAAAATAAACATTTGGCTTTTACATTGAAAATTTACCTTTTTTAAGAGGCTATGACCGAAAACTTGTGGGTCGTATAAACAATTTTTGTGCGAATTTCTGCATTTCGTATACACAGATCGATAGAGAAAAAAAATCTGAGTAAAATGGTATATATAACTCAATTTGGCCAAAATGGTTTATACGACCTTTCTACCCAAAGGTATCGATATAATCTCATAGGATTGTTTGATCGTTGATTTTAAGAGTCACAAAGTATGTCAAGTTAGTTAACACACATGACACAATACAATAAGCAAGATTATGGTATATTATCAGATATGTCGTGTTTGGACTCTACATACAAATGCACTAAAAAATTCTCATAACTGTAAACTCTATAAAACAAAATTGATGCGTTTATAATTTTAAAATAAAAATAAAAATAAAAAATTAAAAAACCCCCACCCCAGTACTTATTTTAGTTTTACGTCACGTCGGGGTACCCCGACGTGACGTAAAATTTCATAGCTCAACGATACGAAAGTGTTATTTTTATCTTTTTAAATGTTTTATTTATTTATTTAATACTTCAAGCACACTAATGTACAGAGGCGGACTTAATGCCATAGGCATTTTCTACTAGTCAGTCAGTTTTACTTTTTTTTTGCGGTGGGGACTTTTTATTTTTATTTTTTTTTATGCATATAAGAGACGCAAAAACTGCCTGTACAAGTCTTCTTGGCAACAATATCAATTACGTCGTTAAATTGCTATTAATATTTCTGTATGCGATATCTTGACCAATTAGAGATAGGCTATTGTATCCATGAAATTTAAATTAAATTAATCCATGACTATGGTAATAAGACTTTGGGAGTTAATGACTCAATTAAACACCTAAAAAATACTTTTATGTCTAAGGCGCATTCTTATTATATCGCTGCAATGTGTATTTTATCCTATAAAAAACGAAATATTTTGAAATAACCTTTACTAAAAATAAGAAATTAAAAGTTTCTTTAGTCTACATATATTTTGTTTCATGGGGTAGGCAGAAACGACTGAGCGCCGCTTGCTACGATTCTTACATATTTTTTTTATTTCATTCATATTATTAATCCCATATTTAATTAAGTACCTACTATTGTTTCAAATAACGTGGTCTAACGATCCGGTCAATGCAGTAGGTAACGAAGACCTCCCGTGAAAGCTCGAGTGAAGTAAACTGTCGAAATGTTGGAGCGCCTGATGGATTTCTTGAAGCAACAACCAACGATCCGTCGTTGTAGTTTTTAAGTACCTAAATTGGCTTGTCATATTTTTTTTATTACTCATGTGCAGCTTGGTCTAAGCAATACAATACTTTTTGCTAGTCCATATTCTTCTCATTTTATTATTCCTCAGGGGTTGGTGCTCCCGCACACAAAGTCTATGTCTATTACTGAATCGATCGGCAGTACGTAAGTAGGTACCTAGGTACATTGCTATTTAATTTATAGCTGGGAGACAAATAGGGGGTCAAGTCTGCTATTGCAATCGTGTCTCAATGACCGGTCAATGATCGATTTTTGACGTATAACCTCAAACTTATAACACATTTCCCATACAAAAACTGTCAAAGTTGTCAAATATTCGATCAATGACCGGTCATTGAGACACTATTGCAATAGCAGACTCGAGCCCCAGGTTGAAAGTGCCTTTTAATGGTCGAATCCTTATGGATAGAAATGACTTGACTTGACTTTGATCAACCTTTCTGGGCCTTGACAAATTTGCCTCCACTTGACCTATATTTCGACGGGATGATGTGAACAATAGGTACCTATACCTGCACTGGTAGCTGTACAACACTTCAGTATCATGATAAAATGGCACCTGTCTATTCCGGCATATAGGATGACCACGTGAAAACCGGGACAAGTACTTCTGCACTGATTGAACTGCGGTTACAGCGATATCAGAACGTTTTCGACGAACGTGTGGACACCCTGTTTGTTTTGTTTGGTTGGTTAGGTACTTTAAATTTGTTACGTTTTGATGGTACAGTATAAATAATAATACAGTAGGACGACGCCTTTGATCTCTGGAAAAATGCCGATAACGTCTAGTCTACACGCGTACCTCCCGAACTACGAACATCGTTTTGTTCGCAGTTCGGGAGCGGCTTTCCCGCGTCTCGCCCCTCACATCCCGCACGATTGCTCTGTCTAGACGGCTTCGTCGGACGACTGTAGGTTTTTAGACTGTGATAGTAGTAAGTAGCCCGGTCTGCTATGCCGGAGGTCGTGGGATCGATTCCCACCCAGGAGAAGCGTTTGAGTGATGCGTAAGATCACATTTGGTTCTGTGTCTGGGTGTAATCTATGTATAACGAGTAAATATTTAGAAATACATATATAAGTAGGTATCTTTAACAGTTGTTAGTAGGTACTGATACATAACACAAGCTCTGCTTAGCTTGGGACTAGATAGCGTTGTGTGAAAGTTGTGGAATACGTAGGTACAGACGCCAGCACATCAAGTTACCCTAATGTGTTTCTTTGATCGTTTTTCAACTTTATGTCAAACAGAATAAGGTTCATACCTATTCAATTGGGAAAATTTGACACATTGGGGTAACTTGATGTGCTGGCGTCTTACTTACCTACTACGGGTAGGTACACCGTTGCCTAACCTTCTAGGTATAACAGGCGTAATATTATGTTATTGCTAAAGAAATAAGAACAACCTACAACTTATGAAATTATAATTATTATTACAAGGTGTAGGGAAATGTTAATACATTTAGTGTGAAGGGTTTGACTTGATATTTGACCATTGTGACTGAACTTAAAATCTAATTTCTATCTGGAATATTAAATCAAATTAAATGTATTTATTGCATTTAAATAAGTAGACAGAGCAATTAATTAATTTAATTATTTATAGCTACCTAATCAAAATGGCAAACGTCCAATTACATTAATTGACATAGAATAATAAATAAAAATAAAGAAAAACAATAACATAGGTAAACATGTACAGACGCCAGCACATCAAGTTACCCCAAGGTGTTAAATTTCCCCAATTGAATATGAACCTTATTCTGTTTGACATACTTAAAGTTGGAAAACGATCAAAGAAATTTGACACATTGGGGTAACTTGACGTGCTGGCGTCTATACAATACAATTTAATCCGACGATACAATTCGTGAACAAAATTATAAATAATTATTTGAAATGATTAAATACACCTGTTGGCGACTGGCTGGAGCTTTGTTATAAACCTTTTTTAATTATTTGTTTTTTTTATGGTTTGTTCTTTTATAATTTTAAAACTGTGACTTTTACCTTTCTCTTGGTGTCTGTCAACGTACTAGATTTGGTTTACATAGTTTTACTTAAATTAATAAAGCTACTTAATAATCGCCATCGTTTCCTTATCGTCAGTCATACAGTCCACACGCTCACCAACAACACCTATACACCACCACCACCACCTACACCTATATACTTCATGCATTACGAAGTATAAAAGTATAAATATAATGATATCAGCAAGACAACTTTAGGCATATTTAAATTTCGAACATGATAAAAAACATTTTATCACCGACAACTCGCCGCCCGCGTCATACGTCGGCGTCGGGCGGGGTGCGGGGTCGGCTAGTCTCGCCAGAATAACAAACGAATGCTATCTCTGTCTCGCACACGCAACGCGCTGCGTCCCGCGCGCTCCGTACCCCACCTTCAGTACCCCCGCGACCGCTGCGCACGCTTGCCGCGTCGTCGTGATTCTATATCTCCTCGCGCTGTGCTCGTGTGTTACTCGTATTACAAAATGGCGTCCACGAGTGGAAACAAACTTGAAGGCGAGCAGAAAGTAACGATAAACTACGATCTAGTTAAACAAAAATACTTCGATCTGGTAGAAAGGAATATAGAACTGTTAAAAGGTCCGCTGTGCACTAAAGAGGGAATAGAAGAGAGAATTAGACTCGTTCAGACTGATCCCAGTAAAGCGAAAAACTACATTATTGAAATTGTGGACGGCAAGAACAAGCTGTACTTAAAAAGGGGTGTGTGGCAATGCTCAGAAGTTATTTCTGTTGAAGATGCTTTTGACGTTTTGTGGGCCTCACACATTGCTTGTTTCCACGGCAACGCATCGATCACGTATGAAAAACTCACACAGAAGTACTCAGTGCCTATATTTTGTGCATCTTGGATAGTCGAGTCGTGTAACGTCTGTAATCCTAGCAAAGTTGAAAGGCCTAATCCAGTTGAGACAAGTATAGTATCAAGCAGAGGTTTATGGCGACTGAACTTGATCACCGGCGATGCTCTGATTGAAAATTCTGATAGAGCGCAATATTTGTTAATTTTTAAGGAGGATACTACGAACTTTGTGGTTCTAAGACCAGTCTTTGAGAGTTCCGAAGAATTTGCACTGGAAATCTTTAGATTATTTTCCGAATTCGGTTACCCGGAAAAGGTATGTGTACCAGACATGATAGTTTATTATAGAAAGATTTTCCAAATAGTTTACCTAATTAATCCTGTTGTAGAAGTTCCAGTGGAGCAAGTAACCTCTGATCGTGGTATATTTGAAAAGGATATGAAGGAAGTTTTGACAGAGCTTAATAATTGGGCGGATATGATGCAGGATAGTTATTGGGAACAGAGTTGCCATATCGTTCAATACAAACTGAATACTACAGAAAAATTATTTACGAGATTGTTTAGCAATGAGAAATTCGTTGGTACTCCTTTTAACCAGTTCTTTAATTATCGGTACAGGACAAAAATGACGTGGATGACGTCATTGCTAGCTAATGTGCCAATCAAATCTGAGCCCGCAGACAATGCCGAGACCAAACCTGTTTTGGAATAAGTGTTGATTTAAATTATATAAAAAAAAAAAAAAACTATCTTTGTTATTAAACAATAGACAACACAACAAGATACATGATGTTATATGTACTTACAATACATAATAGTTAGCTATTTATAAACCTAAACAGTTTCAGTACAAGCGGACTAAGCTCACTCCAACGCACGGAAATCCTCCAATTTTAAAAAATTATATTACAATATGAGCTGATTTATATTATGAACAGAAGCCAGTCAACTACAAGTTGCTTCAACTAGTGCCAACGAGTGAATGTAGTACTATCATCGTTCGTCAAATTGTCTTTACTCTTGCTTTGAACTCACAGGACGCTGACTGTCGATTCAAACGTACTATTAACTACAAGAATAAAATTATTTAAGTACCTTAATTGAACAGAAGAAGCTTATACTGGAAATGTATGGATTGATTTGTAGCATGTGCCGCGTGTACAGTGAAGCTACCCAAACTATTTTTTTTCCAATCGAATATGAACCTTGTTCTGTTTGTAATACAGTTAAAAAAATATCAAAGCAATGTAATAATATACAGAGGCCACTGTATATTATTACATTGCTTTTATTAATGCAACTAAAAGATAGTTCATTTAACTCCACGTCTAAAAGTAAAAAACTGTATTTCATATATCGATACCAGAAGTATCAATTAACGTAAGGGACATTTTGGCGAAAATGAGTTATATATATCATTGGATTCAGAATTTCGCGCTCTATCGATTGGTATTATTAAAATTTCTCTATTTAAAAAAAAATGTCCCTTACAGTACAAATTTTTGGACCGCGTAACACGATTTATGACACAAAAAAATGATTTAACGGTCATTTACATTGTTTCTTCCCAGAAAAATAAAGTAAGTCATCTTTTCTTCTCAGAAAAATAAAGTAAGTCCATCGTATTAAATAATTTACACCCTTACCTTAAACCTCACATCAGTCAATTTAAATAATATGTCCCTTACATTAATTCATGATAACAGTTTTTTAAGAATTAGTCTCTTACATTATTATCTCACAAAACTATCTTCATTATATGCTCCTTACTGTAAGATGCCTATTACGTAACAAGTAGAAATCAAATCCGTATTTGCATTACATTATTTGTTTAAAATATCGTTGTTACAATATCGAGTACTTACATTATTTTGATTTTAAAAATAGGTATCTCTTAGGCGCACGCGATCAGTGTAAGGTGAAGCTGGTGTATATAATATGCGGGGGAGGGGAAGACTTAGCAACGGCCACTCGTGCTTATTCGCGCGCAGTTTGTTATTGTAACTCATAGTAACATCAGTCAAGGCTCACGTGCTGCTAATGTTGTGTACTTAATATTGTTTGGATTGTTTTTCTTAGTGGTCTGTTATTGTATCAAGGTATACAAGTAATGTAAATAATGTGTGACAATAGTAATTATCACTGATCAGCTCTCTCGCTGGACATACATATATGCCAGTAGACAGCATGCATGCTGTTATTGAGAGGGAAGTAAGAAAACTAATTGTTTGGGCACCTTCACAATGGCCAAATTTCATTGAGAGTGCTAGAAAGCGGCCTCAACCCTATAATGTGAGTGTCTTAGAACATACCGATTTCATTAACTTCCAAAATCTGGCGGATTCTGTATTCACTCAAGCTACTCTTAAAAATAAAGATCTGCATATGAAAAAGATAAGAGTGTGCACATTTAAAAAAAATGACTTGATGAAAATTGAAGTTAAATATACAATGTTAGAGACTGGTGATACTTACGACATAGAACTCTCCAAAAGAATTACCTGCAAAGAATTTTAACGCAAAAGGAAAGGGTAAAGGGATTGGGAAAAGAAGTGCTGTTAGAGGCAAAAAGGCAAAAAATATAGATAACACAAATCAATCTGCAGCTGAAAGTACTAGTAATGAAATAAGTCAAAGGAACACAGACAATTTACCATCTCTATATAAGGAGAGGTTGCCAATTTCCATTCCAAAATACAATGACCTGAAAAAATTGTGCGACACCGGTATAATACCAAAAAGATTTCATGGGGAATATTTGAACCTTCCGAATAAATCGCCAGTTAAAGATACCCTAAATGAAACCGACGACGATGAAGATGTGATTACAGCTTATGATGATGACTAGATAAAATACCAAATAGAAAAAGTTGTTCCAACTATAATTATATTCATTCATCTTCACAAAATTTGTATTCCATTTTTTCGTCATTCTTTTACTTTTCATTCATTCAATTACTTAATAAATAAGACTGTTGATTAAGTCTGAGAAAACATTTTTTTTATTTAATTGGTGATTATAATAATTATTTAAAGTACAGAGTATGTAAGGCTGTTAATAAAAATTAAGATCATAGAGTCAATTTAGCATAATTATTTTTACGTTGATTAAGTACAAGGTTTGTAAGACTGATTAGAACACTATAACTTTTTAGAACTTTTAAACTTAACTCACAGTTAAGTGTGTTGATTTAATAATAATTGCGTAGACATAAATAGTTGAAAATAAAAAATATTCAATATTATCAATAGTTTTATTTACGTATTCCTAAACATTTAAATCCGTGATAGCTAAGCTGTAAAACCTGAACTAACGTATACATTTGCTTTGAATGATCAATGTTGGTTCATTCCAACATAAATCGTGCAAAGAACTTATTTCCATGGTGTTAAAATACCATCAATTTTAGTAGATAATCTATAGTTACATCAAATTGCAACACTATTAAAGTCCTTTACAATAGAATAATGTATGATTTTCTATTTCTCTTGCTGATTACACTAGGCTCGATGGTTTACACATCAAATTTTAGTAACGTAAGTCACAACTAAATATATTTTTTTAATGTAAGGGACACGCTATATTTTAAACCGCTGGGTATTCTTAAACCTTTTGTTTATAGCATGAAAAAAGAGGAAATTCTAAGAAACTTTGCCCTGGACACGATTAAAATAGGAGCAGACAGTAAAAAGTTACAGACGGATTTAAAATAAAAAAAACGTTTTTTGGCTCTCCTGAAAAACCGTGGTTTGTCCCTTACGTTAATTGATACTTCTGGTATCGATATCTATAAAACAAAGATAAGTAAAGTAAGTCTATGTGATATTAAAAAAGGTAGTGCTTTCAATATGAAGCAATATTGTCGTCTGAAATATTATAGTACCTAGGTACTTGATTGGTTGATTAAAAATGTTCCAAACAGGTAGTGGCGCTTCGAAATCGTTTTAATTTGGTTAATAAATACTTTTTTTGTAAAATTAATTCTGTTTTATTAAATACGTACCTACTATACCCATCCTACAAGAATTAATCTACACTTAGGCAGGTAGGTACACTAATAATGTAACCAGGAAGATTTGGTTTTTTATTTGTTTGATTGTAGGTAAAGATTTGACTTAAAACTACTCAACCGATGTTAAAACTTCTTTTACTATTAAAAGCTATATTACCACGAGTTTATTATGTGAGCTCGATGTATTGATATGTATGAACAATTACACTAATAAAGCAATTAATTAAAAAAATAAAACAATATTATGCGTTTCAAATGAGAATAGGAACGTCAATGACCTCTATCTGTCAAATGTCGCTTGAAAAGTACGGCCTGCAACGAAACCTTAACCCAGTTGTTACTGAAACTTTTTTTTATCTCGAATCACTGTAATTTTTTAGTATTGTTACCTTGATGCATTTAGTAAACATGGAAAAATACCAAAAAAAATCCACATTTTCAGAAAATCTCGGAAAATGCGGATCGTTTTAACGATCAGTAGTAACAAGCAGGTAGGTTAACGTTCATATAAGTACCATTTAATCGATTATATCCTATTTTAAATTAAAGAAACACAGTTATGATGAAAAAAGGCTTTATTATGTCATTGAAAAATGTTAAATAACAATCAAGTTATGTAGTATGAGTATGGCTTTCACACCAGCTTCCATTCCTACCTGCATATAAGCCGGTGGAATAATTGCTGCGTGGCCTTGGTATGGATCACCCAGAACTCATATCCCCATCTAATCGGTTTTCCACGTATACGTTGTTTATAGCTGTGTCCTCCATAATAAGGTACCATAGCCTTGTTTGCATTTTGTTTCTAGAGGAGTCATATCCAGGAATATTACGTTCAGGATATTGAAAAGCGGTCTCAACTTTGTAAATTGGTCACTTTCAGTACTATCGGAGTATCGTCACAGCATTGGAGGTTATGATAAATTTAAATCTCTCCCTCAATATAGCGTTCAGTGTTCAAGATGTATCTGATGATTTCACCCAGTACTTGTATCTTCTTGGGGAACTATGATAATATATCCACTGCACAGAAGTTATAGCAAGAAAACACTTCATTTTATCAGTTGTCATGTCGCCCACTTTGTTCTTTTGAATCGCCTAAATATTTGTATATATGTATTTCGCCAATAACACGATAATAGAGCCATCAAACATACATTCAAAGTAATACATAAGCGTTTGAAAGTGTCTTGGCCCATAGTTTTCATGCCATTGTGGTCGGTCGTGAGGATTATGGCTTATTTCTCCAAGTAAGATTTTGATTTTTGGGTACTGATGTACCAACAAAAGGAACGGCAGACGTGCTGCTAATAACTAGAGCTGAATTGGATGTAAATGGCTCAGGTTCTCGACCTTACAATTAGGGGTACTTTGGCAGTTCGACTCCTTTTTACGTACACTGTCCTCGTCACTTTCGGAACACATGTATTCTATCTCAGCAGGAGATCTTAGCTGAGAACCTAGATAGGAAAAGAATTATAACAAATGACATGAGAACGTTATGTTCTCATGTCATTTGTTATAATTATTTTTAGTTAAGATTTAGGTATATGACATCTATAATATAGATGAACAATCTTCCAGGTTTCATATTATGAAACCTGGAAGATTGTTCAGAGTTACAAACTCTTCATCACCAGAATCTTCATCTGTGACATCAGCATTCGCGTTATCTGGTGGTAAAATAGTTATATTTCTTGGAAATGGAGCATCATCGTCTTATTGCTCCGATTCATCTACGGTTTCATTGAGAGACAATGGTTTATTGTTATTAGGTTTGAAAGTGAAAAATACATCCCCAAATTACTACTGATCGTTAAAACGATCATCAAATATAATGTCATTTGTTTTCTATAAAGATAAGAAAAGCTCAAATTTTAATTCACAGCTTTGTTAGACAGGTTATAAATTTATAAAAAACGAGCATTAAATAAATTTCAATCACAAGCTAATTTGTAAACACTTACCGTTTTGAAGACATAGTGAAAGTTAATTACGCTCACTCGAACTAAAATTCAAAAACACTCCAAAATTATGATCATAAGGTAATTTTCTTTGCACCGAAACATTGTCAAACGATTACTGCGACGATTGATATGCAATAAACAAAAGTTATCCGCTCATTATTATTTTTAAAATAGCGGGTATTAACCAGTACTTTTTTGATCTTTATAACGATCGGTCGTTATAAATGGGTTAATCGCGTATCAATTTTTTTTTTTTTGTTTTACCGAGTCGAAGTTACTCAAAATGAAAAACGTCTTAATTTAATTAAGTCTTGTGGAGTGCTCCCGTTTTATTTAGGTATTAATTCTGTTTGTTACAAGGTTGGTTGCTGTTGTTGTTGATATTTGTTTTTGTTTTCTTCTCCCTGACTGCTCGAAAATGTGTAACGAGGCACTTTTTTGCATGGGAGGGCTCGAGACATTAGCTCAAATGTTAACAAATACTTTGAGAGTACAATTTAGAAAATTATTCGTTCGTAATTCGTATATAAATTATATTATTTAGATAAAACCTGTTTTGGCTGATCTTACCCAATTTATTCGAATTAACAGCTATGACGTCACAGCATGGCGCAAAGTCATTCCTATTCTCATTTGAAACGCTTAGTATCTGTTTCTTAACATCATTCTATCCTGTGTCTTCGAACGGGCGATGGCTGCTGTAGACATGACAGACACCACACAAGGATCATGCTTCAAATACACACTTGTGCGACAGTAGTTTGAGACTACGGTAGTGAGACAAACAATTGTGTGATACCACTTTAGACAGTTCACTTCACTCAAGTTTTTCTGGGGTGACATTTTAACAGAATCGCACTGCAGGTCATAATGATTCCAGCGCTTCCCGCGACCCACTTCCATCCACACCTCAGACTACCTCTAATACAGTTAAGGAGTCTCGTAACTATTGATGGTCGAAACATGTTCGTACGCTAACTTTGTTAGTACCTCCATTGCACAGTTCTATTCCTTCAGACAAAACGTGGTTCCATTAGGTACAGTCAAACGGGAGAATAGGAACGCAGGGTTGAATTGAGACAAAACAGTAAGAGAATTTTCACGTTGCGTTGGTTAAAGCATTGTTGGTTACAAAGAAAAAGTCTAATGTACAGTCAGTGAGCTGCGTTACCTGATCCATTTTAGAAATAAATATAAGGGGGGATTTAGATGGGTCAGGCAACGAAGCTCACTGACTGTACCTACATACCTGATTAATTAAGATTAAATCATTTCGACCACATTTGATTAATAAACTAGTTGATGCCCGTGGCTTCACATGCCTGAATGTCTGTTATCGCACCCAGCTCGTAGACGGTTTATTATATATAAACATATATGTTTTGTATGTTGTATATAATATATAGGGTGACTGGTAATTAGTGACCGATACTTAAACACGTGATTGTATTCATGATTTCAATAAACTTTCCCAAAGAAACTTTTTTTTTACTCATTAACTTTCAATTAATTCAATTACGTCAGTACTGCACGGGAGTGGCGGGGGAGCGTGTGACGCTACTACTATAAAACTTCAAAAATCGCGGTGTATAAGTACAAGTACGATGAGAGATTCTATCATATGTGGTCAATTATACTTCAGTTCACAGAAATGTAATTAGCTCTTGCTTGCAAAACGGTAAAGGAATACATTGTCTGAGTGATATTTTTCGACGGCATGTGAAGCATAGACGTTAGTCTAGACGACAAACAAACTCTGGCGTTAGGTTACTCGCTATAACAATACCAAAAGAGGAAAAGCATTTGATTGCATTCAAAATATGCACACAAAACATGTGTAAAAGTAAGTCTCTTTAAATCATCATTATAACCGACGCAGCGTACGATCCTAATTTGTGACGTCACTAAATTACACAAAGCAGTTTACCAGAATATTTATCAACCAAGAAAAGTTTGCAAGCAAAATGTGCCTTAGAAATTCTACTCCAGCGTACCTACCTATAAGAAAAATAACACCAGGGTTATGATGTAGGCAATAACTCCTCAACACTTTGTTGCGGGTGAAAAATGAACGAGTTTCTAGCCTCCTTTAGTTTTATATTTGAGGCTCAGACATTGTAGGATTTTTCATAGGAAAGATTTTTTATTTATTTTTAGCGGCAGCTAGGGAGATTTTATGTGATGTCACTGGGTTAGGAACTTGAGTTTTTTTTAACCCCCGACGCAAAAAGAGGGGTGTTATAAGTTTCACCGCTATGTGTGTGTGTCTGTCTGTCTGTCTGTCTGTCTGTCTGTCTGTCTGTCTGTCTGTCTGTCTGTCTGTCTGTCTGTCTGTCTGTCTGTCTGTCTGTCTGTCTGTCTGTCTGTCTGTGGCACCGTAGCGCCCAAACGGGTGAACCGATTTAGATGCGGTTTTTTTTATTTGAAAGCAGGGTTTCTTGCGATGGTTCTTAGACATAATTCATCAAAATCGGTTCAGCCGTTTCAAGGTTATCAGCTCTTTTGAGTTAGCTACCGTTGCTATTTTAGACGTCTATGGGTATTAACTTTACTTACAAACATATGTGTGTCTTAAAATTTCAAACACCCGTGTGTGTAATATTAATAAGCAACATTATGGTGTATTTGGTCTGATGCAGCCAGGATATTTAGCAGACTAATACACTCTTGGGAAAATAACAGCAGATATGTCGTGTTTGGATTCATTTTAACCGGCATTTGATTCTGCACACAATGCCCTGAGGGCAACAGGATGAGCTGATGCTGCAGCCAGGCTATCCAGCACACCAGTAGGTAGATCTTGACTAAATAATAGCAGATATGTCGTGTTTGGATTCATTTCAACCAGCATTTGATTCTGCACACAATGACCTGACAGCAACAGGATGAGCTGATGCTGCAGCTAGGCTATCCAGCACACCAGTCGGTAGACTCTTGACAGAATAATAGCAGTTATGTCGTGTTTGGATTAATTTCAACCAGCATTTGACTCTAAACACAATGCACTGATGGCAACAGGATGAGCTGATGCTGCGGCCAGGCTATTCAGCACATCAGTAGGTAGACTTTTGAAATAATAGCAGATATGTCGTGTTTGGATTCGTTTTAACCAGCATTTGATTCTACATACAATGCACTGAAAATTCTCATACTGTTTACTATATAAAACAAAATTAATGCGTTTAAAAATTTTAAAATAAAAATTAAATTAAAAATTTAAAAAACCCCCACCGCATAAAAGTAAACATTTAAAAAGTTAAAAATAACACTTTAGCCATGAAATTTTACGTAACGTCGGGGTACCGTTAAAATAAGTACCTACATACCTACAGGTACTAGGAACATTCTTTACTTAGCGGTACCCCGACGTGAAGTAAAATTTCATGGCTAAAGTGTTATTTTTAACTTTTTAAATGTTTACTTTTATGCGGTGGGGGTTTTTTAAATTTTTAATTTAATTTTTTTAGTAAGCTTAAGTGTGTGTGTGTTTTAAAGGAGGTCTTTGTTGAAGATAATAAGTCATAACATCATGCCTGTTATCTTTGAAGGGCTAGGCAGAGGTGTACAGATGCCAGCACATCATGTTACCTCAATTTGTCAAATTTTCCTAATTGAATATGAACCTTATACTGTTTGACATAAAGTTGAAAAACGATCAAAGAAATTTGACACAATGGGGTAACTTGACGTGCTGGCGTCTGTACCTTGTAGTACACCCACATTTAAATAGTTGTTTAAGTCTTAAATAATAGGGGGCTAGACTACTCGGGCAAACCTCCAGACTCCAGGCTGCTTTTGCAAAATTCCATATGGAAACACTCAGTAACACTTTGCCCGACCCGGGGATCGAACCCAGGACCTCATGCTTAGCAGTAGCGCTTGCGACCCCTAGACCAAAGAGGCAGTTATTAGCTAAATAATGATATTGCTATTAAATTGGAGCTGGGCACGATAACCAACATCCACACCGCTAAAGCCGTGGGCATTAGGAGGAAACGCCGCCAGCGAAGCTGAAAGAACCGCTCCGGCGAGGCTCCTGTTGAGCCCAACGCTATGCTGCGCGCCGCGAAACCGATCACCCCGGTGTGTAGTACATCTCTCGCCTGCATTACACCACTACTAGTACGTGCGCCAATGATTAAAGTACTCGCCAAGAGCACAGCTACTGGAGTCGCGCCGCAACTTCAATTTCAAGGCGTTTGTGGTGCGCATCCCAACGTGTATGCTCCATTTGGTGCTGGAAGAAAGTTTTTGGCCGCTTGATGTGGTGTTCCGTCGCTTTCGCGGACAAATTCCACAAGAACGCAAATAATTTCGTGCTAGTGAAGTGATACTAACATAGTTTTATAAGATTTTACTAACAAAAGTGTTATTAGTATGTATTTTTAAGTTAAGGTATTTATCTATGGGTCTTCGTTACCTGAAATAAATGGTTTATTATTTATTATTATTAGCTAGTGGCTTTATAAATATAGCTTCTATAGTACCTAAAAAAACAGACATTGAACAGAAAACAAACACAATACAATGTAATCATTGTAAAACTGACCAATTAAGTCGAAAGTTGTAACAATTCCGTCCGAAATTTCGCAGCCGCCCCGGTACGAATGCGTCGTTTCGTAAATTTAAATACGAAATGGGAATTGTTTCCCTAAATGTTGTAAAAACGCTGGGAGTACACGTCAGATTCGATAAAGGGTTCCGTAGAAAATTGACATTGTAAGGTACAAACTAAACCCGAAAAGCGGTTGATGTACATCAATAAGTATGAATAACTTTTACTAGCCTCTAAAACCCCTAAAATCTCTAAAAAAGATCAGTTGTTCCAATGAGTAGTAAAGAACAAATTGTAATATTATCCCTTTGACAACAAAAACTTGTATTTAGCGCGTATGAATTAAAAACCACATTGGTACTATTAGTAATATTAAAATATTTATTTAACGCACAAACAGTACAGAAAACTCTTATAAAAGTGTTTCATGTTGGCAACTTTGATTTTGAATATTGGCAACATTCCAGTTCAGTCTTTTCCTTTTCCGGCAGCATGTCGCTATAAAATATAAATAGACTTCGAGCTTATTATTCAGTCTTCTTGGGTCATTGATATCGAGAAAAAATTTAATAATGCTGTTAGTAAATTAATTCAATAATAATATTTATTTTATTTATAGTGTTTTCGTGATAACCCAGAGGTTTAGCTCTCGCTTCTTGTACACGATGCCGACGCTGTGAGTTCAAATCCTTCTGGGCAAGTAACAATATGAATAGGCTTGTCGACTAAATTTTAGTCGGTTCTATGAAGTTATGACAAAATCAAACTTCTAAGTTTACGTAAAAAAATCTTTTTTGCAAAAAATAAAACCGACTTCAAAAAACACGAACCGGTGTAAAACAACTCTAAATTAGGAAGTCTGTGGCTTCGGTGGTTTTGTCTTATTCATGATGGGCCACCGACTTCCTAATTTAGAGTTATTATACACCGGTTAGTGTTTTTTTTAAGCCGGTTTTATTTTTTGCAAAAAAGATTTTTATTTTTCCATTATTAGTTGTTCCCATTCCCAAAACTGTAAAATAAGTCGGTTTAATTTTTTTGCAAAAAAGTTTTTTGTTTTCGCCACTCGCCGCTCTTGGGTTAAATAAACTTTTTATACCTAAAAATACGTACAAAGTACCTATAGATAAATATGAATAGGGCTACGCTGATTTATTTACATAAATTAAGCGTACGTCTTTACATTAGCTTGCCCCAAACAAATGTGTTAAACTTTAAACAAGCAACACGGTCTTAATTTGAAACAATTCTAAAATTGATTGAGCATTTGAATCCAGCCAGAATAAATATCAAGGTTTCTTTCAACATAAAACCTCACAGTCAACAAAAAAAAAAGCCAGCCAGCTAACACTTACAGAACCCTAAAAAGCGCACGTAAATGAATAAGGTTCCGTACAGTTCGGCTGAATGGAAATACCTATGTTTTGCTCAGATTGTTTCAACTCTCTCTGTGAACTGAACCCGGCTAGAGACAGACGGATAGTTGGATTTGTATTAGGTTTATTTCTAGCCAGACTGCAAAGTAGTATTCAATTTGTTTTGTCGAGTTTTGCTTTTGTTTGGTCGGTGAAGTGTGTAGGGAATTGACGTACAATGTTGTCGCTGTGTGTTTGTGAAGTTAATGCAACCACATTCGACAAGTGGCCTGTTGGTATCTAACTAAACAGTTTAAAAAGGTTGAATGATGAACTGTTAGGTATTTTATTTTTAAAATAAACATGGAGATAAATTAAAAAAGAAACAAAATATGACAAAACAAAACATGTAATTAGCTGACTGGCTTGTTGGTTAAGAGGTTAGTGGCCCTGACTGCAGTGCTATGCCGTAGGTCGTGGGTTCGATTCGCACCCAAGAAAAATGTTTAAGTTATCAGCACGATCATTTGATCTGCGTCTGGGTGTAATTTATCTATTACGTACATGTTTGAATTCAGAAATATATTATATAGGGTGACTGGTAATTAGTAACCGACACTTGAACACGTAATTGTATTCATGATTTCAATAAACTTTCCCAAAGAAACTTTTTTTTTACACATTAGCTTATAACACTTGTGTGTTTATGTATATTTTTAGTGAGTAAGTCGTTGAAGTGCCATAAGAAATAAATAAATAAATAACACAATAAAATATCAAAAACGCTGTTTGTAATTCCCGCGCGCGCGCTTGTGATCGATCACATTAGGCACGACACGGCACGATCTATCAGCTGATAGTTTGATCTCGGGAAGGGCAAAATCTACTAGTAGTAGTAGCGTCACACGCTTCCATGCCACCCCCACTGCTTCCGTTGTGCAGTACTGTCGTAATTTAATTAATTGTAAGTTTAAGAGTATAAAAAAAAGTTTCTTTAGGGAAGTTATTCGTATTTATGAGTACAATCACGGGTTTAAGTATCGGTCACTAATTACCAGGCACCCTCTATACTTAAGTATGTTCATCAGTTATCCAATACTCATAGCACGAGCTTCGTTATATTAATTAGCCTTGCTCAATGCATTTGGTTATAAATAAGTAACATTTAGTTTTAAGCTATTGCATAGCTTCTATCGCGGGCCTTGAGCGCGGGGACAAAATCCAGAAATTCCGTAACGAAAAAACCTCACGCTATCCACTCCGACGGGCAAGGAGGTGTGGCTTGAAGGCCGAGCATCGTCTAACGTCGTTTCAGTTCGGCAGTCTTCGACACGGCGTTGTGTGCGATTAGACGTATTGTATAGACGTATTGGATAGTAGGGAGGGGAGGGGGAGGGGAGGGGAGGGGAGGGAAGGAGAGAGGGAGGGGAGGGGAGGGGACGGTAGGGGAAAGTGAGGGAGGGGTGAGAAGAGGGGCGGGGGAGGTGTGGGGGAGAGGGAGGGAGGGGAGGAATGGGGAGGGGGAGAGGAGAGGAGTTGATAAAAATGCTATGCAATAGCTTTACCGCGGCAGTCTCCGAGTGCGACACGTCATTTTTTTTTAATTTGTTGTTAAAATTCCTGTGCGTGTCTCAAATAAAATATGTATTATCTTTGTTTTCTCTTTCTATCTAAAGACCACAAATACGAAAGCCAAAATACCTGACGCACATTATTAGCAGGAGAACTCAACACCGTATAACAAAATCAGAGATCTCCATGTTAGTAAGACCCTTTCTTACCGTCTTAATCATGTACCTTTAATCAGGTGAAAGGTGCTTTCGCGCAATTAGATTACGGTATACAATAGCAGCTCTGGAGATTTGCTCGTTTTGTGGTACAAGGCTTAAGATGAAGCGAGTAGAATCTTTGTAGTTGGTAGGTTCAGAGCTCGCACCTCGCTACTCCAATGTGTTAAACTTTGATAGTTTTTCAACTTAATCGTAAAAAGAATAATGTTCACGTTCAATTGGGAAAATGTACTGGTGTTAGTAGGCGTCGGTACATTTATTTTTAACTAGAAGCCGTCCCGCGGTTTCGCCCGCGTAGGTCCCGTTCCCGTGGAAATACAGGGATAAAAAGTAGCATATATGTTAATCCAGGGTCTCGGCTATCTCCGTACCAAATTTTATTAAAATCCATTCAGTAGTTTTTATGTGAAAGAGTAACAAACATCCTCACAAACTTTCGTGTTTATAATATTAGTTTTTAATATACCTACTTCAAAAATAGGGGTACAGAATAGAATAGAATAGAAGGGTTAGTCCCGCTATGGTATGGTCCCGGTATGGCACCCTCTTAAAATACCTATCAAAAAGTCCCGCTATGGTACCCTTCAGTTTTTGGTACTGTTGTAAAGAAAAGTTATACAATGCGTTAAGAAAAAAATAGTATTAATAAAAAATATCTTTTCTTAACTATTATAGTTAAGCAAGATAATATTTATTAATACTATTTTTTAAACAAATCACGCTCGGTAATTGTCGTTTCACTTCAGGTAGTTACCTGACCAACCGGTTTTTTCGTAAAACAATAGAGACGAGCCCTTCCTCGAATTCGTATCTAGCTCTTCCCTTTTGTTTTTATGAAAATAGAGAGAGACAGTATTATTCCGGGTTTAGTTTGCTATTTGCAGCTGTACTTTTGCGATATGAGTAATTAGGATAGCTTGTTAGTTTATCTATTGCAATGTCTGGGTCAAGTAGTGCACGTGGTGTAAATTTAATAATTATTGACAGTCGACGCGGTGGAAAAACTTTATTACGTGCCGGACATAAATATATTAAACGCAGAGAAAATAAAAATTCAAGTACTTGGCATTGTGTAAATAGGAGAAATAGTATTAAATGTAGTGGATATATAACTATTGAGAATACCAATAATACAATAATTAAAGATTATAAACACAGTGATCAGTGCGTGCCACATTTTGAAGACAATGAAGTTCAAATGGCTATAAGTGAGTGCAAAAAAGAAGTAAATTCAAATTACGGATCAGTACAGAAAATTTTCGAAAAACACATGGGTAACTTAAAAGACAAAGGGTTACACCTTACAGGAAATGTTCCTGACTATAAAAAATTAAAAACAGTATTATACAGACACCGAAATAAGTCGTTGAACGTACCAAAAACACAATTTAAGAATGTGGAAGAAATTATAATACCAGAAGAATTTAATAAGTATGTATTGGCTGATTATTGTAATGAAGACTGTAATCGAATAATTATATTTTCCTCGACAGAAGTAAAGGAATATATAAAATGTGTAACGCATTACTTTGGTGATGGCACTTTCGACGGCTGCCCAAACCCATTCGAACAAGTTTATGTCATTCTCAGGGAAGCACTGAGTTATCCACGAATGTAGCACCATTATTTTATATTCTGTTAAAAAACAAAGAAGGGAAAACTTATGAAAAAGTTTTCGAATTGATTAAACAAACTTTGCCTGAATGGCGTCCATCGAAATTTACCTTCGATTATGAAATAGGAGTAATAAATGCAGCAGCGAAGATTTTTCCTGATATCAAAATAAATGGATGTAACGTACATTTTCAAAAGAACGTTATCAAAAAAGCGAAATCTTTAAATCTCATGGAACACGAAGAGTCCTCGAACCATGTTAAGCAATGCATAGGCATAACAAGATATTGAAGACGGCTGGCTGCATATAATGGAAAATAGGTATAATATCTTGGTTACTTTCCAAAATGATGTTTGAGTACTTAACTCTAATTATATGGCAAAAAAGTAAAGAACAACAATATCAGTAAGGACCTGTTAATTTCATTGCTTTACAAGTACGAACGTTTAATAAGTATTTTTTTCAGTTTCGACGATGAAGCTATGACCAAATTCAATGACTATTTTGTCACTCAGTGGCTTGAATATCCAGACCTCATTTGGTGTTGCCATAATGAACGCCATAGAACAACTAACTTGGCGGAATCATGGAATGGCAGATTCAACAAAGTTATTGGAAAAAATCCCAGTTTATTATTGTTTCTGCAAACAATTGGCAACGACACATGTCACTTTGATATAAAACAAGCCAAGTAAGTTGTATTTTTTAGACAATATTTTTAAGCAGATATAATATTTTTAAAAGCAGATATATATTTTTTTACATAATACGAGTACATAGAAGAATTTGAAAATGGATTTGATTTTATTTATTTTGGTAGATATTATTGGTTGTCGCCTTCTATTACAGACGGTTACTGAAAAAAATATAGCTTAACTTAAATAACTGATGATTTTTGTTATAGCTTTCGACTAAAAAGATCACCTATAAATTCAAGAAAAAGAATAAGTATAGAAATCGACCGCCAGATTCAAAAGCTAACAAAAAGTTACGAAAATAAAGCTATCTCCATTGGTGATTTTCTGATTAACATATCAAAGTCAACATTTCGATCAGAACATTTAAAAAAATAGTTTATTTTAATTTTGTTTTTAGCCTATTAAAATGTTTAATACTTTTTCTCGATGTTGATTATTTTTTGTAGTTTATGTTTACAATTTGCGCCTTTTTCTCCATGTTGATTATTTGTAATTAATATATTTGTCTAGTTGGTTGTTGATTATTTTTGTAGTTTATATAAATTTACAATTACTGCCTTTTCTCAATGTTGATTATTTGTAACTAATATTTATGTCTGGATGTTGTTTTTATTTGTAGTTTATAATATTTACAGTAATACTTTTCTGAGATGTGGATTTTTTATATTTTTTTTATTGTTGATTATTGGTAATTAATATTGTTGATTATTTTAAAAATTACATTGCAATTAATATTTCGTTTTACTGTTTGATATTTTTTTATAAATATTTTGAATTAATAAAAGACTGATTTAATATCGCAAACAGACGTTTTATTGATACACTCCTAAAAGTATTTATTTATAGATACACTTTTCTTTTCAGTTGTACCTTCTATTGTCTAACGTAGATCTAAAAGATGGGTACCATAGCGGGACTTTTTGATAGGTATTTTAAGAGGGTGCCATACCGGGACCATACCATAGCGGGACTAACCCGAATAGAATAGTACTCTTTATTGTACACCATTAATACTTACAAATCATAATTTTAAGGGCTACAAGCGGTGATACAATGGGCAGTTGGACAGTTGTGTGTTTTTGTAAACAAGATCGAAGGGAGTAGCTTGTGGCTAAACAACACCAGCTGTGCTGATGGTCTATTGAAGGTTAAGCTACGCTCGACGAGGTCTTACGTGGATGGGTGACCATTCGTTATAAACCAAAGATAAAGACCAAGACCAATACTTCTACGTGCCTCGGAAAACAAGTACACATACAGATGAAAGATAAATTACACTGAACAAATTATCGAGCTCATCACACAAACATTTGTCTTAAGAGGGAATCGAACCCACGACCTCCGGCATAGCAGTTAGAGCCACTAACCACTAGACTAACATCCCAGTCAAAAATATAATCATTAAAATGTAACAGTATAAAGATCTGTTAGTTAAAATGATGATAAATGACAATAAATAATAAATAAATAAATAAATATTCCACAACTTTTCACACAACGCCATCTAGTCCCAAGCTGAGCTAAGATCTTGTGTTATGGGTACTTAACAGCTGATAAACATACTTATGTACTTACTTCTAAATATGTATATACATATAATAGATAAATTACACCCAGACACAGAACAAATGATCGTGCTCATCACACAAACATTTGTCCTGGGTGGCAATCAAACCCACGACCTCCGGCATAGCAGTCAGGGTTACTCACTTCTAGACCAACAGGCCAGTCTGATTGACAATGACTGCTTAATTCTACTTATCATTCGTAAAGAAAAAGTCGCCTTCTATATCTTAGACCAAAACATTAAGTGCCCTCAAATCCTAACTTCGTGACCAATTAGGTCGAGTAAATAATCACGTTGGCCGGATAGTTATGTAAATAGAATTGAACTTAATGTCAATTGATAATATGGTGCTAAATGGCTTAAGAGGTGAAAGCGCTATGGTATACCCGCAAAATTCTAATTTTCATGTGTTTTCTGCAATTTGCCTTTCAGTGTCAAGTTGTATGTCAATTTATAATTTATTGTAGGTACTGTATTTATCTATGTTAAACATGATCTTTAGGTCTATCGCAACTAAACACGCAATACATTTATTACATCTTATATATACAGGGTGTAACGGAAAGGGTATATACATACAAACAGGGTGAATAGAGTATTTAATAACGAGTCTTTCCTCAAAATTTCAGCTCTCAACTAATAACTTTGAAATTTCACGATATTATTTAATATCGACAATTTATTAAATGCAAAATCATAACAAACGTGTCACCGCACTATGGGAGTCATAATCCTGTCCGGCAAGGTTCAAGTATATCTATCTCGAGTTCTGCGCACCTAGTACAGACCTATCGGGCTCTGCCTAACCGACGAAGGCGCGACGGCGCGGGCGGGCTCAACTTTACAATTATGTATGTATATGTATAAAAACGTTGCCATGCCGTTTCTTATCACCAAGAGAATCCGTGCCCTTCGTATGTAGGTATATACCCTTTCCATTACACCCTGTATACAAATGTTATAATTTTGGTACGCTTCAAAAACACAAAAAGGTTCCCAGGTTTGTGTACGCTTCAAAAACTCAAAAAGTTCTGCACTAATCGAGCTGAAATTTTAGCATGATATATAATACGCATCAAGGATTGTTTTCATCAATTTTTTTTAATCATTTTTTTTTACCCCTTCAATCACAATTTGCCACAGCGAAGCGTGGCAGGGTACAGCTATTACTTAATAAAAACTTTCAGATTTCCATTGTATATCTCCGAAGATCAGCACCTGATCTTCACTAAATTAAATGGGACCACCTCAGGAGTATACTCTTTCAAATAAAAAAGAATTTTGAGAATCGGTTCACAAATAGGGGAGAAATCAGGTAACATACTTAAAAAAAAATATATACATACACTCGAACATAGAACCTCCTCCTTTTTTGAAGTCGGTTAAAAATACAACTTGACACCGAACGAATTTTGCGGACTACGTTTGTACATCCACCTTATTGGCTTCAAATGTCAAACAGACGTGATGATATTATGCTTGCGTGTGATTTTAAAAAGCTTATGAATTGATAACTTTTTTATTTTTGTAAATACCTGTGATCTGCCAGATGAAAGCAAATCATAATAAAAAAACATCTGCGAAACTGCAAGTCAGTTTATTGGCAGATGTAGGTAACTCCCATTCACAGATTAAACTAATATCAGAAATAATACCTACTAATCATTCTACAACTCCAATCTAGCTAAAAGGCGACAAATTGTTTTGATCACTAACAAATTCTAAAGAATAATAAATAAGTCAGTGTAAAATGAGTTATTCAAAGATATTTATACAGGTATTCCCAGAACGCCGAAAAATTAAAGAGTAGGGTTGTCGGGTTCAAATAAAGAAAAGACTAACGCCGATTCATTATCTTGAAACGTACTGGAAAGTTGGTCTAGTTGTTAGTAGCCCTGATTGCTATGCCGGAAGTCATGTGATCGATTCCCTAAATAATTGCTATCCGAAAATTGTTGCTATAAAATTTTGTTTTATTGTATCCTTTTAATTTTTAGTTAATTTAATTATTCTGTTTTGATATAGATTTAGAATAAAGTCAACATACACAGGGGAAGACACTAACACCTGTAACACAGTATTTACTAGCGCAGGTGTTAGGGGATCCGACGATTTGATGTACCTCTTTTATATCAATAAAGAATTTTATTATTATTATTCCCACCCAAGACAAATGTTTGTGTGATGAGCGCGATCTTTAATTGTTTTGATCGTTATTCTGTGTGTGTATGTGTAATTCATTTATAATAGGGTATATGCATGTATTTTTTTTATATTTTTAATTCACTGTTTACAACGTTTTATCATAGTAAAAAAATATAAACATATTTCAAAATGCAGTAATGAAGCTTAAAAAAATATTTAAAATACAGAATAAATTTGAGTTGTTTAAACGCCGCCATTTTCGCGCGCCATTTCGATTACGTCATTTACTATAATCCTATTACTATTACTGTGGGTGTTTTCGTTCTTCTAACCATTTCACCATGAAAAAAGCTCAGAAACCAGTTTACCGGTATAGCTTGTACCCGAATGCAATAAACATTATCAGATTGTGCTTTTACAAAACCACTTTCAGTAAGTTTTCTTAAATGTTCAATAACCTCACTATGAAGCTAAAATTACACTTGAACATTAAATTAGTTCACAACACACACGGCGATAATTATGTTTTCGAATAAAAAGTCCATTCTAATACTTAATGTCATACTTACACATTGTATGTTTTGTAGACGTTGAGTTGTTGTCGTAGTATTTGACGTAATTTTTCGTTATAACCAATGGTGATGCGTTTCACAAATTTGAATTTCCCGCGCTTAATTCGCACTTTTATTTTTAATTTTAAATAATTATGACGCTATTAAAAAGTAAAATAATGATTCAGTTCATATTTTCTGCCATTAAAGATTCGGAAAAAAAAAATTCGAACCATATTTAAATTACATGCATATTCCCTATTATGAATGTATTTAGAAATATTTATTTATATGGAACCGTTGCCGCGTTGTCTAGTAATCATAGCATGAGCTATGTTTTGTATAGAAGGCTTTGTGTGAAAATTCAGATATTTAATTAATTATAATATTTTTTCTTAAAAAGTAAATAAACTACCAATTACCTATTCTATTTAAGACCTCATTGGGTAAGATACAAGTAATGACTTTATACAGTTTAAAGCAAAAAAAACGTCAGAAAAATCGTGGAAATTAGGAAAAGCCGACAAAAAATTTCAATGCTGGCAGGTCCAAATCATGGGCCCAACCCTTAGTGTTCGGTTATGCAACGATGTGCCCTGAAACCTGTATGGCACAAAATAAATGAAAACGAGCCGTTTGGCAACCCTACCTAGGAGCCTATTTAGTGATTACAGTGTTCATCAGTGGTATCTCACTGGGGAATAGCCTTTGCCCATAGTAATCTCAAAGCCTCGTAAATTTTAAAATTGATTAAAAATGTCGTAAGTTTTTTGACTGCTAATAATAATAATAATAATTTATTTTGGTTGCAATAAAGACCAAATTGGGGTGGACGTTGCAAGGACCCATACAGGGTATATGCAACAATTTAGTAAACTCCCATTTTGCTGCAACATATCAAGAAAATGATTCTTTAGAATTCCTTTGGAATATCGAAACTTTAGGGATAAAAGATCCCTATGATACAGAACTTAAAGTTAAAGAATCAGAAATGCTAAAATCTTTCAATGATACTGTTTCAGTTAATGAAGAAGGCCGCTATGAGGTGAGCCTTTTATGGAAGTTAGGGCATCCAGAGCCGGAATCAAACTACGACCAAGCATACAAGGGCCTACTCTCCACAACGAAGAAACTGGAACACACTAAGAACATTGAAGCCTATCATGCAGTTTTTCAAAATTGGATAGATGAAGGCATTATTGAGAGACTACAAGAATCTTTTTACGTAGATAACTGTGTGATCAGTTTCCATTACGAAGAAACAAAGCTAAAATTTATTAAAGAAGCCACAGAATTAATGGAATATGGAAAATTTGAATTAAGAGGTTGGATGTCAAACACAATCCATAAAGAAAAACCAGAACCAGTACTTGGTACTACTACTACTACAGCTGCCTCCTGGTGGGGAGAGTGGTGGGAAAGACTGGTGAGAGTAGTGAAGGAAATGCTGCGTCGCATTCTAGGTAAATCAGTTGTAAACTGGATAGAGCTATCTACTATTTTATGCGACTGCGAAGCGGTTATCAACAGCAGACCCCTAACATACGTGGAGATGGGGGAATTGAAACCGTTAACTCCTATGATGTTCTTGCACAACTTACCAACCAATGATGTACCGGACTTAGATCAAATAGACCATAGTGGCAAATAGTCTTATGGCAACTCTGGCTGTCATAAGACTCATACGGAAATTTTCTTCAACAATATTTAATATTACTGTTTTACAACCAAAATTACATTAAAATAAACCAAAACTCCTATTTACGAAACCAAATATTATTCAGAGAAAATATATTTTAAACTCAACAAAATACCTATTCAAGATGAAAGATAACAGAAAAACCGGAAAAACCAAAAGGAAAAGTGACACATGTCACATAATACAGAACATTTTCAGAAGAAATGAGTAATTCACAATGATAACCAGAGCTGCTTCACGACGTGCACGCCTACCAACCCCGGACTCGTCGCTAAGCTCCGCCTCGCTGCCGCCGGACACCGGATCATCTGTGCCACCGACGGTTGCAGCAGCGTCGAGCTCCAGCGACGAGTATTTTTCCCCGCCGACGTCGCCTACACCTTCACGTCGACGGAGAGGACACCGGCCGCCGGACGGTTTAGGACCTCGAGGCCCACCGGCCTCTGACAGGGTCCCAGCTCCCGGCGGAAGTGTGCAGCGCATGAGATGGACGCAATCCATTAACGAAAATGTCATGCGCTCATACTATGGGGCTACAGAGGGAGGAGTTAACCTGACCGCGTACCGTGTCCGGATGCTCGCTCTGTTTCAGGTGCTTGAACCAGCTGTCAACGTATCGGCACAACGACTGTCGGATCAGGTGCGGGTCATACAACGTAATCGTATGTTGGATGACGTTGCACTTGATCGCCTCCGTACGGAAATGCAAGGTAACCGTGTCATTACTCCTCCGTCACAGACTGTGGTGGTACCACAATCCATTTTAACATCTAATTGTGATGACGAAGGATGTGATGACAGGGTTACAAATGTAAGTACCCAATGCAATGAGGAATTGAGGAGCGCTTTGGAGGGTGCGCTTCGGGAGTATCGTTTCATGCCACCCGACCTTAGACCACGCTTACCTCGTTTGCCCATGCATAATAAAAATAGGGCGCTGGTGGCTGCTCTGGATTCGCAGTTGTCAAACTATTTTGACGACTGTGAAGACCTCGCTGATGCTCATTCAATCTTGTACTGCGCAGCCGTAACGGCATGTCGCGTAGCTCACGTCAAATTTTCTAATGACAGAACTACGCGACCAAAGCCAGCTGTAGCGGCTTGGCAGTGCAGGATTGAGCGTCGTATCGGTGAGGCCAGAGCGGTAATCGGCAAACTAATCTGCTTCAGAGAAGGTAACACTCGCCCAAGAGTGATGCGCTTTGTGAGACGGGCTTTTTCCGGGACTAATATCAGTCCACAAGACTACATGTCCCGTGTCACAGAGCGCATCGACTTCCTGAAGCAGAAGGTGTATGCATGGGCAAGCCGTATTCGTAGGTATAAACGGCGAGTGGAGCGATATACTCAGAATCGCACATTCCAGAGCAATGAAAGGTGGGTTTATAGGGCTTGGGAGCAACGAGATCAAAGTGTGGCTGATACGCGCCTACCGGATGACGACGCCATGTGTTCATTCTGGCGCAACATCTGGTCGGTGCCTGTCAGTCACACTGAGGGTGATTGGACTCGGGAGGTCGAACAAGCGTGTGATACAATACCAGAAATGGCGACCATTATCATCAGCCCCCAAGATGTGGCCCGTGCAGTTCGTCCGTTGCCTAATTGGAAATCTCCAGGGCCGGATGGACTGCACAATTTTTGGATAAAATGGCTGCAAAGGTCCCACGCTTGTTTGGCATCTCGATTCCAGTCAGCATTAGAGACAGGGTCGTTGCCCCAGTTTTTAACGACAGGAATAACCCACCTGCTCCACAAATCTGGTAGTACTGCGGAACCCAAAAACTATAGACCGATAACTTGTTTACCGACGGTCTATAAGGTTCTTACATCCATTCTGAGAGCTAAAATCAATCAACATATAGACAGCAATTCTGTAATGTCTGCCTCTCAGAATGGATGTAGGAACGGGTCCCGCGGTACTAAGGAGCTGCTCCTCATTGATATGACCATTAGCCAACAGGTTCGCCGTTCCCGAAGGGATCTGTCGACATGTTGGATAGACTATAAGAAGGCCTATGACTCCGTGCCGCATACATGGCTTACGAGGGTGCTGGAATTGTATAAAGTTGATACAACTCTACGCACCTTCCTGAAGACGTGTATGGGGCAGTGGAGGACGGTTCTTCGCTATCCAGGATGTCGACAGATTCAGAGGAACAGCGAGCCGATTAGGATTGAGCGAGGCATATTCCAGGGTGACAGTTTGAGTCCACTTTGGTTCTGCTTAGCCTTGAATCCTCTAAGCACACTGCTGGAGAATTCAGGTCTAGGCTATCGATTGAAGAGAGGAGGTCAGGTTATATCTCACCTTCTTTACATGGATGATCTAAAGCTCTTTGCCCCCAACAATTTACAACTGATGGAGCTACTAAAGGTAACTGAAACCTTCAGTAGCGCCATCAGGATGGATTTTGGTGTGGACAAATGTGCAGTCATGCATGTAAAGAAAGGGGAGATTGTGGAGTCCGTGGGAGCCCAACTCTCGGATTCCATAAACCTTAGAGCCCTCTCTCCAATCGAAACCTATAAGTATTTGGGTATGTCGGAGGCGTTGGGCATTAACACTGCTGATGTGAAGCAATCGTTGAGGGAGCGTTTCTTTGGCCGCCTGAAAAAAGTATTTAATAGTCTTTTGTCAGGCGGGAATAAGGTGCGCGCCTTCAACGGTTGGGTCATGCCAGTCTTGATGTACTCCTTCGGCATACTCAAATGGACTCAAACAGAGCTAGACACCCTGGATAGGAGGGTCCGCACACTGCTGACTGCATATCGAATGCATCACCCACGATCGTCGGTTATGAGACTGTATATCCCGCGAAAATGTGGAGGTCGAGGCTTTTTAAATGCCAAGACTCTCCACAATCGCGAGATATATAGTCTCAGGGAATATTTTCTAAAAGCCGACGTGGGGATGCATCGCGATGTGGTCGCGGTAGACAAAGGCCTCACACCGCTCTCCTTGGCGAAAGAGAACTGGCGCAAACCTGTAGTGCTTGACACTAACGATCGCAAGGAAGTGTGGCAGAGCAAGGAGCTTCACGGACGCTTTTTCAGGGCCCTTCATGGGCCTGATGTAGACCAGTTAGCGTCCGTGTCCTGGCTACGTTTCGGTGACCTCTTTGGGGAAACCGAAGGTTTTGTCTGTGCAATTATGGATGAAGTTATTATGACGAGAAACTACCGGAGATTTATTGTGAAGGATGGCACGGTTGACATCTGTCGGGCATGCCACCGTCCAGGAGAATCAATCCGACACATAATTTCTGGGTGTTCTCGTTTAGCTAACGAAGAGTACTTGCATAGACACAACCTTGTGGCCAGGATTATCCATCAGCAACTTGCTCTAAAATACAACCTCGTGGAGTCGGAAGTGCCGTACTACAGGTATGTGCCCGACCCAGTTCTCGAAAATGGTCATATCACATTGTATTGGGATCGATCCATCATCACTGATAGGACTATCATGGCCAATAAGCCAGATATAGTGGTGATGGATCGAACCGAGAGGCGCGCAATGCTTGTTGACATAACGGTCCCACATGACGGGAACCTCGTGAAAGCCGAACAAGATAAGAAAATCAAGTATCTTGACTTGGCTCGCGAGGTTGTCGACATGTGGGATGTGGACTCAGCAATCATTGTGCCGATAGTCGTGTCTGCCAATGGCATAATAGCAAAGAGCCTCGACCAATACCTAAAGAGGCTCTCGTTGGGCGGCTGGATCAAGGGTTTGATTCAGAAAGCAGTACTACTGGACACGGCTCGCATTGTTAGGCGATTCCTCTCCCTGGAGCCCTGACCGCCGGTAGCTTGGACCCTGTTCCCGATACCGGTGGGCTACTATTTTTTATATTTTTAAATGTTTTTATTTTTATATTAATATTTAAAAATGTAATTTATAAGAATTTAAAATGAATAAACGAAATAATAATAATTTATTAAAACAAGTAACAGGACTCACAGTGTTAGTAACAATACAGTTACAAACTACGTTAATGATTAATTTAAAATTTTCTGAATAATAATAATCAATTTTAATTTGTCTGCCTTGATAGTCTAGTGGGCGCAAGTGGTACTGCTGTTATTGAATTTTTCTATCTAGAGTTTCTCGAAGTCGAGATTTGAGACCGATTGAAGGCAATAGGCTCGCCCTTTTTGCAGGGTACTTAAACATAACTGGCGAAATGTGGATGTTCTACAGTTACCTCAAACCGTCGATGTTATTTAATCGCCTTTAATCGCCTAAGTCGGATAAATCCGACAACTATTTTTTGGGCCCATTCCACCTTAGTCGTTTTCATACGACAAAAAAATGTTTGTCCAATTAAATTTTTGGATCTACTTTACATTCTTCCCAAAAATTGGCTAATTCAGGCAACATGATAATTGTTTTGACGATTTATAAATCGGGCGCTTGCGGGGCACGACAATCGATATAAAGTCAGGCGGTTAAAAGGTTAATTAACAAACATCCATATCTAAGGTCAAATTTTTTCAAAACATCATATTTTTATAGTCTTTAACCGACTTCAAAAAAGGAGGAGGTTCAATGTTCGTGTGTATGTTTTTTTTTTTTTTTTATGTATGTTACCTGATTTCTCCCCCATTTGTGAACCGATTCTCAAAATTCTTTTTTTATTTGAAAGAATATACTCCTGAGGTGGTCCCATTATTATTTGGTGAAGATCTGGTGCTGATCTTCGGAGATATACAACGGAACTCTTTAAAAATAGACGGCAAATCTGTCGTGATTGCTGGAATCGCTTGGATATTTATTGTTTATACAACATCATGACGTATCATTACGCCGGTATGCTCTGAGGGGTACGCAGATGTATACAATATACCTAGATTTCGACAGTTAGGTATGTTAAACTGCATTCATTAGGGATAAGTGCATAACCCTATTACAAGGATAAGTATTGTTAACTAGGCAAATATTTATATGGGAACAACTAAAAATGGAAAAGTAAAAAACTTTTTTGCAAAAAATAAAACCGACTTCGAAAAAAACACTAAACGGTGTAAAATAACTCTAAATTCGGAAGTCGGTGGCCCATCATGAATAAGACAAAACCACCAAAGCCACAGACTTCCTAATTTAGAGTTATTTTACACCGTTTAGTGTTTTTTTTTAAGTCGGTTTTATTTTTTGCAAAAAAGTTTTTTTTAATTTATAAAACTGGTAGAATTAATTCTAGAAATGTTAATCGAATGACATTTTCAAGTAGTAAATCTTACATTGAAACAGCCATTCGGCTACTACTTTTTACGATCGCAAGCGACATACCTGCACTTCTTCAAAAGATAACAGAGAATATTAAGTGGACGATAGATGTACGAACTAGTAAGCTAACTTACTCGTATATTTTTATTTTGCTGAGGATCAGGCAGTGGACGTTTATTCGGTGTGTAAAGTTACAATGTAATATTTACGCCCAAGCGGGCGATGTTTCAGATAGAAGCGCTAAACATCTTGGGTGACCCATGGACCTAAAAATTTGGCTTTTTGTACTGCGATCCCCACTTAAAAGTACTAAATTTAACTTTTTGTGGAATAAATAATAGGTCCCATTACACAGCAAGCGATTTTGCTACAGACTTTTGCTAAAGATGGCAGAATTAACTACACACGTAGCATGATCACCATATAAACGTATTTTGTATACAGAAGAATCGAAAGTCACAGATTGTAGAAACATTTCTTTTGTTTTGAACACGACAATGTCAAGAAATAATAGAAGTAATGTGTCGATTCTTCAGTCGACAATAGTCTACAATATTGAGAATGATTTCTACTTTAAACGCCATACGGATACCTGTTAATACGGTGATCATGCTACGCGTGGTGGAGTTTTCCGGCAAGAACAGTCCCAAATATACTGAGACAAAGAAAGTAGAAAGGCCGAAAATCCAAGCTATTTAATGGAAAAATTGACTGAGCAGAGCATCAAAATAACAAAGGAACATTTTCCTAAAGACGACCCTTCTCTTTGAAAATAAAGAAAATAAATTACGACATAATTTTATCAGTTCAATTTTGAAACAACTGGTTCTTGATTAGTCGATTCTCGGTCAAACGACCAAATATTTGGAGGCCGACCGAAATTGTAAAGAATTAATGAAAAGGAAACAAAATGGAGGAATATTATCGTGAATGGGCAATCAGTAGATACCTATTTAATAAAGTGTCATAAATATTCATGAAGGCACAAAAGGTTTGGTTGGTGTTGTATTTTATTTTTAATAATGATTTCATTTTGGTTTTAATTTCGACTAAGTTATTTTAAAACTGCTTAAGTAATAAGTATGTTAGAAGAGGATGGAACTTGGTCATCTTTGTAGGTAGGTAGTATATGGTTCATGTATTTAATATTTAGCCATGACTAGACTGACTGACCCACATGAAACTAGCTCAAAAAAGCCTATGCACAGACGTCAGCACATCAAGTTAGCCCAAACTGTATTTTTCTTCAATGGAACATGAACCTTGTAGTACATGTCTGTAACAATGCTGAGAAACTGTCAAAGAAATTTGACACATCCTACTAATATTATAAACGCGAAAGTTTGTGAGGATGTTTGTTACTCTTTCACGTAAAAACTCCTGAATGGATTTTAATAAAATTCGGTGTGGAGTTAGCTGACACTCTGATTGACACATAGACTACTTTTTCTCCCGGTATTCCCACGGGAACGGGACCTACGCGGGTGAAACCGCGGGACGTCTGCTAGTGTACCATACATTTTAGGTAGATATTGAAACCAGGGCGTGAAGTTCCGTATTCCTTAACAAAAAGCGAGGATTCTCTAACCAAATAGTATAGTAGTGTCTGGTGGGCTGCATCTGCTTGGTGCATTTGGGATCTAGTATAATTATGTTCGCGCGGATAACCTTAACATCGCGATGTAGGATAATGACTGTTTTAGTTCAAATGTGGCGAGATAGATGTCGCTACACTTTTGCCTCATTTTAGCGGACCAAGACTATTTAACGTACGTATAAAACCCACAACACCAGCAAAAAAAAACCGATAACGTCAAAAGTTTCCGTAATTTTCCGTCAGATTTAACGAATAAACATTTCCTGGAACCACGCTTTACCATTTATTCGAAAAAAGACTTCATGCAAATAGAGATGTACCTACCTACCTCGCAATTACCGTTTTTTTTTAACTCAAAGCGGACTCTAGCGTGACATCGCTCTTGACCTATAAAGGAAGCATTTTCTCGTTTTACCCCAAACGTTTATGTTCAATGTGGAATCGTGGAAAATGCTTTTAAGAGTTTTTTTTTGACGTTTGTGAGAACACTCCTTTGTTTATGAAAAACTAGCTGACTACGGTTTTTGCGTGCCAAAATAACTCGCAGATGGCTGAATTTTGTTTGAAATATTCGACATCTCTTGTTAATTTTGGGAAATTGGAGCCTTTAATGTATTCTGATGTATGAGCTAGATAACTGGTAAGCTTTTTATTTAAATTATTCGTTACTATTTGCGTGAAAGAATAGCGAATTCCCACACTGACATACATCCGTCCTCACAAACTTTTATATATATCTAATTTTGCTTAACATGTAGCTAAATTCTGCCTTTGAAACGTTCAAAGAAGAAAATTGGCACGGTGATTTATTATGAAGTCAATAATAATTTATTAAGCACCAGAAAGGGATTATGGCTCACCAAATATTGTGCACCGCACATTTTTGCAGCGTAGATTATTACAGTTATAAAGAAAGAAAGAAAGAAAGAAGTAATAATTTATTGTCAACAAGTAAAAACATGCACACACTGTAAAACGTGTAAAAAAACTGTAAAAAATAAATGACGTCTCGTGTCTGCGCTAAAAGGCTCAATAACAACACTATTAAAATTATGTTGTTAATGTAAATCAATGTATTTTTTTTTTTACCGACACATCGTCATCGGTCGACTCTTTACATGACCAAAAGGCTGGCTTTTATTTTGGTCAGAGAATCAGCGTTGCCATTCAACGTGACAATGCGGCCAGTCATCTGGGCATTTTTCCGTTGACAGCGATGCGGATGAATTTTTTGTTTTACTATAATATTTTTTTTTACTTTCTTTTCTGTTTGTTTATTTTTTAGGTATGTACATAATAGTTGTAGGTTCGTTAATATATATAAATTTAAAACCATTATTATAACCAGACGTGCTCCACGGTTTTACTCGCTGCCAAAAGTTTCAGAGAAATCTTAAATAGCACATAACCTTCCTCAACTATTGGGGTACCTACCATATAAATGCAAAAATAAATTGTTTTAATAAAATACATTTGATTTATCCAGAAATTAGCGCGTTCAAACAAAAATACTCTTCGAAGTTTTATTAGAAGAGAAGAAGAAGTTTTACTATCTATTTTTTAGTCAGTACGAACAATTTGGTCTTATTTGTATGTAAAATTATACATAGTTGTTTCTAAACTATAACAAAATGTAAGAAGCAGTGTTGGTATAACTATCCCTTATTAATAAAAAAAAGAAATAGGTATACAGTATGCATATGCATAATATATGCAGTATAGCATGTACGGAGCCTTAACACCCAAAATCCATCCTATGAATCCTGCCGTATATGTAGGTATAAGGAAACGGAATATTCATGATTTCAAGTAACCATAAAATCATATTACAACTTCTGCGGCCAAGGCCTACTCCGTGGACCGTGGCCTTGCCGCTCTAAGGCCATTTTTTGCGCCGATGTCAGTGAGTGATTGGGGCCTGATCTAGTTTAAGCTTTTATCCGCATTAAGTTATCGAACTTACAAGTTCACGGACTACGTATAAATTGTGTCTGTTCTTTGTAAAAGAAACTAAACTACGAAACTAAGTTTCTTTTTTTTTATTTTCGGCGTGCTTCATTTTTAAAACTTTGAACATAAATTAACTTATACCTATCTGCACTACTTTTTTTTTACTTTTTAAACGTGGTTCATTTTTAACACTTTTTTATTTACATCCACGAACTTAAGCTTATTTACTACGAGAGTAAGCAGAAGCTACAAAACTCCAATATGAACCTTATTTTGTTTATAAAAAGTTGAAAAACGATCAAGGAAATTCGACACATTGGGGTAACTTGATGTGCTGGCGTCTGTATCTACTTTTTTTTACTTCGTTTACGTTTATAAGAAGTATATTCCGTAAAAATCTCCTGGAGAAAATTTAGGTAAAGCGAGCTTTTTAGTTTTTTTTTAGTTTTAAGGTTGATAACTGTCTTGGCAATCCATTAGTGGCACCCGTAGGCTAGTATGCCTTCCAGTCAGCTTACTAATGAATAGTTACTAACCTGATCTTAGACAGTTTATTCCATCTTTAGGTCTCTGACCTATGTATGCTACGCTTATCTGTGTTGTACGGAAACTTGTTGTTGATTTGTGTTTGAACCAACATTGCTTTAAATTATTTTTTTTTTAAGACTACCCTTTATTTCATTAATATTTTTAAATGTCTCACTTTCTACAATACGCCCAAAAACAATTTTTGTATAGTTTTAATATTCTCATGTAAGTGAATTGATGTATTCTTATGAGAATAAAGAAATCTCTAACCGGATGTATACGTTTTTTTTCATTGTAGAAGTTTATAAAATGTCAGTGCAATATTGTAAAACTGTATAATTTATTTGTTGGTGTAAGTTTAGATACTATTTATTTTTTTTTATTTGGTTTACTGTTATTGAGTGTTTATATTTTTTTTTACAAGCAGTAAGGTTTTTTTATTAATATTTTTACATTTAGCTTTGTGTTTAATTTTAGTTTTTTTTTATGTACTTACAACAACTTGGGTTAGTTTATCTGTAATGTTGTACATGGATATTTAAATAGATACTTAAAATAACTTGTTAGTGAATAAATCACTATGGCTTCACAAGCCGTCGAGAAATATCTGCTGGTATCTTCACGATGTTCGTTGAACGCCTAAGTAGGAACGAATAAGTAGTGGTCATCATAGGACCGCCTCTAAAAAGGAAAATGCGGAAATAATAAAAAAAGCTTATCACGTTGGGTCACGGTCTCACTCCACACCACAGCGTGTTACTAATTAACATGTCACTTTAACATAACAGCCATAATTTATGCGTGTTAACCAACATAGCTTGGCCCGCGGCAAAATACAACACTTAATAAAAAATACTCCATTTTGGCATCAATTGACAAAATTTTAGTTTTAAGTCCCTCATCTAGATTACAAGAAAATATTCGACACGTATTTCTTTCGTTTTAAAATTAATGGGATACTGCTTAGATGAAGCGCAATTAAGTTGAGGAAAGGGGGCTTGTAACGTCATTATCTATACTTCTATACTAATATTATAAAGAGGAAAGGTTTGATTGTTTGTTTGTTTGCATTGGATGGGCTCCGAAACTACTGGACCGATTTGAAAAATTCTTTCACCGTTGTGAAGCCACACTATCCCTGGGTGACATGGGCTACTTTTTATTCCTGTATTCCCACGGGACCGGGAACTACGCGGGTGAAACCGCGTGACGTCTGCTAGTCTAGTATAAACTACAGGCCTAGCCATATTACAAATTCTATTACTATTATCGTAATCGATTAGGCGACAATAGAAAGAAAATGGCGTGTATGGAATCAGTTGTTTGTCTACTGTCAAGTGTTAACGAGTAGAATTTGTAATATGGCTGAAAATTAAATACACTTGACAGTTGACAAACAGCTGATTCCATAATACGCCATTTTCTTTCTATAATAGAAATAGAATTTGTAATATGGCCAGGCCTGTAGCTGTACTGGCTAGTGACGTAATGCGACATTTTGACTCGATGTAAACGCCGTTATTTTTTTATTACGTGAAAAAAAGAAAAAATATGTGTTGAATATTTTTTTGTATTGTTCTAGATGAGGGATTAAAAACTAACATTTTGTCAAATGTTATCAATGGGCCATTTGACAAAATGTATGATATTTATGGTGTATCATACTTATATTTATCAAGACGACGACGGTACGCAAATGCAAGTAGCCCATCGCTCAGTCACTGCACCTACAGTTACTAAGCGATGGGCTGCTACACTGCGTGTCTTGGTTGTGTGTGAGACTCGGCCAGAGACAAAGAACAGGGCAGGGACCCCAGCTTGGAATAGGAAGCCCTGATTTCTGTCCCTGGACTGGTCTGGTTGTTGAACAAGACTGATCGTATCCAGGCGAAGTTTTATACAAACTCAATAATAACTTGCTTATTTACATTTTGGACGGTTGTAGAAAAAAATAGCATTAATCCCTACCCCCAACACCAATTAAAAATACTAATAGTCTACAGCATTTTGGGTTAAATGAATGACGTAAACACAACAAGTATCACCTGCAGATATGCATAGCTTTATAAATTATAGCCTCTAATAAAAATAAAAAAAATATTGTAAAATTATATAAAACGACTATAATTAATTTAGAAATCGTTTGAATTGAGCTTTTGTTGAAGTCAAGACTCCATACTAGGCTTCTGATACAACCAGTGCCTTCTCAGTAACGTGGATCAAGATAAACTAGCTACCAACATGTTGTAAGCAAATCGTGTCGACAAAAGTAATTAGTGACACGTAATAATTAACCCATTACTTATTCAACTGTACGTGATTTAAGGTATCAAAACGTTTATCAATGTTCGTGCTATTGTTTCGTCGGTTACAATTAATGTTGAGGCTTTTAAACAGCACTTTGATCATAATTCGTGTATATTAATTTATTTTTGTTTTTTAATGAGTCCGCTATTTTGTTGTAAAAGCGATTGTGATGTAATGGGGATTGTTGGCGACAGATCTGGCAACCCCGTTGCTAGGGGCTAGTTGTTCTGTTGTTTAGCTAGCGACGGGGCGGCTTGCTTTTTCTATTCTAATTTTGTGATCGAATTATTATACCCATTTACACCTTTAATTGCTTTTGATTTGGTGTCTAATAGGGATGTTAATGTACTTAATTCTAATAAAATACTAGTCTGTTTCTAACTTTCTATTTCACGTCAGGGCTAAGGTGATATCAAACTTATTTTAATCATTATATCTAAAATGTCATGTTTTATTACCTATGTTTTTTTCCGAGTCGGTTCCCAGACTAACCAAATACAGCTGAGTACCGATGTTGTTACCTAAAGCGACTTCTCATCTGACCTCGACAATCCAGTAGCTGGGTAGCAGGATACTACTTACTTGGTTAAACTGGTAGTCAGGCATTTGGGGTTCTAAGTTTTTGAATATTCGTGACGACAATGACGGTTGGGACCAATGGCTTAACGAGCTCTCTGAGGCACGAAAGAATCTTGACAATGGATAGTCACCTGTTCGGGGACCGAACTTGGCAAGCGTAACTTAAGCTTTAATTGACACGTGTGGCAGTTGTTATTTCTTAATAGACGTCTTTCTCATGTCACAATGTTACTTCTCGAAGAACTTCAAAACTACTAGATCATTTTTTATGAAATTTGGCTTGCTGGGTGTAGTCTGGTATTCAACTTCAGAGATAAGATATTTTTTATCTCCAATACTGACTTTAATATCACTTAAATATTTTCTTTCCTATGATTAAGTTTCATAAATTTCTAAAAGTGGCAGTGTAAGGCGCGAGCGGATGAGCTACTTATATATCCTGCTAAATATAGTTTCCTCACAATGTTTTTCGCCACCAATGTCAGCAATGTCTCAGACAAAGGTACCTACATACCAATTGAAAAAGTCATATTGCCGGAATTCGAATCTACAACTTCGTATTATGAGAGGCAGGCAACTCTTTCACCAAGCACAAAAGATATTTTAATATGTGTGTTAAAATACAGCTAGGTATCAAATTTCACAGATGGGTTTAGGCTACTCCTTCCTACACTCATATTATAAAGAGGAATTGAAAAAAGTGTTTATAATGAATAAACTCAAAAACTTCTGAGCCGATTTCAAAAATTCTTTCACCATTGAAAAGTTGCATTAACTCTGAGTAACATAGGCTACTTTTTATCCCCGTATTCCCACGGGAACGGGAACTATGCAGGTGTAACCGCTTGACGTCTGCTAGTTAGGAATAAAGACATGCCGTCATCAGTCAACATAGACTATTTTCTACAGTTAGGTAGCTTGTGAGCGAAATTTTGCCCTAACTTTTCTAGCCAACTTTCCATACATGATGTTATCATTCAATTTGCTTCTCAAAGATAAGTTTCCTCTTGATGTTCCTGAATAAGTTTTCAAACTATGAGCACCAAGATATGAGTAAGGCCTCGCCCAGGCTGACGAGCTTGAGCGAGTGTTGGAGTATATCACAAATCAATATGTTTAAGGCATGAAATACAGTTAAAGTTAAATGGGAAGTTATTTTATTCTATGTATAAAATAATAATTTCGGAAAAAAACATTTTGGTAAGAGTATGTACAGACGCCAGCACCTATTCCAATATGTCACATTTCTTTGATAGATTTTTAACTTTATTCTAAAGAGAATAAGGTTTATGTTCGATTGGGAAAATTTGACAGTTTGAGGTAGGTTGATGTGCTGGCGTCTGTACAGTTAAATATTAGTGGCCCTAATTAAAAACTATGTTAGACGTTGTTTAATGGTTTTATACTTGACATTTATATTAATATTATAGTAACAAAGGAGCTGCTTCACTTTCTTCTAGTTTTGCATTTATAAATCGCTTTCAGCACTTTTTATATATTATTTCGGAGGAGCAATGCGCTTTCAGCACTTACTCTATATTATTTCGCAGGAGAAGTATTCGCTTGTTGTCTTAATACCCGGTCTTAATAAAACTGCCATTTGCTCTCATAATTACGTGACGACTAGCAAGCACTATGTCACTGAGCAAAATAACTAGCGAGCGATCGACTCTTGATTCAATCTGTCTTACATTTTCAGCCCGCTGTATTAAGTCGTAAATGCAGTTTATTGCAGTCACATAATCGCGCACGCTACTGCGCCCGCCACCTCGCCCGCTACCGTCTTAGCCACTGCGTGATCACCCTGCACGGTGTGTCAAAGTTTGGTGTGTGAGACGGTACTGAAAAGCCATTGTTTTACCTTCTTAGTGAAGTGAGTAGTCAGGAAGTTTTTAGCGTCTGTTGCTTGTTCATATTAATTTCTTGCTGGGTCTTGTTCGTTGTTTCTCGTTGGTGAAGATGATAAGTTTCTTTCTTGAAATTTCTAGGATTAGTGTCTAGAATTACGAAGTTTTTTTCATAATCATCACGTTTTTTGGTACAGGAGCCAGCACATCAAGTTACCTCAATGTGTCAAACTTCTTTAATTTTTTCTCAACTTTATAACAAACTAGCAGACGTCACGCAGTTTCACCCGCGTAGTTTCCGTTCCCGTGGGAATACGGGTATAAAAAGCCTATGTCCACCGGAAATAGTGTAGCTTTCCACCAGTACAATAATTTATAAATTGGATCATTAGTTCCGAAGATTACCCCCTACATACAAATTTACAAACTTACAAATTTTACCTCTTTATAATATTAGTATAGATAGAATAAGGTTCATGTTCAATTGCAAAAAAATACATTTTGGGGTAGCTTCATGTGCTGGCTTCTGTATAAAGTCGAAAGTAATCCGAAAATACTTGACAATGCAAAAGCACTTAAGTTTTTCGGAGTTAAAGTTGCAATTTAATCTCTAAGAAACGCATAGAATAACTGACCGCATTGTAATTATTAAAAAATAGAACAATAAAACCGTAAAAGAGGAAAAAAATAACATACGAAAATGTACTGCCATAACCAGAATAGGAAATAATGTATGTATGGATGTATAAGCAGAAAACTCCGCTCAGAAAAATCCAATATCTTACAGATTCATTACATCTGTGCTTTTGCGGATTCCTATATTCTTTAAGTGTTTTCAATTTCGTATATTATAATTTTATTTGCTGTTTGTATTTGTTGCGATATTTTCATTTTTGTTAACTATCTCATACTTATGATTGTCAGGAAAAAGCAATGCTATTCTATAAAATCACCGCATGAAAATGTAGTTGAAGTGAGTGTGAATCTGATCAAATCAAATCAAATCATTTAATTATTTATTTTGTCATTCCATACTAATGCTAGGCATTGACTGTTCACTTCAATAAGTTTGTGAGTATGGATAGATGGATGGATGGATGGATGGATGTTTGTAACTCTTTCACGTAAAAACTACTGTGAATGGATTTTAGTAAAATTTGGTATGGAGTTAGCTGACACCCTGGATTAACACATAGGCTACTTTTTTATCCCCCTATTCCCACGGGAACGGTGCCCTCGCGGTTTATACCGCGGGCCATCTGCTAGTTAAGGACTTCGTAATAAGGTCAGTGTATGTGTATACCCTGAACTTATGGTGATTTATGAAAACTTTTGTAAGGAACTTAGTATAACGATGTTTCTGCCTTTGGGAATGGCAAAAACGTGTAAGTTTACGAAAAAATGAACGTAAAGAACATTTTCAATCGTATCTTACAGCTACTTATTTCATTAGAGATAATTACCTAATCTTTGAACAAATGTATTGCCATTTAGAAACCAAGAAACATTTCAGTTTGAATGCATTTGAACCATTATCGCCAAATACTGTCGGTAAATAGGTAGGTATACTTTGCACCCCAATCTGATTAACGCAAAGTTTTAATTTGTCTTTGGTTGAATTCAATTTAGAGGCAGGACACATTGAATGAAAGCGACGTTTGACGGCTCATTAATACAAAAGAGAGCAAAGTATGGAATGACGTACGCATCCTTTAGCATCAACGCGCGACGCGGCGAACGCGGCCGATGGCTACACGGCGCTCGGCGGCCTTCTAAGCGGTGCATCAGCACAATGCGTACAAGTGTACTCCTTTTCAATCGACAAAATGCAAGAGACCGTCAATCAATCAATGTGTCCAGACTCCTGACCCTCAAACTGTGGCTTAAAAATGAGTAGTAAAATCAGTGACATATTCAACGTACTAACATTTTAAAACCATCTTTGCGTACCCCTAAAAACAGAGCCCATTATTTGACAAGATGCAAGAGATTGTCGATCAATGTGTCTTGACCCTTAAACTGTAGCTTAAAAATTAGTAGTACAATCAGTGACATTTTCAACGTACTAACAGTGTTATCAAGCTTATTTTAAAGCCATCCATTTTTGCGTACCCCTAAAAACAGAGCCCATTATATGACGTCAATCATCGGTGCGAAAACATGACAGTCAATTAATGGATGTATCCAATTTGTGCGAACAGTTTACGATGTTATATGGTGACACTTACTATGGCTGTTGTCAACAGCTTTTGATTTATGTTTTTTTTAATAGAAACTGCGGCATACTTTTTTCCGGCTTTTTTTACAAAAAAATAATAGTTTACGTCCTATTCTCAGTTCTACTGAATATTCATAAAAAAATATTTTAAGAATCGTCAAGCCGTATCAGAGGAATTTAGTTATAAACACTGTGACACTAGAATTTTATATATAAAAGATACCTAGCGTTACCATTAGATAGTTTTACTTTTAAGAGACATCAAAGAGGTAGATCTAATACAATAATAACTACTACTTCTACTTTTTATTTAGCGATTCTCTAATGTGCTCTTCAAACTTTATGTGTTAGATTGAATAAGAATGACAATATATATACGTATAACCTAACCTAACTTACCATACCTATCATATAGCTAACCTAACTACCTACCCTAACTACCTTACTGAAATACATTGATTTTGAAAATCGAAAAATTCATAATTTTAAACTGAACTACTACTACTAAATAATGTTAATAATGATTAATTACCAAAGCCTGTTTATCTATGAAATTGACGGTACAAAGCCGTCAAAGCAGCATAGCGATAGAATTTCTATCGTGAAAGGAGCAAACTAAAGATGACAAACCCATTTTAACTGTGACTGTAGTCGTACTTCTAAAGCGAATGTAACAGTTGCGGAAATAAATAACGTTAGGGAATCAGACGAGAACGCGGCGCATCTCGACGTCAATAACTGTGCCGGAAATCGATTGTTAGTAGTACTGTATGCAGAACAGAATAGTTAGTGGAAAGTAATTTTATGTTTTCAAACGTTTCAAACGTTCTATTTCCTGGTCTTAAAGAAAAGAACTGACGGACTGCCTCGTTGGTTTCTAGTGATCGTAATCGCTATGGGTTAGTATGAGATCAGCCAAATCGTTATTAAGTTTTTCCTTCATTAATTTCTCAATATCAGCTTGGAGTGTGGATTCGTGCCCGATTGATGACAATACGGTCGCCCCTTTTTTATGGGATTTAAACAAAACTGGCCAAAATGTAGGTTTACTGCAAGTACGCAAGATACTTCCGTGCCTCGGAAAGCACGTTAAACCGATGGTCCTGTCATCTGTAAGTGTTAGACAGTCGTTTAGGGCACACATATTAAGAGTGATATGAGTGACAAATAGATATAGAGAGATATAGAGATCAGGTAGACAGTCAATCAGACTACATGCCGACTACAACATAGTTGAAAAAAAAAGGCTAGACAGGTGATGATGATGTTGATATGAAAGCAGATATTAAAATCATATTCAGTCCTATCATACTTCAGGTCAACAGCAATGTCAAAAGCTCGAGAGCAACTCAACTATATGATGTATGCACTCCCCTAACCACTGCTTCGTATAGTTTTTACGATCGTGAAGAGAAAGTACCACTCCCCGGCAGCTCACTTGACTTTTGAATCTGAATCACTTCAACATATTGTGGCCTTCAGGATCTCAAGGTTCCTCTTTGTTGTTAAACATTTATCCTCTGTTTATTAGCAAATGAGCTGCAAATTTCTATTATTTACATGAGTTGCAATTTTACCAAGACAAAGTGCTAAAAACAAAAATAGAATACCTATTTGTTTACTTGTATTTTGGTCATAATAAGACTTATCAAAATTCGCTACATATCTTGCATTCATAGTTATCAAAATATAGTCTTGAGGGAAATTATGTCAGCAAAGTGTTATCTTTGAGCATAACTGTTCCTAATAATAGACTTGTGTAAATTGGCGAGTTACTTTGGTTGAATGCACTAGGTATATTTCTTTACCCACCTTTTGTGGTTGCCAAATAATCGACTACTAAACTGTCAAACTTTTCTTGAGAGCCTTTGCGAATAGTAAAAACTTAGTTAAAGACCAAGAAGTAAAAGAGGTCTTAGAACTTAAAGACTTCCTGAAACACAAGCTAACTGTATAAATAAGAAATCAAACAAAAAGGTCTTACAAGTTCTTTCAATCCTTTGACTTTTTTGCCTTCCTTACTTTGTAAACGTTGGAGTTGTAAGAGTTAAAGGTGACGAAACTGATGTAAAATACAGGATTATCTCACTTAACAATTCTAATCGTGTGAGTAAGTTAGTTGTCTTTCAACATACTTATAGTGTAGATAAAGTTACAAGGCTCTTGTTGTTTATTAAAGCCGTTGTCTATATTGGGGCAGGCATAAAATTTAATGTTTTATATAAATTAGTTAAACTTTTAAAATGCTTTAGAGTTGCATGGTTAGAATGGACGAATGAAATTCCTATCTAAAGGAATTTAACCTTTCAATGGTGCCAATTAGAGACACAACAGAAAGACAATGACAGCGCGAATGCAAGTGTCCGGTTATACATATAATAGGTCCAAGAAGCTTAAGTCTTAGTTTAGAATTTTGGATTTTTGTAAGTTAACATTAAGATGACTAACCTTACATTTTGGAATACTACGCTAATTTACTACACTATGTCACAAAAAAGTATGGAAACACTTACTTAAAAGCAACAGCAATTTTAGAATTCTTATTAAATTCATGCAACGCTCAAGGTGTCAAGATATACCAATACTTCATTTGTTGGAATTTATCAAATTGTACCCTCAAAAACCACTACTTCATTATTCAGGACCATTCGAGAGAAAAACCAAGCTCTATTTGAATTATAGATGAAATTTCTTAAAAAAACATTTCTTTGCTATCCCTCCAGTCAGTGTCTTGTAGTTATTACCACTTATTATTTCCATAAAGTTGCATTTCCCTCGAACGGAGAGGCATCCAGATTGAATTTGCTCGTTCAACCGCGAGTGATTTACATTGACTGATTTTAATTTAAGTCGTCATTTGTTTTATTAATCCGGGCAATGTTGACGTGATTTTGTTTACTGATTCAACGGGTATACTGTCGTTAAGAGTAGTTTATAATACATATTTATATTAAAGCATCATATCTTGTCCCTATTTTGAAGGAGCTTTGTAGCTTAATAACCTCTGGGGTCAATCGATGGTTAAAATACGCTTGAAGAGGTCGATCCGTGAATTGGTGACAATTAATTACATATCAAGACTTATCCGTGCCTCGGAAAGCACGTTAAGGCGCTGGTCCCGGCTATCATACAATATTTGAGAACGACTGTCAGATCTTTGACATTCATGACGGGTAGTCAGAAGCCCGAAGTCTGACAACCAGTTTAACCAAAGGGTATTGGTATCGTCTTACCCAGTCACTGGGTTGTGGAGTTCTGACAGGCAGTCGCTCCAAGTAAAATGCTGGTATTCAGCTGCATTCGGTTATCCTATAAGCCGACCCAAACATAGTTGGGAAAAAGCTAGGCACATACTGATATCTTGCTCTTATTAAAATTTATAAAATTTGTCGACTGCGAAGTATGTCTTTTTATTTCATACATCTATATTTGCGCCTGGAATCATCTTTGCATCAAAGTTCTGGAGTGGCGACCACGTACCGGAAGACGCAGCGTTGGAAGGCCTTCTACGAGGTGGACCAACGACTTGGTGAGAGTCACGGGAATCCGATGGATGCGAGACGCTCAGGACCGGTCGTTGTGGTGACATTTGGGAGAGGTCTATGTCAAGCAGAGGCCGTCTTTTGGTTGTAATGATGATGATGATGATGATGATGATATTTCTATCAATACTATCTAAAGATATGCTATTGAAGTGAGGCCTAGAAAAGACTAGCCATATAGTTTTTTATGCAATCTATTCATCATTAATATGGTCTTTGTTAATGCGTTTGCCTTTATTATTTTGTCAGATGCTCTTCCCAATTTGACCAATAAACGCACAAATGAAAGTAACACACCGTATACATTACGACACCGTACACTACACATGACGGTGTTGATCAACACAACACCTAAAATAACACATCCATAATGAGTACCTAGCACCAACACATAACTTCTATTCAGTGTAGATTATGTAGGTGTTATATTATAATTAATTACTAAGTTACACACACCAAATTAATTAGCGCCACAGCCTACAATGTATGTTTGTAAATTTTCCACACATGATGCAGTGGTCCAATAAACCCGTGTGAAACTAACTTAGTCTGTCACTTTGTGCAAATATTGGCTGGAATGGTAAACAATGGTGTAATCCCAGAGGAAATAAGGGGGATTTGATGTAACACGGGTAGAGACAGGTGATTGGCTACCATAAATTGGATGTAAAAATCGGTCAAATATAAATATTAATCACTTATTGGTTGATGATGTGTGTGGAATACCAATCGCTTGCAATAGATATGGCAGGTCGTTTGTGGGACTTTAATTATAAAAATTGGCTAAGCGTGAGTCTGTCTCGTACACAATTGAGCAAAAAACTCCCTATCATATTGAGTAAAAAACACCAAAAATTTCTTTTCGTGTATTGTTGTTCAAATCAAATCAAAACAAAAGACATTTTTCAAAAAAGGCTGAGACTTTTCTGGTCGTCCGAGTGCTCGCGTCGACGCGGTCGGCCGCACGACCTCTTCATTTTTCTCAAACAATACGTCTACGTTTTATATTAATCAAGATAAAGTTTAAAATTATATGACACTGAAACTGTTTGCCGCTTCGCTGCCATTTCGCTGTGACTTGGCCCTATAGCTCTCAGGTGGCAGATTTTACCTAGTTACTTGACACTTAGCGGCGGCATATTTTGAGCGAATTCCATAATATCTTTTTAAATTATAGCCAATGTGTTTTTTGATATAAAAGCTTTATTATTGTAAAGTGTCACTAAAACCCATGCAGTAGTTTTTGCGTGAAAGAGTTATAAATTTGCACACGAATATTCGCGTTTATAATATTAATAAGGAAGTCCACACCTTAAAGTCAAAATGTCAGTTTACCTAGCCATTTTATTATTCAAACACCTACATTAACAACGTAATAATAAATTAAACACAAGGACCAAACCTTCTTATCATCTTTCTTTCGTTAATAGTAACTAATTTACGTATATTTAGTATCTAATTTCAAAACAACACCTACGTAAAAGGGAATATCCAATAAATGAAAACCCACCTACATAAAAAAAGTCTTTAAACGTAAAACTTTTTTCATTTCAGTTATCCAAAAATAGATATTGTTTTTATTTTTGGAACGCATAAATAAAGCTTATTCACAACATTTTCGGGACAATGTATTTTTTAAGAATAACAATAAATTCTTAATTCCATCTAGTCCCAAGCAAAACAGAGTTTGTGTTATGGGTACTAAACAGCTGATAAACATACTTATACACACATCAAAAGTGTCTAGGGATCAACATATATTTGCGCAATAACTTTTCTCCTGATTTATATTAATTAAAATTTTCTTTAAGGATTCATCAAATAAAGTGTTTTCGTTTGTCACAGTAACGATAAACCAAGTTACCTTTGCATTAATAAAGAAATTTGCCATTTTCCTAATAAAGGGATTTTTGACATTTGAACCACTAACATTAAAGTTCGAAAAAAATACTGAAATAACAGTTTTCTTTAAAATTTTATTGGGTAACTTAAAAAATTAATAATCCGTGTTTCTACCGCGAACACTAACAACACAAGAACATCGGTTTGGCATACTCAAAATGAGTTCATCCAAATCACGCTGTGGAATGGCCGCCCATGTTCGTTGCAACAACAAAAAAAGGTCTTCTTGCGACTGGATACCCTCCATATTCGGCAGAGCTCTTCTCTGTAGCATATCCCATGCATGCTCAATCGGGTTCAAGTCTGGCGACTGAGCAGGCCAGGGCAGGACATTGATGTTAGCTGCGGCGAGAGTCTGTCTTACAACTCGTGAGGCTTCATCACTCTTCAGGGAACTTAATTAGCGACCAAACAGTCAGAAACCGCTTGCATGAAGTGAACCTTCATTCCCGAAGACCGCTACGGGTACCACCTATAGCAATGCACAATCGTAGGATTCGATATCAATGGGCTCTTGAACACAGAAATTGGGCAGAAGAACAATGGCGTTTCGTGTGCTTTTCTGATGAGTCTCGTTTTGGTATGAGACCGGATACAAGACGTATACGACACTGGAGAACCCCTGGACGCCAACAGCGATTAAAATCCTGCCAGGAAGTCCATCCTTATAGTGGTGGAACCATCATGGTATGGGCGGGTATTTGGATCGGCGGAAGAACTGAGTTGATTTGGATCAGAGGCAACCTCAACGCTCAAATTTATGCTGAGACGATTGTATCAGACGTCATCGTTCCTCTACAAGTGCAAATCGGTCCCTTATTTCAGTTAATGCTTGATAATGCACGACCGCACACCGCAAGAGTTGTAAGACAGACTCTCGCCGCAGCTAACATCAATGTCCTGCCCTGGCCTGCTCAGTCGCCAGACTTGAACCCGATTGAGCATGCATGGGATATGCTACAGAGAAGAGCTCTGCCGAATATGGAGGGTATCCAGTCGCAAGAAGACCTTTTTTTGTTGTTGCAACGAACATGGGCGGCCATTCCACAGCGTGATTTGGATGAACTCATTTTGAGTATGCCAAACCGATGTTCTTGTGTTGTTAGTGTTCGCGGTAGAAACACGGATTATTAATTGTTTAAGTTACCCAATAAAATTTTAAAGAAAACTGTTATTTTAGTCTTTTTTTCGAACTTTAATGTTAGTGGTTCAAATGTCAAAAATCCCTTTATTAGGAAAATGGCAAATTTCTTTTAATGCAAAGGTGACTTGGTTTATCGTTACTGTGACAAACGAAAACACTTTATTTCATGAATCCTTAAAGAAAATTTTAATTAATATCAATCAGGAGAAAAGTTATTGCAAAAATATATGTTGATCCCTAGACACTTTTGATGTGTGTAGTTAAATCACACGCAGAAAAAGAACAAATGATCGTGCTCATCACACAAGCATTTGTCCTTGGTGGGAATCGGACCCACGACGTCTGGCATAGCAATTAGGGCCACTAACTACTAGATCAACAGACCCGTCAATTCATTGGCAGGCAAAGAAATTTAAAATAGGTACCTACTATTATATAGAGAAGACACGCAAAGAAATGTCAAAGAAAAACTTTGAGCCCATGTCTCAGTAACGACCGTCATCAAGAATAATATAGCAATAATGGAGAGGAAGCAGAGCGTACTAAATTAAACTCACAGACTTGTGTCCACTAGGACACACGAAGTATTGGATAGAAATTTTGTTCATGATGTCCCGAATAGAGTAAGTATTGAATGTGTATGAACGCAATCCTAAGCCTTGTTATGACTGGCTGTCAAAATTGCGGGTTTCTGACTCGCAAACTATCAGAAATCTGCATAAAACCAACGCCGGATACAACGGGTGATATTGTGCTTTCCGTTACATGGAAATCTCTCGAAACGTAATGATATACGTTCACTGGTCCAAGTCTACACTGCAGATGAAACCATGCATTAACCGCCACAATTTCAACACTTTCCTTGCCCAGAGATATTTATTGCTTGACGTTATACCTGAACATATGGAGAGCAATAAAAACTATACGGAGTCCACTTTTTACTTCGCTCTCAGCGTTTGCGGCGGTATTCCCCGAACTGGCATCAGAGACATCTGCGGCCATTAATTTATGGGGACAGTTGAGTAGATTAAATTTATTTGTTATTCAATTTTCGAACTAGTAATGGGCTGGCATTGCTTGGAAAGAACGTTAAATTCTTCATCGCCTTTTTGGTATTGGATATAAATGGAGAAAGCCAGAAAGTGGATTTCTTAGAATCTAGCATTTATGACAGCATTTTGACTAGTTTCAGTCTTGTGAAGAATTATGTTGAGGGGAATATAATTGTTGTCTGAACAAAATACAATTTTATCTGCAAAAAAAGCTTGTTGCTTTTAAAATAGCCCAAAAAGTATAAATCATGATGGAAACAGGGTGGAAGGAATACCAACTAACAATTTTTTTTTGTTAGCTGTAAAAAAGACATGATTTTTGTGTATCCACTCCTTAGCACGATTTGGTGAAAACTCGTGGGAAAAGCTATAAAAAAAAAATATTTCTTTTTTACCAAGTGACATTTTTGTAAATAACAGGTAGAAATAATTCAACACTTTCATTGATACAAGTTTTCACCAAATCATGCTAAGGAGTGGATAGCGGACTAAATCAAAAGAATACTTTATCTTATAATAATTAATGCCTCATCTAACCAACAGATGGTTAGAGGAGGAATCGCCATTGCCAGGTTTACGAACTTCAACGTTTATGAGTTATAAGTTAAGTTTATCTTTATCCCAGTGGAGATAGTCCGTCATAAACATAGATACCAAACTAAAATGCTGTTTATTTTATGAACATCGCATCGTGGAAAGAACAAAACTTCTGGCAGTTTCTTCTGAAAAGGCAACACAATTCTTAGAAACGGATTGTTAAGAATTCCGTTGTCAATATTCAAAATTAAATAAGTTTTGTTGCTCACTGCACTTCTGTGGAAGTTCTAGCGTCCGTTAGCCTCCAAGTCATTCTATTTCCTCATCCAATAGAACAAAGTCCATTTTTGTTTGGACTTATTCTTTTTAATGTCCAAGCTACTAACGTGGACGACCAAAAGATAAAATAGTCGGCAACATTAGTTCGGATGTGATGTTTGCCTTTACTATGTTATTTGTAAATGTGCTAGCTGATTCTTGTGATATGGCGTTGTCTGAAGGTATTATATAATTTTTAAAATCAAATACTCACAGTAAGTAAAAGTCGCCGTTGTCTGTCTTCAGCCGATCGATTCTCTTAAAATATCAGGGTGAAAAGCAACACCTGTGTACAATTCTGTTATATTTAATACCCAATGGGGACTGGCACTGTACTCCCTTATACAGGTTATTCTATAACCTAGCTGGGAATGCAGCACCTCACCACTATTTCAGTTGTAGTTTTTAGTACACTAAATTTATCAACCCTGTAAACTACCATGTACTACAATGCTTTTATCATGAATAAATAAAGTTATTATTATTATTATTATTATCTAAAATCGGTTGGCAGATCCTTACACCGATATTTTCACGGGAAAATTTTGTCAGAACAGTATTTCTGCGTCTGATTTCATAATAATCAACTTATTAATTTCATCTAAAATAATAAATGTTTTTGTTCATATTTGTTGGCATCACGGAAATACATGGAGGATCTATCCAAACTGTAACATCACACACCATCTATGTCTATAAATAAATGTTTTTTTTTAAATATTATAGACTAGTGCCTTACTACAATCCCACCTGATGGTAAGCTGTGATGCAATCAATGATGGTGAAGCGAACTAGTTTATTAAGAGCCTATTCACTCTAGCTTTTATTACAATCGGACGGGAAGACCGCAGCAGGCTAATGTGCCACTCCTTAGATAAACGTGGCGAAACGCTTTGTATGGATCGTAGAGGTGACAATGATGCAAGGGTGGCCACTCGCCGTACGCCGGTTATCCTATGGTGGAAAGGTTATGGCGGAATCAAGTCATGTAATTCCCAAGCACACTCTCCAAAATGTATCATATAGAATACCGAAAGGCCGCACGCAGCTACTCTACCTCTATGTTTAAGGCTTTGTAGATTGGTTATGATGGGTTATGCTATGTTTTTATTCTAATTCTTAAAAAAATATAGTTTGTATTAGTAGCAAACAGATTAATAAACAAAATTATTCTTACACTCATAACGATATCATGGATACAAAACTGTACATATTTATAAGTGCTTCATCAAAATTGAAAATAAAATGCGCCATTTGCTTTTATTTATTTATTTATTTATTTATTTATTGATAGGTTAGCCAACGATTGTTTACACAAAACATTACAATACAGTTGGTAAATATACATTTACAAGTGTAACAATCAATTATAGGCTAACACCGCATGCACAGTAGTCGGATTTAATATACCAAATAATACAAAACCTAATTTAAAATGATTATTTAGGTAAGAAATTAATCTTATAATTAGGTTAGATTTACAATAAACAGAAATTCTTAATACTCAACAATAAATATAATTAAATTAACAAAACTACTAGTCAAGAAGAATACAATTGAAAAATAAATTAATTAAATTATCAGGCAAAACTGAAGTCAGTAGAATGGAAACACATTAATAAAATCATTACATTTAGATAGAGAAAAGAAAACATATAAAGTGTATAACTAAAATTGGTAAATTATATATAAAAAAAATTATACATTAATTAAATTGAATTAATAAGATTAATTTATATTTATGATTAAATTATAACAAGAAAATAATTGGTTATTATTGTAAATTAGCGGATTAGAACTAAAAAATAAAAAATACAAAATACAAAACACAATTTACAATTAGTTATGGACGATTCAAATTTAAGTACATGAATTATCTAAAATTACTTTAACAATTTTATTAATACTATCCTGGTTTATGTCCACTAGATCACTGCAGCTATTGAGAATTTTACATAATCTAGGTATAAGTGAGTTTGAGCCAAGTACAGACCTTCGTGGTTGTGGGCATAATGGAGTAATAATCTTTCTGGGATATCTTGATGGAGCATGGAATCTAATAAGACCTAACAGTTTAGAGCAATCGATTTGATTTCTTAATATTTTTAATAAAAATAAGGCGTCGGTGATGTCTCTGCGTATGGATAAGGTGTGCATTCGGAAGTGATTTAGGCGAGTTTTATAGGAGAGTAGCTGCTTGGATTTCCCCTCACGAAAAGCTAAATGCCACACAAAACGCTTCTGCACTCGTTCTAAACGCAGCATATGAGTGGCGTAGTGAGGCCTCCATACAACGCTGCAATATTCCATGACACTTCGCACGAGACTGTTGTACAACATTACTTTGGTACTGCTTTTACGAAAATCTCTGGTATTGCGAAGTAAAAAACCTAACATTTTTGAAGATTTTTTAATAACATGATCAAAGTGAGGTATAAAGCTGACTTTTCTGTCGAAAAGTACACCTAGGTCCTTAATTATTTCGAGCTCTTGTACATTGGTTTGGTTTATTGAGTATTCTGAATGTATAAAATTATTTTTTCTAGTGAATTTAACGTGATAACATTTGTCGCAATTCAGTTGCATTCTGTTATTATTGCACCATTCAATCACTCTGTTAAGGTCGTTTTGTAAAAGTTCGATGTCGTTAGGGGACTCAATCATTCGTGCAAACTTCAAATCATCGGCATATAGAAAAGGTTCTGAATAACGGAAACACTCGGGAAGATCATTTATAAATATATTAAATAATATTGGTGCTAAATGTGAACCTTGAGGAGCGCCAGAGGTTATTGTTTGTTCTAAGGACTGAAATCCATTCACAACTACATGGAAATTGCGTTCGCCTAGGTATGACTTAAACCATTCTAGCAAGGACCCTGATACACCGTAAGCTGCAAGTTTGTAGATTAGTATGGTATGAGACATTTTGTCAAATGCCTTACTGAAGTCTGTATATATTACGTCAAACTGTTTGCTCCTATCTACTGCCTGGATTAGAGACTCCGTGAAAGATCCTAAGTTCGTAGTAGTCGATCTTGCAGTTACAAAACCATGCTGATGGTCACTGAGGTAGGGCTTAAAATGATACTGGATATAAGGACAAATAATCAATTCAAAAATCTTTGCGAAAGTGGACAGTATTGAAATTGGTCTGTAGTTGGAAATAACGTCCTTGGTACCCGACTTGTACACTGGAACAACTTTGGCTTTTTTCCATGCTAACGGAAAAATCCCAGTGCATAGCGACGTATTAAAAATGGTCAATAAAGGGGAAACGAGAGCTGTTGCGCAAGAAGAAATTAATATTGGTGGAATACCATCGGGACCTGGTCCTTTGGTAATATTAGTTGTTTTAAGTTTCTTGAGCAGACAGTCGCGATCGATTACCGGGGTACTCAAACACTGACCATTAACATGAAGAGCTTGTAGATAATCTGTCTTGCAATTAATTTCTGTGTCACTGCCAGATACTAAGTATACGGACGAGAAGTAATTGGCAAAAAGATTGCAGATTTCTGAACCATCAGATGTAACAATCTGTTCGTCAGTCATAGTCTGTGGGTAAGCACTAGATCCGCATCGTTTAGCTTTTATAAAACTCCAAAAAAGTTTAGGGTTATTTTTTAAACCTTGTTCTAAATTCTCTAGATATTCATTATATGAATTAATTGCAATTTTTTCACATCGCTTGGAAATTAGATTCAGTTCCACTTTATCCATAGGATTTTTAAATTTTTTATAGCGTAACCTCAATTTATTTTTTTCTTTTAATGATCCAATTATTGCTTTGTTGAACCATGGGGGGTAACGACAGTTTTTTTGTTTTCTATTTGGTACAAATTTCTTAATGGCTTCATACAAATGTTTGTAAAATATTTTTAACATGTCATTTACATTATCATTATTTTTAAAAAGTTCATTCCAGTCTTGTTGATTTAGATAATTATTAATTTCTTTATAGTTAGCTTTATAAAAGTTAGGTCTACAATTGCACTTGTTATAAGGCAGATTATGATTCCTTAATGATGACAGAGTTATCTCTAGAGGGGGATGGAGTTGATCAATAACCGTTAGAGGTGAGTTGGACTCGTTTACTGAACAAGAGGATGAAGATAGTACCAGGTCTAGTGTGCGCCCAGAGTAGTTTTTTACATGATTACATTGTATTAGCTGACTTAAATTTATAAAATCCATTAAAATTTGGCTAGTTTTAGGCAAAGAATCATTTCCAGTTTTTAAGTCCCAGTTGATTTTACCTTGGTTAAAGTCTCCGACAATATAAATTGGTTTATTTGTTGAGTCAATAACTCTGTTGCACTGCTCAATGAAGTGTTCAAGAGTTGCTGGACTCACAGGTGGAGGAAGGTAAACTGCACATAATGCCATTTTTTGAGATTGTGAAATATCAACAGTGACCCAGAGATCTTCACACCTACTTTGCCATTGTTGAATACGTGATGAGTTAAACTGTTTATTAACGGCAATCAACACTCCACCACCCTCCTTACCACACTGAAATCCAGTTGTTTCCCTGTCTCGTCTGTACACTTCATAGCGATCATCAAATAATTCACTGCTCAACACACCACTATTTAACCAGGTTTCCGTTAAAATTATTAGATCATAATTCAGACAACATAAATTACAGTAAAAACTTTTAGTTTTCGTTCGCAAACCTCGACAATTTTGGTAATAAAGCAAAATGTCCTTGAATTTTATGATAGACAGACCTATTACATGCTCAATTATGATAAAAAGAACAATATATTTGTTATACTATTCTATTTAGACTATTTTTGCTCTTGATTTGAATGTATTCAGCGCCGTCATTTTTCCTCACATATATTCTTCCGTTTCTGACCCATACGTACTTATAGCTCTTCTCCTTGGCTTTGATCCTAGTAGCTGCGTGAAGGGCTCTGTTGGTTGGTGAGAGATGTTCCGTAACGTACACTGGAGATTTTGGTCCTGCGATTCCAAGATGGGTGCAATTTAGCTTTTCTTGAGGGTTTGATTGATTGTATTTTATAGTCGCAGCCAGTAGTTGATCTCGTAGTCTTGGTGATGCCAGCTGAACAATTATTGAACGAGGACGAGCGCTGGATGAGTTGGACTTAGCGATGCGTGTGCAGTGTAAAATGTCTTTCTCATTTATTTCGCAATTTACTGCACGTGCGAGTTGTATAATTGTATTATATACGTTTTCATTTTTATTTTCGGGTACACATTGCACGTCTAAATTATTTGATCGGGACTGTTGCTCCAAGTTGACAAGTCTCTCGTTCATATCATCAACGGTGGTCCTCAGTTCTATATTTTCTAATTCTAGTTTTTTCACACTTCTTTTTGTAGATTCTTGTACCTCTTTTATATCTTCAAATTTTTTATTTATAAATGACATTGAGTCTCGAATTCCTTGCATTTCCTTCTTTAATGGTTCTAGTTCTCGGTTAATTGTGCAGATAATGGTTTCATTAATCCTCTCCAACATCTCGCTAAATTCTTCTTTTACTATTTCTTTAATGGCAGAGCGAATGTCGTCTTTCTCCTTAGATCTAGACGCAGGCGAGGGAGAACCAACGGCTTGTCTTTTGGGGCCCCTGTTCGTAGAGACGTTTCGAATTGGAGTTGAGTCATTTCTGCTTACTTTCGGGGCACTACTCACACATGTTGGACATTTCCAAGTACTTATATTATTATCAGGTTCTATAACGGAAACACAGGCGTAGTGGTAGGATTTTCCGCAGTTAGAACACTTCAAATATTTTTCCTCTAAATTCGTTCCATTTTTATTCAAGCAGCAACCCCAATGTACGCTAGCCATTATAACGAATTACAGTATTAGACTCAAAAATAAAAATAAAAATCTATTTTTATGCAGTCGTCCTCCCAGAGGCAATGTGTTGAAGGCACAAAACGTTGCGCGATCAATGTCGCCTACTCTTTGGTGCGAGCCGTCACGTGAGTCACCGCGCTTCGGTGCAAGCGGTAATGTGACTTATATACGCGCCAAGAACCGTGAGAATTCTGTACACCGCGCGCAAAGAGTCTAGTCATTCACTCACCGGTTGAACAGTTGTCATTTAAAATGTTTAACAGTTATCACTTTTTACCTTTAGTTTATGCACTTTACAACGTTTATTTGTTTACAAAATTCACTTCACTGACTTCAATGGTGTTCTATTGTCACTAAGGTATAGTTTTATGTTAGATTATATTCGAATTTAGTAGAAATAAGGAATTATAAACACAGAGCAAAAAAAACACGAATGATAACCGTACGAATGCCGGGGCAAAGATGATTATGAGAGCAATTAACTTGAAACAGAATTTAATGTTGGTGCATTTTCTTTGTGAGTTCTGTTTGTGAACCTTTTTGTCATTACGATAAATGTGTATGAAATGTTCTAAGCTTACACTGTTAGTACAAAACTATCTTTTAACTGCACTTTTAATACATCGTTTGTATGATTATGCTTAAGAGATTTTTTTTGCGTGCTTTTAAAGTAATTTCATTATTTATCCATAAGTCAATTGATATTAGAATACATCATTCAGAAAGTTGTAGTGACTGGAAAGTTTTCAAGAAATTGGCTGTCACGGTATGGGCATATGATGAAGAGGAAAAATGATCATGAAAAGATTTGAAAAAGAATTGGGAGGATTGCAAAAGAAGAGAAAGATTTAAAAACTATTGCTAGGCTGTGAGAAAGATGATGTTAATGGGTAGGTAGAAAGTGACTAAGTAATTGAGATGTATGTATGACAAAAGAAGTCATACTGCGCGATAGAGTAGAATAGAAAAGAACACTCTTTGTTGCACACCATAAAAACATAAACTTATTAATGAATTTAAGGGAGCTAGGCTATACATAACAATAGGAGGCCTTATCGCTAAAACCGATCTCTCACAGACAACCTTTGGATGGACTTGATAGTGAAGGAAAAGCGATTTGCTGTTAGTTTGTAATGTACGTTTTATATAATACATACATATGTAAATACCATATATAACTATTTGAGTAAATACGTAAAATAAGTACCTATAAATAAGAAGAGTTACTATAAATAAAATACTAATTTTGTGAAATGTTATAAATAAGACGTGTTTCCGAAACAAAATTGGAATAAAGGCTAGAGAAAAATGTGTTGTTTACTGATTGTTCATATACAGAAGATTAAGTTCTTTTTTATAGCGAACAAAACGGTTGAGTTAAATGTAATTATCAATTTCATGCCAATTAAGAGAAAAACGGTACTAACTTTCTATTTAAAAGCGACAAGGATGCCACACACTGTTGAACTATTAACTCCAACTGATTCAAGTCCAGAGAACGGTATGACACATAATATTGGCATCAGCTCAAAAAAGATAACAGGGGCAGGATATCCTCTACTGCTACTATAAAAGCAAGATGGACACTCAGAATCACCGATACAGAAATAATTTATAAGCCTATAGAAATCGTCCACAAGGAAAACAATTTCTTTGTTATAAACAAGGAATCTGAAATCGGAATAGTTTATTAATTCCGAATTTTCAAGAATGTTAAACAATCATAAAGTTCACTGTTCTGTATCTCATTATGAAGAAATTTTAATATCGATAAAGTTTCCGAACCCCTAAGAATACTTTGGTCAATAAAAACAGAAATACTTTTATATTTACATTCCACCGGTTGAAATTTTTGTAAACAGCTGGTAAATTACTATATTTAGACGATATATTTTTCTTTCAACAGAAGTGGTCTATACATCTCTGTCAGAATTAGTCTTTATATTTCACAAGAACGGATGATTTTTATCTAAATGATCAAGTTTATTTTTTGTTAATTTCATGGAATAATGTAAAGCACCAAACATTCTTGGAGTCTCCAAATACAGGCTTTTACATTGCTTAAAAGGAGGCTCCAACATCAACTTGTTGTTCTGATTTGGTTATGAAATAAACACAATTTTTTTTTTTTTTTTATTCTTTGTCTTAATTTTTAACTGGTCTAGATTTCGTTCGATCAATATCTACAGTTGCGTCATCAAAGTGCAATTGGTTGGCATTGTTAATTAACCATTCGCTTTCAAAAAAGCCATCTTCCATCTATTGCAGGGAATAAAAAGGATTATTCAAGGACGCAGTCAATAATTATCTTTGTCTCGGTTTCCTAATACTAAATATTTCAACATCGTCCAAGGCACTGTATTTTACACAGTTAACTATGCAACTTGCGCCGAATGAAATACTGTGCAACGCAAGTACTAAAACCAGTATCTAATTGGCAACCTCATGTGTTATAAACTAGACCGTTTAATGTCAACATGTTCCAAACACAATAAATAAAAATACAAAACATAAAATTGCCAAGCAAAATTCAAACCTGGAGAAAGAGGAAACAAAGTTGAATTCACAAAAAAAGCTGAAACTTAAAACGATTCATTGACTCCCCGTATTAGCAAACGAATTTATGACTTGAAAAATCGTTTGGCACTTAAGTTATTTAAAGTATTATTTGAAGCCATTAGCGGTGAATGTTTATGGCTACTTTTTGGGCGTTTTACAAACATAAAAGTGTTTTTTGATGTCCCTTGCTTTGATGTTCTCTTATTTATTAATTTATTTAGAGACGTTTGAGTGTGTCATTTTCATTTGGTTGTATGTTTGTGGTATGTTAACCACAGTTATGAATATTTTTGGCATTTGTCAGTAATGTTCCTGTGTCGTTAACGGAATATTTTCATGAGTCATATATTTCCGTTAGAGGATTCCTTTTTAAGTCGGTAATATGTTAGCAAAATATTGTCTCTTTTGGTTTATGAACTGTGACTTTGATTCTGGGAAATGACTAATTGCTTTATCATCAAACTTTCTCTGAGAATTTCTATTCTCAACAGGATGTAGGTAGGTTAGTACTGATATTAGTTTTGAACTACGGGACACTTCAGAAACTTGTGTTACCATTTGTTTCACTGCACTCACTGGAAAAATGGAAGCCACAGAGATACTCGTAATAAATGTGGTACACTGCATGGTACATACGACTGAACCGCAGTGTAATGATGTATATTGTGCAGTGACATAGTGTTAACCACATTTTCAGGTTACAGTATTGTCTCTATTTTTATGACCAGTTACATTTCTACTTTTTTTTTGTCATTTACGTTCCCACTGTCTGTTAGAATACTTTAGAGAGTGTGTAAAAGTCATCATGTACATTTTAACATGTGTCTATCATCATTATGACACGTAACACTGTTACTAGACTTGAGAACTGGTGACAATAGAATTCTTTATAAAAAACCTAATAAATTCAACAAAAAGAAACACGGTGGTCTTTCGCAGAATTTTTTATCTTTCCTAATAAGTTCCCCTTTTTTTAGAATAGTACATTTTTCTTTTTAGCGTTGAACTTGGCTACGAATTGATTGCTATCAGTAAACTCCTTAAAATCTAGCAGCGTGCACGTATCTGGGCATGCAGATTGATAATAACGATTAACGATTGGCCTATTCGTCTAGTAGTTCGTGACCCTGACTGCTATGCCGGAGGTCGTGGGTTCGATTCCCACCCAAGACAAATGTTTGTGTGATGACCACGATCATTTTTTCTGTGTATGTGTGTAATTTATCTGTTATATGTATGTATTTAGAATTTAATAAGTATGTTAATCAGCTGTTTAGTACCCATAACACAAGCTCTCGAGCTTAACTTGGGACTGAATGGCGTTGTGTGTTTAACGATAAATCTATAGTCGATAAAGAATAGACAAATTGATTGTCTCTAATACATAATATTGAGTCACGTGAACCGAAAGTCTGACAACTAGTGTCACTGTGTTTTGGAGGTCAGGTGGCTCCATGTAAAACACTGGTATTTAGCTGCATCCAGATATATTATAAGCAGAACCCAACATAATTAAAAAAAAACTCCACAACTTTATTCATTTATATAAAGAAGTACCAACAGCTGTGCCAAATGGATAACAATGAAATAAGCAACACAATTCGAAATTAAGCAGAGCTTGTACTAATGAGTACAAGATAACTGATAAACATGCATATATACAGGGTTATTTTTTCAATGACCGGCCAAATTTACACAGGGTGTTCTACCCATGAATATGAGAAACTTTCGCTATGGGACCGACTCTGAAATCACGAAAAAAAAAAAAAACAGCTGTTTCATACATTTTAGTCGAGTAGGTAGAACTTTTGTATGAAACAGCTGATTTTTTTTCGTGATTTCAGAGTCGGTCCCATAGCGAAAGTTGTTCATATTCATAGGTAGAACCCCAGTGAAAATTTGGCCGGTCATTGAAAAATAACCCTGTTTACAACGTGTTTTTTTTTATATCCCATAACTCTAGAGTATGATTGAGAGCATATCAAAGAATCAACTGGCATATGAATTATGTTTCAATCATCCTTTTTTTTATACTATCATACAAAAGAATTCGACAAAGTCACGATGATTAATGTAAAACACCCTTACGTGAAAGAAAAGTAACGTTTGAAAAAAGATTTGCCGTATTGGTGACAATTTTTGAACTAATTAGGTAATAAAAATAATATTAATAACACTAAATAATAATAGTCCACGACTATTCACACAACGCCATCTAGTCCCAAGCTAAGCAGAGCTTGTGTTACGGGTACTAAACAACTGATAATTTAATTATGATTCATGATATCTCCGAAGCATTTTTGGCCCATCTATTCTAGGAGTTTTAGTATTATTTTTACCTACAGAAATAACCTTAGAGTTATGGGATATCAAAAAAAACACGTTGTAAACAGGGTTATTTTTCAATGACCGGCCAAATTTTCACTGGGGTTCTACCTATGAATATGAACAACTTTCGCTATGGGACCGACTCTGAAATCACAAAAACAAAATCAGCTGTTTCATACATTTTAGTCGAGTAGGTATTGAACTTTTGTATGAAATAGCCGATTTTTAAAAGATAAATTACTTAGTTGGGAAAAAACGCGGCAGATGATGATGATGATGAGATGAGATGATGATTCTGACCTTTATATTCTTAAGACCATTTATGTACATTGTGGAACGGAATAAATATTGATTATTGAGTATTGAGTATTGAGTTAGTCATGTAGTTACACATTTTTACAATAGTGTACAAATCAAATAAATTTAGAAGCAATAATTTCGTCACGTGTCCCCGTAGACCCATACATACTACACAACAGGAACGAAGTAGTGACGTGTGGATGTCCATAAATCATAATTAATCGAAACTTCACGCTCTGCGGACGCTCATATGATGATTGATTAGCTTTCGTGTCCCATGACGTATTTACTGCTACAATTTTTAGGGTGTTCGCGATATAAATAGTGGCTTTTGGTTGGTTTACAAAAAGTTGTAAAAAACTTATGATTAATTTTAAAATAGTAATAATATTCTTTCACACAAAGCCATCTAGTCCCAAGCTAAGCAGAGCTTATGTTATGGGTACTAAACAATTGATACGTGATACCTACATACTTATATGCTTCTGAATACATAATACGTAATATAAAAAATTACACCCAGACACAAAACAAATGAACATGTACAGATTCTGCCTTGATGAGACTGGCACAGAAGCAGAGAGATTGACAAAAATAAAATCCTGCTATTCTTTTCAAAAAAATGGTGAGCTACAGGTGTCGGTGACGTTTTAATAATTTTGTCATAAATAAAAAGGACCAAGGACGTATATACAACATTCAACATACAAGACACAAAAAAAGATAATGATACCGGGCTGGTATCCGCAACTCTAAGTCAAAGCGCGTATTTTGCGTATGATACAAGACACAAACAATAATTCTAATGATAGTGCTACGAAACATTTTACTTAAAATTAAATAAGTGAAGACTAAAATAATATAAAGTAACATATTTGTATTATATCACAGACAATTGTTGGCAGTTGCACGTCGTGATTATCGCTTGAAGGGTTACCCTTGTAAAATCTAGCTTTGGTATTAACAAAAGCTAGATTTTACAAAAAACAATGAAATATTTAGCAGATTAAAAAATTTGAAACATAGGAAATGCAATTTTTGATGTTTCTTCATTGGTGTCATAGTAATAGCTGCTCTGATAGTAATTATAAGTAGATACTTTAACTCCGTGACAGGTTTTTAGTTAATAACCAATTACTATAATAATGAGCTACTGTCACTAGTTTATTTCTCTAAGAAAAATATAAAACACTCCACTTTTCAGAAACTTATCTGAAACAGCCCGTAACTTGAAACTACATTTTATGTTTTTAATGCTAACATAAAACAGAGAATACCAGCTCTGAAGTCTCTATTGAGAATAAATAGGGTATAACAGAAAAGAAATGGCCGGGAAGCGGTCACAAAAAGGTAGCAGAAAGCATAAAGAGATAAAGAGATAAAGATACTTTTATTTTGCAAATATGGGTAACAAAAGATGACAGAGAAAATAAAGAAATAGTACAGCCATATTTTACCATGCAGGCATGCAAAAGACATACACAATTTAATGTACTACGACTAATACAATTTTAAAATATCACAAAATAGTAAAACAATACAAAATTATATAAAACACTATCTTAAAAATCTTTCTCAGTGAGGTATTCTGTTACATTATAATATGCTTTCTCTACTAGAAACCGTCTGAGTTTCTTTTTAAACATTGTTAAAGGGAGCTCTTTCCAACTTTTAGGTATTTTATTATAAATGACTGGAGCCATGCAGTAGACACTTTTGCGCATAAGTGCTGTCTTAGCTGGTTCCTGACATAAGAGGCTATTATCGCGTCTGTTGCGGGGAAATACATCAGCTATGCGCTTAAAACGACTAGGATTTGTCTTCACAAACACAGCTACTTCCAGTACATAAAAAGTACTACTAGATGTTTACGTAAATGCTATTTCATAAGAATGAAGAAAACAAATATATTTTTACGGCGGATCCTTGAGTCTACTTTGTTCGTACTTTCTTTGATGATAGTAATGCTTGATAAGTAGCTATGGTCGACTGTTATTGCAATGCAGTGTTTTTCTAAGCGATGCCCCAGTTTAGTGCAAAGAAAGGATTTTTTCAAACTACGAACTAAGCTGGGCTTAAACGCAATACTTTATTATCTTATTTTATCAATTAAATTTAGAATGTTTATTTTGTTTTACAGTACGGGTCTGCTCGTACATAGAGAAAAGCATGAAGTACTGTCAAAAACTTCTTGAAGATATTGAAAATTCTTTCCATCCAGCGTTGGTGACTATATAATAAGGTATATGGTAAACAAAGATACAATACAATAAAAAGTACCTATACGAAGCAAGAGAAGCTCTATTAAGTCTACGTCTCGACAGGAAGATCAGTTCTTAAGATAAGTCTAGGACACAACTGCAGGGATTAACCGTTATTAAGTCCAGCTTATTGTTTGATACCCGGCTTTGAGTTTCAGCTACTCTATAGACGACGTCAAATCGGGTTTAGTAAGTCGCTTGTGTAAACCCTGCTTTATTTTCAATTCAGAAACGTTTTAGTGGTTATTAGACAAAATTTTAGTTACAAGATTAATAGTTTAAGATTAATAGTTTTAGTTACAAAATTTTAGTTACAGATTACAAAACATTCGACACATATTTTTTCTTTTTTCACGTAATTAAAAAATAACGGCGGTACATCGAGTCTAAATGTCGCATAACATCACTAGCCAGTACAGTTTATACTAGTCAATGACTCCACAAGCCCCCTCTCCTCAAATTTAATGCGCTTAATCTAAGCTGTTTTCCATCAATTTGGAAAAGAAAAATATATATGTGTCGAATATTTTCTTGTGATCTAGTTGAGGGACTAAATACTATAATTTTGTCAAATAGGCCACTGAATAAATTAGGTTTGGTATAATCAAAAATCATTTATTGAAATTAGGCTCAGCGCTTTTTGAACGTCAACAAGTATGAAAAAGACGAAGAAGTACACAAGACAGTCGTCCAAAACGCTCGTCCTTCACCACTTTCTAGTGATTTTTAACCGACTTTCAAAAAAGGAGGAGGTTCTATGTTCGTGTGTATGTATTTTTTTTTTTTTTTTTTTTTATGTATGTTACCTGATTTTGTTATATGCCATCTGATCAGAGGGTAAATTTGGAAATCTAAAAATATCGAGTTTGCTTATCGTTGAATGCATAATGAAATTAATAAATATTTCACAACAAATAACGCCATCTAGTCCTCAACTAATCAGAGCTTGTGTTATGAGCACTAGAGAACTGATTATCATACTTATATTTTTCTAAATACATAATTAGAGAATTGGTATTTATATAATTAATCATTTCAACAGATGTCACGCGGTGTCACCCGTGTAGGTCCCGTTCCCGTGAGAATACAGGAATAAAAAGTAGCCCATGTGTTAATCCAGGATGTCAGCTAACTCCATACCAAATTTTATTAAAATCGCTCTAGCCGTTTAGACGTAAAGAAGTAACAAACATTCGCCTTTATAATATTAGTGTGATTACACCCAGATACAGAACAAATGATCGTGCTCTTCACACAAAAATTTGTCTCTCAAGGTGGGAATCCGGCATAGCACTCAAGGCCTCTTACCACTAGGCCAGTATCCGATCCATATCCGGATCTTATCAGGATATGGAAATCTAAAAACATGGGGTTTGCTTAGCGTTGAACGAATAATATAAATGCCTATCTGTCCTCATTAGGGTCCAAGTCATGCTTCACTTAGCCTTACACATACCGAAATAACTGCACAATATGTGCTTTCGATACAGTTCCAATATTTTTTTATTAAATATTTGCCGTACAATTTTGTTTTACTGCGGAAACGTGTTTTTTCAATTTTCAAATATTACTGTTGACAGAAATCAGCATGGCGCAATTTTTATTTTTAATTATTAAACATTTGGATTCATATTTTATATCCAATGATTTCGTCACAATATTTTTGAATTTGTTATTTGCTTGCATACTTTCCAAGTGCATTATGGTCATGGTAAATTTAATACTTTTGATATTCATAAATATGAATATCAATATATATATATAAATATAAATATGACTGGCTATAGAAATCTATAGCCAGTCTGTTCTGTTTTCTGCTTGATATGGAAGGAAGTAGAAATTATCTCGGAAGTAGAGATTATGTCTATTATCTGAATATGTAATGACAAATAACATGCCATCCTAACATCTGAATGCAGTGGATGAGTATATCTAATATGTAATCGCTACTGTGACGTCTGTGACGAACTTTAATTATAATTCGTTGCTTCATTCTTCAGATATGATTATGACAACGTAGTTTCCTTTATCTAGTTGGTAACTTCGCACATTTTTTAAAGATTTTAATTTTAAAACGGTTAAGTGGTCATACCGCTGCGCCTGTGCCTCTGTGTCGACACTGACGTTTAGCTCATTCCTTTTTCGTGCGCGGTAACTATCGCACGCGCCCTTCAAGCAACATGCCAAAAAGGAGCGCGCAATCAAGAATTGAGCACTATGCTAGAAAAATTCGAAAAATAGAAGGAAAAGTTAAACATCGACGAAGAATTAAACCGTTACAATTATCTTCATCAGATGACGAAGGTAAGCAACAATGCATTAATTAGTGAGTGTTCCGAAAGTGATTAGTGAAACTAATTAACAGTTTTGTTTATGCTCTGGGATTGACTGCGAGTCAATAACTTTGACATTTTTTCAAAACTAAATGAAAGTTATTCTATAATATTGCATCGGGGTTGACTGCGAGTCTTCAACGATGACAAAGAAGCACATAAATACGTACAATCTAAAGTAGATGTACTGTTAACGTGCTAAATTCCATTCGGCCACTTTATTTTTCCGCTACCCTCAAATTTTTATCTTCACAACCTTAATTGCAAATCGTAATTACAGGTAACGAAGAGTCTGTCGAGGCCCTGGGTAATGATGATGAAACCACTATGGAACCAATATCCGTTCTACACGATGATTCGCAAGCAGTGGAACCGGAACCCGGTGATAACCCCGACCAACACAATGGCCAGGCGGCACCCGCTCCTCAAGAGGAAACCTGTTCCAGCGTAGAACCTGAACTAGATCCTGATCTGCTGTCAGCGCTGGGCGAATCCACTTCAGACTCTCCTGACTATGGTGACAACATTCACGGTAATTTGTCACAATTGTGGCTTCCTTTGCTGAGGAAGGGTATGCCTAAGGAAAGTAAAGATATGCTACTAAAAGAGTACCTTGTGCCAGACAATTGTAGGTTTCTACAGGCACCAAAATTAAACGCAGAATTCTCAGCGGCGGTACCAGACATGGTGCGTAATCGCGACAAGACACTTACAGCGTCTCAACAGCAACTAGGTACGGGCATCACTGCCATCAACAGGGGCATGGATCTGCTGCTAAAAAGCGATAACAAGGTTCAAGCCATGAAACATTTGAGCAGCGGTTGCCGCCTACTATGTGACTCACATTACTTGGCAACCCAGACCCGGGTAAAGTTAATTACTCCCAGTTTGGATAAGGCTTTCTTAAATATAATAAATGAGTCCGAAAGGGACGAATCACTGTTTGGGTCGTCCTTATCAGAGAAAATTAAAGCCGCCAAGGCCATCGAAAAACAAGGCCTTTCCGTAAAGAAGACTGCGAAGGTGCCAAAACCTCCACAACAGCCTAACACACGCCCGGCGTACCAGGGAAACTGGAACCCGCCTCCTCGATACCCGGCGAACAGGGGGGGGCGGGGTGCATTCAGGAGGCCGGCGCCAGCAGGGAATCGCCGCCCATACACGCCGTCAGCTCAAACACAACGCCCTGCGACTCAGGACAAGCCACGAGCGCCTGCCCAGAGTCACCGTTAACACAGGTACATGCGGGTAGACTTACCCACTTTTATGATCGATGGTTAAAAATAACCGACAACAGTGTAATTCTTGATTGGTTACAAAACGGATATCCAATACCTTTCCTTATGCCTGTAAGTCAATCAATAATACCTAAAAATAATCTGTCATCATATAATGAAAAATCAGACATGATGACAGCAATTAATAAACTAAAAGCATTAGGGGCCGTCTCAGAGTGCCATGTAACTAAAGATCAATTCATATCTAAAATATTTCTGACTAAGAAACCTAACGGCGATAACCGCTTCATATTAAATTTGAAATCCCTAAATAAGTTTATTAAGAACGAACATTTTAAAATGGAGGATTACCGAACAGCATGCAAATTGATACCACGCAACGGATACCTAGCCACTATCGATTTGAAAGATGCATATTTCCTCTTAGCAATTAGGCATGATGACCGTAAATATTTAAAATTTCAATTTATGCCCAATAACTCGCAAAAAGCTAAAACTTTTAGTTTTAATTGCATGCCGTTTGGTTTATCCGTAGCGCCGCGGGTATTTACTAAATTAATGAAAGAAGTTATAACTTACCTTAGACATCGCGGTTTCCAGTCAGTATGTTATTTAGACGATATCCTATGTATAGGAGAAACGTATGAGAAGTGTCTTAGTAATGTAAACGAAACTTTGAAACTACTCGAGTTTTTAGGTTTCGTCGTTAATTATGACAAAAGTATGTTAAAACCACAACAATCTTGCAAGTACTTAGGATTTTGTTATGATACCAAAAGCCTCAATATAGAATTGCCAGCCGAAAAGCGACGTAACATTGCCGAGTTGGTTACTAAGTTTACAAAATTACCTTCATGTTCAATTCGCGAATTAGCTCGTTTTATCGGTACATTAGTCGCAGCTTGCCCAGCCGTTAAGTACGCTTGGTTATACACAAAGATTTTAGAGCGACAAAAATACCTTGCGCTACTTAAACATAACAATAATTATGAAGTTAAAATTAAGTTACCTAATATTGTATTAGAGGATTTGTGCTGGTGGCTGTCTAATATCGGTACAACTCGTAATTTTATGCGACAGCCTAATTTTGAAATCGAAATTTATACCGATGCGTCAAGGTCAGGTTGGGGTTCTGTTTGCAAGAACGCTCAAGTACATGGTAAATGGAAGTCGTCAGAAAAGGAATGCCATATCAACTTCTTCTTCTTATCGTGTGGTTAGTAACTAACCTGGTGTCAGAGTTTTAATGCCGCCCATGGGCCTCTGACTTGGCATCACATGTCCTCGAGTAATATATCAACTACTTAGAGCTAATGGCAGCCTTTTTAGGATTAAAGTCTTTTACCAGCGATGTAACCAACTGTGCAATATTACTTCGGATGGACAACACGACTGCAATCAGTTACGTGAATCGCATGGGGGGTATTCAATACCCACACCTCAATGACCTGGCCAGGTCTCTTTGGAAATGGTGTGAGCAGCGTGACCTTTGGGTATTCGCGTCATACGTAAATACGAAAGAAAACCGTGCTGATGCCGCATCCAGAATCGTTAATCCGGATACGGAATGGTCCCTATCTAATGATGCCTTCCAGGATATTATAAGATATTTTGGTCAACCGGAAATAGACTTATTCGCGTCTCGCGATAATGCCAAGTGTACCAGATTCGTCTCATGGAGACAAGACCCCGATGCAGTATCTGTCGATGCATTTACCTTAGATTGGAATACCTATTACTTCTACGCTTTTCCACCATTTTCCATAATATTAAAATGCCTCAGAAAAATCATTGATGATAATGCATGCGGCATACTAGTATATCCTAACTGGCCATCACAACCTTGGTTCCCATTGTTACAAAACCTTATAGCTTCCGAAGTGGTTTATTTAAATCCCAATAAATACCTTTTGCAATCTCATTTCAGAGAATTCCACCCCTTGAACAAGAACCTTACCCTGGGTGTCGCGAGGCTCTCCGGCAAGCTTACAGCCAACGAGGTGCCTGTGCAGACTCAACTACACTGATGCTATCATCCTTTTCTAACAGTACGATTCAGCAATACAATACTACACTTAAGCTATGGTGGCAATACTGTACGGTAAACAAAATTAATGTATTTTTCCCTCCGAAATCTTCTATACTGTCATTCTTAACGTCGCAATTTAATAGCGGGTGTGCGTATGGCAGTCTAAACTCACATCAGTCGGCTCTATCAGCCCTTATTGGCAATAACATTGGCTCAGACGAATCTATTAAGCGTCTTCTTAAAGGCGCGTATAAATTAAGACCTTTAAAACCGAAATACTCCACCACTAGGAATCCCCAACTGGTTTTAAATTTTATTTCAACTTGGTTCCCCAATAAAGAGCTACCTCTAGAAAAAATCACAAAAAAACTTGTGATCCTTTTAGCAATCTGCACCGCTCACAGGGTACAAACACTCTCATTAATTAAACTAGAGAACATACGTTTCTTAGATAACGGAATAAACATCGTAATAACGGACATCATTAAGACGTCCGCACCTGGTAGGGACCAGCCGGTCTTGTTTCTGCCATACTTCAGGGAAAATATTTCCATTTGCCCAGCTACAGTTCTCTCAGATTATATTTCTGTCACTAAAAACATAAGACCTGAGAGTACATGTAATCTGTTGTTGATGTACAAACGGCCACACAAAGCTGCTACTACGCAAACCATCAGTAGATGGATCAAACACATGCTGTCAGAGAGTGGCGTCGACATCAGCATATTCGGCGCACATAGCACACGACATGCGGCCACGTCGGCCGCGAACTTGGCTGGAGCTAATATAGAAACGATTCGCAAAACCGCAGGGTGGACTAGTTCATCTAATTCATTTGTTCGTTTCTATAACAGGGCTATTATAAACGAAGGTGAATTTGCCAGGTCCGTCTGCTTACCATTACAAGACCTATCATGATTATAAACGTTTAATATAATACAGTTCAGAAATGTTTTTGTTAAAGTCTTAACATTAAGATCTTTGTTAAGTTAATTTAAGTTGTTAGGTAAAAATATCTTTACAATTAAGAAGCTGTGTATACACAAGACTGATTTATCGATAAATAAAACGATACTGTTTATAATCTTACTGTTTATTTCTCTCTCCAGTCCAAAACTTTCTGACTCTTAACATCTACGTTGTCATAATCATATCTGAAGAATGAAGCAACGAATTATAATATATGATCAAACGAACTTACAAGTGAAGTTCGATCTTTATTATGATGAGTTGCTTCATTCGAAGATATGATCTCCCTCCCTCCCTAACATAAGGATAGTTCCCAGTTACGGAGAAAGTTTTGCATTATACCATTACTGGACTCCAAAAAATGAGCTAAACGTCAGTGTCGACACAGAGGCACAGGCGCAGCGGTATGACCACTTAACCGTTTTAAAATTAAAATCTTTAAAAAATGTGCGAAGTTACCAACTAGATAAAGGAAACTACGTTGTCATAATCATATCTTCGAATGAAGCAACTCATCATAATAAAGATCGAACTTCACTTGTAAGTTCGTTTGATCATATATTATAATTTATTTTAAGCATTTTTCTCATGTTTACAAGTGACTTTGTGTCTTTTTTGAGAATAACAAAACAAAAACAAACATAAATTACGTATTTTGAACAAAACCCGGCGCAAAACTGACGGAGTGCTATTTTGTTTAAAATTTGAATTAGTCGGGAGTGTTTTTCGAATCGATCCAAGTTAGTCACCACCACTCGCCACAAAATGGCAGATTACATTTTGTTAATAAATCTTTAAGTTCGTTGTATTCTCTATCGATTACTTTCGTTCCGGTATTGAAGAGAGTTGAATCGTTTCGTAGGAACTTGTCACGCTTTGTTTACTCAAAGTTTTTTCTGATGATTGCCCCTGCTGATTCCGGATTGTGATTGTTAGAGTCCCAATAAAAACTCGGCTTGTCTTATATTTTTAACCTTTTTAACTAAGAATAAAATCTGTGGTGTGAGCGGGGGACTGCCAACTTAAAGGTCTCGAGTAGACCTCACGGCATGCAACTGTAGCCTCAGTGCGTATTAAACAGTTATCAATTGCTTAAAAAAACATTGTAGGGCCGACATGTCTGAGAGATACCTATGTCTCTGGCACGTAAAGGCAAGCTTATATGCTGCACAAAAACTCTGACATCAGCAGTGCTATTCTCTAAAAATCCCGTGCAAATGTAGTAGAAGTGAAGGCAAATTGAGCTGTCTTTCCATAATAATGGAAAGGCATTGACAGTCCACTTCACATAAGGTTTCACCGGGTGGCTTTTATTAAATCGACCTGCTGATGAGAAGAACTAGAAGAGCTGAGTCCAAGGTGAACAGTTTGAGCTAACATCTTACTTCCACCAATTCATTAACGTATCTTCCAAAGGCTTTGGTCTCAAGCCAACTTACAATGCCATCTAAATCTGTCTCTAATCTCGCAAAACATCAGATAGGTACAGTTGCTAAGTCACGTTATAATCACCGCTTAATGAATTCCTGAAATCTATGTCTCTCTTGGGATTTAAGCGCTATTAATATTGTCATTTCTTACTGAGGCTACAACATTTAACCCAATAAATGCTTTATTGTTAACGTTTTAAGGTGCAAAATGTGACTGGACTTTGGTGAACAACAAAATTGTTTAATTTCATGTCTTGATAACGGCGGGGTATAAGTCAACCAGAATCGCCAATCGTAAAATTCATTGCACTTACATGAAATAGGCGAGACCAAGGTATAAAATTTGAACTCTATTAGTTATTGCTTGATACTTTTATTGACTTACTTACCTGTTTTAAAACTATTGATAGTAAAAAGAACCCTTTTCATTGCATTTTCGATTTGTAACTAACTGTTTATCAATGTGTGTTGTGTTATCTACTTAGTTATAGCTTACGAATTGCCAGATTTAAGTGATTTCAAATAAAGAAAGAAAATAATTAACCATTTTATTTAAAATGGAATTGCAGTGGACAGAAGTCTATGAGTTTCTTTTAGTAAGCTCCGCTGCTGCTCCAATATTCATATATTATTCTAGATGGCATTACTGAAACATGGTATCAAAGTTTTTCTATGTCATTTCCTTGACATGCCCGCTGTATAGTAGGTAGTTTTAACCGACTTCAGGAGGAGGTTCTCAATTCGATCGGTTTTTTTTTTTTTTTTATGTATGTACACCGATTACTCCGAGATTAATGATCCGAATTACGTGATTCTTTTTGAATTCTATGCGGAATAGCTGCCATTTGGTCCCATAAAAATATAACATAGTTTGACTCCGTAGTTTTCATTTTATGAACAATTTTATGAAAATTTAATTCATTTTTGAACGCTTTTTTGTATGTATGTTTACCGATTACGCTGAGATTTATGTACCGATTTACGTAATTCTTTTTTAGTTTAATGCGGACTAGTTTCTTTTTGGTCTCATTAAAAAATTACATAGTTTGATCTGGTAGTTTTCATTTTATGAACATTTTTGTTCATGAATTTTATTTTTTTGATTTCATCGCGAACAGTTGTTGTTTATTTGTTTGATTGTAATATGTAAATATGTGTTGTAGAAATGGATAATAATTTATCATATAGGTATGTAAAAATAATAACTAAAAATTGTTAAATAAAAACTTTTTTACAAAAAATACAACCGACTTCAAAAAACACTAACCGGTGTAAAATAACTCTAAATTCGGAAGTCGGTGGCCAATCATGATAGAGACAAAACCACCAAAGCCACAGACTTCCTAATTTAGAGTTATTTTACACCGGTTAGTGTTTTTTGAAGTCGGTTGTATTTTTTATAAAAAAGTTTTAAATCTCTTTGTTCCTATCTAACCTTATGAGATTTTTGCTTAAAAATAATAAAGTCACTCCTTTCATTTCATACGTTGTAAGTAGTGAGGTTTCCAATATTGACCTCAGTGGTTTCCTTTTCATTGTAGTTTTTGCATATGACTTTGGCTTACGATATATGGAAAGAGTCACCCCTTCACCTGTACTTTGCCACTGGATTCTTTAGTAACATTTTGTGACGATAAATCACTTTTCAAAACAATAATAAACAGTTTTTACAGTAAATTAGATCCTTCATAAATCGTATTTATCGATTGTTGACACTACAAACAAATGACATTAAGTTAAACGTCAGTCTTTGACAGTTGGAGGCGACATCTAGCGGTTGCCGATTACCTGTTGTAGTTTTAATCGATATTAGTTCTTTTTAACAAATTGATTGGAATCCATCGAACTAATATCGGGTAGACTAATCATTACTAATTTTCTGCTTTTGGTTAAAATACACGACTGTCTATTTATTTTATCTATGACGATTTTTTCATTACAGACATTATTCCAGAAACTTCTAAAAAACATAATCCAGTTTTAATCTATGGTTTGTCGATATGTCTTAGTGTGACCAGGTGGTGCATTCTAAATTCGCTAAAGGAAATAAACGAAAACTTTCCCTACTGAAGACCAACTTTAGTGTTGAAAATTATCAATAATGAGTTTGTTAGCTTGGATCTTGGGGATGGTTATTGTTTCAGAGTATGGAGGTTATTAGGGACACGTTTGACAGTTGTTAGGGATTTTCTAAAATTAAATATTTTGGTATGGTGATTCTGTCATCGGTGCTTTTTGCCTAGAACAGGGGAAATTCCGGTTAGTACGCTTGACAGGACAGGAGAAGATCAAGGGCGTTCATTTGCATTTGACCTCGCTTGAGATCAGTTTAAAACTTTATCCCAGGTTTTTAAAGGTAAGGTTCTTGTTGTATTAGTGTTTGGGAGTGATCTCTGAGTCCTTCCCAGGTCGTTAAAAGAATATTGTAGTGATCCTGGATATTTATTACAGACCAAGCACGTGTCGAAAGGATATGCGGATGACCTAGACGGACGCGTCTCCAGCACCGTCCCGCAGTCAAGTGTTTCCACCATTGATCAACCGTGAGGCAACTCGAGTGATTCGTCACGCCGCCAGGATCTAGAGGTGCCTCTGGGACCTGGACGTGAGACCCGTTCCTCGAGTCCACTCAAAGCCTCCTGTGGAGACGACTGCGCGGTGGCAGAGTCCGCCTAGCGTTGTAGCGCAGGCGGGACGGTTTTTTTTTATATCTTATTTTACCCCATTTTATTTTCTTTAATATTGGGTGGTTCCTGTAAGAACTAGATTATCACCGGTCCGGTCTTCAAACTAGAAGCCGGTCTTCTACCCAATTTAATTTACGGACCTCGGGTCGACGCCTAAACTTAACTGGACGAACATCGAACATCCTCGTCGGCTCCGGGATCTGGGACTCTTAAAGTCCCTGGCGCCCATTTAATATTTAATATTACTGGAAGGTTGTACCTTGAGTTTTGTTATAAGTTAATTTAAGCATAAGAAATAGTACCTGGGTTATCTCCAACCCCCCACCACCCTAGTTCTACCTAATAAAGCTGGCTGACATTAACCGTGTTTTTTTGTTATACATTTTATATAAAATAAACCAATATTGTTTAGTAGTTTGTTGTTTCCTTAAATCAATACCCACCCACCTTGCGTTTGGGCTTTTGTCCGCCTATCATTAGAGGGACAAAATCGTAAATGTAACATGATAAAAAGTATTATCGGTGGATTCAGTAAAAGTCACCGCGTGAAAACATAGGTAAAGTAAACTGTCCATGCCTAGCATTAGTATAGAATGGCAGCTCAATTAGCCTTCTCGCAAGACACATTTGGAAAGAAAGAAAAGCCGAAATTTTAACGCTCAAAGGTTTAAAATTATGTAAATACTCTTGTGAACTGTTAATAATGATGGATCAATTCTCCTTCGTTTTACTTGCATTTTCACGGAATGATTTATACAAAACAGCCCTGCAGGACACATTTAATTTTGGTAATAAGAGAAAACCAACGATAGACTTCAATGCCGAAAAACATGTTAAAAACTCTATGGTGTCCGGATGTGCGTCGATTCCCCTTAGACTCTGTATAAGATGGGTCTTATTAATATTCATTTGCTTTATCAGCCGTCTGTTTATGTTATACCTACTCGCTTTTTTTTCCATCTTTTCTTTTAATTTACCGTCAAGATATTCCAACAGAATTGTTTGTTTTATTAATCGAGTTATTTCTCAGAAATAGATGAATAAGAAATGGGGTTGCTTGTGGTTAAATAGTGACAGGTGGTTTGGTTGATCAATGGTTAAGCTAACCTTGATGAGGTAACGTTGGTTCGTGGATGAGTGACTTTTCACTCGATCTTCTCAAAGTTGTGAAGAAGTGACTTAGTTTTTTCAGAATGACGGCAGTCTTGGTGCAATAGCTGAGCATTTAACTGCTGTGCTGTGCGTCTCGGTTTCGATACCCAGTTGCAGCGCAGTTATTTCGGGTCTGGCTGTGTATATATATGGTTTATGTTTATGTTTCCAAACGAACCCACGATAGGTACATGTGAAATCCTAGTACGGAGAAAGAGAATAATTATAATTGTACAGTATTGTTCTGTAATTATTGCTTATTTTTCTTTGCAAGTAAGATGCAACGACACCACTAAAACGGCTATGTAGTGAGATAAAAAAGAAAAACCTGCATTTCAAATACGACCGGCATCACAAATCCGGTCAATCTTGCTTATAACTAGTTGTAAGTTTTTTTGTTTCTCATCATCAGTAGATACTTTTTGATCAATAAACAATTTATTTAATAGTAAAGTAATCCAACCAAGCCCAGTTTTTATAGAGTTATTTAAAAACAAAACACCACCCCTTTTTGTTGCACTCGGCTATAAAATTTTAGCAGACTCAACTTTTTTCAACTAAGCATTAGCATCGATTTGCATGTTGCCTGAACAACAAAATTACTATGCACAAGGTTCGTTGTTGATAAACTTCGACATGCATTAATTGATTGCTAATTTACTCTGTCATTCTTGAGCGTGAACACTATGGCTATATTGCACCGTTGAACAGTTAGGAAAATGGTTTGTTTAAACAAATTGCTTTTTAATTTCGACTGTTACTGGCTGTATTAAGATTCAGTACCTAATACTGAAGCACGAATTTTTAACAGAAATGTAACACCAGTTTAAAAGAAACGATAAGTTCTAATCATTTTACTCTGTAGGGTTTAGGTTTATGCAAACACAACACACTACACACGCACAAATAATTACACACTGCGATTGCACTTTCATCCATACAGACACACTCTCACTGGATTCCCAATAAACACCAATAACCCACACATAACATAGCTTTAATGATAATTTATAAGGTGAGCACATTAAGTATCACCGATAGATATGAAAAAAGTCTTAAATGATCTTAATAATGTATTTGGATTGAGTACTTTCAATTTTAAAATTGTACCATTGCCTCGCCTTTGCGGTTCCGTCAAGCAATGGTTCTAGACGTACAAAGGCTTCAAACGATCTTTAAGTACAAGACAATAAAAATACAAGTACCTGTCTTCCCGTATCGCATTTAAGTTCACCTAGCTGCATAAAGGGTATATTTATTTAGCCATAGTTATGCGTATTGCGGAAGAACAGAGAGATTTAGAATTAGAAGATAGAATAAGTTTACGAGATGTTGGTATTTGTAGTTGCATTTTGTCTAAACCTACTTCTAAGTTAGCTATTAAGTTATATTACATGATTGTAAAATTAATTAAGGTAAGGTCTTAGATATTAAAACTAATTATATACTTTGTAAACCTACGAGGCTGACATAATCGCCTCACGATCAAAGCCTTTTTCAATAAAGATTTAAAAAAAAATCGCTACGGTAGGGAGGTATTCACAATGCAAGCATTCCCTGGTGTTGCAAGTGTCCATAGGCTACGTACGGTAAAAGATTTTTTCATAATATGAATACGCATAAACTGAGCGGTTTGTCTGTGGGAATTAAACCAAGTTTAGCAGTGCGGACACTTGAGGGGTTTAAAAGCAAAAACGCCACTGTCTTTTATACCTGTCACTTAATCTATGCTTACTATAATAAAAACATTGATTTCCTATGCCTACCTATCATTAGTTCTTCCTTAGATGTTAACACGTGAAGACATAATAACCCGTGGAACGTCCAGTAAAACTGAGGTGGACCACGGAAAGAAACACCCATTTGGACTCGCGTAGGTGCACCTCTGGCAAAAAAAGTAGAAACTTTGAAAGCATAGCTAAACCTTGAATATGGACTGTAGCTGATCAAAAGCGAGTATGGAGTTCTTTTTCCATTCTTCTACATACGAAACTATCTTCTGGAAGGGGACTCGTAAGTCTATCTTTCAAAAGTGGTTCTTAAAGGTCTACTAGTAAGAAATGTTTTTACTTTTATTACTTGCCTGCTAGTCCCTTAAAACACTCATAAAAAGGCAAAGAAAAAGCAGATAAAATAAACTTTTACACACAATTTTATTGTGTCTAACAATTAAAATTGGTCATTTCAAAATACGGCACCAATATAAAACCTTCATAAAAATAATTATAAAAACTGACCAAGAACGAGTCGCACTTGCACATGAAGGGTTCTGTTCCATCGTACAAAATGGAATTATAATAACTTTTCTTTTTTTGAGCCGTTTTAAGGTCGAATCGCTGTGGTCATGTGGCCTGAGTGTACTAATAGTACAGTACTGATAGTCTACTGGGCACGATTCCAGGTGACAGCAATGGATACTTTGAAGCCCATACGTTCTTGTATATGTTTTGTATTTCCTCCTGTGTTTCCATTTATTTTTCTTTAATTTGTAGTTAGTTTTAGTGTAAGTACACTAAAACTATTGTACCCTATGGCTATGTTTACAGGATGAAAAATTTTTGGGTTTCCTTATCATTCTTGGTACGGATTATTTTGTATATTATTGATGGGCACGCGTTTGATCACTACCTCACCTGATGGTAAACGATGACGTGGTCAACGATGAAGCACGCTTGCCTTGAAGTAACCTATTCACTCTTGTCTTAAACCCTCTTGTCTTAAACCCTGTTGTAGATATAAAAACACCGACTCCGGCAGGTAATTCCACTCCTTAGCTGTGCGCATAATGAAGGTGTTCCCAAAACGTTTAGTACCCTATGGGTGGATTTCCACCAAGTACCGGTGGCGCCGTACGTCTAGTGGTTCGATGATGGAAAGGCCTTGGCGGAATTAAATCATGCAATTCCGATGCACACTCTCCGAAATGTCAACGATAGAAAACCAAAAGGCTAGCAACTTGGCGTCGTTGCTCAAAACTGTACGGAATTCTAAAAAACAAATCCAGTATAGCTACTCAACACAACGTGGGGTATGGTGGCAAGCGAAAATTTGAAAAACATTCATGCTAGAGAGGGTCTGTCCGATACAATCACAGCATAATACTCCCATCGGTCGAGATTGTATCGAGTCGCGAGATTCATAATTTATGAACCGACAATACCTAGGGGTATGCGATATGGGAATGTGTGGAATTAGGGTGCCTAGATGTGGCAGGGAAATATTATGTTTGGATGTTTATTGTTAAGGAAGAGAATACTTTATTAGACTGTCTCGTTCGTCTATTGGTCGAAAGTGTCCGGGTCCGGCACAGTGTTATCGAGTTTTTCCATCTGGCATACCTATCTCAGTTGCAGCTCGGAGTCTGTATTTGTGCCTGGTCGATGGCAATAGGCTCACCCCCACATGGGACTTGGCGAAACGTGTGTGGACTACCAGGTATACCTCTGCCCTTCGAGGATTACAAGCGTGATGTTATGGTATATTATGTTAGGATACTTTATATTGAAATGATTCTGTGAAAAGCGTTAAGAACAGACACATAGCTTTTTGTAAAAAAAATGGCAAGGCAAAATAAAAACGTATTTATTTAAATCAGGCTGACAATCAGCTCTTTTTGAACGTCAAAAATGACATAAATGAAATTAAATTATTTACTTCCTGATTAATATCCTATTAAATAAATATTTAACACACATAGATAACAAAAATAAGAAATCACATTAAAATACAACAAAATCACGTTAAGACAGTCCCGTAAAACGCTTAATCACTTTCTAGTGTTTTTGATGAGAAAAAAAGTGGTGCAGAAATCTCAGCAATACAGAAACACAACACAACAACAACACATTTGCCACATTTGCCATTTGCATTTTTTTTTTCAATAACACATGAGCCTGACCATTAGTGTTTCAAAACCAACGCAGTGTAGAGTTGCCACCGATAAATCAAAAATTCTTAGACGTAAAAACATTACAACAATAATAGTTTACACGACCTAGGAATTGAACCCACAGGATCGCATGCTTCGGTCAAAAAGGCAATTAAACATTGTAGGTATTCATTAGATATTTTTTTAAACAATATCCAACACATTACGCTCGGATATTGACGATTCAATAACAATCCACAAATTGAAGCTGTTTCAATGACCAATGACGAATGACGGTAATTAATTAAATTTTAATAATTACACTATGATTGAACACATTTCAGCTGTTGTCGAAAATGATGCTGAATTGACCAATTGATAAATAAATAATTACTTATAAATGTAACATCAAAAAGCATTGAAAAGAGGGTTAGGTGTTTCCGTCTAAAAAACTGTAGTTAACATTCACACTCACCAAATTACGATGGATAAGGACTTATTATAGCAAAAAAACTATCTCATTATGAAGAAGCATACATACAATAATCTTGCAAATAATATCAAGGATAGTAAATCACTTCCTTGATATTATTACTCAGTGTTAGAATTTTTAATGACATACAAACATAGGTATTTGATAAAATCTATTAGAATAGGCCAGTTGACTAAAATTTTGTTTTAAACCCCTCATCTAGATTATCTACTAGAAAATATTAGGCACAATCATCTCTTTCCTTTTTTCACGTAATAAAAAATATAACGTCGACATATTGAGTCAAAATGTCGCATGACGCGTGACGTCACGATTTCGTACAGTTGATACTGAATTTTGACGTCACAAACCCCTCTCCTCAATTTTAATACGACTATTTTAAGTACTTTTCCATTAATTTAAAAAATAAATAAAATAAATATAAATAAATATTCCACAACTTTCCACACAACGCCATTTAGTCCCAAGCTAAGCTTGAGAGCTTGTTTAATGGGTACTAAACAGCTAATAAACATACTTATATATTTCTAAATACATACATAATATAGATAAATTGACAAACAGGCCCGTCAAAAAAAAAAAAAAGCCCGCCCGTAAAAAGCATTGAATACTAAACTTCTCCATTATTTTTTTTAGCTGACATAGTTTTGATATTCATACACCATCAGCATGCTTGCACTGATTGATTTGACAACCTCAAAAGATCTTCTCAGACACTATTCTGCATGGTTCTTACATGATTTGACCAAGATAATGTCTGGACTTGAAAAGAGACTATATGACCTCTGAATTTCCTTCGGTGTTTCTTCTCAGAGTAGCGAGACAGTGAAACTCCGATCTCATCTACTAGTTATAAGATGACGTGTAAAAGTGTTTGTGAAAACGTATTCACAGATATAAATATATATTTATGATTTTAACAACATGCCCATTTTTCGATCGCTGTATGTTACAATTCGTTAATATTTTTTGGTTTAAGCTCATTTTTAAGTGAATATAGTAGTTTATAGCAGTGATAGCAGGCAGTGGTGTGACCGTTGGATTGCCAAATCATAGGTCTCGAGTTCGAACCCAAGGCACGCACCTCTGACTTTTCGAATTCATGTGCGAATTGTATAATTATCACTTGCTACAAAATCGGTGAAGGAAAACATCGTGAGGAAACCAGCATGCCTGAGAGATATTTCTCGACGGTATGTGATGCCAAGTCAGAGGCCCATGGGCGGCATTAAAACTCTGACACCAGGTTAGTTACTAACCACACGATAAGAAGAAGAAGTGAATGAGTCATTTTGACGTGACAACGTCTTATAAATTGGTTTGCCGGGTGACACTTCAAGAAACTGCGTTACGCTCCGCTCACGTTATGCGCTCACAATGAGAGCGAGTGAGAGGCACGCGTCCCTTCCACTCGGGCATGGTTAGCCCGCCTAAGAGCGAGAGAGACAGACATAAATTATTTTACCACTCAAAGTCGTTGTCACGTAAAACTTTCGCCCGTATACCGACTTTACAGGCAACCAATTTTTTTTATTGTTCTTTACATGTTAACAAATTCGTTGATCCTATGTTTCAAAAAAAAAACTTAAAACTTTATTTGCCTTTACATGCACGCTGTGTTAGCAACATTTTCAGCAAAACAAGTTTAATAAATGTTGCGTGCGTGATTGTATGAAATTTATGAATTCTGCAATCTGTTTTAGCGTGTATAAATTTAATGTATATTATACTATGAAAGCGTACGGATTTGATTGATTGCACACGAAGCATTATTTATGAAAAGATATATTTTAGGGCCAAAGAGAGGCAATGAAGTTTATCTTTTGTTTCCAGTTTATTTTGTGAACGAAATTAAATTGATTGCGATTTTGCTTTTGTTTTGTTATGAAATGTGGTCATTTGATACCGATACTTATAGTAAATCGTAAAAACAAACTAATTGTGTATTCAGAACGAATAAGTACATTGACGTTAGTGGTACTGCTGAGTGTAAGGGCCTAGGTTCGATTCCCTCATCGAAGGCATTCAGGGATTCTTCCTCTAAGGCATTAAGTCCGCCTATGTACATTTGTGTGCTTGAAGTATTAAATAAATAAATAAAAAAGTTATAAAGGCTATTCGATCATGAATTTCTTAATAACAGCCTGGAGTCTAGACTCATGCCCGGTTGATGGCAATAGGCTTGCCCCTATTATATGGGACTTACACATGATTGTCGAAATGTGAATGTACTGGTGTCATTTTATGGTTCTTAAAATTCTTAAGTTGTTTGGACTGACATACAAGCTGGATTTAATATCTATAAAATGCTGGTTACTGCTGCTGGCATTAATAGTAACTTCCCTAAGTGTATCCCACAAAAACACATTACTGAGATAAAAACGTATCTGGTATAATCAAGGAAATGGTCTATCTATGTGCCAATGCCCATCCAATAATGTTATATGCTTATTTTGTATTACCTTGTACCTATCTCAGTATTATTTATAGAAGTTTTTATTCGAGGTAGTACATCTTGCTCACATATTATATCCGATTATATCATTTAAAATATTGTAAAATCTATTTAAGACAGTAACTATGGAGTTTCTTTCACATTGTTCTCCATATTATAAAACTATCTTTCATATGGAGTTCAATAGTGCTTTTTAAGGGTCTAATTGAAATGAATGATTTGACTGTTGATTTTTAATGGTTTACGCGTGATTGAGTATTAAACTTTCAAACAGCTTCATAAAGTTTCACATTTTTAACATGAGTAGAATTATGCCAAATTAACAGCACAATCAATTAAACTTGTAACAAACATGTTATTGCGCCTGGGGATAAAAGCATGGTAATATTAACATACAGTATTCCAACTTCACACAAACGGACGAAGCGTGAGTTATACCTACGCGCCTCGATCTCGACATACGTTCGGCATTTAGACAGTTGCGACTGTGCCGCAGTGACGAACGGTGTGTTGTTTTTAGAACGAAGTTCCTTATCGCGCGTTGCGAAAGGGGGCCAGACGGAAAAAATTAAGACCAAAAGTTGTAACGACACTTTTTTAACAATGACCGCGCGATTTTTTCACTAAAAATAAGTTCAAGTACATATCTAATATGATGAGTAGAATATATTGTGCTGTTTTTGGTTGCATGAATTCGTCAGTAACGCATCCAAAAACCACTTTTTTTAGATTACCTGGAAACTCTGAAAGCTAAGACTATTAAATAATTTTAATTACTAGTAGGTAGGTAAACAATATGAGTCAAACATAAACACGTTTTTTTTTAAATAAATCTACCAATCAAAACACAACATGCATTTTTGTTGAACACTTTCTATTCAATTCACAAAGTATTTTATTTATTTATATAAAAAAAAAACAACCGACTTCTTAAAAAAAAACTAACAGGTGAAAAATAACTCCAGTTTCGGAAGTCTGTGGCTTTGGTGGTTTTGTTTTGTTCATTATTGGCCACCGACTTCCGAAACTGGAGTTATTTTTCACTTGTTAGTTTTTTTTAAGAAGTCGGTTGTTTTTTTCTGTAAAAAAGTTTTTATTTTGTAATTTTTAGTTTCTTTGTATGTAAAGAAAGTCTTTCAAAACTTGAAAGAATCATTGAAATTGGATAACAATTGCTAAAGAAGTTCTATCTCTAAACATTAATCTGAACATCTCTGCCGGCCCCTTTTAAAATAGAATGGCGTAATGTTATGTAGTGGAAATACAAAAGCTCAGCATAAACATCTGACTATAGCAATCGCGAATAATTTGCTGTTATGCGTTGAAGAGTTCCGTTGCCTGTCTTCTTTATCAGTTTTTCCTCACCAAATGATACTTTCTAAATGAAAATGCTTGATTTGTTACTAAAAATGTTGAAATCGGTGCATGTGTGCCTATATTTTTTGAGGAGTTCCCTCAATTCCTCGAAGATCCCTCATCAGGTATGAGTTTTGATACAAATGAGACCAATCTGTTAGTATACTCTATCATACAAAAAAAGAATTTTGAAAATCGGTCCATAAATGACGGAGTACTGAGGTAACAAACCCTAAAAAAAAAAAAAAATACAACCGAATTGAGAACCTCCTCCTTTTTTTGCAGTCGGTTAAAAAAGTACCTATCTTTACAATCACAAAACTAAATGGAAACACAAAGCGCTGGAGGCGGGCAGCCCTATCGCATGTTTACGTACCGCGCAGCTGTAGGGGTATATTTCAAATATACGGCTGAGTTACAATACTGTATGTACAGATAATAATTATTACCGTGATAAAAGGAACTTTTCTTGAATATTAATGTGGTTGCATTTCAAAGTAAACGCGTGTATCAAGGCTTCCACGTGCTGGAAAGTTTCTGAAAAACAATTCCAGGAATACGTTATAAGGAATACACGTGTTTTGTGTACTACTTGAAGCAGTGTAAGCACAGTACCTACACACTGTAAGCACACTAAGATCTGTCTCGCAGCAGTTCACTTAAGAGTCGAGCTTATTGAGAGTAAGTTTTTATCAGTAACCAAATTTTTGCAGGGTGGCACCCATGGAACCATAGATATCCGTGCACGGCACCTAGAATATGAACAAATTTTACTATGTAGCAGTATAGTATTCCACGACTATTCACATAACGCCGCCTAGTCCTAAGCTTAGCAGAGCTTGTGTTATGGGTACTATATTACTGCATACATACATAAATATTATATTATAGATAAATTACACCCAGACACAGAATAAAATAATGATCGTGCTAATTACACAAACATTTGTCTTGGTTGGGAATCGAACCCACAACCTCCGGCATAGCAGTCAGGGTCACTAACTACTAGACCAACAGAACAGTAAACTGTGTATAATGTGAAGTAGAATTAGCGCAAAACTACTATTATAGTTAGGCACACTAAAGGTCATGGCACATTATAACGGCACCGCAACTGCACAGCTGCCGTATGGCGTCGCACAGTGGTCTGAAAATCGAGCTCCATACTCATAGGAACTTTAAGTCAGGGATTTCAAAAAAAAAAATGTAATGTGTCTGGTAGACATCCCTTTATGTAATATTAACGTATGGAAGGTATTAGTGACTCCACGCGTGAGAAAAAAAATATTTCCGTTTTTTTTGTATGGGAGAAAACACTTAAAGTTACTTTATTTGAAACTGAGTTGAACTGAAGGGCTGGTGCTAACACGAGGTATTGTACAAACCACGGCGATCAAGATGACATCAAATTCATATACCTTTCGGTGCCGCTTTGCACGTAGCAAACTTTTAAATTTTCGAATTTTCGATAGGTGATTTTTCTATTCTTTGACATGGTCTGAGGCAGTTGACCATCGATTTACTTGTGCCATCGTTAGTTAATAGCGTACTAATGCCTTTTTTGATGAGAATACTTAAAAATGTCATTGATAAAGTACTTTTTTTTTTAAATTGCATAATCAGCCATAATCACGGTGATTATGGCTGAGTTATAATTAGATACTAATATTATGAGCATTGATCAATTTAGACGTAGCAGGGCCAAATGAGCCTTAGGCACAAACAAAATCTATTATCTGTAATATCCTGCCCAATTAGAGAAAAACGATCGTTAATGAGGTAGTTGTATAAAAATAGGACGTTTAATTTTACTTTTATCAGAAGCTCTATGCACTTGTGCGCGCTAAGTTATTACGTTATATTTGTTATTGTGTTGTGATGCAAGGTTTTGGTACCAATTTGGACAATTTCGTTTTTGTGGCAAACAACAGTTGTTTTTCAAAGCCTAAAATGTTATTTGAAGATTTTGTAAATATTGTTGATTGGTCAGAAAAGGAAAAGAAAGGAATTCAGATAATTCTGCTAGACTTAAGTGTGCTCGTGTCGAACAAATGGATCTCGTGTAATCGCACGAGACGTACATTCATAAAAAAGTATGATACGTGGCTGCAAGAGGACATAAAATGACCTGAGCTCGTGAGGGAAAAAACCCCTTCTGTAGTGTCAGAAGAACAGCAACCATGTTCTAGTTCTGACTACTCTATAAATGAGGATGCATCAACATCCTGTGGATCATAGACGTGCAGTGTTGGAACATCAACATCAGTTGTGAGTCCCAGAAAACCGTTTGTGGATCTAAGCCCGCTACAGAAGAGAAGGAGAGTGGAAGAGCTCCTAACGTTCAGCACTGAAAGTCTTGCTCATGCAACTGGTTTAAAAGTACAAATCAAAAGTATCGCAGATAATATTATCAAACTAGTCTTGGAGCATCCCGACAAAGATAAAGGAATTGTCAAGGCCAAAGAAAACGATGCCAACATATTCTTCTAAATATAAAGATTTATGTATTTTGACCTCATTGAAGCTTTTGAAGTGGCAGTATATACCTTTATGATCTTGTGCAAAAGATGAAGGAATATCAGCCATCTTTCGAAGCGAAGAAGAACTGCTTTCCGCCAAAAGATGACTTAGAAGTCACGGAATTAGGGGTTAAAGTAAAACTCCAAGCAATTTTGGACAAAACCTTGGCTAGACTTGGAAAATTCGCAGAATCTCCGCTGGATGGTAAAGAATTGACACTAATATGCGATGGGTTTTGATGGTGCTTCAGGGCAACGTTTGTATAAAAAAAACAATGGCAGAAGCTTAGTTTGTGACAAAGAAAACATATGAAATAATCCCAAGCCATCTCCCACAATGTTGTGCAGACCAATATATTTTAAGTTTTTAATCGAAAACAACCTGAACATGGTTAAAGTGTTCTCAACTACCTCATTAACGATCGTTTTTCACTAATTAGGCAGGATATTACAGATAATAGATTTTGTTTGTGACTAAGGCTCATTTGGCCCTGCTACGTCTAAATTGATCAATGCTCATAATATTAGTATCTAATTATAACTCAGCCATAATCACCGTGATTATGGCTGATTATGCAATTAAAAAAAAAAGTACTTGATCAATGACATTTTTAAGTATTCTTATCAAAAAAGGCATTAGTACGCTATTAACTAACGATGGCACAAGTAAATCGATGGTCAACTGCCTCAGACCATGTCAAAGAATAGAAAAATCACCTATCGAAAATTCGAAAATTTAAAAGTTTGCTACGTGCAAAGCGGCACCGAAAGGTATATGAATTTGATGTCATCTTGATCGCCGTGGTTGGTACAATACCTCGTGTTAGCACCAGCCCTTCAGTTCAACTCAGTTTCAAATAAAGTAACTTCAAGTGTTTTCTCCCATACAAAAAAAACGGAAATATTTTTTTTCTCACGCGTGGAGTCACTAATACCTTCCATACGTTAATATTACATAACAAGATGTATGCCAGACACATTACAATTTTTTTTTTTGAAATCCCTGACTTTAAGTTTCTATGAGTATGGAGCTCGATTTTCAGACCACTGTGCGTCGCCTCGAATTTAGGCTACGGCTAGCTGCCAGTGCGCTAACTACGCATCGTCGGTAAGGTGACAACCGCCAAAATCGATATGCGATTCGATTCCCAACAAACTTTTATCCGGACACGCGTTTATTCTTTAACAACTTGTATAAACTAACGCTCTAACAGCCTTGTTACCGCAGAACCACGGTTAGACTCAAGAAAATCGATTTACGCGGCACTGTTGCAAGATTGAAGACTGATTAGAGGAACGGTGCCTTTGTATTGTGAACAAGTCGATTACTAGAGGGATATTCTCTTAGCTTATTAGCCCAGACTGTTATAAGTTTTTCTGTGAGAAGTAAGATTGAAGAAGTTTGCTGAGTTTCGTGATATCGGCATCCGATTTGTATCACTTGGACAAAAACATAAGAAAAAAAATTGGCTTATGATGTCCTGTCAATTGTAACTTTTGAATGTCTTTGCTCAAAGTCAACGTCAAATCATTTATTTCAATTAGACACAACAAGCACTTTTGAACGTTATTCTTACAAACATTGAATTAGAAAAGCTATGGAAACAGCATTGCACTCAAAAAGTGGCACCACGAAAAGTACGACTAAGTAGGCGGGGCTTTAAAAGTACGTCTTTTTGAGAACTAGTCTACTGCGCACTCAGTGACGGAAGGTCGCATTGATCAAAGCGTTTGACGTTTCATTATTTGGATAGAAACTTTGGTGGAATTATAAAAAAATGACTTCTTGTGTAGTAAAGTGGTGCAAAAAATGCAAAGAAAGGCGGAAAAGACAAGTGATACTGGAATAAGTTTCATTGGTGAGTAAAAAGAAATCCTTTTATTTACTGTTTTACCAGTTCTAACAAATATTTGAATGACATTGACACTTTATAGTGTCAATGTCATTAATAGGTTTATTTAGTCAGCCTAAAAATAGGCAATTCTAAATTGTGTCTGGATTTTCCCTTATTGGCGAGTTATTAGGCGGTTAGAGTATAGCATTTAAATATTATGTATACTAATAAATACAAATGTGATTAAAACACTAACGAGTAATTCATTGTGGCCGGTGTTATGCAATAAGTGCTCGTAACCAGTCCAATTAATTATTCTTTTTGGATTTTTGTTTTTGTAAATAAGTAAATTTTATTTTTTGACAAACATAAGCTTGTGGGTTATTTTGAATACACGAACATTATATAAACAGTAATTACCGATTAATTGTCGTTGTAATATTTTCAGTTTTCCTAAAAATGAACTAAAGCGACTGTTGTGGATAAAAGCTGTTCGTTTAGAAAGAATACAGGAAGATTGGGCACCAAATAGATTCAGTAAGGTGTGCTCCATACATTTTGAAGCTCAAGACATGTATCTGTCGAGAAAGGGTAATCGCATGTTGAATAAATCTGCAGTACCTATATGCACGGTAAATAATTTTCATATCAAAGGTTTAATTTTAATTATTATTATTTTTTTGTGTCGTCATTAACCTTATTTTTGGTCTTTTTAGATGGTTCATAGAAGAAGGAACGGTTGCGTCCGCAGACAGAATAATGGTAATAAATTATGGTCATTAACTTCTGTTTAGATCAGAAAATAGTTTACAAAGTAAAGTAGTAGTAGATTTAACATTGTATTCAAGTTCAAGTCTATGGTAAGGCGTGTAATTCCAGTATACCTACTTACCAGGTTCTCATTAAATGTTTAAATAAAATTTTAACGTATCAGTTTTAACCAGAAGAAGTACAAGACGGAGTATCAACAAATAATATTTCCGTGAATATTAAGGCTCACAAACATAATTAAGCAAGTTAATTATATTTCGAGGAATGTTTTTTTTTATTGTAGTGACACGGTTCTCAAGTCATTATAAGTAATTTTTAGAATGAAGTTTGTACCAAAATATACCTACTTATTATTGAAAAAGAGTAACCATAAGAAGCGACTATTTAGAATGGGCTGTTGTCCGTTGAGCTTCACCTTTCTTACTAATTACTGTTAGAAATTTCAAAAATACCTACCTTGTTTTTTGTAAATTAAATTGAAATAAATGATTTTCACTTTCAGTTATTGTTAACACTCGTTTGAACTAACATTGCAATAAACCGCGATGAGTGAAAGGACGGAAGGGAAGCCTTTGCCCAGCAGTGGGACACAACAGGCACATAATAATAATTATTATTATTGTTAAAATTCTTAATTTGTCAATAAATATATTTTTACTTTATCCGAATTTTATTGATCTTCATCGACCGCTTTAAAGTGATATCTTGAAAACTTCTAAACCAATTTTGATATATCTTGCATTTATACCTAATTACTCGTACCGATACCTGATTAAGGAATTTTAGTAATATTATGGGGAAATAGCCACAGATGCACCAACACTTTTCACACTACAAAGAAGACTGATTAGAATATTAGTTAATATAGATAACACAGACAACTGCATACCCCATTTCCAAGAACATAAAATTTTAACACTTCCTTGTATATAATATGTCGCCGCCAGCGATGGCTGAGCGATGAGCTGACACCGATGGGGGTTTCGTGGTACAGAGTTCATAACGTAGAATAGCAATCTTCATTGCAGTAATAACCTTACTTAACAATCTTAATCACAAAACAACTCAAATCTAGGTAACTGACAGTTTCGTACTGGATGTGTGTCTTCGTCAGTGCCTCAAATCAATCTGAGCTCCGCCAAGCTCCCACGCACCAGCACGACTCTGTCCACGTGACATTACCGAAAACACATTCGCGCCATTTTCAAATGACAAGTAACGTCACGCTGGTCACCATAGACTCTGTACAAAGTTAATCAACTTCACAACTTATTATTCAAGAATATCGCTTGCCGCGACTATATATTGGAATTGTGCAAATTTGTCAGAAACAATCAAAAACTGTTTATTACACGAGAACACATACAGACTCACTACACACTACGACACAAAAATAGAATAAACATACCAGGCTCTAAGCTGAAAATACACTCCACAAGCACTTTAGTAATGTCAATTAAAATATATAATAAATTACCAGACGAAATTAAAAATGTTCAAAAATATAATATATTTATAAATAAATTAAAACAATTTCTAATCCGTAAATGTTATTATAATATACTTAAACGAGTATTTAAACGATAAATTTAATAAATAAACAATAATACAAAAAAGAAAAGCAAAAATATTTTATAATACTTACCAATAATAATAATATAATAATTACTTATAATAATTTAAACAAATATTAATGTATAAGTTCAATACATGAGTAGTAAAAATTATATGTAAGTATACAATTATTTATAAGCCTACCTCAGCCTACCTACACTAAACAAAAGAGTAGTAGAGATTATTATAAAATTTGAAATATTTATAATAGCCCTCCTCGTAATTCTCCTAATTTTTATATTGTTATGCCCGACAGGGCCCACAATGATGCATATTATTATTATATCCTTATGTACCTACCACCTAAGTTCATATTGTGGAATGCAATAAATATATTGAGTATTGATTAAAAAAAAACAATAGTATAGAAGTATCGATATAATTTGTATGTATGTATTGTACATAGATAATTTACATTTATATTCTGTCGGAATTCATTAAAAAAAGTCATTGTTAAATATACACAAATAATTTAATTTAGCTAAGTATCTACTGCATAACACCATCCACGCTCGGCTCGCTGTCATCTTGACTCCGCCCAGTGACCTTGATGCACCCAATCGCGCACTAGCTTCGTCTATTATAGTGTGTCAGTTGTTTGCGTAAATGGAACCAAAATTGAAGCGTTATTTGTATGAGAATTACGTTTCCATAGCTTTTCTAATTCAATGCTTACAAATTAAATAAATTATGATAATGATTTAGTTGCACATTCCAAAAGGTTGTTTCGTATGGAGAAGAATGTGCAAGAAACTCCATACTTACTCTTTATAAATAGATTTTACAATATTTTGTATACATAATCAAATTATATGTGAGGACGATGTACCTTGAATAAAAACTACTAACTGCTATCACACAACCCCTTTTTATTAACTCGGAAAAAAACATAAAGAAAAAGCATTTATTTGTTCTAAAAAACACACATCAAACGATAAATAAGAATAAAAACAAAAAAAAAGATCGTAATTAAATAACAAGAAAAATTTAAATTTCAATATACTTACCAGCCGGTCGATTCAGTAGGAGTGTGACCCAGTGAAAACTTAAGTGAAGTGAACTGTCAATGCCTTGCTCTAGTATAAAATGAAAGTGGAATTCTTTTTTTATAAAATATCACTTCTGAACATGAATTTGTGCCTTGTGGCTGCGCCAAATACGCCCATATTTGCAATTTTTTTTAGACATGTAGTGCCTAGCGCTGGTTTCAAAATGAATCTGTGGTTGGGAAAACAGATTGGAAAGTAAGCATGTGTGTGTGCGTGTTAATGTCTCCACCCTTACACCGTTGGCACCTCTACGATCAAGAAAAAGTTTTCACCGCGGCGTTTATACCGCGTACTTCGAAGGACTGGGACAATTTGCCGGCTGCAGTTTTCCCATACGATTATAATTTGGATGTATTCAAGGCTAGAGTGAATAGGCTCTTAATAAACTAATGAGCTTCATCGTCATTGATTGCATCACTACTTATAATCAGATGGGATCGTAGTCCTTAAAAAAACCGGGTAAAAAACCGAGTAAAGAGAGGGTTGATAATGTTTTTCCCTCCATAGGGTCTTTGTATCTGATGTGCACTTTGAATGCCATAAAGAGGGTTCAAAGTAATATTTATCGTCTTTGTAGTATGCTTAAGATACTCGACACCACCCTTCGATGCATCGACATGTGCGAATTATAGTTTTATGGATAGGGGCTTGCGGCTAAATAATACCAGCCCCGCGAGCGTATTGGAGGTTAAGCTACGTTTTATGTAAGTCAGCTGTTGATGGGCGACTATTCGTTAGCTCTTGCCAGCAAAAACTCTAGGAAGTGTCGAAGGACGAGCTTTTTGGGAAACTTTCTTATGAAGGTTATTTTTACGTTCAAAAAGAAGAATAGAATTAAATAATAATAAAATAAATATTCCACAACTTTTCACACAACGCCATTTAGTCCCAAGTTAAGCTTGAGACCTTGTGTTATGGGTACTAAATAGCTGATAAACATACTTATATATTTCTAAATACATACATATTATAGATAAAGTACACCCAGACACAGAACCAATTATCATGCTCATCACACAAACATTTGTCCTGGGTGGGAATCGAACCCACGACCTCCGGCATAGCAGTCAGGGTCACTAACTACTAGACCAACAGGCTTTTTAGATTGAATTGCATCTATTTATGTATTCTGATTGATTAATTGATTGACATGGTGTTTGAATTTATTTTGATTTAATATGTTCGTGTTTAAGTTTAATTTAATTGAATTGTAAGTTATTGAGTTTGATTTTACTGTTATTTATGTTAATTTTTTTAGTTGGTTTTATTGTTGCTTTTTGGTTTTATAACTTTTTGTCAATGGGTGTACTTACCTGAAATAAATGTTTTTTTTTTTTTTTTAAAGTGGTGATCCTCAGCCTAATTTGAGTAATAACTGTTTCTTAGCAGGAGCATTAACATCAATACACTCTAATGGTACCTACATACTTGTCGGAAGATGCGTCGATTATCGGTCAAATATCTTAGGTATACTAATATTATAAACGCAAAAGTTTGTGAGGATGGATGGATGTTTGTTACTCTTTCACGCAAAAACTACTGAACGGATTTCGATAAAATTTAGTACACAGATAGTTTATAACTTAGATTAACACATAGGATAGTTTTTATCCCGATTATATCTTCCCATGGGATATTTAGCGAGTTGTAGCGGGCGAAGCCGCTGGCAACAGCTAGTATTATATAAAAGAAACATTCAACCTTTCACACGCAACCGAATGATGCGTTAGTGCGTCGAGGTATAGTGTCGCATACGCTCGGCGCATCTTCCGTCAGATATTACCGACCCCAACACATAGAAACTCGATGCAGTATCATTACTATTGGCTCGGATTACTTCGGGTATCGTCGTTAACCATCGGCAAAGCTTCTCAATGTGCACACGGCAGCTGAACATAATTTATTACTAACTATCTTTGGTCACAGTTTTGTCGTCACACTTCTGTCACGTGCCACATTTTGTCACAATGCGTTTTAGGGGTTGGTTCTATTGTTTGTTGAACGCGAGAAGTGTCTTGGTTTTCGGTTATTTATGGTGTGGTTGGTGTGTGGTAAGTGGTGGTGTATTTTTTGTAGGTGCATGTTAAATGATAGGTTTGTTCGGAAATTGGGACATAGATGCCATCTATTTCATAGATTTGATGGTTTTGTTACTAAATAAAATAAATATTCCACAACTTTTCACACAACGCCATTTAGTCCCAAGTTAGGCTTGAGAGCTTGTGTTGTGGGCACTAAACAGCTAATAAACATTCTTATATATTTCTAAATACGTACATATTATAGATAAATTACACCCAGACACAGAACAAATGATCGTGCTGATCACACAAACATTTGTCCTGGGTGGGAATCGAACCCACGACCTCCGGCATAGCAGTCAGGGACACTAATTACTAGACCAACTCAATGGAAAATAGTTGGTTCGTTTTCTTTAATATTAGAAGAATTATCTTTTAGATAAAATTCTCGTGTCACAGTGTTCGTTCCCATAGTCCTCCGAAACGGCTTGACCGATTCTTATTAATTTTTTTATGCATATTCAGTAAGGCTGAGAATCGGCTACTATTTATGTTTCTCACCGGATTAGGGGTGTTCACCCCAATTTTTTATTTTTTTATTTTTTATAATTTTTATTTTTTTAATTTTTTTATGTGGCATCAAAAAATACATACAACTCTAAATTTGCACTTTTTTACCACCAACCCTTGCTTTATAATAGTCATACCAGAACTTTTAATGACTTTTTGAAATATCACGAGGAGAGGGAAGAGGGAGGGGAGTGGGAGAGGGAGAGGGGGAGGGGAGTCAGAGTGGGAATCGTGGGAGGGGGAGGGGAGAGATTATGAGAGTAGAGGGGGGAGATTGTGTGAGGGGGAGGGGGGAAATTGTGAGGGGGAGGGAGGGGCAGGGGAGCGGGAGGGATGGGGAAGGGAGCGGGGGGAGGGATGGGTAGAAGAGTGGGGGAGGGATGGGGAGTGGGAGAGGAGGGAGGTTAAGACAAAGGGAGGGGGTGGAGAGGGGAGGGAAAGAGGCAGGAGCTGGGTGGGGGAGGGAGGGGAAAGTGAGCAAGGGGTGAGGGGAGGGGGATGGAGGGATGAGGGGAGGGGCGTGGGAGGTGTGGGGGAGAGGGGGGAGGGGAGGGGGAGAGGACTTGATAAAAAATGCTATGCAATAGCTTTACCGCGGCAGTCTCCGAGTGCCACACGTCATTTTCTCTTTTTTTTTAACCATTAAATCACAATGTGCCACAGCGAAGCGTGGCAGGGTACAGCTTGTTTTTATATAAAAATATGTCTTCAGAGTCTAACTAAGGTAAAAAATATCAACGTGAAGTATTGTAGACTCACCCCTGCGTTGCTATGTTATAATATACAGCACTAGTTAATGACAGGATCCCGTTGATGACACACCTAATTGAGTGCACGTTTTGTCACTACCACTTACAAATAAATAATTGCGCCCCAAAACAAATGACATTCTTTATTTATTTTTCAAAATTCAAGTGTTCAAATCCAGCCATAACTAATATGCTGCCAGCCAGCACTTATGACGTAAGCTTCCATTCAGAATTATAACTTCATGGTACCTCGGTACTGCTTACGTGTGATATAATTTGAGATGTGAAAGTGTTTGCAAAACCAGAAAGGCAGTAGCAACAGCATCCATAAAGCCGTGGTAGCCGATACTTCCTCTAGTACAGTTAGGCAATTTTTCAAGGGACTTATTCCTTAGGTCTCTCATGAACTCGTCTTAAGATTAAGTTAGAATAGTTTTTAAATGCAAACCTGTTACTAACAATTTATGAATCTTATAAGTTGTCCGAAATTATATGATTTACTTATTTATTTACTTAGTTATTTTTATGAGAACAATTCCCAAGAAAAAATATAATTTATTTGTTTTATTTATTTTATTTTATGAAATATATGTAAATATTTTTTTTTCATTCACCAGTCTAGTAAATGTAATTGTTATATTTACGTGAGTAGAAGGAGTAATTGAGAAATCATCATTTAGGTATGAGATTTACATATAAAAGAAAAATGTAATGCTGTAGAAAAGATACCTAAATTTAATGTTCTTTCCTTAGCAACCATGCCAGCCTAATAAAAACAGTTCTATTTAAAAATGCAATGATAACCCCGATATTCAGCTCAAGCAATCTTCCTAAAACAACATTTCTACTATTTCCAGCGTAAAATCGCTGAATCACTATTTATCTATCATTTAAATACCTACTCACGTAACTCGCGATCTATCTGAACCAGGGGTTCCCAACCAGTCGACCGCGGGTCATAAATGGTACGCCAGAGATTTTACATGCTCCGTGAAAGGTTTCATACATTACATGCATGTATATGTATGTATGATCTAATGGATTTTTCCTAATTAATATACACAAATATATGAAACTTTTTCATTACTCATATATTTTCGAAAACGTTTATTTTGATAATACGCAACAGACATGCGTGTATGTTCAGATGTATAATAATAAACAACAAAAAAAAGAATGAAAGGATCGTGGCTGTTAGCATTTTGTAGAGTCTTCGTACCTCATTAATTTTAGACCCAATAATGTACAGAAGTCAAAAATTATGTGGGTACAGAGGCCAGCATATTAAACTATACCAAACTGTTTAATGTTCCTAATGTAACATGAACTTTATTCTTTTGTTTTGGCAATGGCAATTGGAATGGCTTGATGTGCAGGCTGTAACTATATTTGACTTAGACTCTTTTACTTGAAAATGTGTTCAAGAATAAAAACTCAACTACTGGTAAATCACGGTCTAAGAAGTATGGAACAAGTTTTTATGAGGCTATCCTCTTGCCTTAAAGCTTATGATCGCTTAATACTGTTGCAATGTATTTCTTTGTCAAGTGCAGGCCTTCTTTATGCCCCGCCGTAGTCAGGTAAAAAGTCAAAGCGGTCCCAAGTTCAAAAAAGGTTGGTAGCCACTGATCAACACACATTCAATCTCGTACATTGTATTTAAAGCCTCGGAACATTACGTTCACGGTTAAACAAAGACGTCCGGAATGCTAACACAACTGTGCACTCCTAACAATGACGATTTGCAGCGGCCTTGCAGCGATTTAAGCTGGATTTGCATAAGACCTGGCGACAACAACGCTTCCAATACGATGAAAAGCGCTGATGTTTACTGAGAAAGCGTTTTACTATTGTTTTTAAGGTGTTGGTGAATAATTAAAAATACTGATCTTCTAGTGGTTGGGCAGTTTTGTGGAAGAAATTGAAACCCGATGTTTTAGGTTCGTTAGTTATTTTAACTGCCTCATTTAGGTTAGTAACTGTGAGCTTAACTACTGAGTGTAAAGTCTTGGCTTCCATTCCTAGGTCGGGCAAAGTCATCATCATCATCAACAGCGTACGATAGTCCACTGCTGGAAATGAAATGAAATTATATTTATTTCTGTCAGTAGATTTTCCCAGATACTTTTACATGTCATTTTATTTTTAATTAAATGGCACTAAATGGCATTTCCAAAGTGACTAATCCCTGAGAAGAAATGCCGAAAGAAACTCAGGAGTCATGGTCTCTTTTATAGTCCAGACATAAGATTGTATTAATTTATTATGCAAGTCTTACGATGCAGGGCAAAGTCTGGAAAAGCCTTTTGAAGAAAGAATCAATTCAGCTTTGAGCTGACCTGTCCCATAGACATAGGCTATGGACATAAGCCATGGACAAAGGCCTCCCCTAATGAGCACTAAACCGACCTGTCTTCAGCTTGCCGCATCCAGCATCTGCCAGCAGTTTTTCACAGGTCGTCATCCCACCTAGCCGGAGGGCCGGAGGAAAAATGCCGACATCTTCTACACGCGTTAGACTTGAATAATACCTCCCGCACTACGAACATCGTTTTGTTCTGCGGCTTTCCTGCGTCTCGCCGCTCACACCCCGCACGATTGCCCTGTCTAGACAGCTTCGTCGGACGACTGTATGTTTTTAGACTGTGGTACTATAGTTGCTACTCCTCTGCCTAAACTTGGAAAATACAGGCGTGATCATGTTACAATATTTTTTTTTACCTTCTCGTGATAAGTGTTTTTAGAGTAGATTTGTTTGTACCAAATAACATATTTATCCAGTTATTTAAATTACTAGAGCAGATTTTTTAGGACTTAGATACTTCTATCTGGAGACAGAGTTTGACGTTTTTTATGAAATGTTACGTTACATTATACTCCATTTACAATAGCATTATGACAGAAGCTAAATGTGACTGGCCTGTTGGTCTAGTAGTTAGTGACCCTGACTGCTATGCCGGAGGTTGCGGGTTCGATTCCCACCCAGGACAAATGTTGGTGTGATGTGCACGATCATTTGTTCTGTGTCTAGGTGTAATTTATATATAATTTGTATGTATTTAGAAATATATAAGTATGTGTATCAGCTGTTTAGTACCCATAACACAAGCTCTAAAGCTTAACTTGGGACTAAATGGCGTAGTGTGAAAAGTTGTGGAATATTTATTAATTATTTTATTAATTTATTTTAAAAAACGTTATTTTTAATGCACACTTTGTAACGAAAGTACAATAAATTAAGCATGTTACAATTACGATTGATGCCGAATTTATTATAATCTATTTTCACCATTGCAATAATTTATTTTAAGAAACGATGTGGATTTCATTTAGTTACATTATTTATTTCATGTTAGTTGAAAATAATATTAATGTCAATGATAAAAACCTAAAAGAAGCAGGAATGAACAATACATGGATACGTTCTTCGTTTCACTTTTATTCTTCTAAATTTGAAATAAAACAATTATAATAAATGGTTTTCACTTATCTCTTAAATAAAATGTTCTGCATTCCTGCTTCTACGAGTCTTTTTTTTCTAATGCTATTAAAACTGGAAAATAGGAATGTGTCCTCCTGTGTCGTAACTTACTAACATTGGAACACCTTAAACAAAGAGCCAGACTGGGAATAACCTGTAGGCCAATAAACCTAAGCCACGCAGTGCAGCAGCCTAATGCTCAGCCACTGCGCGAACCGTGTCTTCTTTTTTTTTACCAAAATCTGACCATTTGTATGGCTTATATAAAAGTCGTATTTAACAAATGCCGAATGAGTCCAAAGTCTATAATTTAAACTACAAAACAATAAACTCTTTTTACATTAACAAGCTCAAAACTTTATCCCCTACCACTCAATACTTGAATTAACAACCAAAATTCACACAGACTATTATGCAAAGCCAGTATAACAATGCTTAGCGGAACTAATCCGGCAACACTGTAACTGCTGTTCTTTTGTGTCTGTGACCGTCGACAGTTGTTCACGTATTGTATGCACTATGCACAATGCACAAATGGTCCAATATTAAAGCTTTGCTGTCTAATAATTCGATTAGCTAATTGTTGGCACGTGCTTGCACATTTTCGATTGTTTTGGCGTTGTCTAGTTTGAATTTGGATTCAATATTTTTTATGCTGTGGTCACTAATTTACTATGTAGTAATGTTTAACGAGATTGTATATTGAACTACGGTCCTTTCATTTATTTTATCCGAAAGAATGATAAGTCACAACATTTTTTTTTTCAAATTGGTTTATTTTAAATTCAGAAGAATAAAAGTGAAACGAAGAACATGTCCATGTATTGTTCATCCCTACTTCTTTAAGGTTTTTAACCATTGTCACTGGAATTTAAAACTAAAATAAAATAATATAACTAAATGAAATCCACATCATCTTAAAATAAATAATCGCAATTTCAAATAAATTATCGCGATTATAAAAAATCGGCGTCTATTAGTAATTGTAACATACTTAATAATTAAATTTCTTTGATCGTTTTTCAACTTTATGCCAAACAGAATAAGGTTCATATTCAATTAGGAAAATTTGTCACATTGGGGTAACTTGATGTGCTGGCATCTGTACTTACGTCACAAAGTGGGCATTACACAATAACCTTTTTAACTTCTGTCTAATGCTATTTTAAATGTTGTATGAAATTGATATAAAGGCTAATCGATGACTATTTAACCAATTGTTTGTAGAAAAATACAACCGAATTGAGAACCTCCTCCTTTTTTTGAAGTTGGTTAAAATAGGAAGCACTGATAGCAAATTATGCATCCTACAAAAGTCGGTCAGAAAAATAAAAAATGCCGTTTGAGAAGCATTTTCATGTTTTTTTTTTTCATGGTAGTAACTATTATAATAGTGCTATTGACACACTTACGTAACGCGCTGTTTTCCGTGTTTAGAGGGAGTTGAAATTCGAAATTCAAACTAATTACATAGAAATGTGTTTAGCTGATTCAGCGTAAAAGTGTAACAAACATAATGTGTACGTACGTCATGGCTGCGGACGCTGCGGTTGCCTCGTTTCTGCGGCGGCGCGTCAGGGATGATCGCCAATAATGTGTGGCTGTTTTTATGCCACTATGCGCAAGGGCAGATACGCAGATCTATAACTTGGCAGTACGCCGATCACACCACTAAGTTATCACCACATTATCAACTACACAATTATACTAGTAAGAACTTATATTAAAAAATACTGGAACGAGCACTATTATAAATACGTTTGTAATGACGTAATAGGTACACAAACACACAAATACAAAGAAAAAAATCTTTGTTGTAAGAACACGATAAGTCTTGTTTTTCGAAATAAATGGATATTATTATTTTTTTTAATACCGACAAACGCACGTATGATATAATAATATAATATTTATTTGGGTAGTTAACTGACCAAAGGATATTTTGCTACACAGTTACTTGTGGAGGTTAAATAGGCAGTCACTTCACTTAAAACACTGGTATTCAACTGATTGCAATTGATCTGGAAGCCGACCCCAACATAGTTGAGAAAATGTTAGGTAAAAATAAATTAATTTTCTGCACTTCGTCAATATTCTTGAGGCCCATTTGACAAAACAACAATGGCAGCATCATACCGGTATGACGGCCAGAGCTAACGCGGGTTAGTCAGAAACTAAAGCTTGCAATATTTAACAGATTTTACGAAATTCTCTTCTGTCAAATCATTACTGAGTACCAACATAATTTAATTACTACCCTCACGCCGCAATCGTCCGTGTAACAAGATAAACAAGCAGATTCATTAGAGATGACGCATTTAACTAATACCAAACGAGTAAAGTTGTGATTTTGTGTTCACTTTAACATGAAAAAAATACACACAGAACGGCAGTTCCCGTATTTCACGAACCTTCGTTTTTTAATTTCAGCCTCAATCTGTCAAAAAAATACTTTTAATTTACCTACGGTTTTGACATTTATTTTCGCTGTAATAACATTGCGATTTGTTAGTACCAAATACTGAGCTGGCAAAGTTTTGAAAATGTGAATGGACATTTTAATTGAGCGGATTTTGTCTACAGAAGTGTCTACAGAAGCATCGACAAAGTGGCAGATAGTTGAAACATTTATTTTGTTTTGAGTACCACAATGTCAAGAATGAAGTGAAAAAATGAGTCAATTAAATAGTCTTCATTCAAATCAGTGGTCAATTTGGTGAATCAATCCATCAAACGTAAAAGTTTGGCGAGTTTAGAAATAAGTTACACCACTGTTTTTAAATTTAAATAAATAAAAAAAATAATAATAATTAAATAGTCTACAGTATCAAGCATTATTTCTTTTATAATTGGCAGAAATGATTCTACAATGTCTATCGACAGCATAAAAGTCACCCGGAATAACAATGTCAGGTCGTAATACAGCAATAAACCTTTAGTAGCGGCCAGTTCAGTGTTGTGGGAAGAAAGTAATATAAGGTAAGGGTGTGTATTAGATGTAAGTGAAGTATGTGTGTGTGGGTTTGTGTGGTGTTAGATTGCTGTACGCGTAGAAATTGGTGTTATAGATAATAGTTGTAAAAGGTATATTGTAACTTTAAGGACTACGAGTTAATTAAAAGGACCCGTTCAGTACTATCGTAAGATAATACAGTTTAAGGCCTGTGTTCATGCCCCTGTTTTCGCTCGTTGTACGGAGCTGGTTTTCCGAACTTTTCTGTTTTGCCATTTTACTCACTTCAGCGGCGTCCCCAACAGTGTCGATAAAAAGTTTGGTTCTATGTGAAAAAGCGTTATTTAGAAAATTACTTGTAAAATGGTTTTGGTTAGGCTTTTCTTTATGGCAGTCCGGTGCTATTTTAAATACTAGTTTCATCAGTATTTTGTATGCGCAAACATCATTTTGGTACAACTAACATTGGACCTATCATCTTTAACAAAGTCTTCTTTATCAGGGAAATTGTAAGTTCTTATCATCTTTTACAATAGGGCAAGGGATATATTAACTTTTATCATATTTCTTATGAGTTAAATGTGTCAAAAATATAACTTAAACGTTTTAAAAAAGACAACGAAAATGTTCACGGCTGGGAATCAGAAACTCGGTCTCAATAAACTAATGCTAGCAGGTAGTGCGGGACGATTATCCATTTGCCTTATGCATTTCTTTTTTTATTATGCATTTGCCATATGTACCAAGTGATTTTTATGTGGGCTAAATAATATCAGCTGCACGGATAAATCAAAGCCGAAATCATCTCGTAGATGAGTGATCGTCTATTACATACTGAGACATCTGCATGCCTTGGAAAGCACTTTAAGAAGACTCGGTCGTAAATTTTAGAAGACAGTCTTTACCGGGCAGTCAGATGCCCAAAACCAATGGATATTATTTTACCTTGTTAATGAAGTATACAGGTCACAAAGACAATCTTTCTATGTAAATTTAGCATCTAGTAGCATCTGGTTAGACTAGAAGACTAGGCAAATGATTAGCAGCTTAAACACCAGTCAAGAAAGCTCATATTTCATTGAAGCCGATCCAATTGTATTATCAACCTCTAAATCTTATCATCAAATGGTGCAAAACGCAACCTCGTACATGAAATTAAATGCACACAAATTAGATTTCCCGTTACGCCAGTTGTATCCAATTTCCCACAAAATACCTTTTACCATTTGCATAACTTAAGGTTGATTTAAAATTAAAATAAGCCATTCCCCTCGTGCTTACAATACAGGGTATACATACACATCTACATCTATTGATGTGTTAAGGGTCGGTTGCAGTACTTTTACTGTTATTCTACCTACATCATTCTACTGCTTGGCAAAAGCCTCTCTCCACGACTTCTAGCTCTTTCGATCCAGAGTTAAGGTGGACATTTGTTTCGTCCAGCTCGTCCCACCATCTTCTACGTGTGCCGCGACGCTTTCAAGCCGCGTCAGGGCTCCATGTGGTATTGACTGTCGGGAGGACACGGCGCGGCACACGCTGGCAGAGTGTGCCGCTTGGGAGGAGCCGCGCTGTGCCCTCGTCCCTGGAGTAGACAGTGACTTGTCGCTGCCCGTCGTGGTCGAGAGAATGGTCAGCAGCGTTGAGTCCTGGGACGCCGTGGTGTCCTTCTGAAAAACGGTCGTATCTCAGAAGGAGGCTGCGGAAAGGGAGAGGGAGATCAACTTCACTCACCCGACCCGCAGCAGACGCACCGGGCGCAGGCGGAGGACAGACAACGTCCTATTCCAGCCCCCCCGAATGGGTCCAGGGGCGATGGACACGGGGACGTCCGCCACCCCACATTTACATGGACCCGAGGTGGCGGCGCGTCGTGTTCACGCTCGCCCCTCTTAGACGTCGCGAGGGGAGTCCAATACCTCACTCCCCTCGCTGAGTTGGCGAGGCTCTTGGGCCGGCACGAGTCGGGGGTCGTGGAAGTATCTTCTGTTCCCATGACCGGCACAGGTGTGAGAAGAAACATGGGGTGGTTTTTAGTCAGTAAGAGTCTGACAGACTCCTCCGTCCTCCCCGGGGTGGGGGACATCCATGAGGATTTTCCACCCCACAAGAAAAAAAAGGGCTTCATGTGGTAGTCAGTTATTTTGGCTCACAGTTCTTAGAGCATACGGAAGACATGGTCAGTGGTCAGCCATCGAGTGTAAGCCGGTGCTAGTGCTTAAGTATTTTTTAATTTGTATAGGTTTTTTGATTATTTAGAATAAAATAACAAAATGTAACTAAAGCTCTGAAAGTTATTATTTGTAAGTGTTATAGTGTCCAAAAAAGAGTACTCATATTCTATTATTTTCTAAATAACAAGTTAGTATTAACTTTATGTCTTTTTATCGCATGTTTAATTTTAATAACATATTTTCTTATTATGCACTATTTACATTTAACTAGATACAGACTTTAAAAAATAGCGATTTCTGCTACCCCGCCTTAATGTGGATTCGACCCTAAATTCGGATTCTTCATAGAGAGAATACGAGTACACATTAATTTATTCTAGATATGTAGCAGATGTAACATAAAACCTTATTTATAACGTAATAAAGAAGGAAATCGTTCAGCACTTGTGGTGTGACGCGTAAAGAATAAATAGGGACAGTTTAATAATTTATCATGGATTAATTTTATAGCTTGTCATGTTGGGATCATAATGCTATTAAATGTACCCTAAAAGTGGATAATCCAGTGACGTGCACATTTAGATTTATCGGTTTTTTTTTTCTTTAAGTATCTACAGAATTATTATTTACAAAAAAAAATGTGATTGTTTGTAATGTTAAAAAAAAACAAGCGATGGTTTATTATTTTTATAACGTTTATTATTTTGTCTGCTTTTCTTTTGGCCTTTCTCCAAAATCGTTAGACCGATTTTAACGGGATTGCCAGTTAGGTAGTAGATGTTAGAGTAACAAGGCTACATTTATTAAAAAAAATAGGGTTTTTCACAAAATAAAAATTCAATATTATAAAACTGGAAAGAAAGTCTATACGATGCAATGTTGGAATATCTTCTTAAGCGTAGGTACCTACCTAAATGTAAACAACAATATAAAATCGAATTTATTGCTTAACGATATATCAATGAATAGTAAACATAACAATGATTGGTCTCTGTTTCTCACAATATGAAACCCGAACAACTAATAATTAATACAAAATAACGAGTAATCATTTTCATCAATAATATAATAAAACATTACAAAAGCACGAACAATTTGTGGTCTATCATATAACGTCAAAATCATAATTTAAACCAGTATAAATTGATCCTCACCCCTTTTATGTGGCAGCTATAATCCACTGGAATGAAATTCCGGTTCTGAATGGCTGGATCAATTTATAATGGCCATGTCGCAATACGTTAGATTATTGTCACCCTTGTATTCTGAATCAATTCTGTTTCGGACAGTGGGGTATTCAAGTCGTAGGGTAGCCACAAATGAATGTCCCAGTAGGATTAATTACGTGTAGTGGATCTGAAATTGCATGGGATAGCAAAGAAATTATTATAGTTGGTCTTTTGTAAGTTCTAGCAAAAAACATTGCTTGCAAAATGATTTGTACAAATTGACGGCAAGGCTGTGATATAAAATGTGATGAGGAGGGATGGAAAAGAGTGACAAAAGAATGTTGATAGATGAAGAGGAGAGGAAGACCAATAAAAGATGAATGGATTGTGTGAGAAATGATATGAAAGAGAAAAGAGTAAATTATGAATAGGTATGACGAATGACCGATGAGAATGAATTGAAAAATTGAAAAAACGTGTTGCGCCAACCCTGAGTAACATGAGACGAGGGCAGAAAGATGATGGTTGTTGCTGTGGGTGGGTTTTTTGAGGGGACTAACTTATCTTATTTTGGAGTTCAAAAAGTGCTGTTCCTCAACTTTGCAACTTGCATCCAAAATTTAAATAAATGACTTTTGATTTTGATTTGATTGATTTGGTTTTGCGGTGGCTGAATGATTGATTGCTGCGCTACGTGACAGGAGTTCGGGAAACGAACTCCTGTCACGTAGCGTAGATCTGCATGGGTTAGTATGACTTTTTTTTGTTGGTATAGAGAAAGGAAAAGTTTCTTGGGGTAAAAAAGGTCTAAAGCTATTTGCAAACCAATTTCATGTATATGTCGGCGCATGACCGCCGGCGTTGTAGGAGTTATACACACAGCAATAGGTAGCGACAGTAAAATACCTTACTTCAATTTCAAGGTGTTTATTCCACGAGCAGCAAAACAAGAATCTCCTCACATTTAAATTACAACAGATTTTATACACAAGATTACCGTCAAAGATTCGCGCCAAACTTCAGTTTACATTCAAACGGATATGTCAAACTAATTCTAGACAACATTTTAAATTATTCAAGCGGATGTGTCAAGACAAATCCTTAATAATAACATTTTAAAATCAACAGGAGATAACAGTATTTTACACGAATATAAAAGGAAGTATCAACATAGAAACTTAATACATACAAATTCCACGGAAACTATTACAACAATACAATATTTCAATAAATAAAATGGAAGTGTCAAAACAGAGACTTTATACAATTTCAACGGAAACCACAATATTTTAAACACGTCAAAATACGAACTTTCATAGATTGAACCGGAAATTCAAATATTAATTCAATAAATTATCAAGTACAAGATTATCAATTAAGTTTCAAATTAAATAATAGTTCAGCGCCCATATATACGTACGTACTTATGTTAGAATCAGAATCCGATAATTGAAAGTACTCTTTCCGAATAAAAAAGAAATTATTGTTTAACACTTTTTTACATAATTGGTAATACTAATTGTGCATGCCTCATACATGTAAACCCAAATGTTACAGGAACTACGAGTATAACTACTACTACTGTACTACCCAACCTAGGAATCGAACCTAAGACACCATTCTCAGCAGTATGTGACCGATAAACCGCCGAGGCAGTAAGAATACTCAACTCAAATAATACTCGATCACATTCAATTTTCATTTCACATAATCCATACACCCAGTAAGAGATCTTATGCAAAATTACACCAGCCCTAGATTACACCCATACCGAAATTATATTTCACGTGAAATTACGCATAACTTATTTGACAGTTCTGTTGGAACGCGTCCTGTATTTGACATTGATTCATGGCCAACCTAGTTGGTATAGAAATGAGGGGTGGGTATATGGTATTAAATTTTACGAGATTCATTTCCATTGCAATGTAGTGGAACAAAATAGTGCATTGTTCTCACCGGATTGAAATGTGTTATTCATTTCAGAATTTTAGCATTAACTCTTTGAACAGATTTCATTGTTTGAGCGAAATTTAATTAAATAGTCCTTCTACTAAGATTCTCTAAATTGGAAAATTTTGTGCAAAGTGCACTGTAGACTTTGCTATTGTTTATAGTACACGGCAGTTCTGTTGTTTTTGTTTCCTTGTTAGACAGGGCAGCTCAATGTTTGTATTGTGTTGGCCAGGTTGCTTCAATATATTGAACTAAAGCGGGATTTCTACCAACTGGTGCGCTGTTGGAGTTGTATTTTGGATTGGAAACTGGAAGTTTGTCTAGATTGACTTCGATAACAGCATTCTGTAGTTATATATTCAACAGCAAGTGTGAAAACAAGAATGTACAGACGCCACATCAACCGAATATTTTCAACTTTATTCTGAACTTGATAAGGTTCATGTTCAATTGGGAAAATTAGACAATTTGGGGTAGATTGAAGTGCTGGCGTCTATACATGCATACATAGACTCCTACTTTTTAGTCAAGAAGGTAGGCGGATACTACAGAACGCCTTATACAACTAACAATTATTTTTATTCCTTTTGCTTTATGCACGAATGTTTGACATAAACGTAAAATCATGCAATGTATTTTTAACATATTGAAAGCACTCTTTTTGAGTTTAATATTGTGTCGTTAATGGGATATCTACTTACAAATATTAGTGTTAGCTATTACAACTTGTAAGATCGAGATCTGCCCCCCTAGCCAAGTTACAAACGATTCGTATCTATTCTCTTTCTACAATCGAGAACGCCTCAAATCCCTTTGTTTTGACTACGTGACTTAGGGATTAAGACAAAATACATGTATGCAAATACATTGGATATTTTTTAATAATAATAAATTGATCAAGTTTAATCAATCGATCGATTCATCGTGAGGAAACCTGGACTAGTAGTTAATATGAGTCTGAAATCGCCAATACGCCTTGAGCAAGCGTGGTTCTCAACGCTCGTGCCTTCTCCGTATGAGAAGAGGCCTTTGCCTTGCAGTGCGACAGTAACAGGCTGGTATTATCAATAATACTTATACCTATAGATATAATAATAAATAAACTATAGTAAACCATCATCATCGTATCAGCCGAAAGACGATCAAAGCTGGTCAGACAAAGGCATTCTCCAAGAATCTTCTCAACGACAATATTTGCTGCTTCTTGTCTCCAGCGGATCCAGCAAGCAACCTTTACTAGGTCATCAGTAGGTACATTTAGTGGAAGGTCTGCCAGGACGTCGAGTTAACTCAACTCATAGTCTTTACTCCTGTATTATTTTACTCAAACATTTCACTAATGCGAATTAATAAGCATTAGTTTATGTAAATAGACGCAGACCGTTAACATATTTAACGACTCACAAATATTTTAATGCAATAAAATACAATTAATATTTTAACAAATTAGTGTTTGCGCTATTTATTTGTCACCCATTCCGGCTTTAACTAAATGCGATTTTAGTAAAATTGTACCAATTTATTCAGCAAATCGTATCGGTATTCACATTAAATTAAATTAAGGGTTATTTGGTGTAAAATTAACTGGTTGTACTAAGCTCCGCTTAGGCTGTGGTCATACCTAATAGCACGCTATGTTAAACCACAAAATGTTTAATACTAGTTTACGTTTTAATTTTGATTTAATTTACGAGGATTCATTTCATTCGTTTTTATTTTGTAGGTACGTCATTAACCAGTTGTTTTCGGGGTTGTCAACTACTGTCCGATTGTCTGTCTGTCTGTCAGTGAGATAAATATAGGTACCTACCAACCAGTCTGTTACTGACCCACTGCAGGGTAAAGGACGTACAAGCATTGATTTAATAATTATTTTGTTTTATTTTAATCATACTTGTTATTACATATTATTTGTTTATTTTTTATTTTTATTGTGTTTGAAATCAAATTGTTTTCACTTCACTAATCTAGTTAGTCTCTTAACACGAAACTTTGTACTAATGCGCTGTACATTGTAACACATGCTACCGGCGTTACATGCAAATCCTAATTCAAGCACCAGTGTTTCACAAATTGTATCTTATAACTTTAAGCTACCGCTAAGCAGTATAACATTTTGTGAAGTGAAAAATAAAAACACATTTTATTATTATTGATCACCACTTAAGGCGGATTGGCGATTCTGTACTTATATTACTAAAAACTAAGGTTTCCTCTCAATATATTCCTACATCGCTACAATGATGTCTATAATAAAACCCATATTTGAACTTGCAAACCTCATGCATGAGAGGAAGGCTCTTAACCACCACATAAAAGTTCGTTCTTCAAAACGAATCAGACAGATGTGTTGCTGAGGAGTTTGTTCCGCCACTTCTTCCCAGCAAAAACATTAAGAAGTGGCGAAGAGTGGGGTGTTTTGGGGGACTGTCTTATGTATTTTTTTTTTACGTTCAAATAGTGCTGATTCTCAGCCTAGTTTGGATAAAGACTTTTGTTTTGATTTTGATATCCATGAAGGTTTGAAGGCAGTATTTACGAAAAAACATTTCCCCAATATACAGAAAATAATTTCCTTAAAAATCTGTTGACTTTTCCTTCCGGAGTAAGTTCCGTATTTCGCTGAAACACGACAAACTCCTCGGTAGTAAGTTTCAGCACTGTGACTTGGCCGTAAGCCAAAGTTATGGCGTTCATACATTTTAAATGCGTTTTGATAAGGTCGCGGCTAAGCTTAACTTACGATTTGAGAGGATGTGAGTAGAGAAACTCTGAGCTCGCTTAAGTCACTTACCCACTGCTAACACACAACACAACTCCTGCAGAACTGTTTAATAGTAATGATCAGTGGGCAAAACTGCTCAACAATTAACTGTCAAACAGCTAGTTAGGGTTCCGTAGTCAACTAGGAACCCTTATAGTTTCGCCATGTCTGTCTGTCCGTCCGTCCGTCCATCCTCACTTAATCTCTGTGACCGTTAGCACTAGAAAGCTGAAATTTGGTACCAATATGTGTATTAATCACGCCGACAAAGAAGTAAAATAAAAATTGGAAAAAAATGTTTTATAAGGGTAGCCCCCCTATATGTAAAGTAGGAAGTGATTTTTTTTTTATTTCAACCCTAACGTGTGATATATTGATGGAAAGGTATATAGAAATGAATAGGGGTTTACTTAAATAATTTTTTGAAAATGTCAGTAATTTCGGAAATAATCGCTCCAAAAGTAGAAAACAATGTGTCCCCCCCCCTCTAACTTTTGAACCATAAGCTTAGAAAATATGAAAAAAATCTTGAAAAGTAGAACTGTTTAAGTACTTTTTAGGAAAATTATTTTGACCTTGGATGGAAACAGTTTTTGTACAAAAAGACAAAAACTTGAACAAAATAATTTCTGGACTAAGTTTGTAGTATAATCGTACATGCAAGCATTTTAAACACTTATTGTGACGGACGGGAAACTACGGAACCCTACACTGAACGTGGCCCGACACGATCTTGGCCGGTTTTTTTTGTATTAGCTATCATCAGCAGTCTTTTTTTCTTGATAGCTAATCGACTTATCGATTCTTAGTATATTATAGTGTTTACCTGTTTGCACTGTCTTTTTAATCGACTTTTTGTTTTTTTGTTTACTATAAGTGGAGGCTTGATATTAGCTATTTTTTATAATATTATATTCTTAATACACTGGATTGTTAGTCTGTAAGCCTTCCTAAAAATAAAATAAATAAATCAGTGTGTATCTAGGATGGCGCCATGCACACTCGCAGAGATGTGACGAGGCGCACTGTATTATAGGTACCCTATCTCATAGTCACCGTAACTTGAAGTCCACTTAAAGAGGAATACCATTGTTTTTTAATTCTCTGCAGTTATCAAAGTTCGGTGTGCAACTGGACGCTAGTTAGTGACATTGAAAATAATTATAGCCATTGATATCCCGGCTGGAGTAATACCCTAGTGGTGTGAACGGTAGATTACTTTGAATTCGAACCCAAGGCACGCAAGGCACGCACTTTTGACTTTTCGGATTTATGTGATTGTTGAATAGTTATTAATTTATTTATTTACTAGCTTCTGCCCGCGACTTCGTACGCGGATCCTGTTGCTTATGTCAGCGACAACGGGGTCGTCAAAATCGAAGATCTGAAACGTCTGATGTCGAATTCTAAAAGCCCGGGGACGGGAGAGCAATGGGATGCGCGAGACGATTCAAGAAGTTCCAGATTTTATATTTTTGTTGGTCAACAGGAAATGCCATCAGACTTAACAACTTTTGCTAAGACGCCATTTCTATTATGTATATGTTATATTGTCGCTGGGCTTTGGAGTTCCACTACAGGTGCTCCAGATCTTTAAATTTAGTCTCACAGCAGAAAACACTCTTAACGTGGAATAGTTTTTGCAGTGGCACCATTTTTATGTCTCTTTTACTTTAGGTGTTCCATTTTCCAAAATAAATTATAGCCTATATGTTGCGTTACGTTCACGATCAGCGGTCAGTCGCGCATCTCCTTCCCCCACTTATCTCTAGAGTCGATGCGTATACACGCTGAAAACTCAAGCGTCATGCTTTTTCCGTGAACGTCTCCAACTCGCGAGACAGTGCACGATGTTCACGATCAGCGGTCAGTCGCGCTCATATTCTTCACTGGTGTCTAGAGACCTGGATACCTGGTAGATGCGTAAATACGCTGAGAATGCAGGCGTGCTTCGCGATCCCAAGAAGTTTCCGCGGAGCGAGTTGCAGCCTCATGTTCTCGAACGGCATCAAGTCTCTCCTAACGCTCTTTGGTAGATTGTTGGGATCTTATGATCTTTAATCATGCCTCATGCCATCATGCTATGGTACCATTTTTGTATCTCCTATAGTTTAGCTGGTCTGTTGCGGTTCTGCATAAGGTGTTCCAGTTTCCAAGATAAATTATAGCCTATGTGTTGCCCAGACTTAATATCTATACAAAAACAAAAAAAATCATTCAAATCCGTCCAGTAGTTCCGAAGATTGGCGTGTACAAACAAACAGACAAACAGACATACAGACAAACAGACAGACTTTTTTTTTTGGATTCGTGCTCTATTACTGTTTCTAAACCCCCCTCAATTATTATTTTTAAATATATTCAATGTACAGACACAGTTTTTTTACTGTCTTATTATAAATGTATAGATAAAGGTTTTCACAAACACTTTTACACGTCATTTTTTAACTGGTAGATGAAATCGGAGTTTCACTAACTGACTACGCTGAGAAGAAACACCGAAAGAAACTCAGAGGTCATAGTCTCTTTTAAAGTCCACACATTATCTTGGTCAAATCATGTAAGAACCATGCAGTAGTGTCTGAGATGGTCTTTAGAGGAAAGAACCACACAGATATGAGGGGACTAGATCAGTCAGTGCAAGCATTTGTCAGTAATCGTGAGCTCAACTCGGAACTTGAGGAGCTCCACGTGCTGACGAAAAGTACCAAAGAAAGAACATTTGGGTTGGTCCCATACAGTACTCAAACTGTCAGACAAAAAGTTAGAAAAGGACTTAAAAATTTAGAAACGAGATACAAAATATAAAGATCTACATAGGCCTAACATTCACATACATACATACATAGTATATACAATCCAAATGCAAGCGATGTCAAGAAAAAAAAGATATGTTACTGGAGAAATACTAATCTGCTAACTTAACTTCAAGAGAGAGTTATCACTTCCTTCAATAACGTTTAAGGAAAACATTGTGATACCTGAGGCATTTCTCTTGTCAAGTGATGTGAAGTCAAGTCGGACGCCATAAAACCCCTGACACACGCAAAGCAGAAAAATATGTGTATTTTAGGTATACAGGGTGTCTCATTCAAATCGGTCAGTATGGGAAAGTCTGAAATTATAAGACATACGAAGATCTGTTCTGAGGAACCATGTCATCGATTTTAATAACAAGAAAAACTGCATTCATACATTTAAAAAAAAAATCTGTACTCCGTTCGGGAATCGAACCCGGTTATTTTGAAAAAAAAACCTACACTATGTCTATTTAGATATCGATTGTGTAGGTCTTAAGCAGTAAATGTCCGTAAGAAACATGATTTCTAAAATGAATAAAATGCATTGTTTCCACATACTTTAATTTATTTTAGTAGGTGCTCTGAAGTGACCACGCCTTTTTCAATACCGCCTCTGGACTATTTCTTGTGGGGTTACGTTAAGGATGAAGTGTACAAAACGAGCTATGACACCTTTGTAGACCTAAAAGTAGCCATGGAGAATTTTAACGCAAATTCACCACATGAAGATACAAAATGCAATTGTAAGATCGTTACCTAAACATGTTGAATATTGTATTGAAAAAGGCTGTGGTAACTTCGAGCACCTACTAAAATAAATTAAAGTATGTAGAAACAATGCATTTTCTTCATTTTAGACATCCTGTTTCCTACAGATATTTACTGCTTAAGACCTACACAATCGATATCTAAATATAAATAGAGTAGGTTTTTTTTTTCAAAATAACCGGGTTCGATTCCCGAACGGAGTATAGATGTTTTTTAAAATGTATGAATGTAGTTTTTCTTGTTATTAAAATCGATGACATGGTTCCTCAGAACAGATCTTCGTATGTCTTATAGTTTCAGACTTTCCCATACTGACCGATTTGAATGAGACACCCTGTATATCCTTATTTTATTTACAAAAATAAGAATGCACCCAAATTAAACCTTTTTCAAGCAAGTAAAAAAGTCAAGTTTCCTAAGACAATTATGCGATGTCGCAGCATCGGGCAATGCTATGATTAACGACGGGATGCGATGTCAACAACCCCGGTGAATCATCCAAATATTCATATAATTTTCAGTTGGAGTGTCATTCCCTTAAATTGATGATCTGGCCCGCCTCGTTAAGTTTCCAAAGTGAATTCTTTGGGCTTATGATGTATTGGTTTTCTTAGTTATTTAGGGTTTCACATGTTTTAGGCTCGGGTAGCTATTTTAAGTTGGAAAAAAAGGAAAAGAAGGAAAGGAAAAAAAAATATCGGTAAGTAAACAAAATGGATTTCGTCTCATTTTAAGCAGTGAAATACTACTAATAGGAAAGTCATTGACGCACAAGCGCAGCCATCTTTTATCAACTTCAAAAAAAGGAGCAGGTTCTCAATCCGGTTGTATTTTTTTCTTTATAGGTATTTATTTATTTAATTATTTTATTTTATTGTATCAGGAAAACAAACAGTATTAACAACTATCAAATACAACAAACTATGCAACTATTAACCAATTACATGTTTTCGCATATTATAATTAACTATGATGAGCTTGATAGAGAATAAAATAAAAAAAAGAACGGCAATTGCAATGACAGTATTGCAATTACACAAACAATCGTGTTTATTTTAACATTTGTATTCTGATGCAGACATGTATTTCCTAAGTATATTAATGCATTATGTAAAGCCAATCATTTTAAGCAACTTGTCTAAGAGTTATATTACATGGCAACATTAAAAGTATAGCTAATCCAAAAGCCATGAAGTCAAGCCAGAAAGAAAAAAACCCTAAGTCAATTACTCAACTATCCTTCAATAACTTTTGTGTTGCGATGCGGAAGTGGTTGTTACAAGAGTGCTTTTATTCGATAGATGAGTTCTTTCAAAAGTATCCCTGTATATTTTATACTTTAAAGCACAGACATATTTAATTTCTAAGCTCTATAATTGTTCTTAATAAATGTGTAAAAACTTGTACTATTGCATGCTATATATTCTTGGCCAAATGTGTGTTACTAAATATTATATATAACAACTTCATGTACCTACCATATATGATGCAATAAATGAAATAAATAAAAAAAAAAAATAAGGGACCAATTCGGAAAACTGTAAAAATCTATCATTTTGGTAGAGTAGGTATTAAACTACATACATACATACATACATAAATTCACGCCTTTTTTCCATGGGGGTAGGCAGAAACTACAGAGCGCCATATGCTACGATTCTTACATACTCCTTTTACTTCGTTTACATTCATACATTTTGTCATACACACACGCCGATTGCGAGTACTACGCACCTGACCTTCCGTCCCCTCCCGGCGTTCCCACTTACATCTGCCTTGTGACCTTTCGTTAGTCGCCTTTCATCCATCCGTTCAACGTGACCAAACCATCTAAGCATACTCTTTTCAATTTTTGTTTCTACATTAAACTAGTAGATACTTAGCCAACAGCTAATGTTTTTTTTTCATATTTCCGAGTCGGTCGGCGAGATTTTTTAACAATTACGATAGCCAAACGCCAGTATTGGAGCTAGAAATAAAAACACAGATAGATATCAAATTCCAACCACCATTATTCTCAAATATTCCAACCGACTCATCCTCATAAAATGTGTAGGAGCTCTCACAATTAGCTCACTGCCTAAACAAACCTTCGAGTTAGCAGTTCACAACTTATTTTCATTTGGGAATGTCAATATTTAGGGACAAACAAACTCTCTACTTTATAGTTTATGAATTTGTAAAGCTGGTAACGACTGTTGATTAATTTGTGGACGGTGTTTGCATTGTCAGTGTGCTCATTCAAGAAGTTAAAATAAATAATAATAAATAGTACTAGCTTGTTACTATCTCTCTCCAGGGCCAAGGCCTCTTTTCATACAGAGAAGCATTGCTCACCACGCTTGCTCAAGGCACATAGGCGATTATAGACTTATGCTTCTTCTTCTTATCGTGTGGTTAGTAACTAACCTGGTGTCAGAGTTTTAATGCCGCCCATGGGCCTCTGACTTGGCATCACATGCCGTCGAGAATAGTCTCTCAGGCATGCAGGTTTCCTCACGATGTTTTCCTTCACCGGTTTTGAAGCTAGTGATTATTATACAATCCGCACATGAATCCGAAAAGTTAGAGGTGCGTGCCTTGGGTTTGAACACGAGACCTGTGATTTGGCAATCCGCCGCTCACACCACTAGGCTATCACTGCTGTATGCTTACTAGGAGTTAAAACAATGTTAATGATATCTATAACCTTAGAAAGTACATAATTATTAATATAAATTGAAAAAGTCACATTGGTTTTACTGGAAAACGGTCATTTGAACTACAACTTTGTGCATGAGAGGCAGGCTTCTTTCAGGGTTGTTTTCAGGGTTATAACGACATTCAAGAAGTAAGAAATAAAAATCAAAATGCTTGCTTCTTGTCAGTAATGCTACAGTCGAGCACCTCATGCTCGACTGGGTTGGATTCCTGGGTTAAATTCCCTTGACAGGGAAAATGGTAATGAGTTTTTCCATTTATTTTATTTTATACCGGCTTTACACCGGTTAGTATTTTTTATAAAGTCGGTTGTATTTTTTGTAAACAAGTTTTTTTAAGGATATAATTATTTGAATTATACACACTTTATTTTTGTTTTGTTGTAATCTTTTGGGGCAGCTAAAAAGGACACATTTCGACAATAATGGTGACGTTAAGTTACCATTCCAATAAATAATATAACCCATTACTAAAATAACATTAAATCTACTTGAGTAAGGAAACATCGATTGTACCAGCCATGTTTGTCTGTACCAAACATATCTACCATTTGATATATTGACTCAACTTGATACATTGCGATGCCTATTGTCGACGTTACAGTGTACAAGTAAATACAGGCAAGATGATTTACGGGAAGTAGGAGAAATAATATTGGTTTGGTGGCAAGGCTTTCTTTGATTTAGATTACTAGTCTATAATTACTACCACCATAACCCATCCGTAGATACTATACAGGGTGTAACGGAAAGGGTATATACATACAAACAGGGTGAATAGAGTATTTAATAACGAGTCTTTCCTCAAAATTTCAGCTCTCAACTAATAACTTTGAAACTTCACGATATTATTTAATATCGACAGTTTATTAAATGCAAAATCATAACAAACGTGTCACCGCACTATGAGGGTCATAATCCTGTCCGGCAAGGTTCAAGTATATCTATCTCGGGTTCTGCGCGCCTAGTACAGACCTATCGGGCTCTGCCTAACCGACGAAGGCGCGACGGCGCGGGCGGGCTTAACTTTACAATTTTATTTCGGTGATCTGAAATATAATTTGACCACAAATGAGAGCCCTTCTCGATCGTGTAGGACACCGCGTTTTTAGAGTATATAAAAAAACGTTTTCTCTGTGGGATGGCAACCCTGATTCCCTGTTTTGACACTTCTTTTTCGCGCGTTTAATGGCACCGCACGGGAAAAATGGTTTCGGAAGAAAAGTCTTACAAAGAATAGGCAAATGCAGTTTAAAGTTAGTGTCATCGTAGTGTGCACACAATAGAATCACGCAACTCCAATTGGCGACCCCAAATTCACCGTGACAAACCTATTTGTGCGCCTTGACAGTGGCGAAGAAAAGTTAATTTGGTGTTCACGAAATCAAGAACTAAATCAAGAAATGTTACTGGTTACGATTGTTGAGCATAATATACCGTGGGGGTACGTGATACTTTCAACACGAAGATCAAATTTGTTACGAGATAACATTTTTGATAGTTTAACTAATAATACAGTGTCAACTGTTGTGCTTTGGCTTTGTTACAAACCAGCACGTACGTGTTTATGCATTAAGGTACGAGCTACTGTTTATGCAATAAAATCCACGGAACGATTAAGCTCCTTGAACAAATTTAATAACCTTGAGGGTCTAACACTACCTACGTAATACCGTAGAATACATTCAAAAATGCTCCTGAACGTCTTTTATAAGTGTTAAATCCAGCACGAGATGCTGTAGATATATTAATGTAATCATGGATTCTCCTGAACAACAATATACACTCATGACGGTAAGTCAGTAATGTCATAAATTTGCTGCTGAACAACCTAATGTATTAAGAACAGTTCGAGACACTGTGTCATGCAGCCAAATATTATGTCCCTGAACAAGCATATGTATTTCCATTGTATGCAATACTGTGAAATGCAATATAACATTGAAAACTTTAGTTTAAATGGTATTTTATGTTATCTAAATTGATTCTGAGAAACCTAAAAGGTATTTCTTAATGTTTGAAATGACATCATTGTCTAATCACTTGACTGTTGATTATAATTATCAGCAGGAGACCCAAATGATCAAACCCGCGAGGTAGACATTTGAGATATTTTACTATGATTTCTTTCTGATTTGTATTACAAGCACCGGGCCAAGAGTATGAATATATTAAAAAATATGATGAAAATCTGAATATTCATAAATACATATATTTTCAAAATGCATCACATAGTTGAAAATTAACAACTTCTGAATGCCTAGTTTATTTCATATGGGCAGCGATCTCTGAAGCTGGGGAACTAGAGATGAGTACATTGTCCACCAAAATGTGCACAGTACTATGTATGCAAAGTCATGTCTAGCATGTATAATCAATGAAACAATAGATGTAATGACTATCCTAAATTCACTTAGTGATATTTGTCATGAACAAACCTATTATTTTAAAAGTTTGTGTAGTGAATACAACTAGAAATAAGATTTAAAAATGTGCTAATTCTATTATGGAAACGGCAACAGAAGCAATATTTGCTAAATACATTAATTATGTGTAAATACGAGCGGTCCACTCTGACAAGGGTATCGGAGTAAATCATCTAAGGTGATGACACATTGGTTCATACCATGGACTTGCTACAGTCCACCACCAGGTAACCTTTAATTTTCTGTGTTCCATGAGAACTCCAAGGTCCCTAGGTACATGCTGGGAATAACTACCTGGTTTATGTTGAAAGTTATTGACCCTACTATAATGTAGTTGTCTAATGGAAATATAACATTTGATTCCATTTCTTTGTGAAATTAAGTACCTATGTATAGTTACATTTCAAAGAAAATTGTTAGACACAGATCAGATGTCATATGTTTTGATTTAACAGTGAAGTTTCACTCATGCAAATGAGTATTACTAACATTTTTCAGTTGGTTACTAAAACACCATGCTGTCATTTATAAGGGAAATATAGTTACTTCAAAATAAATGCCTTGTAATGAAACCTAACGGTTAACAAAGATTTATATTAAACTTTAAAAGTTCATAAAATCTAGCAAGTTCAGCAGGATTTTAAAATTTTGTTTGAACTGCAGTCAGTGAAAGTCAAAGATTCATTTGCAGATTAAGAGTAAGATTAGTGTCCATATTCCTTTAGGAATCATATTTACTAGAAGCTTTGACTGTTTGTACCTACTCTAGGTACATATTAATATTGTTGTATGCATTACATGCACCAATATTAAAAAAAAAGTAATTCAGGCTTCCTATCTAATAAAAATATTAATAATATTTTATGTATTGGCCATACATATAACAAGTGTTTACTGATCAAGAAAACAACAATTAGTAGGTATTACCTTGAAACACTTGGCTTCAGCAAAATAGAAACACTATCTAATTTAACATTGCAAACTACTGGGAAAACTATTATGTTTGTTGTTTTATAATTTCTAAAACTAAGTAAACCCATGCTAAATTACGGTGTTTACAAAATCACATACATGTGGCACATGACATTAGTTGCACCATAGCCAACCATACCACCAGTACCGCTACCTACATACAGAAGAAATGGAATGTATGAAGTACCTAGCATAACAAAAATCAAAACTAAATGATGATGCTTCAATGACTTTATACATATATTCACATTCATTTATTTGCATACCATAATGTCAGGTAAAGGCCAGGCTACTTATAGAGTTACAGCAACATTTTATGGTAGCGAGGTAACATAACACAAGGCAGGAAATATTTAAATTAAATAATATAAAATTTGATTTACAGATGCTTCTCTTCTTCAAAGGCAATAGGCTCGCCCCTATTACATGGGACTTAAACACAATGGCAAAATGTGGGTGTACTACAGGTACAACTCTGCCTGACCCCCCGGAAATTACAGGGCGTCATGTTTGCTTGCTTCTCTTCCAGGCTGAATTTGAGAGGTTTGCAGGTCTATGGGTGACCATAGACTATAATCTTGTTCTGATGTAATATCCTAGAAACCATTAAGAACTAATGGAAGTTTTTGCCTTTCTGAATTAGTGAAGTGCCTTGCATAATTGGAAAGTAATTATGAGGTTCTTCGGACAAAACTACTGCCCTAGTATGCACTTGTTACTCAATTGTCACACCTCAATCAGATTAATTGAAGAATATGGGATTGGTATGCAAATACCTTTTAAAGTTGAGGTATGTTGCTTCAATCTATGGATAACTGGGCAGATGAGGATTCGAGAATAATAACATAGCTAGAGTGGGGATTATCTATAGATATATTTAATTAAAGCATGCTGTTGGTTCATTCCCTCCCAGAATCAACACAAACTCCAGGTTATATGTGGCTGGAAATAAAGGCCGTTATCATATATTTAGTACACTCATTATACTGTATCTTGTCAGTCATTGCTATTGACAAAAAGTTGATAGTAACCAACAATTTTTTACTCTAATAGTGAATTATTATCCTTTCAGTTCAGACTACTTACTGAGAAATTTTACCCTGGCAGCAATCATCTTCTGTAAGAAACATTCATATGCAGAGGTTTGCCAGAAAGCTCACTAAATGTTATTTTATCATCCACGAGGTATTGTGAAATAATTTAATATTATTTACAAAAAACTGATGGTCATTCTGCCTAAACTCAGATAGACATCTACCCTCATTACTAGATGTAATGCTGTAGGTACTTCACTGAAACACTTAGAAGAAATGAAGGCTACAGCTTACTGAACACTGCTTCACTTTACCTTCTGTTGGAGAGAAGAAGTAGCAGTGACAATCACAGATCAGGATAAACCTTTAACGAAACGCTCAACGGAATATAATCGTTCTGCGCAAGTATCTTAATACTTGGGTTCTCCTTCGTTATTTCTTATTGTTATAGTGCAAGAGTACTGAATAATTAGGTGACAATTTAAATTTTGAACAAATAACTAGAACAAATTGGCTTATTATTAGTTCTTGCTATTATGCAGAAGTTTCCTTACTTAACCGTGAAATATTTATACATGTCTTTGTGGCAGAACATTATGTACAGTAATTAATATTGTTCAAAATACAAATACATAAATTTCATCTAAAATTGTAAATGACATCAGTTAAATCACCATCCTAGGACTATAATGCTGTGGTTGTTCTAACTAGAGATTTACGAACATATTATATCAATCGAAGTCGGCTATCGGGACTATAGCAAAAAATTTTTGCTAGTTACTATTAGACAACAAATATTTGCTAGTTACTAATATTATACGAGAACATACAGACAAGCAATTAGAAGATGGATTATGATGGTTAGTCATGAAGGAAAGTGGTAATAATACTAAAATATTGACACCCAGTAGCAGACGTCACGCAGGTACGGCTTCTGTTAGACAAGCAAAAATATCATGATGCAATTAGCTAAGACAAGTCTCTTAAATGATTGCTAGGTTTTATGATGCATCAGCGAATGCTAATGTGCCGCAGGACAGATTTATTTATTTAATGTCTTTGCTTCCAATTTGAGAACGTAGTAAAGGGATTTTGATATATTATAAATATATTTATATAGGTACATTTAGTATTATAATGTGACTAAAAATCTAATCGGTTTAGTTAATGTGACTAAAGAACATTTATTGGGTAATTATTGTATAGGTTAATACCTGAGCAATGTTCTCACTAAGTTTAAATACTAATACTACTAATAAGTGGTTAAAACACTTTGAGCAAGTTGATTTCATGTAAAAGTTGATTCTAAATGTCTGTTAAATCCTCTTTTATCTCAAGTGGCTTGCCCATAGCAAGCATGTGGCAATGGCCCATGTCGACTTGATACTCTAAACATCTCATTTGTGGTCAAATTATATTTCAGTTCACCGAAATAAAATTGAATAATCAGACGAACTTACCTTAAGTGAAGTCCGATTATAATTTTATGAAGGGTGAACTGAAATATAATTACCCGCCCAGCCCATTCTGTTTTTTGATAAAAAACAGTCCCTGGTCGAATGGGCCAACAATAAAATAATCTCTAAAAAAGTGTCAAATCAGGGTATCAGGGTTGCCATCCCACAGAGAAAACGTTTTTTTATATACTCTAAAAACGCGGTGTCCTACACGATCGAGAAGGGCTCTCATTTGTGGTCAAATTATATTTCAGTTCACCCTTCATAAAATTATAATCGGACTTCACTTAAGGTAAGTTCGTCTGATTATTCAATTATGTATGTATATGTATAAAAACGTTGCCATGTCGTTTCTTATCACCAAGAGAATCCGTGCCCTTCGGATGTATATACCCTTTCCGTTACACCCTGTATATCCTACTAATATTATAAATTCGAAAGTTTGTATGGATGTTTGTTACTCTTTCACGGTAGAACACAGTTTGCCGGGCAAGCTAGTTTACTATAATAATTATTTATAGTTAGGTCTTTACCAATGTAATTGCCGACATTTGGTACAGGCTATTGAAAACCTTACATTCTACATTCGTTCACTTGTTTTCCCACCGTTCCATTTTTCTTCAACGTTGCTATTTCTATTAAGAAACTACCTAGCTAACTAGAAAGTAACAAAAATAAATACTTCGTCTTATTATCAGACCTACTCAACTTACACACAAACGTAAGAATCAGTCAAGCTATTTCGGAGGTCTTTGGTAACAAGCACACACTATGACACGAGAACTTTATGCATTTGAATATGGTTCTATTTTCAAAAACGAGTACGCTAGCGGTCTAAAAAACCATAGATAAAAAATAAGAAAGAAATCGTTGACAAAAAAGGATTTTTCGTTGCGTCTATGTTAGACTTATAGTTTGATGCGGTAACTGTTTTTTATTAAGATAAGAGCTGGTATAAAAGACGTGTTACTTGTGTAGACTACTTCAGTAGTTCACATCATACAACCTAGAAAATCTAAACTCGTATCCGCGTCTGTTTATTGCCTGTTTTTGGTTGAATTAATGCCAGCTATTTCCAATACCAAACAAGATACACACAAGCCATAAACACACAACACACTGCAACAACAGAACGCAATATTTAACGCATTCTGCACCCACCAAATAAGCAAACATTGTATACTATATACGCGTACATAGCTCTAGTAAATGTTTGAGAAGATTTCAATTTGCCTGTCAAGCGCTTCTGTCGCCACAACGCGGTGGCACGCGTTGTTGTAGCATTATTACTGGGAGGAATACAGATTTCACTAAGGGATTAAGCCGCTTCGCCTAGCTTGAAAGACGCAGCGCTGCAGCGCCGCAGTGGCGTCCTTGTCTCGCCAAATGTGTCGGCAACTCAGCACTCCAAGCTAATGCTTGGAATTTCTCAAAATTAGTTGCACAATTCTTGATAGTAATTAACATAACATAACATTACGCCGGTAACCCCTGAAGGGTAAGGCGGTGTACATTTAGTACACTCATATTTCGCCAACTTGACAGCCTAAAATCAAAAGTCATTTTTTCAAATTAGGCTGAGGATCAGCACTTTTTGAACGTCAAAAATTACATAAGACAGTCCCCCAAAACGCCCGCCCTTCGCCACTTCCTAGTGTTTTGCTGGGAAGAAGAAGTGGCGGAACAAACTCCTCAGCAACACGTCTGTCTGACAGTATTGGTAATGAATAAACATAATCATTTAAAATAAATAATTTGCTACATGATAGCTAGCACACACCAATATACAAGACAGTAGTAGTAGTGTTAGTACTATTATACTAACGAGGCTGTCAAGTTCTTGTAATCATTCATGGAAAAATACTCTGAATAGAAAAGCTGTTTTTACATACATAATTTCACGCCCTTTCTCCAATGAGGACAAACAAAAACTTAAGCACATACATACCTACTTACGCCCTTTGCTTCATTTATGTTCATCCTTCTGGAAGTCAAGTTCAAGTTTTTGTAATTACGCGATAGCGTTCAGTTGTGGTTTGCTCTGAGCAATATGACTGGTGCGGTGGACTCCCATAAGTCGAGTTCGAACCCAGAGCACGCACCACCGTCTTTTTGGATTTACCTATGTGCGAATCGATAAAGAAACATCTTCAGCCAAGGGGCATGCCTGAGAGATATCTCTCAACGGCATGAGAACCCAAGTCAGAGAAGCCTAGATGGCATACAACTCTGACACCAGGTTAATTACCAAATACACGAACAAGAAAGAAGAACGTCACGTGGTTTCCTGTGGACTTCCCATTCCCGTGGGAATACAGGGATAATATATTTTTTTTAATATTATAAACCAGTGCTTGACTGCAATTTCACCTGATGGTAAGCAGTGATGCAATCAGTGATGTTAAGAGCCTATTCACTCTAGCCTTGAAGACACCTAAATTATAATCGGATGGGAAGACCGCAACAGGCAAGTTGTTCCAGTCCTTCGATGTGCGCTTCGATGTATGTAATATAGTAAATATATGTCGTCTAGGAGTAGTGTAGCTTTCCAACGAATAAAGAAGTGTTCAAATCGGTCCAGCATTTTTTAATTTATTCGTTCCTCAACAAATCATTCCTCTTTACAATATAAATTTGACTGCCTTGTTGGTCTAGTAGTTAGCTACTCTGACTACTATGCCGGAGGTCGTGGGTTCGATTCTCAGGACAAATGTTTGTGTGATGAATTTTATTAATAAGCTGTTTAGTACCCATTACACAAGCTCTTAGCTAAGCTTGGGACTAGATGGCGTCACAAAGTTGTGGCTTTTTTTTAATTTGTTATTAGTCGAAATCTATGTCAGTATTCAAATTGATTGAAACTATAGTTCAGGTTAAATCGATCGAAAAGCTTTAAGAACAAGCACTATAGTCACTAGACGTACACGCACTGGTTGCCAGTACTGTGGTCCGGAATTTTCTAAAGAACATCACCATTAATCACCAATACGACAATTCTCTAAGTAAGTCTAAATTTGTGCAACAAATTACACACAATATATTCAGTTCCAGTTCATACTATTCTCTTAAATAAATCTGTCCTGAAGCCCGTCCGATTTAAAGGTGCATGACCAGCTTAATACATAGACTGAAAATCGTAAATAACATACAAAACTCTAATACATCATATAAGAATATACCGCTGATGTTCTACGGACGAAAACAATTTCAATGGTTGAGACCAATTCTGCTGTCGAAAAGAAATACCACAGAATAAAAATATTACAGAAGTACGACAACATACAACAAGCGGAAACTGGTACTCGCACACATAGACGCGTACTACGTACCTACGTTGATAGTATTATTTTGATCTGTATTTATATTTTATATTTATTAATGAATAATGCTTTATGATAATCAAGTTTAAGTATTACATACATAAATACATGAATTCAGGCCTTTTTCCCAAGGGCGTAGGCAGATACTACAGAGCGCCATATGCTAAGATTACATTACATACTTCTTTTGCTTCGTTTACATTCATAGGTACATATTGTCATACACACACGCCCCCCGGTTTAAGTATTAAATTCATTCATTTAGCACACACATACTTAAAACAGAAAAAAATAAACAGTCAGTTTATTTTTAAATGATTATTTGTGTAGAGCATTTATTATTATTATTACTAGCCTTTATTTTCCTACTGCAGAGCAAAACCCTTCCAACTAGAGCATAAAATACTCGATAGGTAATTAGAATGTAGTAACGTTGAAGGTAATTTTAGTGTATTTTTCGTTAGAAAACCTTGAAGTAAATTCAGTCGAAAGGCAGCCTGAAGGCACTCATTGTACGTGAAGCATGTTTATGTGTCTATTGTGTGCCTGAGGTCTTGCTCACAATGAGCAAAACCTCAGGCATATTAATAGAATTAAGTTGACATTCTGTAGATATAACTACTCCGTGGTACACTTGCACATGTTACAATTAATCATAACAATAAAACATGTGATGTATTAATCTCAGTATTTTAAGTTGAAGTGAGTTATGTTCTTTGCAATTTATCAAACTTTCAAGATTTTAGTTCGCTTTCGAGATTTGTTAAGCTTCATATAAAAAAGGTTTTGTTCTAAACAAAGATGCGGTTCGGTCATTAATTAATGTTCAGTTAGAAAATGATTTTAAATGGATGCTATTATTTAGGAATATCAAGAAAATGTTTTTAGAAACTGTAGAAAGTCACCCTGAGAGATTGAAACAAAGACAAAAAAAAACGGAACGGACGGGATAAAGCAGAAGAGTTTGTTTGTTTGGTTGAACGCGCTAATCTCAGAAACTACCGGCTCGAATTCTTTTTGCGTTGGATAGTCCATTTATCGAGGAAGTCTATAGGTTATATAACATAACGCTACGACCAATAGGAGCAGAGCAGCAGTAAAAAATGTTGCAAGCGGGAACAAAGGTATCGTTGCGTGACGGTTTAAATTACGCAAAAATCAAGTATTACAAAATTATTCCTCTTTATACGCGAACGAAGTCGCGGGCAGAAGCTAGTCACGAATAAAATGTTCATCCCATTCTTGTGTCACAGTGGACACAAGTCTATAAGTTTCATTTAGTACGCTCCGCTGCCGCTTCAATATTGATTTATTAAGATGGTGTTACCACAGTATAATTATTAATACAGTAGGACGACGCCTTTGATCTCTGGAAAAATGCCGACAACTTCTACACATATACCTTATTGGTGAGGTTCTTTAGAAAGGTCAGGTGCGTAGTACTCGCAACCGGCGTGTGTGTATGACAACATGTATGAATGTAAACGAAGCAAAAGAAGTATGTTAGAATCGTAGCATATGGCGCTCTGTAGTTTCTGCCTACCGCCATGGGAAAAAGGCGTATGTATGTATCTACATACATACATACAGACATCAACTGTCATCCTACGATGACAGTTCTTCGATGGCATAATTATCTCTGCATGTCTTCTCTACAGTATCTTAAATCTCTTTGGATTGAAGCAAGCAATCTTAACATACAAAATAAAAATTGCTTCTAATATCTTTTAATACGAGATACCTGCAGTACTGTTTTGTAAAACAACTTTTTACACATCGCCATTTAGTCCCAAGTTAAGCTAAGAGCTTGTATTATGGGTACTAAACCGCTGATAGACTATATTCCTAAATACATACATATTACATATAAATTACACCCAGACACAGAACAAATGATCGTGCTCATCACACAAACATTTGTCCTGAGTGGGAATCGAACCCACGACCTCCGGCATAGCAGTCAGGGTCACTAACTACTAGACCAACACTCTAATTTATGGCAATAGGATCGCCTCCTATTACTCGTACATGGGAAATCCTTAAACATAACTGGCGAAATGTCGGTGTTTTTACCAGGTACACCTCTACCTAGCCCTTCGGGGATTACAGGTGATGTTATGTTATGTTTTTTTCTCTACAGTTTTTACGGGGTGATTTGACCGCATCGACCGGCTGACGTTCAAACGCCAGCACTGTATGCCAACCATCAATGTGTCAATTTTCTTTGAAAGGTTTTCAACTTTAATACACACGTTCACTTTCATGTTTTATTGGGAAAATTTGACAGTTTGGGGTAGGTGGGTGGGGTAGGTAGGTGCTTGGCGTCTGTACATAAAGTCCACTCAATCGCTTTTGTGTCCCTAAGTTTTGTTTGGATAGTTAACTTGTCTAAACTTGTGTGAGTTCAAAAGAGCAGAGTAAGCAGATGGCACTTCGTTGATAAAATATCAATTAATTTTGATACAGTGTTTATTGAAGCAAATTTAAATATTTGAAACAATAATTGTTTTTGAAAACTAGTGATGTAGTGAAACAAATATTTTCTCTAAATTTTGTGATCTTCTTTTAGTGTGGTAAGCGTACTTATAAAGTCACGGTGCAAGTAGCTTGCGAACATGAGGCATTTACGCAGGTTGTATGCATCGTAAACTTTACCGTTTAAAAACATGTGCGACTCGAGCATGTACCAAAGCGAGCCACCCGCGCAACTAACCCGCGTACTCTGTGGCGCGCGTGAGGGTTACTTGCGCATGTACCTCTTGACCACGAGCAAATAACATGTGCGTACTGCTTGCGCAAGTAGCTCAGGTCTTTATTTGTTACATTATGTACAAGTACAAGCAAGTAACTCGAACAAGTAGCTTGCGCATATTACTCACGCGTGTAACCCACATCTTTACTTGCTCAAGCTATAATATATGCACCGTGTAGAAGCTCCCTTAGTGACTTGCCTTGTGTCAGAGTTTTTATACCGCTCATGGGCTGTTGGCATCGCACTACATGTCATCGAGAAATATCTCTTATACTCCATCCGAGTAGGAAGTTAACCAAAGGTCTAATCTTGACAAGTCTTTTTCATAAACGCTTATTAATTAAATACAACTACTGTTTAAACAATTTTTTTATTTAATCATGTAATTGTTTTTGTTGTATCTAAATTTGTTTCAGCTGCATTTTATTTTTAAACTATGTCATTAACTAAAAATACATGTCTAAATTGTTTACCTTTTGTTAACTACCTAATCGGATGGAGTATAGATATGTCGGTTTTCTCACGATCGATGTTTAACTTAATCTTTCTTCAAATAAGTGATAGTTTTCTTGACGTTTATGAAGGAAGACAATCTTTGCTTAAAAAACTGAATATATTACTAGCCAATCTTGGCTTAAAAACCGAACATATTTTTGTTTCCCTGTGAGAGGAAATGTTCATGTAAAGCAAACAAGTGGCTCAATTAATTTGCTCCTAAGTCTACCTAAAACTAAAAATTACAAGCCATCAAAGTGACTTACTAATAATGCACAACAAGCCACGACAGTTGTATGATAAAATTTACCATATTTACGCCCTATAGGACCCCTTTAATTAAGGCACCCCTAACACGGACATATGGGAGCGTTATAATGTAACACGCGTCGTGACTTGTAATTCTACGGTAGTATGGCGGAGTTCTGGCCAATTACTGGCAATTTCTATGGGGAGACGCTTATAACGATATACCATTTACTGTCGGTATACAGGGTGTAACGGAAAGGGTATATACATACAAACAGGGCGAATAGAGTATTTAATAACGAGTCTTTCCTCAAAATTTCAGCGCCCAACTAATAACTTTGAAACTTCACGATATTTTTTAATATTGACAGTTTATTAAATGCAAAATCATAACAAACGTGTCACCGCACTATGGGGGTCATAATCCTGTCCGGCAAGGTTCAAGTATATCTATCTCGGGTTCTGCGCGCCTAGTACAGACCTATCGGGCTCTGCCTAACCGACGAAGGCGCGACGGCGCGGGCGGGCTCGACTTTACAATTATGTATGTATAATTATGTATAAAAACGTTGCCATGTCGTTTCTTATCACCAAGAAAATCTGTATATGTTATACAACCTGTTTTTTTATAGGTATCCCACAACTCGAGGTTCTTAGTCAATTAGTAAAAATAATACAAAAAGTCCTCTAATAATATGTGGTTCAATTATGTATGTATTCAAAAAAAATATATATTTATCAGTTGTTTAGCACAAGCTCTGCTTACTTTGGATCTAGATGGCGGCGTGAGAATAGTGTTTTTTTTTTATAGTTAACTAAATTTCATTGATAAATACCTACAAGTAATTTGAACTTTTACACTAACCAATCATTCATATTTTAAGTTAAGAAAATGTGACGTTGACATATTTTACTTAAGGGTGTTTTGTATGAAAAATGAAAACAAAAATAATAAATTATTACAGTAGAAAAATAATTCATATGCCAGTTGATTATTTGATATGTGTATGGTCCCATTCATACTCTAGTTATAGGATGTAAAAAAACAGCCTCTGTTCAGAAGCCCATCAAGCTACCCCAATGTGTCAAATTTACGTCCGTTACTCCACGTCTTTACACGTATTTTGTGTAAAGGTGGGATTGTACCTTATTTGATCCATTCTTAACTTAAGGCCAGCAGCTTTTCAATGATATTGGTGATATCTCGGAGAGTTCTACCTACCTGGGTTACCGAAGTACAGACGCCAGTTGATTATTTGATATGTGTATGGTCCCATTCATACTCTAGTTATAGGATGTAAAAAAACAGCCTCTGTTCAAAAGCACATCAAGTTACCCCAATGTGTCAAATTTTCCCAATTGAATATGAACCTTATTCTGTTTGACATAAAGTTGAAAAACGATCAAAGAAATTTGATGCATTGGGGTAACTTGAAGTGCTGGCGTCTGTACAAGATGAGAACGAGTTGATTCAATTTAAATGCATTAATTACATGTTACTATACGCTTTTCATTGTATTGAAAAGTGGAAATGGATTTTTTAATTAATTTAGTGTTTACATAATTAGTTGTTACAGTCGCAAATAACTATTTTAATAATAAACAACCTTATACTAGTACGAAGGTGCAATTTACAAAATATAAATAAATATAATAAATAAATAAATATTCCACCACTTTTTCACACTAAGCTTGAAAGCTTGTGTTATGGGTACTAAATAGCTGGTAAACATACTTAAATATGTCTAAATATAGACATATTAAAGATAAATTCTGTGGCGCTAGTGAAAAGGGGTATAAGTCCAATTTTGTTGAAAATGAGTTAAGTGTACCAAAGTGATCAGAAAACCGACTTTTACAGTTTTTTTTGGTGTCAGTTGGACCCTTTTACACAAAGTAACTTTCTTATTTTTAGAGATAGCTTAGATCTGTCTTCACCAAACGATAGAGCATTTTTTTCTGATCACTTTGATACACTTAACTCATTTTCGACAAAATTGGACTTATACCCCTTTTCACTGGGGCCACAGAATTACACCCAGAAACAGAATTAATGATCGCGCTCATCACACAAACATTTGTCCGGCATTGCAGTCAGGATCACTAACTACTAGACCAACAGGCCAGTTGATATGTTAATAAAAATAATCTCCCAAGCTAGCTTATGCACTCCCCTTAAATGATAGCATTAGCGCTTATGTAGCGTCAAAACAACATTTTCCTAGGGTTCGTTTTATTAATAAACGGTGTATCTGTAATGATGTGTAATGACTTGTAGTCCGTTATTACCGGCATAATACATACAGCTGCGATAATTATTGACATGAAATTACCGATAATTGCTTCATTATAACAGGGTGAGGTGGAAACGTGGGTAATGTTACTGTCTAGTGCAGGTAGTGGTGGTCCGAAAGGGAGAGATGAAGAGAGAGGGGAAGGGAGGGGATGGGAGGGGGTATTCATTTCGTACCGAGATTCTAACCGTGCCTCAGAAAGCACGTTAAGGTTTTGGTCCCAGTTATTTGTATGGTCTTTGCCAGTCGTTACGTTAAGTTAGAATGAGGTAAAATCAAAATCAAAAGTCAATTATTCAAATAAGTCTAAGGATCAGCACTTTTTGAACGTTAAATTTTACATAAAACAATCCCCCAAAGTGTCCGTCATTCACCACTTCTGAGTGATTTTGCTGGGAATTTAATGTTGCGGAACTAAGTTCCCTGCCAAAAAGAAGGCATTGTATAGTTACTGAGACACTAGGTTGTGGAGACCAGATAGGCAGTCCCACAATCCAAGTTCCGTGATCCCCAGTTGAAGTGTAGGATGGGAACACCGGAGTGATTTTAGCTCGCCTTGCTAGTCAGACAGATTCCCGTCAACTTACACAGGGGGGCTGCGGAACAAACAAAAATAAAACATACTTAAGTTTCTTATTTATACATCTATTGAGATAGTCATGTATGTTATGTAAATAGTACACCACAAACTGCCTACTCATCAATTTTCCTCCACTATCAAGTCCATCCAAAGGTTGTCTGTAAGAGATCGCTTTTAGCGATAAGGCCGCCCATTGTAACATCCTATGTAGCCCTTAAAGTTATAATTTGTAAGTTTTTATGGTGTACAATAAAGAGTATTTTATTCTATTCTGTAAAACAGTCACAACGTGGAAAATAATTATGTAAACAGGAAGAGTTAAGAAAAAAAAGGCTGTTCAGATTATGGTTACATGTCGAGGACGTTCGCATCCGTCCACTAAATAATATTGAAGAAAATCTTATCGAATGTTACCAGTGGTGTCATTACCCAGTTACTGTTATGTGGAGGTCAGATCGGCAATCACTCGATGTAAAATATTGGTAGGTATCTTGTATTGCAATGTTTACTTGCCTGTTTTGCATATACCCTACGTATATTTTGGGAACACATTCATTGAGCATACAGCTAAGGAGTGGAATTTCCTGCCGGAGTCGGAGTGTTTTCTGATAGCATAAAACCCCTTGGGTCTTCAAGAGTGAATAGGTTACTTCTAGGCAAGCGTGTTAAAACGTCGACCACATCATCGCTTACCATCAGGTGACATAGTGACAAACGCGCGCTTATCTATATAAAAAAAAAAGTTATTGTAATCTATTATAATTACATACTTGTACGTCGATCAGCTTTTGTTCCTATATTATAATAACTAGCTTTTGCCCGCGGCTTCGCCCGCGTGGATGTCGAACTTCCGTCCCCTATGTTTTCCCTATAAGGGTTGAATTTACAAAAATCGTTTTTTATGGAAGACTTACTCTTCAGTAAGAACACCCCTTCAAGTTTCATGTCTCTAATACCAGCGGTTGGGGCTGTGCGTTGATATATAAACGTAATAATTTTAGCATAATACTTCCGGATAGACTACTTTCAAAGTTGATCCTTCCGATATGTATGCATAAAGATTTCTGGAACTACTGACCCGGGAAAGAGCGTCGTACAACTGACCATGTGTAAAACAACTGATACTAAGATCAACCTGCCCAGGCGTATTGATTACCTACAACCGTACCAAGTTTGGTTAAAATCCCTATAATAGTTTTTGAACTATGCGTGCACATATAGACAGAAAGACAAAATATTCACTAATTGCATTTTTGGCATCAGTATCGATCACCAATCATCCTCCTATATTAATTTTGAATAGATTTTCAATGTGCATAATTATCTTCGTACTTAGTGTGTGATAGTCCATTGAATTGTATGGCGAGCGATATTGTATCTTAAGATTAAATATTATAATATCTTAGCCGTGTGCAGCGCCCCTTGGTGAACTCCACTGCGGTTGACGTATCCTACGACAAACTTATTATTTGCGGTTGGTACAGTAGTCGGGTCTAGGGATCGAACCGCAAAATTAAGTTTGTTTTTTATTGTATATACTTTTCCGGGATAAAAAGTACCCAGTGTGGTGCCCAGGATATCAAAGAATAAGTATACCAAGTTTCATCGTAATCGAACCGGTAGTTTTTGCGTGATACCTGAACATACAGACAGACAGACAGACAGACAGACAGACAGACAAAAATTTTTTTAATCATATTTTTGGGTTCGGTGTCGGTCTAGTAACACCCCCTGCTATTTATTTTTTTTGATATTTTCAATGTACAGAAATTTTACTTCTACAGATTTATTATAAGTATAGATAATGTACTCATTTAAGTAAATAATTGTAATTCTTATGAGAAATAGGGTATCTTGAACCTCGAAATACTGGTTTTCAACAATATAGTAAAGAAAAGGCTAGATGAAGATAGTGATTATGTACACGTCTGACATACTCTGCAAGGTTAACAAGCACGAAGATTCTGATATAATTTATGATGATTTCTTAATGTTTTGGTAAAAAATAAGTTGAAAACACATTTTTTTTACCAAAAACATCCAGTGTTACTTAATTAAGCCCTTTTAAAACACGAATATTTTTGATAAGCCATGATTAATTACTGCTTTCCGTCGGCTATGGTGAAAAATATTCCTTTCAATTTAGATTATTACCTTTTTGATGTTAGTTTTGGCTTTCTTGTAAATTATGGTATCTATTTTTTGTTTTAGTATACTTACTATTATACGCGCATATTGGACTAGTTACTTTAAGTACAATAAACTGCTGAGTATATTTATGGAGAGTTGGATTCCCATTCCATACAAAATGTAATTGTATTTTTTTCAGCCACAGAACGGTGTCTGTCTGTCGTCCCTTTTGGGGAATTTCAATGATGATGATATATCATCATTCCTTTTCTTGGCCCATGTTATTTGGGTTCGGTGCCACAAGTTTTTTCTTAAGTACATGCTTTGCAGTCATTAACCCCTTTCCCCCTTATTATCATTTTTCACATAATTTATCCATCTTTAGTAAGTTACCTCTCTCATTCCATCATCAACAATCAAAGTTATCACTTTAATAGACCCGTGTTTTCATGTAATAAAACCAAATTCAATATTTTACAATCAGAATTATTTATTTAAGTTAGTAATTATTTCGTTACAAAAAATATCATGAGATGACAATCTATTCCTATCTATATAATTAAAAAAAACAATTGGCGCGTTAGAGAGATCATCAGTCGAACGACTAGCTCGTCAAATTTAGCGTTTAATAAAATTTACATCTTTTCTCTGGGGGAAAATTTCTAAAATATCCATCGGAAGAGTTGGAATTTGAAATCGTATTTAATGTTTAATCAAGCTAAATTTTAGGTGCATGCACATCCTCAAACACATAAGTCTCTACCTCTTCTTTTATACCCACTCCTACTGGACCTATGTTACCTACTTCCATTACCACTTCTAATAGCTTAGATCTAAATGTCAGTTTCTGATGACTATCAAAATTATTAATCAAAGGAGCTAAAGAATTGAAAAAGAATTGATCATCGGCGTGAAGGGCGGAAGAGTTCGCACACGCACTATTTTTTAAACGCAAAATTTTTAAAAGTCTTGTCTCGAACTCTGTCATTTTACTTTTAATTTTTCTTGGACGAGCACTATGAGGTCTCTTTCTTGACTGTTGAATCAGATCTGCCGTACACAATGGATCCTTTTCTTCATTATTCTGTGATGACGTTTCAGCTGTAATAATGTTGTCCTGGCTGTCATCATTGATAACTTTGTCACTGACGTCGTCGGCAGCTGCGGCTACGTTTTCAATTTTCTCTTTGAAATCGTCGTGAACATCAATGTCGAAATCCATAACTTCATCGCTACCATCGTCCCCATCATCGTCAATAGTGACAGTCGATTGTCTTGCAGAAGTGTCACCCGTTAAGCTGTTAGAGGTTTCGTCTTCATCTCTGACTTTGCTTTCGTCCATATCTTTAACTTGTTCTAAGAATTTTAGATTTTCCTGGTAGATGTATCTATGTTGCCTTGATCTGTATGTCGGTTTTTTCACTTCTGTTAGTCTGCACTTCATATAGGCGTCGCGGGCTGTCTTCCATCTTGATTGCACGGCTCTCACTGTAATAGAATAAAAAGTGAGGATAATATAAATGTATGAGGAAACAAATATGTTTTGGTGTACACGCGATAGGACTAACACATATTTGAAACTTATATAGTAACTAGCAGACGTCCCGCGGTTTCACCCGCGTTGTTCCCGTTTCTGTGGGAATACAGGGATAAAAGTAGCCTATGTCACCCAGCGATAGTGTAGCTTCCCAACAGTGAAAGCATTTTCCAAATCGGTCCAGTAGTTTCGGAGCCTATTCAATGCAAACAAACAATCAAACATTTCCTCTTGAAAATTAGTATAGACAAACAATTATATTATAAGGAAAAAGTTGTAGATAGGTTATTAGCGCTCTGCAACGACACGTTAAAATGTGGCTAACTAGTCACACTTGATCTGTGTCGCGTCGCGCCTTTAAATGACGCGTGCGTGCGTTAGCGTGCCGTTTTTAACATAAATAATAATTAAATTATCCCGTACGTAAAATACGCGCATGGTCGTGGAGTTGCGGACACCTGCCCGTTAAACCTTTTTTTTTTTTTGAGGGGTGGAAAATCCTCATGGATGTCCCCCGCCCGGGGAGGCGGAGGGGTCTGTCATACTCTTACTGGCTAAAAACCACCCTGTGTTCCTTTTCACACCTGCGCCGGGGGTCACGGGAACAGAAGATACTTCCGCGACCCCCGACTGGTCCGCGGGTGGTCCGGCCCCGCGGGCCTCGCCAAGTCAGCGAGGGGAGTGAGGTGTTGGACTCCCCTCGCGACGTCCAAGAGGGTCGCGCGTGAACACGACGCGCCGCCACCTCGGGTCCATGTACGTGGGGGCGGCGGACATCCCCGCGTCCGTCGCCCTGGACCCATTCAGGGGGGCTGGAAGAAGGCGTTGTCCACCCTCCGCCTGCGCCCGGTGCGTCTGCTGCGGGCCGGGTGAGTGGAAGTAATCTCCCTCTCCCTTTCCGCAGCCTCCTTCTGCGAGATGACCGTTTCGCAGAAGGACACCACCGCGTCCCAGGACTCGACGCTGCCGACCATCCTCTCGACTACGGCCGGCAGCGACAAGTCACTGCCTATTCCAGAGACGAGGGCACGGCGCGGCTCCTCCCAAGCGGCACACTCTGCCAGCGTATGCCGCGCCGTGTCCTCTCTGCCCGTTAAACCTAACCTAACCTAATACAATTATGTATTTATTATAAAAGAAATCAAAACAGGTTTACACAATTTGCTTACAAGATAAATCAGTTTTGAAGATCGAATGTTGTTTAGGTTACCTATCTACCTACACCGTTTTACTTATTACCTATATCATTGGTAACAAATATGTAGTACAGTATGCGGCATAATATGTAGTAGGTACAGTAGCTGATATGTAGCACATCAGCGATATAAAAAACCAATATTATCGCAGTGCATGTTTTTTATCTGTACTTACAAAACACTCTTAAGGTATACCGCGCAAATCTCGAGCGCAATTTGTCAAAAAAAAAAATCTAAATCTAAATTAATTTATTCAAATTAGGCTGAGGATCAGCACTTTTTGAACGTCAAAAATTACGTAAGACAGTCTCCCAAAACGCCCGCCCATCGCCACTTCCTAGTGTTTTTGCTGGGAAGAAGAAGTGGCGGAACAAACTCCCCAGCAACACGTCTGTCTGATAGTTAGAAGAACAGTTTAAACAGCATTGGTAATTAATAAAATTAATCATTTAAATTAAATAATCTGCTACATGCTAGCTAGCACACACCAATATAGGTACAAGACAGTAGTAATAAGAATAGTAAGTACCGACGTTGACAACTAAACTCATGCAAAAAATAAAATATAACTAACTGAATAAATATAAGCTTTCAAGTAAAAAGGGCGTGCCCCCTTACATGTACAAAACTGGAATACATGACCAGGTCTACGACATTACATACAAAATAAATAAAAAAAATGATACACTAGGACCATAGAAGCTAAATAAAAAAAAACAGTTACTAATTAAACAGTCAGTACTAATCAAACTTTGATAACTTTATTTAGCTTTTTAACTTTATTTCAAAAGGTAGGTAATACCTACTTAAGTGGGTATATTACATGGGACAAACCAACTACTAAAAAAATAACAACACGCGTATTCCAAAAGCGATAATTATGACAAAAAAACAAACAAAATTAGTCTTGTACGAGGCCACAAAGGATGTAACAAGCACAAAAAACTAGCAAACTATATTTTAACAACGAGCATCTGATAATATTTAGTGCAATGTGGTTATTTTGCCAATGTGAAATCAACATTACACGTGTTAAAATAGAGTCTAAAAAAAGACAAATAAATCGAATGTGCTTCTGGCGCCCCTAGGTCAAGACTCACAAAAGCTGTTTGTATATATACAAACAGCTTTTGTGCGTCGTGGGTGCGTTTACACAGATATATCTGTGTTAACGCACCCACGACACAGTAGAAATTCTTTGTCTTATAATATGATTTTAATTCAGGGTGAAAATCCTGTAAAAAAAATTAACACGTGATAAAAATCATGTGTTAATTTTTTTATGGGGTTTTCTACCCATTCGGAAATCTCGAAAAAAAGTAAGTAGGTACTAAAACTTTGTATACAACTACTGTAATTTCCGAGTTCTGGTGAAAGTAGTTCATTTTAACTGATAGATCACAATCAGAAAATTTGGCACGTCAAAAAAATTACTATGTTTAATAGGCTATTTGACAAAATTTTAGTTTTTATTCCCTAATCTAGATTACAAGAAAAATTCGACACGTATTTTTTCTTTTTTCACGTAGGTACCTAATCAAAAAATAACGGCGATACATCGAGTTAAAATGTCGCATGACGTCACTAGCCAGTACAGTTTATGCTAGCTAATGACGTTACAACCCTCCACTTTTCAACTTTAATGCGCTTAATCTAAACAATTTTCCATCAATTAAGTACCTACAAAAAGAAAAAAAATACGTGTCAAATATTTTCTTGTAATCTAGATGACGAACTTAAAACTAAAATTTTATCAAATACCCCATTATAAAAATATTACAGTAGTTTATTTTTGTATCTATTCTATATCAGTTACAAATTAGATATCTGATTTTAGACAACTAATCAGGAATCGTATCTTATGTTGTCCTGAATATCGCAAGAAACTATATTAGTAACCCTGCAACACCGAAATTACTAACACGAACCATAATATAAAGTATGTAATTAATTAAGTCACAGTTTTTATGACATTCGTGAAATTGACATTCTTACTGTCATGTGCGACTCGCAGTATTCGCAGAGTCGCAGCCCGCATCGCGTTCTATGCCCGAACCCCGCGCCACAAACAGGTAGTAGACAATACAATCCGCAACGTAAATCGATTTCTCGCTCGCACCATACCGCGTGCGAGCGAGACGCAAAAAGCGCAGCTGTGCCTAGTACTAACGTCTGTACTTAGCGAACCGTAGTCGGCAGATTGTTAGCTGTTATCATTTAGCGGCGGTATTATGATACGACTATAAGTAATAATATGAGTATACAACTCACCGATTCGTTCCCTATCATCTTGAGAACACGACGCGTATTTAGGTAAAACCGCTTTTGAAACTTCTTCCCAGGCCTTGTATTTGTCCGTTTTGTTTTTGTAGAGTGGGTTCTTTGGATTCCATAAACATTCGCGTGCCTTAACTTCGTTTATCACGATCTCAGTATCCATGAGGCGGAATACCATCATGGCGTCTTAAACCGCGGCGGAGTCCGTCGCTGTGTCGGTTTGAAGAAAGTAGCGCGCGGGGCGTCCGTGCGATGCGCGGCGCGGGGCGCGGATGACTGACGGTCTAGACTGCGCGTCACGCAGTTCATTTGCCAGTGCGAACGCCGAACTAGTGCGCCGCGCCCGCTGTTGCCAGATTGTATTTATTACTAAGCGGCAACAGTGCACCATGTTTATTGGTTAACCGTCCGCGGCGGACGGCCTACGTCATTGTGAATTGCTATATTTTTGTGTTTGTTTAGTATTGATGCTGGTTATTAATTAGCCTAGTAATTGAAAATTAATGCATTATGCATGTATTTTGCATTCATAACTAGGTAATTTAATCATAAAATAATATTTTTATAATACTTTCTGTCTGTTTGTCTGTGGGTTTGTTCGGGCTTATTTCCGATACGGCTGTACTGATAGTGACAAAACTTTCATTAACAGATAGTTCAGGAAATAACTTCTGTAGGTAGGTGTATTTTAGTAAAAATAGTTAAATTCAGCGTGACCGGACAAAGTCATGAGGAACAGGTACAGGTAGGAATAGATACCTAATTAAATAATAGGTATAATATTAGAATTATGTAGATAGGTACATACCTACTGTTGCGTACGTTAGACCGCACGTCAGTGGTAAGGTAACATAACCTGTATGATCTATTGTTCGTCAAACATTTGTATATCATAATTGTCAAGTTATGTGTAGGTTGCGGTCACTAAAAGAATACTTTAGATGCTGTTTTTTTTCCCTCCTTCGTCAACATGAATTATTATTGTAAGTAAGCATAATGGGTGAATAAACTTAGGACAGACATAAAAAACTGGTATTAACAGCACAAATTATTTGAAGTTAGCTGCTTGGATGCTTAGGTATCTGTTTTGTTTGCTGACTGTGCGTACATAAATGTCATGAACAGATGAAGCTTTTTTGCAATATTGGTGTTCGTGCCATAGTGAAATTTGTGTTTAAACTCAAGCCTCTTTCCCATGGGGTTACGCAGAAACTACAGAGCACTATCTGGTGCGATTCTTGCATACTTCTTTTGATTTGTTTACGTTCATACAAGTCGTCATACACGCACGCTAACCTAACCATTAAGGTCTGTGTACCTATGTCCTTTTAAGGCGTACTTTCTTGTCGTTTTCACTTACAAACGTACGTACATACGTTTTTGTCTTCAGCTGACGATTATTTTGTTGTGTATGTTGTGGTACCTAATTATGCCACTTACATATTTCAAATTTTTTTAGAACTTGTTACTAACACATTATTTATACATATTATTATGAATTTCATTAATTAATTGGTCCTGTTTGTCATAAATTAGCTAATGGACCTTTGTCTTTATTGAATAAATAATTATTATTTTTATAAACACCTAAAGCGGTATTGCATCTACCTACTTAAAATAATGTTGTTGTATATAGAAATTTTCCGACTTCGCTATACGACAGAAATGAACATAATTACAGCGAGGTAATATCGTCCCGCACAAAATCTGCAAATTGGTATTTATTACAACAACAAGACAAATACCTAGGTGTGAATCGGCGAACACATAATTCCATCAGAGGCCATATTTATGACCTCAAATTACCTTGAAATGTAAATTTCCATAAAGTATATATATGTGGGATTGTATGCAAAATAAACGAACGAGTTTGCTGAATAACTATTTATTTCTCGGACACACAATACTTTTCGCCGTTACACCGTGTCGCTCGTGAATCTACACTCTCGCCATTACTCCTTTCTCTCTCTCACACATACTTTCCTTTCATTCATCCGTTGCGTTCCGTTTTAACAATTTATATCACTTAAGATGCGTTCATACTTTATTTTACTTTGGCATAGGTAATACAATAATTTCATCCCACAGTCGGCCATCCTGATCCATGTCTGTCCTCAGACATCCACACAAACATTCATCCTTAGCTTTCAACTTAAATTTAACTTAACTACTAGTACAGCGTTATAACATCAAAGTAACAAAATAACATCACTTAATTTCTATGTTTTATTTTACAAGAGAAGATACAACATAACCTAATACAATTCAATATTCCCCAATACAATGCAATACAATATTCCCCAATAAACTTGTTTACACACTGACATTCAACATTACAGTAGGTAAATAACAGATACAGATCTCTTACTTATAAGAAACTAAGCTAACATTGTAATAATACAAAGTGTTAATGAAACATGCACACCACCTTTCATACACAAACCTGAAACAAGAAAAAGTTAAGTTAGCAAGTAACTATCGCCTTTTAGGTTTTGGAGTTGACATCTGGCCACACCTTCATGTAATCTGCTGAAGTAGAGGTTACCCCAGGGCCTTCAGTGTTAGGATCAAGCTTTTTCACATCATATCTGTTGTTCCTCTTTACTTTTACCACTTGATAGGGCCCTAGATATTTCGCATTCAGCTTCATTCCCGTACCAAACTGCGTGCGTTTTATTGCCACTAAGTCTCCTTCATTGTATTTCATACTTTCTTTTCTCTTCCTATTAAAATTCCTTATGTTTTCCTCTTGAACTTGTTGAATTTGTTCTTTAGCTTTCTGTAGAAGGTTTTCTCTCTCCTCTGAATAGCTTTCTCTTTCTTCTTCTAAAATCAAGTCATAAATCTCGATGTCTTCCTTTATTCTCATCTTAGTCCCAATCAATAGTTGATAGGGTGTAGTATTTATGCTTCGCTGGAAAGTACTATTTAGAGAACGCTGTAATCTACTTACATGCCTGTACCACAGAGCAGGGTTTTCTATACACATCTTGGTAAGTACAGATATTATAGTACGATGAACCCTTTCCACTTGCCCATTTCCTCTAGGCACTCCCGTCGTAATTTTGATATGTTGTATGTTTTCGTCTTTACAATACTCTTGAAATTCATTGCTCGTATAAGCTGTTCCTCGATCGGTTATAAATCTAGTTGGATTGCCAAAATGTTGTAGGTGAATTTTCAACTTTTCAATCGTTTCTTTACTTGTGGTACTTTTAGTGGGAAATATCCAAGTGAACTTCGTAAATGCGTCTACAATCGTGAGAATATGGTTGTACTGCTTCTTCGTCTCAGTCATTGGACCGATGTGGTCCAAATGAAGTGTATGTAGCGGTGACTCTTCCTTTTTAATCGGAGTTAGGAATCCTTCTTGTTTTCCCTCTTTACGCGTAGCTAGTAAACATGGAATGCAACTCGTTATAAACTCTTCAATTTTCTTATCAAGGTTCTTGATAAAATATTCTTTATTTATTAATTCAATCATCTTTCGTTTTGAAAAATGTCCATTAGCATGAGCCCTTTTTATGATTTCATTCTCCATAGACTTTGGGATCACTAAATGCTTTTCTATTCCTTTGTACAGCAATCCATTATCAACATAATAATCACCATAATTTCTCTCTGGTAAAATCTCTAATATAGCTTTTAGACCATCATCCAACTGTTGTGCTCGTCTGACCTCATCATGCAGAGTTACTACAGCCACATATGGGTTTCGGCTTAATGCATCAGTATGCTTCATCCTTGTCCCTGGCCGATGTTCAACCACAAAGTCAAACTCCTGCAGAAGCAATGCCCATCTTGCTACTCTTGTACACAAATCCTTTTTCTTTAGTGTCATCTGGAATGCTTGGCAATCTTTTACAATTTTAAATCTTATACCATACAGGTAGTGTCTAAACTTCTTTACCCCTTCTATAATAGCCAGACTTTCCAGTTCGTAACTGGTATACTTCTTTTCGGCGTCATTAGTTTTACGACTCATGAAATATACTGGATGTAATCCACCATCATCATTAGATCGTTGCATGAGTATAGCAGCATAAGCCAGACATGATGCATCTGTATGCATTTCTGTCTCAAATCTTGGATTAAATATTCGTAACACTGGTTTAGTAGTCAAACGTTCCTTCAAACAATTAAATGCACACCGTTGCTCATCATTGAATTCAAAATTGACATCTTTCTTAAGTAAATCTGTAAGCGGCCGTGCTATAGATGCGAAATTCTGTATATATTTTCTAAAATATGATGCCAATCCAATAAAACTTTGCAATTGCTTAACTGTTTTGGGCTCCGGAAACTTTGTAACAGCGTCAATCTTTTCACTGGCAGGCCTTACTTGTCCATTCTCAATCGTATGACCTAAATAAGTTATGCTTCGACATATCAGCTGTGCTTTCTTCCAGTTAATTTGCAAGCCATATTCAGATGCCAGTCTTAAAACTTCTCTTAATCTATGAACAGCTTCCTGTTCATCTTTGGCTGGAATAAGAATATCATCGACAAATATTAGAACAATCCCTTTAGATATTAATTCTCTGAATATTATAGTCACAAACCTCATAAAGTAGTTCGGGCAAACAGACAAGCCAAATGGGGCTTTCAAAAACTCAAATTGACCGTGGTGTGTGACAAATGCAGTGTACTTTACTGACTCACTGCTTACATTGAGATGGAAAAATCCGTTCTTTAAGTCTAGTACACTAAATACTTTTGCCTCAGCCAACTTATCAATGTAATCCTCTATAATCGGCAATGGAAACTCATCTTTTATAATCTTACTATTTAACTTTCTATAGTCAACACAAACCCTCAACGAACCATCTTTTTTGCGGACAAGAACTAAGGGACTAGCATATTCAGAGTAACTTACGCGTACAATTCCTTGCTCAAGCCACTCCGCAACTTGTTCTTCAACTGCCACCTGCTCCTTCAGTGATATGCGTCGTGGACGTTGCGCCACCGGCACATCATCTTTCACAATTATTTTCAGCTGGATAGGAGCCTCTTTAACTTGGCATGGTTGATAGCTCTCAACCATCTGAACAACCTCCTCTTTAAGGTAAGTATTACTTACATGACCAACGTCAACACTGCAGCTGAAACAATTGATCTCATTCACCCATTCCACAGGTTTCATCCACACAGCACTACCATTCATAACTGTTCTAGCATTCTTAAGAAATTCGTGACCTATGATTACATCAAAAGGCATACAGTCTTTAGGTACCACGTAGAATAACACATCGCCGTATTTCGTACCGTCGATCACAACGTTTGTTGTTAAACAACCTAATGACTCCACTTTAGAGAAACCAAGTCCAGACAGTGTTATGTTATTGTTCATCACTTTACTGACACTAGCACAAAACTCAGCAGATACCAAGTTCACATCACTGCCCGAATCAATAAGCGCACTTGTCGTTTTTCCGCATAATTCAACAATCTTCAAAGGTTTTTCCCGCGATTGTTTGTTTACATCGTAAATGTCATACTCGATTTGACTTTGACGTTTGCTGTCTTTGTTGTCATCTGTCATCTTGTCACTGTCATTCTGTGACGTATCATCCGCGTTGTTGATCGATGATTGACCGAACATTGCCTGCTTGCTCACACGTTCGCTGTTCCCGCTCCCACTTGTCGATGCGCCGCCATTGTGAACTTTTCTGTCACCGGAAGTGCCGGAACTACGCCATCTTGATGAACTCCCACTCGAATCGTCCTTACGACCGCCTGCCGCCATGTTTTTTCTATTCGGGCACTTCGGTGAAATATGACCGTATTCATTACAGTTAAAGCACTTTGGACCTTGTGCCTTCTGCGGACAGTCTTCCGACACATGATCACTATCACCACAGTTATAACACCTTTTCGATGATTTTTCGTGACGTACGTTGCCGCGTTTTTCGTTTCCGTAGGTACTTTTAGAATGTTCCCGCTTCATCTTTTCCTTAATAGTCTCGTAGATTTTAAACTTCTCTTTAAGATCCGAATACGTAGTTACACCGTACAGCATGATTTTGTTGGTTTCGTGGTCGACTATGCCATCAACAATGTATTTAATGGCCACGTAATCGGGTATTTTTCCTCTTTTCCCCAATTCCTTCATGACCATCATATAATCGATGCAACTCTCATCACGTCTTTTCTTTCGTTGGCTCAACAGTTCGTGTATTGCTTTGATGTCGACGGTGTCAGGAAACTCTTTAGTCAGGGCCGCCTTAAGTTCTTCCCATGTTCTGTGAGGGCGTTCAGCTTGCAACCAAAGCTGTGCGGTTCCTGATAGGGATCTCCGTGCCATCAGTAACTGTTGTAACGGTGTCCAACCACATATTTCTCCGTTTTCTTCCACGTCTTGTATCCATCGCGTCACTGGATACGTTTTATCTTGACCGGTGAATTTAGGTATTAGTTCCGAGGTTAGGTACAACATTGAGCTTAGGCCCGTACGTGGTTCTTCTTTCGTCATTTTCGTATGCTTATCGTCGTTAGCGTCAGCTCACCGTTTGCCGATGTTATATCGTCGTCGTAATATCTTCGGCCGCCGTTGATTTTTTGAAACCGCCCACGCCACGTGCCGCCGGTCTCCGTCGTTCGTCGTAATACTCGTAACTTCTTAAAACTCGTTATTTTGCCAATCCCGGACGAGCCCCCAAATTTGTGGGATTGTATGCAAAATAAACGAACGAGTTTGCTGAATAACTATTTATTTCTCGGACACACAATACTTTTCGCCGTTACACCGTGTCGCTCGTGAATCTACACTCTCGCCATTACTCCTTTCTCTCTCTCACACATACTTTCCTTTCATTCATCCGTTGCGTTCCGTTTTAACAATTTATATCACTTAAGATGCGTTCATACTTTATTTTACTTTGGCATAGGTAATACAATAATTTCATCCCACATATATCATATAATATGGCCTGATTTTTTTGGTTCAACCCGAAAAAGTGTAAAAGAAAAAAAACTATAAATTTTCACACAGCCATCTGGTCCAAAGCTTGGCAGAGCTTGTGTTATTGGCACTAACAATAGATACATATATATTATTATTATTTGACACTTCGCGTGACCCAAAGGCTGGTTTTTACCTTGGTCAAAGGATAAGCATTGCCATACAACGTGGCAATGCTGCCAGTCTTTTGTTTGGGTACACTTCCAGTGAACAGCGATGCGGATGAGTTTTTTGACGCCATATTTTAGATTTCGTTTTTAGTTTTTAGATTTTATTTTAATTTCTAGTGTTAGTAAATTAATGTGAATAAAGGTTTGTTCTTAAAATAAATATAATATCACATTATAGACAAATTACCCCCAGACACAGATCAAATGATCGTGATCATCACACAAACATTTGTCCTGGGTGGGAATTGAACCCACGACCTCCGGCATAGCAGTCAAGGCCACTAACTACTAGACCAACAGGCCAGTCAAGTTATATGTAGTGTTTGTGCTGGCAGTTGGACAGTGTGGTTGGCACTTGACTTCTGAACTGCGTATCGAGGGTTCCCACATGGAACAAATATTTATACCTATGGACCAGAGGTAGTAGTTCCGGGTCTGGCTGTTTGTGTATCTATGTAAGTATACAATGTCTGTTAGCGTACTCACGACGACGCAGAAGAAATTCCAAGTAGGTTAAAGTTTAAAATAAATAGAAAAGTTATTTACTAACGCCCGATATTAATATTCTATCTCAATCCAAATCCCGATCCTTTGTTTTTAACGGCTGCTTCTGATTGGACATCTTTAAGACTCGGATAGGCAAATTCGGTCGTTGCTTGGTTACAGACAAAGATCGGGATCAAGATAGCAACCGAGATAGATTATTAATATCCAGTGTTACAGCTTTACGTTCTATCCGAGGCACTGACGTGTCTTGAAATGAATTGAATGGTCACCAATCAACTGACAGACATAGACAAGCGTAGCTTTACTTTAGATCGAGCCATGCGGCTGCTATTATTTAGCCACAAGTCCCTACACGAGCATAATAATATTATTACTATTTATGACCTTGACCATGGACCTCCCGAAGTTTGTCGCGTATTTCCGCCCACATAGACTACGGAACTACGCTTAGGGAACAATAAAAAGGCAGAGATTTTGCCCATCATTACTCAGTTTAATTGAAGGTCAAAATAATGGAGCGATAAAGGACTCGGGGGAGTTCACTTTGACACTCCAAATTTGCTCTAATTTAAATAAATAAACTTTAGGCATTTGTAAATATAAAGCAGTGAGTCGCAGTGACTAGTAAATACAATAAAAGTGGCGAACTAATTTCTTAGGAATGTTCTATCAGTCTACCTCAAGGTTATTTAGAGATAGAACATGGTCATCCATGAGTCCAAACTTTCAAAACATGACGCCTCACTTCGCTTCGACTCTACGTCAGTGAGAGTTGAGCCTTACGGACAAGAAGTCAGCGCGAAACGAGGCGCCAGCGGTCGACTGGCGCTCAACGCTTGATAAGCGCTTCCCGCTCCGCTATCACCCCGCTGCCTTCGAGGCAGAGTTCCATATGAATCTATTACGGCAGATTAGAACGTGCCGCACCCGCTACGCCATTGTTTCAGCTCTACTGGTACCCCGCTGCCCGCTGACTTCGTGGCCGTGGCCTTACGGGAGTCAGCCGAGCGGCGACTCTTACCGCTCGCCGCCGCCAATCAGCGGTAAGGTGGCAAACGGGCCGTTAGGTGACATTAGCAACAGGGCCATAATCTTACTAGAATTAGAAAATTTTATAAAACGTCGCCAGAAAGCATTTTAATTTTTTAACCTACAATTCACCTTTCACGCCAGCTTCATTTATCACTGATTACCTTCACCAAAAACCCTTTTGTCCACACAAATTAAAGGTCCTTTTAACTTGGAAAAATTAAAGCCATAAAGAGCTTTCTGTACAAACAATGGAGACCGGCATAATGAAACCGAACCAGTGACTCAATGTCGCAACATAGTTAATCTAGATTTGGGGGACAAAGCGATCTGTCTTGATCTGAGACAATAATTGTGAAGTATTCAACACGATTTATATCTAACAATATTGTTTTGATTTAGGTGAGATTATACAAGATGGAAGAGACATAGATGCAGATCCGGACACCGTGAGATATCTAAATGATTTTTGTTTCTAGAACCCGTCACATAGTCGATTCTTTCATGAAAAAATTTGCTGATCTAAACTAATATTGTAAAGCGGAAAGAATAAATTGTTTGTTTGCATTGCTCCGAAACTTCTGGACCAATTTGACTAATTCTTTGACTGTTGGGAAGCTACACTATTCACGGGTGACATAGTCTAATTTTTATCCCTGTATTCCAACTGTAACGGAAACTATGTGAGTGAAACCGCGTGCCGTCTGCTAGTTTGCCATAAGAGTGTTTGATTTTTCTACAAAGACTGAATACGGTTGGTCGTTTGGGTAAAAGTCAACGTGAGAAAACTTTAGTGAAATGAACTTTCAATGCCTAGAATTAGTATGAAATGATGGCTCAATTAGATTTCTTTTGAACTAAATTTTCACGTGGTAATTTTAACACAGAATCGCACTACTATTCAGTATTGCGATTCTGTGATCAATGAAATGTGGATGTAAACCAATACATTTATTACATAAATATAGTAATAAAAACATCAAACCGTTTTGTTCTACCAGACAATGAATGGTATGATTCAAATTTATAGCAGCTGTGAGTATTTAGATTACTCAAAACTGTAAACTACTCGTATATAAATACGATTGTTTTTGCGTTAACTATTAAACCTATCGTATAGTCGTATCGGTGCACCATTCTAAAAAATGGCTTTGTTATAAAAATTGCTCCATTAAGTTTCGTTGTGCCAATATTCAACGTTCATCAGTTTTGAACAATGGGATATGAACGTTTCATGTCGAAAAGATAAACCTCAAAAATACGTAACAAATACTTTTATGATTAGATCTAGGTATGTTTTAATACCAGTCTATCACTGTCTCACTGCAACGCAAAGGCCTCTTCTCATAATGAAAAAGCACGAGAATTGATCACCGATCTTACTCAAGGCGGATTCTCAATTTCAGCTATAAGTCAAGCAGGCCTAGCCATATTATAAAATTCTATTTCTATTATCGTAATCGATAAGGCAATAATAGAAAGAAAATGGCATATATGGAATCAGCTGTTTGTCCACTGTCAAGTGTTAACGAGTAGAATTAGTAATATGGCTGAAAATGAAATACACTTGACAGTTGACAAACAGCTGATTCCATATACGCCATTTTCTTTCTATAATAGAAATAGAATAAAAATAGAATTTGTAATTTGGCTAGGCCTGCAGGTTTCTTCACGATGTTTTCCTTTACCAATGACAATGATGTCTAAGATAAACTTAGAAAGTACATAGGTAGGTATTAGGAATTGCAAAAGTTACATATGCTCTTGCTTGGATTTGAAACACAACCTCGTGCATGAAAGGCAGGAAGTGTTTTAACCTCTGGGCCATCCCGTCAGCCTAAAGTAAAATGACATAAATTAACAAAAAATACTCGACCTTGACATTCACTATAATGTATCTTGGTCTATCTTTCATGTGATATATAAAATTCTCGTATCACAATGTTCGACCGCTTCTTATGTTTTTTTGTGTGTATAATATTCAGTAGGTAGATTTGAGAATAGGACGTGAATTAAAAAAATAAAATAAAATTAATAAATTGATTCTTAGGCGAAACGAAGTTTGCCGGGTAGTAATTTTAAATGTAGGTCAGTGACCGACTCGCACTCGGCTAGTTTCAAAATGTTCTGTTCTGATTTATCTTCGTATTCCGTTGATGGTGAGGCGATGAATGATTTCATAGTCATTCGTAGACTTATCATCAATGAAGATCTTGCCATCTCTCTCACTCTAACATTGACAAACGTAATAAAATATTGCTGTTTGATACATTTCTTGATTCGTCTTACTGTTTATATATAGGTGTAAACGTCACGAACATCATGACCGAAATTCTCTAAAACATGAAGAATAAGTAAGAAAAGCAACACTGGCCAACATTTGCTACCACTATTTTGAAGTTAAACCAACATGAATGAATGAATGAATAAATTACCTTTATGTCAAGGTTAGATCAAATGACAAAGCTCTTCTATGAATATGATTTGTCATACATTATGTATATGGTGACAAATGATCAATAGCAGTTAGTAGAACAACTACAGGTGCTATAAATATGAATGATTGATTGAGTATCGAGAACAATTAAATCACCCGAGCCTGACACAAAATGTAAGTTAAAAATGCAAAGATATTGATCGACGCGGCTACGCTTACTGGTACAGAGGACAGCACATCAAGCTTTCTCAATATGTCACATTTATTTAACAGTCTTTAACTTTATTACAAACAGAATAAGGTTCATGTTCAATTGGGTAAATTTGTCAGTTTAGGGTAGCTTAGTGTGCATGAACACTTGGAACATTGGCCCAACAAATGGGTATTTATGGGTCATATTATGTCGATCTATCATACGCATAAGGCAACATGTGCAAAGGGATTTATTACGATACAACCGGAACCAAAGTATTGTACGTATTTTTAGGGCCCTGAAGAAAACGGTTCCCTTTCGTTCCACGGTTTTTCCTTCTGTTTATTTTTTATTTGCTTGCGTTTTTGCTTATCGTTGAAGGGAATGTTTAGATTTTGCGCGAATTTCGTTTTCCGAAGAAATTTAAGGTTTTGTGGAAGGTCCTTTCATGGAAGTTGGCAAGAGAGAAATGGGAGGAATACTTGCACGAGTTATTTACAAAATAAATTGGGGCAAGGAGGTTTGAATGTTGACTTTGCAAATCTTGCTAAAGAAAACCATATTCTCGACTGTAAAGAACATGGTTTTGAACAGAAAGAAAGCAAAACTTGAACGCTAAATGCATAACAACATCATCAGCCTGGCCTTTTCCCAACTAAACATATAGGGGTCGGCTTCCAGTCTGACTAGCAACAGATTCATATAAGTTTTTTACATGAAGCGACTGCATTATCGGACCTCCCCTGCCCAGTGACTGGGTAAGCTTTTGTCAGACTGGTTGCCAGACTTTTGGGGGTTTGACTACTCATAGTGACTGTCAACGATCTGCTAATTACAGCCCGGACCAACGGCTTCACGTTCTTTCCGAGGCACGGAGTTCTACAAAGTGTCATTAATTTTTTATCTGAATTTTCTCAGTAGCCGCACAGACTCTGAATTTGTGCCCTATTAGTGACAAAACTTCGCCACCTATACCTGGGACTTAAACATAACTGGCAAAATGTGGGTGTACTACAGGTAAATCTCTGCCCCTGATGTTATGATATATCTAAAGAAATAAGAACTAAAAGGCCTAGCAAAGAGTTCAGGAACATTCACAAGCTTTTGTGCTCAACGCCCGAATTCATGTCATATTGCGATTTGAGTGATGAATGACGAGACACGACTCGCTCTAAACGTAGATTGTATGCCACAATCTACGGCCCCCGGCCTTTTTTGATGGTAAAATCTAGATAGCGCTCTAAAAGATTTTAGATTGGCGTTTTGATGGTTAGACAGTGTCGTTTTGGCTATAAATAGAGGTATTGTTGTTGGGTGGAATACGAATTGCAGGATTTTTAGAGCGGTTGTCGTTAGATGGTAGAAGGGTTATATCAGGAGGATTAGCAGTTTCAACTGACGAGGTTACAAGACCTTTGTTGCCTCTTAAGTAGTGTGGTCATGGAGTGAATTGTTATTTTAGTGCGAATCAAAAAAAAATCACTAAATTACTCTGTTGGCTCAGTAGGTAAGGCCTCGTCTTTTGAACATAGTAACAAGTAACAATGTCTAATTTAATTTATAATAAGTAAGTATGTGTCTTGTTTTGAGCTCAGTATATTTGACAGACGTTACGAGTAGTCAGAAGGTCGATAGTCTGATAACCAAATCTAACCAAGGGGTCAAAAAGACAGTCGTTCCATGTAAAATACTGATATTCAGCTACATCTGTTTAGACTGGAAGTCGAACTCAACATAAAGAAAAGGCTAAGCAGATGATGATGTTGATGATATACTCTCTAAGTTAGTCTAATATCCCTGTGATTGGTGAAGGAAAACATCGCAGGGAAGTCTGGACTTTCAGTCTTTCGCCAACATGTCTTAAACAAGATACAAGATAATTTATTTTGCTGAAACATGAGTATACACATAAATGCAAGATGTTCAATTTAGTTCAGTTGAGTCACTGTCGCGTTTTGTCTTAACGACGTACAAAATATAATTGAGCAAGAAATTAAAGACAAGATCTTTTGATCTAGATCTTGTGGTAACAAGATGGTGATTAGGGCATATGTATGTAATTTGCCCAGTAGTTCGTTGCTTTAGACTTAGAACAAAAAACTATAATACCTACCTATATTTCATTAGGAACATGAATTTTGTAGACGATATGCTACTCCGACTCTGAAAACCAAGTAATGTTACAAGTCTTGGTCAAAGCAGGTTTAAAGTTAAAGCACATAATATATACCTAAGTTAGTACCTAAGTCACTTGTTCTTAGAACTATCCGCACGCCAAGGGATTTAAGTGACCATTGGAAACCAGTGCCCTGGTCTCTCATGGCACAGTATTATACTCAGCTGTATATCCTACTTGCAATAGTCACGGCAGGCAACTAACTGCAGACAATTTCCTGTCAAATATTAATTTGTGTATTATCTTAACTAACATAATTTAATTTAAGCAAAACATTTACAACACTACTACTACAATTTTTGTTTGTAACCACCTAACCTAACTACCTTACTGAAATGCATTGATTTTGAAAGATGCAAAATACATAATTTTAAACTGAGCTACGCTGCGCTGTGTGTGTGTCTCTATGTTGCTTACAAGTCGAGATAAAAACTAAATCACAAATAAGTTTAGTTCTAAGAAATGGTGACTTACTGTAACCATTTCTTAGAACTAAGCAACAGATCTTGATTTTCTTATTTCTGGATAAGAATACAATAAATTGTTCTCAATACAGAAAGAAATCCCTTCGCTCGCTAGATACAAATATTGTCAATAGAAATATCTCCCGAGATCTTTTCACTAAAATACTACGTAGATATTCTCTAAGCCCCCTAAAACCATATTGAAAGCGTAAACGTATTCGCCAAAAATCTACATTTGTGATTCTTACTTATTCCAATAAGTAATAATATAATATTCACTGAATCTAAGATGGGGTAGTTGACCAGATAATGTAGAGCTGCCTTTTTGTATCGATCTTCGTAAGTAGGGATCGAGTTAAGTTTGTCGATGTAAGTAGCAATATATGCTAGTCGAATCTTGTACGGAGATGATCGGCTTGCCACCCCTTGGATGTCGTTTTGTATTAGTCCTCCCCATCTATAACATGAGGGCGAGTGTGTACGCGAAAGTTTTTATTGATATTCCTTTCTAAATAGGTTTTATTGTGAATCTCTGAAGTAATGTAAAAGGCTTTGGGAATGTTGTAGATGTAACTGGCCTTGTTAATTGGTTTGTGGAGGAAATATTGTTTGTGTAGTAGCATACTTAACAAAAACCCTTTTAAGGGGTGAAAGCATTCATGATAGTTTACAAGTTTTACTATTAGATTAACCCCGAAACGTCAAATTCCAAGTCAAAGTCAAAGTCAAACCGTTTATTTCAATTAGACCCATTACAGGCACTTTTGAACGTTGTACTTACAATTTAAATAAATTAAGAGAATGATTCTAGTTGCACATTCCAAATGGTAGTTTCGTATGGAGAAGAGTGTGCAAGAAACTCCATACTTACTCTTTTAAAATAGGTTTACAAGACTTCGTATGTGCAATAATCATATTATATGTCAGGACGATGCACCTAGAGTAATAGGAACTATACTGAGATAGGTTTATAAAAAATAAGCAATGGACTTCATAAAAAAATATTAAGTTGGTAGATACATTGTAGGTACTCACATAATTATTAACAAAAATACACAATAGGTAACTAAAAACTAAAAATACAAAATAAACTGTAGAATGTTATTCAAGGAAATACTTATTAAATAAACAAATGAATAAAGTTAAAAACAAACAGCAAATTAAAAATAACTTCAGCTGTTTCTTTTACTTTTGACTGGCCTGTAAGGGTCTATTAGTTAGTGCTCCTGCCTACTATGTCAGAGGTCATGGTTTCGAATCCCACCCAGGACAAATATTTGTGTGATAAAAACGATCATGTGAACTGTGTCTGGGTGTAATATGTATGCATTTAGAAATAAAATAAATCCGGGGTAATCCCGGGTTCGATCCCCAGCTCGTGCAAAGTGTTATTGAGTTTTTCTATTTGGAATTTCTCAGTAGCATCCCGGAGTCTGGATTTGTGCCCGATTGATGGCAATAGGCTCGCCCCCTATTACATGGGACTCAAACACAACTGGCGAAATGTGGGTGTACTACCAGGTACACCTCTGCCTAGCCCTTCGGGGATTACAGGCGTGACGTTATGTATGTATGTGTATAAATAAATATTTCACAACTCTCACACAACGCCATTTAGTCCCAAGCTAAGTAGAGCTTGTACTAAACTGTAGCTTAGGTACTAAACAATTCATAAATATACTAAATTTTGGCTGGCCTGTTGGTTTAGTAATTCTAGAACAATTTATAGTTTCGTAATTAAATTTCTTAACTATAGTATTAAGGTCTTCAAATATATTTACATTAATTTTAATTATCTTTTCGCTGTAAAAGCGGCTTAAATTTATTATAAAATTATAGGTTTATGTATTTTTAATGGATTTTCTGTAGTTAATAATTGTTACTATTTCAGGGCCTCATTCATATTTAATTTACTTTTAAAGAAAACTAATGAAAAATCTAAATCTTTTTTAAGATCATACTTATTTTAAATAAAATTGTTGTTTAGTAGTATCTTGAGAGCAGAAAAGGCCCAGTGGTGGCGGCCCCGACTTACGAACAGTAAAGTCGTGGGTTCGAATCCAGGCAGGCGCATTACTTTGTGTAATTTATTTCATCGCCACTGCTCTCAAAAACGGTGAAGGAAAACATCGTGAGAAAACCGGCATGTTCTAGAACCAAAAAATTCGAAGACATGTGACATCTACCAATTCACCGGGCCCGCGTGGTAGATTTTGGCCCACACTCAAAATACGACTTGGCTTTAACGTGGAGATGCGGATACCAGCCTGGTATCTTTTCGGTAGTATCTTAAAAATCGATTTGATTTATTCAGAAATCTTTCCATAGTTAAATCCCGATCCAAAAGATAAATCTTGTGTTTTAACGAAACGGTTTATTTTTATACTTTTAGAAATTACAGAACTCCCAGAGGAAACACCTAGCTCACGGTCTTAATTAAATGCTACTTGATCCGAACAAAACTTATTACTAGTAGCTGCAAAATTACCACAGGAACAAAACGAATTCACACCCCTGCGACCCATCTCGCACTTGACCGCTTTTATTATAACTATCAAGTGACGTCACTCCCATTCTGCGGCAGATAAAGCAGACCAACCATAAATTGTAATGGTTTCCCTTCCCATTTATCAACGTGATCGTTATTGAATACTGATCTGCACACGGGCTACTGAAATTAATTGGCTTGGTAGAGAAGGTAGGCTGATTGTGAATGATTTGAGCTGGGTACAAAATTAACTGGTATGGAATTATGTTTAATTTTACCTATGAAAACACTAAGGAATAGTATTTGTAGTTAGAAAGAGGCTGTTGATTTGGTAGATAATGGTAGGCTGATTGTGAATGATTTGAGCTGGGTAGGAAATTAACTGGTAGATGGAATTTTGTTCATACCTATGGAAACACTAAAGAATATTATTGTAGTAAGAAAGAGGTTGTTGGTTTGGTAGAGAATTGTAGGCTGGTTGTGAATGATTTGAGCTGGGTAGAAAATTAACTGGACAATGGAAATAATTATGTTCATCCTTAAAAAATGCTGAGCAATAATAGCTTTGGAAATGAAGCTGATAATCCACAGTGAGTTAAAGAAGGCGTCGAACATGAATGAATAGTTCGTAATGAGAGAAAAGAAGAAGATATTGTGACTAATGTTCTTAAATTGTAACTTTATTTGTTTACATGAAACCTGTGAAAGGAACTACCACAGATAGCACAATACGCAAATATTTGGGACTAAGACACGACAACAACAAAGTTCTAGAAGCAGTCAATAAATTTATTTAGGGCTTTAAGTACATAGGTGTACAGAGGAGAACCTAATAGGTACCATAGGCATTTTGTACCAGTCAACCTTTGGATGATAAAGACTGCAGAGACAAACACTGGCAGGTGAAACGCCGCGGCGTTGCACCAACCACCGTTTTTGCTTTTAATTTTTGCTTCCTGCGTACTAAAATCAACACACAGTAACATTGCGACAAATCGCACAAAACCATCTCTCGTCTGCATCGCATAATACACACTCCAAAGGCACTAGGGCCCCACAACATCGACATAACGCGTTAGCAATCCGATACAAGATGTTATTTTATCTTGAAATATGGCGATAGGAAGCTATGCAATCTATCAGAATTGATATAAGTCGGTTTCGTCAAATTTGGAGGGAGATACATGGGTTTGTTGTTCTGGATATTGGCAATAAAGATTTTTTTATGGGCTTTGAAAATATGGGAGGTCGAAGGCATAATGTTTTTTTTTGTCGAGATTCTTTTGGGGGCTAATGAAACTGATTAGGTTCCATAGCAGAGTGACATGAGACGAAGATGTCTTGATGAACTCGAAGGATACCAAAAAGAATGATAGAAGAAAAACCTGCTTTCAAATAAAAAAAAAATCGCATCTAAATCGGTTCGCCTGTCTCAAAGCTACGGAGTATCGGAACACATACTTTACAAACATAGTGGTCAAACTTATAACACCCCTCTTTTTGCGTCGAGGATATGAAAGTGAAAGACGAGTGTGAACAAGAAAGAGCTTTTACCCACCAATTTTCTGATTAGATAGACGTCTTTTTAAGGTTATTTCAATCATATTGACCCACCAAAAACATTTCATGTTACAAAATGTTACCAAGACGACCACATAAGGTTTGCCCTGTGAAAAAGATATCAGATCTCATGTAAAACCTTGCTGTCTCGTTACTTAGTTCAGAAATGTATGTCAAGACACGCACCTCTGAATTTTTGGATCCATGTGCGTATTGTCTAATGTTATTATCACTTCCTTCGAAAACAGCAAAGAAAACATCATGAGGAAACTGTCTGAGAGATATTTACGGACGGCATATAAACCCTAACACCATTTTCTTACAAACCACACGAAAAGATGAAGTTATTTTAATAGTGACGTTGTCAAACGTAGCAGTTCATATTTTGTTCATACAAAATACTATTTTACTGCAAATAGCTTCTGTTAACCCTTTAGAGAACACAGGCGTGAAAGGCACGTATGTTACTTTTTAAGTCTGTTACTACACAAATAATGGCAGCATCGTAGACTTGAATTGGCTCGACCCGTATTGCGGTTAACTGAGTCGACCCTTGCGAGGCAAATACACGTAAAGAGGGCAAAATACAGGGTGGAAGTAACATCGTCGTACATACTGAAACCATAACGACGTTGAAATTTTTCCCCGGCCTTCCCTAATTTCTAAGTTCATACTTGCAGTCTGATCTTCAAACTTAATTAAATCGTGATTTGTAAATGAGTTTTTTTTTTAGTTTTTTTAATGAGAACATTTATTAAGCATTTGTAACGGACATTATTTTATTTGAAATAAATAAATTCTAAATTGACTTATATCTATGAACCTATTCTCCACAAAAAACTTTTTAATTTGAATTTGAAATGGAAAAAAAAAGACTTATTATTCACTATTTAACAATTAATATCATGGGGTTAGAAAGGAATTAATTTTTCATGGTTCTTGACAGTTTTAAGCAAAAATACCTCGGAAAATATAGTAAAAAATAGTTTATGCGACGATGACCCTTCTACCCTATGTAGGCACACTCAAATAGACGTGACGTAGGCAAAAGGACTAGTACTTAGTAGAGGGTAGATCCAGGTGTAGATGATGTTAATGATGATAGCACTTAACACCATTAGTTAGAAAAGGTAGAATAGAACCCTTTGAATGCGAATGAAGTTCTGAATAATTTAAAGGTGAGCTATGTTGAAATTTATATAAAGGAACTAGCTTTTTAGTGGACTTGTAAAGTATGTTCGATGACTTGGTATGTTACTACGTAGTAGGTATCTAATATACAAAGGCATATACATAGAAACATTATTTATTTATTTATTATTAGATAGTAACTATTTAAAGACAATCGTCAAAAACATATAAACAGTTCTGGAAAATTTGTTTGATGCAATTTGTTATAATTTACCAGACTTGTCTTATATTTGCAAGTAACATAATATATAACCTGCTAAGTATCTATTATGATATTGAAAAAAATTAAAACAGATTTTTACATTTAATAACTTAAAGTATACGCCTGCATTTCCTTAAAGTTCGAGTACAGATGTCCTTTGAGGATAGCGTTGAGCCTAATGCCTTAAAGGGAGCAAAAATACACATGACTCCTTATACTAAGAAAATCTAATTCGATTCCAGACCAAACCCAAGCTCAGTAGCAGCGACAATCACTATCTATCTTATCTTTTCTTTTGTACTTTGGTTTATTTATTATCCTGTGTTTTAAAATAAATACTATTTCTTTCTTTCTTTTTGTTACTATACTAATGAGCAGTCATTTGAATATAGAATAAAATACGAGTCATTAAGTTATATAAACCAATCTAAAAGAAAATAAGCTTAAACACAATCTCAGAGGCCATTTGAACTAAACTGTGTGGAAATAAAATAAAAAAAGGAAAAGTTGTAGAAGGGAATATTTTTATATTCATATTTTAAACTAACTGTGCCTGCGACTTTCTTTGCATGGAATGCCATGGCTTAATTTTTTGGATTCTCATCTTTTTTTCAATAAATAGGTGGCGTTAGAAACTCCTTCTAACATCAGCTATCTGACAATGAGTCACGTTAAAATTAGTCTAGCTGTTTTAAAGAATTGCTCAAAGAAACAGACAGACAAAAAAATAAACTCGTGTTTTTAGATGGACTATACAGAGGTCAGCACATCAAGCTACCCCAATGCGACCAATTTCTTTGAAAGTTTTTCAAGTTTCTAACAAAAAGAAAAAAAAGGTTCATGTTCAATTGTAAAAAATTGTATTTTTTTTACAATTGAACATGAACCTTTTAAGTGTAGCTTAATGTGTTGGCTCTGTAGATATATTTCTACATTTTTTATTGTCGCTAAGATTAGATTGCGACTAGATTTTAAACATTAATAATGATGGAAGTTTAAACACTTAAATCTATTTGTTATACCTTGCAGATTATAAATTAATGATCTGCATAATATTAATTCTCATCATGTACATACCAAGAACTATTACGTGTATAAAAGTTTGTTGTAAGACTTTAAAATTATGTCTGTAAGCTTTGAAACGACAGTGATTCGGCTTCAAAGCCTCATTAAGTGTCTAAATTATAGTGAGTTAATCTAACTTATGGTAAGTACATTTTGTTTATATTTCTTGTTAAAAAAGATATCTGAAAATGACTGACGGAAGTTGGCCTTCTCCTCCTTTTCGCTTTTTGGCTCGCAGTTGAGAGTAATACGCACCTGACCTTTCTGAAGGACATCAGTTTTTTTACTCATTTTTATTTATTTCTTTGTAGAAGAAATGCAAGATTTCTACGTCAAACTTCATCTGCATGCAGTTCATTTCTCGCTGACTAACAAGATTCCGGCGAATGACAGATGTCAGAAAAACCATTTGTAGTAAGAAACGTAACCGGAAAATATTGTAGGAGAGAAAAATCATGGAGTTGTGCAGACTGAAAGAGATTATGAATTTTGTATAATTTTAATTTTTCTTATAGCGACGGTGCGAGACGAGACTTTAATAATGATAATAACAATAATAATATCTTTATTGGCTTAAAAAGATAGGTACAATAAAATGAAGTCCCCGGCTCCCATGCTAGGTGAAATACCTGTGATACAGGAACCAGTGCCCTCTCCATAGAAAGGGCACTGGTTCCTGTAATCATAGAAAACTATGTACATTTTATGCGGAGATATTATTTATTAATTTTTTAAAAGGAATATAAAACAAAAACTTAAAAACCAAAACAAAAAAAATGTGAGTGTGTAGAGTGTTGTGAGTGTGTGTATGTGTATATGAGCGTGTGTGTATGTTAGTGTGTGGCATTAAAGATGAGGTAAAGTGCGTCTTCTTTCGTGAATTATGTAACTGGAGTTAATAATTTTTCAGTTTCTTCATAGCGCAGAGACTGTAACCATTCTTTAAGCACCAGCTTGACTTTAGGCAGAGTAAGTGTGTATATTTTTAGTGCTTTATTTAACATGTTATACATTTTTGAGCTCTGAGCTAGAAAGTGTCGTCGTGCAAGCGCTGATCGACATCTGACAGTTTTACAAACCGGAAAGCCAGTACGTCGATTGAGGATATTTCTATCAATTGGCAAAGTCGAGTGCCGACGTAAGGTAGCACGGAGAATGAAGACTTGTCTCACTGTTAGTACTTTTGTATCCTTATATAACTGGGAGGTTGGATAGTCTCGTTTACGAAAGTACATTACTTTAAGGACGGCGCGTTGGGCACGTTCCACTCTGAGCATCACGGTTTTAAAGGTCCCTCCCCAGACCGGAATGCAATAGGAGATCACCGACTCGCAGAGAGAGTGATAGACAAGGGTTGAGGTTTCCAGGTCCGCTTAGTGTCTAAGTACTTTAAATAGATAGATAAGCTTCCGGAGCCTAGCGCATATGATATCAGTGTGCACTCGCCAATCCAATCTTTCGTCAATATGAACACCTAGGTATTTTATATTAGGGACTTTCGTGAGAGGAATGCAGTTGCATTGTAAGCTACTCTGACATGTGTAGGTTATGATTGTATTGGTAAGTGAGGGAGGTTTAGGTGAGTTTGGAGGTAGAAACTGGATAACTTTTGTTTTGGAGATGTTAAGCGTCAAAAGGTTGTCCGAAAGCCAGTCCATAATGATCCTCAAAGAACGTTCGGTATTTGTTCTCGCTGTAATCCAGTCTTCTTCATATATTAAAAGAACCGCATCGTCTGCATAGGTAAAAATATCACAGTGATGGAGAGATAATTGGCAGCGGTCATTTATATATATTTGGAAGAGGGTGGGGCCCAAAATACTCCCTTGTGGAATGCCGTAGCTAATAAATTCTTCATTACTGGATTTGGAGTCAATTTTTATAAATTGGCTACGCCCCCGCAGATAATCTTGAAATATATCTAGGGCTATTCCACGTATTCCCACATGTTCCATTTTAGCCACAAGTCTGGGGATAGAGACGATATCAAAAGCTTTGGTCAGATCCAAGAAGACGCCGTAGCATCTGAGCCGATAGTCAAGTTTACTGACTAGTGTATTTGTAAAGTTAGTTACGGCGTCCTCTGTAGATATACCTGTACGAAAACCATATTGGTTGCATGCTATAAGTTTATTTACAGATAAAAATTTGTGAGACTGGTGTTGAGAATTCTTTCTAAAATTTTTGACAAGGCTGTGAGAACCGAGATGGGGCGATAATTGGATACATCGTCTCTAGCCCCAGCATGATAATAATAGTACTAACGAGGAACTGAGCTCCCACCTCTATTTTGTCTTAGTTGGCCGGCTAGAGTGGAGATTCGCAAGAACCAACGTGCTCGGAGGAAGGAAGCATTCCAGTAAGGTGCTGGTAGGGACTTTGACCGTACTTCCGGGATTGTCCTGATAGCCGTGGAATGCCTCTCCACTCCTCAAGCACCTCAGGTTATGTTGCCCTCTTGTCGCTACATCACTATGTGCTAACGGCCGTTTCAGAGGGCCCATTACTGAGTGTGCAAGTTACCCCCTGCTACTTTAATCGTGTATTTATAAAGCATTGATGAGGCAGGGGCCATTATCCTTCCATAGTACTCTATGCCTCATCAATGCTTTAAAAATACACGATTAAAGTAACCAGTTCACCTTATCCACCCCTAACCTATAGCCTAATACATTTGTTGCTTTAGTCTGCAATATTATAGTCCTGCACTAGTCGTAGGTTTTCCTCGGGTGCATTTGCATAGTGCATACAGGGAAAATCTACGATTGGTGCCTCATTTCATTAAAAACGACAAAGAGCCTCTGCGAGTTGGCTTCGGCCGCTCGTACGCCTTCCAAAGGTCCGGAACCCAAGGGTTCTGAGAAATAAAACGAACGAAAAATAATAATAATACCAGCCTTTTACTGTCCTATTGCGGCATGGGAAGCATGACCAGTGACCCCCATAAATGGATATTGTCTAAAGAAGAATCGACAAAGACAGATTGTAGAAATATTTCCTTTGTTTAGAGCACGTCAGTGTCAAGAATGATTAGAAAAAAATGTTTAGATTCTTCAGTCAACAATAGTCAACAACATCGAGTATACTAGTATTACAAAGAGGTAAAATTTGTTTGTTTGTTTGTAAGTTTGTAAGGTTGTAAGTTTGTATGTCTTCGGAACTAATGATCTAATTTTTAAAAAAAAACTGGTGGAAAGCTACACTATTTCCGGATGACATAGGCTACTTTTTATCCCTGTAACCCCACGGGAACAAGAACTACGTGGCGAAACCGCGTGACGTCTGCTAGTTTCTTATATAATCGGCAGAACTGTTTCTACCATTTGTCGTCACTCTATCTATTCTTTCGTTGACATACCCGTTTCTACGGCAATCATGTTACCCGTGCAGGGCAAAGCACTCTTCTTATACAGAGAAGGCACGAGCCACATCCCGTCATCCTTCATTACCGCGCTTGTTCAAGGCTGATTGTCAGACCTTTTTTTTTAGGCGTGGAAAATCCTCATGTATGTTCCCCGCCACGAGGAAGGCGGAGGGGTCTGTCAGTCTCTTACTGACTAAAAACCACTCCGTGTTCCTTCTCACACCTGCGCCGGGGGTCAGAGAACAGAAGATACTACCGCAACCCGCGGCTGGTGCGCCGGCCCCGAGGGCCTCGCCAAGTCAGCGAGGGGAGTGAGGTGTTAGACTCCTCGCGACGTCTAAGAGGGGCGCGCGTAAACACGATGCGCCGCCACCTTGGGTCCATGTACTTGGGGGGTGGCGGATGTCTCAGTGTCCGTCGCCCTTGGACCCATACAGGGGGGCTGGAAGAGGGCGTTGTCCGCCCTCCGCATTCGCCCGGTGCTTCTGCTGCGGGCCGGGTGAGTGGAGTTGATCTCCCTCTCCCTTTCCGCAGCCTCGCGTCCCAGGACTCGATGCTGCTGACCATCCTCTCGACCACAGCCGGAGCGCGATTTCAGACCTGTATTAACAACTAGTCCAGGTTTTCTCACGATGTTTTTTTTCACCGATATCAATAACGTCTACGATAGAAATTAGAAGACGAAAGGTCGGTACAAATCTAACGGCAAAAACCAAAGCCAAAGAACCAAAATTGTGATTATGGTATTTCTTTATTTTAAGTGGTTTGGGTTTCCTTTGTATTTTTCTATCTTAATGTGACTTAATTTTTCATCAGATATATACTACAATCTAATATATGAAACTCTCATGTCCCAGTCTTTGTTACTAAACTCCTATTATTTCTATATATCACTATCGTTGTTGCATCCATACCACACAATACAAAATAATATTCAAAATGCTTTTTGCTTATATCAATGTCGAAATTGAATACCGTGGGGTTTTAAAATGATTGTTGAAACATTTACACCATTCAACAATTGAAATTTGATATCCAAAATTGTTTGCGAATTCAATAGTAAACACTAAAATATAATAAAACCGGTGAAGAGCAAAACGAACTCGTTCATTAAGTTTCGTGCCTTTGTAAGAAAAAATAATAATTGTGTAGGAATTTTATTAATTTTGTGAAATAGTTTCTCCTTTAGCAACCACATTTATAAGTTTTTTTTGTTTTAGTGGATTTTGCCTGCTTAGGTGCCAAAGAACAATCAGAGTAAAGAGCTCTTGGATACCTACATACTTACATGTCATAAACTGAGTGAACTAAATTTATTTTAGAGGTTGATTTGCAAACTTTTATCACTGGCCTAAAATTATGAGGCATTCATCAAAATAAGAAAACTAGATAAATGAAAGGTTTCACAATTTTGTTCCAGAACCCTAAAAAACACAAAATTGATATCATAAAACTGCATTCCCCGAAGACATTTTGTTTACGTAAATTGATTTTATTTTTTGTGGCACTGAGTAAATTGAACCTTTCTACCATCAAAATAATAGTGCGAGGCCCATTTTAAACTCTGTGTGTCAGGTTTTTTTTTGTCTATTTGTTTTTTGACTATATACTTTTTATACTTGTCGCCATCGAGACTATAATATATAAAAAAAAAATCTGTAATAAGTTCCATAACTTCCTTGCAGATGGCAGAGTAAGTTAACTTCTGAGGTACAACAACGCCTGGCCGGCTCAGCCAGTACAACATGATATTACACACATACATAAACTCACACCTTTTTTAATATGAGTAGGCAGCAACTGAAACCAAGCACTATTGCTATAACTAGTATTGTATGGCATTAAGTCCGCCTCTGTGCATTTTTGTGCTTCACAATTAAATAAATTATTATTTCAACTACACCCTTTACATTTAAAATGAAAGAGAATCAGCATTGCCATTCAACGTGTCAATGCCGCAAGTCTTTTGTGCCAAAGACATTCAATAACTATCTTCAATACCTTTATTTTAGGCATGTTTCTTATTGGCAGCCTACCTATGCGGATGAATTTTGAAATGCCCTGTGAATATGTGACTTGTACTTTTTTTTAGAACCACAAAATCAAAATCAAAAGTCATTTATTTAAATTAGGCGGAGGATCAGCACTTTTTGAACGTCAAAAATTACATAAGACAGTCCCCCAAAACGCCCGCCCTTCGCCACTTCCTAGTGCTTTTGCTGGGAAGAAGAAGTGGCGGAACAAACTCCCCAGCAACACGTCTGTCTGATATGTTAGAAGTACAGTTTAAATAGCATTAGTTATTAATAAACATACCCATTTAAATAATATTAAATAATTTGCTACATTACAGCTACCACAAGCCAATATACAAGAAAGTAGTAATAAGAATAGTAAGTACCGACAACCAAACTAAAGCAAAAAAAAAAAAGAATACCACATTATTTTTAAATATAATATAATAATTTATGAAGGCATTTATAATGCGTTCGGGTAACATGAGTTTCGTTTTTGTACGGTTTTCTTTATTTAGGTCATTCTTCAGCCCAGAGGGCTTATGGATAAGACGGGATTTCTTTGAATATAGTGTTATTCTTTTTCTTGGTCTATAGTGGGATCTTGAATGTAGTGTTACAGCTAGATGTTCTTCTATTAATAGAAACTAGTGGTCTCTTTGTGCTCGAAATTTCGTTGCTTTAGCAATTTGCAGAATCAGAAACAGAAATATTTTTTTTTCCTATGAATGTGGGTAAAAAATAAGCAGTAAACATTGTAAAAACCAAAAATATTCAATACTTATAGACCGGACATCACGATCAAAATTTTCCTCCGAAACTTGTGTCCTGCTTGAACGCAAGTCTATGAGTTTTTTTTAGTATGCTCCGCTGCCGCGCCAATATTCGAGGTATTCCTCGAAGCGCTACTATTTTGAGGCGCTCCTAATGAGGCGCTCCTATTTTATTCCTCGGAGCGCTCCTAATAAAAATATTTGTTTTTTTTGCCTAGAAAAAAAAAAAAAATTTTTTAATTTCGCGCCTCATTAGGAGCGCCTCAAAATAGTAGCGCTTCGAGGAATACCTCCAATATTCATATACTATTCTAGATGGCTTTACTGAGACATGGGATCAAAGTTTTTCTATGACACTTCCTTGACATGCCCGCTCTATAGTATTTTAAATCTCTTCGGTAAAAACAGTTCCAACACACTCTATTTTACGGCAGTAAAAAGTAAAATTTCATTTGAATCTACTTATACAGAATAAATAACAGATAAAAGCATAAATAATTACAGTTACTTAGCTCTACAGCCTTCCTTTATAAACTAAGAAACACAAAAATTTTTGTCCTGTTATAGCGCGACCCCAAATAGCTGCTTCCCGCACCTCGAGAAACCGTCGTGTGCCGGCGAGGTTACCTGACTAGTGGGTAATCGGCACAGCACTATCCCGCCGCCCGCGCTGCGCCGCGGGCAGCAGAGTCGACTGCGCGAACTCACTCGCGATAGCCGCGCGTGCACATGACGGGTACTCATACGCACTGTGAGCCGGCTATCCGCCATTATTGTCGTTCAAATATTATGTTGTTCATTATAAACTCGTGTCTGTTCACTAATTACACAGTTTACTTACTCGGTAGTTCGGTGTTTTCTTTGTGGAAAGAACCCTAGCTATATCTGGCGTCCCAACGGTGCGGCCGTGTTTTGTGAAAAAACGGTTAAACGAACATTATTTTCGTGTTAGACTGTTATGAGTGTAACAACGTCTAAATAAAGACTCGAAAATCAGTGTGAGTGTCAAAAAAAACAGTGACTTTCTCGGGTTTTCTTCGTGCGGCGTTATATACACGTTATATACCTACTTCGCCCGCGACTCCCCGCAGTTTCGTTACGTTATTTGTGCACACTCGAACTTTATTTTAGCATTATTTTGGTGTAATGCAGTGACAATTCCGTGGATTTTGTGTGTTACGAAATGGTTACAAACTAGTTACTTAATCACGTTTCTGTCGTTCTAGTGCTTATATACTTCCTAGAACAGTCGTGTACCTACTTATTACACTAGCACATAATCTACTGACTATCGTTGTTTACAGTGCTTGTATATTACGAACTTGATTTAGTGTTTACGTTTAGTCTTTCTAGGTAGTGCTTTGTTTAGGTAACATAACTAGGATAACTAGTCAAGTTACAAGTCGTGAACCTGTGAAAATTAATTTGTGTTTAAACTGGTGTATGAACGCTTCGCGCGAATCGAAGACTTTAGTGTAGGTAGGTATAAAATTTAGTTTTGTGATACAACGTATCGTTATACGTTTCGAACATTGTTGTGTACCTATATACTAGTAATTTAGAACTTAATTGTGTCTTGTGAGATAGAGACCTATCTATGTGTTATTGTGTAAATAAAAGACTAGAACACTCGCGTAATTATAGACGTTTAAACTATTTACGCGTTGTGTATGAACAGTTGTCGAACTTTAGTGGCTGACTAGGTTAATTACGTATACTGATACCTAGTTGTTGGGTCAGAACTTTGTTTATAGTGTTTAAAAGACATGGTGCTTACACGGTCGCGCGGTAATAGTGCTTCGCGAGCTATGCAACAGCCGGTAAATGTGAACCCTTCGGTTGGTGAGCAGTTAGATGGCTCGATGCCGTCTACTTCAGATGGAGGCGCACTGTTCGTTGATGTGCGATCGTCAACGCCGCCGCTGGCTGGACTGCCGTCCGCCGGCGCCTCGGCTCCATCATCGCCGCCGCTACACGGGCGTGAGCTGCCTGGGTACTCGCAGATGCCACAGCACGGGCATGCTCCGCCCGTCGCCACACCGCTGCCACCGATGTCCGCACCCATCGCTATGACGGATCAACAACTGGTATTCCTCTTGCAAGCCTTACGGTCGCAGCCGCTTACAATGAGCGCGCCGCCGCCGCCGACGACGACTGTAAGTACAAACCTGGCTAATTGTACGGCGAGATTCAATGGAGCTGGCGATGTTATGGCATTCGTGGATGCTGTACAGATTTATAAAGACTGTGTTGGCGTTAGCGACGATATTGCTTTAAGAGGCCTGCCAATGCTGCTCATCGATTTCGCAGCTACCTGGTGGCAAGGCGTAAAGCATTCAGTCACGAGTTGGCAAGAAGCCACCCAGTTACTGCGTCACACATTCGGTCCTCGTTTCCCACCACATAGAATTTACAGAGGGATTTTTAGTCGTGAGCAAGGAGAGGAGAGGACGGACATCTTCGTCTGTAGGTTGCGTTCTCTGATCGCCCAGCTGCCACCGCACACGCTGCCAGAGAATCCAGTACAACTGGATATGGTGTATGGGCTGCTTCATAGAAGGATTCGGGAGAGGATGGCCAGGAGTACATTCACATCGTTCGCCGAGCTACTAAATCAGGCTCGAGCAGTGGAAGATGTGCTCGAGGAAGCGTGCGCTGCTGCGCCTGCAAAAAGGCATACTCCTGCGCCCACCGCCCCGCCGCCGCAGGTTACTGGTCATTCTGCGGCCTCTTCATCAGCTGCTTCAGCGAACAAAGAAGAGAAAGCGCCAAATAAAGGAAGACCTAGGTGCTCGTTCTGTAAAATGTTTGGACACGTCAAAGATGACTGTCGTAAGCTGGAGAATAAAAACAGGACGTCTACGGTTAAAAGCGAACCAGTTGCGGGAGGTGCCGAGCCGCGTCCGTCCATAACTTGTTTCGGATGTGGTGCGCCCGGCGTCATTCGATCAAACTGCGCAGTGTGCAAAGGAAAACACCCTACACCGCCGACCGCGACGACCGCGTTCCAAGCAGTGTCCGGGGGTGCTAAAATGTTAAACCCGCGAGTGCGTCCTATTTTTACTATTCAAGTGTTCGGTTGTGAAGGCACCGCGTTGTTAGACACGGGTGCTAAGCAGTGCGTTGCAAGTGATAGCTTAACTAATCATTTAAGGGCTAATGGTCAAAAATTTAGTAGTTGTGTTACCGACTTGCGATTTGCGGATGGAACCCAACGTTCCCAAACTGTAGAAACCGCTGTAGTAAATGTAAAGGTGCAGGGAGTAGCAATAGAGACTCTCTTTATGGTCTTGCCCGGCGCGACCGATTCTTTATTAGGTATGAATTTCATAGAGGACGCTGGCATGATACTCGATTTTGATAGGAATCGTTTCTCTTTACGCGATAAAGGTTTCTTTAGGCTACAGTATGAACGTGAGGACCAAGTGGTGGTCAGTTCAACGATTGGTCTCCGCGAGTGCGAGGGCACCCTCCTAACACCAGCTGATAAGGTTAAATTAGCTGCACTTTTGGAAAATAACGCAGATATTTTCAGTGCAGGGGGAGGGCCGACGCCCTTTGCTTTGCATAGAATTGACACAGGTGCCGCCACGCCTATCGCAACGCCCCCCTATCGACTGACACCTGCTAAAAAAGAGGTGATAAGAGCGGAAATTGATAAGATGCTAGAACTGGAGGTAATTGAAGAAGCCGAGTCAGAATGGGCTTCTCCAGTAGTGTTAGTGCCCAAGAAGAACGGCGAAACTAGATTTTGCGTCGATTATAGGAAATTGAACGCTGTAACGCGCACGGATAAATATCCGCTGCCATTAATCGACGACATCTTATCTTCTACTAAAAGCAATTGTGTCATGTCCACTATTGATTTAAAAGCAGGCTACTGGCAAGTCGAAGTTATGCCAGAGGACAGACACAAAACTGCATTCGTCTCCCCGTTCGGAACGTTTCAATTTAGGCGCATGCCATTTGGCTTAAAGAATTCGCCGTCAACGTTCCAGCGCTTGATGGATCGCTTTCGGTCTGGACTAAATGACGTCACCGTCGTAGCTTATTTAGATGACATCCTTGTGATTTCCGATAACCTAGATAAGCACTTACAAGATCTGCAGCAGGTGTTCGACCGTTTGCGACAGTTCAACCTGAAGGCAAATCGCGAAAAGTGTGTTTTTTCCAGGGAGCAAGTCGCGTATCTAGGACACGTTATTACGGTCCAAGGTATCAAACCTGATCCTACTAAGGTCCAATCAGTGGTAGATATGTTGCCTCCTAAGAATCTAAAACAACTTAAAAGCTTCCTACAAACGTGTTCGTGGTTTCGGAAATTTATCTCACAATTTTCGGAAATAGCCCAGCCGTTGACCGACCTTACTAAGAAGAATAAGGTCTGGAAATGGGGAGAGAAAGAGGTTAACGCCTTCGACGAGCTCAAGCGGAGACTCACAACGAGTCCGATTCTGCGTCAACCGGATTTCGGACAACCTTTTATTTTGCGCACAGATGCCAGTGCCTACGCTTTGGGTGCTGTGCTCGTGCAAGGGCCAGATCCGAAATCTGAGCAACCTATAGAGTATGCGAGTAGGCTTTTAACGACTGCAGAACGCAATTATACCACGACTGAGCGGGAAGCCTTAGCGGTGGTATGGGCCCTAGACAAATTTCGTGGTTATCTTGAAGGTGCCCAAGTTCGCGTCGCTACTGACCATCAACCGCTTAAGTGGTTATTGTCTTTGAAGACACCAAGTGGCCGCCTAGCTCGATGGGCATTAAGAATTCAAGCTTTCAACCTAGATGTTGAATACACACCTGGGAAAGCTAACGTAGTAGCGGACACATTGAGTCGTCCCGTACTATGCCATTCGTCAGTCGAGGAAAACACTGACGCTACGTGCGATCTGTGTCTTGTTTCGGTAGACCTACCTCACCGTAGCCCTGAAGAGTTGCGAACTGCTCAGCTTGAGGACTCTGAACTTAAGAAAATCCTTACTGACTTTGAAGATGGTGATGCGTCTGCCCGGTGGACGGATCGTGGTTATTACCTTTCAAACGGAGTCCTCTTTCGCTTTGATCTGGTTGGTGAATCTGAAGAGCCACAACTAGTGGTACCAGATTCTATGCGTGCAGAGATCCTCAAGGAGCTCCATGACGCGCCTACCGCCGGACATTTGGGTATAGAGCACACTCTAAAGAAAATCAAGGAAAGATTTTACTTCCCTAATATGCGTCAGTACGTAGTAAAATATCTTAAGGCATGCGATCTTTGCCAAAAATTCAAACCAACCAATCTTAAACCTGCTGGGTTACTGCAAACGCCTGTCTTGCAGCAACGCTTTGAAGTTGTTGCCATGGATTTGTTCGGTCCTCTACCTGAGGGTAGTCAAGGTGAGAAGTGGATCTTCCTGGTAGAAGATACGGCGAGCAGGTGGGTTGAGTTATTCCCCCTGGCCGAGGCTAACGCCGAGCGTTGCGCCAAGGTGCTAATCGAAGAAATCTTTATGAGATACGGGTTTCCTCGTCGGGTTATCTCGGATAACGGCAGCCAGTTTGTCGCAGCGGTGATGCAGAAGGCTATGCACGTCCTTGGTGTGCATCAGAACTTAGCCCCTGTATATCACCCTGAGGCTAACCCCGCCGAACGGAAAAATCGTGAAATGAAGCAGATGCTGGCAATCCTGGTAGACCCAGAGCATCGAGGGTGGCCTGAAGTGTTACCTGCCGTGCGATTCGCGCTAAATTCGACTCCCAACCAAGGCACGGGGCACTCTGCCGCTTATCTAACGTTTGCGCGCGAGTTCCGGTCCCCGGTGGCCGTGAACCATGACCTGCGGACCGTCGTAGAACAAGAGAACTACGTGCCTCAAATCACGCCATACTTACGTGATTTTGTACACCGCCTACAAGAGGTGAAGTGGCGAGTTGAGCGCCAGCAGGATATCCGTAAGGAGGCCGCCGACAAGAGCCGACGTCCTGGACCTAACTTCCAGGAGGGAGACCTCGTACTCGTGAGCAGCCATCGTCTAAGCCAAGCCGCAAAAGGCTTCACTAGTAAGTTCGCCCCTAAAAGAGAAGGTCCGTATTCAATCAGTAAAGTAGTCTCTCCTACCACTTACGAGGTTGTAGATAAAGATAGCGTACTTCGAGGCAAGTATCATGCCAGTCTCCTTACACCGTATGTAGGTGATTCTGACGTTGTCATCCATACTAGGAAGAAGGGCAGACCCCGTAAGTTACCGGTTGCCAAGCCAGCTCCGGAGCCTTCTGCTGACTTGGAGGGGGAGGATATAGCGCGACCCCAAATAGCTGCTTCCCGCACCTCGAGAAACCGTCGTGTGCCGGCGAGGTTACCTGACTAGTGGGTAATCGGCACAGCACTATCCCGCCGCCCGCGCTGCGCCGCGGGCAGCAGAGTCGACTGCGCGAACTCACTCGCGATAGCCGCGCGTGCACATGACGGGTACTCATACGCACTGTGAGCCGGCTATCCGCCATTATTGTCGTTCAAATATTATGTTGTTCATTATAAACTCGTGTCTGTTCACTAATTACACAGTTTACTTACTCGGTAGTTCGGTGTTTTCTTTGTGGAAAGAACCCTAGCTATACTGTTAATATTAAAAAAAAAACTTGAGAGGTGTCAAGGGACAACTTTTGGACTTAATTTGTTTCTTTGTTTCTCTCTCTCCCTCTCATAGAAAGAGAGAGAGAAAGGCAGACAAAGAAACACGCGCACGCGGCACGTCGCACGACTCACAACTATAGCAAAAAGTGTCGTTACAACTTTTGGTCTTAATTTTTTCCGTCTAGCCCCCTTTCGCAACGCGCGATAAGGAACTTTGTTCCAAAAATATGATGTGATTACCAGAAGCGCTAGGTATTTGCTATCTTTTCATTACCAGTTTTCATACTAACTGGCGTCCAGTCGCACACCTAATTTTGATGACTACCGAAAATATACAAAAAAAACCGGCCAAGAGCGTGTCGGGCCACGCTCAGTGTAGGGTTCCGTAGAATATTTTAACGAAATTAAAAAAAATGCTTGCATATACGATTATACACCAGTCCACACTTGAAACAAACGATACGTGGTACCTAAACATTTACAAGGGCTGCCTACACAACCCAACATCTTTTCCTAACTACTTAATTAAAAATGATAAATTATATCGTCATATGAAAAGTAAATTCGCAATCTTTGATGAGTTTGACTGGAAGGAGGTTGTCCCATCTGAGTCTAGGTCAAAGGTAATAGCTGACAACCATGCAGAACCCACATCAGGTCACTTAGGCATCTATAAAACTTACAAAAGACTAACACTTCGTTACTACTGGCCAGGTATGCACAGTGACGTAGTGAAAACTGTAACTTCATGTGAAACTTGTATTGCTCACAAACAAGTAAACCATGCCCCTCTGGGTATCATGGGTAAGCCTAAGGAGTGCTCTCGGCCATTCCAAATGGTCAGCATTGACATTGTTGGTCCCCTACCTGTTTCCAGACGCCAGAACGCTTATCTTTTCGTGATTACCTGCTGCTTCTCTAAATACTGCCTTCTTTTCCCAATGAGGAATGCAACTTCAAAGATAATCTGTAAACTACTAGAGGATAACTTGTTCTTGGTACATGGAATACCACAATGTATAATACTAGATAATGGCACTCAGTTCACTTCTAATGAAACTAAAGCTTTGTTCAGTAAATATAAAATCCCTAGCGTACACTATACACCTAGGTATGCACCACAGATTAATACTGTGGAAAGATATAATAAAACTATCATAACAGCTGTTTCCACCTACATAAATAATGACCAACGTTCTTGGGACTTGCATATACCTGCAGTACAATTTGCTCTTAACAGTTCAACTAGTGAAGTAACCGGTTTCACTCCTGCATTCCTTGTATTTGGTAGAGAGTTAGTAGCTGATGGCTCTCACTACCAAAGTGCTGATATCAAGGAAATAGTATTTCAACCTAGAGATCAATATGCTGAAAATCTTGGTTTTCTCTCTAACATATTTGATCAAGTACAATCTGCCTTGCTGAAGGCTCACTCTAGAAATGCTACTGACTACAACTTGCGTCGCAAGAATGTAGAATATAATGTAGGCGATGTAGTCTGGAAACGTACCTATTACCAAAGCGATAAGGAAAAGTATTTCAGTAAAAAACTTGCTCCAAAATTCACTAAGTGTAAAGTATCTGCTAAACAATCGCCTATTGTTTATGATTTGGTAGATATGCAGGGTAAACCTCTGGGTACCTGGCATGTCAAGGACTTAAGGCGAAATAGTCCACCGTAATCACCCGTAGGCCTAGCTAACTAGTGTTTGATCCATACAGGGTCAAACGATGCCAAGGGAAAAAATACTACGACATCTATCAACAACCAGTCGTAGAAGGTCTACTTGTACCTTAGATTAGTCCTAAACTAGTCAATGGCGTGCAGGAAAATCTGCATCCGCCAACTACCTACACTAACTATAATATAGTAATTGCTATTAATGTGGCATACAACACGTCCACAGAGGTTTACCTAATTGCTTCTGGGCTGCATGGTTGTAAGTTACATACCTTAAATTCTGTACCTACTAGCTACACACACACACTCGCTCACTTACTGCTGTCACACTCTTCACTGTGCTTATTAAATGTGTAAGCATCTTTCTGTTAAAACGGCGTTGCCATAGAGGGTATTGTGGATCCCAAGGGATGATTATTTATTTTTTAGCAGAATATGCTCTATGGTACACTACCCTTACTTTTGTGTTGTTATTATCATGTTCCAACAAAAACATCTTAAAGACAGTGCCTACACATAGGTGACTGCAATCGCACCTTTCTGTTAAAACGGCGTTGCCATAGTGGGTATTGTGGATCCCAAGGGATGATTATTTATATTGTAGCAGAATATGCCCTATGGTACACTACCCTTATTTTTGTGTTGTTATTATCATGTTCCAACAAGAACATCTTAAAGACAGTGCCTACACATAGGTGACTGCAATCATACTAAACGTTCTATGTGCATATTACACATGTAAGCATCTTCTGTTGCTTAAAACACTCACTGCCATAGCACTGCATGCTGTGGTCACTAAGGAGTGTACTTATTTTTATTAGATAGCAGAGTAGGTCATTAGGAACTACTATAAAACATTTGTGTTGTTTGTGTTACTGTAAACACTAACAAGTCTGCACTTTCATGAAGAATAACTGCAAAATTGAAATAGCAGACATTGTCCTACCCTATAATATGATAACTTAAAACTTAATTAGTTACAACTAGAAATTAAAACTTAAAATAGTAAACTATAACTATAGTATTCAAACACTAGGCTCTAAACCAGTGTCTAAAACATTCATGACCAAGTTCATGGATATTCTCACAACTGTTGGCCTAAGCCACAGTTGGACCTCATCTCGGCCTACCCCGTTGATAGAGGACTACTAAAAGTGTTAATGGCTCTAAACCATAGCACCCTTTTCCCCATACCAATGGCCCTACACCATTGGTACCCTAACAGCTGTTGACAAAGTCACAGTTGGACCTCATCTCGGCCTACCCCGTTGATAGAGGACTATTAATAATTGTGCTAATGGCCCTACACCATAGCACCTAATTTTATCATGGCTAACCATTGATAAAATACAACTGTTAGTCAGTTGGATCTCCTACCGCCTACCCGGTAGCAAGACACTAACACTTCTGGCTCTAAACCAGGTGTTTTCTAACTATGAGCGGATTGCAACTCAATAAACAAGCCTAAACAGCTACCTAAATACATATCTAACCTATCAAAAATCTAATACTAGCTGTAATCTAAACACTAGTTACAACTGCATACTCACTATAAATCTATAAAGTCTTATATACAAACTGACTTCACTAAATAAATGCTAATTGATTGTTGATATACACATACTGTAAACCTCTCATAAATGTCACGTAATCCTTACACATAATTAAAAACTAAACTTTAGTCCATAACGTTAACGACTTCTACAACTTCTGTAACTTAACAATTAATTCATAACCAAGCATGTTAAACAAATAAATTTAACCTATAATGCTGAGATGTCATAACTAACCTAACTTTACAAGTGTCATCGACTTATAAAATTTTATTCAACTTTGACGTTTGACACTTCTTTGACGTTTGACACCTAACTAGGATATTAGCCTTTCTGCTTGTCATTGTTTTATCGTTCAGAAATATTAAATCCAACATTATGGACTCTGACTAAAAATTATACAACAATAAAATGTGTCATAGACATAGAACATAGACAAAACATAAATTAATTTAACGTAGACATGGAACTTAAACTTAGCATGGACACTTAAGATTTTAAAAACTTTAACAATTTTTTTAAATGCATGTTTTCTTAAAATAAACTAGATACTTGCAAATTTTTAAAACTATTACTATTCAAATTGCATTTTTTATCTTATTCATGATATCATTCATTGACTATGAAGACTACATCTTCATGTTCGGATTACACACTTAGACATGTTCCAGCACTCACTTGACACGTGTTTGTACTATAACTACTACACTACATAATAGTGTTCAACAATCAATGGTGATCTTTAAATTTTTGTTTCTAAATTAAACAGAACCTACATTATACACATTACCCTGCAATTTAACACCTCAGCGACCTGACCCCCAAGGAGATACACTTGCACTATCTTGTTGTTTTTCCGACTGACTGTCTTGAGTTAAGCTACTCTAAATTAGTTTACCTCTTGTGTGTTTAGTAAGTCACTGACTTAGGACTACATTCAAGTCAGTGACGGACTTTGAATGATGGATGTTTGACGATGGATAATTGATGATGGGATGGAAGCACGCGAATGTGATGTATGTACGTACAGGTAGTCAGTCTAAGTGGTTTAGGCCTTCTAGCGGATTTACCCTAGGGAAAATCCTTTCTTTGCAGGCGGGGTACTGTAGCATAAATTAGTCGATTCACTAAAAACCGACTAATTCTAAATAGTATTCACCAAACTAAATTATCGGTACAACCCTAAATGTTCTGATATGTCACAATGGAGGGAGAACGTCACTCAGGACCTCCTATAAAAACGGCTGCACGCATAGGCTCTGTCCTTTTTACATCAAGCGAGCAGCTTACTAATAGATAAGTCCCCAGTTATTGGGTAAGTGAACTCCGCCATTGTGTTCTTTTGCTGCTGAATTTATGTCCCGGCAAGCCATAACTATTTGTAATCTCTGTGTCTATTTAACATGGCTGCCGGCAATGTATTCTGTATCTAATATTAATTAGCACCTAGCTATTCACTATGCACATGTACTCTTAATTGGTTATATGGTTCTCCGCATGGCGTGCATCCTATTCTATTCTCTATGAACTAAATCATGCTCATCCATGCTGTATCATAAACCGGCGACGCTAGTCGACGGTCAATGAGAACCGCGTGGCGATGTGACGCCACGCCTTGCCTTTAGTCTGTCAGCCTATTCACCTATCATCTAATCACTGTAAACCACTGCGATGTGTGAGTACCCATCTTCCATCTTCTTCACTGCCTTGAGCTTGCCGCATCTGACGCATGGCTGGGATGTCGCCTGTGATACAGGTTTATCCTAGTACAGGCATAATAATTTTGTAATACCCATTTTACTTCTAAGACTAAATACTGTATTTTACCAATTTAATTTTTCAAATAAAGATTATTATTATTATATATACTACAAACTTAGTCCAGAAATTATTTTCTACGACTTTTTGTCTTTTTTGTACAAAACCTGTTTCCATCCAAGTTCAAAATAATTTTCCTGGAAAGTCCTTATAAAGTTCAACTTTTCAGATTTTTTTCATATTTTCTAAACTTATGGTTCAAAAGTTAAAGGGGGAAGGGACACATTGTTTTTTACATTTGGAGCGATTATTTCCGAAATTATTGACATTATCAAAAAATGATTTTAGTAAACCTCTATTCATTTTTAAATACCTTTCCAACAATATATCACACGTTAGTTAGTTAAAAAAACCACTTCCCACTTTACATATAGGGGGCTACCCTAATAAAACATTTTTTTCCAATTTTTAATTTATCACTTGGTCGGCATGATTGATACACATATTGGTACCAAATTTCAGCTTTCTAGTGCTAACGGTCACAGAGATTAAGCGAGGACGGACGGACGGACGAGCGGACGGATGGACGGACAGTAAGACATGGCGAAACTATAAGGGTTCCGTGGACTTCAAGTTACAGTAACTATGAGACGGGGTACTGGGCGCTTTGTCATATCTCTGCGAGTACATTATGACATCATGTCATCCTATACAGGGTGTCTCATTCAAATGGGTCAGTATGGGAAAGTCTGAAACTATAAGACTAACATTGTATTGAAAAAGGCGGTGGTCACTTCGAGCACCTACTAAAGTAAATTAAAGTATGTTGAAACAATGCATTTTATTCATTTTAGACATCATGTTTCATACAGACATTTACTGCCTAAGACCTACACAATCGATATCTAAATAGAAATAGTGTAGGTTTTTTTTTTCAAAATAACCGGGTTCGATTCCCGAACGGAGTACAGATGTTTTTTAAAATGTATGAATGCAGTTTCTCTTTTTATTAAAATCGATGACATGGTTCCTCAGAACAGATCTTCGTATGTCTTATAGTTTAAGACTTTCCCATACTGACCCATTTGAATGAGACACCCTGTATACACACTGATGTTAGCCAAAATAAAACTAGGTGTTTGTCGAACGGAGATAGGTAGGAGTAGGTATTGGTACGCAATATGGCTGCAGCAGCCCAAAAGGTGGGTTTTTCTATACTTTGATGAATATAATTATCTATGCTAATCTATACTTAATACAAGAGAAATTTATAATGTTGTTACCTAGGGGTAATCTATGGATCTACTGAACCGATTTTGAAAGTTGTTTAACCATTAGAAATCCATATTATCTGTGAGTGCAATAGGCTATATATTTTTTTCAAAATTAGGATGAAGCACTATTTAAGCTTGCCTTCTTGGTATAAGAAGTGATATTTGTCCCATGTGATAGTAGGACAATATTGTATACTGGTACTCTATTGTATTTTTGTTGTATTTTGTGTCGCTTGCTTAAAAAGTTTCTGCCATTACTTAGCATTTTTGTATTACTTCAGAAGTTGTACTCAAATATGCTTACATAATCTTTAGTGTTTTATCGTGTTCTGTCTTTTCGACCTAAATAAATTTATTTGTGAAAGCCCTTAGAGACTTATGTACACTGGAACTTGCTTTTAAGTTACCAATTTTCTATTTAGACGATGTTTAGTACCTTTTAAATGGATGAAGTTTATTATTTTTCGAGTTTTCTACGTCTTTTTCTCAAGTCATCTTTTTTCTTTACTTTTTAGTTTGTACCTAGTTCTTGTTTGTATGTTTTAGTTTGTTAAATCTGTGTACGCACAGACGGAGATGGCGGGACGACCTGGATGCCTTCCTTGATAATTGGAGAGAGGTAGCGCAGAATTGCAACAGATTGAACGAATAGCGGAAGGCCTTTGCCCAGCAGTGGGACAGTTCAGCCTTTCATTCAAATCTATAGGTGACACTTAAAAACCTAAATGTTGCTTTGTACTGTAAATTTTAAGTTTAGGTTAATTTTGGTTCGCGTTGGCGTTACGATTACATCAAGAACTCGTGCTAAGGATACCTGCCAGAACTTAGGTTATATCTAACTTGGTTCAACATGCTGTCGAAAAATATTTCTCAGGCATGCCAGTTTCCTCACGATGTTTTCGCGTGTAGTCAAATTGGACTTTAGTATTCAAGCGTCCAAAATATAGCCACTGTTACTTGGTGGGTCAGTTTTACCTGACCGAGTTTAGCCACAGGCAATAAGCGGTTTACTCATAAATATAGACAGGTTGGTCATTCATAGCTTAAATCTATACTAATACTAGCTGCCCCGGCAAACTTCGTTGTGCCTTAGAGTCAATTTATTGCTCTTATCAATTTTTTTTATGTTAGATATACATACGTTTAATAAGACGACAACAAATAGATCCAAACCAATAATAACTACTACTACTTTTTATGTAGCGAGTCTCTACTGTGATCTTATTTAAACATTTGGTGTTCGATAGAATTAAAATTACAACATGTATATTCTATAACCTAACCTAACTGACCATACCAATCCTATAGCTAACCTAACTACCTTACTAAAATGCATTTATTTAAAAAATACTAAATTCATAATTTTAAACTGAACTATTGCCTTTAATGTTACATACAATTGATACCTATAGTTTTCCCGGTCTACTTTAATTAAAGTCCTAACAGTAAAATAAGTTCCATTTGCATAGAATTATTAAAGTTCGTCTCTGTCGTCATTGTTAATTACGTAAATTGATTTCTGAAATATAAGACTTTTTTATGCTAAAACAATGCATAAAACCTCTAAGTTTAGTAACAAAATAAATTTTAGAACGTAGTTACGTATAAATTGACAACCTTACCTTCTGTTTAGCTTAAGACTTGTCAATGTCAAATTGTCACCCGATAATGAACTGGGAAGTTTGACTCCTGTCATGTCATCCAAGATGGCGCTGCGTTTGAAAAATGTTTGAGACGACGAATATTCTTGATATTTATTTCTTCGAGGACTTTTCATGTTTTTTATTAATTATTATGCTATATCCTATTCCGGACAAAGAGAAATCCAAAAAGACCAAAATCATTCAAATTGATCCAGCCGTTCTTGAGTTATAAGTGGTGTAACTAACACGACTTTCTTTTATATACACACATCAAAAGTGTCTAGGGATCAACATATATTTTTGCAATAACTTTTCTCCTGATTGATATTAATTAAAATTTTCTTTAGGGATTCATCAAATAAAGTGTTTTCGTTTGTCACAGTAACGATAGACCAAGTCACCTTTGCATTAATAAAGAAATTTGTCATTTTCCTAATAAAGGGATTTTTGACATTTGAACCACTAACATTAAAGTTCGAAAAAAAGACTGAAATAACAGTTTTCTTTAAAATTTTATTGGGTAACTTAAACAATTAATAATCCGTGTTTCTACCGCGAACACTAACAACACAAGAACATCGGTTTGGCATACTCAAAATGAGTTCATCCAAATCACGCTGTGGAATGGCCGCCCATGTTCGTTGCAACAACAAAAAAAGGTCTTCTTGCGACTGGATACCCTCCATATTCGGCAGAGCTCTTCTCTGTAGCATATCCCATGCATGCTCAATCGGGTTCAAGTCTGGCGACTGAGCAGACCAGGGCAGGACATTGATGTTAGCTGCGGCGAGAGTCTGTCTTACAACTTCGGAGGCTTCATCACTCTTCAGGGAACTTAATTAGCGACCAAACAGTCAGAAACCGCTTGCATGAAGTGAACCTTCATTCCCGAAGACCGCTACGGGTACCACCTATAGCAATGCACAATCGTAGGATTCGATATCAATGGGCTCTTGAACACAGAAATTGGGCAGAAGAACAATGGCGTTTCGTGTGCTTTTCTGATGAGTCTCGTTTTGGTATGAGACCGGATACAAGACGTATACGACACTGGAGAACCCCTGGACGCCAACAGCGATTAAAATCCTGCCAGGAAGTCCATCCTTATAGTGGTGGAACCATCATGGTATGGGCGGGTATTTGGATCGGCGGAAGAACTGAGTTGATTTGGATCAGAGGCAACCTCAACGCTCAAATTTATGCTGAGACGATTGTATCAGACGTCATCGTTCCTCTACAAGTGCAAATCGGTCCCTTATTTCAGTTAATGCATGATAATGCTCGACCGCACACCGCAAGAGTTGTAAGACAGACTCTCGCCGCAGGTAACATCAATGTCCTGCCCTGGCCTGCTCAGTCGCCAGACTTGAACCCGATTGAGCATGCATGGGATATGCTACAGAGAAGAGCTCTGCCGAATATGGAGGGTATCCAGTCGCAAGAAGACCTTTTTTTGTTGTTGCAACGAACATGGGCGGCCATTCCACAGCGTGATTTGGATGAACTCATTTTGAGTATGCCAAACCGATGTTCTTGTGTTGTTAGTGTTCGCGGTAGAAACACGGATTATTAATTGTTTAAGTTATCCAATAAAATTTTAAAGAAAACTGTTATTTCAGTCTTTTTTTCGAACTTTAATGTTAGTGGTTCAAATGTCAAAAATCCCTTTATTAGGAAAATGGCAAATTTCTTTATTAATGCAAAGGTGACTTGGTTTATCGTTACTGTGACAAACGAAAACACTTTATTTGATGAATCCTTAAAGAAAATTTTAATTAATATCAATCAGGAGAAAAGTTATTGCAAAAATATATGTTGATCCCTAGACACTTTTGATGTGTGTATATAGATTATATAGAGGGTAAAATGTTTTTGAAAGACTGTTGGCAGATGCTGGATGCGGCAAGCTGATACAGGGTGCTCATTAGAGGAGGTCTGTGATGAAGATGATGATGAAATGAAAGACGATGATGAAGATGATGATTTGTAAGTTTGTGCGAAGGAGGTAAACCGAAACTATACATCCATTAAAATAAAATCTTTTACTAATGGATAACTTCATTGTCAACGAGTACTATAAGATAAGTGTAATGGTTTATTAAACTTCTGTGTGAACTTGATTGTGGGCAGAACTTTGTTGTGAATTTTTTTGTTTTGTTTGTTGTCTTTGTTGTCTTTATAGGTCGTAAAAAGAATATAATCCATTTTATATAGTTGATCCAACTTGCAGTGTCTACTTCACAAAGAACATACTATACTCCATATACAATAGCATTAGACAGAAGTTAAAAAATCTACATTTATTAAACATTTTTATAACCTATGACGTCACCAACACACCAGATGTGAATAAAATAATACTAATAATAGGCTATTTGTTTCTCATTTTAAGTGAACTGTAATAATTGTTCATAAGATAATAAAATTCTTTGAACCTACTATTAAATTAGCCTAACTAATATGAGAGTTTGCGAAGACGTGTAGGTAGATGTTTGGATGTAAGTTACTAAATCACGTGTAAACTGTTGAGATTTTTTAGAATAGGCACGAATATAGACCATTCCTGGATTAACACATAGGATACTTTTATACCGGTGATGTGTTATCTTGGGATAACAGTTTAACAAATCTTTACTTCTGAACTTTATCAATAGATGGCATTGCCTTATTATTTGCATGTGTTTTATTTAATTAGGCGTAATCCACGTAACGGATTTAGATAAAATTATATTTTGGGAGAGAATTTTTACACGGGTACAGCCGCAGGTGGAGCTAGTATATTTAACCTCCGTGCCCCTATCTATCAATTCCAAGAAAAAGGTCCATAGGCACATTCACACGAACTAATTGCAAAAAACTATCTCGTTCACAGCCCAAGAAAATACATTATGCCATAAATGTAATTTCTCCATTTCATACTCTATCCTTGGCATTTTACTACCAAAGACAGTTGAAGAAGTTATTGTCTGAACACTAAGCAATGCATAATCCATCGGGCCCCGTACCAGCGCCGAGCCAACTCAAAATCAAATATTTTCTTTGTATCTCCATTGTGTAAACAACCCTTTGAACAAGTCCTCGAACGGCCTTCTGTTCTTACTATTTGTTCTATACAGTAAAATATATCGCGAAATGAAAAATAACTTTCTGTAACAGGGAATGATTTATGTATTTCATTAAATCCTGGGTTGAAATGTGGACTTAATATCTTTACATTTCTGCCTCTCTGCTTGTATTATGGGATTAAATTGGTAAAAGTTTATATCGAATTAAAATGAGTTTTTATTTTAAATCTGTCTGGGTTTGGTTTTGGCTGGGTGTTAGGTTTAGTATTCTATGACAAATAGAAGAGAAGAGGATGCCATAGTATGGCATCACGCAGAGGTTGAAGTCTCTTCCACCCTGTATAGTCGATTTATTTTCTTACCATTTGTCATAGAATACTAAACCTGACACCCAGCTAAAGCCAAACCCAGACAGAATTAAAATAAAATTTCTACGTTAGTGTAGAATAACCCCTCAGATACATTTCTCGACGGTATGTGAAGCTTATGGGCGTCATACAAATTTTGACACCAGGCTATTCTGTAACCGTACAAAAAGAAGGAGAGGCAGGCAGAATATTTTTGTGTTAAATTCAAACAAAATATTGTAAAAATCATGCCCGTAATGGCAACATGCAGGGATTCTCGAAGTATAAGACAGAGGTGTTTGATAAAATTCACATAAAATTAAAATCAAAATATCCATGAATATTTTTTGTTACTCTTTTAGTATTCTTTTATTATTTTTAAGTATAAGGGTTACGACATTTTATAAACAATAGTTAAATAGTACTCATAGTAATAGTACTAGTAGTAATAGTATTCTATCGCATTAGGTTACTCTGTAACGGTATATGTTAGCTGGACTATAAATAATATTAATGATAGTTTTACCTTCGATTATTTAAATAAAACTAATGCTAAAATTCAAGATGGAGACAACGTTTAAGACAAAGACTCTTTTCTCCTTAGTAAGGGTAATATTGCAAGGAAACAAGAGTGCTTTTATTTACTTAAGAATTTAGTGAAAACAGTTCGTGACTTCGAATGTAGTAACAGTGTTATGACACTTATATTCAGTATTGAGGATTGTATATATAAAGCGTAAATGGTGGGCATAAAAATGAGGGAAAGTGTGGAGGAAATATTGCAACTTAGATAAAAGAATAAAGATATTTATGTACAGACGCCAGCACATCAAGTTACCCCAATGTGTAAAAATTTTTTGATCGTTTTTCAACTTTATGTCAAACAGAATAAGGTTCAAATGAGAAAATTTGATACATTGGGGTAACTTGATGTGCTGGCGTCTGTACAAGACTTGTAGGATGGCAAATGGTCAAAATAAGAAACTAAACATGAAGAAATGTATCTAAATAATTTGCCTAAATTATGTTACTGAATATAAATTATTTATTGTCCCCTTAACAATCATTTTCGACTTTGTTACGAACAGATATAAGGTTCATGTTCAGTTGAGAAAATTTAACAGTTTGGTGCAGCTTGGTATGCTCACGTGTGTATCATTATGACTAATTTACGTTGATCCAGTATACATTAAATCTATCCTTGGAGTCTAGAAGAAAAGAAAACTATATATTGGACTTTACGTACTGTTTTATTACTTAAGTATTTACTACTAGATTAGAAGTTGACAATGATTTGAATTGTGTATTGTTGTTGATGCTGAATCAATATAAATTTACCTTTTGTTTATTTTATTTAATAAATCATCATCATCTCCCTGTCCGTATCCTAAATTACTTGGGATCGTCGCAGGTTGCCCTCTTCTTTCATATGTAATGGATTTTATATATAAAATGTCACAAAAAATTGAGTGAACTGCCCGTATCCTATTATACCTTGACCTAATTCCATCGTCATGAAAGCGATATTCATTCTGAGCAGGAAGTAAAAATACATCGAATTATATTTATTGCCAATAAAAATGTAATGGCTAATTTCGCTGTTCTTCTTCGAAAATATCTTCTTTATATTTGTTTGGGTACGTCTCTAGTAATTAGGTTTGAAATTAGACTACTTTTAGTAAGCCCATTTTTATGAATCACGTTACTGTCTTTTCACAATGCTTACCTATAACTACAATTTGAATTCAGTCTATTTTTTATTTGTATTTAGTCTTTTCATTTGGTATACATTTACAGACGTTTGGTCTAGATTTAAATTGGCCACAACATGGCCTAAAAGTTATGGCAAAATTCAAGTTTTAAGGTTGTTTAATAAAGAGAGAAAATCTCTGTAATAATCGTACATGGTTAATAAATGTGGTCTAAAAAAAGTTTCCGCTTACCTTTTTTAGCTTACCAATTCGCAAAACCCAACAAAGAAAACCATTGCCGAAAATAAATACAAGAAGCAAAGAAAAACATGTCTTAATACAATCTCAAACAACCTTACTAAAGAATCACGGTACATAATACAGAAAACCCAAGTTATTAGACATATTACTGAACAAAACATCTAAATATAATTCATAAGTACTTATAGAAAGTACTTTAGTAGCTTAATATACGCTGGCATTTGTAAAGCTGTGTGTATAATCATCTTTCTGTCGTTGCCCCGTTGTGTTTTTTTCCATTCTCCTTGGTCATTCGTCATACTAGCATTTACTTCTATCTCCTTCTATCTTCTTCTCATACAATCCACTCATCTTTTTTTGGTCTTCCTCTCCCTCTGCAACCATTTAGAATCATATTCATATCTCTTTTAGTCACATGTGCTCCATCCCTCCTCATAACATCCACCTCATCATCATCATCATCTCTCATCACGTGCATACCTAAACCGACGATTCCCTTTCATCTTTTCTATATCAGGCGCCACTTTGAAACGTCCTCTTATATGCTCAATTCTAACTTTATCCATTTTAATGACTCCACATTATCTCATCATTCTTATCTCTGCTGCATGCAATCTACTTTCATGCAGCAGATATGAATTCTGTCTATACAAAAGCAAATTCGTATAAGTTCTGTTTACACACAGGCGACTTTTTACGCAAATGCGCTTGACATTTGTTCTAATGAGTAGGAAGTGCTTGCATCAAATTGAACACCTTCATGACACGATACAATTTATGTAAAAAAAAATAACCTTTTCGCATCAAGCACAGGATATGAATTATTAGTTAACAAATCATACAACACAATAAATTAATACTTTAATGCTAAAAAAATGCATTTACACAAACAGACACCACGTAACTGATCTCAATTGCAGTATCATAGTAATACTATTGATAGGAAAACTCAAAAGTGCCTAATAATTGTTAACGATGGCTAATTTTATTGTCAATCATTTTATTATTACATTCTGATGTGTCCTAAAGTTTCCGAGTTTGTGCGAAGCTTTAAGATCTTTTAAACATTAAGGAATTCAAATAAATGAGATGAATATAATTTACTTTGGTATGACCAGAGCTTAAAGACGACTTCCAAACATTCCCCAATACGATTATATTTAATATTGTGATATTTATATATCTGATAGTATTTCTGCGAGCTCAACTTTTATTTTGCTCAGTATGTTTTATATACACAGTATTCGTGCTAACATAATCGTTTTTAGCCAACAAAGTTAACGTTATACCGCAAAAGAAAAAATAATATTTATAAATGTCAAATTTGCCAAAATATCAACCTTGTATTAAGATCGATAGGTTCAACAAACTGATTAAGTACAAGTCGGATTCGCATACGAATGATTCAGTAGGTACTAAATCAAGCAAAACAAAAGCCAAATACTACGCGTTTCTTGTAATTTTAACCTTTTGTTGCTGTTGTTATAACCGCAATAGGAAAAACACACTGAGTAAACTTTATCTGTTTACTTGTAACTAACAGTTCATGAGATATAAGCATAATATATACCTGTTAATGTGTCTATCTACATAATAATGAACAATAATTATTGCAATATTATTTTACCTACAAAATTAAGCAATTAAAAATTAATAAATTTAATATTCCACAACTTATCACTCAACGCCATTTAGTCCCCAGCTAAGCTTGAAAGCTGGTGTTATGGGTACTAAACAGCTGATGAACATACTTATATATTTATAATTACATATCATATATAATAGATAAATTACACCCAGACACAGAACAAATGATTGTGCTCATCACACAAACATTTGTCTTGGGTGGGAATCAAACACACGACCTCCGGCATAGCAGTCAGGGTCACTAACTACTAGACCAACAGGCCCCACCATCCACCAGACCCCAAATAATACCCTTCACATTGTATCAGAAAAAACAGAAAGCTTTTTGAAGAAAATCTTCCTTTCAATCGTTATCAATATTGAGACTCAAGCAGATGCTTCGCCTCTAATCTATTCCAGTGTCAGTCTTCTATAGAAATATGAAAAAAACATCAGTTTTAGTAATCAAATCAAAAGATCTATCAATCAAATCTTCGGAAGTAGGTCAAAAAGTATCATTAGAGGTGCTCAAACACCAAGCTATAGAGGCGTTAGCTTTGATCGCGAACCATAATTCATCCTATGTAAAACTGGTGTCTGCAGACCGACGACTGAGATAGGAGTCGATATATCAACCATCGGACAATAGGCCTGAACGATATTTCACATTGGAAGCTTTTGTTCGTCCATCCATTGTGGAGAATTAAGATGTTGGTGTGAATGATAGAATTTTGGCCATTATATCGATTATGGACGAAGAATCGATTAGTCTGTAACTCGATTTGATGAATTGTTTCAGCGTGACTGCTGATTGTATTTAGATGTATGGAAATCTCCATTCATCTAAATAGGTAGGTACAATCAGCAGACAGAGAGATGGGATTTACCATCGGTAAAAATGACAATCTTAAATTCACCCTCTCTATATACCTGAGCGACTTTAGTGCAAAATTTTGTAAATGTTATTTACATTTTGTAATTTGATAATTCTCTGTTAAGATATTTTCAAGGATTACAAACAAAAGTTTTCTTAATTTTACTGAAACATTTCAATTCGTTAACATTTTGTTGAATATATTTTCGTCTTTCAAAAGTCTTTGCGTTCAGGTATTACTTTACAAATATTAAATTAATATTATTTTTAAATATTCATATTGTTGAGTTACTCAGTAAATACCTACCTCACGTTCATACAAAACATATGTCTTTTTTTTAATGTTGCCCCATTATGCTTCGTTAACATTCACACATCAAGGATTTTAAATTTGAAAGTAGTATAGTAGTAGTTTTGTTTAAATATCGTAAGAATACACGTCATTTCTACGTCAACGAAAAATACATACGAAATGTAATACCTTCTCGTATTGTCCACATCAAAAGAACAATATTTCAAACAAATTATAGAATTTTTTAAATCGATCCATAAAATATCGAAGTTCTAAGGTAACATACAAAAGAAGACAACATACAACTGAATTGAAGCCACCTTCTTTTCTGTAAGTCGGTAAGAAATCACGCCACACATAGAGAAATCACATGAGGCATTCCTACTAGGAGGTAAACAAACCAAATGTAGGTAGCTACGTAGACTGGAATCGGCTTAAAAATCTATGCCCGCGAATGAAACGTGGATTACGGTGGGCGACGGTAGGTCGACAGCCTGTCAAAATATAATCCCCGGGATGACGTAGGTCGTCTGACGTAACATTAAAACGTTGTGGCTAATACCTGTAAAAACTACGAGCTACACCTGTAACCTCCTGTAAGTACTGGTATTAATTAATATTCGTTGAATTTACCTTTGGGGTGACGTAAATTAAGATTGGTTGACGGTTTTCTTTTGTTTATTCCAGCTGTTCGTCAGTTAAGAATTTGTTAATTGGAAACATTTAGTCATTATCATTACTGTAGACCTAGCATGAATTCTTGACATGGGCGTAATGCCACGAAACAGGATAATTTATGTATTTTCCTAGTGTATGGCAACGTTTTTTTTCATAAAATCATTTTGATGAAGGATAGGATCCCAAACAAAACTTACAACTACCTCGTAGGTAAGTAAATAATCTCACGGAAAATATAACAACAGTCCCTGGACAAACTAACGAAAGGGATAATTATATTCGTAACCGAGAACCACACGGCGGAATTAATTATATTATTTTAATTATGTTCTAGAAAATTTACCCACCAAGGGAACTAACACACGAAGTTAATATTAGTGAAATAGGTTGGCAACTAGCGAACGTTGCTGCCTTAGAACTTAGTTTAAGCAGAACGTGAGCTAATACTGTTCTAACTAATACTGTGCTTTCTGCTTTAACTGTTGCACCTTTGTGTTTATTAAGAGTTCATTGCTCACTCACAGACTTATTGATAGTTGAGTTCCTATCGTATTATTAATTAAATGAATGGCTAGAAATTAATGCGTTTAAGTACCTCTTATGCACGATGCTGTACTTCATAATTATAGATTGTAATTAAAGAGCGGGACTCTCCTAGCACAGGTTTATCTTTTACTTAAAAGCAGGCCCCTATGTAAGATTCACTGTAAAAGTAAAAGTACATTAAATTTTATCTTAGAAATCTATGACGTTGGTGAAGAAGCATGAAGTTTAGTGTGGTGTGAGGCAATGTGACATTGCTGCATCGTAAGAAAACCTAGACTTATACAAATACAAAAAAGGAAGTTCATTCAAAAAGCGAAGCTTGGTATGAAACAAGACAGAAATCAAGGTAAATAATAATGCTTACAAAAATGTCAAACTGCACTGCTAGCATGCCTGTATGTGGGTGCCAGGAACACCTTTTAAATTATTAATTATTATAATATTGCAATCCCTTATGTAAAATTCAAATTATTGCTAAAATCAAGACTAATTTTAAACACATTTATTTGGTATTCTAGATCTTATTTTCAATAACGCAACAACACAATTTGCAGTCACTGCATTTCACGCAAAATCTAAATAAAACCTCACGAAAATCGATCAGCGATATATAAGTTATTCCTAACTGAAGCCAGTCCAGCTCGTATCAGTCACCCAGGTCACGTGCGATTAGACAACGATCACCCGAATCTATTCGTGTTTCAGTATACCGAAGCTTCTTCAATAGAATCAATAAATAGGCTGCGAAACAATGCCAATTACAGTGGTCAATTCGAAACCATGGTTTTCCGGGATTTAGTGAGTTGCAATGATTCAAAGTGGACGTTTCAACAGTTCCAAATGCAGTGATTTTTTGAGAAAATTAAAGAAAGTTGTAATTTTATTGTTAAACCTCTGTGAGTTAAGCGTATAATTTTATCGTAATCCGTATTTAATCGAATTTTTATTACGGTACTATTTTTAGTTTCATTATAATAAACGTTCAAATCCCGTAGTTTCTTCTGACCCATCAGGATATCCATACTTAACACTAAATGTTGCCTTCATTGCTTGTTGCATTTTTTGCTGCAATGACTCTGTCTCTTTTTAATACTATTCATTAACATCACTTAGTAACAAAAATTATTAAATTAAACATACATATCGAAATTAATAAAAATCTGACTTAACATTCATGACTTGCAAGTTTCCAGATATCACCATCATTAATAAAAAAAAACTTCAAATTAGGAACTTCACATTACGTCAAAAGAGAATATCATTGACGGGACCCATTATAACGTTGACTTCCATTAATAATGAAGTTAATTTGAATAATCCGATCCGCAGGCCTCCTCTGTAAAATATTTTTCATTTCGTTGACCGAAAATTGATCCGGCACTTAATCGTTCCGATTTACGACGCAACTGCGCTTTATATTTACGATTTCCGAATGATAAAGTGGGCTTTGGTCGAAAGGATATCTGGGACAGCTCCTTTGTTAAACAAAAAGGCGCGGTAAAAAAGGAATTCGGAAATGCAGATGTTAACAAAGCTGTAGGTGTAGATGCCTACTTGAACAAAAAAGACAAGGAATGGAGCAGGGGAAAGATTAGAAACGGCAAGGTACTGGAATGCAATAAAGCGGCCCGAATTTTTCCCATTGCGTGTATAGATCGTTTCGATATTTGGATTGCGATATTAAAATTTCTTTCCTATGTTGCAAACGTAGGTATACTTGTTATTGTTGTGTACAGTTCTATTACAATAAATGACATTGCACGAGACGTTTACCATGCAACCTATAATATTTCCGTTAATTGCCCGATTTCCGTGCTAAGTTTCTTTTCTCAGATTAAAAATTTTGCAACTTTTATTTTTACACGTCGCATGTCGTCGCTTGTTGCTTTACTAAGATACATTCATACTCAGCTACGATAGTTAATCGTAATTGTGTAGTAATACATGAATGGAAAAGGTATGAGTCAATATGGACTGTAGGATTGATCTTTAAGACTAAAAATCCTACTTTCAAGTAAAAAAAACCGCATCTAAATCGGTTTACCCGTTTAAGCTCTATGGTGCCACAGACAGACAGACAGACAGACAGACAGACAGACAGACACACACACACACACATAGCGGTGAAACTTATAACACCTCTCTTTTTGCGTCGGGGGTTAAAAATAGAGTGGCAACCGTATTTCGTAATCGAATAACATTAGTTATGGAAGAAGAAAACATGTTGCCATGACGTAAATCTAGAATTTTATCCCAATTGAGATCAGAGATAGACAAGGAATATATAGAAATATATAGAATTCTCAGCATTCATGTTTCCTACTTCTATAAATGTTCAAGCTAAGATTAATCTACAGAAAAAGTTAACAAAACAACACAAAATTGTAGCCGAAACAGCAAATTATCGTTTTAAATATGATTTTAGCAGGTATTCAGGTACTCCGACAAGATGCTTGAATGATGATTGCCACTTGACCTAAATGTTCCAGTCTGTCAAAATTTTATGAGCGCATAAATTTTTAGTCTGGCGGTCTGAGATTTATGTAATCCAGTGAATAAATTATGTAAGCACTTAAAGCTAAATATTATATGATTGTTATTTTACGAAGTGTTTATGATAAGAACTTAATAAAAGAAGCTACCTTAAAATTAGCTGAAAGCATGAATAATAATGAAGTAATAATTACAAAGTCGAAAGGTCCATAAATAGATAGATAGGTTATAACATATTATAATTAAATATCGTACAGCTACAAATTATAATCTGCCTAACCTTTTCCTTACTTTCTTGAGGCTTGAAGTCTTACTAGATGCAGCTTAAAGCCAGTATTGAACTACAATTGCCTGTATTTGACTCAGTGTACTGGCAAACACTCGAGATGTCTGACAAAGATTTACGAATGATATCCGGACCAACGACTTTTTCAAAGTTCATATGACGATATGATTGTATACTCACCCACGCACTGACCTCAACAAGGGTAGTTTAACCTACAATCGATCCACGCATCTACTATTAATGCGCTAAACAGCTTTCATAGTTTCCTTTCTCGCTACTTACATACGATGCTATAAATAGCTGCTAAGCTTCGTATAGTATATTAAAATTACCTCAAAAGCAACTAAGATTTCCTTTCACCTTCCCACGTCTAAAATGCCAGCACCCTTAAAATTCTACCCTTACAAAACTGCAACCATTCAATTTCACCCCCAACACTTTGATAACAACGCCAATTCTCACAAAAACTGGGTCACTCAACTTTATCAAACGCTTAAGTAAAATCCATTGCCCAAGTTATTAGCCAATAGAGACGGCGCACTTATAGTAATGTCGCACCTTATTGTTTTATTGTCTGTGCATAATAAACGGTCCATTTTGTGGTTATTATGACAGATAGGAAGAAGGTGACGATCGTAATTCATTATAATGTTGTCATCGATCGCACTTCGGGGAATTCTGAGGCTTAGTAGAGTTTTTATTGTTTCAGAGAGTACTTAAGAATGATAGATGCTGGGTCTTCTGAATGTTCATTTGAAGTTTGGTATGAAACGTTTTATTTGTGGGTTCAATTGCTTGTCTATTAAAGTAATATCTTTGGTGTAGATAGTGGTACTGTACTTGCCTTATATCTTAATATTCAGTCAATAATTTGATAACAATACATCCAATTTGTTTGTGCAATAAATAAATGAATTTGAATTTGATTGGATTATACGATGACATTAATAATAATAAATCATTTTTGTTTGTGTATGGCAACTACGTCCAATTGTTAGTTACATTGTTCATAAAAACTATTGTAGAAAAAAAATAACGGCATTATAATGTTAGGTGTCTTCTGACTAGCACCTCCTCAGTGTGTTATTGTAAACATCATGTTTATTATATGGCTTTAATTACTCATTTTTAGTCTTACGAATTATTGATGTAAACGTGAAATGAACTCAAATGATTTTAAAATACATTTAGGTTTAAAATAAGATAGATAGGCACTATAAGTATCACCTATATGTATAAACAAACTCTTAAAAACAAATGAATATATTTGAAATTAATAATTCTAATTTTATGGTTAAAATTGTCGTTACGTTTATTAAATGCATTGGAGATATTTGACTGTCGTCTGTCCAAAAGTCCGACAAGCAGATCAATCAAGGGCTATCGTCCTACTCACTAATTGAGTTGTGAAGGTCAAATCAGGGTCAGGGTCAGGGTTTTCCATGTATAACACTAGTATTCAGCTGCATCCCGGTACTCCTGTCAAACTGGAAGCCGTAACAAAAATATTTGGGCTAGACGTACTAGACAAAGTATACCCAACTACTAACTATAGACTATACTGCACTACTGGTAGACTATTTCCAAATTATTTGTGCACTGAAAAAAGTGAAAATTACCTTGTCAACTACCGGAATTCCAGACACATTTAAATTACCTTTTTTTCGCCGAAGCCGGCTTCCGCTCGGGGCTTGTTAAATTAACAAAGAACAGAATATCAACAATATATTCAAAGATATACATGACACACCTATTATCATACACATAACAAAATATTCTTGTGAAACATTCGCGACCTCTTACCCCATATAAAGTTTAGACAATTTCTTTCCCATCTCAGTCCATATCGTGTCTCGAGGGAATACAAACAAAAAACCTTTTTGTAAACTTGTTACAGCTATTTTGGGTATCGCTTTTCTATTATTCAGTAACGTGTTCGCATACTGCGTTGTTTGTCTTTTGGGACATTGTTAGTAATAAAATATATTTATCGGACCATCGTAGTTCAACTTGGAATTATAGTTTGTCAGTTCTTATTACAATAAATGTTATTTCTTTATTGAAACAATAAAACGAATACCTAGTCACTGCACTTAGAACAAACTTCTGACCCTGAAGTGGAAAAGATTGTTAAAGAGCTCGAGGGACCTGATGATGTTGCATCTCAGAGATGGTTAGAAAGAGGTTACACAATGGACCAAGGAGTCCGTTGCCCACGCCCGTCACGTACGAACTTGTTCTCTTAACCGTGTGCCGCGCAACCGCTATTGTACCTGTGCTTCCAATATTATATGTTAGGCTTTATTAATAGTTTATTCTGTTCCTACAGAATAAACTTTTACAACCATAAACTGACTGGTTTTCCTGAAACTTCTTAACCTCTCTGTCTCTTACAACAAATTTGTTTTTATTCTATTTCATAGAGTGATCAGTGCTCAGAAACTTCAGAAAACGACCAAGTCATTATACACGTATAATGTTCTGATTCCAATAAATCTACCAATCCAGTCAGCCAGTACAGTTTAAGATATTTAATGACGTTACAAGCTCCCTCTTTTCAACTTAAATGCACTTAATCTAAGCAGTTTTCCATCAATATGAAAAAATAAAAATACGCGTCGCATATTTTCTTGTAATCTAGATGAGAGACTAAAAACTAAAATTTTGTCAAATAGCCCATTACTTGTGCTAATCATAATAATAATAACCCCGCAGGGCAGCTTGTGGCGAGCTGTTGGGCAGTAGCGACCTGATGTTCCGGGAGTTGTCTTGTTCCTCATCTCTGGCTTGCCTTGATTGGCCGGTCAGAGTGAACTCTGACGAGGAACGGAGCTCTAGCCGGCCAACTAAGGCAAGAAAGAGGTGGGCTCTTTCTTGCCTAAGTTGGCCGGCTAGAGTGGAGATTTGCAAGAGCAAACGTGCTCGGAGGAAGGAAGCATTCCAGTAAGGTGCTGGTAGGGATCTTGACCGTACTTCCGGGATTGTCCTGACAGCCGTGGAATGCCGCTCCACTCCTTTAGCACCTCAGGACATGTTGCCCTCTTATCGCTACGTCACAATGTGCTAGCGGCCGTTTTAGAGGGCCCATTATTGAGTGTGCAAGTCACCCCCTGTCATTTAATCCCTGTATATAAAACATTGGTAAGGCAGGGGCCATAGTCCTTCATAGTTTTAGATATCCAGTCCATTTTAGACACCCTAACCTATAGTCCAGTACTTTTGTTTTCATAGTCTGCAATAGTCTTACACCAGTCGTAGGTTTTCCTTAAGTTCACTTGTGTAGTGCATATACAGGGAAAATCTGCGGTTGGTGCCTCATTTCATTAAAGACGACAATAGGCCTCTGCGAGTTGGCTTCGGCCTCTCGTACGCCTTTCAAAGGTCCGGAACCCAAGGGTTCCGAGAAATAAAAGCTAATGAAAATAATAATAATAAATCTGTATTGAGGATAACATAAGAACCGCTATGTTAGTAAATACCTTAAAAATAATGCTAGTAAATAAATCTAATGCATACAAGACAATTTAAAATATAATTTTATTTTATTCGCTTCATGTGGATGACGCACAAGTGAGAGATGCTAATGAGTCCACCAAGTTTTCATTGTAAATTCCACAGATAAACAGATCAGTACTCTTGAGTACGTCAATAGTTGTTGTCAGTTTGTCACAGAATTACCAAGTCTGCGTAAATAGATGTGTGAACTTGCGAATTACATATTCAATTCTACAAATTCTACATCTAACAATATACTGATCTTAATGCTACAAAAATACTGAAATGTTATAACAATAATTGATTTTATAGTTGAACATTGCTTAGTATTGTAAGTTCGTTTGTGATATTATTTTCATGTGTGGGACTCGTTTTCGGTTAGCCTTTATTTTGGTTTGTCTTGTGAATTGATCAACAAATTAGCTAAGTAATTAATTTCATGTACCTAGTTTTCTTCATTGTTTTCGTATTTACATTCTGAGATAGGTTCTTCATAACAAGATAAGAACACTTTAGAATAGAATCTATATTATTAATTACAAATAATATTAATGAAGAGGAAAAATTTGTTTCTTTGTTTGTAGGGATTTAACCTAAAAACTACAGTGCCGATTATAAAAAATATTCCACCATTTAATAGCTACATTATTACTAAGTAACATAAGTTATATTTAATTTTCAAAACTACCAGGAAGTTGAGGAAATATCAAACGAAGTTCAATCAACAAGATATAATAGTACAAAACTCCCAGCCTCGTTGGTTTAGTGGTTACAAGTGCTACTACAGTCGAGCTTTAGGTTCCAAGTTACACCAATGTGTCAAATTTTATTATTATAACACACGAGGCAAGTCCTCTAACGCAGTATGTTATAAGTTTAATGTACCTACTGCACGCGTTTCCTTTGACGTTGCTGTTCAGAAATGCATACCAAAGTAGATCGTGCATAATGTCATACTGATCATATTACTGAAAATCGATAACGTCTTCCAAACATTGTCTCAGAAGATGAAGACGCTATATTTGCATTCAATTACTACAAGGATGATGAGAATTTATTGAAAACTGCGGGAGGGTAGATTTTACTGACAGTCTCGAGCACTAAATTCTTTGGAATAGAAATTGTTCTTCTCTTCTTGGCATTTTCCTGGATCGCACGTACTGTTTAGAAAAAAACAATTTTAATTTTGGAATTAAGTGGACCCACAATGACACTTAGATTTTTTACTGTTGAGTGCTTAGTTTGCATCTTGCATAAAGATGTCGGCTAGGACATTAGTACGTATCTTCGTCTCAAAACTAGTTCAAATAAATAAATCGGAAAAGTCACGCAAAAGAATATTGTCTTTCCAGTTCAAAGGCAAAGCGGTAAATTAAGAAACATTTCATATTTAATTGGTAAACGCATCGAAATCGGAAATAATAAAGGATCATGACCAACGATGTATGGAAATCCGTCTCAAGTTGAAACAATCAACCTTTATTTATTAGAGAGTACGCTTTATACAGGGTGTAACGGAAAGGGTATATACATACAAACAGGGTGAATAGAGTATTTAATAACGAGTCTTTCCTCAAAATTTCAGCTCCCAACTAATAACTTTGAAACTTCACGATATTATTTAATATCGACAGTTTATTAAATGCAAAATCATAACAAACGTGTCACCGCACTATGAGGGTCATAATCCTGTCCGGCAAGGTTCAAGTATATCTATCTCGGGTTCTGTGCGCCTAGTACAGACCTATCGGGCTCTGCCTAACCGACGAAGGCGCGACGGCGCGGGCGGGCTCAACTTTACAAGTATGTATGATGTATGTATATGTATAAAAACGTTGCCATGTCGTTTCTTATCACCAAGGGAACCCGTGCCCTTCGGATGTATATACCCTTTCCGTAACACCCTGTATACTATTAGATAAAAGTGTTCATTGCATGCATTTACAAACAGCTAGCACCCAGCGCAGCCGTTAATCGCTGATCTTTTGCATCACCGTGCGTCATGACGCCTTTGGTTCAAAGTCAAAGTCAAATCATTTATTTCAATTAGGCCATTTAAAAGGCACTTTTGAACGTTAAACTTAAAAGTTAAATAAAATTATAATGATTCTAGTTGTCCCTTCCAAAAGGTAGTTTCGTATGGAGAAGAATGGGCAAGAAACTCATTCTACATATATACACTTCTGGACACATCTATTGGCCCACCTTAGAGTCTGTTTAGGTTTCGATGGCCCCTACCGAAATATGATTGCTAGATTGAACAAAAACTGTTGATGCAGTTTTAAACCTGATACATTTTACCATCTTTTTCGATCGTATTGTTTTAAATTTGAATTCAGAATACCATACGACATGGAGCTACGCCTTACAAGTCGGATATGCGCCTTGTTAAAGGCAATTGATTTTTGAATAAAAAACATGTTTTATCAAATAAAGGTTTAATTTAATAACGCGTGTTGCCTCCATGGGCATCTACCACAGCTCTCATACGATTAGGCATAGAGTTTATCAACCGCTCTATGAAATTTTGAGGGATCATCTCTCATTCCTCTTCTATGGCAGTTTTCAACTCCTGCATCGTCTGGGCAACTGGCTGACGAGCCCTAACACGTCTTTTTAGCTCGTCCCACATGTGCTCAATGGGGTTCATGTCTGGGCTTCTGGCTGGCCAGTCCATAACTGTGATGTTCACATCCCGAAGATATTCCCTGACGATGCCGGCCGCATGGGCTCTTGCATTATCATGCATAAAAAGGAAATTTGGGCCCACATAGTCCGCATATGGTATCACGTGAGGTTCTAAGCACTCACGAATGTACCTTTCAGCATTTAATGTTGGCAGCCGTGATCCTGTAACAACCTCAAGTTGAGTTTTGCCGCTCGCGGATATACCGCCCCAGACTGTCCTTGAGCCACCGCCATAAGCAACCCTCTCTTCAAAGCAGCATTATGCGAAACGCTCTCCCTTACGTCGGTAGACCTTCTTCCTTCCATCATTGCCATGTAACACAATTTTAGACTCATCAGAAAAGAGTACACGGCTCCAATCTTGCTGTGTCCAATTTAAATGACTGCGTGCGAAATGAAGGCGCGCTGTTCGATGGGCTCGCGTTAGTTTGGGCCCGTTAGCTGGCTTGTGTGGTACCATATCGCGTTCTTTTAACCTTCTCCGAACAGTTCGAGCGCTCACAGATACTCTGTGGAAGTCGCGAAGTTGGTTTTGTATCTCAATGGAGGTAAGGTGACTATTTTTCAAGCTGGTCGTCACGATGAATCGATCCTGCCTTTTAGTTGTGACCCGAGATCGTGGCCTTCCTTGGCGATGAACAAAGCCACCAGTCTCTAGGTACCTCCGATAAACATTTCGGACCGCAGATCGACTTAAAGTAAGTTGAGCACTCACGTTTCTTTGGCTGTGTCCGGCCTAAATAAGTGCCACAGCTTGGGCGGCGACTTCAGGTGAAGTATCCATAGGTTATTGATAGAACCTCACCTTAATGTTAAGAATAAGTAATTTTTGTTGCAAAACCAAAGATATCAATCACTTTTTCAAGAATTAAATCCAAGTAAACCAATAAAACCAAGTTTTCTTAGTATTCGATTGTTTGATATCAACAAACAGGCTCCAAATTGTCTTTTATTTCTTAATATTCTGTGTTCGAAATTCAAAAAAAGACTATTGAATGAAATTGTGAATGTGCCAGGTTCAAAACTGCATAAAAACTTTTTGTTCGACCTAATATAAAATTTTAGCTAGGACCAAACGAAACTGAAAATACAAGGTGGGCCAATAGATGTGTCCAGAAGTGTATATATATATAATTACTCGTTTATAATAGTTATTACAATATTTTGTATACAATAAAAAAATACATTATAAGTGATACGATGTACCTAGAATAAAGAAACAAAAAAAAAACATACTATAGGTACTAAGATAGATTAAGCATTTTAGTAGATAAGTACATAATTATGTGGATAGGTACATGGTGCTCTCACATTTACAAATATTGAAATCACGGATAACAAATCAAGAAAAAATTAAATAAAAAAAAAAAAAAAAACACAGCAGAACAGCGTGAGTGTTGAGAGAAAAATAAAGAAAAAATTAGAAAATTAAATAATTAGAAATGTAACAAGTTTGATTTTGTCAAGTTACTAGATTGCCCTATGGTGCTGGCCCAGCATGTTGCCAAGCATTATTATCTTGAATATAATCCTAATATGCCTGTTTACAAAGTGTACTATTAATATAAGTTCACAGTTTAAAGTGAAGCAATGCCGAATCCAAAATCGCTATCCTTCTCTGGGTGCCAAAGCAGACAATGTGTCTAAAACTCACTTAGTTGGGTCACACAGGCCGTGACATTTACCGGTGAAGCATCATCATCATCATCATCATTTCAGCCATAGGAAGTCCACTGCTAGACATAGCCCTCCCCTATAGATCTCCGATAAGACTGGTTGGAAGCGCCTCGCATCCAGCGCGTTCCCGCGGCGGTGAAGCATACCTATAACTAAAATTTATTACTACATGCTCGTAAAATGAGAAAAAATATCGTCGTACAATCTAACAATATGACGTCACATAGCTAACTTAACCCAAGAACTTAGTACTAAATTTGTCTGTCATTATAATTATTTCAAAGTTTAATAGCTTATCCTCCTGACCATATCTTGTAATTATTATTATTATTTTATTTCTTATCTTATTTACTAAGGACCACGCAATATGTCTTTTTCTGATAGGTACTAAAGCATTTCTCATAAACAAATTCTGGACTAAAATATACCAACGTAAATTGGATTCGTAATATAAAATTCTCACGTTTAAAATTATTAGTTTTTAAATAGGTCAGGCGTTAAAGCTAAAATAAACATAAATAAGATTTACGTTATTTTACACACAACAACCATAAAGGAGAGTTATGTGAATATTTATAATTGTAGTTATTTAATGTTTTAAACTGGGTAGCAATAGTTCTCAATAATACAACTAAAAGATTGCCGATTAATTAAAAGTTAATTTATTTTTTCATATTTAAAATTTTGTTCGTTATTTATAATTTTTATGTAACTAGGTACATAATCACTATTCTTTGTTATGCACAATTATGTCAATTATGTGCGATTTGGACTGAGACCGTAGCCTGAAGGAAAGCAAAGTTACCATATCTTATAGACATCTGCAACAACAGAGCTGTCAGTCGCGCGTTGCCGATTCTATATAAAAACCTATTCACTCCTTTTTTAAGAATGCTGTTCTAGCCTTTTGGTAACTTTGTGGCAGATAGCAGCTTATTCTACAGCACCAAGGCCTTCAGAGTGAATTTCAAATCATCTATTGAACATGAACCTTATTCTGTGTGTCATAAAGTTGAAAAACTATCAAAGAAATTTGACACAATTGCATAGCTTGATGTGCTGGTCTCTTAACTTCAATAAAACCAATAAAAGGCATTTTTAAACGTCAGACTCACAAGTTAGCTTAAGTAAATGATTCTAGTTGCGCATTCCAGAAGGTAGTTAGAGAAGATAGTCAAAAAACCTTCATATAATTGGCTGAGTATCTTCATGAATATTTTTTTTATAAGTTTCTTTCTATTTCATTTCCACCTTCGTCTCAGTCTCTACTAAGATGGCCACAGTTATATCCCAAATCTATGACAACTCTAACAACTCAACCCCAACCGATATTTAATAAGTATTTCCTGATCACACATCGTCACTTTACCACGAGGATCTTGCTCCAAGGACAGCCTTAATAAGGCTACTAATGACTGTATTCAAGTGGCCACTTGTTGGGAATAGGGGAAAATGATTATTAGCTTGTAAGAGTGGATTTGTTTTCGGGGTCATCTGAATTAAGTCTATATTGAAACTGGCTTCGTTTTCTAGTACTTTATTTATTTAATATTTAAGCAGTCTAATGTCCAGAGGCAGACTTAATGTTACAGCCATTTTCTACCAGATATCCTTGCAATGGTACTTATAGTTTTGTAATGGCTGGTAGCGTGTCTAGGGATCTGCTTAGACACTTGGCTAATTTATGCAATAAATATTGAAGAAACAGAGACTTTTAAATGTCCATTTCCACACACGCCCTGAACAATATAGCTAAAAGACAATCTTTTGATTTATACACTTTAACTATACGAGTATTATACGCATATTACAGTTTTGAAAAACTAGACCATTATTTTAATAAACTATTATAAAGTATACGTTTAAAAGAAAAGTTCATGCGTATCGTAAGGATGTCGGTTGGTAAAGTGCCCAATAGACGGTTGAGGGAATTGCCACATTGAATGGCGATGTTTAGCCTTTGACCAAAGTAGAGGCCAGCCTTTGGGTCACGGGAAGCGTCAACTAGTTGTTTAGAGATAGATGCTTAAAAAAAAAACACGATGTATACTTCGACCTCATGACCCAAAAGGTTGAACTCCAAACAGTTCGAAAATATATTTAACAACAATGTTGCTATATTTACGCCACAAGAGTATTTTTACCGAGCTTCATTATAACTATCATTAATATTTTTATCTCCCAACAAAGGTCTCCACAAAACGCAGAGAGCAATTTAAAACCAGTAAAAAAAATCAATTATGTATCAGAGGCTTTGATCCTTTTAGAGGTATTTACTGCTGCAGCTCGGCAATAAATAAAGGTTCATCGACCTCACGAAGTGCAAACAACGGTAGACTTTTAAATTCAAAGAAAACCATTAGCTGAAAATCGAAGTAAACTGCAGTAAACCTTACTTGGTATTGGGCCAAGACGTTCAGGTGGGGATTCAAGCGTACACAAACTAATTATTAGGAAATTGATTGTATCTTTTTTAATACATTAATTGTTGCTGTTGTGATAGAAGAACCACTCTTCTGCTAAGGTGCCTGCCTCTCATGCATGAGGTTTTGCGAGTTCAAATCAAGGCAAGTGTCAATGTGACTTTTTTTAGTTTATCTTTGAAATCACTGACATCTGATTTTTATATGACACTCAATTGTTAAATGAATGAATGTAAACGAAGCAAAAGAAGTAAGAATCGTAGCATATGGCGCTCTATAGTTTTTGCCTACCTTCATGGGTAAAAGGCGTGAGTTTATATATTATGTATGTCAATTGTTAAATGCATTCTAATATTTAATTTTCGTTCGATGCTCTAATCAAAGTGGGGATTGCAAGTCCAAAACCTTAGCAAATGGCATTTCCCGTTTTGGCGTTCGGATAAGTATGCAGCCAAGTATTTTTTAATTAGAACCACGTTAAAACTATTTTACTATTGTTGCTTCATCCTTCAAGTTTGGATACCAATTGTGAAGTCGAAAATTTCGCCTTTTATCTAATATCTGTGTGCTGCCTGACCATACGGGCAGCACACAGAAAGCCATCAGTGCTCTTCTCGCAGTCTATGGAGACTGCACGTGAAAAATGTAAGCTAAAACTGAGAAGGTAACACAACATACATTGATTCTAAAGCGGAACGAAATTTAAGGTTTAAATAATTAATGTCCAAATATAGTAGAAACTTCTATTATATTTTTTACTGTTCCTAGGTAACTTTGATGATCAATATCGCACCTTGTGAAAGGAATATTAGTATTCTCATGCCGTTCTGGGGGAGTAGGAAGAAGCCATTGAATATGCAGCTCACACTAAGTTCTGAGCCCCTCGCTTACTTCCAACGAGCAATAATGGCAATGCCTAAGTCATCACCGCATCTTGCCTTAGCTATTGAAAAGGTGGAAGAATTTTTATTATTGTTCGTGTTATTGAAAATTCTTGCATGTTTTTTTCCAGTAATTCTTCTTTTAAGGCTCGTTGGCACCATAATAATATGGACATGCGAGCGCTTAAACTGCTTATGTTGAGGATTTTTTTCATTAACAGAGGAAAATAAAAACGAAATGACATAATGTGTTTTTACCGGACCCCAATAAATAAATAGTAAGCCTTATTGGTTGACGTCACTTTTACGTGAGTTTATTTTGACTTTGATTAGTGTTACTGTTGAACTAGTTTGAAATAACAATTAAGTATCAAATTATGTTTTTTCACAATTAATCTCTTGACTACATGTGCATCACGGGTCGATCTGGTGTATTGGGTCGGGTAAAGCAGTTATGGCCTAGTGGTGTGACCAGCGAATTGCCAAATCATAGGTTCCAAGTTCAAACCCAAGTCACGCACCACTGACTTTTCGGATTCATGTGCGTATTGTATAATGGGCTATTTAACAAAATTTTAGATTTTATTGCCTCATCTAGATAACAAGAAAATATTCGACACGTATTTTTTTTCATTTTCAAATTGATGGAAAACTGCTTAGATTAAGCGCATTAAAGTTGAGGAGTGGGGGCTTGTAACTTCATTAGCTAGCATAAACTGTACTGGCTAGTGGTGTCATGCGACATTTCAACTCGATGTATCGCCGTTATTTTTTGATAACGTGAAAAAAGAAAAAAAAACGAGTCGAATATATTGTTGTAATCTAGATGAGGGGCTAAAAACTAAAATTTTGTCAAATGACCCATTATGACTTGCTTCAAAAAACGGTGAAAGAAAACATCTTGAGGAAACCGGCATGCCTGAGAGATATTTCTCGAGGGCATGTGATGCCAAGTCAGAGGAGCATGGGTGGCATTAAAACTCTGACACCAGGTTAGTCACTAACCACACGATAAGAAGAAGACGGGTCGAACAAAGGTTAAGCTATACTTGACAAAGTTGGTCCGTGGATGACCGATCATTCATTACGTATCATAACTCCTCCGGGCCTCAGAAAACATGTTAAGCCTTTCTTTCTGCCTGCGTGGCATGAACACCGAAGAAACGGTCTTTGTCGTGTCTCGGAAGAAAAGAAATTAAGTGTTCATGCTACGCAGGCTGGTGTATTGAAAGAAATTTAACAGATTGAGGTTCCTGTCTATATAATCTGTCACTTTGCCGATTCGTCTGTAGAAAAAGGCCGTTTCTTCGGTGTTCAATGTGTTCATGCTACGCAGGCTGGTTGTCGTTTGTAGATCTTTGGCAGTCGTTACGTGTAGTCAAGAGCCCGATAATCTGGCGACCAGTTTAATCAAGAGGTATTTAGTTGCATCTTCTAATACTGAAAGCCGAACCGGACATAAGTAGTTGGGTAAAGGCAGGCAGATGACGATTTTTATTTGCGCATTAATTTATATTTGACAAAAACATACAGACTTAGAATCACTGTAACATTATCTTAACATAGTCCCCAAATATGTTCATCACAGAGTGAATATTGAAACTCAGACTAGTTTTTCTCTAACAACGTATTTTTATCTCTCTTGACTACCGTATTTCTTTTGTTTTAAGTATGTATGTATCTGTGTATTTATTTTTATGTGTCACTTTTTATTTCTTTTTTGTCCTTAATTTTTTTACCCTGTTACACCTTCCTTGTTCTGTCTCTGCACCACCTTAAGGGAGACTGGTAGAAAATGCCTAAGGCATTAAGTCCGCCTTTGTACAGTTGTTTTTACTTGTGCATAAAGTTTAAATAAATAATAAATAAATAAATAAATATGTATAGTATACTAAAAAAAAGAAGTTTGTTTTTAGACTGAAGCATACCAATTACGTGTATCGGTGTATCAGTCAGATATTATAAAAGGCAGTAGGCAATAAAAACTTTTCGTGTCGTAATGAATTCCTGGAAATATGAATATTTGCCGTGTGATTCAGAAAATCTAAAGTATTACACGTCACGTCAGTATTCCAAAAAATAGAGCAAAAAAGTATCCAGTATCTTTTAACAGCGCATTTGCTATAATATTCTGAATACTCCAAATCATTAAATACATTTAACTTAAAATAAAGCAAAAATAGTTTTAAAACTCCCGGAAAAAATTTCAAACTAAAGAATTCTGCACCTACAGTATTTTAAACCCAACCTTGATAATAAACCAAAAACAAAAGCAGCACAAATTTTTCATATATTCAACAAAACTCTCGGTAATTTTGACCCTTTCACATTAGAATGTAATTATATGCCTTTTGGACATGAAACTGTGGACGCAGCACTACAAAGTTGACGTTTGGGCATGCCGAAGTAATAAACAAACTCTTTAAATATGTATACGTTTTGCTTTGACACATCCCGGTGTCAAACTTGCAGATATTTCACGAATCTCTGAGCTAGTTCGGATGTAGTTTGTCGGTTTATTTGGGTCAGGGAAAGATCGATCGTGATTATGTTGTCTGAGTCAGTAGAGGGTTTTTTATATATCTCAGTATGACAGTTGAAAAATTGAATTGATTTGGTTATATGATTACTAGCTTCAAAAACGTTGAAGGAAAACATATTGAGGGAACCCGCATGCCAGAGAGATTTCTGGGTGGCATCATGGCATGGGATGCCAAGACGGGCCCTGGGCGGAACCTATTAAAATTCTGACACTAGGTCAGTCATTAAGAAAAATATTGTTATGAGCATGCATTTGTTGAAGTCACTCGGTAGTAGCATTAATAAAAGGCTTGTGTTTAAACACCGCCCAAAAAAGTATCTATTTTACTACCAAAAAAATTTAAACGGTTACCAAAATAGATAAACGGTCACCAATATATCCATTTTTTCGCATTATTGACTGCCATAAAAATATATGGACGCCTTTAAAATACACTTAAGACTAAATAATTATATATTGTCACTACTTAGATGTTACCAATAACCTCATCTAACCCAAATGATTCACCAACAATCGAAGGGATCTGGCGCTCGGCGGCCGCTGCCGCGGCAATCAAAAATATTTTTGCTGACCGTCTAAATTATACCCTTAATAAAATAACAAAATTCGCGCCATGTAGCCTGATCATGATCACATCAGCTTAAACTTTTTTTACGGTGTTGAAATCCCCTTATAGTTTAACAAGATGTAGCTGAGTGCCAGTATGTAATATAAAGCCAATACCTATTAATTGATTTCCACAACCCATAGATTGTGTGACAAGATATCCCATACTGGTTGTCAGACTTTCGGGGTTCTTATTACCTGTAACGACTGTTAGAGATCTACTGATGATAGCCGGGACAAATGCTTTGTCGGGCTTCCCGAGGCAAGGAGGAATCTTGATTTATAATGAATGGTCTTTCAACCACCGTCCAACCTCGGCAAGCGTAGCTTCACCTTTGACCGCCTTACATCGATTTAACCACAAGTCTCTTAAAGTTTTCCTACATTTTTAACACTCTTATTATATTTAGAAACAGGCTTTGATAGGTTTTTTTTCTGTAACCTCCTAAAAAGGCAATAAACGATTAATCAAAAATCGAAAGTAAATCCTTACAAATATCATTCAGACTTACTACTGCTACAAGCCTTCTTTTTATTGTATACCCAGCAAAATAATACTTAAACAAACAGTTTTTTTAATAGTATTCAGTATGTTCATGTTTTCCAGATACAACTCAAGGTCACGCCCCAATTGCATCGCAGTCGCTGCCTCATTGAACGTGACCACATCGTCAATTAGTCACGATAATGTGGCGTCCCTGGATCCGAAATGGTTCGATCCGTGTCGTAGTTTGAAAATAAATTGACCATTGCAAGGAGTAGGTATTACCTATGAGTGTATTTAAATATGTAATGACGTAAGCTTTTCAAAATGGGGACAGACACAAAGAGGTGGTTAGGTTAGATGATTTGGGGTATGGGGTAAAAGAGTTCCTGGAAGGATTTGAAGCATGCGTTTGCGCTTTCAAAGGCACAGAAGGTTAAAAAGGTAAATGTAAGTACAAACGCTGGAATCATATTATGTAGATCTTATTGGTAAGGTTCTTCAGGAAGGTCAGGTGCGTAGTACTCGCAACCAGCGTGTGTTTATGATAACATGGTGTGAATATAAACGAATCAAAAGAAGTATGTAATGTACTATGTGCGTATGTAGTAAAGGTTGGTAATAAACGTATTTTATGAACTTCAATAAAATTTCTTGAACGTTATTTAAGCCGTCACCGCGTCGTGTCAACTATTTTTCAACAGCACATTTATAAGGTTTTTGTACCTACTATAAAACGCTTGAAATCGTGGCGTAAAATCCATTTTATCCATCTTATCCACAACGATCAGTAAGTTAAAGAAACCGTGTTCAAACAGAAGCCCACCCTCAACGCCATGAAACTCAATACTGAGGGGAAAGCAGAAGTGACAGTTATATGATTTATTGTATTTTGATTCCCTCGCGATTTTAGTTGTGCCGTCCCAAAATATTTCTTCAATCAAGAACGGTGGGTACTTACGTCACCATGGTAGTTTTGGAATTTGCAAGCATTTGTTTTGCGAATAAAGTATGAGAGCATAAAAGTCTTAAGATGGTATATGTGTCCAAAACCTACAATAATGTCTTCAAATAACCCATGTGGTTAAAACGCTACTGTAATTATTCGAACCTCTATATTGGTTACGACGATAAGGCTGACATAGTTTAATACCAACCAGAGAACTAGAATTGTTTTATTCATATTCAGGATTGATGTGTAGAGTATGGAGCTTGCTGAGAGGATGCTTATTATCAAGAATTCTTAACGGTGAGAGTTTTTATCATCATTTTAAAATCGGCTTCTAGTCTAGGTAGATACAGCTGAGTACCAGTGTTTTAAAAGGAAAGACTGCTTATCTAACCTCTACAAGCAAGTATCTGTGTAACACGATAACAATAAAGATTATTATTATTGTAATATGATTCACATTAACAAGCAATTGTTTATTGGTGCATGCTAGCGTAACGAAAGCTTGCCTCACGGATGATGGCGAACTACAAAACAAATTCACGGTTTAAATTAGAAAGTTGAAGAATTCAGAAAAAGGTTATAGTGGGAAAAAAATTGGAAGAAGAAGAATATTTGTAAAAAGGTTTAATGTTCGAATTGTACCATACAAATCAAATGCTTTTTACAATAAAATTGTAACTGAAAGCCACCGTAAAATATCCGCTTTTGAATTCACTATCTATTGCTACCAAAGGTGGGAGCGCTTTCGATGAAATATTGCATAGTTTTTAAAGAGGGAAAATGCTGGAAATTGAAAGCGGTCGTAGGACGGGTTAACACTCAGTATGATTGGATTCATATCCGAACACTTTTTGTTGTTTTTAAACTACTATACTGTGGAGTTTGTAGATAGTGGATGTAAAAGGGAAACTGCCAGTTCTTGTAATGAGTGGTTTTTCACAAAATCAGATAAAATCACCATCAATATGTAGGGTCCGACCGCGGACCCGGCTTGTGAGGAAGTGAAAGAGCATAGCAATCGTTACTATTTTAGTGTTGGGATTCCAATAATACGATAATCATTTTCGCTTTAATGCATGGATAAGTTGCTGTCAAAACTCTTAACCAGTCAAAAGTACTATTGACTAGCAAAATCAGTCAAAAGTACTTTTGACTGAACTGAGGTTGGTCAAAAGTGGTTTTGACTGAAAATTATTGGTTATTAGTACTCACATCAGTCAAAAGCACTAAGGGATCTGGAGCTCGGCGGCCGCTGCCGCGGCACCCACATGATTCGCCATCAATAGACGGTATTACCTGACTGATAAAACCAGTTAAAACCACCTTTGACGTAATCACTTAGTTAAAAGTACTTTTGACCATCTCCATTAGGCAAAAGTACTTTTAACTGTTATTTTAGTCAAAAGTATTATTGACTAAAGCATACGGTCAAAAGTAGTTTTGACTGGTTAAGAGTTTTGACTGTAACAGATATATAACGGCCTTTAATGTAAACCAAAATGGTCAACAGAAACTTGACTATAAATCGTCTATTCTCAGCCAATCTACTTCCAGTCTAGTAGATTTGGGTTGAGTCAATATTGTACATAAAACGACATTTATTTGATCTCAACAAGCCAGTTATTTGGTATTTCAGTATCAACTTACTGTAGCGACTGCCTACGTAAAAAATAGGATAGAATAATGACGTATCCTTTGATACTATTTTATTTTCAAGTGATAAGTATTTTTGTTTGCGACATTTTATCCCTTGAGAATAAGGATAAAAATTATTTGTTCATTGATAACGAACACGAAAAAAAATATACGTCAATCTACAAATAAGTAAATGCTATTGGTTGCAATATACCTAGAATTCAACTACTTATATCTTGGAGACCTTGACTTGTGATGACATTAAATTTAGTGGATTGACTGATTTAGTGATTTTACTTTTATATAAATGCTGTTGCAACAATTAAATAGTTTAAATAGTTTAAAAGCAATTAAATAGTTTAAAATATGTTACAGCGATGCGGATGAAGTTAATTGCCCTATATTTTTTTCCTTTCCTTATTTTACGTGTCATATCACTCCATAGGCTTCGTGGCAGTCCCAAGTCCCAACAGTATCCTTCAATCGATAGCCGCTCAGGCAGATAGTCCACTTGTGTAGGCGCTAACAAATCGCACCCGATCTGTTTTAGTTATTAAGTACTAACTTAGGCTAAGTTATATTGTTACTTACACAGCGGACCTCTTTGTAGATTAATAAATAAATGAATAATAATAATAAAATAATAGTCCAGTACTTTTGCTTCCATAGTCTACAAAAGTCTTACACCAGTCGCGGGTTTTCCTTGTGTGCACTTGTCTAGTGCATACTGGAAAAATCTGTGGTTGGTGCCTCAGTTCATTAAAGGCGACAATTGGGCCTCTGTAAGTTAGCTTCAACCCCTCGTACGCTATCCGAAAATTATAATATAGAATGGAGAATAGGAAAACAAAACATAAGATAATAGATATTAGAAACATTTTTGTTTGCATCATAATGTAACTTGAATCTTCTGTTCCAAAACAAGATAGTATTACCAATTTAGGATCAACTACCAAAACTGGTAAGATCCCTCAAACACCCCACACATTCACTCATGACCGTGACTATCCCAGAAAATAAAAACCACCTACGCAAACGAATACATATCACCAATATAAGGGGGCCTAATCTTGGCGGTGTTCCATCCATTCAGTGCGGGCAACATAACGCCACGACAAATTTCGACATCCATCAAATTAGAGTCGCATCTGCTATTCATCTTTCTTTACTTATGTTTGGGTTGGCAATAGTGGGCGATATTCGATTATGCCTACAACCATCTGTGAGGAGAATTTATTCCCTCCTTATATTTTTCCAAATACGTGTACCGATATTATTTACGTTTTGCTACGAGAAATTCTGTATAAAGAGGAGATTTGATATTCGAACTTTTCGGTGTGAATTTTGAAACATTGTGAAATATAGTTTCGTATTAACACTTTGTCTAGCAGTTCACAACTTGAAATAGGCCAAACCAATCATCCTTTATCATCATACTATGTTGGGGTCGGCTTCCAGTATAACCGGATTTATCTGAATATCTGTGTTTTACATGGAGCTACTATTTGTCTGACTTCCACAACCCAGGCATTAGCAAGTTAGGCCCTTGGTAAGCAGTTGTTACTGATAGTCTGACTGGTCGTCTTGCTGACCTTGGTTTTGTTATGGTTTAATTAGTAGCTGATTTTTATTTAACTTCGATGGTCCTAGTGTATCATTTTTTTTATTGTATCGTTTTTTATTTATTTTGATGTAATGTCGTAGACCTAGTCATGTATTCCAGTTTTGTACCTACATGTAGGCGGGCACGCCGTTTTTACTTGAAGGCTTATATTTATTCAGTTAGTTATATTTTATTTTTTGCATGAGTTTAGTTGTCAACGTCGGTACTTACTATTCTTATTACTACAGTACTGTCTTGTATATTGGTGTGTGCTAGCTAGCATGTAGCAAATTATTTAATTTAAATGATCAGTAGATAGATAAGTTTATTAATTACCAATGCTGTTTAAACTGTTCTGCTAACATATCAGACAGACGTGTTGCTGGGGAGTTTGTTCCGCCACTTCTTCTTCCCAGCAAAAACACTAGGAAGTGGCGAAGGGCGGGCGTTTTGGGGGACAGTCTTATGTAACTTTTGACGTTCAAAAAGTGCTGATCCTCAGCCTAATTTGAATAAATGACTTTTGATTTTTGAGTCAGAAGTTCAAATTCAGACAGAATTTCGGGATTCTACAATTTGTAATAAAAAGTTATCCTGTAGCGATTGTTCACCCATCCACGAACCTTGCCAGGCGTAGCTTAACGTTTAATTGACCCATGAGGCTATCATGATTTAGCAATCAGCCTTTGTATGGTAATAAAATCGTAATAACATCACGACCTTATTTCCTGAAGAGTAATGCGCATAATATACGTAGGTACGTAATTTAGGACTGTTAGGTAACAGTCCTAAATTTCAGTATTTATGTTTAATTCGTTAAACCCCGGAAGGACACCTGTGTCATTGTCTTTCTATTGTGTCTCTAACTGACTCAATTGAAAGGTTAAAGTACAAGAAATGGGTAAACTGCAACCACAAACTGCACGGGTTTCAATAAATCTCTGCAGTCTACGACCACGGTGTTGCCGCGCTCAGAATCAATTTCAAAGAGATTCATTGAAACCCGTGCAGTTTGCAGTCTGTGGCTCATCTGGGACTTGTACTTTTAATCACTACGCGTGCTCAAGGTGGAATTATTTTAGTTTGTGTTTGATAATCGTTCCCTAATTACCAAAGACAAACTAATAAGGTTCTAGTTAATGATAATAAAAGTAAAAAGGCGTAGATAGGTTAAATCCCATATATAAGTCCTTTATCACTTTTACCAACATGAGAAGACTTTATGATTAACAGTCGGTCTTACGATCACCAAACCAACGAGGCAATAATAGAGTTATAATAATCACAATCATGAACATTGATCTTGCGCACAATAAATAGAACCACTTAAACGCAGAAAGTAATATAAATCCTAATTCGAACACTGAACATGTGAACCAAATAAGACTTGTACAATTTAAAGGACCATAAAAAGAATTTACGATTTTCACGGTCAAAAGTAATAAAAACGTATAGGTAAAGATGCGTTTACTTTTTACAGTTTACTTACATAGAGCGTGTGTAAGTTGGGGCTTCAAGACAAGCGATTTGAAAATAATTCCATTTTAATATACATTGTTGTGTGTCATAAAAACACGAATATTTTGGGAAGTTATTAAAATGCAAAAAAGGCTTGTAATTAATAATTTACGGACCGGTTTTTTTTAACGGAAATAACACCAATTATATTTTAAAAATATTACTTAAAATAATTTAACTGACTTGACATAACAATCACTTTGACAGAATTTCTCCGGAAGGTCAGTATATCTTTCTAGGGTGTCCCCTTCTTGTATTTTTCACTTACATCTGCTTAATAACCTTTAATGTCTGGTTGACCACCATACATGGCCAATGGCCATAATTATTATGTTTAAAAACACTAATATATTAAAATAACGGGCCCGACAGTCAATGTCTTGCCATAACGTCAGCAACGAGGCCCATACAAATGTAAATCTAAACCATCCACCAACAATCACGATAAAAAAATCCTAGATCAAACGTTGTGCGCATACATACATACATTTCGGCGTTCGATTTAAATTATATTATAATTTTTTTTTTTAATTATTAATATTTTTTTTAGTATTTATATATATATATATATATATTTTTAATTATAGTATAATTTAAACCAATCGCCGAAATGTATGTAGGTATGCGCACAACGTTCGATCTAGGTATTTTTTTTGTGATTGTTGGTCCATGAATGGTTTTGATTTACATTTGTATGGGCCTCGTAGCTGACGTTAGGGCAAGACAGCGTCTGCTCCTATAACATTTCTGTAGCAAATTCAACCTCCAACATCGATTAAGCAAGACCTAACAATTCCGTACCAACATACTCCCACGTACAAACAAAGCAATCAACTCAGCCCCGCTATCCAAATACATTCAAAAGAAGATTATTCCAAATCCTCCTCGCACACCGTCGACGCCGATCTTAAAGCCGCACAATCAAGATTGTCGCGGGAACACATAAATATTCCTAATCTTCACTCAAATATCTCTTTGGAACACACGACAGCTGCGAGGGATGTTTTCTCTTGAATCTCGGCGAGATTAGTACTAACGATTGGAGTAATTATTAGGAAAAATACCTCAAATGTGTGGTACACGCCGTTAAGTTATTTTGGGATTTAATAGTTTGTGAACACGTGAGGGGCTTGTGGATTAATTATAATAGTTGCATGGGTTTTACAAAGGTTAAGCTAAGCTTGTCGAGGTTGGGGCGTAGATGAGTGACCCATCCCTTACAGGCCTAGCAGGCATAGCCATATTACAAATTCTATTTCTATTTTAGAAATAAAATGGCGTCGAGAGATCTGCAGGAATAGCCATTTTACAAATTCTATTTCTATTATCGTAATCGATAAGGCGACAAAAGAAAGAAAATGGTGTTTTTGGCATCAGCTGTTTGTCAACCGTCAAGTGTATTTCATTTTCAGCCATATTACAAATTCTACTTACTGAAAATGAATTGTCAGTGTTAACACATTTGACAGTTGACAAACAGCTGATTCCATATACGCAATTTTCTTTCGATTACGATAATAGAAATAGAATTTGTAAAATGCCTATGCCTGCAGATTTCTCTGAACCATGGAAATCACGTGAAGCATGGTCCTGACAGTCATTTGCAGATCGTTGACTATCTATTGCGACTATACTATAGATAGTCGAAGTCAACCAGTTTCATCAAACCTTATCCTGTCAGTTACCCAGATAATGGGATGTGGAGGTAAAATAGGCAGTCACCTCATATAAAAACCTGTTTCTTAGCTTTTAGAGGTAAGTCTGGAAGCCACATATAATTGCGAATGAGCTAGGCAAATTATGATGGACTACGTACTCATGTGTTTGTGCAGATATCGTAAACCATCATCATCATCATCATCATTTCAGCCGAAAGACGTCTACAAACTACTGCGCATAGACCTCCCCCAAATGTCGCTACAACGACTGGTTCTGTGCGTCTCTCATTCATCGGATTCCCGCATTTCCACATTGGACATCGTAAATACTGATTGGTTTTTGGTTTTTTTGTTTTAACTATGCTCTTGTGCGTTCAAATAAATGTTTTTCTTTCGGTCTTTCTTAGATACTAAATTAATATAATTTCTGTGAGAAAGTCAACTTAATTCAAGATGAACAATATTGTACACGTATGATCAAGTATATGGTTATTCTCGTACAAAATGGACTTTGCATTGTAGAAAACACTGAAGTGATACCAGGAACCTAGCCTACTTTTACACGACGACGTATTGATTCCAGAAACACTGAAATGTTATGTGTATTTGGTGTTCCAAATATTTTAGAATAACCACCCGTGTGTTGGTGTATTATTTTTTTACCAAGAATCGTTGCTAACCTAACAATACCAACCCGATCTAAAATTAGGTTCCAATTTTCTATGAATTTCTATAAGTTCTGACTTCATTGGTCTACAAACATTCATACCTATTTCAGTTGAGTTCCTACATTATGGCATATTATAATTTTTCGTATCCATTCATCCACTAAAACGATTTATTTACCCTAACCCAAGTTCGTTCAAGGGTTAGGCCGTGAATCAGGACCAAGGATAATATTCTCCGCAATATCTTATATTTTCATAGCCATCTTCGCTCACGTGTGTACTTCACTGGTTTATTGTGATTATTCAAACGTATGAATAAAAGGCTATCGACATTTAGGTATTATATTTTTGTCTATGTTTTTATTAATACTAGTGATGACCCAGTGGTAGAAATTCGACTGTTTATCGTAGAGAATGACAACTCAGCTTTACATTTCTTACAATGTCAACTCATGATTATATTTTACTTCATAAATTTTCGTTAATTTCTAAATTGTTGAATATGTAATTGAACCAATTCGATTGTAATTGTTGATTGATTGTAATTGAATTGTTTAATTGATTGTTTGTTTACTACTGTGAATTGTTGTTACTAATTAAAAAGTAAATTAATAGTTCGCTAATACGTCTAAAATTTACAAAAACAATGAATATTTATTTAAATTAAATTTTTAATATTTTTAACTTCAATTTAAAATACTTTTATGCACTTCTCCACACAGTCATTTAGCATACCAAATCGGCTTAGTAGGCGACTCGGACGCTGAGTCTCGTCCGATCCGGTCGAGACAGGAATTTCATTATTATTAATATTTTTGAGTGGTGTTTCGGACGCATTCTTTTTTAGAGGCAAAGTACCGTCAGGCACATAATTAAATAATACATATTTTACTTTGTCGCTATGGATAAATTATTAATTACAAATAAAATAAACATTAAAACACATTGCACATTTTGCGAAAAAAAGTGGCATCAGTGATACGCAGAGTGAGGGGAAGCAGCAATAGCGTTCTGAAGGTATTTTCAGAAAGATTGGAAGGGTCTACGATGGATAGGTTTATCAAGCTGCATGTCAGACATGGGTCTTGATGAATCTTTCTCGAGTTGGGAGCTGTTTATTTTGCTGTGTATAATTTGTGTTCTTGTGTGTGTCTAGATGTTTCTACTAACATAGTTTTTTAAGTTATTTTTGTACTGAATACTAACACGCTATGGGCCGTCGACGCCTGAAAATAAAGATTTTTTTGTATTTTTTATTAATGAGTGATGAGATGACAAGTATCCTTACTTGCCAGCTCACTCTTGCTTTGATACGATACCGATACATCGGTATCAGTATCGTATCGTATTTTTATATAAGAGCATCGGCTCTTATAAAAAAATATCGGCGATACTGATACCGTAACAAGACAGGTTATTTTTTTAATAATATAAAAATAATAATAACAGGACAAACTAAATAAAATCATTTGAAACTATAGACAGGTTGAGATTAGTTAATAGTTTTAGTAATTAAAATTAACATTATGAGATTTTTGTATCAAAAATAAAGTAGACGAGACAACACGCGCGTTTATTTTACATTTTCAGAGCGCGAAATTTAAAAAAAATCGTTTAATCGGCTATAAAAATTTCGCCGAAGCCGATATATCAGTAAGCTTCAAGTATTGCCGATATATCGGCATCGGTATCGGTATAGGATGCATCCCTACGGAAAAGTTAGTTATTGAATAATTGTTTTATGACATATATGTGAAAATAAATAAATGGTGGTAATGGTGGAATATTGTTAAAATCCAAGACGACTTATTTTATATATATACTTAATTAATTTTGACATTGATATTAAAGTAACGACTACCTAATTATAATGATTCATATTGGACTTATTGTTATTCATTAAATCATATAAGTAATTTTAATTTATTAAAAACATTTCAATATGTGTACACCATATGTTATGGTAGAGTCTATAGAACTTAAAAAAATATTAATACCATATTATGTAAAACTACATTCTTAATATAATTGAATAAATTCTAAATTCTGATTTCTCACGAGTCGGTTAGTTTTTGACTTTTGGCATTTTGCACGCACATTGTGACATAAAAAATTCTAGTTGGTAGACTTAGGTACACAAATGACCCTTTATGTCCCCGCGCCGATTCAGACACATGCCATGCCACGATTATGTATTTTAAAATTGACTTTCATACCTTTTTGGAAAGCTTACAGAATAGGCAAGTTGTTTTAATTATTTGTACGATTAATGTCATAGACATTTTTGTGACGAGGCAACATTTTTGAAGTGTAAAATGAAAATATTGGTAAGATAATAATATCTCAAAACAAAATAATTAAAATAATGAGCGATATGAGATTATTCTTATTAAGTAGTTTGAAATATGTCCATAGCTTAATTAAAGTGCCAGCTACAACATCATTCTTAATGGTACCCATTCAAATATATATATTTTTTTATTTGGAAAATTTTGGTAAAATATCGAAAAACCCTTAAAATTCAAATATCTCGAAAACTATTGAATTTCGGCCATAAATATGGGGGGTTCAATTTGTTGCATTTTGTCCCCCTTATCAGCCCCTCACGTCTAATTACCAGTAACCCTGTAAAAGACTGATTATAGTCATTTACATTTAAAATTTATAATTATTATTGTACGCTTTTTCATTGATATATAAGACTGATTATTGTGATTTATCATGTTTACTGTTGATTGTTGTAATTGTATATTATACTTTATCTCTTTCTAACTATTCCCTGATTTTTACTTAAATAATAAAACTCTACCTAAGGTTTTTCATTCTGACTGTACAAAATTTGCTTAAAAAAAAGTATCGTCCGAAACACCACTCAAAAATATTTATAATTATAAAATTCCTGTCTCGGCCGGATCGGACGAGACTCAGCGTCCGAGTCGCCTACTAAGCCACCAAATCTCACACTCAGAAAGAGTGTGAGATTTGGCATTCCGCGCAATCTTTTTAAAAATGGATCCTTAGTTTTTGCTTAGCGTATAAATGAAATAAGAAAAAAACCTGTGTTAGAGAAGCTTACTAGGAGTTGAGCAGTGACCAGAGAATGGCCAAGTTACAGATCTCAAATTTCAGACCAATAAGGCACGTACTTCTGAATTTTCGGATGCACGTGCGTTTTGTATATAATAATTATCACTTACTTCTAAAACAGTAAAGAAAATCATCGTGACGAAACAGGCATGCTTGAGAGATATTTTTTAAAGGCATGTCAGCTAAGTCGTAAATTTATAGGTAAATAGGTGGCATAAAAGCTCTGACACGAGGTGAGTCACACACAAAAATATTAGACGTAGCTCTTGATGTCACTTGTAGTCAGACAATGTCTGACTACAAGTTTAACCATGGAGTATTGTGTTACATAGTAACTGAGCTGTTAAGGTAGCTACGTCCAATATTTTTGTGTGTGACTAACCTCGTGTCAGAGCTTTTATGCCACCTATTTACCTATAAAGAACAATGGCAGAATCTTATTGCAAATCAATTTTAGTGTCTAGAAGTGACATAATTATATGATATTTAATTAATTCTCTACGTTTTTTCAAACTATCACATTAACTAGTTACCACTAGTAACCACCTATTTACCTATAAATTTACTACTTAGCTTCACATGCCTTTGAAAAATATATAACAAGTATGCCTGTTTCGTCACGATGTTTTCCTTTACTGTTTTTGAAGCAAGTGATATGATACAATACGCACATGCATCCGAAAATTCAGAGTTAAGTTTAACCATGGAGTATTGTGTTACATAGTAACTGAGCTGTGAAGGTAGCTACGTCCAATATTTTTTCTGCCTACCAACAACGATTGTCAAAAATCTACAAATGGCAGCCAGGACCAACAGCTTAACGTGCTTGCCGAAGCACGGAGAAGTGTTGATACGTAATGAATGGTCACCCATCCACACACCGACCTCGGCATGTGTAGCTTAACCTTTTAATCAACCCGAGCGTTTTGATTAATACTTAATAATTGAATTAGCATTCTCACGAGAGGGGTCGCACTATATTATGAGTACTTAGATTGTGGTGCAAATGGATCTTAGAACTTTGAGACATAAGTAATTGCATTTGCATTGAAATGAAATTGCGGTCAAACGTAGCACTTGCAACGTTGCAAACTAAATTGGGAACGTAGACAAGAAACTTTACAGACTCGCTAATATTATTGGTATTTCGTTTGTTATTGATTTTATTTTGGTGGCTAAACAATTAAAGCTGCACGGGTCGAACGAAGGTAAGCTATCAGTCCGTGAATGAGTGACTATTTATTACATAATAGATGAACATAATAGAGGTGAAACCTTTATTGAGTGCAAACCAAAGACATGCACTAACACACACATCTATGCTAATATTATAAAAAGGTAAAATTTGTTTGTTTGTATGTTTGTAAGTTTGTATGTAGGGGGTAATCATTGGAACTAATGATCCAATTTCTTAAAAAAATGCACTGGTGGAAAGCTACACTATTCCCGGATGACATAGGTTACTTTTTATCCCTGTAATCTCACGGGAACAGGAACTACGCAGGTGGAACCGCGTGACGCGGAAATCGGAAATCGAAAAAAGAACGATTATATAATACGGTGTGTGGCATGCGTCTCAAGGTTTCATCAAATGGGAGTCCAGATCAGCATGTGCCAGGCAAATGTACCTGACGCTGATATTCTGATGGATCCGTGCAGTGGCGTACGTACACCAAGCGGACCAAACCACAAGCAAAATTGGTATTGTGGCAGTTTGCTTATAAAAAGAAAGAAAGAAAGAAAGAAAATGTTATGTCTCTTTGAGACATGCACAGAAATTTAACAGTTTAAAACTAAAACTAAATCTAAATAATAAATAACAAAAATACCTGTGCGAGGGCAAAAAGGCCCCTATCTCAGCACGATACCACGATATTTAAAGTAATAAAATAATTAAATAAATATTCCACAATTTTTCACACTACGCCATTTAGTCCCAAGTTAAGCTTAAGAGCTTGTGTTATGGGTACTAAACAGCTGATAAACATACTTACATATTTCTAAATACATACATATTATACCCAGACACAGAACAAATTATCGTGCTCATCACACAAACATTTGTCCTGGGTGGGAATCAAACGCACCACCTCCGACATAGCAGTCAGGGTCCCTAACTACTAGACCCACAGATCAGTAAACTGTGTATAATGTGAAGTAGAATTAGCGCAAAACTACTATTATAGCTAGGCACACTAATAAAAGGTCATGGCACATTATAACGGCACCGCAACTGCACAGCTGCCGTACGGCGTCGCCTCGAATTTAGGCTACAGTCAGGGTCACTAACTACTAGACCAACAGGCCAGTCAAAAGTCAAAGTAAAACAATAAATATCGCAGAGCTGTTATTCTGATAGGGCCTACTGTAATGCCATGAATACATTGATGATACAAAAGCCCACTAAGAGGCATAAAACAAAAAGCGGCTTAAGGCGGAGTGGCAACTGACATATCAAGCATGAAACCTCTTAGTGCCTCGGAAAGTACGTTATTTGTTGGTCATCCATAAAGTCAAAGTCAAAGTCAAACCATTTATTCTAATTAGGCCCCTATAAGGCACTTTTGAACGTCGAAAAAAAATAACTTTAAAAAATGATTCTAGTTGCCCCTTCTAAAAAGTAGATTTGTATGGAGAAGAATGGGCAAGAAACTCCATACTTACTCTTTTAAAATAGATTTTACAAAACTTTGTATACATTAATAAGATTATATGTGCGGACATTGCACCTAGAATAAAAAGTACTATACTAAGATAGGTTTAAGCAAAAAAAAAAATAAGCAATGGAGTTCATAATTACATGATTAAGTTGGTACAGCTAGATACATTGTGCTCACATATTTACAAATGTAATAACATTAATTTTAAAAAAGTGATATAATAAAACAATAATTTAAATATTTGACAGTCGTTACAGGCAGTCAAAAGCCTAAATGTTTGACCTCTAGTTTAACCAAGGGTCTTGGGTAAACTTCAACCACTCGATACTGGACTCGCGGGTCCCGTTGACCCAAATATAATTTTCAAACATTCCACTCATAACACTGATATTTTTCTCAGCTGATTTCAGTAGAAACTGGGTTTTCCAATGTTTGTGAGTACCAAGAAATTCACATGACAGCTGTCAGCGCAAAAGTTATCGTTCGTTTTCCGAGAACGGTTTATGAAAGGAAAAGGTAGTGTAAAAAAATCCAAATGTGTATTTTTTAACCCCCGACGCAAAAAGAGGGGTGTTATAAGTTTCACCGCTATGTGTGTGTGTCTGTCTGTCTGTCTGTCTGTCTGTCTGTCTGTCTGTCTGTGGCACCGTAGCGCCCAAACGGGTGAACCGATTTAGATGCGGTTTTTTTTATTTGAAAGCAGGGTTTCTTGCGATGGTTCTTAGACATATTTCATCAAAATCAGTTCAGCCGTTTCAAGGTTATCAGCTCTTTTGTGTTAGCTACCGTTGCTATTTTAGACGTCTATGGGTATTAACTTTACTTACAAACATATGTGTGTCTTAAAATTTCAAACACCCATGTGTGTAATATTAATAAGCAACATTATGGTGTATTTCGTCTGATGCAGCCAGGATATCTAGCAGACTAATACACTCTTGGAAAAATAACAGCAGATATGTCGTGTTTGGATTCATTTTAACCTGCGTTTGATTCTGCACACAATGCACTGATGGCAACTGGATGAGCTGATGCTGCAGCCAGGCTATCAAGCACACCAGTAAGTAGACTCTTGACAAAATAAAAGCAGCTATGTCGTGTTTGGATTCATTTCAACCAGCATTTGATTCTGCACACAATGCCTTGATGGCAACAGGATGAGCTGATGCTGCAGCCAGGCTATCCAACACACCAGTAGGTAGACTCTTGACAAAATAATAGCAGCTATGTCGTGTTTGGATTCATTTCAACCAACATTTGATTCTAAACACAATGCACTGATGGCAACAGGATGAGCTGATGCTGCAGCCAGGCTATCCAGCACACCAGTAGGTAGACCCTTGACGAAATAATAGCAGATATGTCGTGTTTGGATTCGTTTTAACCAGCATTTGACTCTACATACAATACACTGAAACATTTTCGTAACTGTAAACTCTATAAAACAAAATCAATGCGTTTAAAACATTTAAAATAAAAATTAAATTAAAAATTTAAAAAACCCCCATCGCAAAAAAGTAAAACATTTAAAAAGTTAAAAATAACACTTTAGCCATGAAATTTTACGTAACGTCGGGGTACCGTTAAAATAAGTACCTACATACCTACAAGTACTAGGAACATTTCTTACTTAAGCGGTACCCCGACGTGAAGTAAAATTTCATGGCTAAAGTGTTATTTTTAACTTTTTAAATGTTTTACTTTTTTGCGATGGGGGTTTTTTAAATTTTTAATTTAATTTTTTAAAGCTTCAATAAACGGCTGCAGAACACAATTTTTTTTCTTAGTAAAACACCTTTAAAAAGGAGGACAATTGTCTGATTCAATATGTCCTGTAAAATTCTGTTAGCGGTTGACCATGATGGTCTGGATCCCAGGTTAGACAAGTTGTTATTGGAATTTTTCATACTCGAGACTTAGTGGTTGATACCAGTTAATCAGGGTACCCTCCTAATTCTATGGGATTTAAAACGTAACTGGTGATATACTATTACGCTTGTTCAAATTGGATTGACGATTTGCAGACTTACAATTACGAATACTTTCCATAGCGAAGAGATTTAAAATACTATAGAGCGGGCATGTCAAGGAAATGTCATAGAAAATTTTTGATCCCATGTCTCAGTAACGCCATCTAGAATAATATATGAATAACAGAGCGGCAGCGGAGCGTACTAAAAAAAAACTAATAGACTTGTGTCCACTTGGACACACTTGTTCGTGATATCCCGTCGATAGTAAGTATTGATTGTGTTTGATCCCAACCTCTCGAAGTAAAAAAACCCACCGCATCAATAAAAATCCATTCCCTCAATAATTAAACGTAACCGTTCCCGAACCAATCAATCAGTTTATCAATATTTGGTGAAGCGAAAGAAAAATAAAAACGAGACAAAAGTTATTCCTTCAAGGCAATAAAGAAGTTTGTGGAAGTTCGTAACAATTCGCTCAAAGAAAATGGCCTCCGCTTGTTATTTTGTGAGATTTTTTGGGCAGACTAAGAATTCTGGGTATATATTTTACTCACTTTCCTTGTCAGTTGTGTTAATAAATAATTTAAGGAAACTTTTATTTATGATAAACATTATTTTCTCGTCGCAATAGAAACAGACTGTTTCCATATTTATTACAATGTTACTTCTTCTTGACTGGCCTGTTGGTCTAGTAGTTAGTGACCCTGACTGCTATGCCGGAGGTCGTGGGATCGATTCCCACCCAGGACAAATGTTTGTGTGATGAGCATGATCATTTGTTCTGTGTCTGGGTGTAATTTATCTATAACATGTATGTATTTAGAAATATATAAGTATGTTTATCAGTTGTTTAGTACCCATAACACAAGCTCTTAGCTTAGCTTGGGACTAGATGGCGTTGTGTTGAAAAAGTTGTGGATTTTTTTTTTCTTTTTACCTCCCAACGGCGAAGCAAAAAGTAGGGTTACGATTTAAACCGCGATGTTTGCATAAATAATAACAGCTTCACGGGTCGATCGTAGGTTAAGCTACGTCTGACGAGGTTGGTACGTGGATGGGTGACCTATCCTTACATATCAAGACTTCATCGTGCCTCGGAAAGCTCGTAAAGCCGTTGGTCCTTGCTCTCATTAGTAGATCTACAACGTGTTTTTTTGATATCCCATAACTCTAGGGTATGATTGAGACCATATCAAAGAATCAAGTGGTACCTATATGAATTATGTTTCAATCATCCTTTTTTTTTATTAACATACAAAACAATTCGACAAAGTCACGATGATTAATGTAAGACACCCTTACGTGAAAGAAAAGTGACGTTAGAAAGAAGATTCGTCGTACTGGTGACAATTTTTGAACTAATTAGGTAATAAAAATAATATTAATAATACTTAATAATAATATTCTACGACTATTCACACAACTCAATCTAATCCCGAAATAAGCAGAGCTTGTGTTATGGGTACTAAACAACTGATAATATTTAATTATGATTGATGATATCTCCGAAACTATGCATTTTCGGACCACCTATTCTGGGAGTTTTAGTATTATTTTTACCTACAGAATATAACCTTAGAGTTATGGGATATAAAAAAAAACACCTTGTATAATGACAATCGTTACAGATAGTCGCAAGCCCTAAAATCTGTCAACCAGTTTAACCAAAGGGTATCGTGTTGCCCAGTTACTGGGTTGTAGACGTCAGACAGGCAGACGCTCCTTGTAATACACTGGTATTTAGCTGCATTCGGTTAAACTGGAAGCCGACCCTAACATATAATATGTAGTTGGGAAAAGGCTAGGCAGATGATGTATGTTATGTATGTTCATCTGTTCCCTTATAACTTTTAGGTACCTATCACAATAGGGTGTTTGCATGTATTTTTTTAATATTTTTAATTCACTCTTTACAACGTTTTAACATAGTAAAAAAATATAAACATATTCAAAAATGCAGTAATGAAGCTTAAAAAAATATTTAAAACACAAAATAAATTTGAGCTGTTTAAACGCAGCCATTTTCGCGCGCCATTTCAATTACGTTATTTACTATGATCCTATTACTATTACTTAGGGTGTTTTCGTTCTTCTAACCATTTCACCATGAAAAAAGCTCAAAAACCAGTTTACCGGTATTGCTTGTACCCAAAATGAAATGAACATTATCAGATTATGCTTTTACAAAACCACTTTCAGTCATTTTTCTGAAATGTTAAATAACCTCACTGTGAAGCTCAAATTACACTTGAACATTAAATTAGTTCACAACACACACGGCAATAATTATGTTTTCCAATAAAAAATCCATTCCAATACTGTTTTGTAGGCGTAACTTGTCTTGTTGCCTTAGTATTTAACGTCACTTTTCGTTATAACCAATGGTGATGTGTTTCACAAATTTGAATTTCCCGCGCTTAATTTACACTTTTATTTTACATTTTAAATAATTATGACGCTATTAAAAAGTAAAATAATGATTTAGTTCATATTTTCTGCCATTAAAGATTCGGAAAGAAAATATTCGAACCATATTTAAATTACATGCATATTCCCTATTGGGTAGGTTAGGATACAGGCAACACGGTCAAAGAAATATTGAGACAGTTATAGTAACATAAAATATTGGACTTATTTGTTGCCTGTATATCTTCCAAAAAAAAACTAAAATAAAGCGCAACAAATGCGTCGCATTGCTGTGTCAATTAGATATTTGTTTATAATAACGATCGCCCTCAATAACTGCCGAGCCATTTACACTACCTGTCTGACCACAACCCAGTTACTGGATAACACGATACCCCTTGGTTAAACTGGTTGTCAGGCTTTTGGGCTCCCGACTACCCGTAATAACTGTCAATATTATCTACAAATGACAGCCGGGACCAACGGCTTTACATGCTTTCCGAGCATGTATTAAATGGTGACCCATTCACAAAACAACCTCGATAAGCATAACTTAACCTTCGATCGACTGGAGCGGCGGTTATTATCAAGGCACAAGCTCATCTCTTCGGAGTATTCCCGTTTGAGCACCTATTTTTTGAGCACCTATGCATTAAGCACCAAAGGTATTCCCATTTTCCATAGGTTAATGCAAAGGTGCTCAATAAATAGGTGCTCAAACGGGAATACTCCCTCTCTTCCAAGCCACAGGACAGAATAAGACATGAAAACACTTACCGTTCACCATACAATAAAAAAGTAATAATAATTGTATCAAGAAATACCTCCCTACGTAATTGTAGGTAGATACGCGAGCTTTTTTGAGTTCCGGAGCGCGGCCAGGAAAAAAATTCGTGAAGGATCCCTTTGTTGGAGATTTTCCTAAAGGAACTAATGAACCATGCTCTTTCCAGAGTCGGAGATAAAAATATGTTTATTTTTTCTGTAATACAGTCATTTGGAGCGGTACTTTTTTATGTTGCTTCTTAAAATTTGTCAAGGTTTACTCTAAGATTTAATTGTTTAGTGTTTTGCATAAGTATAAATTGCGTCACGGTGATCTACTTAACTACTAACTTGTTTTGTAGTTTATGTTTTTGTTCTTTTATGTTTAGTTTTAGTGCCTACTAACATAGGTGTCAAGTTTTACTAACCATTTATTAATTTGGGAATAATAAAATTCATCCCTGAAATAAAAGATTTTACATACATAATATACATATACATACATAAACTCACGCATTTTTTCCATGGGGGTAGGTAGAAACTATTCGATTCGATTCTCACATACTTCTATTGCTTCGTTTACATTCATACATGTTGTCATACGCACACGCCGAGTTGCGAGTTCTACGCACCTGACCTTTCTGAAGAACCTCACCATTATGGTCTATATATGTCCTTCTAGAGCGTCCCCTCCCCACGTTCCCACTTAGATCTGCCTTATAAATACTTTTCGTTAGACGCCTTTCATTAATCCTTTCATCTAAGATTATTATTTATATTATTTACCAAAGGGCAAGGTAGAGATGTATCTGTAATACACCCACATTATGTCATTATTAGTCAAGTCAGAGGCCTATGTCTGGCATAAAAACTTAAACACCCTAGCTAATCACCACCCACACAAAAGAAGAAGCAAATTTTGGTAGTTAAGTTTCAGTTCCATGTAATGGGGATGAACCTTATACCATAAATCAGAAACTCCATATATTAACAAAACTCAATAACGATTTTCCTGACCCGAAGACCGAGCCCGGGGTTTGAGGAACCTCACGCTTGCAATCACTAGACTAACGGGATAACCCAGTTGTTTGTATTAATATCAATGCTAATATTTTGTTTATTCAGATAGGTGAAAAGAAAGACAGAAAACATAATTATAATTATTGTCGCAAGGGCATGACCTGCAAACAAAATTAGAAAAAGAATAACAAAAAACATACAACTGTATTCGGATAATATTGCCAGATACTGGGTAACACTATATCCCTTGGTATAACTGGTTGACAGATTCATACAACAATCTTAAAATATTATTCTTTAAACACGACAATTTCAGGATTCTGAAATGTTGTTGGAAGAAGCTGGATTTTTTTACTATTTAATGGTAAAGGTATAAGAAAAGATCTGAGATCAAATGCTAAATAGACGGTAATAATACCAGACAAAACAGTTTTTTTGCATCCCGTAAAGTTATTATAATATTCTTCTTACGCCTTTGTCGCACTAAGGGTGCGTTTTAGGGCTTCTGACTATCTGTAACGATTGTCATAGATCTACAAATGACAGGCAAGACCAATGGTTTCACGTGCTTTCCGAGGTACGTAGGAGTCTTGGTATCTATAACCTATCCACAGACCAACCTAGCCAAACGTAGCTTGACCTTCGATCGACTCTTGAGGCTGTTATTATTAAGCCAACTGCTCTTCCTATCGCAACTAAAGTATTTGTCGAAAACGAAAATTACTAGTAATAATAACAAGCCACATTTTCGTATTGAACCCTCCCTTTATCTCCCAATAGAGTAAACACCATCCATTAGAATTAAATAACGGTACCGAAGCATTAGTAATACAAATATAGTCGGGAAAGCCGAAACATGTCCGGACTGAAACTTGCAAAAATAAAAGTCAGAAGGAAAAAACTTTTATTGGTATAAGCAACAAAACACCAGCTGTGGGGCAAAGACCTCTTCTAATACGGATAAGACATCGCTACATTTGCTCAATGGTGATTAGATAAACCTACGATAGTTATAACTCCAGGTATTTTTCGTATATTTTTCTTCATCGATGTCAATGATGGCTATGATAATCTTAGAAATAATTATATGGTTTGAAAAAGTCACATCAGTCAATAAATTGTATGTGGCAGACTTTATCCCTCAACTTCAATAAAGGCGAAGTCTTATGTCTCTTACCACTGGGTCGCACCAGTATTAAAGCTCTCTAGGCCCGGCAAATTTCGTTTCGCCTTAAAATCAATTTATTAGATTTTATTAGTTTTCGTCCTATTCTCAAACCTACTGAATAAGCACACAAAATTTCATAAAAATCAGTGAGAGCTTCCGGAGGACTTTCGTTACAAACACTGTGTCACGAGAATAAATTGTATATTATAAAAATTTTGTTTTCTTAAACGAAAAGAGGAATTTAACTTGACTAACCTTACTAACCCGGTATCAAAGTTTATGCTGCCCATAAGCCTCTTACTTAGCTTCACATGCCGTTGAGAAATATCTGTCAGGCATGGCCGGTTTCCTCACGATGTTTTCGTGAGTCGTACCTTGGGTTTGATTTTGAGACTTATCACTTGGCAGTCCGCTGATCACACCACTAAGCTATCACTTCATATTATAAGTATAACACTTTAACATTTTTACAATGTTACACTGTAGATAAAAGTCTGAGTAATAACATCAGCTTTTTCAAAATCCTTGAAGCTAGTTGCACTTTTCAAAAGACTTAGAGATAAATGAGATAATGAATTAAGTGGAAATTATTAAACGCACTTCTTTGGACAGCAAAGCATTTTTCTGCTAATAATTCTTAAGGAAAATGCCTTTAAGCATTCCACGAACACAGAAGAGATTTCTGTGAAAATATCCTACAACATGCATTAAATCGGTGCAGCAATTTTGGAACTGTCGTATATTTATCGTTTGAGTACCCAGTAAAATTTATTGTTTTTTTTTGTCTTACGAACTAAGCTTAATATTTGAAATTCGAATGCACACTAATAAAACGTCCATTAGTAGAACCCGCAAGTCACAGCAGGGCGTTACATAATGCTGAAAACCATTAGCACTTGACGTTGGCCAAATATTCTTGAAGACCCTATTGACGTCCAAACTGAATGGCCTGAGACTTCCGTAGTATTTTCGTGGCCAGTTTATAAGCTCCATATAGATTTCACTGGCTACCCCTCCTGCTTTAGTATTGCTGTCTCTCTCGCACGCTCGTACGTAAAGACACCCCAGTGCGTTTTCGTACCTCGTTGCGGACGGTCGCTAATGGCTTCTACCCCGAATTGTGGGAGATCGCGATAAAATTTTTGATCAAATCTGACGCGATTCAATTCGTTCGGAACAATTGTGATGGTTAAAATGAATGTAATATATTATGGATCGTGAACCGTGAAATTAATTAAATTAGGAACTTGATTTTGAATTATTTAGTGTAAATAGAATTGAAGTGACAGAGGATAGTGAGTTAAGTGGAAAAATAATTTTGTAGTGGATTTTTAAGAGGTAAATATTATTTTATATATAATTATAATTTAAAAAATGGTCTAAAATGGGTAAAAATCTTTTTTAGTGGAATATTAATCGTATCATTCTGGGTCCGTCGGAAAAATACTTGAATAATTTTCTAAATATTTTTGGCTTTTGTCGTCCGTCTGCAATGATAGATGTAATTGTTTTTGACTTCCTATAACTTAACCCCATCATTATTTCGGCCTATATCATTAGGTACACAGTAAGTAAGTAGTTCACCTTAACCAATAATACTCAAATATACTTTATTAATTTTGATTTGTTCCTCCATTTACCATTGAACTAAAGCAGTGTTACTTTTAACCATCTATGGAAAAAAAATTACAGAAAATCTATTGAAAATATTTATTTTAGCAAACTGAAATGAATAAAGTTATAAGGCTGTTTGCTAAAAAGCTTTCGAAAAAGTAATGAATAATTTTCTACTTTAAGTAGGCGGATGGAAGCAAAATCTTAATTTTCTTTTCACCCTATTTTAGTTCAAGTTACGGTAATTAAGGTTGTACTTTCAAATTAATTTAATATGTATTGAGTGCTTTCATTTTATTTAGCGAACGGAGAACGATGTTCTTTCTCGTCAGATATTCATTGAGTGATATTATTTTGACATAATCTATCATTTTATTTGTAACTTTAGTAGGATATAATTTTGAATTTATCATAACTGTCGCTATAAAAGTGAACTATAATAATTATAGAAGTTTTATTAACCAATTGGTTGATTTAACTTCATTGCCGTCGGTCCGAGTATTACCTACTTAAAAAAAATATGTCATTTGTAAAACTTTGTTCTTTGATCAGCCACTATTTAGAGTCGGCGTCAAATATATAATAATATATTAAACTCAATGATCATTATTTTGATCAATTGTGTGATATCACAAAAATGATTCCAGCAAATAACCACGATCTTTTCTTATTTCCCTACAGGTTTTCTTTTATCCAATCCCACTGCGGTATCAAGATGGTCAGATTCATCTAGATACTTTATCTGGAACTAATTAACTTTAGCACTGCACGTAAAACACATTACCTGTTTTTTTAGATTTTTAGCTATCGGAAAAAAGCCGAATGGTTTCTAATGGGTAATGTGTCGTTTTGTTTCTGTCTTCAATTACTAAATCTAACGTTTTTGAGAAGCAAATTCAACAATGGAATCTTAAACTTTATTGTAGTTCTGGATTAAAAAACATGGGGAGTACAAAGTGTGGTGTTACGCAACAGTGTTGTTATAAAACATAGCATGTAAACCAGCGATTCCATAATATAAGATAAAATGTGATTTTAAAATCAACATCAACCCCTACCATTGACATTAACGTGCTAGTAATATACGTCTAACAAACGTCACTTGAGATTCACATTACCAGATAATGCTGATCATGTTATGAATAATTATGTTTAGCCGTTAATTGCGTTTCATCTTCAATTTAAAATTTATCTTTGATGTTAAATAGGGCGTGGGACAGGCTTTAATTCTGATAATAAACATTAAGCTTCTCTTGAAAGCCAGATTATAATATGCTGTCTTTTATCTCTACGGCATACATACTCTCGGGCGAAAGAAAATTTCCAAGAAAGCAGCTAGACGTATATTACATTTTGTATACCTGAGTTCTTTAGTAGTCTCTTTTATGCTCTCCATTAACAGAAAGGAACTTTTTCGTAGTTCCTATTTCATACTCAACAAATATGAGGAAATGTCTGATATTGCTTGATAGTTTTGTGATTGACTATTTGTCGCAGATGTTGTAGTAAATGATTTAAAGTTTCTATCAAGTGCCAAAGTAATCTGCGTCTGCGATATTATTACCAGTCGTTACGATTTTTGTAATAATGAATTGGACTTTTTTGAGAACGATTTTATCAATTTGTTGATCTTTAAATTTAGCTTGGGCAGCCACTTTAGTATTTTGCCTGCCGTTAAATATATTTCCGTCGCGTTTGCAATATCCATCATCTTTGACCACCATTGCATTTTTGTGGCAGTCTGTACAATCCCGGTCTTCTTCCTTTCTTGTTCTTCATCATTGATACGTCTCTATTAGCCGTTAGTATCATTTTTCACACAATCCATCCATTGTTCACACTTTCTTTTTAATGTCGATGCTTAAGCTGCCGATAGTGTTTTAACGACATTGTTCCGAGTAGCCGCTTTTGCTATAGCTATGATACCTGTAATTAATTGGAACTACTACGTTATTTATGGAATTGAACCCAACATTTTGACACTGTAAAACAATGTGACGTGACTACCGACACTAAATTATTTATAAATATCGTTATAAAAAACTGTTTTCTATTCATATTAGCCGAAAGCACCGTTTAATATACGCTCAAGTAATTTTCTGCCATTAATTTATGATATAAAAGGAATTTGATGGTAAAGATTGATATGATGCAGTGAAGGCCTCACAATGGCAACGCAATAGTTGCCGTAGTATGGCCTTCATGACTACCAGTTTATCATAAACCTCATTATTAACATTGGTTAGAAGAAATTGATGGGGATTACTAAAAAGATGAAGAAGGAAAACATTGTGAGGAACCTGAACGTATTGTTAATATAAGTTTGAAATCACCAATCAGCATGAAGCAAGCGTGTTGATCAATGCTCGTGCCTTCTCTGTATGAGAAGAGGAGGTTGTCAATAGTTTTGTTTTAGTATTGGCTGTCCAATTTCCAGATGATCATAGTATGCAGCTATAATTATTAAATAGTGGGTGTGTTTTGTGGTTCTGCTTTGCAGTTTTAGATCTGTAGCATGGTTTGATTACTAATGCAACTATTTGTCAGTTTTATTATCAATATACTCCAGGTTTAGATGTTGGTGTATGGCACGTGTGAACAGGGTTGAAATCTAAGAGCATTGTTGAATAAACTGATACCACTATTTCACCCTTTTCTTATGAGTTTAGTAGGTACTTATACGATTTTGAATCTCCCAGTGATGAAAATTACCCCGATAACAGTGCAACATAAATTAAATAAAGTTTATATAATGGAAAGGATTTGCTAAAGACAATTAATAATGTATTATTGACTACTGCAGTAGTATACGCTGTCAGTGTAAACATGTTTGCGGCTGACAATCTACTTGACATAATTTATTCGTAGAAGACACAGATACGAGCTGTCGTCCTACAGACACAACATTCTGTATAAATAATAAGCTAGAGCTTAGACGCTCTATCTAGACTTCTAGATTCGAAAGATATTATTTATACATAGAAGAGGGCAAACTTCAAGCAGTATAAATGTGGCAGCAATACGGTTTTATGTGGCAATAACGGCTAGGTCAAGTCCAGTAGGTTGTGTCTAGGAGAAATTCAGGGCACATGGAATGGAATTGTAGGGTATTTCGTAACGGTTGCGAGCTCAGACGTTGCTTATGTAGGTTTAGGTACTTCAGCCTTAAAATAAATATTTAATGTTACTTCATTCGCTTATATTGCTTTTAGATTGGAGAGTAATTTTCGCAGAATATTTTTTGCGTGAGCTAAATGGTTAATAGGCTCTTAGCTAAGTTAGAATTCCCACATGAATTTTGTATTTGTTCTTTTTTTTAATTTAGTTTTTTTTTCTGGTTTGTTATTTTTTTGTATACAGGGTGTAACGGAAAGGGTATATACATACGAAGGGCACGGATTCTCTTGGTGATAAGAAACGACATGGCAACGTTTTTATACATATACATACATAATTGTAAAGTTGACCCCGCCCGCGCCGTCGCGCCTTCGGCGGTTAGGAAGAGCCCGATAGGTCTGTTATTAAATAACATCGTGAAGTTTCAAAGTTATTAGTTGGGAGCTGAAATTTTAAAACTCGTTATTAAATACTCTATTCACCCTGTTTGTATGTATATACCCTTTCCGTTACAGCCTGTATAATCCTTTTAACTTTTTTTTTCTTTAGTTGAGCCCTGTTACAGTAAACGTTTGCTAACAGTTTGTTTGTATTTTATTATTAGAGTAATATAAGGAAAACGTTGTGGGAAGTATATTTGTTAAGTTCAAATGTAAGACAAAACTGTTTATACTCAATATACTACTGTTTGTTTTCCCAAATGTAATAAATTAATTAATTACATATCGACTTTGTAATATACGTAAGCACATCAAGACATTGATCAGTGGCTTAGCTAGATATTGTTTTATTTGATCGTTGACTTCTATGTGGGTAATTCCCGAAAGTCAAACAACCGATTTTGAGGAAATCACCATGTAGCTAAGTTCTTTTTCTTATCGTGTGGTTAGTGACTTACCTGATGTAAGTGGTTTTATGCCCCCCATGGGCCTCTGACTTGTGCTTCACGTGTCGTCAAAAATATCTCTTAGGCATGTTGGGTTTCCTCACGATGTTTTCCTTCACCAATTTTGAAACAATTACCTAATAATTATACGAGTACAATACACACATGAATCCGAAAGTGGTGCGTGCCTTGGATTTGGATTGATTGATTGATGATTTGTCATTCCGCCGGTCACACTACTGGACTATCTGTACTAGTAGTCGGGTTGTAGACGTCAGATAGATTGTCGCTCGAAGTAAAAGCCTGGTATTTAGCTGCATCAGATTAAATAAAATTTCAACCCCAATACTTTTTTTTTTCAACGTATCGCATCATTCAATCTTTATCATACATGGTAGGCACGCAAATTTAATGCAGTTTCGTAATAGTGCTCGATTCCGCATAAAATGAAAATTGAAATAACCTTTCTTACACGAACTGAATCATGCATGAAAAACATAAATTAATCAAAATGACGTGAAAACAAAAGCTAAATACCAACGAAACAACAAAAACGCAAAACAATTTGCAAAATTAATACAAATTCGTGTTGTACGAAATTGAGTTTATGAAATTTTTACAATGTGGTTACACTTTTTTAACGTTTTTATACTTAGCCGCAATAAAAAGAATGTAGGTTACACCTTAGAAGCCTTTTACTCCAACGACGTGTACTAAATTATGATTATCGCTCACTAATTCTTATAAATTGGCACTCATTCTCACGCACCATTTTTAATACGTTTTTTCGATAAAAGAATCAATTTAAAGATCTAATCTTTTCTGTAACCAATATCTAAAGTATCCATTCGATTTTATTACACAGAAAAAAACTTAAAGGGGCTAATGACTAAATTACAAGTGCTGCAAGAGTCATTTGAAGTTTTAGCCTCGCTTACCGAGTTCAGTCCGTAGATAGGTCCTCCTACATACCTTAGCTCTTTCATACCATCAGGTCATCTAAAGATCTTTGACAGTCTTCCAAATGTGGTCAGCTGTTGTCCAAAAATATTTTATTCTTCCACATTCTCCAGGTCTTGTTTGGAAACTGACTCTAATATAGTTGGAAAAGGCTAGAATATAATTGCTTTGCTTCGCTCTCATAAATCTGAACTTTGACCAGACCTGCATTACTTACTAGTCCAAACAGTAGTGACAAAGGACCTTACCTATTTAGTTCTTAGAAAAAGTTCATTAGACATGATACAATACAAAAAATAAGCTGTAAAAGTTTATGTCAAACCAATGAAAAGTGACATTACTAAAATGTGTGCTACACACTTCAGTATACAATATCCCCGACAACAAAGCAATTGAAACTGAGAGACTACTACAAGTGCCATTGTCTAAAAAGGAACCCTTCCAATCTCTCAAACGCTCATCAAAGGACCATGAAAATTGGTCTTTTGATACTAGTGGTCCTTCCAAAACTTCCTGGTGAATCAAAACAAAGCGGTTCACAATCGATTGTAGGCCGCGTGCCCAGAAGCAGGCACGTGGTCACAAACGACCGTCCCACGATAATTGCGCGACCGTCGTCGCCGTCGTGGCGATCGTTAGACTGATTGGTGTCGCTTCAGGCATCATTAATTTTTGCCCCTGCATTTTATTTTTGCAGTCTCCCCTGCCGAAATAAGAGGAAAGACATTACGTTAAATGTTCGAGTTTTTAATGTATAAAATTAACTTCACGGCTGTTGAACAGCCAAATTAAGCGTAGGACCATTGAAATGCCAAAGAAATGTCAGAAATTATTTACACGTCCTAAAACCAAAACTTTTTAAAGTAGTTATTTTAGGCTATATCACTTTGGCATTAAGCTTAGAGCTTAACTGCTTAACTTAGTATACTTTTTGCTGAAAGAGCAAAACAATCCTAGCATAACATGACACCCATATATCACGCATTGTTAAGCAAAGGTGAATAGATTATACACCCACACATTTTACTAGCAAAAAATACACTAACAAATAAAACACTGTTAGTTTAAAACTGTTCGGAACAAGAAGAACATTTTATTTTCTACGGGGGCATCAATTCACCTTTCTGTGTGGTATTTTAACCTTTAATACGAATAAGGAAGTCTATTTATTTTTCCTATTTGTGTTTCGTAATTAACTTTACCGTCTACTATCACTGAAATACCCTAAAATATGATGTTTTCAGTTTTCCCTTGTTATGTGAAACATCGAAGCTCTATACTACTGTTATCCCAAAAATATTCAAATAAAATACACAGACAGGTAATATAAGACCATAAATAGAATTCGTTAGCCTTAGCTCTCATTTGTAGAACTTTGACAAGCCTTACATGTAGTCAGAAGTCTTAAATCTGAGAACCGGCGGTGCTAATTTGTATCGTGTTCAATAGTAAATGGATTGTATTTATTATTTTCGATTGATTTCACTATCAAGCACTACATTACTGTAAATTTGCTTCATGTGACATACTGGCATTTAGCTGAAGGTATACAATATAGACTGGTAGTCGACTCAAAAGTCAAAGTCAAAGTCAAATCGTTTATTTCAATTAGACTCATAACTGGCACTTTTGAACGTTAACTGACAAAATAAAATAAATTAAGATAATGATTCTAGTTGCACATTCCAAATGGTAGTTTCGTATGGAGAAGAATGTGCAAGAAACTCCATACTTACTCTTTTAAAATAGGATTACAATACTTCGTATACAACAATCAGATTTTATGTGAGGACGATGCACCTAGAGTAATAAGAGCTATACTGAGATAGGTATATAAAAAATAAACAATGGACTCCATAAAAAGATATTATGTTGGTAGAAACATTGTACTCACATATTAACAAAAATTCAAAATACACTGTAGAATGTTATTGAAGGAGATACTCATTAAATAAACAAATGAATAAAGTTAAAAACAAACAGCAGATCAGTGTGTGAGTTCAGAGAAAAAAGCAAACAAACAAAAATTTAAGTACTTTAGCAGCCAATTTGATTTTGTCAAAACATACACAGCTAGGAAAAGGCTAGGCAGATGACGATGTTAAAGATAGTTGACAAACTACTTTTATTCGTACATCATTAATAACGTCGGCGACATTGTTAATATCGTCACAACACGTTATAGCTTTAAAAACGTCACGCTCAACAATTTGCAAACCAAACAAAATAATGGTATGCGTATATTGGAGTGCAGAGCGCAGCACGGTTCCTGTTTTACATACACGCTTCGCTGTATGCATTCTTTTAACATTAAAATATATGTCGTAAATGTGTCCCTGGTAGCTGGAAAAAAACAAAGTCTACCTGCAGTATTTATTTATGTGACCTAAAAGCCCAATAAAATTTTATTCGGACAAAATTCGTAGGTGAAACTGCCACTGAGAAACTTGATAACAGTTTGTTTAATACACGTACTCGTATTTTGCGGCTAAATATTTGTTTCTATCTTTATTACCGTGAGATTCAAAGGAAATGATTTTTAATTGTCGTTTGATAACAGCAGTGCTATTTAATTCTAAAAAGTTTATTTGCGAAATCACTTCTGAATCTGCAGTGAAATCATGTGAGATTAAAATATCGTATTCATAAATGGAGTGATTTCGACACTGGCGCCACCAAGTGATAATCAAAGTGAGACAAACTAAAACGGGTAGGTATTTTGACGTTGACATATTGTGAATACCGAAACTTGTACAGGCGATATGAGGAGTGGTAAGTATGACTTTCGAGATGATTTGCCAAATGACTTTCGAAGTGATTTACCATTAATAGAATAGCACTGCTAATGTTAGTCTTTCATGTGAATAATTAATTTAACCACCTTTTAAAAATAACATTAAAATTTTTGTAAAACCCTCACCACTATTAATACAATTGATTCCTTATATTTAAAATTACCTAGTGTTTTCTGGTGATTTTGTAAAATAACAACACAAACCTGCCACCTGTGATGAATTTGATTTTGTTAATATTCATAAACAGTGTGTAGCAGTGTGTAACCCTATGGGTATTTAATCTGAATTTTATTTAAAGGATTTGTTTTCATTTCGACACCAATTAATCTGCGTCGCAAAAATTGCTACTTCAATAACAGCTTTCATTTTGAAATATTTCTGAAAATTTCAATATTTTTCTCTAGTACGTATGTGCCTGTAGTCCAATCGGTTGTTTTTGTTCGACTTTGGTGTTTGTTTTTTATCGTATGACGTCGGCGAGTGCAGATGGCTTCTAGCCAGTCCACTGTAACCACGATCGCAGTTTTCAATATTCCGAGAGATAGGAATTTTTAAAAGTTATTTCAATTCAATAGTTTGGCTGAGAATGGTGCCTTGTGGCATCCCTCAAAGAGCTTACCACATTATTTGATTTTGGAACGGTGAAGTACAAGAAGATAATTTCAAAACGGAAAACATCTGTTTTTGCTTTGAAATATTTAAAGCAATAATATACTGTTTAATAACGAGATCCCATGAGAATTACCTTACAATATTTCAACGCGCTTTATCAAAATATATTAAGCTTGGCAGAGTGGACGAGAGTTTTACTTTCAACTATAGCAAATTTAAGCGTTCATTGAGGTTTTTTTAGAGTGTGTAGCAACATCTTTCTCACCACAAAGGAACTAAACTGACGTATCTAATTATGTGATACATTTTATCCATACAATTGGACCTAATTTATACATAAAAAGCCCGAAAACAACCATTGGGCAGTTTAGTAGCCCACCACAAAACTTGTCTGATCAGAGGATCCTTTCTTTTCCATGAGACCGGTTAACTATCTATACACCCTGCTCCTTTTGCCCTGAATATCCTTTAGTAACAACGGGCAGAGTCTAATGTACAGACGCCAGCACGTCAAGTTACCCCAATGTGTAAAATTTCTTCAATCGTTTTTCAATTTTATGTCAAAATAAGGTTCATATTCAATTAAGGAAATTTGACACATTGGGGTAACTTGATGTGCTGGCGTCTGTCCGTCGTTTATATTATGAATGCCAAAGTCTAGGTCATAGGTCTAGCGGACATAGATAGCAAAACGTGTAGACTAAAACTCATAAACGCTACTATTTGGCAGCGGGGCACGCAAAAAGTAATACAATCAAGAATATAATTGTCTTTAGGAACGAAATTCGGAACTTTCTTGATAAAATACTACGTACCAATCTGGACAAATTACGTAAGGGATTAAGTGTTTGCTCCCGTTATTTGTGATAAGAATATTAGCTGTTGCCTGACCAAAGACCAGAGTGTTGACCAATGATTTTTTTCTATTCAAATTTATTGGATTATTTTATTACGTATCGTAAGCGTTTTCATCGCTCTTATAAAGATCAATAAAAGACTTACTAACCTTTTGTTCAATTTCTGTAACTATATCTTTTAGATGTTCTAATGCGTGATTATTGGTATCTGATGTTCGACCCATGTCAATAAAAGAATTATCATCATGTCATCTGACAGCCTAACTTTACCACATTATCTGTTGTTCTCGGTAGATAGAGGTTGGAAACCTGGTTCCGGTATCAATTGGGCACGTTTCCAATCTTGATAATTGTCTTACAGGAACAGTCTATTATACATTTAGTCGTCCTTATCGAAACCGGTGTTCGTAGCTCCAGTAAGGTCTAGTGAAATGACGCTCAAATCATTTGGCCTAACATTTAGTCTTTTTCTAAGGTTTTTATACCAAAAAGATAAAAATTAACTCTTATGGCGCGACTTTGCTATCTGTACAAAGCACTTTATTCAAGGAACTAATCATTTTTTTTTTGCAATAAATTGCAAATTATGCCTGTCTATTAACAAAGGAAGTGTTATTATTAAAACAATATTGCAATATGCGCCAAAGGGAATGAAAATGATCAATTGTTACTAAAGTAAATGGAGTATCATACTGTGAAGGGGTTAGTATCAATATTTTATAATAACTTTCAAGTGAAATTTATGTTTTCCAAAAACATAATATCATGAAGGTACCTATTATGCTTCTTATTGTTCTAAATGTGCTCATTGAAGTAGTCACAAAGTGGAATTCTGTGGTAAGGTTCCTGCAATGACCAATTATTGCTCTCAGAACTCGCTAATGAGTTTCAGTATTAGATCTCAAGAGATACATACTAAGTTTCCTTATGGAAAATGCTAGGCTTTCCCTTGTAACTTAATAGATTAACAGTACACTCTACAGAAACAGAGTTTCGCTATAAGTGCATAATTATTTGAAGTTTTAAAGCCTAAAAAAAGCATTATGCTATGGCCTTTTGGCTTAGTTAATAATGTGCACGGGTAAATATACTAGCGTTTCAACCGTCGTCATTACCTTCCCCAAGCAATTCTCAGAATCTGCTAAAGTATATTCCCCCCCCCCCCCGCTTTCTCATAATCAAATCTCAGCGTTTAGAAGAAACAATACTCTAGCTAGTACATAAAACTCAAGACGTGAGGTCTTGAGTTTTATGTACTAGCTAGAGTATTGTTTCTAATCTACAACTAACATTGCGGATACGACAAAATGAGGCACTCTATCAGCCTTTACTCGTTTACCGCGCGACACACTCTCTCACAACGCGGGTCTTAACGACCAAACATGGTTAAATATTCAAAAATTCATCAGTTCGACACAAAGCAAATAATTATACTTTAAAGGAACTATGGTGGGGTTAAAATTATTTTGAAACTTTGTTAAGGAGAGAGATAAATGATTTGAGTTTTTCGTTTATGTTTCTGAATTAAGGAGTTGATTATTGAGCTTAGTTTTCAGCTAGAATACAAGTTTGATTTCCTATAGTTTCTATAGACGGCTATTATGAATATTGTCGTATTGCTGTCAGATCGGTTGATTTCTTAATGATTTTCTCTGCATTATGCTGAGACAGAAACCTTTTTGACCTCACACAGGTCTTCCTTTATTTTACTTATCTTGTTAGTTTTATAATCTTGTCGTTTATTAAATAACTCCTTGTCTTAAAAAATCATTTTCATTTCTTCTGATTCAACCATATTCATATTATTTAGGTTTATACTAAATGTCATTGTCATCTGCGTGGTTTTCTTCAATTTATAGACTATGACATTGACAGGATATTTTTAAGATCTTTGACATTCGTATTGTGTAGTCAGAAGCCAAGTCCAACTTAACTTGATAATCCTTTGGGGCATGACATATTACTCAGCTTTTTGGTTGAAGAGGTGGCCATGTCTTAAAATAATACTCAGCAGCAGATAGACTGCGTACTGATAGCCAGTTACAATAGTACTGAAGACTTAAAATTTTCTTGTCGGGATCATGGTATCCTTAACGAAAAAAACTTAGTTGGTAGTACTTCTTACTTAATTTTTCTTTGTATTTGTTTATGGGAGAGACGTATATGTATGATCTTGATTTATTATTTCACTAGTTTAGTTTAACTAAGGCGACAGTTGGGTAAAGGTCTGGTAAATGAAACATACTTAAAATATCTGGAATCATTTTCGTGGTTCTCATTTTGCAAAGAGGGACTGTACGTAAAACATTCAACAATTTTTATACATAGTGGAAGCAGAGTTTTGTCCGGAACGACTAAACATTTTTCAGGTGAACCTCTTTTATACTAATCATATCAAAGGGTTCTGGACGTAAATTCCTTTTTATACCGACGTTTTGGGGTATTAGGTGGGCTACGTAATTTCATATCGGTATTTAATTTTATTGTGTTATCATACTTATCATTTTCGTTTACGGGTAATTTTTGTTTATTTGTGATCGCCTTGTGGTCGAACTTCGACTGCTTTAGCTTTCTGCACTAGCTTCTATTGTTTATTACATGCCTATTTCGGTTTTCTTTATTTATGTAGAGACCCCAGTACATCAAGTTACCCCAATGTGTCAATTTTTTCCAATTGAATATGAACCTTATGCAGTTTAACATAAAGTTGAAAACTCATCAAAGAAATTTGACACATTGGGGTAACTTGATGTGCTGGCGTCTGTACAAATGAATGTGTTGGAGCTACAATTACTAGTATCCCCTAAGGGATGTTCCGAATAACATGACAAGCAACATCATCAGTGGTCACCTAGGTCAAAAATCAACTCTTTCCTTTTTCCGTACTTATTTTTCATAAAACTTTTGTCTAGGCACTTATCATTACCTACCAAATTTTACATTATCTGCACATAATATTCTTAAAAAGGGTTCCAATAGCGCTTGAACGTAATGATTCTAACAGCAGTTTTCTTCCAGGTACAAGATCGGAATGCTTTTTAAATGAGATATATTTTTTTGTAACTTTTATTCAAATAGGTTTTGTTTTTAGGTAAGTATGTTTTTTTTAGTTCTAACTTCAATCACGCTAGATTTAAACTTTCTTGTCTGTTAGTCGTTTAGTCACGAACAATAATAATTAGTATTCGTGACTAAACTAGCTACTATTTAATACCAACTAGTCTACCAATTATAGCAGAATGTTTTTATAACTGATTCTCTTTTATTCAAATATCGTTCGGCAATTTTTAACAACTGCGTTCTATTTTCAACATGATTCGAAATCTAAATCGCCATAAAAGTTTAAAATATCGATACAATCAAATTACACATACGATACCGCAGTTTTGCACGCTCCAATACGTCCATTCGATGGGGCCAGGGTTGAACCGAAAATTGTACCAATAAATTTATTGCTTCATGAAAAAGGGAATAATAATCGTACGGACACGCTCGTGTATTGAATCATGTGGTATGCCACCAGATCACTGGCTTTTTCCACTTTTTATTTTTCAGTTTAATACCGAGCTAAACCCGTCTTTTGTTTTGTTTTATTATTTTAGAGTTGTTTATATTCCGAATACGTCCCTGTATTTAGTGTATTGTATTGTGAGTTTTTCATTCCAACGAGCTTTGATTTCGCGTGAAGGATTAATTTTTTGCATTTCAATATTATGATGTTTTGTTTTGTGTTTCATATTTAAATGTAATCTGGATTTTTTGCAAAGCTATTATAATACTTTTGGTTTTAAATTCACAATTAATTTGAACTCAGAAATCTTTTGGATCAGGTATATTTTTTGTTAATAACGGTGAGAAACTAGCATTGATTTTGGTAAAATAGGAAGCCTTAAAAAAAACTTGTAGTAAACCCTTTATGGTTCTATTTTTTATTGTGAAACATATTTCTGTGAGTGTCTCTGATAGGTATTCGATTTTCTTTCTGTCTTCCAAACTTGCATTATTATTATGTGACGAAATCGCCATGGTCATGTGTAGGTAAAAGGAATATTTGGGTCGCATAGATTAAGGGAGTTACGTTTTTGATCATACAATATTAAATGTGACCATCAGGTGACCCAGACTAAAATTAAGCATAAGCGTCGGACAGAAATCATTTAAATATTTCTTTTTTCAAACAACGTACAGGTTCCATCTCATTAAGAGAAAGTTCAATTATAGGGTGCAGAGAACTCGCTGAAAAAAAAACCTGATATCTATTTTAAAGAAAGCGACATTAAAATTAACTTCATAATGTGAGTTCTTTAAGAAATTAAAGTACTTTTGAATATAAATATTTTATAAAATAGTTTAACTGGTAGGTAGTATTTAAGTTTGACTGTTTCGTTGGTTTAGGAGTCGTGGAGCTGCTTTGCATGAGGTCCTGGTATAGATTCCATGATAGCGGGCAGTGAACTGCGGTCTGGAATCTGAATTTATGCTCGTATGTGGCAATAGGTTCGCCTCTTAATACATGGTACCTAAGCAAACACGTGTAGTTCATCCTTCAGGGAAAATAAAGAAAGACAGAAAAAAAATATATCAAGTTGGCCCATCACCTATTACAAAATTAAACCAAAAATTTAAAAAAAATTACTTATACTAACAATATGGTTAATTTATGTCATGAATACATGCGTGATGTTTTATACAAAAGTAGCTTACAATGAAACAATGCTTAAATTGATAATACAATAAAAATACAATTGACAGTACAGTATTAATCGTCGCTTATAATTAGAACTTTGACAAGAATAACCTTACTTATAATAAATATGAAAGAAGGCTATAACATGATAGCATTGTTTGCCAATTTGATTATCGAGTCTCAAACGCTTATTCATACAGTGTTTAAGAATAAGGAATATTTGCCGCTCAAACACTTAGAAGTTTGTACGTTTTCCCCGACTACGAAAATAAAAAGGGGTTTCGGTAAGAGTAAAAATATATGTCACGATTGTTTGCGTTTGATAAAAGAATAATGGTAGGATTGTTGCTATGGCGACGGTAAGGGTTTGTTTGAAACTCAAGCTTACGGTGAAAAAGATGAAGAGGATTGTATACTTACATCTATATTGTCCCTATTAGTTAATCTACATATTCTTTTACGTGGGTTAGTAACTAAACTAGTGTCGGAGTTTTTATGCCGCCCATGGACTTATGACTTGGGCTTCACATGCCGTTGAGAAATATCTCTTAGGCATGCTGGTTTCCAAAGATGTTTTTTTTCACCGTTTTATATAGTACCAGCGACCCGCCCCGGCTTCGCACGGGTGCAATTAGCCGCTACACCCCTGCATTTTAAATCTGTAATATCTTCGAAAATATTTATTTAAATTGCATGCTGTAAAGGACAATATTGATCTGTATTAAGTAGAAGATAAGGTACTTAATTGGATAAGGATTAATGCTGTATTGCTTCAAATAGCTTCGTAAATAAGTCATTGAAAGTAAAGGATAAAACATAGTTATTGTGGGTTATCCCTAAGAGATGAAAATATATTAATAACGCGGATATTTTGTAGACCTTTTTAAGGTATACTATGCTGTAGTATATTATTTTTATCTATCTCGTAGGGTTCAGCCAGCGTTTGCAATGTAAGCGCAATACAATGAGTTTATTTACGACATCACATTAGAAACCTCTAAAATGATCAGTGTTTCTCTGCTATATTATGCATGTATTATACATATAAACCTTTCTCTTGAATCACTCTATCTATTAAAAGAAACTTCATTAAAATCTGTTGCGTAGTTTTGTAGGTCTAAGTACCTATACGAGATAGGGACAGACGGACAGCGAGAGCTACTTTGTTTTATACTGTGTAGGATTGTATGAAATGAAATGAAACTATTTATTGTGCAAGTAGGACATGGAAATTACTTTTACACGTATTTTTTTATAAATCTAGGTGGAGTCGGCATTTCCTAACTGACTACCTCTGAGAAGAAAAACCGAAACAAATTCAGGGATCATCGTCTCTTTTCAAGTCCAGACATTAAAAATATTATCCAAATTTTCGTGTAACAAACTATGAAGTTTGTATAAGGCATTAAGGCTGGCTGCTGAAACGGTTTAGAATCATGTAGAGAAGTAATGCGAAGAGGTCCCTTCAATCCAGTTAAAACTAATTGCCGCATACGAATCATTGTCTCCGGAGAATGGCTTAACCAATTTGACTGTTTTCTTATTATGGACAAAATTGATTGATTTTTAAAAAAAGTAACCATACAGTCTGAAAATTAATGTTATTTTTTGTAATGAACCTCTCGATAAAAACATATTTTACCCTACCATACCCAGGGTTAGGTGGGTCTTGGTGGGTAACGGATGCTCCTTCATCCACGACACAACCTAGAATTTGCTAATAAGCAATAATTCACAATGATATCACTCCCTTGAATCTTTTAAAGTTCACCAAATCTCGCTACCCGGAGTAATTAAGTTTTTTGGCAAGGAACGTTTTACTATCTTGAAATTGGAACTGTGCCTACTACCTACTAAAGAAGAAATACTCCGAGTCCTATCGTTCTACGATCAGATTTAATCTTTTGAAAATTGTAGACAGTTGCTAGTACATTTACTCTCTGCAGGAACCTTTTTGGAGGCTTAAACGTGACTAGAATATTCAAGGAAATTAGATAACAGTACATAATTTATTACAAAATTAAAAAAAGAACTGATTCGTTCGTTTAATTCATGGCATTTAGGCTTTTCCTATCCATCCATCGCAATTAGACTTCAACATAGCTGGCGATACGTAGGTGGTACAAAAGATACACATCTGCCTTCTCCTTTAAAGCTTTTAATCTTGTAGTGTTGTAAGAAAATATAAAAATTACGAACACAATACGTAATTTAAGTTAATGAAAAAGAATTTGATGGTCAGCAACAAATACAACCGTCTTCAAAAAACATGAGAGGGCGTAAAATAACTCTAGTTTAAAAAATCGATTGCTAAAAATATATCAAACAAAACAACTTCGAACCTACATTATTAACGGAGTAATCGTTGTGAAAAAAAAACCTAACAATCAAACATATATTTATAAATTTAAGCAGGCCTAGCCATATTACAGATTATATTAAAACTATCGTAATCGATATGGCGACAATAGGAAGAAAATGGCGTATATGGAATCAGCTGTATGTCAACTGTCAAGTGTATTTCATTTTCAGCCATAAATTACAAATTCTATTCGTTAACACTTGACAGTTGACAAACAGCTGATTCCATATACGCCATTTTCTTCCTATTGTTGCAATAGAATAGAAATAGAATTTGTAATATGGCTAGGCCTGCCGATTAGTAGAAGTCCGCTCTAAACTAAAATTTAGAAGAAACAAATCTTCATAGTACGAACATACACCTAACCGGCAAAATCAGCCGACCTAACGATGCTAATTGGGTTTAACTAAAACCCTTAAAAGAAAAAATATTCAACGAAAAGGGATCAACTGCCGACAATGCGTGTCTAAGCGTCGTAACAGATAATTATAACGATCCCTTTTCACATTACTTTTTAAACTTCACCTAACGCTAAGCACTCCTTTGTGATTTAATTGTCATTCATTATAACCATTATTCTTATGCTTTTTTAATTAAAAACTTCAATGTTCTACTTTCAGTTTTATTTTTTATATTCTCTTCGTAGCTAAACAAAAGAAGTTTATGAATTTTTTAAACTTCTTTGATAGACTGAGTAAGTGTCCATCAAAGAAATTTTAAACTAAACGTTGCTTACTGTTTTCTTGTGCTTATTTAAAAGTATAAAGGATTTTCTTAAATAATAATTACGATTAACATATTTTGTAAGTCAAAATCAAATAATTTATTTCACTTAGACCATTATATGGCACTTTTAAACGTCAAACTAAATTTAATGAATTTAAATATATACTTTTTATTAAACTCTAAAAATGTTTATTGTTGCCTTTTCTAAAAGGTACAGAAAATGAAAGTATGGAGAAGAATGGGCAAGAAACTCCATACTTACTCATCGAAAAAGAGTTTCTTTACAATATTTGTATAAATTAATCAGAAAAATTAGGACAGGAGGTTTGGTGTTCCCACATAGTTTTATAAAGAGAGCTTTTATGACGACGGTGAAATACTGCCTTAATAATAATATGTCAGTTATCGATACGAGTAAAACAAAACAACAGCAAACAAACGTTGCTCTACTTTTGATCGAATCTAACAGTACGAAGCATTTACTGTTAAACCCCTAACTGGTTCAGTATTTTTATAGGCATTCGAGCTGAACTCGGTCTCAAGAAAAACATTCCTTCACGAAAAGTAAATTATTTGTGAGCAAAAACCAGTGTACAAATAAAAGACAATCGGAACGACACGTAGAACATGCCTCGGTTGTGTTAAGGTATTTCCACACTGCACACTGAGTTGGATATAGGATCCGAGCTTGATTTAGTATTAAGTAGACGTCTTACTTTGGTTTTGCCAATTAAAAAAACAAAGATTGATTTTTATATTTTAAGTGAATCAGTACCTTGTGGTTGGTCGAAATACGTCCTCTTTTTTAAAATCTTAAAATTCTTCAAAGAGGTACAATGTTTTCTTTTAACGTATTTGTATTAAAATAGGTTTTAACTTAAAAAAAACCATAGCTTACGACATAATCTCACACCTACTGAATATACTCACAAAAATTTAAAAAAATCAGTCTAGCCGTTTCGGAGGAGTTTAGTAACAGACACTGTGGTACGAGAAATTGATAATTATATTAGAAGGTTAATATTTTAAAACAGTAAAATCAATTTACTGTAGTCCTCCGTCCCTTTAAATCCAGGTCCAATGGCTTTCTTCTCTGCTTCAGTTTCTTATTACCTACTTGCCTGGTCTACTGCAAATTTCACAGCAAACAAATATAAAATAAAGAAAGTATTATAAGTCTCAGAATTAAAAACAGGGAATCTCAAAGACTACGTAATAAATAAAATACAATGCACCAGAAGCATCGTTATCTGAGAGCAGTTGTAAAAACTGTTGATAAACATTTCTTTGGTAAGACTCACACGATTCTATTCATTTGCCAGCAATGTAGAACAACCTTAAATCTTCTCACATGCCGAGAATGCCTCCTCAGACGTTCAAAACACGTGCCCTATAAAAAGTATTCGCGAAGCCTGTCACAGAATCAATGCGAGCCTTGTAACTGATATATGGTTTACGTTTGAAGTAAATATTTTAGTTTCCCTGGTTTTCTTTTGTGCTAGCTCTCTTAAATTTATAGCCCCTACCTAAGAATCTAGAATGTTTCAACAGGCTGTCAATGCCATTTGGACTTGAATTATTACTGAAAAGGTCGAGTTTGAGTGTCTTTATTTCAAATCACGTTAATTGCTTGTGACCTTTAAGGATTTTGAATGGTTTAATTACCAAATGGAAGAAATGTTAATCTGAATGTAAGGTTACTTCTAAAGAGCATCCACGAAATTGGAAAATGTCAACTATGTAATTTTAATCCAAACTTAATGATGGCATTTAAATTTAAATATAAATGCTTGGTTTTGACAATAATAGAGTTGGAATTTTCAATAATAAAGCATACAAAATTATTATAGTAACAGCGTTTACAGTTTTCATGACAGCTCTTTTACGAGGATGTAAGCAAAAATTCATTCAGGAATAGTTAAAAATCATTTAAATTTTAAGTAATTTTGTAATGTAAATGAAGCAATGATTATAATTGATGAGAACGTATAATTTACAATATACGCAATCAAATTTTAAATAATGCAAAGTATTGTTGAAATATGACAAGATCAGGACGCGAAAAGTTTCAAAATGGAGGCATCAAGCAAGTTTGTCAGTCAAAGTAAAGTTAACAAATTGGGATTGAGACTCTCTTCAGTATTGTCTCCGTCTTTTGTGCGAAGAAGAGGTGATATTACAAATTAATTTGAGCATTTCTCTTACAATGTTCGCGAAAAGTTTATGATAAATAGCTCAGGGAATGAGTTGTAAAGTGCTTGCTAACTTTACTTCGATTTTCAATGCAGTCGAATTTATTGTCGACTCATTTTCTGTATTGAAATCGGTGCTATTTATTTGTAATTTGATAAATGACTTTAAATTACATCAACCATCGACAGTCATTATGTTGAACAATATTCACGTTATTATTAAGCCGACAAATTTTAATATACTATACATAAAAAGTGGTAGATAGCTATATGGGCACACTACCTAGTACCTACCCAAGAATTAAAATGATCGTATTGAATGTCTTATAGATTTATGGAGATATTTGGTAAGCATGTTAATACATCCATACATTCTGTTTAAAATATCATTATTTTGGCAAGAAGTCCCTATTTTATACAGTTTAAAGAAAAAAGAATATCAAGAAAAACTTGAAAATAGTTTTTTTCGTGACTCGTGATCTTTGGATATGTGTCAATGTTTTTTCCACCCTGCAACATTCTATGTACAGAGGCCGTACATTAAGTTACCCCAATGTGTCAAATTGCTTTGATAGTTTTTCAAGTTTGTGACAAACGGAATAAGGTTACGTTCAATGGGAAAAAAATGACAGTTTGGACTAGCGCCTGTAAATATAACGACGCGTAGTTAATTAAGTATCGTGAATTTACCTTCTACAAATAAATATTATAACAACTAAAATTAAAATACACGTGGCATTAATCAAACTACATTATACAATACTAAGACCTCTCAATGAAACTATTACCACACCTAAAATTACAACCTCAAAATAGTTCCTTAACTAATAACAGCTGTTTCTAAAGAGCAATTTATTTCCTATTAGTGTTAATTCATGAAACTTTAACGGGAGCATGAAGTATGTAGGCATGTGATTTCACTTTGATTATACATTCTGATACGATGAAGAATGAAAGAGAACGTCAGGAAGTAATTGTGTGGTAATAGGCTGTCATGTTGACTATATTCTTCTTTTCGTGTGATTCACACGAAAAGAAGAACACTCTGCCTGCTGACATCAGACAAGCAGATAATAAAGTAAAATTCGCACGCAAACTAAAAAAATATTTATTAGATAACATGTAAGTGTAGGTATTATTAGTGTGAGTATGGGTTATAGATGTACCTACATGATGTTTAGTTCATTGTAAGAGCGACTCAGTGATCTCACAGTTAAACTGCGTAAGCAGTTTTGTGGGGCAATGTACTTAGTTTTAAGATTTTTTTATGTGAAATAAATAAAAAATCAATCAATTACTAACCTGATGTCAGAGTTTATGCCACTCATGGGCCTCTGATTCGGTATCACATGCCATTGAGCAATATCTATTTATTTATTACATTTGGGAAAACAAACAGTAGTACAGACGCCAGCACATCAAGTTACCCCAATATGTTAAATTTTCCCAATTAAATATGAACCTTAGTCTGTTTGACATAAAGTTGAAAAACGATCAAAGAAATTTGACACATTGGAGTAACTTGATGTGCTGGCGTCTGTACATTGAGCATAAACAGTCCTGTCTTACATTTAAACTTAACAAATATACTACCCACAACGTTTTCCACATACTACTATAATAATAAAATACAAACAAGCTGTAAGCAAACGTTAACAGAACTGTAACAGAGCTAACTTAAAGAAAACAAATAGATTAAAAGGATTTTATATAAAAAAAAGAAAAAAAAATAACTAACTAGGAATAAACAAATACAAAATTCATGCGTGATACAGGTCCCAAACCTATAAATATTGAGCCTACTGACGATATCTTCCAATATCTTTCAAGTTTGTCAGTTTCCTCACGGGGTTTTCCTTTAAAGTTAGTAAAGCAAGTCCTCTTAGTCACACAAAGTAGTATTTTATTGATAAGGAATTCTTACCAGTCATAATATACAGATTATACAACAAGCACATGAATCACGAATGAAGGTAAGTTTTGAGTTTAAATGAAGAAAATGACAATAGTAGAGGATGGCATTAAACTGTGAATGGAATGCAAAATGATGCGGATACAAAGGAGTGATTATCTATCTAATGACAGACTGATAGTTACTATTGAGGTGACGACAAATACAGATGTTTATAAGCAGAAGCTATTTTTTGTGTATTTTTAAATCCTCATAGATTTTCTCTCCTCAAGGCAAGTAGAGGGGTCTTTCAGCCTCCTACTGACTAAAACTACATGGTGATTATCCTCGTTACATCTGGCTAGGATGCGAGAACGCATTTGCATTTTCCATAGTCACCCCAGCAGTGATGGTTTGTCAGGAAAGCCCCATCTTTGGTGAAAGGAGGAGTGAGCTACTCCTTGCCTTATCATAAATAATAATATTAATGCCTTCTTAACAAAAAGTCTTTGCTGTATGGAACTGGTGTAATTGAAAGCCCTTTATTGGAAGCCATTTATTACTACCCATCTTTTTCTAATGCAATGCATTTTATAACAAACAATCAATCAAAATCAAAAGTCAATTATTCAAATTAGGCTGAGAATCAGCACTTTTTCAACGTCAAAATGACATAAGACAGTCCCTCAAAACGCCTGCCCTTCGGCACTTCAATCGAATTTGCTGGGACGAAGAAGTGGCGGAACAACCTCCCCAGCAACTCGTTTTTCTAGTATGTTAGTAGAACATGAGTATAAACAGCATTGGTAATTAATTAACATAATCATTTAATTAAATAATTAACATGATAGCTAGATCTTACTAAAACTTTTTTACAAAAAAAAACAACCGGCTTCTTAAAAAAACTAACAGGTGAAAAATAACTCCAGTTTCGGAAGTCTGTGGCTTTGGTGGTTTTGTTTTGTTCATTATTGGCCACCGACTTCCGAAACTGGAGTTATTTTTTACCTGTTAGTTTTTTTTTAAGAAGTCGGTTGTTTTTTTTTGTAAAAAAGTTTTTATTTTGTAGTTTTTAGTTTCTTTGTATGTAAAGAAAGTCTTTCAAAACTTGAAAGAATCATTGAAATTGGATAACAATTGCTAAAGAAGTTCTATCTCTAAACATTAATCCGTACATCTCTGCCGGCCCCTTTTAAAATAGAATGGCGTAATGTTATGTTGTGGAAACACAAAAGCTCAGCATAGACATCTGACTATAGCAATCGCGAATAATTTGCTGTTATGCGTTGAACAGTTTCGTTGCCTTCTTCATCAGTTTTTCTTCACCAAATGATACTTTCTAAATGAAAATGCTTGATTTGTTACTAAAAATGTCAAAATCGGTGCATGTGTGCCTATATTTTTTGAGGAGTTCCCTCAATTCCTCGAAGACCCCTCATCAGGTATGAGTTTTGATACAAATGGGACCAATCTGTTAGTATACCCTATCAAACAAAAAAAGAATTTTGAAAATCGGTCCATAAATGACGGAGTACTGAGGTAACAAACCCTAAAACAAAAAAAAAAAAAAATATACAACCGAATTGAGAACCTCCTCCTTTTTTTGAAGTCGGTTAAAAAGATACCAGACTGGTATCCGCAACTCCACGTCAAAGCGCGTATTTTGCGTTTGGGCCATAATCTACCACGCGGGCCCATAGATCTACTTACTAAGTACATACATACTACATACACCTTATTGCCCAGAAATAGGAAAACAACAGGCTGATATTATATTGTTAAGTTTTACTCATAATAGTATTCATAAGCATTCACACCAAAGATTTATTATGAAATGGCAAGAAAATTCAACCTATTTTTCTGGAAAAGATTTTTGGACCTTTGAACTAGGTAATGTACAAGCGAAATACCTTCCTTTCCAGAGATGGACAGTTGAGATTCTGGAGAAAAATGTAAAGATAAAGAAAGGACTTTACGTTTTCATTAACGTCTAACGCCGGAGTCGTAAATAGTCTTTTACCCTCTCGCTTTACTGATAAGTAAAAAAAGAGGATAGTGGTGTTTACAAAACGTTTTCAGATGTCAAAATTTCAAAGAAAGGATTTTCTTTTTGTTTAATTATGTTTTTAGGGTTTTGTTTATCATGTTTTACTATTTATTGTTCAAAGATGTCTTGAATATACAAAAGGTTTAAAAATGCTGGATGACAAATGAATGAAATGAAAAAAATAAATGATTAAATCAATACCTTCGACATCGCTAACTTTGGTAAAGGAAAATATCTTGCAGAAACTTGGCTCTCTCTCTGGCATATACTGCGTTTTGCCTTAGAATTAATTTATGATATAATGCAACCTTCTTAGTTTTAGCTTAAGACTTGTCGAATGTTAAATTTTCACCTGATAATAGACTGGAACATAGCAACTGCGACAAAGCGTCGGTCAATCGTGGGTTTTAGGGAAATAAATCGACCAATTACGGAACTCGTACGCTGTGAGCTCAGCTGCTAATCATCACTCATTTGTCACCTGACGTGCCAAAGTCAAAGTAATCGTGAAAAGTCGACAAACAAACAAACAAACAAACGGACAAACGAACAGAGTCCCTTTCTCATGGATAATATTAGTATGGAAACTAAGTGTATGAACATGTCCTAGATCCAAAAAGTTGGAAGAAATGTGACATCTACCAATTCGCACTGGGCCCGCGTGGTAGATTATGGCCCATACGCAAAATACGCGCTTTGACGTGGAGTTGCGGATACCAGCCCGGTATCTTTAATCTTTAAGTAAGTGTAAGTCTGAAATCGCCAATCCGACTTGAGCAAGCGTAAACTATTACGCTTGCTCAAGTCAGATTGGCGATTTTGAACGATCGATTTGTCGATTGGAAACGTAGCTGGGAATATACTTATATCACCTGTTACGTTTTAAATCCCATAGAATTAGGAGGGTAACCTGATAAACTGGTATCTACCACAAAGTCCAGAATATAGAAAATCCCAATAACAAGTTGTCTAACCAGGGAATCAGACCATCATGCTCAACCGCTAACAGAGTAACGAGTAAAAGCTACAACTATAAAACAAAACTTTGTAATATTCATGAACTTTGCTAAAGTATCTAACAAGACTTGTATTTCAATTAACTAAAACGTATAGCTTCAGGTATAATTTCTACCACGGAAAATACTTTGATTATTATTCGATAAGTTTTTTCTCTTCTTATCAACCGTCTTCAAAAACGACTCCTAATTTTACTTTTTTGTGTGTATGCGTGTACTACGAGTGTGTGTGTGTGTGTGTGACTTTCGGGACCAACGACTTAATTTGCTTTCCGAGGCAAGGAGGAGTCTTAGAACCTCAAGAATGGTCACCCAGCGACGGACCAACCTCGTCAAGCGTAGCTTACCCTTGTGATTAGGGCCCAGATCAAATCAGCAACCGCTTTTAGCGCTTTCAGTATGCAATAGATGGTTACCTATCTCCAAACTAACCTCTAGAGACGTAGCTTAACCTTCAATGGAGATGTGCGGCTGCTATTAATCAGTCACAAACCCCTATAAGGCACAAAGTTTCAGGCGATATTAGCAGCTGAGCCCACATCGTACGAGTTACGTAATTGGTCGATTTATTTCCGTAAAACCTACGCTTGACCGACGCTTTGTTGCGGATTCTATGCTCCAGTTATATGAAACGACTATTTGTTTAAAGGAAGAAAAAAAATACGATTCGGGAATTGAAATAGTTCATAATAAAATTGTGTACACCGTACAATATAGTACACCGGATGTTTATGAAAACTTAACTTGACTGGCCTGTTGGTCTAGTAGTTAGTGACCCTGACTGCTATGCCAGAGGTCGTGGGTTCGATTCCCACCCAGGACAAATGTTTGTGTGATGAGCACGATCATTTATTGTTCTGTGTCTGGGTGTAATTTATCTTTAATATGTATGTATTCAGAAATATATAAATATGTTTATTTAGTACCCACAACACAAGCTCTCAAGCTTAACTTGGGACTAAATGGCGTTGCGTGAAAAGTTGTGGAATATTTATTAAAATTTATTTAAAGCAAATAGACCAAAATCAGAACCCAACGGGTCAAGAGCTTCAACGACTAGGCATCAACATGGTACACGGGTTACGGTAACAACAACGTTACAATAGCCAAAACCAAGATGACAGGACGAGCTGGACTCCTTCGATAAGGACCGTTTCCAAATAGTATTAGACAGAGAGAAGTGGGAAGCGAGTAGGGAGGCTTTTGGACCAGCAGGACCAGCATTTTTCCAAGCATTTTTATCTTGAATATTATCCTCTTAATTATAATATTCCCGCCGCTGCTGTGGGTTCAAACCGCATGCACACTATTGCACACTCATGCGGTGTCACAACGGATTGACTGTTTTTATTGTACAGTGAGTAAATTCACACAGACAGCGCCTTTTGTGTCATTTTGGAGACCGTTGTCTATTAGATACTCCTAATAGGCTACATTATAAGTTATAAGATGGGAGTCTGTCATAACACTATTGCAATGGGTCAATGTCATGATAGTTGTATATTTTTTAAAATAAATAATAATATTATGGCTGTTTAACAAGTGTAGATCAAGTTTCAAACTTTCTTTTAGTTCTAATATATCACAAAGTATTTTAAGACCAAAAATAGACAAATATACTTTCAAAAGGGTAGGTATTTTACACAGTAACTAGGTTGTGGAGCTCAGATTGGTAGAACTGACATCTAGTTAGACCAAAAACTGACTCAAACATAGCTAGAAAAAGGTAAGGCAAATGATGTCCATGAATGTAGAACACGAATTGCAAAATAAGGTAGTAAATCTACGTACATAAGCATTAAAAACGCATGTACTGTCTTTAGGGAGTTGATGGCCTAGTTTAGTTTTGTTTGGGTTTCGTCTCCCGCCTAAATGACCTGTGACATTTACATTGGAAGCTGTTTTAATAATATTCCGGGAAAACCTGGCTTTTGGAAATTTGTATACAGGCTTGGTAAGACATTTAAGGCTCATCCAGACACCATGAATTCAATCCATGATCTAAGAGCCGTCAGTGTTGAAATTTTTCATCGGGTTTTCCAAATTTCCAAGATGGAAAATATCAATGTTCTTTTTGTTTTAATTGTATAAAGTCCTTTATGTTACCCAATGAATTAAGTGGCTTATTTGTGACTTAAGGAAAAATGTCATTTGTATATTAGATAGAAATTAAGAGATTTAGTTTTATTACAACTTTAAGAAAAAGTCTAAGTAACGTCAGAAAAACAACAAGAGTTTAGTAGTAAAATTTATTCGTCTGGGTGTTTCGAAACCGTATATACAGGGTGTTAGTGTAGACACCGTTATCACTAAAACCATAGGTAGTTGACTTAATTATAACAATGTTTATCTAAATTTTAAAACAAATAAACGTTATTTTCATTCAAAAATGTAAGAAAGTTTCTGTCCGACACCGTCCATAAATTCATGGATACTACGCGTAAAGGGCGCTGACCTGCTGCACTGGCCGTCCGTTTTAACTACCTACACAATATTCCAATAAAAACACAATACACATAACCTGGGATATAACTTTTCTTCATACTTTTCCTGGCTTAGGATAGGCAAAAATACCTACTATACCTTCTGTTGCGTGACGGGTCCAAATGTAAGTTAGATTTAACAACAACGAAAATGAAAGAAAGGCTACAACTGGGTAGGATTTTATCTACAGTTTCATTAAAAAATACTGGTTAAATTTACACTGATTGAATATCTACACTGATTGAATATCTACACTGATTGAATATCTACACTGATTGAATTAAGTACTTACATTAGTCTTAAAAGATGTTCAAAATGGGATCCACTCCACACGTTTTCGCACATTGTTTCGCACTCTAGGAAGCACAACAGTGTCACTTTGTATGTCTCTGAACGCACTACGTATCCGCATTTTGAGTTCCGACGTATTATGAAACTCAGTGGCATACACCCGGCGCTTCATTTCCCCCCAAAGATAAAAGTCCAGAGGTGTAAGGTCTGGCGAGCGCGCGGGCCACGCCATGGGCCCTCCACGTCCAATCCATCGCCCAGGTTATCACCAGCCGCGGCGTAAAGCCGTACCAATTTCGTCCACTGTACGTTTTTGTACGACATAATTACTTTTATCTAACTACCCACTTTTGCGAAAAACGTGTCTAAACCGACGTGCGCTCGATAGCGAGGCTATAGTCAGACTGAGGTGTGTGTGCAGACGCTCAGCTTACGTGTCTGATCAAGCGCAGTTACCCGCGCCACTCCGTCTGCTATGTCCTTGCGTGTAGTTGTATAGGGTGAAACAATTTAAAGGAAAAATTGAGACATTACTTAAAAATTAAAAAAAAAAAATTTTCATCGAATTTACGTTCTATAAGTGAAACCAAACCACCGGTTTCAAGGATAACGGTGTTCACACTAACAAACTGTATAGAGCTCATTGGGTCCATCCAGACCTTGTAAGTTGATGTCCCTTCCACCCTGTATTTAAATGCTAGAACTTAAATAAACATTCTTTCAATTAAAAAGATCTATTATTTTCGAATCAGTAGACTTGTCATTCGTTTATTAAATGAGAAGGTGCTAATAAATATATGTATCAAATAATAATATTTACCACAAACGAGACCTATGCTACCATAGGTCTCGTTTGTGGTAAATATTATTATTTCATAAATATTTACCACAAATAATAAATGATTCGAAAATAATAGATCTTTTGATTGAGTAGTCAATGAAATAAGAAGTAACCATAATAACAGCAACCATCAAAAATAAAACTGAAGTAAAAAGTGATGTATGTTCCATTATTCAGTTTTGATTTTACCTACAGAAATGCCAGTGTAGATTTTTTTTGACACCGCGGATGAACAACTGTTAGTTTGTTAAAAACGTTCAAATCTTTTCAGCTAAAATATTTAATGTGAAAACGGTAATTGGATTGTTAACTTTTTACTGATTTATTTATTATAGCTTATTTTCGGTCAATCTATATACATACTTTAAAAATATGCCCTTTATTTATAATTATTAACAAAACTAAAAGATATATAGCAATCATCGACACGTAATTATGGACTGTCTTGCCAATTTTCCTTTATACGAAACTACATTTTGGAAGGATTCTACTAAAATCATTAAAATTATTTTATTTAACTTTTAAATGGGTAGTTAAATAGTGCCTTCTAATGACCGTAATGAAATAAAATGACACGTGAAGCAGAAAAAGACAGCAATCTTATAAAATAATAATCCCTGAAGACAAATGGCCGTCTCTTCGTAAGCCCAAACTGTATTCATGCATCATTTGCTCGCAACTAGTACAAAACATACATACTCTGTCTTAGTTAAGCTTAGTTAGTTAGCTGGAGCTAATAGGACTACCTCGGCCACCATCCAATTAAACTATACGTATACGGCTACCTCATTTGAAATGTGTCCAAAAATTTCATGTACATTCGCTTCAACTTCAATTTGAATATTGGAATCAATATTATTTGAGCACCACAACATACAAACTAAAATAGTGAACATTTATAGTTAAAGATTTAATTTCGGGGCTCGTGCCTAAATAATAACCGCCACAGAGGTCAATCGAAGGCAAAATTGCGCTTACCAAAAATCGTGGATAATCTATCACATGTTACATAAAATGACTGGTAATTAGTGACCGATAGTTAAACACGTGATTGTACTCATGAATACGAATAACTTTCCCAATTTTTTTTTTTATGCTTACAACTTTCAATTAATTCAATTACGTCGGTACTGCACAACGGGAGCGGTGGGGGTGGTGGGGGAGCGTGTGACGCTACTACTGCTAGTAGATTTTGCCCTTCTTGAGGTCAGACTATCAGCTGATAGATCGTGCCGATACGAGCCTACTGTGATCTGTCACAGGCGTTTTTGTTATTTTATTGTGTTATTTAAGTTATTGTGTATTTAAAAAAAGTTTCTTTGGGAAAGTTTATTGAAATCATGAATACAATCACGTGTTTGAGTATCGGTCACTAATTAACAGTCACCCTACACAGGGTGTAACGGAAAGGGTATATACATACAAACAGGGTGAATAGAGTATTTAATAACGAGTCTTTCCTCAAAATTTCAGCTCCCAACTAATAACTTTGAAACTTCACGATATTATTTAATATCGACAGTTTATTAAATGCAAAATCATAACAAACGTGTCACCGCACTATGAGGGTCATAATCCTGTCCGGCAAGGTTCCAGTATATCTATCTCGGGTTCTGCGCGCAGTACAGACCTATCGGGCTCTGCCTAACCGCCGAAGGCGCGACGGCGCGGGCGGGCTCGACTTTACAATTATGTATGTATATGTATAAAAACGTTGCCATGTCGTTTCTTAGCACCAAGAGAATCCGTGCCTTTCGTATGTATATACCCTTTCCGTTACACCCTGTATAGAAGCTCATTCATGCCTCTGAAAGTACATTTATGCCGATTTTCTTTCTTTATTTTTAAAATACAAATCATCATCAGCTGCCTTTTTTTCTGAACTATGCAAAAGCATACTCTACATAGAATACGGTAGGTACTTAATATTCTATTACTACTGTCTTGTATATTGGTGTGTGCTAGCTAGGTATCATGTAGAAAATTATTTAATTTAAATGATAGGGTTTATTTATTACCAATGCTGTTTAAACTGTTCTTGTAACATATCAGACAGACGTGTTGCTGGGGAGTTTGTTCCGCCACTTCTTCCCAGCAAAAACACTAGGAAGTGGCGGGCGTTTTGAGGGACTGTCTTATGTAATTGTTGACGTTCAAAAAGTGCTGATCCTCACCCTAATTTGAATAAATGACTCTTGATTTTGATTTTGAATAAAAAAGGCTTTCTGTTGTCATTTATCATAAGTTATTTTTTTATATTAACTTTTATATTAAGCACAATTTACCGACGAAAAATACATGGTACTCGTAGCGGGGTTGTCACCTAAAGCGTGACAGGTGTACCAAAGTAACACCATTTGTTGAAGCCCTTTTAATGCACACCTTAATTACACCTGTTGAACGAAAACCTCCTGATAGACCTCCGTAATAAATATCAAAAGGGGAACATCAACACGCTTTTGTCTAGTCATTATGCCGTAGCGTAAAATTCGACCTTCTAAAATGATGTATGAAGGTCGAATTTTGCGCCGAGGGTCATACCTTATTCATGATACCTTTGAGTGGGAAAGAGGAATTAGTCTCAACGGTAACCACGAAACTAACGCGAGAACTGCTCAGCAAAATATCTGAGAACTAGCTGTAGTACATAATATAATAATAGGACCAGGTATAAAGCGGACAGGCAGAAAGCTAGTGGCAAGCTTACAATCCGAAATTTTCTTAGTTTATTTACGCACTCACCGCCACAGTAATGTAAAGAGATGACAAAAAGATGTGCCTAGCACACCTCGTGTCTCACTACATGACACATTTTGAACGATATATTTGTAGATTGGCGCCGTGGGCACCAATTATTGCTTTTTTGCAAAAGTATCCAGTAGTTTTTGTGAAAAAACTGACACGTATTTTATATTACGTATTTCTTTAAATAAATTTGCTGTCGTGGCTAACTTAGTTCAGCCAAGGAATCAGTTTATGCTATTATTATCTTCTTAACTTTAGAGTCTAAAAATATCAATAATTGTCACCTATTAATGAACTGGGAAGTTTGTCTCCAGTCATGACCTACATTCATTTGAAAATGTTTAAGAAACACTATTTTCTTTGTAACTTTAATTTTTAAGGCAAAATCATAAAGTCAATGTTCGTTTCCAGGGTATGATCTATCTTGTCGCCAAATTTCGTTTCGATCCATTTAGGCGTTTAGTTGCAAAAAATAACAAACAAGTATGATTTTAATATTAGTATGGATTATGTTGCGTTATAAATTATATTATACAGTTTCCAAATACGGTTACGTAGACGAAAATGTTTCAGAGCACAAGAAACCCAGTTGACATTTCCGTTAAAATTAGAGGGTCAGATAAAACTGAGGGTAGTTTGCAAAAGTTAAGGGTCTTTCGCATTAAACATGCATGTAGCCGTGAATAAGGTAGGCGCGACGATATATCAAGCTATACATTTATAAGCTGACCTACTCGTAACATTATACGGAGTCTTTCTAAAATGTGAGGTCAGTTTATACTGAGAAAGGAAATACATAGTAGAATGTTGAAGGAAGCTCGACGCAAAACCTAGAAGGTACAGACGCCAGCACATCAAGTTACCCCAATGTGTCAAATTTTCCCAATTGAATATGAACCTTATTCTGTTTAACATAAAGTTGAAAAACGATCAAAGAACTTTGACACATTGGGGTAACTTGATATGCTGGCGTCTGTACCAGCAGTACATAATTTTATGTCTTTAATCAGACCCCAAAGCAATTTTAGTAACACTGATGTTATTTTTAGATGACAATATTTTTAACCCCCGACGCAAAAAGAGGGGTGTTATAAGTTTCACCGCTATGTGTGTGTGTCTGTCTGTCTGTCTGTCTGTCTGTCTGTCTGTCTGTCTGTGGCACCGTAGCGCCCAAACGGGTGAACCGATTTAGATGCGGTTTTTTTTATTTGAAAGCAGGGTTTCTTGCGATGGTTCTTAAACATATTTTATCAAAATCGGTTCAGCCGTTTCAAGGTTATCAGCTCTTTTGTGTTAGCTACCGTTGCTATTTTAGACGTCTATGGGTAATAACTTTACTTACAAACATATGTGTGTCTTAAAAATTTCGAACACTCATGTGTGTAATATTAATAAGCAACATTATGGTGTATTTGGTCTGATGCAGCCAGGATATCTAGCAGACTAATACACTCTTGGGAAAATAACAGCAGATATGCCGTGTTTGGATTCATTTTAACCTGCATTTGATTTTGCACACAATGCACTGATGGCAACTGGATGAGCTGATGCTGCAGCCAGGCTATCCAGCACGCCAGTAGGTAGACTCTTGACAAAATAATAGCAGATATGTCGTGTTTGGATTCATTTCAACCAGCATTTAATTCTAAACACAATGCACTGATGGCAACAGGATGAGCTGATGCTGCAGCCAGGCTATCCAGCACACCAGTAGGTAGACTCTTGACAAAATAATAGCAGGTATGTCGTGTTTGGTTTTAACCAGCATTTGACTCTACATACAATGCACTGAATAATTCTCATAACTGTAAACTCTATAAAACAAAATTAATGCGTTTAAAAATTTTAAAATAAAAATTAAATTAAAAATTTAAAAAACCCCCATCGCAAAAAAGTTAAACATTTAAAAAGTTAAAAATAACACTTTAGCCATGAAATTTTACGTAACGTCGGGGTACCGTTAAAATAAGTACCTACCTACATACCTACAAGTACTAAGAACATTCCTTACTTAAGCGGTACCCCGACGTGAAGTAAAATTTCATGGCTAAAGTGTTATTTTTAACTTTTTAAATGTTTAACTTTTTTGCGATGGGGGTTTTTTAAATTTTTAATTTAATTTTTGAATATTTTTTTAAGACTACATTATTTTAGTGAGTCTACTTTAAAATTTTTAGGTAAAAAGCCATTTGTCGAATACGTATTAATACGGCTATCATGGGTTGCTCAATATATATCCGATTCGAAAAAAATGTTACATGAAGCTATTAGAAATATCAGATTGACGTGACGGTTACGACACAACAGCTATTGATTGTTATAAAAATACAATCCAGAATATTAGTTTTCAACATGCCTTCTTTTTAGTAAACCTCAGAAATCAACGAAATCGGTAAATGATAAATGCTATTTATTTTTAACCCCCGACGCAAAAAGAGGGGTGTTATAAGTTTCACCGCTATGTGTGTGTGTCTGTCTGTCTGTCTGTCTGTCTGTGGCACCGTAGCGCCCAAACGGGTGAACCGATTTAGATGCGGTTTTTTTTATTTGAAAGCAGGGTTTCTTGCGATGGTTCTTAGACATAATTCATCAAAATCGGTTCAGCCGTTTCAAGGTTATCAGCTCTTTTGTGTTACCTACCGTTGCTATTTTAGACGTCTAAGTATGGGTATTAACTTTACTTAAGAAATTAAATTAAAAATTTAAAAAACCCCCATCGCAAAAAGTAAAAAGTTAAGCCAGCCAGGCTATCCAGCACACCAGTAGGTAGTCCCTTGACAAAATAATAGCAGATATGTCGTGTTTGTATTCGTTTTAACCAGCATTTGTCTCTACATACAATGCACTGAATAATTCTCATAACTGTAAACTCTATAAAACAAAATTTATGCGTTTAAAAATTTTAAAATAAAAATTAAATTTAAAATTTAAAAAACCCCCATCGCAAAAAAGTAAAACATTTAAAAAGTTAAAAATAACACTTAAGCCATGAAATTTTACGTAACGTCGGGGTACCGTTAAAATAAGTAGGTACCTACATACCTACAAGTACTAGGAACATTCCTTACTTAAGCGGTACCCCGACGTGAAGTAAAATTTTATGGCTTAAGTGTTATTTTTAACTTTTTAAATGTTTTACTTTTTTGCGATGGGGGTTTTTTAAATTTTAATTGTAAATAGGTTTTTACAAACACTTTTACACGTCACCTTTTTTAGGAAATGAGATCGGTTATCACTATTTGACTACTCTGAGAAGAAACACCGAAAGAAACTCAGAGGTCATGGTCTCTTTTAAAGTCCAGACATTATCTTGGTCAAATAATGTAAGATCCATGCAGATTAGTGTCTGAGATGGTCTTTTGAGGAAAGAACCATACAGAATAAGGTAAAGGATATATTCGTTTGAAAACCTGACATTTTCGTGATGTTAGTAACTAACTAACCTGGTGTCTGATTTTTTAAGCTGCCAATAGGTTCCTGAATTGATTCCACATACTGTCGAGAAATATCTCTCAGAGATGCCGTTTACCTCACAATGCTTTCCTTCACTATCACTGCTCAACAACCTGAACTTATGCATAATTAAAAATAATACTGTGAATAGTGTGAATTCCAACTTGCCTCAAGCAAGCGTCATGATTGTTAGGAAAATTATACAACGTCGCCCAATCACATGTAAACCAAAATAACACTGTAGGTACATTATGATCTTAATGCAGGCTAATAAATCTATTTATACAAATCAGCAGAAATGATTTTAAGTAGATACTTATAGTCAGGATCGCAACAACGATGTTAGAAATGACCGAACAGCCCTGAGGTCGAAAGCAAAGTGAGCGACGCCGCCGCCGCGCCGCTGCTGCTTAGATAACGCAAGCGCCCTCTGTCGGCGTCTGGGGTAGTTTGCAGCCGAAAGTGTTGCCAGCGTCATCATGATATATATGCTCAAGATGCCTGATGCTAAGAAAAGACGTTTAACCGTAGGACTGTAAAAGCCTGGAATAATTATTATTGAACAACACGCCAGCTGATGAAGTTCCCATAACTTAGATAGTTAAACACTTTAATTCAAGTCTAACTATCCTCCATCACAAATCAATCATTGTTAGCATATCACTAATAGTTTCACCATTGAATCAACAAAGTACTTAGTTTAATTGATTTCCGTCGTGGGTTGAAGTGATTACGTACCCTCCGGAAACATGTTACTTAAGGTTTAAGTTTACAATAATGCTCTTCGGTCCTGCCTTTATTACGTCCCTGAGCCCTTTAGAACCATAACCCTTTTCCTTCTTGGCAACTTTTACGGTCTTCTGAAGATTTATAAGTCAATTATGTATGGGTCTTAAATCTTTCCTATGTATCCAAGGTAACTGTAACTCTTTGGATCCTTTTGGATTGCTGACATTTTAATAATCTGCTTAGCGTGTCGAAGGCTTTTGGGAAATCGAAAAATCAGTTTTTTCGAGCCCACCAGGAAATGAACTCGATTCCCGATTTATCCCACCCGGAAGTTGGTTTCTTTTCACTTTCTTGATATATTTCAATATTCCTTACCTTGTGCCTACATATTGCGTTTTCTTTAGACGTAACTGCTACAACGCTTTTTTCGTCTTATTGTCTCGTTCTCTACGGGGTTACTTGTAAAAGACTAAAATCCTTTGGTTATACACAACGCAATATCAGGGTTGGTCTCATCGTAAAATTTGTTTATAATAATGAGTACTATCACACGCTGAAAGGCTAATAGTGTTTTACAAAATAATCTTTTATAATTTTCATCCATTTGTAGATATAGCCAGATCATTAATGTGATCAATTCCTGACAATCTCGGAATCGCGGGACGTGTTCTGGTTTTCAAGTCCATTTATTAATAAGCCAACATCTGATGTTAGATTTAATGCATCTAATAATTTGGTCCCTGGTAATGACATACTATAACAAATCAACCCATACCACAAAATTTATTGCTAACCCACTCAATTCTAAATTCCGTGGCCCGAAAACCGGCTTAATTTACTCAATTGAGCAATATTCAAAATCAAACATTATATACTATACACATATCTAAACAAATGCGTAAACACAGCCGTATAATCTCTTAATGAGCTTACACACATTATACTCGCGGAATCCGCTTACAATTTATTAGGGCCGTTCCATGAGCGTACATAAGTTATGTTTATGTTCGTGTAAAACGGACTTAAGACGAACTTCGTCGCGTTGGGTGTAAAGTCAACATAAAACGGAATTGAGTCGTCGAGATTTTCAAAGAGAATGGACTTTTTTATAGAGATACTGTAAAAGGTGATGTGTTTCGTGCCTTGAGTGGGTTATTTGCCGATTCAAGTGCTGGTAAGTGATAGGAGTGTTTCGTATTAGTTCCGTATTCTTAAAATAAATAAATATTCCACAACTTTTACACAACACCCAATTAAGAAAAGCATGTGTTATAAGTACTAGAATACTTGATTGTGCTTTAAGACCAAATTAATACAATGATGCATCTTTTAGTATCTACTCCGTCTGTTTAGCTTTATCCTACAAATACACACATCAAAAGTGTCTAGGGATCAACATATATTTTTGCAATAACTTTTCTCCTGATTGATATTAATTAAAATTTTCTTTAAGGATTCATCAAATAAAGTGTTTTCGTTTGTCACAGTAACGATAAACCAAGTCACCTTTGCATTAATAAAGAAATTTGCCATTTTCCTAATAAAGGGATTTTTGACATTTGAACCACTAACATTAAAGTTCGAAAAAAAGACTGAAATAACAGTTTTCTTTAAAATTTTATTGGGTAACTTAAACAGTTAATAATCCGTGTTTCTACCGCGAACACTAACAACACAAGAACATCGGTTTGGCATACTCAAAATGAGTTCATCCAAATCACGCTGTGGAATGGCCGCCCATGTTCGTTGCAACAACAAAAAAAGGTCTTCTTGCGACTGGATACCCTCCATATTCGGCAGAGCTCTTCTCTGTAGCATACTCTCGCCGCAGCTAACATCAATGTCCTGCCCTGGCCTGCTCAGTCGCCAGACTTGAACCCGATTGAGCATGCATGGGATATGCTACAGAGAAGAGCTCTGCCGAATGTGGAGGGTATCCAGTCGCAAGAAGACCTTTTTTTGTTGTTGCAACGAACATGGGCGGCCATTCCACAGCGTGATTTGGATGAACTCATTTTGAGTATGCCAAACCGATGTTCTTGTGTTGTTAGTGTTCGCGGTAGAAACACGGATTATTAACTGTTTAAGTTACCCAATAAAATTTTAAAGAAAACTGTTATTTCAGTCTTTTTTTCGAACTTTAATGTTAGTGGTTCAAATGTCAAAAATCCCTTTATTAGGAAAATGGCAAATTTCTTTATTAATGCAAAGGTGACTTGGTTTATCGTTACTGTGACAAACGAAAACACTTTATTTGATGAATCCTTAAAGAAAATTTTAATTAATATCAATCAGGAGAAAAGTTATTGCAAAAATATATGTTGATCCCTAGACACTTTTGATGTGTGTATTATAAACGCGAAAGTTTGTCAGTATGGATAGATGGATGGATGGATGGATGTTTGTTACCCTTTCACGTAAAAACTACTGAATGGATTTTAATAAAATTTAGTATGGAGTTAGCTGACACCCTGGATTTACAGATAGGCTACTTATTATCCCAGTATTCCCACGGAGACGGGACCTACGCGGGTGAAACCGCGAGACGTCTGCTAGTGATTACATAACCCTTTGGCTGCTACAAATCATGTTTCACAGATGACAAACCAAAATGTCATAGCACGCCAAGCGTCACGATTACATGACAAATTAAAAAAAAACATAGCTTGACATGTACGTCTTTCCTTTTTTGACGATCAAGAGGTTTCACAAAATGTTTTGTAGATCTATTGAAAATCCGTTACATTTTTATCCATACAATTGCACAGACTATACAATAATATAATTGTTCAGAAATAACAAAAATATGTTTTTTTTTACGACAAATATAATATCACAGATGAATACGAATACTGAACAAAGCATCCATTGGAAATAAGGAACAATCTTACTAAAATACGGTCGCCTCGGGCTATTTGATTAGACCAAAGAGAAATCGACATACTCGTAGCTATGGTATAAGTTATACAGGTTGAGCGAAAGCAAAAAGCTGCTTTTATACTTATGAACCAATTTTTAACCCATCTTATGATAAATAGAGAGTAATTCTACAAGATGAGTTAAAAAAAAATTGTTTTATTAATTTCTGTTTCACGTTTTTCAATTATTGTTTCTTGAAAAGAAAAAAATCTAGGTATACAATATTCAACCGACCTTTCTTTGGTATTTTTCGTCAGCACGTGGAGCTCCTCAAGTTCCGAGTTGAGCTCGCGATTACTGACAAATGCTTGCACTGACTGATCTGGTCTCCTCATATCTGTGTGGTTCTTTCCTCAAAAGACCATCTCAGACACTAATCTGCATGGATCTTACATGATTTGACCAAGATAATGTCTGGACTTTTAAAAAGACTATAACCTCTGAGTTTCTTTCGATGTTTCTTCTCAGAGCAGTCAGATAGTGGAAGTCCGATCTCATAAGTGTTTGCGAAAACGTATTTACAGAAATAAATATCATTTATCATTTACGTTCGGTTCTCAATCCATAATTCCATCCATTTAAATGTACAAAAATATTTCGCAATTTTTACCATTTTGTGTAGTGTAGGTTTAGACAACGATTTTTTTTTCATTGGAAGGCCACCTATTCAAGTTCCTATAAAGTTTTGGATAGATTTTGAATAAAAATTAAATAATTTTATCACACACTTATTTTACCGCTTTGTGCCAAAATATTTAGGTGATTAATTAGTGTACCATCTCAAACAAAAAAAAAGGAATTTTCCAAATCGGACCTTAAACGACGGAGTCGCGCGGTAGCACACAAACAGTCAAACCCTCAGAAAACCTCATTTTTTGTATGTCGAATAACAAGCTATATGCAATTTCTAGTCTTCTTTCACTTGGACCAACCCTAAAAGTCCTTTTTACCTTTACATGTAGGTCACCGATGATAGAGCGGCAAATGAAAGTCAAAGTAGTACCTACCGGAAAACTCGTACCTATAAATCATTTTGTATTAAAACTAGGTTAGACATGTTTCCAGAAAATTCGCCTTTAGGAATACAATAGTGATTGATGTTGAAATACTAGGTCCTAACTTTGTACTTTATGATTTATGCATACAGTACGCGTCGTTCGATTAAATCGTAGGGGTTAATATTTAAAGAGGTTTTAGTGAATTGATTGAACCTTGTCTGACTTTCTCCTATTAGCAGTAAAAAATTGTTTCACCACCATTGTGTTTTTGCCACAGAGCATATTCTCTAAGAATTTCATCTGAAATCAGAGGGTACACAGCTGTGTCTACCACTATGAAAATAACTCAAACATATAAATAGATACACTCTACAGTTACTAAATGGCTTAAATTCTACGTCTACTTTGCACAGTATTATTTCCAATAATAAAAAAAACATTTGAGTCGGTTTATAATCAGCAGGCGCAGATATTGCGTGATAAACACAAAGAAGTTCTTTTTAATGTCGGTAAAAATGAGACCACATTTTTATAAAGATTTGATTTTGATAAAAGTTGGTGAGTCGAGTATAAATTTTCAACAAGATACTCATTGAAAACTGTCACGTAGGTAGTTAAATAAAGTTTTTCAAAACTTAAATCACCAATTTCAGTGAAAGTTGTTCAGCTGAAGTTTAGACATTTCGTAAATTATTATCGAATAATTTAAACTTTGTTCAACTTTATTGATTTCTAACCGAAGTTGGTAAGACACGTGATAATAGAGACATTTGAAGTACTTAATAAAGACAGCTGTAAAATAATATACAGGGTGTAAAAAGACCGATCACATAGCCGATAACCACACATTTTTTACTTATAATTAAGTAACTTTTTTTCATCTTTAAAAAAGAGATGCTTTTTATTGCGAGCATTGATTAGCGCGACAACGCAGCGCAACTTTCGATCAGCTGAGCGTATGGCCACTCGCGCTTCGTTGACCCGACCGGCCTGCTTGTTTAGTATCTATTTCATTTTTGTAACTTCAAATGCGTAATTTGTTTTGAAAAATCGATAATTTTGATAATGTTTGTTCGGAAGTAAGTTTACTAATGATACTTAAACTTTATACACTAGAAATGAAAATACAATCTAAAAACTAAATCTAAAAAATGGCGTCAAAAAACTCATTCGCATCGCTGTCCACTGGAAGTGTACCCAAAAGACTGGCAGCATTGCCACGTTGTATGGCAATGCTTATCCTTTGACCAAGGTAAAAACCAGCCCTTGGGTCACGCGAAGTGTCAATTACGTGTCTTGAAAGATCTTTGTACAAGCTATGAGCACTCGGACCACGACCTAATGATACTTGGAATACAATTTTGAAAAAAAAAAACGATTGAAATATTGCACTTTGACCTTCAATATCTCCAAAACCAGTGAATTCCCAGTTATGTTCTAGGTGAAAAAAACTATCCCAGTGATGGGTACAATAATGTAGTTTTCGTTTACGATAAGGGTCTTTTTACACCCTGTATAGTTAATCGTACATAGTACGTTAGCGCTGGCCTTTTTTACTTTGAAAGTTTTTTTTTTGTCATAATGTCTAGCTGGACTATTGACTATCTTTTCATGGCCAGTGACTAACTAGCATCCAGTTGCATATCTTTGATGACAATTTAGAATTTACAATAAATTAGTATAAATTGCATTATAAATGGACTTCAAGTTTTAAAAAAGTTCCACCAAGTTTTATATGAAAAAACTAACAGTCGTTTCTTTATCTGTGATGACAATTCTAAAGGTAATCATTTTGTGTCTTCCATGTGCAGACGCTAGCACATCAAGCTACCCAAATGTATTAAATTTCTTTGATAGATTTTTAACTTTAATTTAAACAGAATAAGGTTCATGTTTAATTGAAAAAAAAAACATTCTGGGGTAGGGTGATGTGCTGGCGTCTGTACATCACTTAGCCAAAGTTTCCTCAAATGGACATTTCCCTTTAACAGTAAATGTAACAATAATCGCTTGTCAAAGTTAATAAAATCCATTAAAAAGGCTGTTAATTATGTTTGTATATAAACAAGACTCCCTGAAATAAACTTTCAAATTACCCTACCAAAATTTGAAGTAGGTATAATCTTTCATACTATTGAATTACAACGTCACACAAAATATCAGGCTCTTCCCTTAATCTTCTAAAGCGAAAGACTGTAATTAGTCATGTTCCAGATACAGCATTCTGACTTAATGTGCTACCTGCTACTTAAAGCGGCCCGGATTACATTCTCAACTCAATTTGTCTTGAGTTCCCGCTTAAAGTATTTATAAGTCAAGCTATACGTATAGCGGAGCAACTACTGGCGTCAAGTTTAAAGGAGATAGGAATTATTAATACTTGGCTGTTTTCAAGCAACACGTCAAAATATATGACGATTTACTTCTTCAAAAATTGTATATAAGTATGGAATTACTTCAAAATTACAACTATTATATTTATTCATTTATTTATTTGCTGACATGTAAAATACTGGATATTAGGCATGCATTAGAATTTCATGACACAGTATTAAAACATGCACCCTGTAAGGGCACCGCAAAATTTGTTGTATACAAAATTATTAAATAACATTGTATTACTTAAATCTATTCTAATTGACATTATTATTACAATTTATTAAAGTATCTATGCTAAACAATAGCCAATTAACCGACACTTACATCTTGTTTAAAATTAATTAAATAATTGCAAATTCATTACAACTATTCTACAATTATTATAAATATTGATGTATTGTCTGTTTGTTGGAATTTAACGTCAAAAAGCTACTCAATCAGTTTTAAAAAATGTTATACCATTAGAAAACTATATTATTTCTGAGTAACATATTATATTTTGAAAACTATGATAGGGAATTAAAGTTGGAAAAGTTTAAAAATCGTGCGGGCGAAGTCGCGAGCTAGTATACCTAGATATACATATATTTATGAACAAAACATTTGGGTACGGCTAGTGCCAGCAGGCTTGCCTATTCGCTCACAAGGAGTATCAAAACATAACTAGTAAAATATTAGTGACTCTTTGGAGAATCGAAGCGTGATGTTATGAAGGTGTTTATCGCCAAAAACAATACGCATACATTTTTGAGATACCGGAAAATTTGCAAATGTTGCACCAGCCCTGTTTGTATTGAAGTGATGATTTTAGACAATTCTGATAACTTGTCATCAGAATAAAATGACAATATATTATATTGCTATCTTTTTCCTTTTGCTATCTGTCTTAGATTGAAATGCTGCATACACCTTGTCCAATGCATAGCTTATCTCGGTTACACATTACCCGACATCAAAGTGAAACAAACAAATCATTGAGACGACGGTGTTCTGCCGTGTCACAATGTTTTTCTTTAACAAAGAACATTGTATTTTCCTCTGGAAACACCGGCTTGTGTTCGAATCAATAAATACTAGACACGAAGTTATTGTTGTTCCAGGTCTGATTGTAAATATTATGATGGAAAATATTGTAGCGAATATTTCTTTGTTAAGACAGGATGATGGATATGAATATATTTTTACACACCTGCGTAAAGGAATATGGAGGTAACATAAATTAAGCCTTTTCATAAATATGGATGAGTGATTATTTGTATTTTTGTGTTTCATTTTTCGAAAATATTTTATACCTACTGCGCGATGAATTATATTACAACAATCGGAATTGAGATGCTTAATATTTTTTTAATGTAGGTTTATTTAATGATGCAGAATCCGCGAAGAAAGGATTTTTGATAATCGTCAGAGTTTGAATGCCGCTCATGGGCCTCTGAAATGGCATCACATATCGTCGAGAAATATCTCTCAGACAGCCGGCCGGTTTCCTCACTATGTTTTCTTTCACCGTTTTTGAAGCAAGTAACAATTCTACAATGGAAAAGAAAGAAAGAAATAAATAATATTTATTGGCAACAGGTAAAAACATGCACACAGTATTAAAACATGAAAATAACAAATAAAAATAGTAAAAAATAAATGGCATGTCTCAGGACTGCGCCAAAACGCTCATTTCAGCATTAATGCCAGACGGAATGATGCTGTCTAATGCACTTTTTGGGACGAGTGACGGTTGTGTAACACATAATAATATCATAGTACTTTTATTAATATTGTACATAAAAATTTACATAAAGATCAAGACATCAACGCACATGAATCCGAAAATTCAGAAATGCGTGCCTTGTATTTGAACTCGAGACCTATGATTTAGCAATCCGCCGGTCACACCTATAGGCTATCACTGCTTAACAGGAGGAAATTCAAGGAGAATCTATTGTATTAAAATCTCATTAGAAAATGTTTGCACTCGTGCAAAGCCAGAGCAAATCTCCTGTTAAAACAGAACAATAGCTACTTAAACATCAATTCGAACTTCATAAAACTTACCCTTTCATGAATGTAGACGTGCAAACAAGTTACTATGAGAAAAAGATAAAATTATGACCACTTTCGAAGAGCAAAGTAAGACGTATTGAGGAAACCCACGTTTTTCATAATAAATTCATAGCACGCTCTTTTAGGAGACTCCTGATTCAACCATCTTTACTTCGATTGATCGCGATAGGATTCTTTTGGCCGTTCGTCTTTTAAATTTCTTCTTTAAGTTTAACCGCCGTAATCATTATTTGGAAATCTTTGAAGGTTATTTTTTTACAGGCTACAGAATTTAAAATTATATTAATCTGCCATGTGTTCTAGTGGTCACGCACATTTATAGATATATATTTGAAGCATAGGCTCTTATTTTCTAATACTGTCGTTGTTTACACATATCGTGCGGTCCACCATGTGGCGGCGCTGCGCCACCGGTACATGGTGGACACACATACGTACAAAACGTTCTGGGAACACAATCATTGTGCGCACAGCTAAGAAGTGGAATTAAAATAATTGTCCGCGCTTTTTCTTTTCGCTTTATTGTTTTTTTTTTTGAAAATTTCAGTCCGAGTTTAATTTATTTCCTTGCAAATATGTTATAAAACGTCGTATGACATACCTACGTGCGCTTTGATAATTCCAGCCTCTTCTTTCTTACAGCCCGCGCCTGCGGCTCGGGCCAGCAATATCGCCTCGGCTGTAATTATCAACTTACCGCACTTATATCATAATGTACTATTACTCAACCGACGAGTAAAATAAACCTAGAGCGGTAAAGCATCTTTACTGCCTTTAGGTTTACTTCCGATATCGTATGATAAACAGAGTTATTTGTAAAACACCAACAACCTAGCGGGACTAGATAGCTAATATCATAAGCAACAACTTTTGTTCTACGCGTTTTGACGTAAAACAAATTATATTTTAAGTTTTTATTGTACTGTCGTGACATTTGTAAGCCTATATTTCACTCATAAACAGGACGACAAAGTTCCAGGCGCTTGCGGCCTAAACTGCGATGCGCGTAGAGTTATTAACGTTCAAGCAGTTGAATTAATATTTATTATTGTAAAAAAAAACAAAATCAATCCTTCAATCAATTGTAAAAAAAAATTAAAGAAATTATTAAAAGTCCTAGAACAAAAATTATGCTTATGATTCATGATGTTAGCTATCTGGTCCTGCGAGGTTGTTCGTGTTTTGCAAGTAACCCTGTGTAGGAAGTAGACATAATAGATTAGAGATCAGAACATTAAAGTTATTACACCCAGTTCAAATGTACGAACATCTACATAAGTCAAACGGAACTAGGAACACAAAATATGCAATCTAAAACGTAACTCAAACAAAATCGCAGAAACTTGGCGAACTTGCCTCAGCAGATCTTATAATATGACTTATTTGACGTTCCAAGCCAAATGTCATCACTTTAATGCATGCAAAGTTTGCTACAGACGCGTGTTCGGAATAGTTGTTCCATTTTCGTAAAGAACTGGATATTTCAAATGGTTGATGAAGAGAAATGGAATTTTGAGCTTGATAGAAAGAAAATTGATAGAAAGAAATAACTAGTGTTTGTTTGTCTCAGAGAATAAACAGTGAATAAATAGGAGGGTTTAGTTACAGACAGAGACTTAAATAAAAAAAGGATAAAATGTTTATATTATACAAAAGCTTTGACACTAGAGAATTCTATAGATAGAAAAAAGATAAAAACTAGAAATTCAAAACGAAAAATTGTCAGGGCTTTGCGAAGCGCGATGACTCAGCTTATCGTTAGAATCTGATCATTTTTAAAATTATCATTCAGATTTTAAATCTCAAATATAAATTTACATTCATATTTTTTTGACCCATCTTCCTTTTATCTAATTTCTTTTTCTTTTAAGTAAATTACTTTTATGACCTGTTCTTTATTAATTACCTACTTTTATTTCTCCATATTTCTCTTTCAACAAATTGTTGATGCTGGACACCAAGTCGATTAGTTTAGAGACCAATCAATGGACTCTATTCATATGCATATTGGAGAAACTAATTTCAATTCATCTCTTGCTGACTCTCTGAGGTGACAGACAGAGGCAGAACTGTTGGCCCTGATTGCAATTAGAAATAACGAGAAGTCTTTGATAATAATCAATACAATTTCATTGAAATCTACTTGCTTTAAACGTTCGCAATTTTCACACAAATTGAACTGAAGAGGGGCCAATTCAGAAAATGCAATGTCGCATATTTGAAGACGAATGGAGTGGAAGCAATGCTGAAATTGACTTTATGAAATCGACTTGTTACATGTAAAAGGAGTGCTGTAATGTTTTGTTTAAAAGGTGTTTATCAGTTTATATTATTCTGATGAAAAGTCTTAATTAGTCAGTGATGATAGCCTTGCCTCTTACACAATTACACATTTAGTTGTTGTGTCATATCCGAGCTAATCTTATCTGTCTTTTCAACTTTTATGTTGGATTCTTAGTTTGTCTTGGACAAAACTACTGAGGAAAATACCGTAAGGAAAACGGAAATCATAATTAATATAAGTCTGAAATGACCAACTCACATTTAGCAGACGTTGTTGATTTGAGAGTTGATTAATGCTCTATTATGTATACTCGAGAAGAAGTATTTGCTCTGTTCTGCGACACTAACAAAATAAAGTGAAAGTAAATGAAAAAAGTAATAGTAATTTTAAGTAGTAAATGTGAACAGTAACCTGATATAATTAAATTCTGGAACGTTCTATAATGTTTTAACCTTTTAAATAGTTATGAATATTTACGTGTCATGATAAGCCATAAAGTCATAAGGTAGTAAAATAAAGGTAATAAAATTACTTTCATAAAGACGTATATTTCGTAAAAGCAGCGTAGTTATCAATAAAATTGTCCAAAAATAAATTAATTTTACGTAGGTACCCCATATATTATGCAAACAACAAAATAATTTCGGTCATCCGTGAAGATGTTTTTGCTTTTTAATTGTGACTAGGTCCAAAATCAATCTTAACTTATCCGTAGCTGAATTCAATACTGCATGAATATCAGCCCCTATCGAATATTGAACAGGTTTAGAACCCGAGAACTATTTTAGGATATAACCGCTACACTAGACGTTCAAATTTCCTGTTTAGGGTACAAATAGTACATATGTAGTACAAACGCTGTATTGTGCTAAATTTTAAATTGGGGGTTTGGTCCCGCGATCTTGACGCTCACCAACCTTCACGTCTAGTTTCAAGCCTGTCTGCTTCGTGTTGTTCGTATCCTCAATATCCTCATACATATTTATCGACGAAAGCGCATGCATAATGCTTGTTATTCAGAAGTTTATTAAAATTAAAACGGGGCTCGATCCTTGTAATGGTCTCTAATATATAATGAATAAGTAGTGTAGTTATTATTAAAATACAATTTTATTGTAATTTGTCTATATTGGTGACATCGTTGAAATTGATAAAAAAAATATCGTGATGTTATAAATAAATAAATAAATAAATAAAAATGGTCTATTTCAGATTAAACAGTCCATAAAAGTTGTTGGTAACAAGAATTTAACTTATAACTAATGTTAGTAAAAAAAAACCCAGATTAAATCATAAAAATTACAATAGCACAGTAGGCTCACCGGTCTCGCAACACATGGAGTTCAGTGAACCTACGTTATGTAAGTTTAAAATTGCCAACCTGCCTAGAACAAGTGAGGTAGTTAATGCTCCGGCCTTTTCTGTATGAGAAGATGCTTTTGCTCTGCAGTGGACATCAACAGGCTGGTATTGTTGTAGATAGCAGATTTTTTCTAATTCGGTATGTTTTTGTTCCAACAAGAAAGGAAGTGACGACATAGCAGGCTTAATAGGAAAAACATGGAGTAGACTGGATAGGGACAGAATGAGTTGGAAACAGAAGGAGGAGGCTTTTACTGCACTAGGCGATCCTTATTATTATAAAGAATTAAATATATCAGAATCAAATCAACAACTAAATTTATATATCTAAATCGATTTGGAATAATTTTAAATGTTTAAATTATTAATGTAAAAGTGTATTATAAGGAATCAATAAAAAACTTTATTAATATTATTTTATAATTATTATGTTTTTGTTATAGTGGCCTATTTTCGCAAAACCTTTATAAATTACGCTACATTACTGTTAAGAGTTAAATCCATATCAAATCCTTTGACATTTTATAAAAGAAGGATAATTAGGACTAACATTGATAACAATGTGAAAACCTCAAATTCAGTTAGTGTTTTGTTTAAAATCCACAGGCAAAGCTTGTTATCAACCACGCAAATGAGAAACAAGTACATTTTGTAATCATTTTAATAAGAACGGTTGACAAAAATAATTTGTTTCCAACTTTGTCATGACCCGGATCGTCGCTACGGGGTATATAAATAATTTACAATTTTCTGAGACAAGACACGCACAAATTAAAATATAATTGCTTACTCGTACATGTTTTCCTTTGCGCGAGGTATTTTCGTTGGGGGCAGAAAATGGTAGGCTCCCAATTTAATAAAAGATGGATTGTCATTTATTATTTCTGTACGGCATCATTGCGCAGAGTTAGACTGTCTATATTTTACATCAGGGAAATAATTCTTGATGTAGGTACCTACCTACTTAATTCTACTGCCGAAAACATGAACTAAGTTCAGAGGATAAAGAAAGAAAAATAAGTTATTTATTAAGCAGGCAATGCTTTAAGAAGAAAAAATAAAACAAAATATTACTAATGAAAATTATAGACTACATGGACAAGAAATAGTAATAAACAGATTATTAGACAGTCTGTGTATGAATAAACTCTCCCGGCAGAAAAACAAATGTAGGTTTAATATATAAGACGGCCATGAGGTTTCAGCTTTCAGGTATACATATAAGGACTTACCTTTAAGGGACTTACCCTGACTCTTACATTTACCGGCACAAAATTGGATAAAAACAGATGACGCTCAGTAGCTTGGATAAGTACCTAGTTGATGGCAGTGTAGCCCTATTCCCTAACACAGGGACTAAAATATAACTGGCGAAACGTGAGTTTGCTAAAGTTCCTATACCTCTATCTAACCCATTATACAGGTATGATTAAGAAAGAAAGAAAGAAAGAAAGAAAAATATTTATTCGGGACAAGCACTGTAACTACAAAAATAATAATAGCGAAAAAGAATATAAAACTAAATAATAAAAGAGAAGACCTGTGCGAGGCCAAAAAGGCTCCTATCCTCCTGGCTCCTGATTAAATATAAATATAAATAAATAGTCCACACTTTTCACACAACGCCATTTAATCCCAAGTTAAGCTTGAGAGCTTGTGTTATGGGTACTAAACAGCTGATAAACATACTTATATATTTCTAAATACATACATATTATATTTCATTCATCACACAAACATTTGTCCTGGGTGGGAATCGAACCCACGATCTCCGGCATAGCTGTCAGGGTCACTAACTACTAGACCAAACAGGCCAGTCAAAACTGATTACTTATAACCTTACCCATTATTTGGTAAATAATATGGGTGTGACGTCATATCATATTCAAGGATGACCCTGTATTACAAACTGTTTACTTAACTTCCTTAAAAGCCCTTCGACCCACATACTATTAACGATAATTTTATATTTACAAACGATAAATATGTATCTACACTAAGGCCTCACTTGAATTTTCACAAGCACAAGCCTCCCAAAATCGGTCACGTATTGGAAGGTCCGAAATATGAGCAATCCTACGAAGATTTCAGATTACCCAAAACCTCTGCTTATAAAATCCAAGGCTCTTATTGGCTGAATTGTAGGATTATATGGGTATTACAACGGTAATTCAGGGGGGATTTTGAATAATTGAATGTGTAGGTCAGCTCTCGAGTACTGTATCGTGCCTAGGGTACGTGTAAATGGGTTCTGTAAGCTTAATATTTTTGAACAACGGTAAGTGGATTATTTTGTTTGGCAAATAATCCTACTTCCTTTCGCATACATAATCAGCCTTTTCGTATTTGTGTGTGTTATTTAGATTTCCATTACTAGGTCATTGTGCGCGGTGCTAATCGAACAAGCAAGCTTAGTACAGATTGAATGTCATATGTTTACGATTTTTTATTTTTTATTTTACATCACTCACTTACTTAAGCCATAGAAAGTCCACTGCTGGACAAAGGCCTCCCCTATAGATCTCAAATAAGACCGGTTGGAAGCAGCTTGCATCCAGCGCGTTCCCGCGGCCTTAATGTCATCTGTACACTTTGTAGGTGAACGTCCTACGCTGCGCTGACCCCATCGGTCATCAGTCCTCCGTGCTATGTGCCCTGCCCACTGCCACTTCAACCTGCTAATCCAATGGGCTATGACGGTAACCTTGGTTCTTTTACGGATCTCCTCATTTCTCATATATATATATATATATATATATATTTATATATATTTTACAACAGTTCAAAAACTTATGTGATACAAACAGTTCATTCTCAAGTTCCGCCATATTTTTCTTGGGGTTGTAGCACATTGTCTACTTCTTCCAAATATCTCTATTTGCTATCATCTCAATAGTCACGTCCTTTCTAACCATATCATCTTTCAATTAATATATTGAACGTTTATTTGGTCTTGCTCTACTTTTGTTACCCTCCACAATTTTATTATCATCCTCAAAACTTTCCTCACAATAATAATCTTTTAATCTCAACCCAAAAATCTCAACCCATTAATAGTAGTTACCAGTGGGGCCGTTTCTCTGTTTTACTTGAGTCCTTCCCAATGACATCATAAATTGTATTGACTTCAGAACTACACGAGCGCGAACAATTTCAACTCAATCAGATTACGGAGTGAGCAAAAATTTATCGCAACATTGAATTTAAGTGCTTGTCAGCTTAATAAAATGGATAAAAGTATTACCAGAGGTAGTGGTGAGGTTGTGACCATCACAACTTCAACATTCTATAACAGGGCTGGACCAAACCAAAAATTATTGCAAAAGTTGTCATGATGGATAAATAACTATCTTCAGTATCTTCCCATAAATCTTATACCCCAACATCTTCGCTTATCTTTTTTCTTCTTCCCATTATTCTTTAATCTAGTTTTAGATGTGAATTTTTTATTAACTTTGATTAATTGCTATATCATCATCATCATCATTTCAGCCATTGGAAGTCCATTGCTAGACATAGGCCTCCCCTATTTTATAGATCTCCAATAAGACGGATTAGAAGAAATAAATAAAGGATAATATAAAGTTGAATTGCTATATAGTCCGTCAAGAATAAGAACTCCAATCAATAATATGTAAAATACAAAATAAATAATGAGTGAAATCAAAAATAACCGCGTTGGAATTGTGTTTGAAAGTAGCTCTTTAAGTTTTTATTTGTAAGCATTTATGGTGCACAATAAAGAGTATTTCATTCTATGTCTAGATTCCACTACGCCCATTTGATTGTGGACTGTGGTTTCATTGTGGTAATGTGGTTGCAGCAACTCGATAATCACTAATGATTACCCCTAACTTACCACGACTCCGCAAAGTCCACTGTCTGTATTCGAATATATTTAAGGAGGCTCATCATGCTGCTTTATCAGACATCACATTAATCAGTATTCTCAAACAATAATAGGAAAAGTCTTCAACATCATCATTTGTCAAGCCTTTTGATTAAGTAGAATATTATAAACGAGATACAAAAGAGGACGAATTCTTTGAGACCTCAGTTTTTATCAAAATTTTTTGCACACAGGTAACACCGCACTGTTAAAGAAAAGCGTAATGTGTATGGCGCCAAAGGTATACAATAAGTTACCCAAAATTGTCAGAGAACAACCATTTAGAATATTAAAAAAACGACTAACCGACTTATTGTTACAAAAAATTTACTATTCTATATCCGATTTTTGAATTTTTACCTGCACTGATAAGCTGTAATGTTTTAAGTATGTACTTGTGTCTATTTATAAATGTTTGTATGCCGAAAGGAAGAATGTACAAGGACTTTTGTTAACACCTTATTGTAACACCTACATTTTGTACAAATAAAAACTTCTTATTCTTATTCTTAACACAGAGCAAATACCTATCTTCATCTACAACCCAGTAACTGGGTAGCACCAATACCTTTGGTTAACTTTCGTAGTTCAGTTCAGTTAAAACGACTGTCATTCATGACATGCTAGCCAGGACCAGCAACTTAATCTGCTTTCAAAGGCACGGAAGGATCTTCAATAAATGGGTGACCATTTCAATCTACGAATAGACTTCAGCATGTGTAGTTTATTTATTTAATACTTCAAGCACACTAATGTACAGAGGCGGACTTAATGCCATAGGCATTTTCTACCAGTCAACCTTTAGGTGATGCAGAGAAAAACAGTTTAAGCTTTGGTATATCCATGCGGCTGTTACATACAACATAAATGTCAGATGTCAATTCCACGTTTCCAAAGTGTACGTTTCAAGTGGTATGTCTGCACCAACTCAAAGTAAATAAATAAAACGAGCGGTGTTCCTCGCATTGCTTTCAGACTTTTAAATAAGTCACGAATTTTGACTTGTTGAATTGCTAATAGGACCGACTTGGTCGCTCTGTCTCCCAAGTTGTTCTTTTACGGTGAAAGGTCAAGGCTGGTACGATAAAAAAAGATCAATCGGAGTTGTCTTTGTATTGACGTAAGTGGTTCATTGGTCAAGCTAGCATAAATAGTCGCTAGAAGTAGTAGTGTGACCTGGGAATCAAACTGTGAAAAAATCATCTTCTTCGTAAGATTTATTGGGCTCAATTCCCAAAAGAAGGTATCTTAAATTAAATTCAAGTTTTTACGCTACGAACTATTTAATAAGACTGACTTTGTTTTAGTGCAAAGAGTACTTATTCGACATAGGTTTGTTACAGCTAACTTAAACATAAAAGCGTTAAAGCCCAATATTTGGATTCACGTCCGGTTAAGACAATTATAGGCTCGACCATTAGGACCTAAACAAAATTGTTGAAATCTGTATTGTCATAGGTACACCACTGCCAAACCCTTAGGGAATACAGGCGTGATGTCTTTAATAAATCATCGTTATTAATAACCTCCGTATGAAATAACCAGTATAGCTTTCAGATTTACCATACGTTGAGAAACAGATATTCTTTGAAAATTTATATGATAGTAACGGTAACTGATCGGAATTTTTAATTTAATGCAAGAAATAATTGAAGATCAAATGTCGATGAATAGCAAAACTATCAGTATAATACTTTCATCTATAAATGTACACACACACACACATGTATTCACACAACTCAGTACTCTTAATTTATTTGAGCACACATAGATACCACGAATGAGAGCATACGAGCATATTCAGTAATATTACTCGTGCCGAAAATTCTCATGATATTCATACTGAACTAAATGAAGAAATTTGTACCACAAATTCGCTGGCAAAGCCATGAAATGTAGCGCTATTGTTAGTACATCCCAGGCTCAACACTATGATTAAAGGTTCACTCAACATTTAAATTTTCCTGAACACGAGAATTGATTGGATTATGTGCCCACAATCTGAATTTATACCTTCATTGTCTCTGTGATGGGCTTGTTGCTAAACAATAACAGACGCCCGGTCGATTTAAGGTTAAGCTACGCTTGCCGCGGTTGGTCCGTCAATGGGTGATCATTTCAGACGTACGGCACTTCGCCACCGGTACATGGAAGATATCCCAACCATACGTACTAAACGCTTTGGAAACACATTCATTGTGCGAACAGCTAAAGAGTGAAATTTCCTGCCGGAGTCGGTGTTTTCTGATAGCTACAACCTAAGGGTTTTTAAGTCAAGAGTGAACAGGTTGCTTCTAGGCAAGCGTGCTTCATCGTCGACCACATCATCGCTTACGATCAGGTGAGATAGTGGTCAAACGCGTGCCTATCAATAATAATAAAAAAAAATACATGGAACTTTCGTATCTCGGACAGCACGTTGAGTCTTTTTTTTCTAATATTAGTAGAGATAATTTTCGAGCTCTCTCTTACACTAATCCACACAGGTCACTAAATAATAACACCCTCACGGGTCGATTGAAAGTTAAGCTACGCTTGAGGAGGTTGGTCCGTGGATGGGTAAATTCATTACATTATCAAGATCCCTTCGTGTCTCAAAAATCACGTCGCTATATTTCCATAAGTAGAGAGAACAGTCATCACAAGTCAGAGCCCTGATAGTCGGACAACCAGATTAATAAGGTATTGAGTAACTCATTCACTAGTTTAGTGTCAGACAGGCAGTTGCCCCATGTAAAACACTGGTATTTCGCTGGTTAGACTAGAACCTAATATACAATAGTTAGCAAAAGGCTAGGTAGTTGATGATGATTCTATCTGTATAATACGCATACCTTGTTTATAGCTTTATCTAGTCCTTGAAGGTAAAGCCAGTCTAGACAAACTTATATTATTTTATGGTTATTTATTCTACCGTAAAATAAAATATGAGCATATTCTTCTTTTATGTCCCTTTTTTATACCACTATCTTGTTCATGGTTAGTGTGCCGAAATGGTATATTGGCTCTGGTAGATAGTTACATTTGGCGTGAAGGCGGTAAACATGCCTACCTCTTATGCATAAGGTTGAGGTTCAAATTCGGGTAACTACCAACGTGCTCAATTCATATGGACTTTGTAAGTATATCTTACATATCATTGACATCGGCGAAGGAAAAATTCGTGAGGAAACCTGGAACTAGTTTATATAAGTCTGAAATGGCCAACCCTCTATGAGGGTAAAAAAAGTAAAAATTGTTTATAGGAATAGATTAGTTTACAATTTAACAAAGAAAACAATGATAGCTACAAAAGTATAATACTGCGGCGCAGCCATCAACGCCCATCTCCACATAAACAAACAGTGGTGATCAATGCTCGCACCTACTTTGTGTGAAAAAAGACTTTTACCCGGGGTGAGACAATAACAGGCTGGTAAGGCATAAAATTTTAAAAGTTCTCGTGTATATTTGCAAAAACGAAGCGTAAATGATAAGGCTACTATTATATAATTGTAGTACTTGCAGTACGTGGCTCTAAAAAGGCTTCAAGTTTCTGTCTCCACGAATAGTTTTTAATATTTTCATCCTTCACCTCCTCATGATCAAAAGCGGAACTTCAGCTATTCTTAATACCTCTTCAGAGTTTGTTCCATCAAAGTAAAAGGAACATGGCAAGATTCGAGGAAATTTTTCGCTAAATTAGACTTTAACTCTTGTCGCTGTCACTCCGAAACTTTCTTCAACTCACCAACTCCAACGGTAATCATTGCGTCAAATAGTCGTGCTCATTTTTAAGGTGAATACGTATGCTATATAACAAAATTTAGAATAATTATATTCTTTGAAATCCACACGTTAGGATTGGTTTGCATGTTAACAAAAAAATACTTGACTGGCCTGTTGGTCTAGTAGTAAGTGACCCTGACTGCTATGCCGCGGGTCGTGGGTTCGATTCCCACCCAGGACAAATGTTTGTGTGATGAGCACGAACATTTGTTCTGTGTCTGGGTGGAATTTATCTATAACATGTATGTATTTAGAAATATATAAGTATGTTTATCAGCTGTTTAGTACCCATAACACAAGCTCTCAAGCTTAACATGGGACTAAATGGCGTTGTGTGAAAAAGTTTTGGAATATTTATTTTATTTGTGGAATATTTATATTTCTCAAAGTAAAATAATTAAAATTGTCATTTAAAAAATAAATACATATATTTGATTAAAATGGGCATTACGGGGACACATATTAGGAGATCTCCTTTTAAGCAAGGAATAGCTTGTCTTAGGAGTCTTCGCACTTCCACTTATCATTTATATTGCAATCGGATGTAGAAAATGTAAACATAAAAGATTAAAAGGTGACTTTTCATTTTACATTAAACTAACTGTTTTTAAAAAAAAATGAGTGACAAGCAGAAAAGGCCAGATTGCGCGTGTATGTGTGATGTGTGTATCATGAGTGTGTGAGTGAAAGGTAAGTGAGTTTGAGTGTGTGTCAATACAACTTTCCGAGTTAAAAACTGATAGATTACAAGAAATAAAAGCGTCTATTTCTAAAAGCGGACTAATTTACGCTTTTATATTTTTTAATAATACAATAGAGCTGAGCTAAGTTGAGCTGTAATTTGCAAAAAACTTAAGAATTTTTATAATTTTGTAGGCTAGCTTACGCAATCACTTTATTAGGTCAAAACTTTTTTGTAACATCTATTCTCGTGTCATTTCGGTTCGTTACTTGTTGAGCAAAGTTGAGAGTAATTACCGTCAAAATGTTACTGTTAGGAACTACGTTTTTATACTAATAAACGCTGACAAGAATTGTGTCAACAGTTATGACAAGTTTTGTCTTTCTTTTATAGAAGCTTTATATTTGCTTTGAATATCACTCGACTACAGAAACACAGGAAAGGGTATACACTATGAAAATCATACTTACGTCCTCCCGTCCTTAACTCACATAATTATATATATTACAGACTCTTAAGACAAACGTTAACATGAATTAAACATTAAAGTAATGAAAAAATACTTGAATTAAAAATTAGGATTAAAAATTAAATTGAATAATATATTCTTAATTTGTATTAAGCCGATTTGGTTAGATACCGAAAGTAAAGGGCAGGGTGTTATGGCGCAGCCTGGGAAAGGCCTATGTCCAGCAGTAGACTGCGATAGACTGAGTAAATTGATTCCTAGATATAGCAATAAGGTTCGTGACGTGAATGCTAAAATGAGTCTTCTTTAAGGAGGGCATATAATTAAGTTCAAGTAATTTGAACAAACTTGTTTAAATTAGAAAGGCTTTACTTACAAAACATAAACACATGAGTTGGTAGTATGAATCTCACATAAATTCAACTCATTTATTATTACGAGCAAAACTGGTCTTCTCATTACTCTGATACATAATATTTATATTACTGTTAGCTAACAGTCTCCATAAAAAGAAAAAAGTAAAAGGTTTTTCCAAGCTAAAAGTACTCAAATGAAATCCATATCTTTACTCCCACACAATTAGCTTCCGATGAGATGAGAATCAAACATTGTACGCTAACGGTAAATGGTATCATATAGCTAATGGATAGTGCTGAAATCTATAAGGTTGATGAAAGAGCAGTTTGCGAAAGTGAGGTAGATCGTGTGGAGGCGTCGGTATAATAATGTCAAGAACAGTTTTATATCTAGTGAAATTTTCGATACTGTAGCTTTTAGCAATGAAACTATCAATGTCAATGGTATTAAATCTTCACCTTTCAATCGTGTCAATGAGAGACACAATAGAAAGACAATAACAGCGCGGACGCCGGTGTCTGCTTGGGGCTTGAATTAAATGGATCGTTATTAGCCTTTGCAACAGCCAATTCAACTTTATAACAGCCTATCAAACGAGTTAGAAATGTGAAGTAAATGAAATATTTTTAAAATAACTAAAATTGCACTTTCACATACCAGCATGCTAAATATAATTGTTATTTTGATTTTAATATTCCTTGTACTACAAAAAGACTGTGGCAAATTGCTATGCCAAAATATGAAACTTGTCATCTGATGCTAGAGTTAAGTTTAAATTTGTATGGAAATATTTTGTAAATCTCATTTTAAGTGCTATGTTCGAGAAATAAATTATTGAAACCCAACAGTTTGCAATCAAACTTGTGTACATCATAATATCAATGTATTTAAGATTAGAAACAATCAATATGTTTTTCGATTCGCTATTTGTTAAATTAAAGAATGGAAGTAAAAGTCTCAATGCAATTGTTATTTTATTATTAAACTTTATCGCTAGTATGGTTTTGAATATATGGATTTTTCACGGCCTTAAACAAACACTTAAAATACAAAGACATTAATTTAATTTTAAAGAAACAAATTTTATCAGCAATAATAAAAAAAATTGAATAGAATTAATATAAAACTAAAAACATAAAAGACACAAACAAGATAATGTAAACGAAAACATCCAAACAAACTACTTTGAATGTCACCAAAGGCATCACAAACTTTTGTACGTTTTTGAAATTCACGGACAAGTAACTGACATGCCATTATTTTGATGACGGACAGAACTAAGATTCTCTGTCAGTCCCAAATTTAAATGGAAATCCGATTTATCTCAAAGCTACACATCAATATTCAGAACGTGATCTCTAGTTTCTATCATCATAGACGGAATGCTAAACTGAATTCAAAAAGAACCTTTGACAGTATCGTATTGGAAACGTGGATGCATCTCATCTTCTGATTCGGGATATGAATGTAAGATATGGTTTAGATGACGTTTTGTGACTGGAGTCATTACGTTTGAATTGCTTATACAACACGCTTGTAGTTTCCGTAAGGTTGTTTCAAAATGTACTTAAAGACAGCCGGGAGTGGAGGAAAAATCATAAATTCCCACTAGCCTATGAGGCTTTTCAAACCTGATATAAAAAGTAGCTTTTTAATGTACCAAATATATGTAGCTGTTTAGTACCCACAAGCTCACAAGCTTAGCTTGGGACTAAATGCGTTGTGTGAAAAAGATGTGGATTTTTTTTTAATATGTGTTTTGTGAAATATTAATAATCTATAAAAATAATGTATTTCTATATGTCTATTGTATGCCCCAAAGGCGGAACGTAGCTGATCAATTTAACCCTAGATAGCTAACCTTCTGGAGTACCCTATTTAAGCTAACCATCCGTCGAAATGACGGGTAAAAAAAAATACTTGTTTTTTTCATAAAATGGAAAGTTAGTGAATGAAATGATTTTATTACAGTAATTTAATGAGTTTACGAATAAGAAAACGCTTTATAAATTAACCACATTTATTTACTTATAAAACTACACTAACTTTCTTAAGACCTCAAAAGAGTATGAACATTTTCACATTAAACACTTTGGTATGCAAAATCAACAAATAAAAAAAACATAACATCAGTCTTTTGGCGTTACATGGCACATAGGAGCATAAACGTTATAATTATAAAAAAAATAACTAGTTTTCATGAGCACGTGTGATGCAAAAGTCAACTTTATGTTCACCACATATCGCTACCTTGCATATTGGCGCAAATAGTTTTAGTCATATGCTTTTTCTTGTAGTGACATTTCCCGCATGTCTTCCTTATACGAGTTTCTCTTCTTGGAGGATTTGATGACTCTCCTACATTTTCTTATTCTTGAAAAGCAGTTTCGCAGTGATGACTGGTGGGATGGCTGCCACAAAAGAACGCTTCTAACTTTTTCTTTCACTTGGGTCGACATCGTTGTTTTGGCCAGCCTTACCTTCAACCAAGGCTCCTCAAGTTGAAGATATAGTATTATCATAAATTCTCTCCGTGGAATTACCTTGCGCTCTGCTGTCAATAAATTGTGACACTGGATAACGTAGCTATTGATAGAAGCAATGTTGATAATTCCATGCACACATTGGCCATCTCTTGGTTTTTCGTGTAAGATACAGCTTTGTGAAGTTCTTGAAGGAGCAGTATCTAAGCTATTTGGCATAACACGTTCTTCGTCTAAGGATAAATCAGGCGGTGGATTTACAAATATTTCGCCGGAATCTGATGGCTCATAATTTTCGTCCCTTTGGATATCATCTTCCAGAACGAAGTCTTCGGTCTCACTAGCAAAACCATCTTCCAGGTTACCATCACTCAACTTTTGGATGAGCAGATTTACTATTGTGTCTTCATTCAACGTAGACATAGTAATAATCTAAAAAAGAAACAAAGCTAACGCCAAAAATTAATACGCACACTCAAATCAAAACACTTACGGTAAAGCTAACCACCCGTCGAAACGACGGGCTAAAGCTGTATATTTCAAAAACCGTGTTACTTACCTCTTCGGCTCGTGTGGCACTAAGACGACCTCGCCGGTGACTGAGTTGACTAGCCGAATCAAGGCATTCGGACGTGTCATTAAAAAGAGACTGCGATATTATTTCGCGCTACCCGTCGATTCGACGGAGGTTAGCTATCTAGGGTTAAATATTTAAGACCTGTTAGTATTAAGATCCACAATTAAGAAATTGAAGTTGAGGTTCAAGATTAGTACACGTACCTACACTAATTTTGCCAATTATGTTTATAACCCAGTTTTTTGCCATGATGGTCAAAAAATCTATTAGCAAAATCGGTTGAAGTGGCATTGTTATGTTGTACTTATTTTTGTGTAAACCAAGGAATACGAAACAGGCACACCTAATAACAACTCTTCTTGATTTTTCTTATGTCTTAAAAATACTAGTCAGTTGCCCTGAGCCATCTTGCCTGTATGAAAATTAATCTTAACCTTTATTCTTTTCCATCTAAAATCCAAACGGAGATCTTAAAACTTATAACCGATTTTTTATGAAGAAAAGCAGTCCTCGAAATTGTCTCAATAGCAATTTCCAATATTTCAACAAATCAGCAAAGGAAACGACCTAGAAATATTCAACAAACGTTCAGTCCTAAGCATCCGTTAAAACTCTTGTAGAAATACAACTTCGTACCAACCGACAAGTTTCCGATACGAGCGTTGGAATAAGAAATTTTTGCACCAATGAATACAAAAATTGAATCCAGACTTTGTGAGAATTCATTTTTTTGTCAGCATTCCCCGAACAACCAGGCTTATCGCAAGATATCGGTAAGGAATTATGTCAATGGCCTCGTGTTTGTTTCTCGTATAAAATATACTTTTGGATTCGGTTCGTGAACATTTGAGTGGCATCGTGTAACGTTGATCGATTTACTCCAAATTCGCATGATGAGAGATCACCAAAGTAAGCAGATATCCAATCAATGTTTGACATGGTTCTCTTGTTCGTGTTGAAGCATTTAATGATCATAATGTTTATTTACACAATAAGAAAGGGATGGACGCCACACAATAATTAGTACGTGCCCATGATGAATTTGATTTAAATATTATTACAGTAGAATCATATTACTTATTGTTTTGTTCAATTAATATTAAATCTAAAAACGTACTCGGAAGACAAGCAGTCTTTTTAGTCACTTTGTATGTTTCAGATTTGAAGACAAAGAGTACTTGTGCATTATATTTATAAATAAATAAATATTCCACAACTTTTCACACAACGCCATTTAGTCCCAAGTTAATCTTGAGAGCTTGTGTTATTAATTATGTGAAGTTAATGTACTTTATCAACAACTGCTACTTTACTACCGTAAATTACTATCGCTATGGTACTACTGTTCTTCTACCACGGACATATTCAACTTTAGTGCAATCAATATTTCATAAACCTTACGTTTCTATTACTCAACATAACCACATTCATAGGGAAAATTAAGAGTTTAATTTGTAGGCATAACCAACGGATTCCTCTGTAAATAAATTCCGGAACACACGAGTAAAACCTTCAACACGATTCTTCATTCCCACGTAATTGTTAACCTACACGAGCGAAAAAATATCAAGGATAAAGGAAGATTCAACGGCTAAAATGAAAGTGTAAAATTACTATCGTATCGAAAGTTATTGGTAAAAACATATCATAACCTGTTTAAGTCGCGAGTTAATAGGCTTCTTTAGGGTAAGCTCGTTCCATCGTCGACCTCATCTCCAACCGCAGGACAAGATTGAGGTCAAGAGTAGACCCATGATATAAAAAAAATACAACATAGGCGCGACCCCCGATACTGAAGTGATTTTACACTGCAAGTTAATGTATTTCTTTATTTTTTTCTAATTTTTTTAAATTAGATATTTACCCTTACTAAAGGGTAAATATCTAATAATATTATCGTAACATAGCCATAACCATAGCCTAGTGGTGTGACCGGCGGATTGCCAAATCATAGGTCCTCGCTATAGCTCCAAATAAAGTCGAACCCAAGTCACGCCCCATCTGATATTGTATAATAATTATCACAGGCTTCAAAAACCTACCTGAGAGGTAAAAACCTCTCAGGTAGGTTTTTGAAGCCTGTGATCGGCCTCGAGAAAACCCGAGGGCATGTGATGCTAAATCAGAGGCCCATCAAGATCCACGCCACCCGATGCACGATTACACTCCTGTTCACCAGAGACTAAAAAGTAGGAAAAGTTTCTATTACCAACAGCACCTCACAAAGATGTGACCTTTGGCGAGAGATACTTAAGCCTCCAGACGAATTCAACGAGCCATCAGAGAGACTCCCACCTGGTCACACATTGCAATGGCCGACTTGGAAAACTCTGAACAGACTCCGCACCCAGGTCGGCCGCAGCAAGGATAATCTCCTGAAGTGGAGTTTCGCAGCTAGCACCGACCTTCAGTGCCTGTGCGGTACCTCTCCACAGACCATGGCCCACCTTTTGTCTTGCGCCGCGTGCCCTGTCACCTGCACACGTGAGGATCTTATGGTTGCGTCGGTGGATGGTGTTGCGGTAGCCGAATTCTGGGCTAAACATACAATTTAGAATTTAGTGTCTTTGTTTGCCATCGACACGCTACGAAGGAGAGGCCCATAGGTGACAGTAAACATCAGGTTTGTCACTAACCGTGTGGTTAGTGACAAACCTGATGTTTACTATAATATAATCATAATATGATTTTTCACAATATATGAAGTAAGTTTAAATAGTCTTTTGACGTCATTTAGAAATAAATAATGATATAAAATTGAGGAATTAAGAGTCACATTGTTTATAAAAGTCGACTTAAATTGAACGCGTACCAGAAACCTTGCTTTGAAACAAAATACAGCAAAATAGCCAATTAGGGACAGGTAAATCAAATCAGCCTGAACTCCAGCAAAAGATCAAACGTCTGAATATTCAAAAACCCAAATCACCGACGACTTAGGGGATTCGTTAGGATCCTGCGTCACAACTTAGACAGACACAGAAAGTTAGGTCTGTGTTCTTTTTAGTCTAAATACAATAACAAAAAAGTGATTGTTGTAAAGACGCCATTATATCAAGTTACCCCAAATCCAAATTAAACATGACATTAATTCTGTTTGTAATAAAGTTGAAAAACTATCGAAGACTTTTGGCACTGCGGAGGTTGATGTCCTGGAAAATGTACAAAAGATTATAATTTTGTGTCATTGGTTCTTTCATTTGGAAAATCCCATTGCCAACCAAGTGCCTTTGTGCTGAACTGGAAATTTTTAATATTGACTCGAAGGCAGGATTTGTGGCCATTATTGGCGCTTGGTTCCCCACTACATTCAAATAACTGGCACACTTCAGGTGTACCTACTGTAAGTACATTTTTGTATGTTACTAGTCATCATTACCTACACTTGGTAAGTTTACAAGGGCCACGTACTGTGTAGAATGTATAATTAAGCAGAAAGTGTATTTTACGTTTCGTTGTTTCGCAATTAGATTTAATTAGATTTATTTCTTGCCACAAATTACAGAGAAAGCTATTTAAAGTCTACATACACATTTTTATAAATAAACTGATGTCAAAGAAAACATGTAATGTGAATGAATAAATAAATGTTAAAAAACACATAATTATGTGCATTCGCTAGCTTTAAGGTTCTTTAGATTGCTGCACTTAACGCGTTTGCAGTTTCTGTAATATATTTCCCATTTTTTTATATTTGTATTTCCCTTTAATATGAAGTTGAAATGAAGGCGCATTCACAGTTCCTTTCACTCAGTTTTTATAAGTGTGTGCGTCGATTTTGGCAGGTTTTACAGAGTTGGTTTTCTGCTTTTATCTCATTTGTACCTTCGTACCTAGATTGGTTCTATCCTAGATAATATCCGAATAAGACCGCCGGGATTACGGTCTCTGCTATGAGATCCGCAAGTCTGCATATTTTTCGCTTCGGTTCGATTTATTACATCCCTTCCTGTTAGGGATTAGGGTTGGCTTTTGGTCGGATACACATCACAAGAGCTTTAATGGGGAATAAAAACGGAACGGACGATGGACGTTTATTGGGTTATTCCCTGTTGTTGCAAATTATTTCTTATTTTATTTTGACAGTCGGAAAATAGCAAAAAGTAATGATAATAACATGTGGTCACTCGGTGGCTGAACCTCGACCATTTCAACCGTTTTGCAGCTGTTACTAATTAGAGATGTCACAACATCTCCCTTGTTGAGTTCAAATTAAACATCTGACAAACAATCCAAAAGACACAGTTACAGTTATATTAAAACTAGACAATATTGTTTATAAGACTTATACTATAACTTAATCAATTTCTTCTATTAACCTTCTTGTAGGTTTTACAATGCGTCCTGACCTAGTTGTTGTGCTTGATTTTTGAGAAGAGGATTCTTGAGGTCTAGACTCCTGTCCGTCACCTTCCACTCTCCCCTGTGACGAGTTGGACCGCATAGGTGGGTTTGCATAGTTAAGGGAATACTAATGTAAAAACGTTACCATGTTATGTTTTGTAATCTTGTTAAATAAGACACCGTTGAGGTTGACTTTGTTTATTCGACACTCAGTATATTACACAGTCGTACAGTAAGTAGTAGCAGCTTCACAGACGGGGACAGACAATGAAGTGACGCTCGTTAGGAAGCGGATACATAGATAATATCTAGTCAGGTGCATACTACTAATTAACTAATTAGAGATGTCACAACAGCAGCCACATATATGTATAGATGATGAAGCAAAATGTGCCCAACACGCCACGCGTCTTGTCATCAAATCAAATTCAAATTGTGCCTAGCCTTCCTAACTATGTTGAGGTCTGCTTTCAGTTCAACCAGATGCAGCTGAATACCAGTGTCACACATGGACTGCCTGTTAGACCTACACAACCCAATTACCGGGTATTATAATACTCCTTAGTTAACTCATTGTCATACTTTCGGGCTTCTGACTACCCGTAACGACTGTCGATGGTCCACAAATGATTGCTGAGACCAACGGTTTAAGTTCTTTCCAAGGCACGGAGGAGTCTCGGTTTTATGTAATGAATGTTACCCCATCCACAGCGCAATCTCAACAAGCGTAGTTTAACCTTCGATCTATACGTATGACTGTTATAATTTAGGCACAAACTCCAGGCGTCACTACTACAAGAAGAATTTAAAGGGTTCATTCATAGCTTGACACAGAGTTTATGGTTTTGCTTTATGACGTAGCTGTCAAGAGGTTAACTGTCACCACTTCTTCATAAAATACTAACAGACGTCACGCGGTTTCACCCGCGTAGTTTCCGTTCCCGTGAAAATACGAATAAAAAGTAAATGTCATCCGGGGATAGTGTAGCTTCCCAACTGTGAAAGAATTTTTCAAATCGGTCCAGTAGTTTCAGAGTCTATTCAATGCAAATAAACAAACAATCAAGCCTTTCCTCTTTATAATATTAGTATAGAAGTATATCTTTAAACCTTAAAAATTCCAAATCTCATACTCCTCACTGTGAGTAATGTATACCAATATTTATAAAGAAGAAAGATTTTTGTATGTAAGTAACAAAAAACTTAAAACCTCTAGAAAATTCTTTCACCGTTGGGAAGCTACACTATTCCCGGGTGACGTATGCCACTTTTCATCCCATTATTCCCACGGGAACGATAACTGCGCACGTGAAAAGTTGTTTAAATATAGACCTATACCTATGTTTTTACAACATCAAAAGCTACAACATTTTAGTCAAAATAGAAATAAAATTTCGAAGTAATTGAGAATGACCCGTTTATTTCAAATTCGGGTGTGTATAGGATTTGCATTAATTAAATTTTATATTTGAATTCGCTTTTACGACGTGTGTATAACGTGCCATATTTCAAGTGGCTTTTAGGCTCTCTGTATGTTTAACTTTTTTGTTTATTAGGTATAGGTATTGGATTTTTATTGTGACCTTGTTTTGAAAATTCTTATGTAAGGTTAGGACTATTTTATAGTACGAGAAAAGACTACTTGTTCTTTTGGTGTTTAGGGTTAGGTTTGTGGCTAGCCTGATATAAGACTTTACATTTTGCCCACGGGCCTCGGCTTGACTTCACGTGCCGTCGAAAAATATCTCTCAGCCCGTTTTTCTCACGATATTTTCCTTCACCACCGTTTCTAAAATAATTGTATTCTTAATTCAAAAATTCATTCTAATGCTCGTTAGGTTTACGTGGGCGCGTTTGTGAGTTTGTTCCAAAATAAACGTCAGAATGTTATTCAAAATACAAATCATAATTATTATTGTAAACCCCAAACTGTCAAGAGCCTTACGTTATGTCAGTGAACTATGTTGAATATAGGGTTAAATTATACGTTTGACCTTCATCATTTTGATGCTTTATACATCCAAGAAGGGTTATATCCTTCTGTCTACCTTTTTGGACCTTCTAGCCAGAATCTGTAAAGGTAATCCGAAGGTTATTGTAGTGTATCCACCTGATTAGACCTCTTTGTTGCCTTTCCATCATCCGTGATTAAGGTATTTGGTTCCTATATATCGGTAACTATATCTTCGATCGTTAGATACCGGTATTAATTACTGGGAGGACTAGGATAATTATGGTAGGTAAGTATGGAAAAATTATTTATTCAGATCTATTTAAAGGTTTTTTTTGTAAATAAATTATTAGACGAGTTACGCCTATTTATATTCAGCAGAGCCAATTTGGAAAGGTACATCACAAAAACCTTATTTTATCTGTGGTGTATACACAGATAAAATAAGGTTTTTGTGATGTACCTTTGAACAAGTTTTTTTGATCAAATTGGTAACTCGATTTCTTCTTTATTGATTTAATTATTTATCGATTTCGTATCTGTTTCTTCGTTTTTTATGGTTACCAAGACTATTGCTGAGCATAAGGTCCTAAAATTTACTCCTGTGTTAGGCTAAGTATTATGGAGTTTTCCTGTCTAGGTTTATGGTTCATCTAGAGTTATAGCATAAGGAATTTGTCAGTAGCAGTCCGGAGTCTATATTTATGGCAGACAGATCAGCCTTAATTATTTTATTTTAATTTTTTTTTGTAGGAACTTTGTGCAAATTTGAAAAAAACTGTACGTAACAAAGAGGGAATTTTTGCTACGAGTATATTATGCATTTTTTACCAATTTAATTTTATTCAATCACGTGGTATTCAAACATAACTGGTGGGAGTAAGTAAGCGCAATCTCAAGTAAACATTATGCAACACATGAAAATTAGAGGTGGCGCATTGGGTTCAAACTAGAGACCCATGACTAAGCAGTTCGCTAGTTACACCACTAAGCTATCACTGCATAAGCGTGATGTAATCATTAAACGTATCTCCGAAAAGCATAACGTTCCAAAAAAATATACCACTCAAATCTACACAATAAAAAACAGCACAACTGACACATAGAATTTCCTCCCGTTTCTTATGCAATACATCCCGAAAGTAATAACAAACGTCAACCATTTTTCAATAGCAAGCGCCATGTGGAATAGAAAACGTTACGGAAAATTATATTATTTCTTATCCGGTAATCCACTATACACTTTTTGTGCCTCCCTACGCAGAAATTGCTCGTACAGTCAGCAAGAATTCTCTTTTACTCGCGATATTGTTAACATTTTTTGCGATTTTTACGGTTATTGAGAGTGTTATTTATACATTGTGTGATATATAGGGTGGCATAGATATTTAGGAAGTTCATTAGGGAGAAAAAAGTGAATTGCTTACTTGTTCAGTGGGTTGCTTAGAAATCATGCTCTTTACCGTTAAGAGCAGTATATGGGAAAAATTTAAATTCATTGCAATTTTTCGTAAATTTTGCGTCCGGGCAATTTTAGTTTGCTTTCCAAACGGTAAGAAAACAATTGGAAAGCTACAGAAAATCGAATAGTAATTATTTGTGTTTTTATTTTTATATTAAAATTTATACTTCTATATTAATATTACAAAGAGGTTTTTTTTTATTTCTGTATGTAACAAATTGAAACCCATTTGAAAAATTCTTTTGCAGTTGGAAAGCTACACTATCCCCGGGTGACATATGCTACGTTTTATCCCTGTATTTTTATGTGGGTCAAACCTCGTAATGTTCGCTAGTATTTTATATTTATGTAAGTAAGTAGTACACCAAAAACTACCTTTTTAATGATCTTTTCTCCTTCTCTATGAAAACCATTTAAAAGTTGCCCGTGTTGTTTGTTGCTCTTTCAATTTTTATTTCCAAGTTATTCATGGTTTATAATAAATAATAATCTGTATTATTCCATTCATCCACCAACAATAATTACGAGTGCTTATTGTTCTTATCTCTCTCTAAAAGATGGATGACCCATATTCTAGTATTAAAAACAATACGGGTTTAAACAAAAGACACAAAGTTTAATCATTTATCAAGTGGTTTTTATTCCAATTAGGTTGAAAATCAGCACATTTTAATATAGTCCCTAAAAACGCCATTTAATATAGTCCCTTTTACCAATTGACCGATCACTGTCCCTTATGATACAGGTCTCCTAGTTTAAGGGACAGGGTTCATTACTGTTTTGGTATGCATAGACTTTTTGTAGACTTAAATCTCCAGTGCATTAAAAACGATGTATATTTATTATGCTTATTGCATCTCTTCCACCTTGTTTTAAACTGTTTCTGTGTGTATTACTTGGATAAATAAAAATTACCAATTCTTAGTGTTTATTATTTATTTATTTATTTATTTATCATTAAAAAAGAGGGTAACTAAATTATAAAATAAGCCCCACAAAACCTTTATGCTGGGAAGAAGAAGTTTCGGAACAAACTCCCCAGCAACAAAGTGTGAGTTTCGTAAAACAATATTTTGCCCTTAAGTGGGAACAAAGCAAGACAAACACAAAAGTAAAAATTAAGTACACGTTGAATAATACTTCTGTGATACATAAGAGCCTGGTGACAGTGGTACCGTTATCATTGTATTGTCACGAGTACTGAATTGTTTTTACAATTGGGTCAGAGTTTCGATTCAATGGGTCGTTTTGCGGCTTTATGCTGAATTTAAACAGAAACAAAAAATTTATGGATACTGTGTGAAGTGTACAATTTTATATTTCTCACTCAAATAACTGAAAATATTTTTTAAGTAGGTCATGAACAAGAAAATCTTTTAAGGGTTCATTTTTTGGTCTCTATTTAAAACAGCAGAGTAAACTGTGAGTACGTGTGTAGGTATGTGTGTGTGTGTGCGAGAGAGAAAAAGAGAGTTTAAAAAAGAAAATGACGGTCTCCTACCTCAGCCATCCAAGAACCGCCCTAAGTAAGCATTGTTTTACCTTAAAGATTGATCCATTGGATACAGCTTTTAGCTACGAAACCCTCTTGGGTTACTTTAAAACCTTGTCTTGCTCAGATAGGGATATTTTGCGTTGATACGTGACTTAATTCGCATTTTTTTTTAGTTTTTATAATACAAACTTGTTTCGTAGTATGTTTATCCGTTTCTTTTTTATGTCTTGTGCTAGTTCAATAAATACATTTACTTTCTACCTTCTTATTAATAGTTTGCCTATTTTCTACCTCAAAGATCTTATTACCTCCGTTTTAGACCTAAGTAAAACTAAAACGACAACGCACCGACCATAAAATTATTTTAGTAATACAAAACAAAAACGTTTTGGAGACAAATTGTTTTCTTTAGTACAAGTTTATCCTTTTAGCCAGAAAAACGATAATGACGGCGCGTTCGCAATTAGGCGATTAAAAATGTCTAACTACGTTCATTTTGTTTCTCTGGGCTTTGCACGAACCCGGGAAGTAAGCGTTGCGTAAATTGAAACTAAAAATACCCGTTTCCAAACTAATATTTATTTTGTTTTAAGATTTTATTCCCATTTATTCTCACATACGAGTTTGTGGTACATCGTTGACTTCATTGAAAGAAAATAAGATGAGGAAACATAGTTTATATAGATTTTAATTGTGTGTAATTGGATAACTTGCACTTTTTATTATGTTCTTTAAAGTCTTTGTATTACACACTAACTATTATGCAAAAACTAAAAAAAAATAACTAAACCTAACAGTAACAAAAGCGTCGAAAAAGTCATCGGCATCCCTGTCAGATGGTAAAGTAGCAGCATTGCCACGTTGAATGGCAATGCTTAGCCTATAGCCAAAGTACAGGCCAGCCTTTGGGTCACGGTAAGCGTCAACTAAACATTTGGAGGTGTCTTTTAAAAGAAGACGAGCACTCGGACCCCACAGCCAAAGAGTTTCAACCCCAACCGGCTTGAAAGTTGCTATATTTACACCGCTTAAGGTTATCAGCAGCCGCTAGATTTAAAGTTAATATGAGACGAGTCACAAATCGCCAATTCGCTTAGAGCAAGCATTGTGATCAATGTTCATAAGAAGAGGCTTTTACCCTGCAATTGGACAAAAATGGGCTAGTATTAATGACGCATATGAAAAGGACTCAAAAGAGATAGCGTGTAAAATTGATACACGTGAAGCTGGTGGATTGGTCAGTTATGCTACTGCAATCGGAGTGTTTGTATGACTACATGTATGAACGTAAACGAAGCAAAAGAAGTATGTAAGAATCGAAGCAGATGGCGCTCTGTAGTGTCTGCCTACCCATTTATTACAACAGATAGCTAAAGAATGGTACCATGATCGGTCGGTCAAGATAGTGGTGCGGTAATGTGATCTTTAACTGTTATTATAAGTAGAGTTGACAGATGCTAATCTAAGTATTCTGTGCTACAACATTTTTTTGGTAGTTAAATAACTTTGACGAATGGCGCTCATGGTAAAATGACGGCATTAGTTCTGAATTTGGCCACGCGCCAAAAGATTCTTGTTCAAGCACGGTTGAATTATGTAACTGAGGAAAATTAATTGTAAACAGCTAATTGACTTACAGTTTAAAATATTATCAGGCCTATATTTTCCGAAGGGTTATGCGGAGCTACAACTTTAGTATAGTTTCAATGTTTCGCCAATTATTTATTTATTGCCTTCCCTACAACTATCATTACAGTGATTATTATCTAATGTATAAAATTTTCGTTTCACAGCGCTCGTTAATACTAATGCACAGCTAAGTTTGCCGGGGCAGCTCGATATCTTATATTGAAGTCATTATCATTCTTGGCTGGCCTTTTGGTCTGGTAGTTAGTGGCCCTAATTGCTATCTCGGAGGTCGTTGGTTCAATTCCCACCTAGGACAAATGTTTGTGTGAAGAGCACGATCATTTTGTACTGTGTCTGGGTGTAATTTATCTTTAATATGTATTTAGAAATATATATTATTGACTCTTGTGAATGAGAAATTAGTAACCGAGGGTTTACCAATTCAATGTTAATTCGGAAACGTCAGATGATTTTCTAATCATGTTTAAGTTTCAGAAGATTAAGGAGTAGTCACTTCTTATTGTTTACTACATAAAACTAAAAAGCTCATTTAAGAATGTATGTGGTAATTTAATGCCCTTAGTCCATTTGTTCTTAAAGTGCAACGTCACATAACGCTTTATTTATGACTCTTAACACAAGAGAAGGACTAATAAAAATAGCTTAGAGTCTATATTCACAGAAAACACTACTGCTCTTAAGAACAGAAGTAGTGGTCAAATGTGAGGTATTATCCGGCGTGCGTGTCTGACTACATGTATGAACCTAAATCAAGAAAAATATGTATGTAAGAATTGTATTGAATGCAGAGTCGTGATGGCCCAGAGGTTAAGGCGCCTAACTCTCATGCACGAGGCTGAGGTTCAAATCCAGGCAAGTACCAATGTGACTTTTCCAATTCATATGTACTTTCTAAGTTTATCTTAGACATCATTGACGTCGGTGTAGGAAAACACCGTGAAGAAACCTGGACTTATAAGTTAACATAAGTTTGAAATCGCCAATCCGCCTTGAGCAAGCGTGGTGATCAATGCTCGAGCATTTTCTGTATGAGAAGAGGCCTTTGCCCCGCAGTGGGACAGTAATGGGCTAGTATTATTATTATTAAAAATTGTAGCAGATAGTGGTTTATAGTTTCTGCCTACCCCATGGAAGAAAGGCGTGTGTTTATGTATGTGAGGTAATATTAACTATTGTTAAAAGGTTTTCGTATTTTTAGGAAAAACCTCAATTATGTAAATTTCAGCAATAAAATTTTAGTTTCATTGTCGTTTACTTCAATTAGACTTTTAGTACTTTGACGCCTAGATGTTCTTCGTTTTACTTTATTTTGAAGTTAGTTAGTATAACATACTAATAATATAATTCTTAAATATTGCTAAATACATAATACTAGACCATAGATTTAAAACGGCCCTTTTGAAAATCCAAATAAGAAGTCCACTTCAATAAAAAAAAAAAAATACTTTGTTCTTTCATAAGGTACTTAATTTTCTATCGATAGGAATAAAAAGTATTAATATTTAACACTAGCTTCTGCCCGCGACTTCGTACGCGGATCCTGTTGCTTATGCCAGCGACAACGGGGTCGTCAAAATCGAAGATCTGAAACATCTGATGTCGAATTCTATAAGCCCGGGGACGGGAAATCAATGGGATGCGCGAGACGATTCAAGATGTTCCAGATTTTTTATTTTCGTTGGTCAACAGGAAATGCCATCAGACTTAACAACTTTTGCTAAGACGCCATTTCTATTATGTATATGTTATATTGTCTCTGGGCTTTGGAGTTCCCCTACAGGTGCTCCAGATCTTCAAATTTAGTCTCACAGCAGAAAATACTCTTCACGTGGAATAGTTTTTGCAATGGCACCATTTTTATATCTCTTTCACTTTAGGTGTTCTATTTTCCAAAATAAATTATAGCCTATAATATGTTGCGTGACGTTCACGATCAGCGGTCAGTCGCGCATCTCCTTCCCCCACTTATCTCTAGAGTCGATGCGTATATACGCTGAAAACTCAAGCGTTATGCTTTTTCCGTGAACGTCTCCAACTCGCGAGACAGTGCATGATGTTCACGATCAGCGGTCAGTCGCGCACATATTCTTCACTGGTCTCTAGAGACCTGGATGTAGATGCGTAAATACGCTGAGAATGCAGGCGTGCTTCGCGATCCCAAGAAGTTTCCACGGAGCGAGTTGCAGCCTCATGTTCTCGAACAGCATCGAATCTCTCCAAACGCTCTTCGGTAGATTGTTGGGATCTTATGGTCTTTAATCATTTAGCACCTTTGGAACATTGGGAAAAATTTGACCTCTTTCTAGGCATGGTTATAGTTTTATTGTGATGATACCTGATCAATTAAAATCTAAGTGGCTGCTCCCCTGCGTTACCGGGTAAGCTACCGTGTAACGAAGATAAATGGAAAAGGAAATTAAACACTCAAATAACATAAGCCCGAAGGCATACGATAAAAAAATGGGAGTTTTAGCCAGTAGAGTCTAATTTTCAACGATATACCATCGTCATCGAAAATCAGTCCTGAACTGTTCCCGCCTTCACCGCGTAGTACCTCCTACTTATGTTATTTTATAATTATGCAATGAAATTAGTGATAGTTTTAATTTCTATATCAAATGTTTCTGATTTTCGACTTTTATAAGTCAACAAGAAATGCCTATCAGACCGAACAACTTATGCTAAGACGTCATTCCTATTTGAGTTATGGTGTAGCTGGGCTCTTGGAGTTCCACAACAGGTGTTCCAGATCTTCGATTTTTATACGTCAACAGCGAGTGCTCATAAGGCTCAACAACTCTTGCTAAGACGTCATTCCAATATATGTTATAGTGTAGCTGGGCTCTTGAAGTTCCACATCAGGTGTTCCGGATCTTCAAATTTATTCTCTCAGCAGAAAATGCTCATCACGTGGAACAATTTTTGCTATGGGGCCATTTTTGTATCTCCTATAGTTTAGATGGTCTGTTGCGGTTCTGCATCAGGTGTTCCGGATCTTCAAATTTATTCTCTCAGCAGAAAATGCTCATCACGTGGAACAATTTTTGCTGTGGGACCATTTTTGTATCTCCTATAGTTAAGCTGGTCTGTTGAGGTTCTGCATCAGGTGTTCCGGATCTTCAAATTTATTCTCTCAGCAAAAAATCCTCATCACGTGGAACAATTTTTGCTATGGGACCATTTTTGTATCGCCTATAGTTTAGCTGGTCTGTTGCAGTTCTGCATCAGGTGTTCCGGATCTTCAAATTTATTCTCTCAGCGAAAAATGCTCATCACGTGGAACAATTTTTGCTATGGGACCATTTTTGTATCGCCTATAGTTTAGCTGGTCTGTTGCGGTTCTGCATCAGGTGTTCCAGTTTCCAAGATAAATTATAGCCTATGTGTTGCCCAGACTTAATATCTATACAACAAAAAAAAAATCATTCAAATCCATTTAGTAGTTCCGAAGATTAGCGTGTGCAAACAAACAGACAAACAGACAAACAGACAGACTTTTTTTTTTGGATTCGTGCTCTATTACTGTTTCTAAACCCCCCTCAATTATTATTTTTTAAATATATTCAATGTACAGACACAGTTTTTTTACAGTCTTATTATATGTATGTTTAAAGATATTAACATTATTATTATGTTTTTGATATGTAAGCAAGGTTTAGTTTTCCAACTTCGACGTCACTTAGTGTGTTTCTGGGAGTTTATTATCCGCGTGTTTATTTTATTTGTGAGTATTATATTTATCTATTATTTTTTTTACTATTTCTTTTGTGCGTAAATGTATTTTGTGTCCGTAGGTGTGACCGTGACATCACAGTGGGCCCTATCAGAATACCAGCGCTGCGGTATTTGTTTTCATTTATCGCAGCATCATGCTGAGATAGGAGCCTTTTTGGCCTCGCACAGGTCTTCTCTTTTATTTAGTATTTAGTTTTATATTCTTTTTGCTATTATTATTTTTGTAGTTTCTGTGCTTGTCCCAAACAAATATTTTTCTTTCTTTCTTTCTTTCTTTGCTTACAGTGTATGTACAAATAGTACCTAAAGAAAGATATCATCATACGACCCCAATATTTTTTCATCCGACTGTACACAAACCCAACTTGTACCACGCACGAAATGGCACTTGAATATGTTTGACTCATATTTCCTCATCTTACTACCGAACATGAATTATTCATGAAGATATTTCCTACAACGGACGGTTTTTTTTTACACGAAGATGTTGCTTCATACCTTGATAACAATCTAGGCTCTTTTACAGTCCAAGAACATGTAATTCTTATTTTTTACGCATGTTTTTCGGTTCGTGTCGAAAATGTTTCGCGTAATTTTGTTGCCTTTTTTGGGCACAATGTTTTATGTTGACAATTTATGACATAGTGTTCATTGCAGAGAAAGGGGGTTGTGGCGAAGTAATAAATAGCTACATGGGCCATCTTACAAGTTAAAACTCTAGGAAGTGGCGAAGGGCGGGCTTTGGGGGACTGTCTTATGTAATTCTGACTTTCAAAAGGTGCTGATCCTCAGCCTTATTTGAAGAAATGACTTTTTGCTTTGATTGTTTTCTTAATGTTAAGTAAAAAGCGGGCCATGACAAGTCACATATAATATTTAAACGACTTACAAAAAAAAACAACCGCCTTCTTAAAAAAAAAGTCGGTTGCTTTTTTTGTAAAAAAGAGAGTCTTACAAAACTTGAAAGAATCCTTGGAATCGGTTTACAATTGCTAAAGAAGTTTTTTCTAAACATTAATCTGTACATCTCTGCCGGGCCTTTTTTATAATAGACAAACGTAATGTTATGTTATCGAAATACAAAAACTCTGTATAGGAAACTGACTGTAGCAATCACGAATAATTTGCTTTTATGCGTGTCTTCTTCTTCAGTTTTTCTTCACCAAACGATACTTTTTGAATAAAAATGTTTGATTTGCTACTTCATTACTTCGTCATTTATGGACTGATTTCGAAAATTATATTTTTGTTTGAGAGGGTATACCTATTCCCTTTAAGTTAAAAAGTCCAAGTTAAAACTCAAAACAAGTTAAAACTTACGTACAAAAAAAAGTTAAAACTTACTTACAAAAATATGCAACCGACTTCGTGGCCTCCATGGACTCGTTGGTCAATTATGAATGAAACAAAACCACCAAAGTCATTTTACACCAGAGTTATTTTACACCTGTTAGTGTTTTCAACCTGAAATCACTCAACAACCGCTCGAAATCTAAATTTGTTCTCTATTGATAGCAATAAGCTCGCTTCTTATTAAATGGTTTTTTTTTAATATGGGCGTTCTGTAAGCAAACATCTGCCTTAACCTTTGTGAAATACCACTGTGATGGTATGATTTTATATTGTTCGTCATACTTTTATGGTCAAAGCAAAAGTTTTTATTATTTTTTACACGCGTTTTTGTGTAACGTCAATTTTTCCTGTTTTTTGTATATTTTTGATGTTATTAGATGTGTAATGGCGGCCCAATGGCATGTTATATTGAGGACTGCTGTGAATACTAATCGTGCTGAAACAATGCGGGAATGAACGAGGCTTACTTCTAATATCGAGGTTATATGAGTATGAAACGGTTTGTAAACACATACTTTTGTTACGCATAAAGTCAGAAAGTGGTAAAAGGAGGGCGTTTTGGGGGATTATTCTATTTAATTTTGACGTTCAAAAAGTGCTGATTCTCAGCATGATTTGAGTAAATAAGTTTTGATTTGATTTGATTTGAGTCTAGCGATTAGTGGGGTTTGACTCAATTCTAATCAAATCAAAATTAGCTTTTATATCTTTTTTAATTTTAAATTCTTATGACCTAGAGACTCGATATTTTTTTAAATAATCCTGTTACATACCTACTATAAAATATTTATATTAACTTACAAGTGAACGAAACTTTGTCTAGGTATTTATGAATAATAAACAACCTAGGGGTCTTCAAGTCAAGAGTGAACAGGTTGCTTCTAGGCAAGCGTGCTTCATCGTCGACCACATCATCGCTTACCATCAGGTGAGATAGTGGTCAAACGCGTGCCTATCAGTAATAAAAAAAAAAAATATTTGGGTCAAATCTAGCCATCTTACTTTTCTTTTAACGACCGTACAAATGCATTACGCTGTCCTCAAATCCTAATACATATAAATTCATAACAGGGTTACGTGTGACCAAACTAAAACGGGGGGTGTGATATAAATGTTGAAATATGACGTCATCGCGTCCATTGTCGGATCCGTGGCTTTCATCGAACAACACCAAACGGTGATAGAAACTCCGAATATGACGTAGTGTCAATGTCAATATATAGGCCTTTTTGATAGAAAGGCAAAAAATATGTGTGTTTTTGTGGCAATTTTTAGGGTCCAGTGAGGTTCGGGAAAAAGTGGTTACAATTATTTTGTTTAGTAAAGTGCTATTGCCTGATTGAATATTCCTACTGCGGGGAGAAGGCTTTTCTTTTCTTTAAACACTTATTTAATTAAAACCTTATGAACTGCACAAAAGAATACATTTGTCTGACTCTTTGAGATCTTAATTATTATACGCTTATATATGTCGGAACCCTTGAGTTCCAGACTTTTGGAACGCGTACGAGGGGTCAAAGCCAACTCGCAGAGGCCCATTGTCGTCTTTAATGAAAGGAGTCACCAACCACAGATTTTCCCTGTATGCACAAGACAAGTGCACCTAAGGAAAACCTGCGACTGGTGTAAGACTATTGCAGACTATGAAAACAAAAGTACTGGACTAGGTTAGGGTGCCTAAAATGGGTGTCTAATATATGCCATAATAACAGAAAATATATTATCACTTGAAATAACGTTCACGTGATATAATTTTCATATGCTATAAAAACAAATAACCTAATTTCATGTGATCTAATATTACATTTCATATAAACTTCTTTTCTAATAACATTTAGTATAACGTTCATCTCATATAATTTTCGATTCGTATATTGCTCTTTTTATATAACGTTCAGTTGACCTAATTTTCATATTTACTAATTTTCTGCCCAAATTCTGTAGTGAATAAGTAAATATCAGAAAACATCATACTGTTATAACCTCGTCTAACCCAAATGATTCACCAACAATAGAAAGGATCTGGGGGGTGAGAGCTCCGTTCCCCGTCAGTGCTCACTCTGACCGGCCAATAAAGGCAAGCCAGAGATGAGGAACAAGACTTCTCCCGGGAGATCGGGTCCGTGGGGTCGCTACTGCCCAACAGCTCACCACAAGCTGCCCTGCGGATAGAGAGTAATAATTATTATTAAGATCTCTAAGAGTAGATGATGACAAGTCTAAGTCACTTAGTAAGTATCTTCACTATTCTACTTGATATTGAAGTACCTACAACATCTAGAAAATTACAAAAATTGTTACGATTATCCGGTCACATCTGTGTACTGCACCTGGGAGTGGGAATAGAACATTAAGTTAAGCTGATACTTTTTCCCCTTCACGTCTTCCCATTAGATTTTCAGTAGTAGAAAATTATAGAGATTTGTTTTTATTTCTACTGGGATATCATGGAGAAAATAATAGTGGCTATTTAGAGGAACTTCATTACTGACGTCAGTTTTTATATCAAAAAGTGTACATTTTGTTTAATGAAATAACATAAAATCACGCCTGTAATCCCCTAAGAGTTATATAGAGGTGTACTGGTAATATTACACCCACATTTTGACAGTTATGTTAAAGTCCCATGTACTAACTACACACCACTTAAGCCCCCTATGGGCGAGCGTATTGCCATGAATCGGGCACAAATCTACACTCCGGGCTGACCAATTTCAAAATCTCGTTTTTTTAGTTAATATAAATTAATGCAATAATCAATGCAAAGACTTTTTCTTTCTATCCATTATATCAAGCGTGTGCACATATATTATCTAGTTGCGGAGCGATTAAGTCAGATAGTATTACGGAAAATTGCTCATAATAATGTTTGTGTGCAAACGTAAACACACACATAAACTCAAAAAAAAGTTTCAACACTTGAGACCAGAATCACGCGTATCAGGTTGAACGCCAATGTATCTTCCACTGTTATTAAATGAAAAATTACCTCAACTAAAATTGACAAATCTTTGGAAATTTTCATTCCTTTCTTGTTTCATAGAAAAATATTGAAGCCACCACCATTGTGTTTCAAATTTCAAACGAAAAACACAGCACGTATTCATTCACACGGTCTATTTTTGGAAGGCGCGTTATACATCAGGTTCGTAACACGAAATAAATAATTAAGGTGCGCAAAGAAAGATGTTATTTCCAACAAAATGCTTATTAACAACACAATGTTTATTTTTGAGGGAACTCTTTAAAAAAAATTATTAAAGAGGTGTTTAAATAACAGAACGAAACATTCATACGTTGGTATTTAAGAGTCTTTGTACTTGGTAAGCTTTGACAAGGTCTATAAATTTCTATAAATATGTCGGAGATGGGTTACGGTTGGGGTTGAATCTTCATCAAAAATCAAATTCACTCAAAATCAAAAGTCATTTATTCACTTTAGGCTGAGGATCAGCACTTTTCGAATGTCGAAATTACATAAGACAGTCCCCCAAAAAGCCCACCCTTCGCCACTTCCTAGTGTTATTGCTGGGAAGAAGAAGTGGCGGAACAAACTCCCCAGCAACACATCTGTCTGATAAGTTATCACATCGTCGAACATGATTATCACGGCGTTATGGGTTACAAGCAGAAACGTTTCTTCAGGATAACTTAACCGTTACATTTTAACACTTTATAATAAAATACAACGAAACGAATGACAGTTCCGGGACGTCTTAGCTCCACTGCGGTCGGGCACTGAATGTCGTCCTAGCTGCAGGCTTAAAACATCACGGCTCTGTAGAAGCGCGCCATGGTGTCGGTAGATCACGTGCTATCGCCTTTTGGCGCGCTTGCGATTCGTTGTGTCTGTACTATTGACCGGATCCGATATATAGATATAAAAAGATCTCGATACGTTTGGTCTTGAATCCTCGTTGTCCAAAGGGTGTTTTCTACTCTAGCCAAAGGCTATAACAGCAGCAATGCCGCCATCATCATCTGCCTAGCCATTTCCCAACTTTGTTGGGGTCGGCTTCCAGTTTAAACGGATGCAGACGAACACCAGTGTTATACATGGAGCGAGTGCCGGTTGGATCTTCACAACCCAGTTACTGGGCACTAGCACGACACCCTTTGGTTAAACTGGTTTTCAGATTTCTGGGCTTCTGACTATCTGTAACAACTGTCATAGATCCACAAATGACAGCCGCGACCAACGGCTTTACGTGCTTTCCGAGGCACACACACACACACAACGCAGCAATGCCGCCGTGCTTTAGGAATCATTCCATTCCTTGTAGATGTTCCACACATTCGCACGAAGCGCTTTGCCTGTTCCTTCATTATGCACACAGCCAAGTAGTGGAATGCCCTGCCTGCATCAGTGTTCCCGAGTTCATATGACCCCAATCTGTTTAAGTCGCGAGTTAATAGGCTTTTTTTGGGTAAGCACGTTCCATCGTCGACCTCATATCTGGCCGCAGGACAAGATTGAGGTCAAGAGTAGACCGATTCTAAATAAAAAAAAAAAAACAAATTCTTCTTTTCGTGTAATTAGTAACTAACCTGTTGTAAGAGTTTATTTACAGGCCATGTATAGGTTTTACATACCGTAGATAAATGCCGGTTCCCTAACGATGTTTTTCTTAACCGTTTTTTAAGTAAAAGACAATCAATTCAACACACCCAAGAATCTGAAAAGTCGGAGGTGAGAGTGAGTGTAGATTACGTGATATTCTTTACTCTTTTTATAAATTTTCCACCTATCCGGTCAGCGAAACCCGACCAAGTTCTTAGAAAACTTTGTTTGAAACGTTTCTAGAATTAGTAATGGTCGTAGATTGGCCTGAATAACTATTACTCGCTTGTTCACTGTATCGATTTAATTTGAAATAGAATGAAGGTTTTATAAAACTCGATAACACTACTAGGTATAAGGCTGCGTTTACGACAAAGATGTGCAATGAAGCTGAGCGGTGCGAATACGGTAGTGTCGTGAATAAATAGGTGGAACCACACTGAATGAATAGTTATTTCGATATCTTATATTATCTTATTATGCTGGGTGATCATCGAAAAACTGCACTGCTCTGAGGTTGATCATTTAAATATATATTTTATTATCCTTTTCACCTTTTTCCAACAATGTTGGGGTCAGCTTCAAGTTTAACCGAATGAAGCTGAACATAATATGACTACTAAAACCTAGTGACTGTGTTACTCGAAATCCCTTGATTAGACTGGTTGTCGAGCTTTCGGAATTCAAACTTTTCGCAATGACTGACAAAAAACACAAAAGTCAGCCAAGACCAATGGATTAACGGGTTTGCTGAGGCACATAGTCTTGTTATTATTATGTACCTAATTAATGGTCACCCCATTCATCTACAAATCGACCTCGGCACGCACCTGAGCTGTTTTTTAAAGTCATCAATTCAGCCATAGTCAAGTATTTTGGTGGACTTATACTATGAACACCGTTTAGCTTCCTCGCACAGCTTAATTTAGGACGTAGCCTAGCCAAGGTCTCACAATCGCTTCTTGGTAAAAGCGATAAAGATGTATCGATTTTCAATCTAGGCAAGTAAGGGGTTGGTAAATGTTCGTAAAAGAGATTAGACTTGATGTGGGAAATGCTAGATAAAGTGAAAATTTAAGTGCAGGGTTTGTATCTAATTTAGTAGGATCTTATGACGTTGGAAGAAAGTAACTAAACTTTTGCAGGCATTTACCAGATAGAACGAATGGTGAAATGATCCCATACGTAAGGGTTCTTAAACCTTTAATTTTGCCTTTTATTTTATTTATTTATTACGTCACTAATGCACTAAGGTCGACTTGGCACGAAGTCCACCTTAGTGCATTAGTGACGTATATTAAGCATTATCTACCAGTCAACTTTTGGGTGATGTAGATGTAAGCAGTGGAAGGGGCAATTTTTGTGCGTGTAAAGTTTAAATACAATGCGTATTTTGTGGCTCAGTAAATAAAGTTCTCGGCACGATTCTGTCTTTGTTTTAATGTTCTTTTTAGTTTCAAACTTTTTTTATTAATGTTTAAATATTCAACTAACATAATTACTTCGGTACACATCCAAAACAACTTGCGAAATAAATAATTACGTTAAGTAGTACGAAAGTAATAATCTAATTTGGAAGGGCAGAAGAAAAATAAGAAACTTGTTTTCTAAGTGTAATAAAACCCAGCAAAAAAAATTAAATAAGTGCGACTGACCGACTTAGGGTTCCGTGACTAAATAAGAAAAATGTTTTTAGATTTTCAAAGGTTTATTTTCATTTTTGTGATCGCATAGTACGTAGCATTCACACTCACACACTGTCTCTTCTAAACTCTTTCTATGTATAAACTGCTGAACTACTAACGTTGGTAAATATTTTTGACTAATTACTGTCTTTTCCTAGGGGTCGAAAACATGGAACACATCTGTAATTTTTCGGAAAAATGTGCGTTTTGCACTTGCTTCAAAAACGGTGAAGGAAAACATAGTTGAGAACTGGCCTGATAGGTACCTGAGAGATATTTGTCGAGCGTGTGAAACGAAGTCAGAGGTCAGAGAGATCAAGGAGACAAAAAGAGGAGAAGACTTTTTACTTAGTATCTTTCTAAAGATCGAGTGGATGATAGTTATTATTAATAATAATATTGGCATAAAAAAACAGGTACAATAAAATGAAGTCCCAGGCTCCCATGCTAGGTGAAATACCTGTGTTACAGGAACCAGTGCCCTATCCCGTATCATAGAAAACTATGTACATTTTATGCGGAGATATTATTTACTAATTTTTAAAAGGAATATAAAACAAAAACTTAAAAACTAAAACAAAGAAAAGATAAGTGTGTAGAGTGTTGTGAGTGTGTGTATGTGTATATGAACGTGTGAAATGAAATGAAATGATATGATATGAAATGAAATGAAATGATGATGAAATGAAATGATATTTATTTCTGTAAGTAGATCTTCTCAGATACTTTTACATGTCTTTTTTTTTAAACTAAACTAAATGGCATTTCCAAAGTGACTGATCCCTGAGAAGAAATGCCGAAAAACTCAGGGGTCATGGTCTCTTTTAAAGTCCAGACATAAGATTATATTCATTTACTATGCGAGTCTGACCATGCAGGGCAAAGTCTGGAATAGCCAATTGAAGAAAGAATCAATTCAGCTTTGAGCCGACCTGTCCCGTGTGTGTATGTTAGTGTGTGGGTGTTTATGTGAGTGAATGTGAGTAAGGGTATCTCTAAGGCATTAAAGAAGAGGTAAAGTGCGTCGTCTTTCGTAAATTATGGAGTTAAACTGGAGTTAATATTTTTTCTTAGTTATGCAGTTCTTGAATGAAACAGCCAAGACAGACAGATGAAGTCACACAAACACCACTAAGGGTTCTTTTAATACAATATAGAACCCCAAAAACAAACCATATACAAGACAGAACCATTACATTTTCATTTTAAGTTGCGTAGCCGTTGAAACAAAGGGCTGAGGTCACATTTTAGACCATAATGACTCGTGTTAAAGTATGTTTTTAAAGAAGTTCGCTAATTCTGCGTGTTTCCCTAAGGTAATCTGGTTATTATTATAGTTTTAATGAGATGTTTAACACTTAATTTGTGTCAACATTTGAGGAGTTTCTTTATAAATGTATGCACATACGAGTATGTATACAATTTTAAGTAAACATGAACGAAACTAATATTAGTAGTTTTAATTTAAGATCTGTTTAGTTTCCAATTTATTAATTTTACTGCCCAAAAAACTATCAAATGATAAGAGTGTAAGAACACCTATTGCGTGTTTATTTGAAATTAAAAATACAAATAAAAATCTTATATCTCCTTTTTCTACTTTACGTATAAATTGTATAATTTCTTTTAATTGAAAACGGCTTGACGCCTGTAAGTGGCCATTCATATTCAATATTCCACAACTTTTACACAACGCCAACCTGTCTGAGCTAAGCATTGCTTGTGTTATGGATACTAGACAACTGATAAACATACTTATAATAATAGATAATTACACCCAGGCAAGAACAAATGATCGTGCTTATCACACAGACATTTATCCTGGCTGGGAATCGAATCCACGACCTCCGGCATAGCAGTCAGGGCCACTGACCACTTGACCAATTACAGGCCAATCGATTGGCTGGCGTTGACCAGAGCGGCATAAAACAGATTAAAACAAAAGCAATGTAGGTATTATATAATGATAACTGTATTGCACTATCTACAACAGTCTGTACAACGCTCCCCGAGTACGAAATAAAAGGAAGACATGGTTAAAATGGAACCTTTCAAAACCCACATAAACCCACAAATTTATAGCAGTCAATGCCAATAACAACTATACCTACAGGCCACTCATAGACATTGGTTAAGCTCTTGGGTCACATGACGCGAGCTATCAGCTGTTATAGTCAAAGTTGTTATTACTTATACTTAGCTCTAAGTAGGGCGAAGACACTGACTCCTGTAACACAGGTCTCACCTAGCATGGCAGTCAGGGTTTCAAATGAAAACGTATATATTGTATCTTTTGTGTCAATAAAATATTTTATTGTTATTATTATTTACTTATCATTAGTGACTTCTGCAGTGCGATTCTGGGAGGTATTCCTCGAAGCGCTACTATTTTGAGGCGCTCCTAATGAGGCGCTCCTATTTTATTCCTCGGAGCGCACCTTTTAGGAGCGTTCCCGTTAGAAATTAAAAAAATATATTTTTTTTCTAGGAAAAAAAAACAAATATTTTTATTAGGAGCGCTCCGAGGAATAAAATAGGAGCGCCTCATTAGGAGCGCCTCAAAATAGTAGCGCTTCGAGGAATACCTCGATTCTGGTTTCTGATCTGGAACAAATTACCGCGAGAAAATGTTGTCGTAGTGAAGGCGAATTGAGCTGTCATTCCATACTAATGCTAGGCATTGACAGTTCACTTCACTCAAGTTTTCAAGGCGTGACTTTTACTGAATCGACCGGCTGTGCCGCGTGAGAACCACCATTTAAATTTCACCATAAATGTGATAAACTATATTTAAAAATATCTATCTTTCTTTCCAGAATGCGCCGCCACCCACCACATCCAGATCCTAAGAAAAAAAGATAGCAGTGCCTAAAATGACTATTAATTTAAGTATATCATGTGAAGTGCTACAAATGTGACCACAATACAGTGCCAAAACAATGCTTTGCTGTAGAGAACTCAAACTACTCTACGCTTCTATTGTTCTTTTACTCGAAGCAGAGTTGCTAGTGAACACGGGTGCTATGGAGTCGAAAAGGTCTTCCATTTTGGTCGCGCAGAACGCGGACGATTTGAAATCGTTGGAGTTGTGCACGACAAGAAATCAACAGCGACTCGGGAGTGTATTTGGGAACTTTACGAGGCATCACAAGAAAGGTAAGACAGTTTTTCTTAAGTTGCAAGTCCGGAATGTACCACACAAATGGACTACAAAATGCACGGCGGGCCGTGAATAGCTAACCGTTCATAAACATATCATGACTCCTCCGTACCTCGTACAACACGTTAAGCCGTTGGTCCGGGCTGTCTTTTATAGAGATTTTAAAGTCATTACAGGTACCCAGAAGCATGAAAGTCTGACAACCAGTTTAACCAAGGGGTATCGTGTTACCCAGGCTTTGGGTTGTGAAGGTTGACAGGCAGTCGTTTTATGTTAAACACTGGTATTCAGCAGCATTCGATTAGATTGGAAATCGACCTTAACATAGTTGGAAAAAGGCTATAAAAAAAAGTTAATATAAAATTATTTTCTTAGATTTTGTTTTATGTAAGATGAAAGATAGATGTTTTGCAATTTTAAACCATGTAATATATCACCCACGTCTTAAAACACACATAACTTAATAAAATCAATACTTTTCCCGGGTACTGATATAAAACACTTCTAATTAGCCCCAGACAGCTTAGTAATTATAGGTTTAAAACTAAAATAACGTGTTCAGTACAGCCTTGGAACATCAACGGCAACAAAATTTACTTATAATTATACTAATTTATCTGTTCTTCTTTGAAAATGTTATGTCTACCTGTTTAAGATAATAATATAGACTAGTAAATAAGCTACAAACGTGTAAACTCTTCATACAAATAATTTTATTGAGTCGCAATTATTAATTTAAAATATCCTTACGTTAAATATGACAACGTCGCATTTTCTTAGCTTAAAATAAGAATGATTGCTTAGAATGAAAATGAATTAGTCGTATTTATCAATGGAACTTAGTTTCAGTTAAATTAATTATGATTGGTGATATCTTCAAAGCTATGCATTTTTAAACCACAATACATGTTTGAGAACTTATTGTTTTAATTTTTACTTTTAGAATAAGCCTTGATTTTGGGTTTTACTAAAAAAAAGGTGAAAGGTATACCTCTGCCTCACTGTTCAGTTAATACAGGCGTGATATTACGTTATAAGATTAGTTACGGTAACATTAAGTGTTTTCGAAAAAGGAGTAACGTACCAACCAAGGAAAATCTAGTAAATGGTTACGCCTTTGCTATTATATTGAATTTGTGGTTAAAATTCGAGTATTGCAGGAAATTCTATAAAAGATTCTATCGAATCTGACGCGACGGTGCTTATCTCTATTATATGTTACAAGAGTAGACGTTTTGAGCTCTGCGAACGACGTTGGAACCGGGAGTTATTTGAAATAGAACTCTATTGGGTAAAAGAATATTTGGGGGATTCTTATAAAACTCGCTTTTTGGCTGTAAAGTTTGCAGTTTACATAGTTTTATTGCTGTTATAACTGTTACAAGATATCTGGACTTCTAGAATCAATTTTATTTTACTTTTATTTTATTTTATTCTCCTTCGGTAAGGACTTTAAATCCAGCAGTGAATTAGTCACTTTTTCCACTTTACATGTATTTTGTTTCGACAGAGATTACGATTTACGGTTAAAAGCACAAATAACATCAGATAAAACAAGGAAACAAGGAAAGCCGACTAATTAATGATTAAACCACTTCACCTTCTACCATGTACAGCACCTATAAATCTTTTGGCAATCACCACTGATCATTGCCCTATCTAGAAAGAAAGAAAGAAAGAAAATACATTTATTGGCAACAGCTGGATACACGCACAGTAAAAACACAATCACACAAAAAAAAGAGACAAAAAATGGCATGTCTCACGGCTGCGCCAAAAGGTTCATTTCAGCGGTATTGCCAGGCAGATCCTGCCTGACGCTGATTTTCAAATGAACCTTTGGGACATGTGACGGAACGGAAAGAAAATCGGAAGAAAATCGGATCGGAATGTGTATCTGAATTCGAGACGAATGATCAAATGGTCAAATTTTTAGAAACGACAGCCAGGATGAACAGTTTGACGTGCCCTAATGCCTATGTCACCCGGGTATAGTGTAGCTTCCCAACGGTGAAAGAATTTTTGAAATTAGGTCCAGTGTGTTTTGAGGTTAATTCGTTACATACAAAAAACAAATCTTTCTTCTTTAAAAAATTAGCGTAGATCATTCTAATCTTCATAAATTACTGTTGTTTAATCCTAGTTCAAATAAGTAGAAACATTACGGCCAATTGTATACAAAATATGTGCATCATGGCTAGTAAATTTGACGCAAAGTACGTGCATCATGGCTAATAAAATGCACGCAAAATAAGTGCATCATGGCTTACAAATTGCACACAAAATAAATCGACTAACTTGTTTCTTCCACATTCGGACGTTATCATCAGATAACTGAATGGTGCAATCTATTCAATTAATAGACTCAGCTAATCGCTTACCACGACTCCCTCGTGCAATGAGATTGCGGTCTACTTCCTACGGAAACTGCACGACCTAGTGACACAGTATACTGCGCTGGAGATATATGAGTAGAAACACAGGGTGTTGTTAAGATTGGACTAAAAAGAGGAAAAGAGGAATAGTTTTGACAAGTTTATAGAGGCCAATATCTCATTAGAATATTAGTGCCCTCACAAATACATTCAATATAATCATTAGACGGGACATAACGAACAAAATTGTGATCCGATGCTTGTGTCTTAGCAAAGAAAAGAAAGAAAGAAAAGAAAAGAAAAGAAAAGAAAAGAAAAGAAAAGAAAAGAAAAGAAAAGAAAAGAAAAGAAAAGAAAAGAAAAGAAAAGAAAAGAAAAGAAAAGAAAAGAAAAGAAAATAAAAGAAACAAAATACATTTATTACGGCGCTATATAGCACAGTAAAAAAAAATAAACACATTTTAACAAAAAAAAAGACACAAAAATGTCATGTCTCACGGCGGACACAAGTCGATTAGTCTAGTTTAGTCCGCTCCGCTACCGCCCTAATCTTGCTATATTATGCTAGATGGCGTTACTGAGACATGGGATAACAGTTTTTAACCCCCGACGCAAAAAGAGGGGTGTTATAAGTTTCACCGCTATGTGTGTGTGTCTGTCTGTCTGTCTGTCTGTCTGTCTGTCTGTCTGTGGCACCGTAGCGCCCAAACGGGTGAACCGATTTAGATGCGGTTTTTTTTATTTGAAAGCAGGGTTTCTTGCGATGGTTCTTAGACATAATTCATCAAAATCGGTTCAGCCGTTTCAAGGTTATCAGCTATTTTGTGTAAGCTACCGTTGCTATTTTAGACGTCTATGGGTATTAACTTTACTTAAAAACATATGTGTGTCTTAAAATTTCAAACACCCATGTGTCTAATATTAATAAGCAACATCATGGTGTATTTTGGTCTGATGCAGCCAGGACATCCAGCAGACTAACACACTCTTGGGAAAATAACAGTAGATATCTCGTGTTTGGATTCATTTTAACCAGCATTTGATTCTGCATACAATGCACTGATGGCAACAGGACGAGCTGATGCTGCAGCCAGGCTATCTTGCACACCAGTAGGTAGACTCTTGACAAAATAATAGCAGATATGTCGTGTTTGGATTCATTTTAACCAGCATTTGATTCTAAACACAATGCACTGATGGCAACAGGATGAGCTGATGCTGCAGCCAGGCTATCCAGCACACCAGTAAGTAGACTCTTGACAAAATAATAGCAGATATGTCGTGTTTGGGTTCGTTTTAACGAGCATTTGACTCTACATACAATGCACTGAAAAATTCTCACAACTGTATATGTATAATCTATAAAACAAAATTAATGCGTTTAAAAATTTTAAAATAAAAATTAAATTAAAAATTTAATAAACCCCCACCGCAAAAATGTAAAACATTTAAAAAGTTAAAAATAACACTTTAGCCATGACATTTTACGTAACGTCGGGGTACCGTTAAAATAAGTACCTACATACCTACAAGTACTAGGAACATTCCTTACAAAATCGGTACCCCGACGTGAAGTAAAATGTCATGGCTAAAGTGTTATTTTTAACTTTTTAAATGTTTTACATTTTTGCGGTGGGGGTTTATTAAATTTTTTTCTATGACATTTCTTCGCATGTCCTCTCAATAGGATCTTAAATCGTTTTGTTCCCGCAACTCCATATTATATTTTAAACAAATTTCTTAGACGTAACCGCATTATATCAAAGTATTCGCGCGATAGTCATTTGGTCCGGCCGTAGGTAGGATTCTGAGGTTTCTGACCTCCGGGTAATTTAAATACAAAATATTTATTGCACAATAATGTTCACAAGTACACACACAAGGTCTCATTGTTTATTATTTTAACATAAAGAGATATCAAATAGTAATAAGATCTAAACTAGTCTAAATTCTCGACACAGAGTTATTATGTCCAAACTAGATAGTCTAGTAGGTCTTAGTATGTAGAGCCTATCTTTATATGTAACGTACATCTATACAAACACTTTCACAAAAAATAAATATATAAAACTAAATATTGCAAAATAAAACTGTTTTACACAAAATACAACCGACTTCATAAAGACACTAACCAATATAAAATAACTCTAGATTCGAAAGGCGGTGGCCAATAATGAATGAGACAAAACCACCAAAGCCACAGTTTATTTTATAGTTTTAAGGTACAGACGCCAGCACATCAAGTTACCCCAATGTGTCAAATTTTCCTAATTGAATATGAATCTTATTCTGTTTGTTATAAAGTTGAAAAACGATCTAAGAAATTTGACACATTGGGGTAACTTGACGTGCTGGCGTCCGTAAATTACTTATTTATTTAATACTTCAAGCACATTAATGTACAGAGGCGGACTTAATGCCATAACCATTTTTACCAGTCCATCTTTAGGTTATGCATAAAAAAGCAGTGGTAGGTGCAATTTTAAATGAAAATAAAAGTTAACAAAATAATACTAATACATATTTTGAGTATAAATACATCAATAATATATCACAATGTATATTTATTTTCAAGCCATTTTTCATTATTTCATTCCTTATATTCTGTTCTATTGATCTTTGAACAAAAACCCCATCAAAACAAACACCGATCCACCAAAGGTCTCGACGGTGACATAATTCTGATCGTCCGATGAATTCCCATTGGTCACGCCAGCATCGCTCGTCCGTTACCCTTACTAATCCGGGTCTGATTGCCAACCGGATTACCTAGGAGCTGCCTTTGTATTACTGTTATGCTATTAGGCTGTGATATTACGGGAATGACGTCATTTATAGAGGTCATTCAGGGTAAACAATGGTGTGTGTTTAGTCTTAAAGAGCATGTTAAGCTTGACGTTGGTTTGCATTATGGCTGGTAGTTAGAGGAGATTTATTCTCTTTCTAAGATAGTTTGCGTAAAAGATAATGTCTTAGTATAGTATGTTATACGTTAAGTTAATCTAAAAACATGGAGAAATCATTTCTGGGTATATTGATTAGTCCATAGAGGATCTATTGCGTTTAGTATTTTATGAACATGAATTTCTTGGAATTAAGAATCAAAGCTTCAATAACTGCTTGCAAAAACTAATATTTTTCAATCAAATAAAAAGCATTGAAACTTAAATAGCTAAAATTTATTTTTCATTTTCTTTAATGCTCATACATAACAAGATAAACAATACAGTTTTTTTTTAAATAAAAGCATATTTGCAGTCTTAACCCTACTCGAAAATGCTGAAGTTTGTTTTGTATCTATTTACTTTCTCAAGATGCACTTGATTAAGAGCATTCCTAGTTCTAAATGTGAAATTTGAGATGATACCGATTGAATCATTTTAAAGTCTAAATTAATCCCGCATAGTAATAAGGCTATGTTTTTTTAATCAAGCTCATAAGAAATCAATAAGTCACAAATCTAAATAAATCAACCAAAAATTAAATTTATAACAGGTAAACCAAATATTTCAACCATTTTTCACGTAAAATTTGTAGTAGGTACGACGTGCTTCGTAACAAATTATCATACCGTTAATATAAGCACCACTAACGACCTGCCACTCAAGCATTGTTGTAATTTTCAACATTATTTTCTCGTATTTCTATTTTACGTTTTGAGAGCCATACGAAGCTTGTAAAAGTATAACCTGATATGTGTGTATCATGGCATACGTACAGTGTAGGAGTTAGGAGAACCTTCTCATATGGGGGACAAGTTGAATCTTCAAAAACCGTCCAGAATACGGCTAGTCTAATAAAGGGTATGATATGAATGTAGTAGTAGCAGACGGATTACGATGACTATGTCTAGTAAAATAATTGGATACTCTACTTGACAAAGTAGAGTGACAGTACAGTATTGAAAAGTTAAATTATGTCTCGATCATACTCTAATGAATACTGCTATTTTGTCGCCACCTTTATTAACACATTTTGACCAAAACTTTTTTACACACAGTGACCTCTACCCTTCGTAGTAAGATATGTTACACGGAATATTAAATAATGAATAAATAAATTCCACCAGTTTCGCTCAACGCATTCTAGTCTTGAGCTAAGCAGAGCTTGTGTTATGGGTATTAAACAACTGATAAACATCCTCATATATTTCTAAATATATACCTATCACAGATGAATCACACCTGGGTATAATATATGTCATCATCATTATTTGTTCTGTGTCTGGACACAAAACAAAATGATCATGCCCATCACACAAACATTTAATTTTGTCCTGAGTGGAAATCGAGCCACTCACTACAAGACCAGTTCAGTCAAATGTATTTATCATAATTATATTATGTGTATTTATGTATTGTTTTCTTCGACAGGTCACAGAAGAAGAACAACAACAACGTCACCATCACCATCAACAGTAACCTTCTCAACAATAAATGGAGAAGAATTAACAGAAGTATACACAACAACAGAATATGTTCTTACAACATATCCAAAATTACCAAAACCACTTCGCCTCTCCTCACTATTAGATAAAGAATATAATGATGATGTACATAATATAGATAACATTTTAGATGAAGTTACATTAAGTAGAGGGAGACACACTAAACACGATAGAATAACAGATAAGGAAATTATACAAGAATTAGATGAAACTTCGCTATCTAAGTCTATGAATAAAGTTAAGAAAATGTACAGAGATTCTGCGGGTTCGACCGTTAATAAATTAATTGGAAAAGGCGGTAAAGCTGGTATATTTTTGACTGACAACTGTACAACAGTTATAGCTCAAATAGGAACTACAGCAATACTACACTGTGAAGTTAGTGATATCACCGAAAACACGGTAAGTTTGTAATATCATTTTGATTTTGAAACAAATATAATCAATTAATTATTGGTCAAAGATATAAGCAAAAAAATATTTTACTATAATATATTTACATGTTATGCTACTTAGCTACGTGTCTGCTGTTTCTGAAACCTATTAAATTCTTGACGTGTTCGAACTGACGTACCAAAATCGATGCCAAGTTTTTTCAAACGTTTTAGCTAGTCTATCAAACATAAACCCACTAAAAATTCAGTTAAGCCAAAGATAATCGAAACAGAAAATTGAAGGCTTGTATTTTATTAAACGAGTTCCCACAAAATGTTGTTCCAACGTCCAATATTATATAGGGTAACAATCAAAACGAAATTCTTCAAAAAGTTTCTAACGAAACCGAGTACAAACACGCATAGAACTCCAGCCGTAACTTTGTAAACTCTTGAATGACTTCCAAAACTCCAACCAGAATGTTTGTTGTTTCGTTTGGGGCGAAAATTACAAAAATTTGTAAGGCTAAATTCATAACTCGTATAAACACATGTGGGTGGGTGGTTGACGCTTTTTATACGATATTTTTTTTATGAATGGTCCTTTCAAATTGTTGTGTGGCTTTCTGAAAATGTTCTTTTTTTTGGGTTGATTGTAATGTGTCGTTCTTTTTAATTATATAATATTTTGCTTGAAATGAGTTTGTAAGTACTTATAGGCGATCATCGTTAGGCAACTAGAAAAACTTATTCACACAAATCACTATTTTTACAACATTTTATAGAATGATTATCAATAATCTTTGAACCTCCATTTGAATATTTATTATGGTTAGAGGCTGGCACACCTAGCTAGAAAAATTTCATGTTTGATTGGGAAAATTTAAGATAGCTTGATGTGTAGTATATCTGTATACGTAAATCTAATTGTTGATATTAGTCAATCGAAATTTTAATTTTTTATCGCAGGTGACATGGATAAGAAGAAAAGACTACTCTTTGCTGTCAGTTGGTCTGGTCACGTACAGTGCTGACAGTAGATTCTTTTCAGCGCATGGGAGACATGTGAAGGTAATACTATCTTAATATATATAAAATTATAAATAATGTGTGTTTGTTTTGTCTTCTGCCTACATGTTTAATTATCTAATTGTATAAAAACGGTATAAGAAAACATCGTGAGGGAACCGGCATGCATGAGTACGATTTCTCGATGGCATATGAAGCCTCGCCAGAGACCCTTAGGCGATAAAATGACTCTGACAGCAAGTTAGTTACTAACCATACGAAAGGAAGAAGAAGTACAATGCAAAAACATAAAATATGCAAATGTGCAAAACCTTCTCATTAAAGCCAAAGACATTCAATACCTACAGACCGGACATCACGATCAAAATACCTATATTCGTCCGAAACTTGTGTCCTGCTTGGATACAAGTCTATGAGTTTTTTAGTACGCTCCGCTGCCGCTCCAATATTCATAAATTATTCTAGATGGCGTTACTGAGACATGGGATCAAAGTTTTTCTATAACATTTCCTTGACATGCCCGCTCTATAGTATTTTAAACCTCTTCGGTTAAACCCCAAGCGGACGCCGGCGTCCGCGCTGTCATTGGCTTCCTATTGTTTCTCCAATTGAAACGATTGAAAGGTTAATCAAACTTACTACAAAACATTTCATTTAACAAATAACTACAAAGCCTCCAACTAATTACAAACACGTCGCCATATTCAATTAAAAGCTAATTAATACCCTTGTGAAACACTGATGCGGTTGTATATTCATAATAATTACTTCGTAATGGGTCAATGCATCGCGGAGTGGGCTGGGCATACATTTAGCGGTCGTTAGTAAGAGAATAGGTCAAATTAATAGCTGGGACCCTAATTGGATTTTTCCCAATAAAGGCAGGAAAGGATTATGCTTTGATTTTTTTATTAACGGTGATGGCTGTGTACTGAACATGTTTAGATAATGGTGTGGTTCGAACCTTTGTAGCATATTGTCATTGTATTTAAACTAGCTGCGGAAGGTTTTTAGCACTATTTTATGGTCGGCGTCGTGTCAAAGTCAAAGTCAAAGTCAAATCATTTATTTCAATTAGGCCATTTAAAAGGCACTTTTGAACGTTAAACTTACAAGTTAAATAAAATTTAATGATTCTAGTTGCCCCTTCCAAAAGGTAGTTTTGTATGGCGAAGAATGGGCAAGAAACTCCATACTCGTGATCGTTACTTGTAAGATTTCCGATGTTATTCGTCTTTTTGCACATTTTTTTTACTTTTTTCTTTGTTAGTCTGGGTAACTCGTTACCAATGATCTTTCAGCTAATGAATGAATCTTCTGTTTAGATTAGATGCTAGTTAATAACTGGCGAGTGACAAAACTTATTCGTTACAAGTGCAGAATGTATCATGTTTCTGCTATAACACTGTAAAAAATGTTTGAGAATTCCTATGAAATGCGTATACTTGTGTATGCACATTTCATTGTATTCAAATAAATATTTTTTTATATTGTTTTAGTTCAATAGTTCTTAATTTGTACTTCATTTCCGAGTAAGTACCAATGTGATTTTTTTCAATGTATATTACTTTGTAAGTTTATCTTGGACATCATTGAAAAGAAAACATTGTAAAGACATGGACTTATAGTAAACATAACTTTGAGCAAGAGTGGTGATCAATGCTCGTGACTTTTGCTCTGCTAGGGGACAGTAAGAGGCGGGTATTATTTTATATTCGTAGTTCTCAAATTATAATGGTGTGGAGTGGGAAAAACCAGCTTCCATGCTAATATATTCAAAACCCTTTCACGCACATTCTCTCAAATTAATCCTCCAAGTAAACATGTTGATTAGCAATTCGTTTTTGTTTACCATAAACTTAAAAGGGGTAATTGAACTCTTCGTTATGAACAATTTTTACGGCATAATGAAGCTTGGAAACGTGTAAAAAGGAAACAAATACATATTATGTTACGTAAAGAACAACATTTATGGGAACATTTTGATGAATATTAAAACATTCGTCTGGATCTGAATCTACATTTATGTTACTCTACAAATACACACAAATTAAATCACGCTTCTTTATAATGGGGGTAGGCAGAAACTACTGTAAAAGGAGCATGTTAAAATCGTAGCACACACCTCTTACAAATCTTACAAACTCTGTTTGCTTCACTTACGTTCATACATTAGGTTATACAGTTACACTGATTGTTAGATTGCGTGGTAACGCACCTGACCTGTCTGAAGAACGTGACCAGTAAGGTCAGTTTATGCCCTTCTACCGTCACCTAACAGCATGAACATATTTTGAAATAGTCCCTCAAAGCACTATTCAAACATCAAACGACTATAAATCCCAAAGGACAAATCAAATAAATATTTAAGTTAAATACATCATAGTGCAGAAATCGGCGTCAGCAATAATTTCATCAAATAATTCGGTGGAGTTATACAGGTCAATGAGTTCGGTCCCGGTCAGCGTTATCTAAAACCGTTGAATGGGAAAGGTATTTATAAAATTTAAAGTGGATAGTTCAAAATGTAGTCCGTATGGTACTGGAATTTTTAATAAAATACAGCCAATCTGGTATACTGAATTAGAGGACTGGTATTGGCATATTACTGGTAAACTACGTCAAACTTAGAAAGATAATTTAGATGAGGAATCCAACAAAAACACAGCCAAGTGCAAGTCGGATTCGTACTCGGAAGGTTTTGTAGGTACTATTGTACATTATAATACTCGTCGATACACCTATTGTTAAGTTCGAGCAAACTACAAAATAGATCATGTATTTTAATGGAACAGAATACTTGAATATTTTTTTTTACAATTTAATACAAACTTGCAAATAATAAATTTAGAAGCTGCAAAAAGTACTACAGTGAGCTTTCTTACAGCTACAATAGAAACATACATTCTGTGAGCATAGCCACTGTCTACCAATTATGGTTCATGTAATACTTCTTGCTAACAGACAAATGGACAGGTGGATAGTGGAGGCTTAGTGAATACGTTTCCGTTGGTACGGAACTCTAATAATAGTTAGAAAATAGTCCAGTCGACAGTGAAACGTTAACTAATAAAAAATAAATAAAAATACTTAATCTCAGACCAAGATCCATATAATGTTAGTAATACACACTACTTATAAACTATGTTAGTAACAAACGAAAAACAAGATTTAATTCATATATCTGCTGCACTCACCAGACGCACCGGGTATATGTACATGTACACGTACCCAATGCGCCATAATGGTACAGCACGGCTTATCACTATTGACCTTCAGGATGTCGTTGCCGCTCCTCCGCACCTCCTCCGCTCCTGCGCATCGTAGAAGCAGTCTTCTTACGTAAAATGGTACTGAAACCATCAGTACGCGCTTCCGCAAACATTCCTGACGCGCTACATTAACGTGGGAGCCCCAACAACATCCTGAACGTGTTATTATACTGAACTCTGAGGGCGTTGTATGCCCTCTGCGTATATCGAACCCACAGAGTGCACGTGTACAATGATTGACAGAAAGCCTTGAAAAGAGTTATTTTGTATTAAGCAATCGATTCGTCAATCACATCATTGCTTGTCATCAGATGATTTAGAGTGACTAAACATTAGCCTATCAATTTCTAGATTAATGGACTATCTGACAAAATTTTAGTTTATAGCCCTTAATCTAGATTATAAGAAAATATTCAACACATGTTTTTTCTTTTTTCACGTAATCAATAATAACGGCGATACATCGCGTCAAAATGTCGCATGACGTCACTAGCCAGTACAGTTTATACTAGATAATGACGTTACAAGCCCCCTCTCCTTAACTTTAATGCGCTTTATCTAAGCCGTTTTCCATATACGTTAGTGTCTATTTTCGAGTGCACGTTTGATTTTCATAAACTTAAAGTTAGCTAGATGGCGTCGTTTCTCGCTTCACATGATTTTATTTCTGAACTGTCCATGTAATTTTGCAGGGCAATTTTAAAAAATATCTTGAATATAAAATCTTGAATTAAGCCAAATGTGGACTACCAATCAAATGGGCAACCTCATCGTTAAAAGCGATATCTCATAGAAAACTTCTAATAGTGCAATGATTTCTATAGATTAGTAATTGTGATGTGATTTTCACAAATCTCTAAACGAAATAATCTTTAACCTGAAGAACTTCTATAATCTCCTCCTTAAGTAATGCCCTGAGGACTGACTCAAACTCAGGCGTTTACCAACTTTTAAAGTTAGAAACGACTCAGGCTTCTCTAAGGAAATTAGTAAAATATTCCTTGCGGGGGCAAGCGGAAGTAATTAATCGCGTGAACCTCGATAAATGAGGTTCTAATAGTTCACGTTGATCGTGACTAATGATACTGCGGTCCATGCGAAAGTTAGTGTCGCAAGTGGTGGAGGTTGTAGATATAAAATGATCGGTGCTAGCCAATGACGTTTATTGGTGATATGAATGCTAGATATAAGCGTTTTTATTTTCTATCATACTTATAAACTAACGCCTTTTTCCCATGAAGTAGGCAAAAACCTCTAAGCACCATATGCTATGATTCTTAAACACACCTAATGCTTCGTTTACGTTCATATACGTATGTAGTCTAGTCATACACGTCACCATTGAGGTCTTTGTACGTCCTTCTAGGGCGTCCCTCCCAGCGTTTCTACTGACATCTGACTTTTAAATACCTTTTATAAGTGGTCTTACATTTATTTAAGCGTTTTCATTTTCTATCATACTTATAAACTAACGCCTTTTTCCCATGAAGTAGGCAAAAACCTTTAAGCACCATAATATGCTATGATTCTTAAACACACCTAATGCTTCGTTTACGTTCATATGCGTATGTAGTCTAGTCATACACGTCACCATTGAGGTCTTTGTACGTCCTTCTAGGGCGTCCCTCCCAGCGTTTCTACTGGCATCTGACTTTTAAATACCTTTTATAAGTGGTCGTACATTTTTTTTTCTTGTCTCTATAATACGAATTAACTGCATCGCCTAAAGGTTGACGAGTCGAAAATGCCCATGGCAAAGTCCGCCTTCGGTAATAATAATTAGTTTTGATTGTGTTTTCTATTGAACTTGGTGATTTATTTCTTGGCCCACAATGGTTGTCATTCAATCGTTTCAGCCTTTTGCGCTTTCTTTATTATAGTAGTATAGAGCAGCGATATTCAGGAGCCCATAAGGGACTTCTCACACCTAATTACCTCCATTCAGCTTCTGTCCATAGAAAACAACAGTTTTTTGTACGAGACGCGTTTGCGTTCGTTCAGCTGTATACGCGTGTAGCTCGATAACTTTATTAGCCGGCTTCTTTCGACAAATTATTTCATAATTCCTGGTCAAAATACGACCGCTTTAGCGTTGTGCAATATTTCTATTTATAAACTCTATGCATGCAAAATCTCACTATATTACGAGCACGCAAATACTCTTACAATGGGATCTAACATTTTCGCTTAGCGTATTAATATAATAGGTTTTGTTGATACAATCTTTCACGTATCGCATGCATTGTCATTGCAGGAAACTTACAAATACATAATCTAATTTCAAATGATTTTTTATTTACCAAAATTCCAATTGTTCATTTAGAAAAAAAGGCTCCGTTTATTGAAAAGGATAACATAATAAATATATTATTATGTTGTAAGAGTTTTAGAATATTAGTTGTTATTATTAAGTTTGCGTCACTATTGCATTAGGTTCTACCTGTAATCATTGTTGTAAGTTGTTAAATAAATACATTTACAACTATTGTTTTGATTCGTTATCTGTAGTCCATCAATCAATTAGCCAGGTTGCCTTAATAAACGGATAAAATATACAAAAGGTATTCGGTAACCAATTACTGGAATCCAAAAGGATATAGGATTTAATCGAATCAAGTTGACAAAGGGTTCCTAATTGACCTCTTTTAAGTTGACTAGACAAAATTTTCCGAAATGCTTAGTCAATAAATTAAACAAAGCGATAGGTTCATTAACGAGAATTTGTACCTACAAATTAAAAAAACTACATACATACATACATAAACTCACGCCTTTTTCCGACGGGGGTAGGCAGAAACTACAGAGTGCCATGTGCTACGATTCTTACATACTTCTTTTGCTTCGTTTACATTCATACGTGTTGTCATACACGCACGCTGGTTGCGAGTACTACGCTCGACTCACCAATAATATATGTATGTCCTTCTAGGGCGTCCTCTCCCGGCGTTCCCACTTACATCTACCTTCTACCTTTCGTTAGTCGCCTTTCATCCATCCTTTCAACGTGACCAAACCATCTAAGCATACTATTTTCAATTTTTGTTACTACATCGTCTTTTAAACCACAACGTTGCTTTATCACATCATTCTTCAATCTGTCATTCATTGTTACACCACACATACTTCGCAAGGAACGCATTTCTACAGCATTAATTCTACTTTCATGTCTCTTAATAATCTAAATATAAAATCTTAATATAATCTTACAAAAACTAGTTTTAAATTAATGTTGTCTGTGTTTCCTTACCTGACTGTTCGGAGAAGAATCAACGAAGAAAACTCAAAATGTCAGTCTCTTTTAAAGTCTAGACACTATCTTGGTCATATGAGAAACATTCAGAGGGAGATGCCCCGTTTCTGATTTTCCCATGTAAATACTAAAAATATTCTAGTTTAGTTACTTACATTTTTGCTGCTACCAATTTGTAATGCAAAGCACAAAGGTATCAAAAACCGATTTCTTTTATGACACTCAATTGTATAATGCATTGTAATATTACTTTTCGGTGGTCAGTGACTACTCGTACCCACTATCAAAAAAAAAAAAAATATTACACAACTTTTTACACAACGCCATTTAGTCCCAAGTTAAGCTTGAGAGCTTGTGTTATGGGTACTAAATAGCTGATAAACATACTTATATATTTCTAAATGCATACATATTATAGATAAATAACACCCAGATACAGAACAAATGATCGTGCTTATCACGCAAACATTTGTCCTGGGTGGGAATCGAACCCACGACCTCCGGCATAGCAGTCAGGGTCACTAACTACTAGACCAACAGGCCAGTCAAAAAAAAAAGGATTGCAACTCTTAATAAAAAAAGTCTCACTGAGTTCCAAGTGAAAAACAGCTGTTAAATGATTAATGATATTTATTTCTGTAAATGGGTTCATACAAACACTTTAACATGTCATTTTTTTTATAAAAAAACGAGGTTGGTATTTCGCTATCTGACTACTCTGAGAAGAAACACCGAAAGAAACTCAAAGGGCACAGTCTCTTTTGAAGTCCAGACATTATCTTGGTCAGATTATGTAAGAACCATGCAGATTTTTGGCTGATAATGGGCTTTTGCGGAAAGAACCACACAGATATGAGTGGACCAGATCAGTTAGTGCAAGCATTTCTTAGTTATCATCAGCTCAACTCGGAAATTGAGGAGCTCTACGTCCTGACGAACAATACCAAAGAAAGAACATTTGGATTGTTTCTTTATCTGTGATATTAATCCTAATGCTAATCATTTGTATCTTCCATGTATTACACTTGGTTGGAAACTGCGAATTGCATTTATAGGAAAATAAAACAAAAATAAATAAAGAGAAACAAAAAGAGAGAAAGAGAATTCTAAAGAGTATTCTATTCCATAAATAATAACAGGGAAGCCACAATCGCGTAATATAGACTGTTCACTGATTCGCCGAACAGTAATTGTAAATGGAATAAAAAAATCAATATTCCATGACTTCAATAGAAAGTGAAACACACAATATGTTCCTCAAACCAATTTCTTGTTAACCAGAAAGTGGCATCGGCAGTGCTCTTCAGAGCCAAGGTGTTGGCAATATCGATTCTATCTATACTTCTACATATTTTATTGCTTTAACCAAACCAATTTTATAAAGAAAACTTGACTTGACTTGTAGGATTCGAATTTTTTGTTTGTTTAATTGATTACATTGAAAAACTACGCAACCAACTTCAAAATATCTTTCACTAATAGAAAGCTACAAACATATGCTGTATTGGACATTTAAGTTCAAAGGGGAAAATTATCGTTAATGTATTATAAAGTACAAATATTTGACTTTTTGTTTGTTTGTATGCAAACTATTAATTCAGAAACACATTTACCGATTTTAAAAATTCTTTTACCATTACGCAATCGATAGCCGCTCGGGCAGATAACCCGCTAGTGTGGGCGCTAACGAATCGCACCCGATCTGTTATAGGCTAAGTTATATTGTTATTAACAAAATGGACTCTTTTGTTGTCTGATTAATAAATATAATAATAATTAGAAAACTATAATATATTAACACTGAGTAACATAGGCTGCAAGTCTATTCAAATCAAAATGTATAAAATTCATGCGGAAATTCTTCCTTGTTCCCGTTTATAAATAAAATCACTTTTTATTTATTTATAAATGGAAACAAAGAAGAATTAGGTGGAAATTACACTTACTAAATTGATAGTCAACTATCAAATAAACTGATTCTGCAAATTACTTTTAAAAAATTTGATAACACCTATAATTATTTCGTTAGTGTCCTTTAAAGAAAACTTTGCATACTAGCAGTACCATGACCTTCAAAATATTTTTGTATTTTTTCTTTAGATCCATTTGCCTTGAAGGCGGCTATTGTTACACGAGTTTTGCGATAAAATCAACCGCTCGGGTACACACCAAACATGATGCCAATATTTCCTAAAGGGTGAGGCAGAGGTGTACCTTAAACTTACTAAATAATTGCTTGTTACTAAATAATAACAGCTGCACAGATCGATCAAAAGTTAAGCTACGCTTGCCGAGATCGGTTTGTAAATGGGTGACCATTAACTTTGGAGGCTAATTATTGGCCAGCTACACATTTACTTTGTTGATCTCGTATGTTGTGTTTTTATTTTTATTTTACACCTGCATGCTTCGACATTAGACGACAATATATTTACGTTAAGAGTAAAATCTCATATAAGTGAACTGTGTCATGTTCTTATGAGAAAAAAAAAGTTTTTTTTTTAAACCTTACAAGGCAGTCACGGCTAGATACATTTCTCAAGAATAGAACCCTATGACGCGGGTTTAGTAGGCACCGTTTGAGCCCTTTAAGAGCAGAACCCTAAAAAAAGACAATTAAGTAATTATCTATAAGTAATTTCACAACTTTAATTAGTAAAGTTAACCAATTAGAAATGATACACAAATAGTTTGTCGCTTTTAATTGCTTTAAAAGGCAGACCTTAGAAAATTGGTGCTGTCGAGCTAGTAATTGGGTTATACATGTACAGGTCAGCTGACAGCCATTTAGTGTTATTGTTGAAATTCACGTACACAAACATTTTGCTAGTTATATTCATGTCCTATGTAATTGGGGGCAAGCCTAATGGGCGTAAATCGAATCTCTAGGCTGCTACTGAAAACTATTAGATAGAAAAACCCAATATTTAGCACTTTACCTGACTGGGGAATCAAAACCCTTGGTATCGTAGTCGCAAACACTATTTCTAAGCGTGATTAAAAGTATTATACAGCTATATACAACGTGCTTTTTTTGATATCCCATAACTCAAGGGTATGATTGAGACCATATCAAAGAATCAACTGGCATATGAATTATGTTTCAATCATCCTTTGTTTTTTTTTTATTAAAATACAAAATAATTCGACAAAGTCACGATGATTAATGTAAAACACCCTTACGTGAAAGAAAAGTGACGTTAGAAAGAAGATTCGTCGTACTGGTGACAATTTTTGAACTAATTTGGTAGTTTTTGCGTTAAAGAGTAACAGAACATCCATACATACAAACTTTTGAGTTTAAATATTAGTAAGTTTACATAAGTAAACTTACGGGTCTATCTCAGCGCCGAGAGCGAAAAAGAATCATCATCTGCTTCTATTCTTACATACTTCTTTTGCTTCGTTTGCCTTCGTATATGTAGTCTTAGTGCACATTGGTTGCGAGGTTCCTACTACTACGCACCCGACCTTTCCGAAGAACATCACTAATAAGGTATGTGTATATTCTTTTAGGGCGTTCCCTGAAAGCGTTTCCACTTACATCTGACTTATTTTAGTAGCATTTCATTGATCATCAATCATTTATTTATTTAATAATCATCCTAACGTAAAAGTTTTAATACGTATGCATACTTTTTTACGTCTTGTTCAAGCTGACTTGACCAAAAATATTGTATTGGTCAGTTACTATGCTGAGAAGTCAGATAGGCAATCACTCCATGAATGGTTTTAATTTACATTTGTAAATACTGAAAACCGAACCTTAATCCAACATAGTTACGAAAAGGTTAGACCAGATGATGATATTGTTAATTTTACAATCGAAACCATTGAAGGTCGCGTAGTTACAACTATTTAACAGCTGTAGGACTTGTCTAAAGGCACCCCGATTCTAACAAACAGTTCCCTTTCATGATCCTTTGTAGGTAATAAAGGAGCCTACAGAGTAGGGTTGTAATAATAAAATTTACCGACCGCAAAATTAAGTTTGAATAAGAAGATACTTATCTAATAGAATGGAGAAGGGCCAATAGACAGATGGATAAGTGAATGATCTTGTAAGGGTCCCGTTATCTTTTGTAAGACTCGTTACAATGTCTTGAGATTTTACCTTTAGCAATATAGATGAATCAGCATTATTTCGAACGATTTGTATTATGATCTTGTTAACCTTTATTACGGAAAATTTTGTTACAGAAATTCATGAGGCATGGCATTGTTCAATCGACTACAAAGAGGTTTTTAATTTTACTGGTTCTGTGTTTATGTTACACGGTGCACGCAATAAGGAATTTGAATTTGAATTTGTGTCTTCGTCAATTATGAACAGATTTTAATGATTTTTGTTGGTCTCTAAGAATTTTAGTCAAACTCTCACGAGTGGTTTTTGAGCTAATCTCAATCTATAATACCTACATATTTTATCTCCTACAGATATATTCACGATGTATTAATTCTTTGAATACTCACTTGTTTGACCCAGTAGTAATTAAATGTTTTGAAGTAGTTGTTTACCTTTTTGTAACATAACATCCTGTATTTGCATCACACTAAGGAAGATAATTTGTTGTATACTTGTGCTTGTGCATAAAAGTTTTATTGAATAATTGACATCAAAACAGTTTTAAGGATTAGTATTCGAGCAATAAAGGCTTGAAGTATTGTTTTTTTATTTGTTATAGAACTATCAAAATGATTGCTAAAATATTGAAGTTAGGCTTTTGTTATTTTATTGCGAGAAGTTTTAGGGTTTCTATCGACATAAAACTCCTGTATACAAAAGCTACTTATAAACTTGTCTATGTACTGAATAGTTCTAGTAGTGTCCTTGAAAGCCAAAGGCCTAGTGAGATCTACATTATTCATTTTATGATAACTTGGAAAGTTGCGTAATTTTCTTTCGCAAAAAATTTACATTGCGTCACGTCTGTATGGAAGGGTGGTATATCTTTAATACTTCTACGTTGTGTCAATTATGTATCAAGTCTGTTAAAGTATATATTTGGGGTGAGCCTTCTGTCATCAGCACAGTCACTTTTCCATTACTCCTGCTGTTCAGGGTATATGTAAAAAAACTAATGAAACTACCCAGAAATCAAACCTATGATCTTGAAGAAGCAATTTTTTGTAAGAATTTCGGAACTTACCAAGTAATTGCATTTTGTATCTACTTTTGTTTTTGTGAGAAAGTAATTTTACGACCGTAATAATATTGTTAATGAAAATTTGGCACGTGATGTCCCAAAAATACAAGGACCAGAGAAATCGATAGTCGTCAAAGGTATAAAAATTGCCGCAGACAGCAATAATGTAATGTTAGCACGAATGAACAAATGTTATGTAATGTTATCTGACAACCTTTCCTTAGCTTTGTCAGAATATAGACAGTGCAGGAAACATCGACTTTAAGTTCGTTTAGTAAATGACTCCGAAGTATTTCAAAACATCAGGATTGATTTAATTAAGAAATAAATAATTTGGTTTGGCACCCCGGATAAAATGAATCCGTTACCGTTAATTCCGCTTTTAAGGCTATAATTTCATTTCCAGTGACGTTAATTAATCCAGTAACATTTTGGAAACTTTTCACTTCTCATCGAAGCCAATATCAGGAGAAATAATTACTGTTATTTGAGGCTTCAACAGAGTTACTGGAAATACTAATAAATAAATTCATTACCGAAGCCAAATGGACAATGCCAAAGCCTAAAGCTTATTAATCAGCATGCAGCCAACTATTAATTCGCATGAATTAGTACAAAATGAATTCGGATATGATTATATGGATACCACAAGCGTAACTCAATTTCCGATTGACGAATTGTCAACCGAGTGCATAAACCACACTGCTTTTATTATACACAAAGGATATTGATGTTTACCGTTTTACTCTAACATTTGTTCAATGAGCTGGTCTTTACCAGTTCAAAACAAGTCGATATGATCATAGGACCAACGAAAATAATTATTTCAAGGGAAGAGTCGGTCCATTTTATTGGCAATTTATCATTACCTTGTGCTTGATATTGTCGACAAAAGAACTCTTCCCATTATGCCCATTTTTGCCTGTTTTCTAACAGGCCTATTAGTCTAGTAGTTGCGGCTCTTGGCAGCTATTCCAGAGGTCGTGGGTTTGATTCCCACCCAGACAAAATGAAATGTTTGTGTGATGAGCAGGATCATTTTTCTGTGTCTGGGTAAAATTTATTTATTTAATGCATGATGTACACAATAGGCTTAAAACCAGTGAGTACGTGATCCTGCAAAGGTTCAGCAAGATAACTTCATCAACTTAATAATATATGTTTAAAATAAATTAAGAAATTATTATTATTATTTAGAAATATGTAAGTTTGTTTATCAGTTGTATAGCTGGATTTTTTTGTCCCGTGTAATGACGTTAACAGAAATTTTGGCTGTAATTAAAATATGTAGTACTAACTGGTGCCCGCGACTTTGTCTACGCAAAATCAGCACGCCAGAATAGCTCGCAGATGGCAGACTTTTTTCCTATTTACTTTACACTTATCGTTATAATATTTTGAATAATCTATTCAATATCTTTATATATTATGGCCTATGTGTTATTCTGATTTATATGCTATATTATTGTTAAGTTTAATTAAAACCCATCCGGTAGTTTTTGCGATAAAGAGTAACAACCATCAATACAACCGTTTGCATTTATAATATTAGTAGGATTTATCTTAAGCAACGTTAATATGAATCATCAGGTTAGTAACTAGATGATAAGAAGAAAGAAGACATAAATGCTTACGCCAAACCAAACCAGTGAAGGATAAAAACGAAGCATGCATATACAGTAACAGCGCATTTCCTTTGTGCATGGACATAATACAACGTCTTTGTCTGTATAGCTAGAGGGATCCGCTTGCAACGTCTGATTCAATTTTCTTGCGGTCCTTCTTCAGAGTCTAGAGTAACATTTTAATAATAGACTGGCTATTATTAAAGTGTTATATATTTTCTTGCTGGTGTTTTGTTGTACGATTATGAGTGAGAATTCAGTTGAGTTGTTTATTAAAGTTTTATAAAGATACATTTTCTACATTTAAAATTTATTTTAACCTTAAAGCGGTTTGTCAAATTTTATGAGTAAGTTGCACGTTACTTAAAATTTATTCCACAATCAAATATGTATTTTTATTTTTGTTTTGATAAATTAGAGTTTTAAGTATTGAGGCCAGTACTAGAAAGATACAAAATGCCATTTTATTTTACCTTCCCATCGTAAAATTCCGCCAAATTTACACCAATATCACCAGACCGTCACTCAACACACGGCACAAAAATAAAATTCAACCACTCAACATAAACACACACACCCGAAAACACACCTATTTTCCCCTGATTAAAATCATCAACACCGCTCCCTTTACACAAACACTTTTTATACCCATACATACATCTCGTGTCAGGAGGCCCAAGTGCTCTCGAAATGTCCCGGTGAAGAGCCCGCGATTAAATTAATCTTACGTCGATCTCGCTCCATCCGCCATTCAAAAGTTACGTTCCATTTGAATTTTCTGCTTCTATTCTTTGCGCATAATGAGGGAGTCTGGATTTTGTAGTCTTTGTTTACATTTCTGGTTCATTTACTTTTTGAAATGTATTACGTAAGCTGGGTATAAATTAAAGTGTATGTTATGCTGAATGCGTGCTAGATTTTAAGATTGTTAATAAGGCTAAGTATAAAGTTGGAGTTTTGTGAGCAACTTTACGCGACAAAGATGAAAGGATAGAATATTGTATGATTGTGAGAATGTTAAATGTTAAACAAGAATCATTACGAAAATGCAAATTAAACCTTGTAAGGTATCTTGATGTACCAACTACTTTACTAGTTACAGTAGAAGACTGGGCTTGCATAACTGTATGATAAAGGAAAATGTGTATAATTGAATCAGGTAACTAAGATTGAACTTTCGCAATCTTGACTCAAAAACAAAACAACGACTTTTAATGAAAGAGTTCAACATTGACTCAGGTACCAAAAGATACATGAACAACTTAAAGTAAACGATGCCAGAGATTCGACGTTCGAGCGAGTTTGAGTTTAAGAACACCCATTATTGTCAAATTCCTTTCAATTGTTCCTCGCGGTTTTGTTTCAAAGTCTTATACTGTTTGTATTGTTTAATTTACTGATTACAACACAGTTCACTGGATTTGGATTGAAATCGAAAATTGTTTTAGATTTGTTTGGTTAAATCTTTCGGAACTGTATCCACGAATTATTGCTGTTGCTCGTTGTTTGTTTATCTCCTTTGTCTCATCAGCTTCTTGTTTCGATTAGACTTTAAGTGGCCGATCGTATTGACTATTGCGTCAATTTGTTTGTTTTCTAATGAAACTGTATTTCTCGGAAGAACATAATTAATATTATCGAGTTTTATATACGTTGACCCTATTGATCGTATTATAAACTTGAAATTGAATATGAAATATGACTAAATTGCTTTTGCCATGATGTGTAACGCTTCCATCTTTGAAATGTTAACCACATTCTTGGAAATAAAATGTGTTTCCAAAATTCTCTTTAGCACACGTTTCGCTTGGGTGTACCAATCGATTATTATAAAACCCTTACCAGACTTTCTATCACGATAACCACTAGTTACCGTACTTGGAGTCCGTTAACGTGATTTATTTCTACCAGGACTGGGCGTTACACATTCGATTCGCCACGTCAGCTGACGGCGGGTACTACGAATGCCAGGTTCCAACGCACCCGCCTACAAGTATCTTCTTCAAGCTTGTTCTAGTTGGTAAGTACTTTGTCAGCTATTATTTTATTTGTAGTATTTCGTTTATATATAACTTTTTCTGTTTTTGTTATTCTTGTGTTGTCTAAATAAACTAAAAGGTAGGCTTTTAAATAAATAAGACTTTGTTTATTGTTGTAAGTTTTTGTTAGTCAAATTGTCTTTACTTATAAAAACAATTTGGTTGTATTTTGTTTCTGTAAGGCTCTTAGTTATCATAGGGGCTCGTAGCTGAGCCCTCCGAGCTTGTGGGTAAATTATAACATGTCCTAATATAATCTTCGTAGATAAGCAACGCTTGCCGAGGTTGGTCCTTAGATGTGTGACTATTCATTAAAAGCCTGGCCTGGGAAAGTACGTTTAGTTATTACTCCCGGTTTCAATTCATAGATCTTACAGTCATCCCAAGTAGATAGTCGAAAGCCCAAAAGTATGACAGCCAGTCTCTTATTAACTGGATCGTTCAGTTCAGATAGCCAGCACTTCATGCAATATAGGTATTTTTTGCATCTGAACTGGAAGCTGACCTAATTCAGTTGGGTAAAAGGCTAGCTAGCTGTGAGATCAGTGTTTATTATATAGCATTAAAAGTTAATTCTTATTTCAGTTATTGTCGGACGGTTTTGTTTTTTCACACAGATTAAATATTATTGCAAAATTAATCATCCTTAAATATACTCCGCTTTGTAAACGATTCAGATTGAAATATTTTAATAATCCTTTACTATTTAATAATTCAATTTCCTGTACACACATGAACATTTAAAATTGAAATGCTGTCAACTTTAAATTCATTACACTGTTTTATTTTAAAGCCTTTGTGGAAATTTTAAATTAAACTTAACATTACAAATTCATTGACCTGGTCTGCCGATTTACGGCACGTAATGTCATAATAAATTCTGTGGTTTTCTTAAAATGTTTAATTGTTTTATTAGCTTACAGTTTTCTTTTATATTTATAATATTAAATTTAATCTCTCTCTGAAGAAATTATTTTGGTATTTTTTTTTACGATTTATTTTGATTTTAAAGACTTTAACTTTTTCATTGAGTAGGGTGTGCAGATAGACAATTATGTCCTTTCTTTTCATTATGTTTCGTAATTAGGTTTCTCGTTTGAAATATTATGCTTAGAAGTGTACACTTTTAAATAAACTACCTTTTTGCTTACCAACTTATCAACTGCAATACGTGTTTTCGCAACTTGCAAAGTAGGTTAAGATGGCTTGTATGTTTATTAAGAGCATTCTGTTTATAACGAGTCATGTGACTTCCTTCACTCATTTCAGTAATAGTGTCGTAACTTTCAATGCTATTATACCAGCCGAGGTTGCGTCTGATAATTAATATTTTAAGTAGGAACCCTGCTTGCCTACGAATACCGTATTACTTGAGTAAAGATATCCCGAGGGTGTTGTAAAAGGCAAGCGAGAAATTACTGCAGCTTGATGGGCAGAATTTAACCTGTACGTCGATGATAATTTAGTCTTCCCTAATTTTGTTTGACGTTAAAATGTTGCTTCAATTAAAACAAACTTCAAACATAAATATAACTTTGCTCTGGTATAGCCCCGAAGGGTTAAGCAGAGGTGTATTTGTAATACCGTTCACATTTCGCTGGTTATGTTCAGGTCCTATGTACTTACAGGGGTTTACAAGACTACTAGTAAGTAATGTTGTCTTGCAGAATCCAGTTCTGCACATGTAAGCCGGCACACCCTTTATACCTAGAGGCTTCTTATTAGTCAGTTGCTTTTACTTGAGTTTAGTTAGTATTAATGTCGGTAGCTATATAGGTATTACTGTTATTCTGTATATTGTGCTAACATGTAGTGAATAACTTATCTTAATTATTTTATAATTATAACTAATAATTGTACTGTGTAAATTCAAGTTCTTCTAACTTATCAGACAGATGTGTTGTTGGGGTTTACTTCTTCTTCCCAGCAAAAACACTAGGAAGTCGCGAAGGGTGGGCTTTTTGGGGGACTGTCTTATGTAATTTCGACGTTCAAAAAGTTTTGATCCTTAGCCTAATTTGAATAAATGACTTTTGATTTTGATTTTGTTACGGATATTGCTAGTATACTTTAAAAAAAACGAAAAAAAAGGGTGCGAGCTTCAGGCACTGATTCAAGCTTCGAAATGCTATTGGGAAAATATTCAAACTTTAAAATTATCACGACGTCAGTAAAAAATTTCATCAATCAGTCTAATCTCTTCTTCATCATACCTTGTCTCCGTCAGGGCTGAAGATCGTGTACGTGAATGCGCCTCAGCTCAAATTTGAAAATTGAAATCTATTTTTGGCACACTATGAATAGTCTCCCCTTTCCCAACCACTAAACAGCAATAACATGCAATAAACAAAGAAAAATAACACAATAGAATAATAATAATAAACAATAATAAATATTCCACAACTTTTCACACAACGCCATTTAGTCCCAAGTTAAGCTTGAGAGTTTGTTTTATGCGTACTAAACAGCTGATAAACATACTTATATATTACTAAATACATACATATTATAGATAAATTACACCCAGACACAGAACAAATAACCGTGCTAGTCACACAAACATTTGTCCTGGGTGGGAATTGAACCCACGACCCCGGAATTGGAGTCAGGGTCACGAACTGACAAACAGGCCAGTCACAGTTAAGTAGGACTCTTTATGAATTATGCCTTTTAACGTTAAACTTACAAGTGGAATAAAATAAAAGAATGAAGAAGATCCTGGTTGCCTATTCCGATAGGTAGTTTTGTATAGAGAAGAATGGACAAGAAACTGCATACGGTCTTATCGCAAAAAGCAATCTTTTACAGACAACCTTGGTTAAATTTGATAGAGAAGGATGAAAGATATGCTGGTAAATTGTAGTGGTGTAGATTGCTGGAAAGTTTATTCCGCCACTTCTTTCTTCTTCCCAGTAAAAACACTAGGAAGAGGTGAAGGGTGGGCGATTTGAGGGACTATCTTATGTAATTTTTGACGTTTAAAAAGTGCAAATTCTCAGCCTCTCATTTTATTTTAGTAACATAAATATATTGAAGACTAGCTTCTGCCCGCGACTTCGTACGCGGATCTTGTTGCTTATGCCAGCGACAACGGTCGTCAAAATCGAAGATCTGAAACATCTGATGTCGAATTCTATAAGCCCGGGGACGGGAAATCAATGGGATGCGCGAGACGATTCAAGATGTTCCAGATTTTTTATTTTTGTTGGTCAACAGGAAATGCCATCAGACTTAACAACTTTTGCTAAGACGCCATTTCTATTATGTATATGTTATATTGTCTCTGGGCTTTGGAGTTCCCCTACAGGTGCTCCAGATCTTCAAATTTAGTCTCACAGCAGAAAACACTCTTCACGTGGAATAGTTTTAGCAATGGCACCATTTTTATATCTCTTTCACTTTAGGTGTTCCATTTTCCAAAATAAATTATAGCCTATAATATGTTGCGTGACGTTCACGATCAGCGGTCAGTCGCGCATCGCCTTCCCCCACTTATCTCTAGAGTCGATGCGTATATACACTGAAAACTCAAGCGTCATGCTTTTTCCGTGAACGTCTCCAACTCGCGAGACAGTGCATGATGTTCACGATCAGCGGTCAGTCGCGCACATATTCTTCACTGGTCTCTAGAGACCTGGATGTAGATGCGTAAATACGCTGAGAATGCAGGCGTGCTTCGCGATCCCAAGAAGTTTCCACGGAGCAAGTTGCAGCCTCATGTTCTCGAACAGCATCAAGTCTCTCCTAACGCTCTTCGGTAGATTGTTGGGATCTTATGGTCTTTAATCATTTAGCACCTTTGGAACATTGGGAAAAATTTGACCTCTTTCCAGGCATGGTTATAGTTTTATTGTGATGATACCTGATCAATTAAAATCTAAGTGGCTGCTCCCCTGCGTTACCGGGTAAGCTACCGTGTAACGAAGATAAATGGAAAAGGAAATTAAACACTCAAATAACATAAGCCCGAAGGCATACGATAAAAAAAATGGGAGTTTTAGCCAGTAGAGTCTTATTTTCAACGATATACCATCGTCGTCGAAAATCAGTCCTGAACTGTTCCCGCCTTCACCGCGTAGTACTTCTTATGTTATTTTATAATTATGCAATGAAATTAGTGATAGTTTTAATTTCTATATCAAATGTTTCTGATCTTCGATTTTTATAAGTCAACAGGAAATGCCTATCAGACCGAACAACTTTTGCTAAGACGTCATTCCTATTTGAGTTATGGTGTAGCTGGGCTCTTGGAGTTCCACAACAGGTGTTCCAGATCTTCGATTTTTATACGTCAACAGCGAGTACTCATAAGGCTGAACAACTCTTGCTAAGACGTCATTCCAATATATGTTATAGTGTAGCTGGGCTCTTGAAGTTCCACATCAGGTGTTCCGGATCTTCAAATTTATTCTCTCAGCAGAAAATACTCATAACGTGGAACAATTTTTGCTATGGTACCATTTTTGTATCTCCTATAGTTTAGATGGTCTGTTGCGGTTCTGCATCAGGTGTTCCGGAGCTTCAAATTTATTCTCTCAGCAGAAAATGCTCATCACGTGGAACAATTTTTGCCATGGGACCATTTTTGTATCTCCTATAGTTTAGCTGGTCTGTTGCGGTTCCTCATCAGGTGTTCCGGATCTTCAAATTTATTCTCTCAGCAGAAAATGCTCATCACGTGGAACAATTTTTGCTATGGGACCATTTTTGTATCGCCTATAGTTTAGCTGGTCTGTTGCGGTTCTGCATCAGGTGTTCCGGATCTTCAAATTTATTCTCTCAGCAGAAAATGCTCATCACGTGGAACATTTTTTGCTATGGGACCATTTTTGTATCGCCTATAGTTTAGCTGGTCTGTTGCGGTTCTGCATCAGGTGTTCCGGATCTTCAAATTTATTCTCTCAGCAGAAAATGCTCATCACGTGGAACATTTTTTGCTATGGGACCATTTTTGTATCGCCTATAGTTTAGCTGGTCGGTTGCGGTTCTGCATCAGGTGTTCCAGTTTCCAAGATAAATTATAGCCTATGTGTTGACCAGACTTAATATCTATACAACAAAAAAAAATCATTTAAATCCGTCCAGTAGTTCCGAAGATTAGCGTGTGCAAACAAACAGACAAACAGACAAACAGACAAACAGACAAACAGACAGACTTTTTTTTTTGGATTCGTGCTCTATTACTGTTTCTAAACCCCCCTCAATTATTATTTTTTAAATATATTCAATGTACAGACACAGTTTTTTTACAGTCTTATTATATGTATATAGATTTTTAGTTATTAATGAGACTTATTATTTTTGTTAACAGCGGCGTACGCGGAGATTGTGGGAGAATCTGAGAAGATAATTCACGAAGGATCGATGCTTAGGCTCGTCTGCGTCGTGAAGAGGTCCACGGAGCCGCCATCTTACGTGTTCTGGTACTTCGAGAACCGGATGATAAACTATGATTTAAGTGAGTATAGTCTTCTTTTTTTATTTTTGCCTGTAACCCAGGAAGGGATAGTCAGAGGTATTACTGTAGTATACCCATACATTTCACCAGTAATGTTCACTGTTCAGGTCTAATGTTATGTGAATACTGCATGTTTTTAAAGGTACTTTTTTATACATAAGTATGCGTACACGTATTCTGAAAGGAACTGCAGAACGACAAACGACAATGTTATATTGCAATGTGATATGATGTGGACGTGTTATAAAGCACAAGTTATACATTTTTTTTCTTAATCTGCACACAACTTCACTATAAAGTTAAAGTTTAATGTCATAGGTGTTAATTTAACTAATTAAAAGTTGTTGAAAATCTCTGTGACCAAAGAAAAGAAAAGAAACATAAATTAAAATGTTATGTGTGTGTCATTGGTACACAATAACATCTAAAATTTAACTAAAAAAAAATAAAACTTTTTATTTCAAAGCATAACATTAATTTTAATTAAACCCACTTCGCTTAATCTTAATTTGAAAGGTTATGTGCAAGTGAGGCGTCTCGATCGTTTTTTCACATTACGCTAAAGTAAAAAATACAATTTCTAAATACATAAAATTATAGATAAATCACACCCAGGCCCAGAACAAATGATTGTGCACACAAACATTTGTTTTAGTTGGGAATCGAACCCACGACCTCCATCAAAGCAATCAGGACCCTGACTACTAGACCAATTACAGGCCAGTCAACTGGCTGACGTTGACTGGAGCAGCATATATCATATTAAAACAAAATGTAATTTATTATTGTAATGATAATTGTATTGCAATAACTACAACAGTCCGTACAACACTCCCCGAGCAAAAATAAAAGGAAAACATGATTAAAATTGAACCTTTTAAAACCCACATGAACCCACAAAGTCTCCACAGGGATCACAAAGCGATATCAAATGTAAATAAAGTATTTTTTTACATATTCAACGTGACCAAAAGACTTTTTATCATAACACTGTTAAAAGCATTGGCTACATTTTTTATGAAACGCTTTCCATTTTAAAATTTGTGTCCTAGGGCAATGAGTTTTATATGTGCATATATGAATTTCGTTTAGTAGGTATTGCACTTAGGTGAACATTAAATTCAGAATATTTGTTTTTAATACTGAAGTTGTGGAAGTAATTTTGTTTTTTTTATGTAGCTTGACCACGAGCCATGTCCGCAGGCAAGTCTAAAAATATTATATTTACTACTTAACCAAAGCCAGATGTCACAGGGTGTACAGTATATGTGCAAAAACCTTATTTCGCAAAGCGTAATATGTGAGACGGAGTGGGCGACCATTCCTACAAATGACCGACAGACGTTACCGTTAGGTTTGAAATAAAAAACTCGTCAGAACCATTTCCGATTGAAATAAACCTATTCCAACGATCTAGTGACAAATGACTTACGATATGAAATTCTCGATTTTGATCGATGACCCTCCAGATTTGATATCGAGCCGATTGATTTGATAATTGAGACGTATACCGAAACGTTGGCTTCTAATTTCAAAATGACAGTTTTTTGTAATTCGTTTTTTATTGACGCCATTTGACGTTACATTACACCCTGTACTGCTAGCTATGTCTGTGACTTCGTTTGCGTAAAAGTCGAATAAAAGTTTTCAACATCAATACACTATCCAAACAAAAACTACATAAAGTTCGGTAATTTTAATATTTAATCATAATCAAATTGTTTTTTTCCGACTAAAGGTGAGTATGAGCACGTTTTGACTGTCAAAAACTGTTCTCCAATGCACCCGCTCGTCACAGCTTCCTAGCTTGATCTCTAGAAAGAAAATGTGGTGCTCCCCAGTGACACACTTGTCTGATTAGTTTGAGGAATTTGAATCTATGCAATGAAACTCTTGGTAAATATAGTATACTAGCAGACTTCACGCAGTTTCACCCGCGTAGTTTCCGTTCCCGTGGGAATACGGGGATAAAAAGTAGCCTATGTCCACCGGGAATAGTGTAGTTTTCCACCAGTACAATAATTTTTAAAATTGGATCATTAGTTCCGAAGATTACCCCTTACATACAAACTTACAAATTTTACCTCTTTATAATATTAGTATAGAAGTATAGATAAATTTTCCATTGCTGTAAATTAATTAACATGTCTCATACTATTTGAAAATCTATAATTATTATAGTGTGTCTTTGATTTGACTCTACTCTTGAATCCTTTCACATTCGAATCAGAATAAAAGAACACGTCTTTTACCTAATATTTTAATTTTAACATAATTACAACGTTATCTACAGCGGTTATACCTTTTGTGATACTAAACACGAGAGAACGAATTTAATAACGCTGCGTTACCACAACACGAGTCTTTGTAACTAGCGTAAATATTGTCATTAAGGCTCCCACAGACAAGAGCGACGCGACGACAATGCGACACGGCTTCGGTATAGGTATATATTTGTGGAACAATTTCTATGAAAACGCGCGCGACACTACGTGTTACATTGTCGCGTCACACTTCTCTACGGAAACCCTTACTGTTATGCGAACTACTATGCTTGAAGACTTTGTTTGTTTTTAAAGTAATTAAGTGTGAATTAATGTGGTCTTTTGGATCCAATAAAAACAGTTCTAAATAGGAGTGTACAGTAAAATCATACTATTACACTAATAATGCACTTATCCGTACGAGCAGTTTTACCTCATTTCACAAATTCATATAATCCGAGTGTTCAGTACACGATTAGCGGTCATCGCGTGTCCATCACTCCTTTTTATCATAAAACCTTTTGTGCGGATATTATACTTAAATTGATGCTAGCTTCTTAAAGGATTAGGTTGATTAATCTTCTATAACTGGCACACTTTAGCATGCATTAAGTACAAGTTAGTTTAAAAGTTTTCGTTCGATGAAGAAAATTATTTCGTCGTTATGATTCAAAACTTTCATTATCCTCACATAATCATCCTGCCTATGTTCCCAATTTATTTAGGGCCCTTTATTTTCTTCCACTTGATTAAATAATAAAAATAAATAAATATTCCACAACTTAACATCACACCCATGTTGTAGTTGCCAGTCCACCACACTTGTTTATAAAACGGTAAAAGAAAACATGGTGAGGAAACCGTCTTGTCTGAGATATATTTTTTGACAGCATGTGCAGCCTAGTCAGAAGCCCATGAGCGGCATTTAAATCTGACACCAGGTTAGTTACTTAGTACACGAAAAATACAGAGATTTAAACATGAAACCTACTTACCTGCTTATACAGGGTGACTGGTAATTAGTGACCGATATTTAAACACGTGATTGTACTTGTGAATACGAATAACTTTCCCAAAGAAACTTATTTCATACTAATTTTAACTCTCAATTAATTTAATTACGTCTGTACTGCACAACGGGAGCTGCGGGGTGGCGGGGGAGCGTTTGAAACTACTACTAGTAGTAGATTTTGCAATTCCCGAGGTCAGACTATCTGCTGATTGATCGCTCTGATTCGTGTCTACTGTGATCGACCACATGCGCGCGCGCGGGAATTTCAAACAGCGTTTTTTTATGTTATTGTGTATAATAAAAAAGTTTCTTTGGGAAAGTTTATTGAAATCATGAATACAATCACGTGTTTAAGTATCGGTCACTAATTTTGCCAGTCAGCCTACTTAAAGGAATACAAATTATTTATCAAAAACAAACTAAAATAAAAATGTAGCAGTCGACACACAAAACAGCAAATCCAAATAGAAAGTTGAATCCAGTTCAGTTTTATTCCCAAGTGGGATGGTAATTAGTACTTTTTAACTTCAAGTGTTGTACGTTGATTCAGTATGGTACTTGTTCGGGTATGAACGTAATGAAACGCCAATTTGGAATTTAAATTAAAATTCAAGATAAATTAGAGGTAAAGGTAATGTTGTTTTAGTACAGTTTCAGACTGTACTAAAACAACATTCCCATTGTAAAGTTTAGTAATCTTTAGACCCTACCTGGAACATGGTGGTAATATAGAAACAGGCTTGTTTAAACGCCGTTGGTAATAAAAATATTAATTTCTGCAAATTGATTGATGTTAATAGTATAACACGAATTTCCTACATATTTATTTTCACATTGCCTTTCAAATCGATTATAAGTTTGTCTTCAAGAGATTGTTCGATTTTAGCGATAATATTTCCCTATGTAAATCTTTAAGTTCAACATTAAGTAGGTATTTGAATGTTTTGGTAGTGTAAAATAAATAGATAAAATATTAGATCGTACACTATTTTGATCACCTTATACAAAACATTGTAGAAGGCGACTTTTTTCAAGATTTTAGGTTTCTCTGTAATATTATAAAAATCTTGGGATGTCCATGAAAGGCATGGGTTAGCGTCAAAATGTATAATGGGGCCAAAGTACCCGACACTTATCCTACGCTAATACGAGTACATACAAGGGTATGGATATTACAAATCTGACTGTAAAGGCAACTGTAAACTGGTAGCATAAAACCAATATTCATGATCCTCAGAAGCCGATACTTTATTATGAATCTAATAAATACCCGACTTGAATTATCTAGATAGGTACAAAAAGTAGATACCTACCTATTTCTTATACAATGACCGCCGCCACTTTGCCAAAGTCTCTTTGCAAAGCTATAAGCGTCTGTAATCCCTTGAGCATCCTACTTCGTTAGTAGTCAGGTGGGTTCTAAGCTAAAGTAGAAGTACAAAAGAAATTATAGTACCTTATTTCCCTTGCGATGTAAGCAAAGGAAGTGAAAGGTAAGGAATAGATTTATTGTTGGGAATCTTATTCTTTATTGTAATGTTTTAACAAGGATTAATTTGTACAATCATCTTGAGATTTCTCTTCGCGGATTGGTCGAGTTTGGCCATCGCCTTTTTACCCATGCTTTTGCATAGCTTCAACTCAAATGTAAATTACGTAAAAAACTGTTTTCAACAAATTAACAGCACAACAAATTATTCAAAGGAAGAAAAAGTAATAAAAAAATTAAAGGTATTAAACCTAATAGAACATCGACTTAATCAATTACTACTTACGTGCAAAGCGATCGGTAAGAAATGATCAGCTGATCATTTCTTTTCACGTGGTCAAAACAAAGGGATTTGAGGCGTTCTCGATTGTAGAAAGAGAATAGATACGAATCGTTTGTAACTTGGCTAGGGGGGCTGGGCACAAATTTATACTACCGATTGTTAATTAAAAGTTCTAGATAGAAAAACCTAATCAAAATTTGCCTCACTCAGAAATCGTACCTAAGATTTTAATATCAATAGCACTCGCTACCACTATATTACCGAGGTGGATTTAACATGAAAATGAACAATTATTGCCGAGGTCCATTCTAAGCTTTCTAACACAAATGACAATATTTTAGTAATTGTGGCGAATTGTGAACAGTCAGCTACTGTCGTTGACAACTTATCAGTTATTGTAAATACTTCGTTTCATTTAACTAAGCCAGCCTAAATCGTTAATTTAATTATAGTTTACGTTGATACTTGCAGCAAGAAATTTAAATTCACAATTTTAAGGAAATAGTAATATTATTCCACTTCCCTAACCAGGAAGTACATTTCAATTCTAAAGAACCCTCACAGCATTCTCACTAATGTAAACAAAAGGCTGGTGACCTAATTTAACAGATCTCGAAGTGGACGTACGCCTTTGTCTTATTTTACTTGTATTTCAATCTGGAGAGTGAAGCTAGGGAAATAAATAATTTATGTTGTACTGTGGGGGTTTTAAGATATTGAAGGCTGGAAGACAATTTTATAGGATTAGTTCTGGTTGAAGGAGTAAAACGTGAAATTTAGATTGTTTTGATTCTGTTTGTTTATAGAAATTTCACTGTTCTTCGGTCTTTATTGTGTTAACACAGCCAAATAACACAGGTTGTTGAGATACGGACTTTTATTTAATTATTCCTGGATTCAGATACTGTCATTATTGTGCCATGCTCAGATAAATTAAGGTACTGACTTGTTACTGATATGTTTTCGTAATTGACAACATGTTTATTTTATATCATTTTTGCTATTATATTTCATTGTTTATTTTTAGAAGAGTTAAAAATACATTAATTCGCATGGTTAAAACGGTTTTTCAATTTACTATTATACACATTTTAAATTGACGATAAGATTTGCTTTAAATCTTGTCATAGTTTTGATTGATCTATCGTTTCTTGATATACAAGTTTCCTGATATACAAGGGCTTATCATAGTTATTTAGGAGTAAAATAAAATGAGGTCAAAAAATCTGTTCAACTTTAAGAAAACAGATTTATTTCATAGGTTCCAGAAATTTATAAAAAATATTGTATCTGTAAACAAGGAAACGATAACATCTAATGTTTTACAAGCGTTAAACCATGAAAGACTTTCCTCTTGTCTGTAGATCAAAAGAAAACGTATGTCAGGTAGATAAACATGCTTCAGGGCGACCCTTGTCTGTCGTTATCTTGATCATCTTCAAGCTTATTATGATAATTATGATACATTAATATATGTATGATTCCTATGTTTACCTATTTCTGTAGACTTGATTACTACACAAATTGTTCTTTACGTTGAACATGTAAAATTTTTTCTTTGATCCACTCGTCCATAATATTGTACCTCTCTTCTCTCTTTTCAAAACAAGTTCTTTTAAGACTTTTGTTTTATTCTAGCTCTTGATCTCTCACTTTTGTAATTATTAACTACCTAGCTTTCCTTATTTTCTAACTTTCCTAAGATGGAATCTTATTCAAATCCATTTAACAGATAAATATGCTTCATTGAGTAAAAACATGCCAACAGTCAAGCAGTGCCATCTATCAAAGAATGTTGAGAATTAAAGTTTAACTTTTACCCCAAAACCGTGATAAATAATGTTAATCCAGAAAATGGTCTATCTATAAGCAAATTTTCGGGCAAATATGTTTAACGATTTATACGTAACAAATATCATTTCAGATTTATAACATTAGTAAGATTAGAACTATGTACTGCCTTACTGCTGTATCTTCAATCGGTCACAATTATACCTAATCGTTTTCCATTTCTTAATCGATTACTAAAAGTTATTTCTTCTTTGACACAGATGGCGTGAGCGTCCACAATGGCCGACAAACCAGTGAGCTGGTAATCGGCAAGGCTGAGCCTCGCCATGCCGGGAACTATACCTGCGTGCCTGCTAATGCTAAAGCAGCTTCCGTTACTGTTCATGTTGTACAGAGTAAGTGCCTTTATTGTAATTCTAAAGAATCTACATAGCATACAGAACGGCACAAAGGAATTTCTCGCTTATAATAATATAATACCAGCCTGTTACTGACCCACTGCAGGGCAAAGGCCTCTTCTCATACACAGAAGGCTCGAGCATTGAACACCACGCTTGCTCAAGGCGGATTGGCGATTTCAAACTTATATTAACTATAAATCCAGGTTTTCTCACGATGTTTTTCCTTCACCGATGTCAATGATGTCTAAGATAAACTTAGAAAGTACATATGAATTCAAAAAAGTCACATTGGTACTTGCCCGGATTTGAACCACAACCTCGTACATGAGAGGTAGGCGTCATAACCTCTGGGCTTTCACAATTTTTGTTTTTTTGTTTTTCATTTCTCGCTTATGCACACACATAACAATAAATTAAAATACCAGACTATTACTGTCCCACTTCAGGGCAAGGCCTCTTCTCATACAGAGGAGCCACGAGCATTGATTACCACGATCGCTCAAGGTGCGAGTGGTCCTGTTTCCCTCACGATGTTTTCCATCACCAATGTCACTGATGTCTAAGATAAACGGAGAAAGTACATAGATATTATGAATAGGAAAAGTCACATTGGTACTTGACCGGATTTGAACCACAACATATACACACGAATGCACACCCGATCACATAAATAATCAGCCTATAATGTTCTCACAGTTCTCCGTGAGAAGGAGTGGGCCGTGATCTAAAACGCAGGCCCAGTGCTGGTTCGTATATGTCACGTCTTCAAACTTTTGGAGGTAGGCCTCTTATGCATAATCGGTTTATTGGGCTACCCCAGTGTATGGTGGTGTAGTTTAGCGTTTTCTCCGTAAATAATTAGTACGATGTCATTCACAATTGGGTCTGCTTTTATGTTCTAAAAAAATTAATATCAGCCTAGTTTGGCGAACTACAGGTCCAAAGCGACTTCTTATAAAGAAAATATTTAAGTGTTAATTATCTCGCTTACATGTAGCTGGCTACAGACTTTTTTGATTAAAAGTACGTTTCCTCATGAAATATTTAATACAGAAATCATTTTTTTAAATAATTAAAGCCGTTGCAAGACAACATATCAAACTATTTTATTCTTAAACAAATATCCAGACTCAGTTTTCTTTTGTAAATGTTATCATAACAAACAGACAAACTTGTAGAGGAAACAAATACGTAGGATATGTCAATAATAAACACATTCTTTCCGTTATCGTAGCAAGGACTTATAAGCAAAATATTATAACAAAGAGTATTTTTACAAAAGAACGTGCCAACAAAAAACGTTATATGTAAACTTGGGTGCCAAGACTTACAAGTTCATAATACTTTTACTGTTAAAAAGTTATGAGGGATTTCTAAAGAGACATAAAACACGTGGAATAATTTGTTACATAAAACCAAATATAAATTGCTAATACGAGGCGTTTCAATCATCTCTGTTGAAGGTTTCAGATGTAGTTTGGCTATCCGATTACGTTAAAATCTCCACCAGGAAACAAATTTAAGATTTATAATTATTTAGTTTTTAATAATTACTACTCAATATTATAATAAAAGAAATAAGTGTGACGATCAAGGAAGTGTCCTTTGGAATTTTACCGACGACGGTATTGTCGAGAAACTCTTTAAGACGACACACAAAAGGCTCAACAAAACATTTAGTTCCAAAACCCATCAATGGACGTCGTTTGAGCAACGTAAGCCTTTCAAGTTGGAAGCTAAACTTGAATGACAAATAAATAGAATACATTCAAGACTGGCAAGGGTTTTCCCGAGTCGTGTAATTCTTTAAAACCTCTTTTGGATTTAACTGGAAATTGCGGCGTCGATCTGCAGCTTTCTTTACCTTTAGCTGTTTTCTCACGCTCTAATGATTTATTCAGCGAGCTAAAATGTCGCATAGTAAAATGATAATTGGCTCTGTGAATTGGTTTTTACACTATTACAAGTCATACAAGTAAAATGTTGTTTTGGCTAGTGACATGAGGTCGGTGTTGCACTGACTACTCTAAAAGAACACCATGAAAAAGCTCAAATACCACCATAAAGTACAGACATTATCTAAGCCGGATCATGTGAGAACCATTCTCTATAAAATATTAGAATTTATATTAGAATACAACAGAATACACATTATTGAACACCATACGAACTTACAAGTAATTACTTTTAGAGTTGCAATGAGCGGTCTTATCTCTTATTATAATTTATAAAACATTTATACAAAAATTAAAGAATTTATAGCTACCACTTCAACTAACTGTGTGTGAAGTAGCGGCAGCTTCAAAAATAGGCATTTAGTTTAATCGATTTTCACGAAATATCAAATCTAGTACCTTAGGTAGTGACCTAAGGTACTAAATATGATATTTGATACTTCAATTGCCATATTTATTAGCTTTTAGATATTTATTATTAGCTTACCAAGTGTGTCTGTAGCTTCAAAAATAGGCATTTAGTTTAATCGATTTTCACGAAATATCAAATCTAGTACCTTAGGTAGTGACCTAAGGTACTAAATATGATATTTGATACTTCAATTGCCATATTTATTAGCTTTTAGATATTTATTATTAGCTTACCAAGTGTGTATGTTGTCTGCGCTGACTATTAGTAATTTTATCAGATGTTAAGACACTAATACGATTGTAGACTTGTTGGAAAGAAAAATATTGGAACAATAAGTAAAATAAATGCTGTAGAAATGCGTTCCTTGCGAAGTATGTGTGGTGTAACAATTAATGACAGATTGAGGAATGATGTGATAAAGCAACGTTGTGGATTAAAAGAAGATGTAGTAACAAAAATTGAAAAGAGTATGCTTAGATGGTTTGGTCACGTTGAAAGGATGGATGAAAGGCGACTAACGAAAGGTATTTTTTTATTTACAAGGCAGATTTAAGTGGGAACGCCGGGAGGGGACGCCCTAGAAGGACATACATAGACCTTATTGGTGAGGTTCTCCAGAAAGGTCAGGTGCGTAGTACTCGCAACCGGCGTGTGTGTATGACAACATGAATGAATGTAAACGAAGCAAAAGAAGTATGTAAGAATCGTAGCATATGGCGCTCTGTAGTTTCTGCCTACCCCCATGGGAAAAAGGCGTGAGTTTATATATGTATGTATGTATGTATTTGCTTGGAGGATGTGCCACCCAAAAACAAACATGAATAAGTAGGTGCCAAGACTTTTATATTGAATTTCATCTTTACTAATAGAAAGGAAAATGAAACAAAAATAAAAGTATTGGTATCATTCTATTTAAAATCATCAAACAAAAACTAAAAACAAACTTTTATAATGATACTTCCGTCGTTTCCATCGCGGAATATTTAAAATGGAACAAATATATTTTTTATTTACTCCTTAGATATCGGTGAATTTGAAAAATACTTCAACCATCAGGAATTTTATCCAATAACCCGAATCCCGTACCCAAACTTAATTAAATACTTCGCATAAATGATAAATTAGAAAATTCATTTTATAAACACAATCTCGTTTCAGATTCAAGGGAAGATTTAGACGACGTAGTTACAAAGGCTAATGAGTATAATGTAATAGACAACAAAGGTGAAATGACATTTTCGAGATAGAACACAGTTACAGAAACAAAGCCTCTTTCAGTAATTAGATTTGCGGGAGACCCTAATTCTTTGAGAGACTCGCGAAAACGTGAAAAATTAGGCAAGTTTAATGCACACCCAATTCGTTCGTAGATAAATTAGGTACTTATTAAGTACAAAGTTTTGTTGTTTGTTTCAGCGAAGTAATTATTTCATTGTCATTTGTTTAGTTCTAGAAGTCATAAAGATTCTTGATGCGTATTAAAAAGAGATGGAGATGGCCAGAGTAAAATCTAAACTATGTAGACCTTAGTACCTTTATTTACAGTAATTTACTAAATTATTGTATTTCTCTTCATTTTTTCGATAAAGTTAAAAATATCATCTCCATTTTGTAGTCTAGAATTTTATCACAAATAAGTCGCTTAATGGCAATACCAAAAATATCTGCCAAGAACGATTATTTAAAATATTACGTCAATGAATAAATTTATTTCAGTGAATCTATAAGAAAATCAATAACCTCCCTCTTTGAAGCTGTTAAATTGAAATTCGGCATGCTAGATGAAGATGAGACGTGCTTGATAAATTTCAGATAAGTTTTAAAAGGAGTTCCTTTAGTTATAAGATAGAATTTCTGTATTGAAGTGTATTCGGAAGATGAAGACTTCTAAGCCATAAAATCGATATGAAGTTGTGAGTTTAAAAGTCTTATAAGAAGTGCTTTCCGTGAGCGACTCGAGAAACTATAATAGTGTTAATGTATAAAGTAGATATCTAAAAGTCGAGGAAATATATTGTATCCGATGGTAGAAAATCTTGGTGGCAAGGTTGTGAAAAGTATAAAATAAAATGTATAAGTCTTACCTATGTCTATTGTACGGTCAGCTTTCATTCTATTCTGAACAAAGGGCATTGTGGAAGCCATGAACCCGATCCATTACGATGATTATATTTGAACATTGATTGTACCTGTGGAATATCCAAGCATATTTCTACTTATATTTCTACTAAAGTATAATGATAAATGTTACTCATCCGTCACATATCCCAAAGGTTCATTTGAATATCAGCGTCAGGCAGTATCTCAGCATCTGTCTGGCATTACCGCTGAAATGAACCTTTTGGCGCATCCGTGAGACATGCCATTTTTTGTTTCTTTTTTTAGTGTTATTGCGTTTTTACTGTGCGTGTATCCAGCTGTTGCCAATAAATGTATTTTCTTTCTTTTCTTTTCTTTCTTTCTTTCTACTTTCCTAACAATATAATGTTGAGCATAACTTTGCCTAGGTCTACTTCTTAGCGCGTAGTTGAAGAGTAACCTAGTGTTTATTCCACCCGTCTTCGGGCCATTGAAAAATATCTCTTGAGAACAACCTTCATCAAGAATTGGTTTAACCATCATCCATAATACCTACTAACTTATAAAATTCTCGTGACACAGTGTTTGTTACAAAACTTCTTTAAAACTGTCTCGACCGATTCTTATAAAATTTCGTGTGATATTCAGTAAGTCTGAGTATAGAACATCGAGTATTTTTTTCAAAAAAAAGGTTGTTCTATGTTGACCGGGGCAGCTATATATTATAAGAGAAAAGATTTGTATATTAGTATTTTTGTATGTAACAAATTAACTTAAAAACTACTGGACCAATGTAAAACATTTTGCACCGTTTATCCCTGTACTCCCACGGAAACGGGAACTAAGCCAGTGGAACCGCGCGTTTAAAAAAACTTTTCAGCTTTCTTAATATAGATAGATCAATTTTTAAACAATTTCCTTTTCTTTTGTCCACAGGTGAAACCCCAGCTGCAATGCAACATGGCAACAATTCGTCAGCAGCCAGTTCCCAGACTCATTTACTCATAAATTTGGCAGTGGTCTTCGTTGCCCTAAGGATGCTCATCATACAAAATCATCAAGAGTTTGGATAACGTCATTTGTACAATAAGTAATTTATATTGTTGTAACTAATTTCCTGTGTATAAACAATACTCTCTGATGTTAATAATATTTTTCAGCTGTACACAGGATCTAGTGAATGTTTTATTACTTACGTTTAAATAATTCGACTTGGTTTTTCTGAACGAGAACACAAGAATTTCTCCGAAATTCGTCCGACTTTACATTTCAAAGAGCTTCACCAGTAAGAGTACTTATTCCACCGTTAAATGTTACATGCAAATGTAAGATCGATTCAGATACTGTAGTACAACTATACGATGGATTGGCAACATGCCATTCCATATCGCAATTTTAACAACTTTTGCAATCGTGTTTATGCTGAACTCGATTTCTGGTAGTGCTCTAGAGCTATTCGGAACTATTTCCATGTATACTGTGAATATATTTTCTTACTATTACAATATGCCGCTATAGCTCTGTATGTTGTAGCTTTTACTAACGTTTATGTGTTTGTATCTAAGATTCTATCAAGTTAATTTTTAACAATTATTGTTCCAAGAAAAATACTGTGCGTTCTGTTCCGATATCTGTAACTTATATGGTTAAGTATGCAATTTTGTTTCCAAACATGTAGGTATTCAAATATATTTTAGGGAAATCATTTTTTTGATGTCTTGACACAAAGTTCTGTCTGGACTTAAAGTTTTTAACAAAATTGTGACCTTTTATATTACTATCTATAATAATAGTAATGCTGAAATCAACTTGATTTTTATACTTGCATAAAGTAGATATTCGTCAAAATCAAAGTCAAAGTAATTTTTTTGTATAACATGGGTAAAAAATATATGAATTGTTGACAATATCAAATTCTATGTGCAACACTATATTTCACCGTGCAAAGTAAACAAATTTTAACAATGGTTAAGTATCACACTGTAACAAATAGTAGGAAGTAAGTACCTACTTTTTTATACATTTTCGTTTGAGTAGTAATAACGTATATTGGAAACGACGTCTTGATTGGACTTTTATTTTATTTGGTAGCGATGGTCTCACACTGTGTAGTCAACATTTTTTACGCTAGAACCTGTTGATTTCTTTATTTAAGATAACGTTATAAAGCTTATTTGTGTTGTTAAAAGTTGTAAAACCTCTAGCCTGTATTCCGCTGCAGTATTTTAATCTGATTACGGATTAAGTGGTGGTTGTAGGCTTCAGGATTTACCGCAGATAATTTATGCAGGCCTAGCGCTGCTCACATTTAGTGCAGTGTTGGTTGCGTGGCTATTTCATTATTGATGTATAATTAATTAATATAATTTATTAGGTACCGCGAAAGCAGGCTTTGGTTCGAAAAATTCTATGCTTATAACATGTTTATGCTTTTATATTTTATTTACAAACGTTCAAGCTAAATTCAAAACATCTGCAGTACTCATTAAATTATTCCCTTTGTTAATAGCAAAGTCATATTAGATTATTTGCTGTATAATTTTAATTTTAGTTATTCAGCGAAGCGTCACAAGGCAAATGTTCCACATCGCATTTTGAAATAAACTTTTCTATCAAAGCTGTGTCATATTGGATTAAAATGTTCAATTATTTAATAACATATTATATGTTAAAATAAACATCATATTGATTACACTGAACGAGTAATATATTCCTAAAAAATGAGTGCAATTTTTTACGTACAAATGTTTTATCTTTATTTCACTTGGCAAACATTTTGGCTATCCTGGTGCATTTAATTTGTGCAAAGAGTACCCATCTCATTTCAAGTGAGATAAGGAAATAAACACAAGGCAAAAAGCCTGTTAACAAAAGGTAAAGCAACGATAAAAAGGATGGATGAGTCGTTCCGAATAATAAGGCCTTTCGCAAAATACGTACAAAGATAACATGTTCTGATTCTTAACAAATAAATTGAGATGTTTTTTTGTTATCTACTAGAAAGCGTGTATTAATATTTGGTTTCATCAATTTTACAACAATCAGTTTTTTATATTTTAAAATTTTCTTAATAACATAAGCGTCACTGTGAAGGGTGAGGTCCTGGTTTCGATTTCTGAGTCGGTAACTTTTTAGTAGCAACCAAGAGTCTGGCAGGAACCTTAGCTGTCTGGTGTGGAAAAAAGAATGACGTGCCGAGGCAAACTTATAATTATCTATGTGAATAGCTGCTTTCCATTTTATCGTACCAGCACTTACTTACTACAACACAACAACTAACAACTACAGTATTTTTTTCCACTAAGAGTAGTACGAGCTATGGAGAGGGCTATGCTCGGGGTCTCTCTGCGAGATCGAATCAGAAATAAGGAGATCCGTAGAAGAACCAAGGTTACGGTTAAGGAACCGACATAGCCCAGCGGATTAGCAGGTTGAAGTGGCAGTGGGCAGGGCACATAGCACGGAGAACTGATGACCAATGGGGTCGAAAGGTTCTCGAGTGGAGGCCACGTATCGGCAAGCGCAGCGTAGGACGTCCACCCACAAGGTAGACAGACGACCTCATTAAGGCCGCGGAAACGCGCAGGATGCAAGCTGCTTCCAACTGGTCTTATTGGAGATCTATAGGGGAGGCCTATGTCCAGCAGTGGACTTCCTATGGCTGAAGTGAGTGAGTGATGTAAAATAAAAAAAAAATCGAAAACATGAGACATTCAATCTGTACTAAGCTCCCTTGTTGGATTAGCACCGCGCACAATGACCTAGTAATGGAAATCTAAATAACACACACAAATACGTAAAGGCTGATTATGTATGCCAAAGGAAGTAGGATTATTTGCCAAACAAAATAATCCACTTACCGTTGTTCAAAAATATTAAGCTTACAGAACACGCTGGATGCGAGCCGCTTCCAACCGGTCTTATTGGAGATCTATAGGGGAGGCCTATGTCCAGCAGTGGACTTCCTATGGCTGAAATGATGATGATGATGATGAAGAGTAGTAGCGACAGCAGAACCAGTAATGTTTTTATTTTTTATAGTAATGATTTTTGAGGACACATTTGGCAACCATATTGATTGATTATGGCATGGAACAAAATAATATAATTATGTATGTTCCTGTTTGTGTATCTGAGTTTTATATGTTTGTGAACGCACCCAAAACACAAGAAAAATCCTTGCGTGGGGCAACGTTGTTTCAAGAATTCCTCGTTATAAGGCAAACCACGTTATAATGCTTCCTAAAGATACTGAACATCTTAAGCAAGGATCTTGAGCCCCATTATTATCTATATAGTGTAAAGTTACTCGTGCCTACATTTCTGACAAGATAGTAGTAACTTGGCGCATATTAGAACAGCGAAGTTTGCAACTCTCCATGGTCACATTTAAACTGAAAATAATTCGCTTAAGTACTGCAGTTTGTGTAGTTATGTTGGTAATGTATCTTTTGTTCATGTTCTAGAAAAATGGTATAGGTACTTTAACTTAATACACGAACATTTTAATTATATCGGGCAATCAAATATATAAAATTATCGTGTCACCCTGTATGTAACAAAACTCCCCATACGCGTCTTACCGATTTTTATGAAATGTGTGTATATTCAGTGGGCCTAAGAATAAGACGAAAATACATACATACATAAACTCACGCCATTTCCCATGGAGGTAGGCAGAACTAAACAACAGACCGCCATCTGCTACCACGTAAACTAATAACAACTAAATAAAACTAATAACTTGATTTTATGGTGGAACGAAGATTGCCGAAGCTAGATTTTGCATAGTAATACTAGCGTATTACTATACAAAATCTTGACACGTCTGTAGGGGAACGTAGAATTGAAGAATTGGAACTATGACTAATAATAATATATAACTTAGAACTCTATGAGATACAGACGTTTGTAGATTACAGTCTAGGATTCCTAAAATGTACTGTTTAGTTTTTTTTTTTAAATATAATAATTAAGAGCCTATTCACTCTAGCCTTGAAGACACCTAAATTATAATCGGACGGGAAGACCGCAGCAGGCAAGTTGTTCCAGTCCTTTGATGTACGCGGTTTAAACGACGAAGCGAAACGCTTTGTCCGAATCGTGGGAGTGCCAACGATGTAAGGGTGGACACTCGCCGTACGCCGGGTTGTCCGATGGTAGAAAGGTGATGGCGGAATCAAGTCATGTAATTCCCGTGCACACTCTCCAAAATGTATCCTATAGAAATCCGAAAGGCTAGCTATCCTACGCCTATGCTCAAAGCTTTGCAGATTGGTTCTAACCAAATCTGGGTCACCAATAAGCCTCTTCGCACGCCTCTCCACTGAGTCCAAAGCTGCTAGATGACATCTGGCAGCACCAGCCCATATACAACTTTTATTAGCTCTGGATGGGATCTGAAGGTCAACAACTCCGTAAATAAAAGTCTACAAAATCTTGTTGCAATCGGATTTTAGCGGCAATCAATGTCAAGATCTTGTCATAAATGAGACAAATTATTTTTGACATATTGCAAACGTTCGTAAGACAAAGATAATGATTGCAATTGCAATTTATTTGGAATTCTACCGACATGTTTTGTGGAACATTATGCTAAATTGTGCTGTTTGATGTAAATATTTCTGATTAATTTAATTGCCGACAGAGTTCGCGTTTTTTGTTATTGAATAATATCTGTGTCATTAGTGGAATAACAGTTTTTGTAATAAATATTCGTTAAATATGCTGCAATATTATTAATAAAATTGTACAGTAATTACCTATGATCCTGTTAAAATTATTTCGTGTCACTACTTTGAATTTCCTGTTTACAGCTGAAAAACTAAATTAAAAGTTGAAATTTATCAAAGTTGATAAATAAAAATTAATAAAATGGTATACCAATTGAGTACAATAATGTTTAAATGTAAATATAAATAATGTGAAATATATTCTTACGTAAGTGATGTATATGAAAGTGTAATTACCTGTCATTTCGAATTAAGAATAAATAACGATTTTGAATTTAACGTGCCAAGTCTGTTTGTTTTATTCATCTCTAAACCTAGATCCAATTTCAGTTTCATCGTACTTTCGGTCGGTGCAGTATGTTATATTCATCCATAATATTATAATAATAAAAATAAATATTAAATTATTAGTCTAGTGATCACAATCACACAGGTCACAATTCTAGGTTGGACTAAGAGTGATTCGGTTTTGGCGTCTGTGCATTCACGACTCCTAACGTTCATTCATGTTTTTTTTTTTGGCAATAGGCATTTTAAGCATTCTCAATGTTGTATTACGATAAATAAAATACTTAGTTTATTATGAATTGTTGTTTTGGAACTAAACACTATAAGAATAAGGTTTATAATACAAATTCCGGCTCAAAATCATGACCTAAGTTGGAACTCATTTTGAAGCATGATCAGATTCAGATAGGCACAGATTCATTTATTTGCCTGAAATATGGAATTTTACAGATTTAAAGAAGTCATCGATCGATAGGTTTAATAGACAAAATTATAATTATTTACTTCGTACTTTAACGTCCCCACACATATTGTGGCTTTCTATTGGTAAAAAAAGTTTCAAAATCAGTTCAGATAATCCAGAGATTGCCTCCCACAACTTCAAAAACTAAAAAACTTTACCTTTTTGTAAAATAAAAGTCCCTAAAGATAAACCCGTCGTTAGCTCCGTCAAAATCGTCATCTACTGAATCAATAACTAATTCCTAATGCTACATTCAATACGTGTATAATTAAAGGGCAGGGTCTAATTAACGCCTTATTAATGTTCTAATTACATAATTAATAGGTCTCACCTTCGGAAGTAAGTCGTGACAGTCACCATTTTGGGAGTATTAATACTCAAAGTGGGATTTTGAGTCAATCGGGAAAGTAATATTTTATTTTCGTTTTGTTCAGTTGATTAAGGCTTTTTGTGTTATTACAGGCTTGAGTTTATTATGAGGTGACATTAAAGTTGACTTTTGTTTTTGTAAAACTTTTTGCTTATTTCACCAGCCTGCAGTGCTTTTTCTGTAAAAAATATTATTCGTGTGACAATGTACATGGACGAAGTGAAGGTAAAAATTAAGCTGTCATTTCATTAAATATGATGTGATGTTTCTTATAAGTTGTTAGTTCTAGGCTCTACACTATAAATATCCGTCTTGTTGACAGCCACGACAGAGGCTGTGCCTAGTGTGGCTCTCATTGGCAACAATAACATGTACTTCTTGTGGAATAAATAAATATTATTATTATTTATTTATTCAATCTAGTTTCTTATTAAATACATTTTTAAATATTTAAATATAAAAATAAAACATTTAAAAATATAAAAAATAGTAGCCCACCGGTATCGGGAACAGGGTCCAAGCTACCGGCGGTCAGGGCTCCAGGGAGAGGAATCGCCTAACAATTATATAATATACAATTATATAATAATAATATTAAATATAATATTATTATTAATTATATTATATTACATTATTATACAATTTATTATTTATTATTATTATTTCATACTAACGCTAGACATTAACAGTTCACTTCACTAATCACCATCTCAGAGCCAGTTGAAAACCAGCGTCGGGCACTAGTTGCTCGGCACTTTGCTGAACTGGTCCTAATTGGCGCAGCCGTGAGATACACACTCTTTTTCGTGTTTACTTCTTAGTTCTTTATCATTATTTTTTTACTTAGTTTTGTGCACATGTGGCATGTGCCAAATAAATATGTTTTCTTTCTTTCTTTCTTTCTTTCTTTCTTTTTTTCATTCAAAATTTGGGGCATGGGGCAAATAAGTACTCTTTTCGAATATACGTATTATCAAGCTAGTTTTAAAACTTCATTCATTTCTATGGTTAATTAATTACAACCTACAGACTGCGGAATAGATATGTGTTTAATTATAAAATGAATTTAAAACATTGGGCAGAAAAAAAATCGACACTAAAACAGTGCGTGTTCTTAATCAGACTGTTGTTCGTCTACATTACAGCATATTGCATCAACTACGTCACCGTCAACGATTTGGACTTAGACAAAGTTCACAAAGTAAGTATATAGAAGTATTTTTTTTGTAGTACCAATGTTTTGTTCGTCCACAAGGTACACAACAAAGTGACAGTACAGACAATTGATTGCACCTGCAACACACAAGATTGCCAATTTGTTACAAAGCTAAGAGACAAAGTTGAAAAGTCCCGTGTGTCCCCAACTTCACTCCCAACTGTAACATTCCTTAAAACTAGAACACAACAATGCTTCTTGGCGGCAGAAGTAATAAGTGAACTCTTTACACAAGTTCCTATTTTTATTACTTGGATATTTATCTCTCTTAGGAATTTCTGCGAATCTCTACTTTTTGTTGTACCATAACTTTTTCTTTCCGAGGTAAAATTTCAGCTGTATCCGTACCCTAAAGAAATCTTATAACAAAGCTTCTGCTGTCTGTCTGTCTGTTAGTCTGCCTGTCTATCAACGAGCTGTATTTGACGATCCGTTAGAGGTAGATAGTAGGCGCTTTAACAAAAAATAATCAAGAAACAATAAATAATTACAGTTAAAATTTTAATTTTTGGTGTATTTTACTCGACCTGGAACCGCAAGCTGCTCGGGTTTCTATGAATACCTATGAAATTCAGAACGTGGCAGCACCGCAGCAGCACCGCGACAGCATCACAGCAGCACCACGGCAGCACCGCGGCAGCACCGCGGCAGCACGGCGGCAGCACCGCGGCCGCAGGCTGCAAGCCGCGACAGCAGTCCTCAGTTACATAGAGATTTATGGAAACCTGTGCAGTTTGGGGTTGCAGTTTGCTTTCGCAGTTTCTCAGTAACTTCAGTTAGTAGCGAGGATTGTTTTCTTTATAGCAAGTTATTGATTTAGAATTTGTATAAAAACCCAATTGTCAGTGTCCACGTTTAAAACCGTATGCCATAAAGGCCAGTATGCAGTGGTTGAGGACTTTCGAACTGAAGTCAGAGTTTATGACGCCCATGAGCCGCTGACTTAGTTTCATATGCCGTTGAGAAATATAATATATCTCAGGCATGTCGTTTTCCTCACAATGATTTCCTACACCGTTTTCAAAGAAAGTGATAATAAAATTATGCAATACGCACATATTCATCCAAATAGCCAGAGGTGTTTATCTTGGGTTCGAACACAAGACCTATGACTTGACAAACCATTCGTCCCATTAATAAGCTATCACTGTTTTCAATTGTAACTTAGAACCCACTATTAATTACAATTATCGTCTCCTAAACATCCTACTAATATTATAAACGCGAAAGTTTGTGAGTATAGATGGATGTTTGTTACTCTTTCACGTAAAAACTACTGAATGGATTTTAATGAAATTTGTTATGGAGTTAGCTGACATCCTGGATTAGCACATAGGCTACTTTTTATCCCTATATTCCCACGGGAACGATACCTACGCGGGTGAAACCGAGGGACGTCTGCTAGTAACCAATATATTGCGAACATTTTCACGGTGACTAAACTTATTATAGGTTGAATGCCAATTTGTTCTTTTGTTTAACATCGACATAGTTTGGGGAGTTCGCGCTAATTGTAACCTATATATTACAATATTGTTTTATGTATACCTTTGTGTGAAGGTACTCAATATTGTTGGAACGACTTGTATGAGAGATTGTATCAGGATTATAGCAATACAGGTGAGATATAATGATATGGTGATATAATGTCCCGACATTACACTCGCATAGCCAGAAACGCTCGATACCCGTATCGATTGTTTATGGTTTTGCGAGTGTTCTGGCAGTATTAATGTAGGAAATAATGGAGTAAATAGAAGAAGTAAGACACGACGTATAAAATGTTGTTGGAATTGAAGGGCACTTGGCACTTTTACATGTTCATTTATTATTATACCCCGCCTGTATTCTCAATTAATTCAGGTAAGTGTACCAAGTTTTCTTTTATTTTCTTCATCGATGATCGTAGATGTTTTGGCCCTGACTGCTACGTCGGAGGTCGTGTGTTCGATTCCCACCCAGAAAAAAATGGATAATTTTGTCGGTGTTGGGTGTAATTTATCTATATTGTACCTATGTATTTAGAAATAGATAAGTATGTTTATCAGTTTTTCTAGTACCTATCGCACAAGCTCTGCTTAGTTAGGAACCAGACGTTGTGAAACATAATTATTAAAGCACCTTTGAGTTGAAAAAGTGTCAATGGTACTAATGCTAGTGCTATGCTGGTAGTAATGCTTAATACATGAGAGGCGAATTCTTAGTCACTGGTCCACTACGTCATACTACGTAATATCTACATAAGAGTGGAATAAAACAAAAACAAATACAAACTCATCATCTCATCATCTGCCTAGCCTTTTCCCAACTATGTTGGGGTCGGCTTCCAGTTTAACCGGATGCAGCTGAATACCAGTGTTTTACATGGAGCGACTGCCTGTCTGACCTCCACAACCCAGTAACTGGGTAACATGATACCCCTTGGTTAAACTGGTTGTCAGACTTTCGAGCTTCTGACTACAAGTAACGACTGTCAAAGATCTACAAATGACAGCCGGGACCAACGGCTTAACGTGCTTTCCGAGGCACGGAGGAGTCTTGGTATGTAATAAATGGTCACCCATCCACGGACCGACCTCGTCAAGCGTAGCTTAACCTTCGATCGACCCATGCGGCTGTTATAATTTAGCCACAAGCTCCTCAAAAACAAATACAAACTATCCAGCTTAATTATGCGATACTTTTGACGTGTTCTTTTTTTAAAATTAGTGATTTCAAAGTGATCAAAGGGTCCAATTGCATTCGACAGCAAGTAACACAATTAACGGACGGTGCCGTAATTAAATGGGACTCGAATCGTGAGTCACTTTACTGAAAAAGCGCTTTTAAAGCATTGCTTGATTTTAAAAGGAGTGCTGTAAATTCATTCTGCGGATAAACATTATTGTATAATATAGGTATTGTGGTTTAAAAGAAGATGCAGTAACAAAAAATTAAAAGAGTGTGCTTAGGTGGTTTGGTCACGTTGAAAGGATGAATGAAAGGTGATTAACGAAAGGTATTTACAAGGAAGATGTAAGTGGGAACGCTGGAAGCGCTGGAAGAGGAAGCCCTAGAAAGACATACATAGACCTTATTGGTGAGATTCTTCAGAGGTGCGTAGTACTCGCAACCGGCGTGTGTGTATGACAACATGTATGAATGTGAAATAAGTAAGTAAGAATCGTAGCATAATTATGGCGCTCTGTAGTTTTTGCCAACCCCCATGGAAAATGGCTTGAGTTTATGTATGTATTTACTTATGTACTACTTAAATAAATACTAATTTTACCTCTTATTACAGATTTTTGTGTAGATACACACGGCTACACATCAAGCTTTACATTCCCAGTATGAGCTGATCTCGCATTGTAGGTATAGTAAGCACAGCACAGATTATTTATTTGTTTTATTATGGTTCACCAACAGTTGTTACAGAAACTATAAATATAGAACATACTAGTAAATGAGTCTTTAATCCAACTAACCAACCACCAAATAGCCTGTTGGTCTAGTAGTTAGTGACCCTAACTGCTATGCCGGAGGTCGTGGGTTCGATTCCCACTCAGGACAAATGTTTATGTGATGAGCATGATCATTTGTTCTGTGTCTGGGTGTAATTTATGTATAATATGTATGTATTTCAAAATATATAAGTACGTTTATCAGCTGTTTAGTACCCATAACACAAGCTCTCAAGCTTAACTTGGGACTAAATGGCGTTGTGTGAAAACTTGTAAAAAAAAAAAAAAAACAATCACAGGCAAACACCACAAGAAAAATGATCTTTGTAATAAAATTTATATACGATCCGTTTAGCCGCTTAGTCGTGAAAAGCCTACAAACAGGCAAACTGAGCTACTTTCTTACTATAATATTCATCATCATCATCATTTCAGCCACAGGAAGTCCACTGCTGGACATAGGCCTCCCCTATAGATCTCCAATGAGACCGGTTGGAAGCGGCTCGCATCCAGCGCTTTCCCGCGGCCTTAATGAGGTCGTCTGTCCACCTTGTGGGTGGACGTCCTACGCTGCGCTTGCCGATACGTGGCCTCCACTCGAGATCCTTTCGACCCCGTCGGTCATCAGTCCTCCGTGCTATGTGCCCTGCCCACTGCCACTTCAACCTGTTAATCCGCTGGGCTACTTTAATATAATATTAGTACACCTAGATAGGTAGGGTTATAGGGTTATAGGGTTCACGTACAATTAGGAAAAATTTAACAGTTTGGGGTACTTTCATGTGCAGGCGTCTATATGTAACAGTAATCCGAACTAAATGGATATTGTAGCTGGTTATACTGCGACGCAGATTTCTATTAAATTCGCAAACCTTTTCGGGTGTAATAACTCTAGGTATCACAAAATAACAGTCACATTAATACTTCAAGAAACTTTTAACCAATTTTAAACTTTAAATCGAGAATCGTAACAAGATTCTCGAAATTTTAAGACAATTAATAGCTTTTACTTAGCAACTTTTAATGAGAATAATATTCACACTCAAGATGTTTTGAAAAGATCATGAATATTAATACCTGTAATAATAGATTTGATTGGGTATTATTTTAAGGTTTTCATTAAGTTTTTATTGAAATGTCTTCGTGGCGGTTCAATTCTGCTGCCATAATAAAGCAGGTCGTTACTGACAATTTGGTCAAAAATTAGTTATTAACATATTCGGAATCAGCAAAGTAACATAAACATAACATCTGACATCCATATTTATAAGTCAGGTAATAGGGGGTGAGCTTATTGTCATCAGTCGGGCACAAATCCGCACTCCGGGCTACTTAGAAATTCCAGATAGTAATACTCAATAACGCAACAAAGCAAAGCAAAGCGAAATAAACGCTATATTAATCTCATTTTTAATAAAATTATCAGTTACGGCCTTCTTTCTTATGACGGCAGAATTGCAATCTTAAAGGTGGAAAGGACATCGCAAATCCGGAGACCATTAATTCTCTACACCATTCTGGACCCATCAGCATCGAAATTTTTAATCAATTTTCCCTAATTTCCAAGTATTAATAACCTGATGTTCGATTTAATTTCACCAAGCCCTTTCCATCATCGGACCACCAGACGTACAGCACTGCGCCACCGGTACATGGTAGATATCCCAACCATACGTACTAAACGCTTTGGAAACACATTCATTGTGCGAACAGTCAAAGAGTGGAATTCCCTGCCGGTGTCGGCGTTTCCTGATGGCTACAACCTGGGGGTCTTCAAGTCAAGAGTGAACAGGTTGCTTCTAGGCAAGTGTGCAACTTCGACCACATCTTTGCTTACCATCAAGTAAGATATTGGTCAAACGCGTGCCTGTCAATAATAAAATGACGTGTCGCACTCGGAGACTGCCGCGGTAAAGCTATTGCATAGCATTTTTATCAACTCCTCTCCTCTCCCCCTCCCCATTCCTCCCCTCCCCCCCACCCCCACCCTCCCTCTCCCCCACACCTCCCACGCCCCTCCTCTCACCCCTCCCTCACTTTCCCCTCCCGTCCCCTACCTCTTCCCTCCACCCCCCTCTACATCCCTCCCCTGCCCCTCCGTCCCCTCTCACAATACCCTCTTCCCTCTCTCACAATCTCAGCGCCCGCTTCCCCCTCCCCCTCCCCTCCCTCTCCCCCTCCCCTCCCCACTATCCAATACGTCTATACAATACGTCTAATCGCACACAACGCCGTGTCGAAGACTGCCGAACTGAAACGACGTTAGACGATGCACGGCCTTCAAGCCACACCTCCTTGCCCGTCGGAGTGGGGAGCGTGAGGTTTTTTCGTTACGGAATTTCTGGATTCGGTCCCCGCGCTCAAGGCCCGCGATAGAAGCTATGCAATAGCTTAATAAGAAAAAACTATCAATACTAAAACAATTCTAGTAATTATATGGATACCAAATTATTGCATTAATTACATCGCAGATCTAAATCTAATTTCAAGGTGTTACTAAGGCAGTAATTGTCAATTAATAATATAATCGTTACCAAATCGGTTTAAATCAAAATTATATTAACAGTTACCAGAATTCACGTAAACAATTATAATCAAATTGATTTCTATAATTAGATACCTATAAGCGTTCCTACACTATTACGTATTACATCATTTACTTCGCCTACACCTACTTATGCTGTGGTTGAATTTTAGTGTAACTGGATAAAGTTGAGTACCTACCAGTATTTTAAATGTGACCACTATCCTGAGGCCTGAGCTGGTGCCTTTGTGTGAATGTCACAAACGTTTGTATCTTGTCAATGCCTTGTATAATATTGTCATGAAACTAATGACAGTTTAATTCACCGTCACTTGACCTAGAACTTCACAGGGTGATTTAATAAGAATCGCACTGCAGCTTCGATTTGGGTTACACGATATCTCTTGGTAAGAGGTAGAAAAAAAATATACACCCCATAAAAATGTATACTCCATCCGATTAGGTAGTTAACAAATGGTAAACAATTTTAACATGTATTTTTAGTTTGAAACCAGAGTTTAAAAATAAAATGCAGCTGAAAACAAATTTAGATACAACAAAAACGATTACATGATCAATTAAACAATTTGTTTAAACAGTAGTTGTATTTAATTAATAAGCGTTTATGTAAAAAGACTTGTCAAGATTGTTTATCTTTAGTTAACTACCTACTCGGATGGAGTATAGGTAAAATGAAGTCAAATTTAGTTGTCATTCTTTACTAATGTTAGACATTGATAGATCACTTCACTCAAGTTTTTACGGGGTGACTTTAACTGAAAATACTTAAAAAAATGAACATTTTTATTAATAGATTCAGTTGTTTTTTTGACACACATTTGCTTTCCAATTCACTAAAGACATTGGCTGAATCGACATCAGTTTTATTTACCATTACAAAAAAAGAATAGGAAATACTTTAACTGAGTCTTGCCGGCTGCTTAAAGTCTTGATTTATGACATGTAAATAATTAACTGTCTTAATGTCAGTGTACATATGAGATATGTCTTTTGGCACACCATACATGCGCGTGATCGACCGCGGGGCCACGACGACCGCTGCGCGCCCGCCAATCCACTCCCAGCTCACAGAAGCGCGAGACCTCGGGCATTACTTTGTACCTACTTATCCACTGGTTGTAAATTATAGCAATATACCTATTTTAATACAGACCACTAATTTAATTTAATATCTATTCCATTCTATGAGGCCAATCATATCTGTGCCTAATCCTTCGGGAAATACGTTCGGAAACTAAACTAGCTACCGAACAGCACCCAGTTCTATAAAACAGAATCACACCCAACAGTACTGTGGTCATTCGCGTCCAGCCGCGGTCGCCCGCCGAACCGATAATCTTCCATTACGTTCAACCAGTAATTTAGCTTAAAGAGCACCTGTTCTGTGGTTGAACCCATTACAATTGTACATTAACACTGATTAAAGTTTCGATTTGATTACGTTTTGTACGCGAATTTGTGATTTTGTGTTCGTGAAGCGTGTGAAGATTATTTATTGTGTGTTGCAGTTTCGACGTAGATGTTCATAAATTGTAGTGACTTTTTACGCTACTGTCCCAAAACGAAGGGAGTTGTGTTTTGACTGGCTGTTTGTTCGTTTGTTTGGTACTTTTATAGACTTTATAGGAGTTGTGGTTGTTTAAATTAAAGGCACCTTTGCAGTACTGTGGTTTTATTAACCTCTTCAATGAAAAATGTTTTAACAAAGATATACTTGCACTTTTATTTAGGTATGTAACTACAGTCCTACAGTAAGAATTAAGAAGGACACGTGGTATCGCAACTAAGTCTCTCTAGACACACTCTTAAAGACCGCTAGGCTATCGAATAAGAGGGTGATTCTGAATACGAGTGGACTGCGGGGCTATCAAATTCGGATCCATTTAGTTCGCGAATGAATTTGGTAGGCCTCCGCTGGCCTTTATACACCACTAATTTTTATTTAGTACAAATACTTAAAGGCCTTATTCTAGACAGTCTTCTCATTATATTTGTAAATTAGCATTAGATAATATTCATAAACAGCAAAGTTTATCAGCGTTTGTGTACATCCCAAAAAAAAACACCCAATTTATGGAAATATTATAAAGGCTTCATTCATTACACTGTAGTATTCAATAATCGTCATCTCTCGCTCACGTTTGCGTGATCTCGCTCTAGCATGCCCCGCCTCCAACAGCTGTTTTCGTTATTTAAGTTTAATAAAGAAATTAAATTTTTGAATTTGCCCCATATATCCCCCCTATGCCCCCTATCCCCCTATATTATCTCCTTTGTTTTTTTATATTTTTTAATATGAATTTCTTTTTTTTACTTTGATTACGCAAATATGATCAGTAACATAATAATAATAATAATAATATCGTTTATTTCTCTCATAAAGGTACATTGTAACACTGTGGTATAATTCTGCCTTAATCTAGAACCTTTGTGAGAGCTGGAGTCTGAACTAGGTTCGGGACCTGTATGACAGATCTCCAGGCTCACCCTATTAAACATTATCACATTTGCGGCATTTTTACATGAGTCATTATTATCTAAAAGACTAGTAACAAAACAATATATATATATTTTTTTTTTTTTTAAATAGAGGTAGTATTAATGATTTTGTTAGATTTTGGAAATATTTATGTGAAGTGTAAAGTAAACGTGTAATGTGTGTAAGTATATGTGTGTGTTTGTTTGTGTGTTTTTGTTCGTGTGCACATCAGTGTGGGTGTTTGTGTTTCAGTAACAGGTAGGTACGGATACACCCCATTTTTTTGTACTTATTAAAAATAGTAGTGTATAGTCCCATGTGACGTAGTGGTCGGCTGCTGTATGAAGACTCGGTGACTAGCTCTTTGTATGTATGCGTGCGCTGGCGGTGATGCGTCATTGCATTGAGTTGTTTACTTTACGTTATAACTTTAGTAGTTTGGTAATGTCATAAGCCATGGCCATTATTGGCCATTATATAGCATTGAGTTTATTTTATTAGTGTGCAACAAGATATTATGTGGGTTATTTATTTATTTAATACTTCAAACACACTAATGTACAGAGGCGGACTTAATGCCATAGGCATTTTCTACCAGTCAACCTTTACCCTTTAACCTTAACCTTAACTTTACCGTTTAACCTTTTTTTATCAAAATAAACGGCTTTAAATTTCGTACCCTTCTAATTTCAACGTCTCCTACTTCTCTCAGTTGTATTCATAGTTTTAAAAATAAAGTAAAATCTATGTCTTATGTCATCCATAGTACAATTTACAAATGAAAGAGTTTTTTACAATCGGTTGAGCAGTTCTTGAGTTAAAACTTTTTTTTCTCTATTACCTAATTGAATATAATAAAACATGAATATAAAAGGCCTCTTGTTATTAAAAGGAGACAAAAATATCATCACTTTTGTTCACCGCTAGACGGTGTTTTTGAAACGTTTCTTACTTTACCACGAACTAAGTAATACATTGTACTTATTACTTAAACCGCACTACTTAAACTGCGACAAAAGTTAGTCAAAGATAAAACAAAGTCGCATAGTTTTATAAGTCCTTAAAAGCGTCCTTTGCGAGGCTAACAGCGATAACTTTTACTGTAACGTACTATAAGCACTGAAGAAGTATACCATTATTATTACAGTTTGCTCTATAAATAATAAAATATAACTACTGATAACACATTGATACTTAACTGTTGTAGAACTAACTTCTATGACTGACCTGTTGGTTTAGTAGTTAGTGACCCTGACTGCTATGCCGTAGGTCGTGGGTTCGATTCCCACCCAGGGCAAATGTTTGTGTGATGAGCACGATCATTTGTTCTGTGTCTGGGTGTAATTTATCTATAATATGTATGTATTTACCAGTATATTAAGTATGTTTATCAGCCGTTTAGTACCTATAGTGGGCTTCATGCCATCATCCGCAAGAAAATGGCCTCGCTCCTGAGCAGAATTTAGAGGCAGTCACAATAGCATCCTGAAGACCGTGGTGGCCGATACTTCATCTACATTTATAAGGCAGTTTGTGAGAAGACTTATACCCTAGTTTGAGTTCTTTGTTCTGGTATCAACCGGAACAAGAAACTTGGCCTAGGGCGGTCTTCTCATTAGTTCGTCCATAGTTAAGTTACTAATAATAGTTTTAAAGTGTAAACCTGTTTACTATCAATTGTATATGGATTCTGCAGTTGTCCGAAATAAAATGATTTATTATTATTATTATAATACAAGCTCTGTTTAACATGAGACTACCTAAATGATTTTGTGTGAAAGTAGAGGAATATTTATTTATTTATAACAAAGAGTGATTGAAGAGAAGGTTTTGGTCAATAAGCTTTTCTTTAGCACAAATTCAACTCTATAATATTACATCACGCCAATAATCCCCGAAAGGCTAGGCAGAGGTGTACCTATTAGTACACCCACATTTTGCCAGATATATTAAAGTTCTATCTAATAGGGGGTGAGCTTATTGCCATCAATCGGGCACAAATCTAAACTCCGGGCTACTACTGAGAAATTCCATATGGAAAAACTCAACAACACTTTGCCCGACTCGAGGATCGAACCCGGGACCTTATGCTCAGCAGCAGCGCTTGCAACCCACTAGACCAACAAGGCAGGCAGCAACAACACAAGTTTGAATGAAATATAACAGAATATTCAATTGCGTATTGATTTGAAAAAATACATTATGAGGAAACGCCTGAGAAATATTTTCTATTTTTTTTATTCCTTTTTAATCCAATCAATTAATCACAATATACAGTAGTAGTATTGTAGACAGCATTGAGTTATTGATTTGATAGTTTTCTTTATTTTTAGTTTCATTTTTCTTTGCATGTATAAGTCCTAATGTCAATAACATAATTATAGATATTATGTTATGTTTAACCGTTTTTGTGCATGTGGTGTTAACCTGTATTTAATTGTTGCACTTGTAAATGTTACTCTTGTCATTAAGTCAAAAATGTACATAGTGTAAACAATAGTTGGTTAACCTAAATAAATAAAGAAAATAAAAAAATCATTTGAAGCCAATTCAGTGACCTGTTGTTGGCATAAAAACTCTAACACTTTAAATAGTAAAAGGCAAAGATGCGGTGTAATAGAATGATTCTTCTTATAGACAAAAATGAACCTAAAACTTATTACCTACAAAAATATCATTAAACCATTTAAGCATCCTGTAATGTACTATAGCGGTTGTATAGTTATGCCTTTGTACGCAGGCGCGCGCCTGTGACTTACGTATGTCAACGGACCGAACAGTCCAGAATAAAATATAAAATAACCGTGTGCTACATGCAGTTTTATTCACTACTTTTCACTGGCGACGAGATTGGATTCTTACCTAGGATTGAACTAAATTATTTATTTGCATAATGTCTATCGGCAAACTAACAGAGTTTAACGTGAGGTCGGGAAACTGGACTATGTACGTGGAACGGCTAGAAATGTTCTACAAAGTCAAAGACATTCAATACCTATAGACCGGACATCACGAACAAAATTTTCGTCCGAAAAAGTGTGTCCTGCTGGATACAAGTCTATGAGTTTTTTTGTAGTACGCTCCGCTACCGCTCCAATATTCATATATTATTCTAGATGGCGTTACTGAGACATGGGATCAAAGTTTTTCTATGACATTTCCTTGACATGCCCGCTCTATAGTATTTTAAATCTCTTTGTACAAAGTGAATAACGTGAAGGAAGATCTTTGGTTACCCACGTTAATAGCAACGATGGGTGACGAAGCATTTGAACTTTTAAGTAATTTAACAAGTCCAGATAGACCTAGTACTAAAACCTACGCGGCAGTGGTGAAAATGATGACGGATCACTTGCAACCCAAGCCGTCTTTCATGGCTGAAAGGTATCGTTTCCGACAGAGAAGACAGAATGCGGGTGAATCGATTTTGCAATATATTTCGGAATTAAAGAAAACATCAAAGTTTTGCGAGTTTAAGTCCGTGTTGGAAGAAAATTTACGTGACCAATTGGTTTGCGGTTTGAGAAGTGAGGCTATAAGACAACGACTGTTTACGGAGGAGAACCTGCAGTATAGCAACGCCGTCAAAATTTCATGTGCTATGGAAGCGGCGGAACGGGATGCAGCAGCCGTGGAGCAGACAGTCGGTAATTTTAGCGAAGCTGGCGGTGGCAGCGAGGGTGCAGCAGGCGCGCTGCATGCGGTCGCTTGGGACGGCCGCGGGCGCCGGAGCTGGGGCGGTCGGGCCGGACAGGTACGCGCCTCGGGACCTGCACTCAAAAATACCGCCGACAATGCAATTAAAAATCATTGTTTGGCGTGTGGGGCTGCGGATCACCAGAGCGAAGAATGTAGATATAATCGGTTTGTTTGCGGTAGATGCAAACGGAGGGGACACCTCCGCAAGGTTTGTCCGATGCGTCCAGGAAGTGAGCAACCAAGAGCTCGACGTGTCACCAACAACATGGTGGCGCACGTGCAAGCAGCTGACGAGTCGGCTAGGCAGCCACACTCTGAAGACCAGTCAGGGGAGGATGAGCCTCCTTTGTCAGAAGAGGAAGACTGGGAGGCGGTAGAAGAATTGCATCAACTCAGTTTGAACAGCTTTAAACCGGTGAGCTTAACTGTATTGGTGGATGAAATTCAATTATCCATGGAAATTGATACAGGATCATTAGTATCATGTATTAGTATGGAAATGTATAAGAAATTGTTTAGTCAAAAACCATTACAAAAATCAAATTTAGTTTTTAGATTTTATGACGGTACTGTCATCAAACCAATAGGGGTAATTAGGCCACTAGTCAAGTATGGCTGTAAGTCCAAATACTTAGAATTATTCATAATACAAGGAGGCACTACTTCGTTACTAGGTCGACAATGGCTTACAGAATTAAAAATTAGAATACCATTGTACCAAAATAATATTAATACAATAAAAACAGATGATTGTAAAAATGAATTAACACATTTACTTTGCAGATTTAAGGATTTGTTCTCTGAAGAACTGGGCCGGTTCACGGGAGGCAAGGCTCGTTTACGATTACGCGAGGGAGCGACTCCAGTGTTCTGCCGCGCACGGCCAGTTCCGTACGCACTACGTGACCGTGTAGAGGCAGAATTGGAGGGAATGCTACGCGCCGGTGTCATCGAGCCCGTGGACAGCGCGGACTGGGCTACCCCACTGGTACCGGTACGTAAGGCTGATGGGGGACTCCGTATCTGTGCTGACTACAAAATAACGATAAATCCAGTTCTATTAGTAGATAAATATCCCTTACCACGCATAAACGACTTGCTAGTTAATCTAAACGGTGCAAAGATATTTACAAAAATTGATTTGACACAGGCTTATAATCAAATAGAATTAGAAGATCCCGATAATTGTACGGTTATAAATACCCACAAGGGCCTTTTTAAATACAAAAGACTAGTTTTTGGTCTGTCCTCAAGCCCTGGAATTTTCCAAAGAATCATGGCCAACCTTTTTAACGGTATTCCAAACGTAGAAGTATTTCTCGATGATATTATCATTGGATCACCAAATATCAAGGAACATTTAGGTACGTTAGAAAAAGTATTTGAAAGGTTACATAAGAACGGAATGAAAATTAAGAAAAGTAAATGTTAATTCATGACAGGTGAAGTTAAATATTTAGGATACATCATTACAGCTGAAGGAATTAAAGTAGACCCGGAAAAGGTGGAAGGTATACTTAATATACCAAGACCGGCCAATATAGACTTGAGAGCGTTTTTAGGTACAATTAATTATTATGGAAAATTTGTTAAGAATTTAAGCATGATACTAGCACCACTTTATAGATTACTTAAGAAAGAAGTGATATGGAAGTGGGATCGAGAGTGTGAGAACGCTTTTAAAAAAGTGAAATTTACTTTAATTAGTCCCGATGTCTTAACTCATTACGAACCAAATAAATCGTTGTTTTTAACGTGCGATGCGAGTGCTAGAGGCATAGGTGGCGTGCTTAGTCAGATGTGCGAGCAGGATGGCGCTGCCACCGGCTCGGCTGCAATGGCAGCGCAGGAACGGCCGGTAATGTATGTGTCGCGCGCTCTTAGCGACGCAGAGAAACATTATTCACAAATTGAGCGTGAAGCTTTGGCTATTGTGTTTTGCTTCGAAAAACTACATCAATATTTATACGGGCGACGTTTTACACTACGCACTGACCACAAGCCTTTAGTCACTATTTTTGGGCCCAAACAAGGTATACCAGCGATGGCTGCCAGTCGGCTTCAAAGATGGGCAATCAAGTTATCCGCCTACACATATAATATCGAATATGTTACATCTAAGCAGAACGGGGCAGATGGGCTATCGCGTCTACCCGCCCTTACAGAAAGTAAACAAGCTATTAGTAATATTCCGGAACAAACACATTTACATTTCGCTCAAAGTTCTATGTTATTAGATTATAATGAGATTAAAAAAACAAACCAGTAGAGATCAATTGTTAAGCCGAGTTTTAACATATTTACGAGATGATTGGCCCGCTGATAATGAAATCAAATCACTTAAACCGTATTTTAATCGTAAAACAGAACTGTACGAAGAGCTAGGTTGTGTAATGTGGGGTTATAGGGTTGTCGTAACAGGAGCATGCAGGAATAAGGTTTTAACTGATTTACATGAGGCCCATATGGGGATAGTAAAAACTAAAGCTTTCGCTAGAAGCTACGTTTGGTGGCCGGGTATGGACGAAGATATTGAGAATATTTGTCAGAGTTGTCGCGTCTGTGCGATTGAAAGTGAGGCACCACCTAGACACATGTCTTGTCCTTGGCCGTGGCCAGACAAGCCTTGGGCCCGCGTTCATGTTGATTTCTTAGGTCCCATTACAGGAAAAATATTTTTAGTAATGGTGGATGCCAGGACCAAGTGGCTTGAAGTTAGTCAAGTACCCAATACGGCAGCTAGTAACACAATCGGCGTTTTAAGTGATGTATTTGCACGTTTTGGTCTGCCAAGACAAATCGTCTCAGATAACGGCCCACCTTTTACAAGTCAGGAATTCTCACAATTTCTTAGTTCCAATGGCATTAAACATGTATTTTCAGCACCCTATCAACCTGCCTCAAACGGGGCTGCAGAAAATGCAGTCCATACGGTGAAAAGAGCAATCAAAAAAGCTATTAGGGAAAATTTAAATATACAATTATATTTAAACAACTTTTTACTTCAATATAGAAACACAGAACATTGCACAACAGGTGAGACACCAACATCACTTATGTTTGGTCGTAGGATGCGTACTAAATTCGACGCCTTACGACCTGACCGGGAAAGTAAAGTTAAAGAGACTCAGGAACGGCAACACAAATACGGCGCAAGTGGGTCGCGTCAATTACGTCCGGGGGATGATGTCTGGTTGCGTCAGTACAGAGGTCAGGATAAATGGTTACCTGGAAAAGTGACACAAAAAATGGGAACCACAGATTATAGGGTGGTAGATACTTTAGGTAGGGAATTCCATAAACATGTAGATCAGCTAAAACAGCGGATACGGAGTTCATTAATCTGTCCTTCTAGCCCAGCAAGTGAGATGTCGGGGATGGTAGAGGTAGCTCAGGATCAGGGAGCACCCGATCTGGGTAGCCCACGGGCCGACGCTTCAACCGCAACCGATATGGATCAAGAACATTTTAAAGATTGCTTAGAACAGCCGGTTCAGGACAGAACACCACCAGCCTTGCCTTCTCCTGAGCCGATCCAGTCTCGACCTATTCGGCAATGCCGACTTAATAAGCCCATTAATTATAAAATGTAATTAATATTATATGTATGTAGTTTATGTGATATGAAATGTGTTTTGTATTAGTAGTTCTAGATTAAGGGTGGAGGTGTAATGTACTATAGAGGTTGTATAGTTATGCCTTTGTACGCAGGCGCGCGCCTGTGACTTACGTATGTCAACGGACCGAACAGTCCAGAATAAAATATAAAATAACCGTGTGCTACATGCAGTTTTATTCACTACTTTTCACATCCTAGTAATTTTCTACATCGTTGAACTTATTCAGAACGTGCCTAAAAGATTGATTGAAGCTATCTTTGCTTTGACCAGTGCAAAAGTCAGTCTGGCTCACGCCAAGTATCAACCAGCTGGCGAGATTTTTTTTTTAATAAAGCGTCGGTCTTGGAATCCATGCTAGCCGTTTCTGTTTGAAATAGGTAATTACCAATGAGGTCAGCTGTATTACCAAAAATTAAATCGGCATAACATTAGTATCAAATGAAACACCAAATTATTATTACCACAATACCGAACAAATCAATTATGTAAATACCCATTACGTTTAAAGTAATACCCGTTTACATGTTATTACCCACATCAATTTACATAATCATATTATATTTAATTTAGAACGCATGAAATAATCGTTTCGTGTCAGAATTGCTACGCCGTAGTAATTCGTAGCTCGAACGTAGCACTTGCTACGAAAATAACACGGTCCATTAGCAGGTGTCGATTTGACAATTATAATAAATACAAAATAATGAGTGTGACGTAATTAGTGTTGAGGGATGGTATTACTAATATTTCATAATTATAACGTGTCATTTCTGTAAATGATTCCATGTTTATTGGTTAATGCTACGCGTAAAGCTTCGTGTAACAATTACTCATCATCTGTCTAGCCTTTTCCCAACTATGTTGGGGTCGGCTTCCAGTTTAACCAGATGCAGCTAAATACCATTGTTTAACATGGAGAAAGAAAAGAAACAAAGAAAGAAAATATTTTTATTTGGTACACGCACAGGAAATTAACAGTTTAAAAATAAAACTAAATCTAACACTATTAAATAACAAAAAGACCTGTGCGAGGCCAAAAATGCCCTTATCTCAGCACAATGCCATGATATTTATTGAGAAACAATAAATACCGCAGCGCTGTTATTCTGATACGGCCTACTGTAATGCCATGAATACATTGATGATACAATACAGCCCACCTAAGAGGCATAAAATAAATATATAAATAAATAAATAAATATATAAATAAGAATAAAATATATAATAATAAAATAGGGAAAGAAGTTACTACATAAAATATATATAATTAAAAACAAAAATTAACTCTCCAACGCACCTCCCACGTTCTAGCGACTGGTCATCACAGAGCATGGAGCGACTACCTCTTTGACCTCCACAACCCAGTACACCGATATCCCTTCGTTAAACTGGTTGCCAGATTTTCGGGCTTTTGACTACCTGTAACAACTGTCATAGATCGACAAATGACAGCCGGGACCAAAGGATTTACGAGCTTTCCGAGGCATGGAGGAGTCTTGATATGCAAAAGAATGGTCACCCATCCACGAAAAAACCTCGTCAAGCGTAGCTTAACCTTCGATCTACTCGTGAGGCTGTTACTGTTTAGCCACAAGCAATTAAGCAACAATTACTAACAACACAAAATTTTGTATGTTTGTTACTCTTTCACGCAAAAAACTACTGAATGGATTTTAATGAAACTGTACAATAATATAGCTTATAGGTACAGACGCCAGCACGTCAAGTTACCCAAATGTGTCAAATTTTCCCAATTGAATATGAATCTTATTCTGTTTGACATAAAGTTGAAAAACGATCAAAGTAATTTGACACATTGGGGTAACTTGATGTGCTGGCGTCTGTACATCAGAATTACACATTGGCATCTATTAAGATATATTTGACCTTAGGCAAGAAAATAAACTACTCGAAGTACTATTCCTGCGCAGACGAAGTCGCGGGCACAGTGCAGAATAAGGTTCATGTCAATTGGAAAAACTTATAGTTTGGGGAGTCTTGATGTGCTAGCGTCTCTAAATATAAACGTGAGGTGCCATGAGTACCTACAGCTTACAAACATAAACAAAAAATAATTGTATCAAAACTTAATCATAATAACAATACAGGGTCATTTTTTAATCACCAGCCAAATTTTCACAGGATGTTCTACTCGTAAATATAAACAACTTCCACAACGGGATCAAGTCGGTTATCTCGAAAAAAATATTTACTGTTGCATACAAAAGTTTAATAGGTATTCGACCGAAATGTATGCAACAGCTGATTTTTTCTTCGAGATTTCCGAGATGGTTCCTTAGTGAAATGTATTCATATTCATGGTTAGAACACCCCGTGAAAACTTATACTAGTTTACTATATTAGTATGACACGAATAATAAAAATTTTGCAAACGTCCAAATTTGCGTAACGATTAAACCACGCGTTCGTATTAACAGATGACAGAAAGTCAAGATGGGCTCAACTTGAGACAAGGTTGAACCAAATCCGTATTTAAAAGTTGAATTGACATTAAAGGATCCAACCCGCCGTTTAAACGCGAGAGCAAACCAAACACTTTCGCTAATGCCCTCGATCTCCTTGAAACAGATAAACCTTCGCATTCACTTACGCGGGCAGACACGCTACTTTGTGATCAACGATTTTGCAACTTTTTTTATGGAAGCACTTATACATGCATACATAAACTCAAGCCTTTATCCAATGTGCGTAGGTATAAACTACAACGAGATTCTTATTAAATATACTTCTTTTGCTTCGTTTATATTCATGCATGTCGTCATACACGCACGCCAGTTGCGAGTACTACGCTCTTGTTCTTTTTAGAAAAACCTCACCAATTAAGTCTGTGTATTTATGTCCTTTTAGGGTTTCCCTCCCCGGCGTTACCACTTACAGCAGATGTTTGTTAGGCGCCACATACACAATTTTAACACATGAGGTTTTTTTTAATTTGTTGACATATATTTTTTTAAGAATATCCACAACCTGTTAAAAAATGTTGTACTGTCGTCAAGAACAACTTTTAAAATCGCGAAAAAGAAATCTGTGGTTCAATACATTTATTTACTCGTACTTGAAAAAAAAAAATTGATTGTATACTGACAAAACATAAATTTCTAAATAAAAAAACAATTAGGTAGATGTTTAATGCGACGGAAAATTTATTTGGCCTCTAAGAACATAGTGAATGTTAAAAGTAATTTACTAATCAATCAAAAGTAGAGTAAAGTAGCACTTATTATAAAATTTCATCGTTATTATTTCAGCCAAAAGACGTCCATTGCTTTCGTCTGTGACTGAGTGTTCTAAACCATATTTCTTTTAAATTGATTGATATAAAATATTAGTTGGAATTAGTTCATATCTCCATTCCAGCCAAAAACACTAGAAACTGGTAAAGGACGGGTTTTTTGGTAGAGTGAAATTTTGAAAATCAAAAAGAGCTGAACCTTAGCGAAATTCGAATAAATGGCTTTTGATTTAAGGAATCACTTGTTTATTTTATTTTTTGTATGTTTGTTGTTATTGTGGTATGCCCTGTGTCTGTGCCAATAAATATTATTTCTTTCTTTCTTTCTTTTCTTTATTTGGTTTTTTGATTTGATTTACATGCTTCCCTGAAGAGTGCCACAATGTATGTGAACCTAGTGATACCTACTCACGCTGCGTCTTGCGGCATGTGGTCACAATACGAAAACCCTTTCGCCCCAACGGTCATCGGTTCTGCGACCAATGTGCCCCGCCCACTGCCACTCAAGTTCAACCATTCTTCGGCCTATGGCGGGTTTTATGTAATTTATCGTGCAACAATAAAATACAGGACAAACATTTATTAAACAAGTGAGTAACGGTCTTATCCGAAGAGATTTAAAATACTATAGAGCGGGCATGTCAAGGAAATGTCATAGAAAAACTTTGATCCCATGTCTCAGTAACGCCATCTAGAATAATATATGAATATTGGAGCGGCAGAGGAACGTACTAAAAAAAAACTCATAGACTCGTGTCCAAGCAGGACACAAGTTTCAGACGAAAATTTTGATCGTGATGTCCGGTCTATAGATATTGAATGTCTTTGGTCTTATCTAACAAAGCGATCTTTTACACAACATTTGCACTGGCTGAAAAGGAAGACCACATTGAGTTCATAAAAAAATGAGTTAATTCGATAATGACGTAAGTAATACAATACAACAAGAAGATAATACAATATTAATTTTAATATGTAAATGGTACACCACAAACTACCCACATATCTTTTCTGTTTCACTATCATTCAGTCCATCCAAAGGTTGTCAGTAAGAAATCGCTTTTAGCGACAAGGCCGCCCATTGTAACACCCTATGTAGGTAACCAGTGATTATTTGTACGTTTTTATGACAAAATGCTAAAATAAGATGTTTATTTCTGTAAATAGGTTTTTATACAAACACTTTTACACGTATTTTTTTAGCTAGGCGAGGTCGGCGTTTTACTACCTGACTACTCTGAGAAGAAACAGCGAAAGAAACTCAGAGGCCATAGCCTCTTTTAAAGTCCAGACATTATCTTGGTCAGATCATATAAGAACCATGCAGATTAGTGTCGAAATGGTTTTTTGAGGAAAGAAACGCACAGATAGGAGGGGACTAGATCAGTCTGTGCAAGCATTTGTCAGTTATCGTGAGCTTATACATATAGTGTACAATATGGAGTATTCTATTATATTCTAAGCGACTGAATTGCTTGAAGTAGCATGTCTGCTAAAGCCCTTACGACAGCAGTACATTTTATAACTTCACCAACAAATTTATGGTCCAACCAACGATACACTCCACGACTTACGAAGGCTGTTGAAACTTTTTACAACATAATCGCTTCAACCTAAATTTATTACAAAACCATAAAAAGACAATCCAAGTTGGAGTCGGTACGGTTCATTTAATTTAAAAGCTCTTAAATATCGTAAAACGAGTGACGATGTGGCGGAAAAGATAGACAGTAACGTTTTATAGCCAGAGAAACATAAATAAAGTGCGGATGTAGATCTTGGTCTTAAAGAGGTTTTGCGAGAAACAATTTAATTGGAGTTCTTTTGTCGTGTCGTCAACTTTTTAATGGAAAGCGAGGTCCTTGGGAAAGAGTTTACTTAGGGTAGTCCTGACTGCTTTCTTGAAAACCACTGCGACTTTTTATCTATATATTAGTACGCTAAGTGAAATCTTTGGATTCCTATTTATGAAAATTGCGCGCAAGGAAAAGTGTGAAACCTAATCTTTTTATTGTACATTTATGTTAGAAATTGATAAAATTAAATAAATGTTACTACTTTGTATGGGTGTGTATGTTGCCTGAATTTTGATATTTGAAGTAGTAATAATATTATTAAGAAGAAAGATTTTTATTTTTGCAAGTATCGAATAAATATAAGAATCACTGGGCCGATACGAAAAATTATTAAACATACAAAAGGAAGAAAAAAAATCACATATATGCTCACTAGACCAACGAGACAGTCCTCACAAATATGTTTGCAAACTTTGAAGAAAACTGGCTTAACAACTAATAACTTTTTTTAATGTAACACATTTGAATGAAGCATGGTGTTTTAAACTGTGTAATTACTTAAAAATAGGCCTATTTTTAATACGTTTTCAATCTTTGAGGGGGTAGAAGTATTCGTGAACATACATTAACAACTCTTACTATGGAATTAGCTCGAAAACATGAATAAAGAAATCAGTTGCTCAGTACATTATTTATGCTCGTATAACTTGACAAATTATGTAGAATATGGCTGATTTGTTTTCGCGATTCTTGTTTCGGTCTCATGGTATGAAACGTCAGCTTGATCAGACGCAACGTTTTCTTGATTACTTACAATCTATTTATGCATTTAGAGACTACTAAGCGTATTCTCAATTTAAAAACTTTATGTATTTTTTTGACGTTCAAAAAATGCTGATTCTCAGCCTAGTTTGAATAAAGACTTTTGATTTCGATTTGATTTGATTTCATGAAATTAAAATGTACAATTTTCAGTATATTTTCTACATTTATGCTATTATCCGTTGCTTATTGCCAAATTTTATGATTCTAGACGTACGAAAAGTATCCTTTAAGTTTGAATCCCTAGCAAGTGTAAAAAAACCCGACTTTAACATAGCATAAACGGCCATTATCCTTTAAATGTAATTACCTACCTTCTTACAAGTTGTCTTGTTACTTCTACAAGAAATTGTAAACTTGAGTATTTGACATTAATTTCAACTAGATACCTTCGCGCGTCTTTGAGAAAAAAGATCCTTACTGACAAACAAATTGACGGACAATGAAGTGATTCTATGCGGGTGCCGCTTTTCTTTTTGAAGTACGGAACCTTAGAAAGCCATCAGATAAAAATGCAAGAAATAACGAAAAAATTCAACGCTGTGAGGTCTAACACCTTTGAGTGTAACTCGATTTCCCATCCACCCAGTTGAAAAAATAAACACTAAATACCAATATCCATTACTCGAAAACATGTCGGCCATTTTATTTTTCCATAACTCCGCTGCTTTCAACTTAGCTTTGAACTCCTGGTAACTGCGTGTGGCACTTCGTTCAGAGGCAACGGTTCATGATTGCGTCTTTGAGCTTCAGTCATTTGCCGACAAATATCAAATTGAATTTCTTCCTCCGCTTATCTTTTATAAAACAACTTTTATGTGTGAGTGTGTGTGATTGGATTTCATGTTCCCTTTTTCGAAGGATTGTTGTGTAATTAGGTAAAGTTTGAAAGCTTATTTATTGAGTAAATAAGTTAAGCTTCGTTGAAATTACTAAAATTACTTAGGATGGTTTTCTTTAATATGATTCCTGGTACGATACGTTGTATATGTGCTGTACTGGCGTTTTGACGCGCATCTGCACAATCTTGGCGAACCATGTAAACCTGGCGCCTTTCCGACTGTATGAAGATCTGGATCCCTATGTGAATTCCTCCCGATGACTTGGTCCCGTCGAAGCTGGCGCCAGTCGGGGGTTGCGAAAGGTCTTTTTATTTTTGAATTTTAGTTTTTACGCAAGTTAAATGTGTACTGTGCGTCCTAATAAATGATTTTCTTTCTTTCTTTCTGTTCCCGTGACCCCTGGTGCAGGTATGTGACGACACACCGGGCTGTGTTTTACCCAGTAAGTGTCTGTGTGTCCCCTCCCCCCAACACGGCGTGGAGAACATCCAAGAAAATGTTAACTCCGCAATAAAAAAGTGTGCCCGCAAGTGATAATCATACAATTCGCTCATGAATCCGAAAAAAAAAGAGGTGTGTGCCTTGAATTTGGATCTGAGACCTATTTCTTGGTCTGTTATTCATACCATTAGACTATCACGGGTTGGCCAACTGAATTTTATTTTTTATTTTATTTTTATTTTATTTGTTAGGGACAAAAAACAGTTACATGCCAAGCTTAACTAATAGTGCGAGAGCCGGCTACAGAAATACCTACCTCATAAGATACCCCAATAAGCTGTATTTAGATCGTTAACCGACACTGAAACACGTAAAAAAAATCAGGTCTGCCAGAGCCAATCCTGCCGGGTCATAGAAATAATTGATATTTTTTGACGTAATTTTTTAGTAAAAATTACCTCATAAGATACCCGAATGAAAGTGCTGGCAGCAGTTAACCATTGATTAGTTATGTAAAAAAAAGTTGGTCTGCCATTGCGCAGCCTGCCGAAAGCACTTGGCAGACCTCTTTAAAATGCCCTTCTGACACACTAAACCTACCTCATCGAGTACCCGGATGGGACCAACGCTAAATAATAACCAATATGCCCCTGATAATGGATCAAAAGGTCTGCCAGGTCTAAGCTTGCCGAAACTTAGTGTTTAAAGCGTTTGAAGTTGATGGAGCATAATTTCACCTGTAGTCAAAATAACATTATTTTGTTTCTAAATTTATACAAATTTATGAATATTAAATATTTTTTATCAAAACATTGAATAAAACAACAAGTGTAGAGATAATAGATGTATATTCAAAATTTAGCACAATCACTACGAGTTCAATAACATGCTTACAATTTATATACAACTATCAAAACTAAGTTTAAGTTGGCATTACAGTTACCTGAATTCTGTATTTATATGTGGGTTTAGGGAACTAAGTAGACTTTTGAGTGTAGAACCTGTTATTGCGTAAATCATCGAAGGAACAGCTAACGCCTAACCAAACTGACCACCCCCAGGATCTCTCAAAATCCAAGTTTAAACAATAATGGTTAGGTTGACTAGCCATTTACTGTCAATACCTGAGTAGGTACGATAACTATCTTAATTCAAAAATTACAAGCCATTAAATAACTAGCTACAATGATGGTGAAATGACAGCAAGAACTTTTATTAAAAATATAAAGATGCAAAAAAAATGAAAATCAGTCAGATTGAACTGTACTAATGTAAATCAGTAAAAGTTTGTACAAAAATAAAATTATAACTTAACGTAGAATCTCAAATTAATAAAAATCCCTTCATCACTTGAACTGTCATATGACTTATCAATATCGTCGTCCTCTGAATCATTAATTATAATAGACTCTACACTGAGTGGTGTTGGCTCACCTTCATACCATAGAGGTTCTAGGCGATTGTTATTCAAATCCCACCCGTATTTTTTGGTATTTAATTTTATCCATTTATTTGAACATGCGTTTTGCCACATAGCGTTTACGAAAACCGTTCGCAATATTTTTTGTTTTATAACCTTTTTACATGGCGGCATTCTACATGAACTATAATTCCTATTTTTTTCAACAAGGGACCTTTTAATTTTTTGCTTGCGTATGTTTTATTAAAGATAACGTATCTGGCAGCATTAGTATTTGTAAAGTTTTTATTTCCATACATTTCGCAACTAAAATTATGAATCAAATCAACTACTTCTGTATCATTCTCGTATACAATATTCTCGTCTTATTTATTGAAAGCTTCCTGGTAGATGGGATTCTGTTTTATCACCTGGAAAGGTTTAGATTTACCTTTATTGTGAAAAACAGCTGAAGTATCTGTCAAAAATTAAATGAATTTCATCAGCTTCTATGGTGCAAATTTATTGTAATATCATTTCGGAAAGTTTTTTAAATGTGCTGGGAATTGAGGATGGTCTCAAAACGGTTGCGATCATGAAGAATCAGATACTCGAATACTTTTTCATGCATATAGAAAAAGACGCAACTAAAGTATCCATTTTAGCATCTGACACAGATATTTTAGTCGGTGTTTTAGCACACGCCTACCCACTGAAACCAAATATTTGGTTACTTTCGGGCGGATTATCAAGAGCCAAAGATCCAAATGCTATTAAATTGTACCCATTTATCAAAAACACTAGGTGAAACGTTGTGTCGTTCTTTACCAGCATTTCATGCATACACTGGTTGTGATTACACCGCTGTTTTTCACAATAAAGGTAAATCGAAACCTTTCCAGGTGTTAAAACAGAATCCCATCTACCAGGAAGTTTTCAATTAATAAGATGAGAATTTTGTAAACGAGAATGATACAGAAGTAGAAATGTATGGAAATAAAAACTTTGCAAATACTAACGCTGCCAGATACGTTATCTATATCTATATAATATAATAAATATAATAAGACAGTAAAAAAACTGTGTCTGTACATTGACTATATTTAAATAATAATAATTGAGGGGGGTTTAGAAACAGTAATAGAGCACGAATAAAAAAAAAAGTCTGTCTGTATGTCTGTTTGTCTGTTTGTTTGTACACGCTCATCTTCGGAACTACTGGACGGATTTAAATGCACCACAACAGACCAGGTAAACTATAGGAGATACAAAAATGGTACCATAGCAAAAATTGTTCCACGTAATGAGCATTTTCTGCTGACAGAATAAATTTGAAGATCCAGAGCACCTGTTGTGGAACTCCAAGAGCCCAGCTACACCATAACTCACATAGGAATGACGTCTTAGCAAAAGTTGTTCGGTCTGATAGGCATTTCCTGTTGACTTATAAAAATCGAAGATCAGAAACATTTGATACAGAAATTAAAGCTATCACTAATTTCATTGCATAATTATAAAATAACATAAGTACCTCCACGCGGTGAAGGCGGGAACAGTTCAGGACAGATTTCCGATGACGATCGTATATCGTTGAAAATTAGACTCTACTGGCTAAAACTCCCATTTTTTTTTAACGTATAAATATGCCTTTCGGGCTTATGTTATTTGAGTGTTTAATTTCCTTTTCCATTTATCTTCGTTACATGGTAGCCTACCTGGTAACGCAGGGGAGCAGCCACTTAGATTTTAATTGATCAGGTATCATCACAATAAAACTATAACCATGCCTAGAAAGAGGTCAAATCTTTCCCAATGTTCCAAAGGTGCTAAATGATTAAAGACCATAATATCCCAACAATCTACCGAAGAACGTTAGGAGAGACTTGATGCTGTTCGAGAACATGAGGCTGCAACTCGCTCCGTGGAAACTTCTTGGGATCGCGAAGCACGCCTGCATTCTCAGCGTATTTACGCATCTAAATTCAGGTCTCTAGACACCAGTGAAGAATATGTGCGCGACTGACCGCTGATCGTGAACATCATGCAGTTTCTCGCGAGTTGGAGACGTTCACGGAAAAAGCATGACGCTTGAGTTTTCAGCGTATATACGCATTGACTCAAGAGATAAGTGGGGGAAGGAAATGCGCGACTGACCGCTGATCGTGAACGTCACGCAACAAGCACAATATAGGCTATAATTTATTTTGGAAAATGGAACACCTAAACTAAAAGAGATATAAAAATGGTGCCATTGCAAAAACTATTCCACGTGAAGAGTGTTTTCTGCTGTGAGACTAAATTTGAAGATCTGGAGCACCTGTAGGGGAACTCCAAAGCCCAGAGACAATATAACATATACATAATAGAAATGCCGTCTTAGCAAAATTTGTTAAGTCTGATGGCATTTCCTGTTGACCAACAAAAATAAAAAATCTGGAACGTCTTGAATCGTCTCGCGCATCCCATTGATTTCCCGTCCCCGGGCTTTTAGAATTCGACACAAGACGTTTCAGATCTTCGATTTTGACGACCCCGTTGTTGCTGGCATAAGCAACAGGATTCGCGTACGAAGTCGCGGACAGAAGCTAGTCTTTAATAAAACAACGCAAGCAAAAAATTAAAAGGTCCCTTGTTGAAAAAAATAGGAATTATAGTTCATGTAGAATGCCGCCATGTAAAAAGGTTATAAAACAAAAAATATTGCGAATGGTTTTCGTAAACGCTATGTGGCAAAACGCATGTTCAAATAAATGGATAAAATTAAATACCAAAAAATACGGGTGGGATTTGAATAACAATCGCCTAGAACCTCTATGGTATGAAGGTGAGCCAACACCACTCAGTGTAGAGTCTATTATAATTAATGATTCAGAGGACGACGATATTGATAAGTCATATGACAGTTCAAGTGATGAAGGGATTTTTATTAATTTGAGATTCTACGTTAAGTTATAATTTTATTTTTGTACAAACTTTTACTGATTTACATTAGTACAGTTCAATCTGACTGATTTTCATTTTTTTTGCATCTTTATATTTTTAATAATAGTTCTTGCTGTATTCTGTATTTATATGTGGGTTTAGGGAACTAAGTAGACTTTTGAGTGTAGAACCTGTTATTGCGTAAATCATCGAAGGAACAGCTAACGCCTAACCTTGAAAACTTCCTGGTAGATGGGATTCTGTTTTAACACCTGGAAAGGTTTCGATTTACCTTTATTGTGAAAAACAGCGGTGTAATCACAACCAGTGTATGCATGAAATGCTGGTAAAGAACGACACAACGTTTCACCTAGTGTTTTTGATAAATGGGTACAATTTAATAGCATTTGGATCTTTGGCTCTTGATAATCCGCCCGAAAGTAACCAAATATTTGGTTTCAGTGGGTAGGCGTGTGCTAAAACACCGACTAAAATATCTGTGTCAGTTGCTAAAATGGATACTTTAGTTGCGTCTTTTTCTATATGCATGAAAAAGTATTCGAGTATCTGATTCTTCATGATCGCAACCGTTTTGAGACCATCCTCAATTCCCAGCACATTTAAAAAACTTTCCGAAATGATATTACAATAAATTTGCACCATAGAAGCTGATGAAATTCATTTAATTTTTGACAGATACTTCAGCTGTTTTTCACAATAAAGGTAAATCTAAACCTTTCCAGGTGATAAAACAGAATCCCATCTACCAGGAAGCTTTCAATAAATAAGACGAGAATATTGTATACGAGAATGATACAGAAGTAGTTGATTTGATTCATAATTTTAGTTGCGAAATGTATGGAAATAAAAACTTTACAAATACTAATGCTGCCAGATACGTTATCTTTAATAAAACATACGCAAGCAAAAAATTAAAAGGTCCCTTGTTGAAAAAAATAGGAATTATAGTTCATGTAGAATGCCGCCATGTAAAAAGGTTATAAAACAAAAAATATTGCGAACGGTTTTCGTAAACGCTATGTGGCAAAACGCATGTTCAAATAAATGGATAAAATTAAATACCAAAAAATACGGGTGGGATTTGAATAACAATCGCCTAGAACCTCTATGGTATGAAGGTGAGCCAACACCACTCAGTGTAGAGTCTATTATAATTAATGATTCAGAGGACGACGATATTGATAAGTCATATGACAGTTCAAGTGATGAAGGGATTTTTATTAATTTGAGATTCTACGTTAAGTTATAATTTTATTTTTGTACAAACTTTTACTGATTTACATTAGTACAGTTCAATCTGACTGATTTTCATTTTTTTTGCATCTTTATATTTTTAATAAAAGTTCTTGCTGTCATTTCACCATCATTGTAGCTAGTTATTTAATGGCTTGTAATTTTTGAATTAAGATAGTTATCGTACCTACTCAGGTATTGACAGTAAATGGCTAGTCAACCTAACCATTATTGTTTAAACTTGGATTTTGAGAGATCCTGGGGGTGGTCAGTTTGGTTAGGCGTTAGCTGTTCCTTCGATGATTTACGCAATAACAGGTTCTACACTCAAAAGTCTACTTAGTTCCCTAAACCCACATATAAATACAGAATTCAGGTAACTGTAATGCCAACTTAAACTTAGTTTTGATAGTTGTATATAAATTGTAAGCATGTTATTGAACTCGTAGTGATTGTGCTAAATTTTGAATATACATCTATTATCTCTACACTTGTTGTTTTATTCAATGTTTTGATAAAAAATATTTAATATTCATAAATTTGTATAAATTTAGAAACAAAATAATGTTATTTTGACTACAGGTGAAATTATGCTCCATCAACTTCAAACGCTTTAAACACTAAGTTTCGGCAAGCTTAGACCTGGCAGACCTTTTGATCCATTATCAGGGGCATATTGGTTATTATTTAGCGTTGGTCCCATCCGGGTACTCGATGAGGTAGGTTTAGTGTGTCAGAAGGGCATTTTAAAGAGGTCTGCCAAGTGCTTTCGGCAGGCTGCGCAATGGCAGACCAACTTTTTTTTACATAACTAATCAATGGTTAACTGCTGCCAGCACTTTCATTCGGGTATCTTATGAGGTAATTTTTACTAAAAAATTACGTCAAAAAATATCAATTATTTCTATGACCCGGCAGGATTGGCTCTGGCAGACCTGATTTTTTTTACGTGTTTCAGTGTCGGTTAACGATCTAAATACAGCTTATTGGGGTATCTTATGAGGTAGGTATTTCTGCAGCCGGCTCTCGCACTATAAAGATTCTTAAATTAACACAACTTAGAAATACATTTATACACAATCTCACATATTTATATTATTACACATGTAACCAACAACATTGTCCACGAATTCACAAAAAAAAATTGTTAAAGAAAACAGACAAATCGTGTGCATCGTAAAATATCAATGAAAAGAAAGAAAGAAAAGAAAATGCATATACTTATGAGTTTAGTAATATTTCTACTGCTCTTGCCTTGAAGCGATCTTTGGAAAGAGTAAATAAGTCAAGCTCCATAAAGTGATTGTTGTAAGCATCAACAAGGCGCCGAAGAGGCACGCGCTCCCCAGCGTTAGTCCTGCACGAATTCGTGTGGAATAGTCGAGGCACACGCACCCCACGAAGCATGACAGATCTAGGTACTGTATAATTTAGATTATTTGAGAGAGGAATGCAGTCGAATCTGTTATTGCATATTCCATGCAGCATCATTACTCCTAGAAGAAATCGTCTAGACTCCAAACTAAGAACATTATAGCGTTTCAGTAATTGGTCGTAGGAGACTTTAGAACGACAACATCTATAATTCATAGTACGTAAATACTTTCTCTGAACAATTTCTAGCCTATCTTTGTACTTATCATATAGAGGATCCCAAATTTGGACGGCGTATTCTAATTGAGACCGAATCAGTGTTTTATATAATATTAAGAATGTAGAAGGTCGTACAAAGCTACTAGAGAATCTCATCACCATTCCATACATTTGAAAGGCCTTTTTTACTATATTGTCAATATGAGTATCAAAATGCAGACAAGAATCAAGCGTAACACCCAAGTCACGAACAGATTGAACTTCGTTAAGAATTATATTGTTTATTGAATAATTAAATTTGATCTGGTTTTTATTTTTAGTGAAAGAAATTGTGTAACATTTGGGAAGGCTAAGAAAAAGTTTATTTTTGAGGCAGTATTCATAAAGTCTATCAAGGTCCTGTTGTAAGTAATAGCAGTCGCGAATATTTTTACAGGTGGTATAAATTTTCATATCGTCTGCATACATCAAGAAATGTGAGTTGACAAAACAATGTTTAATGTCATTAATAAACAATACAAAAAGAAAAGGACCTAATACTGAACCCTGAGGGACCCCGGAATTAACAACTTTAGAGTCAGATTCGTGCCCATTAACGATGATCTTTTGAGTCCTATTGAAAATATATGAAGCAAACCATCTGAGTAAATTGCCACGTATACCGTTAAAGGCAATTTTTGCCATGAGAAGGGTGTGGTCCACTTTGTCGAAGGCCTTCTGAAAATCCGTGTAAACGGCGTCAACCTGTACCCGGCGATCCATGTTTTCAAAGAGATAGTTCACAAAAGTCATGAGGTTAGTGGTGGTAGAACGACGCTTGACAAAACCATGTTGTTCGGGTAATATAAGATGACGGATATGAGGATATAGTGCACTGTGCACAAGTCGTTCAAAAACCTTTGACAAAGTGGAAAGAATAGAAATGGGCCGATAATTCTCTACATTATTTCTATCCCCACTCTTGTACACAGGGGTAATAGATGCTCGTTTCCAAACTGCAGGAAAGACTCCTTCCCTCAAACATTTACTAAAGATTATATGTAAGGCGGAAGACAAGTGGTCAACTGTACTTACAAAGAAGGACGGTGGTATGCCATCAGGTCCAGCTCCTTTAGAAGAATCCAGTGACTTCAATGCTGTACGTATTGAAGCCTTTGACAAGTAGATGTCAGATATACATGGGGAATTGTCTTCATAGCAATTTGACGGCTGCCATATGTCTGGGTCAAAGGTAGAGGGTTCATATACTGAGCTAAAGAAAGTCGAAAACAAATTACATATTTCCTTGGGGTCGTCGGAAGAAACAGTTTTATAAAACATATTAGCAGGGTACTTAGCTTTTCCCTTCTTGGAAGAGACATACGACCAAAAATACTTGATAGATACTGAATGAGAAGAAACCGTCTCACTCAAGACCCAATTGGAAATCTGTAAGTCGATTTAATAAAAGTCACCCCGTGACAACTTGAGTGAAATGAACTGTCAATGCTTAGCATTAGTATGGAATGACAGCTCAATTCGCCTACCTTTTTACGCGGTGAATTTTACAGAATGACACTGCTATACCCAAAGACATTCAAAACTTTCTATAGACGGATATCACGAACAAAACTTTTCATCCAAAATTGTGTCCTCGTGGACACAAGTCTATGAGCTTTTTTTTAGTACGCTCTGCTGCCGCTCCAATATTCATATATTATTATAGATGGCGTTACTGAGACATGGGATCAAAGTTTTTCTATGAAATTTCCTTGACATGCCTGCTCTATAGCATTTTAAATCTCTTTGGCTATTATTTTACCAAACCCACAAATCACAAACTATTATTAAAGATGTAAATTTACCAATTATTACAGTATACGCAATATTTTATCTGTTTCAATTATCAGAAGGTGTCAGATGAAAGGGTTCCGAAGGTATGCATTAATTACACCAGCACGAACCTACACATCGGATATTCCTATAGGGGATACCCTAGTTTGTATATCCTATAGCCTCGGGGTCTCAGGTGGCTTAATATGTATGAAATTTATATTACATTTGAGAAGTTAAAGGAGTCTGGAATTTGATAATTTTGAGTAGTTGTTAGACCAATAAAAATCGACCAATTAATTGCGAGTTTGACTCTTAACTAAGTACATAAAAGTGTCCGTACCATGTTGAGCAAAAAACGCCTAAATATTACGTTTCTTGTTTATAAAAATACAGCTTAACACAAATAACGTGTATTACTATTAAAAATATATCGTCACTGGAAAGGCAAAATTACTTCTGTCATACAAAGTGGGCATAATTGAGTTATATACATATTCGGAATCAGCGATTTTTTCTGCGTCGATCTGCCTAGGAACCATTGCAATCAGAGCATTTTTGTGGCGTTTAAGTAACCTAAAAAAAGGTGCTGCTTTTTTTTCCTAATTACTGAAGCGACGCGTTTTTTGGCCAATTTTTCACTCATGTCGCTCAAGAAATATTTCCTGAATATTAAATATTAAGTTTGGCGCTTGAATAAAATTGCCTTTGTGTAGGCTTAAAAAGAATGGCCTTTAAGTAATTTGTGCTTACCTTGAATGTAATAAAAATTCAGCTAAAGAAATTTTGGTTTACGTTTATTTCAATGATGCCTGGCGTTTAAGTAATTTTGCTTTCATTATTTTTAGAGTGTATGGTGGACAAGAAATGTTGCCGTCTTACTTTTGAAAAGATGCTGGCGTATAAGTAATTTACATTTGCTGTCTGTAAAGAGCTTGTGAGTAAGCAGTAATTTTGCTTTGTATTGACTTCTTTACAAATTAAACAAACGTATTTTTGTTTTTCCATCCAGATAAACAACAAGTACATTAAGTACATTTGGTAATCTCAAGTTATTGAAAAATATTCGGATAAGAAAAATGTGTTGCGTTGTCAAATATTAATCAAAGAGCTAAAGTAATTATTATGGACTTCGATTATTATTATTTATCAAATAAGATTAATGAAATACTCTGTTATGTAACTTCAGTAAAATATTAAGGTATATGTTTTGCTATCGTCGTTGCTAAAGTATATTGTAAGCAGCTAATTGGACGAAATATTCTTCAATGTGTAAAGATTAGGTAGCATAAAATGTAACAAAACCGCGCGCGCGCTGGCTGTTCCGCCATCCCCATCCGATTTGCGCGGGCGTCCCTCAAGGCTCCGTGCTCTCCCCTCTCCTCTTCTCACTGTTCACCAGTGACATTCCCATCAGTAATAGGTCCCAGTTAGCTCTCTTCGCCGACGATACGGCAATCTACTACACTGGCACCAATCCAGTCACGATAGCTCGCACTCTCCAATCTTCCGCAAACGCCCTAGGCGATTGGTTCCGGAAATAGAGAATAGAGGTCAACCCCGAAAAAAGCCAAGCGGTCCTCTTCACGAGACCGCGTCGCACTGTCCCAACCCCCGATCCAATTACTATGTACGACACCCCTATCCCTTGGGACTCGGAGGCAAAGTACTTAGGAGTTACTCTCGACCATCACCTTACCTTCGCGAAGCACATAAAGATGGCTCGTTCGCGAGCCGCTTTCGCTTCCAGTAGGCTTCATTTCCTCACGACCCCGAGAAGCAAATTGTCACTCAAGTGCAAATTGCGTCTCTACACCGCGGTCATTCGCCCCATCATGACCTATGCTTGCGCAGTTTTCGCACATGCGCACCCTAGGCATATCCATAGGATGCAAACCCTCCAAAACCGTTTCCTCCGTAGGATAACGGGAGCCCCCTTCTATGTCCGAAATGAGATTCTCCGCGTAGATCTCAAAATCCCTACAATTCAGCAGTTCATGAAACGCCTCACCAAGCGTTTCATGGACCTAGCTGAAAAACACCCCAACCCCCTCGTGGTGTCGGCCGCCCTATACACTCCGTCCCGCATCTCTAAGATACGGCGACCGAGACACACCCTCACCGTCCCTGATGACGCTATCACCCTCCTCCAGGAGAGCGATAAGTCTACCAGCACAGTTCGCAAGAACGCAGCCCGATTCCGGCCTCGCCGTCGAGGCCCGTCGCGACGCCCCCGATAATTACCCGTCCTCCCGTCCCTTGCTTGTGTGCCAGCCTGCGAGCTGAGCAGTAGTTATAATAAACTCGCTGCCCCCAAATAATAACCACACAGATCCAGCCGTCCCTTGCTGTCCTCTCCCAGCGACGCCCTAAGCCGAGGCTCGTACCCCGCAGGGGGTGCCCTTAGCGTAGTCGCTTAGTTTTTAAGTTTTTATACTCTGGCTGGAGGTCTTAATTTTTTGCTTAAGATATCTCTACAGAGACGCCCGGTTAAGCTATACACGTCCTCTTCAAGGGCACGATATGCGATACGCCCCTCAAATAAATTTAAATTAAGCTGTTCCGCCATTCTGCTCGACCGAGCCACTGCGGAAGGACGTCAATTTGTCGTTTTTGCTAGCGTTATCAATCTATTTTAGTGAATCAATGAGTGGGATCGTGCAGTTTTGAATTTATAAAGAGGTAAGTAGTTATTTATTTCCCTTGCAATCGTGCCGTTTTTGTTCAGATTACGTAGTGAATGAAAAGTCAAAATTTCATTGATTTTAACCCTAGAAGCCCAATCATATTTTTGAGGCTATAAAGCCCAATCATACGTAAAAATGACGTATATAAATCAAATCGCTGAATTTAATTATTTTATTTTAGATATTTATGAGTTTTTGGATTATTTATTTAAAATATGTTCTTATGAAATAAAAAAACGTATTTTAAATATTTAAAACTTTTTATTTTTACCTTTACAAAGTTACATTAAGCAAAGTAAAAAAAATGTACAAAAAATGAGATCTTCTTAGGTTTCTTCTTATAATTAAATAAATTTTACAACAATCAACCAAATCACTTTTTTTTCTAAAAAATAAATCAACTCTTATCAATACTTAGTACTTTAATATTCAAAAATCAGCTTTTGTACACAGTCTTGAGAAATATCAATATTGTGTTCACCGCATATTGCTCTTTTGCATTTGGAGTATTGTGTTTTGGTCATCCTCTTCTTTTGTACGAGCAATACCCACAATATCGTCGTTTCTTTGGTTCGGGCTTATTACAAGAAGTCTCTGTTGCTGTCTCTGGCACGTCGTCTTGAGTCACACAATCTTCTTGTTCCGAGTCAGTATCGTGCGGAGAATAATCGTCTTCATTTTCCAATACTGATGCTATTTTGTCTATATTCAACCGTCGATAGGACGTCATTGTACATTCGTTCCTAAAAATAAAGTACAGTTTGAAAATTATGGAAAATAAAACAATAATCGAACAAAAATCATAATATTACAAAATGAAAACAATTCGCAAAAGTTACACAAAGCCCAAACATACGTCAAATTTACGTGCAACATTGTAATAACGAAAAAATGGCGGTACTTACCGAAGTGATGCAGCCATCTACTGTTGGTTACAGGTGTTCATTACAGGTGGTGGGCCGCATACGGCGCCTCGGCCTGGAGGTGGCCCTCAGCAAGACGGAGGCTATGGTTTTCCACGGCCCCCGTCGGGCGCCACCCGCCGGATCACACCTAGTGGTCGGTGGGGTTCGAATCGCTGTCGAGTCCACCATGAAGTACCTGGGATTGGTGCTCGACAGCCGTTGGGATTTCGGACCTCACTTCCGGCGACTGGCGCCCAAGCTGTTGGGCGCGGCCGGGGCGCTATCAACGCTGCTTCCCAATCTGGGGGGCCCGAGCGCCGCCTGTAGGCGGCTCTACGTGGGGATCGTGCGATCGATGGCCCTTTACGGGGCCCCGATCTGGGCGGCTGACCTGACGGCCGGCAGCATCGCTGTCCTGCGCAGACCGCAGCGAGCGATGGCCGTCAGAGTCATCAGGGGCTATCGCACGATCTCCTACGAGGCTGCCGGAGTACTGGCCGGATCCCCGCCCTGGGACCTGGAGGCGAAAGTACTCGCGTCACTGTACCGGTGGCGCGAGGAAATGCAGGCGCGCGGCGAGCGACCGATGCAGCGTCATATGAGGAGCATCTGTTCAAAAGGTCGTATTTCTATGATAAACAAACTTTACAAAAACAGAAAAAAACATCTAATTCCTATTATAAAAATTCTAAAATTAAATTAAATTTAGATCATTGTGAAGATTAAGACTACAATATTACATGCATTTAAAAAAATAAAAAAAATACACCATAACTTTTTTTTTATTTAATTTTAGTTCAGAAATAAGACTTATTGATCGGAAAAATCAGAAACACGACCTTTTGATTTGTCACTTCTAGAAATATGCCCTTTTGATTTTTATCTTTATCTGTGTAAGTCCTGAAAAGATACATAGAAAAAGTAAATTAATTAGATAAAATCTAACTAAGAGAATAGGATATTGAACTAAGTACCTACATTAAAATGTCACTTACGTTTTACGATATTCCGAACGATCTTTACGCTTTTTTTTCCTTGAACCAGCATTCAAGGTCTCGACTAAACCTTGCTCATCCATTTTCAATATGATTTTTACTTTATAATAACTTCCAAAGTTCAAAATTTCACAAATTTCATCTACTCGCATCGAAAGACAGAACGTCAAGAATAACATCTGTCAGTGTCATCTGTCGACGTCGTTAGAGAGATATGCAGTCATATTTTTTTTTTTTTTTTTTTTAGGGTTGCTATTGATAATGATATTCAACGTACAGCCGTCATCTTTTGACTCGATACCGTTATTTACTCGAACGAAACGATTTTTATTAAAGTTGTTATGTATGGAAAAAAATATGACCTTTTGAACAGAAAAATAAATAAAAGATGCTATTTGTAGAAGAAATATGCCTGTTTTGTTTAAAACAATCCAAGGGAACATTTTAATGCAGAAATACATCCGTTTTGATTGGAATCCAAGTTTTTTGGATTTTATTATATGGGAAATACGCTTCTTTTGAACAAGTTTTTACGCTCATTCGATGGAGTTTTCTGCTATGAGTTCAAAAAAAATATTAAAAAAATAAAAGTTGAAAAGTGAAATACGACCTTTTGAACAGACGCTCCTCATATGGAGTTGCGTCGGTCGCAGCTGCGCGAGGTCCTGGTGGCGGAATGGCGGGACAGGCTTTCGCGCCCTACCGCCGGCCTCGTCACCATCGAGGCGGTCCGGCCGGTGCTCGAGCGCTGGCTCGGGAGGAGGCACGGCTCCCTGTCGTTTCGGGTGACGCAGATACTTTCCGGGCACGGTTGCTTCGGAAAGTACCTGTGTCGCATAAACAGGGAGCCGGACGCCCGGTGTCACCACTGCGTCGACTGTCGGTAGGACACGGTGCAGCATACGCTGGCAGAGTGTGCCGCTTGGGAGGAGCCGCGCCGTGCCCTCGTCTCTGGAGTAGGCAGTGACTTGTCGCTGCCGGCCGTGGTCGAGAAGATGGTCGGCAGCGTCGGGTCCTGGGACGCGGTGAGGCTGCGGAAAGGGAGAGGGAGATTACTTCCACTCACCCTGCCCGCAGCAGACGCACTGGGCGCAGGCGGAGGGCGGACAACGCCCTCTTCCAGCCCCCCTAATTGGGTCCAGGGGCGACGGACGCGGGGATGTCCGCCGCCCCCCACGTGCATGGACCCGAGATAGTGGCGCGTCGTGTTGACGCGCGCCCCTCTTAGACGTCGCGAGGGGAGTCTAACACCTCACTCCCCTCGCTGACCTGGCGAGGCCCGCGGGGCCGGAACCAGTCGGGGGTCGCGGAAGTATCTTCCGTTTCCGTGACCCCCGGCGCAGGTGTGAGAAGGAACACGGGGTGGTTTTTAGTCAGTAAGAGTCTGACAGACCCCTCCGCCTCCTCCCGGGCGGGGGACATCCATGAGGATTTTCCACCCCTAAAAAAAAAAAAAAAACAAAGGTCTTCGGGGCTACTGAGTTGGCGCGACGGGGCGCGGCGATCCGAGCGTGCATTAGAAAAAGACAACGTATTTTCGTTGGAGTGTACGTCAAAATGACGTAGATTGGGCTTCTAGGGTTAATGAATGAATGAATGAAAAATGAATATTTTGTTTAATAAGACATGCCAAATATTAAGTTTTTATAATTTTTGTTACTTGTTTTTGCCAGAAGAGGCTTTTAATTTTTTATTTGTTTTTACTTTAATATGTTTAAGTTACTGAAGATTAATAGAAAACATTATTAGATAATAGTAGACTGTTCCATTGAGTTTTCGTTAATAACAAATCATTTTTAGATCTAAGCGCGTGTGTGCCCTGGTTCATAAATATCATGATACCTATGTTTTTTGATTCAATAAAAGTTTATTATGCTACCACTTAGGTACTGTATTTTAATTAAAACATTTTTTTTATTTACAGTTATCATTATACCGTGTAAATTAATAAACTGACTTGCCCAGTGATTACACCTACGTCTCCCGGTCCAACCCCCACGTTACCCTACGCACCCTACGCCACCCTCCTTACCTCTACCAAACACCCACACAACCTTCTAGAAGTAATTTTCGAAAACACGAATATGAAAAATTTTTAAATACCTAAAGGGAACAGTAGTTTTATCCCAGTTACAATAAAGTGTGATTGATCCTTTACGTTACTTTGCTGAACAACTGATTACGAAAAAAAAACATTTTAAGTAATTTTAGTTGAAGTTACTTAGTTATCCTATCGCCTCATGAGTCAAAATCCTAGACATGAGGAGTATAAAATATTTCCCTGGAAGTTATTTTGATACACCAACACGACACTAAAATTTATGCTAAAGAAATTTCATCCTACTCAAATTTACTAATAGTATTGTGTTCAGTACTTTTAAAATACAATCGTTGTTTACATTGGTGGCGTTTAAGAAAATTTGGCTTACTAAGTTATTGGGTCAAAATTACTGAAGCGCCACTTATCTTGGAAAGTAGTAAAAAAAACGAATTTCAACCACTTCCAGTAAACGCATGCTACAAATAGAATTATTTATAAAGTTATTTCATTGAAATCGGATGATTGTGTAAAAAGATATGATTTTTTTTCTAAAAATAAAAACTTTGATCGGCTTTATCTCGAAACAACCTATTTTCACTTCAGTAATTTTGCCTTTCCAGTGACGATATAATGTTATTTTTTTTTCCTCTTTGGCAACTGAGCCGATGTCGACTATTCTGCCAGCGTCAAAAATGTTATTATTATAATAGTTTTTTATTGACACTTGCGATTGACTTTGACAACTGTATTGCAGGTGTTCCCCTAAATAAAATGACAGTAAACTTGTCAGACTGAATAAATTATAACAAGAAACGATGTTGAAACTTACAATTCTATTTAAACGTGTAGGTATGTATAAATGTGTTGGTAAAAGGGTTTTCAAAATCGGTTCAGAAGATCAGAGAATACCCCCTACGAAGTCACCAATTCACAAACTTTACTTTTTTATAATAATAGTGTAGATATCCGGTTTCCTCGCGATGTCTTCCGTCACCGTTTGTAAAGCAGTGATAATTACACAATACGCACATGAATCCGAAATGTCATAGGTTCACCTTGGGTTCGAACTCGAGACCTATGATGCGCCAATCCACCGGTCACACCATTAGGCTATTATTTAGCTTTTTACTGCTATTGAAAATGCTAATAGCAAATGACTCTATACCCTAGTTCTAGTTCTTTGTTCTAGTTGATAGTGGTTCTCTCATTAATATACGTTTTCAGTTAAGTTACTAACAATAGTGTTTAAGTGTTAACCTAAAATATATATTCTACAACTATTTTTCACACAACGCCATCTAATCCCAAGCTAAGCTAAGAGCTTGTGTTATGGGTACTAAACAGCTGATAAACATACTTACTTATTTCTAAATACATACATATTATAGTTAAATTACACCCAGACACAAAACAAATGGCCGTTTTCTTGCGGATGATGGCATGAAACCCATTATAGGTACTAAACGGCTGATAAACATACTTAATAAATTAGTAAATACATATTTATTATAGATAAATTACACCCAGACACAGAACAAATGATCGTGCTCAACACCCAAACATTTGTCCTGGGTGGGAATCGAACCCACGTCCTCTGGCATTGCAGTCAGGGTTACTAACTACAAGACCAACAGGCCAATCAAAACCTGTTTCTAACAATTGATGGGTCTTTGAGTTGTCCGTAATAAAATTATTTTATTTTATTTAAATTCTTAGGTAGCAAAACCAAATATTATTTTGCTTAGCAGTGGTTTAGGCGACTACAAAACCAATGAGTCATTTATCATTCATCGCAAAGACCAAACGTTCACGGTAAACGCACGTCGTTAAGGCATAATGGGTATTATAAGCTTGGTGAACTCTTGCTTAGCCGTGATAGCCTGGGGGTGTGATCTTTAAAATGAAATGAAATGATATTTATTTCTGTAAGTAAATCTTCCCAGATACTTTAATATTATGTCATTTTTTTTTTAAATAATTGGCATCTTCAAAGTCATTGATCCCTTAAAAAAAATGCCGGACTGTCGATCAGTCGGCGAGAAATCTTCTTGAAGAAGTAATTCTGGTTTCCCACAGTAGCAGTGTAATTGTTGAAAGAATACTATTGGTGGTAATACCACGCGTGCAGCACGTTAAACTACCACTAACTGTCAATTTTTCCGAATTGAACATAAACCTTAATCTGTTTGTAATAAAGTTGAAAAATTATCAAAGTTCAACACTTTGGGGTAGCTTGGCTTCTGTACACTCAAGTGTATACAAACTTCTACCTACTCCACGACATAATACATGTAAGGTGTTGTGTTTAATTTTCTTACTCGTAAATTATTAATCAAAGTGTGGCAGGTGAGAGACCATTTAACACCTAAAGTCGTGACAAACAATCGCTTGCCGTTTCTACACTCAAAGAGTAATGAAGTGAAGACGCGACACTAATATATGTTTTTTTTTATTAATAGGCTCGCGTCTGACCACTATCTCACCTGATGGTAAGCGATGATGTGGTTGACGATGAAGCACGCCCGCCAAGAAGTAACCTATTTACCCGGACGGAACCCCTACCCGAAAAAAATAATCCCTTTATAGTATTTAATAAGGTTCACGTGTATTTTTTAAATTAAATAATCCGACTTACAACATTTTTAGATAATTTTGTTTGAGTTCGCAATCAAAAGTTAAGAAGAATAAAAGTAGTTACCAAAATTATTAGTTCTTTTTATATTTATCTTTATAAATAACAGGATCTATTAAAGAGCTTGTGACTAAATAACTACTGCCTCACGGGTCGATCGAAGGTTAAGCTACGCTGTCGAGGTTTGTACGTGGATGAATGACCATTCATTACATAAGAAGATTCCTCCGTGCCTTGGAAAGCTCGCAAAGTCGTTGGTCCCAGCTGTCATTTGTAGATCTACGTCAGCTCTATGATTACCCAGTTTGTGGAGATTCGACAGACAGTTGCTCCTTGTAAAAGACTGGTATTCAACTACCTACTTAAACTGGTAAAACTGGAAGCCGACTCAACATAGTTGGGAAAAGGCTAGGCAGATGATGATGAACCGTATCTTTACATAATTAACTCAATCTGTATATAACAGATACATACTACACGTACAACCAAAATAACTCTTTGTTTTTGGTAAAAACAAAATCTACTGATCGACAAAACACTTTATTTCTACTAACATTGTTATTTGTGTCTTTCTCTGAACTTTGTCAAAGAAACCTTAACAAGATATAGCAAAGAAAATACGTTCTTTAATGGAAGGAAACGTCTGTTCCAAACATTCCAATAATAAGATAAAAAACCGATACTTTTCATCAATAAACTAAAGCCCAGAAGTAGAAAAAAACAGGTATCTCGTCAGTAATCGTAAAAGGTTTGAAACTAGTTATAGTCTTATCAATAAGTTATTACCGTTTAAGACCACAAAAAATATTATTTTTAATACAACAGCACGTTACGTTAAGGATTGCCTATTGCAACATCCCAAAGACAAGCATTTTAAAGAGCATTTTTCATAACTTTCCTTAGAATTTTAAGGAGTATGCAATCATATTTAAGATCAGATATTCCTATAGCTGCTCAATTGTCTTGAGTTTAAACATGTGTACCGTATATTGTTATGTACAAAATTATTATCTTTTAAATTCTTTCATAAAAACCAACTTAATACCGCTTTTACCGATCTTTTATTTGAAAAATCAGAAGACCGAGCAGAGAAATCATGAAAAACACAAGATTAAGTGAAAATTCTACGATACGTCGTATAGGAATGAAAGTGACGAAGGATGCCGAATTTCCGAAACATTTGTAAAAACAAAAGATAAGTAAATCTATGTGCAAACCAAATCATTGTAATTTTTACCCCACCTGGATAGTAATGTCTAGTTACACATCGTAACAGCTCTATGGTCCAACTGGGCAATAATATTACATTATACCCCGCTAGTCAATAATGTTTTTGCTTTTTGAGTTGGCTTAGTAATACTACGTTCGCGTTCCTGTGAGAAATCTTTAGGCACGGAACCAACGTCATTGACATAACTTAAAACGAATCGCTGATCACAGCTTTACTGAAGCAATCTCTTTAACAAAATCCTTGAATCGTTTTGCAAAAAAAAAACACGTTTACGTAATCTTTATCAAGATCCTTTAAAAAGAAAATAATCTGACACAGTGCAGACTTTTATAAAGGTAAAAAGGACCAATAGAATTCCGAACATAATTACGATAAGATATTCAAACGAAATAACTATGTGTACGCAATAGGCTGAAGCTAAAAATTTCCATCCTTATAAGAAGAGAAAAATAACGATCCCCTTTTCGCTAAGAATTTTATTCGAGACCTTCCATTTATCGGGTCTAAACCTACAAGTATTCGGAGTTATTTAACAAGTCTACCAATCTAAATAAAGTGGAACTTGTTGGGATGTTGAAACATTAAGAAAACTTTTGAGGGTTAATGTATTTTTTTGTGTAATAGACTTAGCATAAAGTACAGACGCCAGCACATCAACCTACACCAAACTGCCAAATTTTCCCAACTGAGTATAAACCTTATTCTATTTGCAATAAAGTTGAAAAACTATCGATGAAATTCCAGATATTGGGGTAACTTGATGTGCCGGCCTCTGTACATTGTTCATTATTATGGTTACCTCTCATGGACACTGGGACTGGCTAATGACTATCATTTTATTGCCAGTAACTAACTGTTGCCAATTGCATACCAAACTTTGAAGACAACTGAGAATTAACAAAAAAATGGTATTACACTTTAGATGTACAGACGCCAGCACGTCAAGTTACCCCAATGTGTCAAATTTCTTTGATCGTTTTTCAACTGTATGTCAAACAGAATAAGGTTCATATTCAATTGGGAAAATTTGACACATTGGGTAACTTGATGTGCTTAACTGTACTTCAAGTTACGGTGACTATCAGATGGGGTACTGTGACTTTGGGGTGCAAGCTCGCAACCCGCGCGCTGGCCACAAGCTAGCTGTCACCGCGAACACAATTGTTATATGGCATAAACACGCCTATGACTTGCACGTTTTCAAAATGTCTAGGTTTACGACGCGACGGTGCAATGACGTTTTGCTGGCGACCCGGAGTCGGCGTGCTGTAAGCGTGCGGACGACGCGCTGTAAGCACATGGTCCACTCGCTATCGGCACGCGGCCTGCGAGTCGAGTTGTTTGGTAGTGGGAAGCGCGCTGACTGCTCACCGTTGCCTTTTTCACTTTGACATTGTGAAATATATTATACTACCCACGATTTAAGGCTCTAAATTGAATGGCAGGTCAATTGCTGGTTTGGAGCGGTGCTGGTGCCGTGCTGGTATAATGTGCCATGACCTTTAATCGTTAAACACTTTGCACAGTGATCAGCACTATGACCTGCCAACGAAGATACGAAATAACCCTGCTGGAGTGTCTTTGAATTTGAGACTAAGATTTATATTGAGGCTCACCAAAATTTCCCATAGAAAAGACCAAAAAATTGTATGAGTAGTAACTCAACTATATTTTCAAGGGCTCTCATGAGACAGAGGCAAGAAATATAATACTGGTAAAATATTAGGAGAAGATTTACTTACAGAAATAAATAAATACATAAACGCACGCCTTTTTCCCATGAGGGTAGCTGGTGCTCTTACATACTACTTTTGCTTCGTTAACATTCATACATGTTGTCATACACACACGCCCACAGTCTAAAAACATACAATCGTCCGACGAAGCCGTCTAGACAGGGCAATCATGCGGGGTGTGAGGGGCGAGACGCGGAAAAGCCGCTCCCGCACTGCGAACAAAACGATGTTCGTAGTGCGGGAGGTATTATTCAAGTCTAACGCGTGTAGAAGTTGTCGGCATTTTTCCAGAGATCATAGGCAACGTCCTACTGTATTAATGTTTATACTGTGCATACGCCGGTTGCCAGTACTACACACTTGACCTTTCTGAAGAACCTAAGCATTGAGATATATGGTATGATATATAAGGCGTCCCCTCCCGGCTTTCCCACTTACATCTGACAGCGAAATGAAAATAAAACAGAAATAAATATGATTCAATTTTATCTTATTACCCACTAAATTGTAAATGAAAGCACATACCCCTCTGTTCTTTCATCACAACCAACCTACATTAGAACACCTTTGAGGTCACGGCTGGATGACGCTGTCCAATAAATCATGCATTGTTGTTGTCGACAAAAGAAGTCATTTTTGGCTGGAAAGTGCCCCATTGAAGGAAGGTGGCCTATAATATTTGTGTACACAATGGTTGCTTTCGCTAAGGTCATGTTAGTGACAATGGTGTAGGTTTTAAAGGAAGTTTTTTTGGGGCAAAGTGTCAGGCAAGTTTTTTTTATAAAGCTTTTAAAGGCTTATTTGCTCCTGACGGAAAATGAAGAATCTTTGGAAAAAACAAACCTTGTTTATTTTGTAAGATGCTGCGTTCTAACGGTCAAATACTAGTTGCGCTGGCAAACTTCCGCCATCATTCAATTTATTTATTAGATAGATAGATAAGATAGATAGATAAAACATTTATTTAGTACACACAAAAGACACAGACAAACACACAATACAAAATCAAAAGTGATTTAAAACAATGAACGACGAATGATAGTGTGCGGTGTGCGTCTCAAGGCTGCACCAAATGGGAGTCCAGCTCAGCATGTGCCAAGCTAATGTTCTGTGTGTAATGTATTAGTTATCGTCTTATTCCCACACCTACTGTTAAATCACTTCAAGCCGTTTATGCAATCTCATAATAATGGTATCATTGAGTTTGTCTTGACAATTAGTGTAATACCAACTTTTGTAGTTTATCATTATAAGAAAATGTTTGATTTTGTTCTGTCTGAATGTAATTTATTTCTAGAAAGAAGGGTTTTAGAAATGCATAATTATAATATTATCAGTTGTCTTGCAATCATAGCTATGCTAATTTAGGGACTAGATTATTTATGTGGGATTTTGAACGAACGTTTGAAGAGATCATTCATTCAAAAATGTCACACAGAATAAATAAAGGAAAAATAATTAAAAACACTAAACAAAACGATAGCAAAACAAAACTAACAAGTTCCAAACAAAATTATATTTGAAGCAATCTGATACAGTTGGTATTTTGATACTTTGTTTTGTCATGTTTCTTTTTTAATGTAAAATGTTTTTTTAGTACCTTATTTTTTCTGTGTACCAATAAAGCAGGGTTATTAGAAACATAGCATCGAATGGGATTTGAACGCTAATTCAATTTTATTTGTTACTCGCTCCTTCGTTGACGCGCAATTTTACAACACTGACGCAAAAGCCCTATGTATTTTTCTAAACTAAAACTAGCCTATATATAAATAAGATTTTTCACATTAACGGCCATTCGTTTGTATAAAATCTCTTGTTCAGAGATTATTTTTGCAAAATCCATTCTGATTACCCGGTTTATTTAAAACTACACATGCTGTGCAATTTTCAAGGTTTTATTTTTATCAGTTTGAACTATGACTGAACCCTTCAAGCTTGTTTGCGACCGTATTGGTATATGAAAAAAAACACAGTTTTGTTTGTGTGATGAACACGATCATTATTTTTTCCTGTATTTGGGTGGTATCTATCTATAATTATTATTGTGTGTATGTATTTAGAAATATATAAGTATGTTTATCAGCTGTCTAGTACTTATAGCACAAGCTCTGCTTAGCTTGGGACTAAATGGCGTTGTGTGAAAGTTGTGGAATATTATTATTAGTGTTTTATACTAGCACTTGACTGAGAATTCGTCCGCGAGTAATTTAACGTTGTGAGGTTACCGTTAAAGAATCTAGACTTACTGAAATACTCCTAAACTTCTATTACGCTTAAACAAGACTCCTCAAGAACCCTTTTGTCTTTACTATCGAAAATTCCTGTAACAAGATACCTTCGTAAGAAACGATACCCTTGATGAAGGAAAAAGGCTCGACTATTACGTACTTAGGTACAAAGGAGGGTGATTCAAAATAATTTTTATTCGGCTGTCGCAACAATAACAAGGAATGGGCCAGTTTACAGTGATCCAGTGGGCTTGGTAAGGCGCAAACGCGAATCCCGTACTACGGAAACGTGACAATATTTTATATCAAATCAAATCAAAAATGTACAAAATTGTACCTACATATATACCTAAAAATAAAAAAAAACAAAAGAAAAGTAAAACACTTAAAAAGCCATAAAAAAATTCATCCGCATCGCTGTCAACGGGAAATGTGCCCAGAAGATTGGCCGCATTGCCACGTTGAATGGCAATGCTGATTCAATGACCTAAATAAAAGCCAGCCTTCTGGTTACTTGAAGAGTCGACCGAAGTTGAACTATTTAATATTTTATTTTCGAAATACAGCTACCACTGAGTAGGGTTAGAGTGAAAACGACGGGTTTCGTAACATCACCTATCTAGCCTATTCTCAACTATGTTGCGGTCAGCTACCATTTTAACCAGATGTAGCTGAATACCAGTGTTTTACATGGAGCAACTGCTTATCTGACCTCCACAACCCAACAACCGCTTGGTTAAACTGGTTTTATTTTTTATTACTGATAGCTAGACGCGCGTTTGACCACTATCTCACCTGATGGTAAGCGATGATGTGGTCGAGGATGAAGCTTGCTTGCCTAGAAGCAACCTGCTAAAAGTAAGTAATATAGTAGGTACTTTGATTAGTTCAAGTTATCATTTCTGTCGAGAGTCACGAGACGCACACGTTGTTTTCTTTATTAATTTCTTACTTTCTGTATTATCCATTCCAACAATGTCGCCAGTCGTAATACCTCACGTTTCTACATAGATTAAATCAGTGTCATTCTTACTTGCCAAGTTTAGTGTCGTTTAGAGTCTAACCTGTGATGTTACATGTAACTGAGCTTCACAATGTTTGTTTTAATATATTAACGGGTACTTCGCGTGAAGTTTTCTCATTTAACTTGTTTCATGTAATAGGTCTTTCTTGTTATAATATACTGTCACTGTCTTTTTGAGTTTAAGGTTTTCTCTTGATATTACAATGTATAAAGGTACGCGGAAATTTAGTCTTGACCTTTACTGAGTCAAAGACTAACTATCGGTTTTAGCGAAGTTATTCAACGCGATGTAAGGTATAAATGTGGTACTCTTGACACTTAACTTTAAGTTCGGTCGGTTCAGATTGTGATGCGTGTAAGAAAAACAAGAAGTTTTTCTTATACGCATCATCATCATCTGCGCAGTCTTCTCAAGAGTTTATACGTATGTGTGTTAACGTAAATAAGACTGTATGCGCCGCAAGCCAATAAATCGGTAACACTATATTCTCTGGTAAGACTGATTGTCAGACTTACAGGATATAAATTTCCAACGACTATACAGGGTGTAAAAAGACCCTTAACGTAAACGAAAACTACTTATTCTACCTATCACTGGGATAGTTTTTTTCTTCTAGAACATACCTGGGAATTCACTGGTTTTGGAGATATTGAAGGTCAAAGTGCAATATATATTTTTTTAAATTGTATTTCAAGTATCATTATTAAACTTTCTTCCGAACAAACATTATCGAAATTATCGATTTTACAAAACAAATTACGCATTTGAAGTTACAAAAATGCAATTTATACTAAACAAGCGGGCCGGTCAGGTCAACGACCAAGCGCGAGTAGCCATACGCTCAGCTGATCGAAAGTTACGTTGCGTTGTCGCGCTATGCAATGCGCGCAATAAAAAGCATCTCTATTTTAAAGATGAAAAAAAAGTATTTTCCCAGCATTATTTTTTGGTTAAAGTTACTTAATTATATGTACAAAATGTGTGGTTATCTGCTATGTGATCGGTCTTTTTACACCATGTAAGTGTTTGACAGCCTAGCCAAGATCAACGTTTTAAAATGCATACTGAGACCCTGGAGTAGTTTTTGATCAAGGAGTGATCGATCGATCCACGTATGGGTGGTCCACCCATACGTGGATCGATCGATCACTCCTTACACGCACGCTATCTTTCAGTTGGTCCCAGCTGTCGTTTCCAGATGTTTGACAGTCATTACGGTTAGTCAGCAACCAGTCTCTCCTTAATTCACTTTAGGCATTGGCAGAATAGTCGACATCGGTTTTGTTCGCAATTACAAAAATAGAATAGAAACAGTCTAACTAAACGGTATTGTAACCCAGAAAATGGGTTATAAAGATTTAATCGCTCCATGTCTAAAACTGGTTTATTTAATCAGCTGCCTGTGGCTGGACTGAAAGACTACAAAAAAGACTAAGAAAATGGCAGTCATGTATGAAACTAAACTCAGTGGCATGAGTCTTTTTTTGTTTTTTGTTCACGGGCAGAAAATCCTTTTGCGAGCTCGTAAGACTCTTACTGACTGAAAATCCTGGCCTGTTTCCAGTCTTCACTCCTGTATATGATAGATTTGCTAATACACCAAAACCGCATTTATTTTGACATGAATCATGATTGGTATGTGGGTCAGGGCCAGGATAAATCATTAAAAATTCATACTACATTTTATTGAAAAAGGTCTACAACAGGGAAACGCTTTTCGTATGTGGGTCGAACCAATTAAGTAAAAGATTTATGCTTGTTTTCACTCACTAGGTGACACTGTATGGCAAAATAAAACCACAGTGTTGGATTATCCATTTTTGACTTTGCGTTTTTACACCACTATTTTTTTTAATAGTACAAAAAATGGGCTGTATCCGTACCTGTGATCATATTTGCGTAATCAAAATAAAAAAAACGAAATTCAATTTTAGAAAAGGCCGCAGATGAGTAAGCGTCGTACCCGCGCCCTGTCACACAATAAACGCACAGACACTCACACACACATGCACACTTACCACTCTGCTTTACGTCCGTGATACCTCACAACCTCAAGTCCAGGTGAAAACCAGCATCAGGCACTAGTTGTCTAGCATTTTAGCTGAACTAGACCTAATTAGCGCAGCTGCAAGGCACTATATTCTTTTTTTTTTATTGATCTTTGTTTAGGTTATTTCTTATTTTTTGTATTTTTATTTATTATCGTATGCCTGTGTTTGGGTGAAATAAATGCCTTTTTCTTTCTTTCTTTTCCATAAGTTTTGCGTTGCGATACTTCTATACATGTTGTATAAAAGGGACGTGGAAGAGACATATTATTATATGTGCACCTCGTCCTCGTCTTGAGTCTTTTCTGTGTGTCCAGCGTTCAATAACTATTTAGGCACTAATTAAGGCGTCGCAGAATTTAAGTGAAACCGGGTTTTAGTTTAGACATAAGACCCGGCTTACTCAAACAGTGCTGTGGTAACATACCCTCTCAGCCGATGTAATGAAAAGGTCATGACGTCGTCTTTAGTTATCTAGTTTAACCATGAATTAGGGTAACCTTTGGAATGTAGGTTAATAAAGAACTAGTACTATAATATAATAGCCTAGGAAATTAACTAGCGCTAGTTGCGAGCTATTAATTTTCTAGTTTTTGAAAGTTTTTATTGAAATACTGGTGTACTATTTTATTATTTTACTTGATGTAAATATTTATTTCATGAGGAAACTAACCCAGCAGCACGCATTGCAGCTGCCAGTCGATCAACTATTGCACCCATTGTGCCTACGAAAATAACTACTTACGACAACAATTATAGTTTTATAGTTATTAATCCCCGACGCAAAAACGACGGGGTGTTATAAGTTTCACGTGTCTGTGTGTGTGTGTGTGTTTGTATGTGTCTGTCTGAGGCATCGTAGTATCTAAACGGATGAACCGATTATGATTTTGTCATTTTATTGTTTGAAAGGTGAATTAGTAGGCGAGAGTGTTCACAGTTATGTCTGATGATACTTAATTGGTCCAAAATGGCCACCGCCGCAAAATGACGGAACACAATTTTTTATACAACTCCCCCAACATGGGTATTATTCTTTAAGTATGGCTTGTCGTCATTTTTTCTTAACACCACTATGAACGTGTAGTCTCACAGATTCCTACACGCACACTCATTATTTTTGGGGAGTTTGATATAATGCTAAACACTCTAATAAATGTATACCCAAGATGGCCGCTACTCCAAAATACCGAATTACATATTTTTTATAAAATCTCTTTGGGTCGGGGTTTTAAAACTTTAAAATTTGTCGTAATAGTTTACTACAAAACTTAATATCATAATCTGTATTCTCAGAATAGCCTCTAGGCGTAATGCCAGTTACGTTTTGTCACATATAATAGTGTCAAAAATAGTCACTACTAAAACAAGGTGAATATCGAATGACTAATAACCCCATAGTACCACCTTGAAGCGAATCGTAAAGCCGTCTTTATTGACAATTCGTTTTCACTGATACGGAAAAAGAGTCGGTTTTTCAGGCTTTCCTACCTGTTTGAGATTTTTTATAGGATTGAGACAAGGTATCAAGTTCAAATTACCCGTGGTATATGCATGGTTGTTGTAGAAAAGTAATAGACATGATGCTGGTATATGATTATCTATTTTGGCTTTAGAGGGCCAAAACAGGTAATCATTTACCTAACATTTGAGGAAATATTTTAAGATGAGTAAGATGTAGTCTCACGGCATTTGGCAACTGGTGCCGCCGAGGGGGCCAAGTCATTGTTAAAATAGTATTGGGGTAATCTCTAAGATTTTTGAAAAAAAAGACCTACTTAGTAATATAATGTAGTTTATAATTATTTAGTATAGTTTAGTTTAAATTAAGTAAAAAATGAATTCGTGCTATTTCCACGAGAACTAACTGCCGACTAATTGCATTGCAGTTTGGCAGATGCTATGTTTAGTTAAAGTATTGTAACGTTGTAATTACAAGAAATAAAAAAAAACCTTAATAACGATATCTATTTCTGTAAATTGGTTTTACAAACACGACGGTTTGCATATATAAAGAGAACAAAGAATGGAACGACAAGCGACGTACGCATCCTTTTGCATTCGGTTTGACCATGAGTGTATAACACTATTACTTTTGAGAAACATACTTCTTAAAATGTTATTTCGTTTTTTTTAATAAATTAAGCTATTGTTGTCGGAACACCACACATTTTTTGTCGGTAGTACAATCGGAATTCATGTTTCAGATTAAATATGAATGTTCTGTAAAATCCACAGTTTACGTTTTCCAACAAAGGTAAATAAAATATGTAAAATAATACATGTTTGTTGAACTTCATGCATCTATAAAATTAATTATGTACAGACGCCAGCACATCAAGTTACTCCAATGTGTCAAATGTTAAATTGAAAACGGAGAATGCTATCTTTGAACCCCACTTATTCGCTATTAGCCTGAAGATCTTTCGCAGATACACATGGCCTGAACGAAGTATACACTCTAACTCACACAGGCATTAAAGTTTAGACTCCTGCAGCTGTAAGTAACACATTTGCGTGTTTCAAGCATCATCATTTGCTTGAAATAGCCTTTTCCCAAGTAAACCAAAGTCTAACAATCTATTATACCTGGGAGTATCGTATTACCCAATAACGAGGCTGAGGAAATTGGATAGCCAGTCCCTTGTTGTAAAGAGAACGTAGGTATTATATTTTTTAGTATAATATAATTGTTTAAATAAATATTTTTCATTTTTCTTTCCCTTTTCCAAAGGAATTGCACCTACTACTGATTGTCTCTGCGTCACGCAAATGTTGATGGGAAGAAAATGTCTTTCGTATTTAGACGGCCTCTGTGCATTTGTGTGCTTAAAAAATTAAATACGTAAATATATTTCTAGTATTCAGAGTAGCAACATCCTCTTAGTCTAGTCAGTTAATAATACAAAATATTATAGACAGACCCGCTACTTCATTTACTATACTATCAATATCTGTTCTAAACTTTTGCGTTAAAGAGTACAAAGATACTTCTTTTTAAACTTACGCATTTATAAAGTTGGTCAGTAAAGCAAAAATAGCGGCATATGTATGCCGTCTGTCGGGACAGGTCAAATCAAAGCTTTCTTCAGAAGGCTTTTCCCAGACTTTACCCTGCATTGTTAGACTCGCATAATAAATTAATACAATCTTATGTCTGGACTTTAAAATAGACCATGGCGTCTCAGGAATATTCACTTTGGAAATGCCATTTAGTTTTAAAAATTACATGTAAAAGTATCTGGGAAAATCTACTTACAGAAATAAATATCATTTCATTCATTTCCTAGAACAAAATATAATTGGATAATAGTCTGAACTTTTGGTCATCGGAACTTATTCAGAAATGCGACTGGCAAGCTTTTAATAATTGATACTGGTTATCAAAAGGCTAACTAGAAATCCTCCACTATGTCCGGTAATAAATTCAATTTGCTTTGTCAAGTATGTGAATGTCAGTGTGCTGTATTTTGGCACTTACATTTCGATAAAGTACAGTTGACAACAAAAGTTACATACGTACTTTAGGGAGTGTTTGGAGCTACCTCGTTTTACTTATAATAATACACTTACAAAATGATGTGGCTTCTTTTACCAATAAAAAGAATTTCCAAAATTGGCTCAGAAAATTCAGAGATTACCCCCTACAACTTTACAAAATTACAAAATTAACCTGCTTAAAATGATAAGTAAGTAGATATAGATAGTACAGATGTACCTACTGTCACGTATATAGGACATGTACAAGTGAGAAATAAAACTAGGTTTAGAATTAACAAATATGTAGTTATATTAAGGTAAAAATAAATAGGGTTCTGCCTAGGTCTTGCGCACTTGTCTAGTCTACCACACTTCCCTGGCGAGCTTCCGTCCTTCAAGCGTAGTTCCCGTCAGCTCGGCCACACCACTCAGGTGATGTAGGCGACAGATCCAGTGTACGGTCTCGGTCAGTAAAACCGTGACGTAATTCCCAAGTTTGGGAATCACAGTCACTTATAGTTATTACAACTTTTAATTTAGAAGTATGAAGAAGCAATCCAGTCTCAAGATACTTAGTATGAAATATTCGAATGGTGTAAATTGTCTATTAGTTAGTATATTTCGCAATGACGGTAGGCAAATGTATAAATTAGTCCGAGCGACAGCGTCCGTGCCTCAAGAGGTTTGGCTGCGGACTCCGTGATGTCGTCTCGCTCGCGCTCGCGCGGCGCGCGGCCGGGTGGCGGCCGCGACGAGGAACCTGTTACTCCGTACATATAAAATAATGCGGTTGTCCGCGTCCCTTGATTGTTACACTACCACAACCTAGGTACAATTTTAGTTTTATAGTTATGTATGTATAGTTAAATAATAGTTTTATATAGTTGATTTGTTATTTATTATTTATAGTAGTTGTAGTAGTAATGTACATGTTATGTACACTATGTTACACTACATAAACTCACTTTTTTTCCTATAGTCATTTAAATAGGGGTAGACTCAACACACTATCCTTTTGATTCGTTGCAAACACGCCCGTTGATTACTAATAAAGGCCAATAAATTAAATAATAAGAATAGTTATTAGTAGATATATTGTATAAGAAAACGTTAAAGTTAATAATTAATGTGTATTTAAAGCTAATAAATTTTTGCATGCCATGAGGCAAAATGTATAAGGATCTAAAACTATTGTAACACATAATGTATTCATTACCTACATTCTATGGAAATAAATAAATCTTATCTTATCTTTTGTTCTTCGCCTAGCTCTCATAGGTGGCAATCACCATACTTATATTATTAATGTAAAAGTAACTCTTTCTGATAAATGATATTTATTTCTGTAGATAGGTTTTCACAAACACTTTTACGCGTCATTTTTTTTAACTAGTAGATGAGATCGGAGATTCACTATCTGACGACTCTGAGAAGAAACACCGAAAGGAACTCAGAGGTCATAGACTCTTTTAAAGTCCAGACATTATCTTAGTCAAATCTTGTAAGATCCATGCAGATTAGTGTCTGAGATGGTCTTTTGAGAAAGAACCACACAGAATAAGGGAACCAGATCAGTAAGTGCAAGCATTTGTCAGTAATCGTGAGCTCTATGTGTTACTTTTTTATACCTAAACTAGTTAACCAATTTTAACATAAAAGTTTGGTATAAAAATCGATTGGATAGAATGGAAATAAATAAATAAATAAATCATTTATTTGCTGACCAAGGGTATACAGTGGTGTTAAAATTACAGTGACTTATAAAGTTCTCCTTGATCTACCTTACTGGCATGCAAATTTTACATTGTATGTTTTTATTTTCAATTCTGGAACTTTGTGCTCAGCAAGTACTTATCAAGCAAAAACATGCTTCAACATAAAATACTCACATTTATAAAAAAAAAAAAACAACAGGTACGGTAGTCAAAATTAGAAAGAATCGGTAATTTATTAAGTAGATAAAGAATAAAACTTATCTACTTATATCTAAGTAATATTATAAATGCGAATGTGAGTTTGTTTCGTTGTAACACTTTCTTAACCGATTATATAATTCTGCATACATTTAAACAGAAAGGACATTAATTCCATTTATCAAGAAAAAAGTAAGTCGTAGTGCTGAGATCGACCAATTATTCTGCATTAACGGGAGCGATGCCGCTCGCATAAGCATCCAGTCTGATATACATATCATTTATTTATTTATTATTATTTATTATTTACCCTCGCATCAGAACACCGTACAGCCATTACAGTAATGGAGCTAAATTAATAATAAAAAAAAGTAATATCATCTGCTTCCTAACATCATTCTATCCAGTGTCATCGAAAGGGCGGAGGTTGCTGTAGATCAGACATGTATCGTGGCTCTCTGCATTATAGTTATGAAACATATCGTTTATAATATATACAGACGCCAGCACATCAAGTTACCCCAATGTGTCAAATTTCTTTGATCGTTTTTCAACTTTATGGCAAACAGAATAAGGTTCATATTCATTTGAGAAAATTTGACACATTGGGGTAACTTGATGTGCTGGAGTCTGTACATAATATCATACCTGTAAACCCCGAGGGGTTAAGCTGAAGACTACTTGTATAACACCCACACCCACATTTCCATAGTAGCTTATTGCCATCAATCAGATACAAAATATTTAAAAGGAAAAATTCAAATACTTGATGCTCACATAAATAAAAGCATTTTTCTTTCTCTCTTTCTTCCTTTCAAAGACTTATGTCGTCGTCAGTACCAAACGCGATACCAAAAACCTGTATGACTGCAAAATTCATTGAATTGCTAGCGAATATTTTAACAATTTCCGAATCCAGGTACCTACAAAATATACGGTTCGTTTATTTCGTTCGTTCGAATTAATGTAAAATACTAAATGCTTTTATATTTATTGGTATAATTTATGTAATGTAGAGTGGGATTGGAGGTGTACATCGTCCGAAAGTGCAATTTAATGCTTGTGATAATAAACTCAACTTGAAACTGTACGAACGAAATTTAATATTGGTTTCAGTGAAATCATAATGCAGACTGTAACAGTAATGATTTTTTTTTTTTAATGATTTAAGAGGGTTTGTGGATTTGGTTTAATGTCCCTTTTGCCATATTTTTGATTTTCACTTTTGCCATATTTTTCTTTTCATGACATGTCGTTTTAATAAATGCACCCATTGTTAATATTGGGAACAAAACTTGAAAAAATAAACGAGAGTGCCGACAGAAGTGAAAACTTTTCATCAGGAAATAAAGAATTGCAATATATTGCTGGAAACGTAAATTTACTAATTCAAAGAGATATCGGTCAAGGTAACGGTAATAGTTTCGAGAGTTCAATGGTTTTTCCCATCTTAAAAATCCCTAATGCGCCTAAAAAAGTTTCCAATTCTAAAACTCGTTTTTTTTTATTACTGATAGGCCCGCGTTTGACCACTATCTCACCTGATGGTAAGCGATGATGTGGTCGACGATGAAGCACGCTTGCCTAGAAGCAACCTGTTCACTCTTGACTTGAAGACCCCTAGGTTGTAGTTTGTAATTTGGTTATGCTTTAAATAATTTTATTTTTAGAACTTGCTTTTAAAGCGGCAATAGAATTACCTTCATACTCTGTAATAATATTAACTAGGTATCTACCTATTCTGGTTCAAGAGATGATAAAGTCGCTGACATACCGAAGGATAAGTGAACCGAAATACAAACGGAAAGAAGGACAGTGAAGGTTAAACAATATGGATTCCTTTAACACAAACCCAAATAATAAAATTAAAATAAAATTAATCTATTATCTCTTAATTAAAATAGGTCTTGTCAGTTAAGATTCCATGGATAAGCATCATTTTATCAGCTCAATAAATTCAAAAGGAACTATATCGTAGCCCAATATTCTAACAGAACCAACGACTTTGTAGACCACAAGCTCAGATGAAAACCACATGCAATTGTTGGTAACTTTGATGGCGTCAGAAGCACAAGGCAAGCGTCAATCAAGTGTCTAGCTCAGAGTCGAAACAAGGCGGTTTTGAGGCAGGAACACGGCAAGGCAATCATTTGCGAAGGGTAGAAGAGAAATGGTTTGATTTGTGACTCGAATCTGTCGCTGTATGAAGAAATTTTACATTGTTCCACATGTTCCTCTAACGTAGCAATGCGTTTTGCGTCTTTGGTACTTTTCCCATTGACAGTGCCCGATGTCTTTTCTTTATTTAATTTTTTTGTAGAAATTCTTATTATTATTTAAAAAAAAACTTAAAATGACCAAAAGCAATCACATTAATCCAAAGGTTGAGAGCATAATCACAACAGTTCGTACTTTTAGTATGAAACACAAGCAACATGGAACTTCTTCTTCTTAGCGTGTCGATGGCAAACAAAGTCACTAAATTCTAAATTGAATGTTTGGCCCAGAATTCGGCCACCGCAACACAATCCACCGACGCAACCATAAGATCCTCACGTGTGCAGGTGACAGGGCACGCGGCGCAGGACAAAAGGTGGGCCATGGTCTGTGGAGAGGTACCGCACAGGCACTGAAGGTCGGAGCTAGCTGCGAAACCCCACTTCAAGAGATTATCCTTGCTGCGGTCGACCTGGGTGCGGAGTCTGTTCAGAAATTTCCAGAACAACATGGAACTGATTAACAAACTTCATTTGTAAGTTTGGGGTAGGTTGATGTGCTGGCGTCTGTACACCAATGTATTCATAGCATTTCAGTAGGCCCTATCAGAATAACAGCACTGCGGTATTTATTGTTTTTCATTAAAAGTCGTGGCATCGTATCGTGCTAAAATAGGGGTCTTTTTTGTTATTTAATGTGTCAGATTTAGTTTTAAGTTTTTAGCTGCTAAATTTCTGTGCGTGTCCCAAATAAATATATTTTGTTTTTATTCTTACTTTCTTTCATAATAAAAGGCTAAAACAAAGGGCTCAATAATTTTAATACTCTAAACTAAGTGTAGGTGCTTGTGTCTTAGGAGTTAGAAAAGAATAAAGAAAGAATAATAATTATATTCTTTACGGCTTACTTTTAACCTATAATCAAATAATACGTACAGTCTAAGTAGGTTTAAAAAAAATAGAAATTCTTTGCCTAAAAAATATTTTGTCAACCTTTCAAAATAAATGTATAAAATCTTTAATTTAAAAAGTTACCCATGCTAAAATATAACAAAACTATGATAAAATTAATTGAAGTTGTTCAAAAGTTATGTTTTTAACGACCATGATGACAAATTAACTTTTATTTACTGTGTAATTACTACAAACTCTATGCCTCTAATTACTTACTTATAAGATCTAAAATGACATACTAATTAATTTTATCAAGACATTTTTATAAAACATAACAAAGACTTTGATCATGACAGAGACAAATTAAAGTTCCAAAGAAGTCGTTATACCGTGTGGCTTCGGAGTGAGCGGAAGTGTTAAGAGCAGTTGGCTCGCCTCGAGGCACAACTTATGCCTCATTATAAGTTGCTTGATAAATAAAACATACGTCGATGCGGATTTATGAAGTTTCAAGTGAAAGAACTGGCTAGTTTGATCGGCTACAAGTTTAAGATTGAAAAAGTCTCGATATTTATTATTAATGCTCTTTTTCTTATAGATATTGTGATGATTATATACAATAGGGCATTCAGACTAGAAGAATATTAGTTTGGCCTGGTTTAGATGGAGACTCAAGCAATTTTCGAATGGTTTATAATATTTAACGTGCGCTTGTTTAGAGAAGAGAAGAGAAGTTTTAAAGAAGTGCCAATGGAAAGTTGAATGAGCAAAAAAAACAATGTGTTGAGATCTTCCTTTTAATTTCTTTATAGACCTTAATATAGTCTAGAAACATCGTGTTTTTAATGTAGATATGGTTGTGTGAATAAATCAATAGGTTTTTATGTGGCATTCACTTTTATCCAAAAGGAAAGATCTTATGACAAGCCTTCAGAATAAACTTTCATTATTAGGTTCAGTTTAGTTTTGTTAGCCTAAATGGTTAGTTGAATTCAGTAACAAACTTGTTTGATGAGTCTATCATCATTTGACACTCAAATCAATAGACCAATAAACTCAAGGCATTTGACTGCCTCGTTTTAAGCCTTAATCCGACCCATTTCCTACAAATTGGCCTCGATTTAAGGCCCCACCGTAATGGTTGCGTCTAATTGAGTTTGTGTTGTAGTTCTAAGTGGTCAGAGGAACCGTTGTCGCGACGGTTGTTAGCAATTAGGTCAAGAGTTCATGTGGATGCGCGATGGAGACTGAGTATTGATTAGACCAGCATAACTAGATACTGATACAAAAAACAAGCGCGATACCAGTAAATTACTAAGATAAAAAAATCTAAAAAAAAAAAACTAAAAATCTTGACTGCCTCGTTGTTCTAGTGGTCGCAAGCGCTACTGCTGAGCATGAGGTCCCGGGTTCGATTCCCGGGTCGGGCAAAGTGTTATTGGGTTTTTTCATCTGGGATTTCTCAGTTGTAGCCCGGAGTATGGATTTGTGCCCGATTGATGGCAATAGGCTCGCCCCCTATTACATGGGACTTAAACATAACTGGCAAAATGTGGGTGTACTACCAGGTACACCTCTGCCTAGCCCTTCGGGGATTACAGGCGTGACATTATGTATGTATGTGTATAAAAATATAATTTTAACGAATAACGACTTTATTCGTCAGGACGTAGAGCTCCTCATGTTCCGAGTTGAGCTCACGATAACTGACAAACGTTTGCTCTGACTGATCTGGTCCACTCATATCTGTGTGGTTCTTTCCTCAAAAGACCATTATCAGACACAAATTTGCATGCTTCTTACATAATCTGACCAAGATAATGTCTGGAACTTTAAAAGAGACTGTGACATCTGATTTTATTTCGGTGTTTCTTCTCAGAGCAGTCAGATAGCGAAATACCGACCTCATCTTCTCATTAAAAAAAAGGACATGTAAAATTGTTTTTTGAACCCATTTACAGAAATAAATGTCATTTATCATATTCTCATAAAACAAATATTAAATACCTTTTTTAATAATTTGCTTACGCATTCCCCAACCATCATGACCTAGCCAGTTCTCAACTATGTTGGGGCTTCTAATTACACCGATTGCCGTGGAATACCAGTGAATTCTATAGAGTGACTGCCTATCGGACCTCCACAACGCAGCTACGGGGTAACACAATACTCCTTGGTTGAACTGGTTGTCAGATTTTTGGGGCTTCTAAACACGAGTAAATACTGTTAAAGATCTTCAAATAATAGCCGGGGCCAGTGGCTTAACGTGCTTTCCAAAGCACGGAAAAATCTTGATATGTTCAATGCCCTAAGTGCGAGTTGTTTTAACGCTAACGCGATCGAAACGTTCACCGCGTTTGGCTCACTGATTGGTTAAAAGCTTGGAGCGGGCCAATCGTAGCGCCGAACGTCATGAACGTGTCGATTGCGTTAACGTAAAACAAACTCGCACTAGGCACTCAGATGAGTAAGGTTCAAGTATCAGTTGCCTTGAGGAGTGACAATGGGTATTTTAGTACATATTCAAACATTTATAACATTTGGAACATCGGTGTTGTTTCAGTAAACATTTATTTGGCTAATGATAGCAAAGACTCCTGTCATCTAAACTAGAAAAATCATATTCTAATGGGCAGTGTAATTGAGTTAATATAAAAAAAAAACAATTCATAAGTGAAACATGGAACAAAAATCTTAGATCCTTTTTTCTGAAATTGCTAGTACGAAAGAGTGGGAGATCTGGCATAGATTTCGTTTATACACGGTGTTTTTTAATCGTCTGATAAATTTTCACAGGCTGTTCTACCAAAGAATGTCAACAAAAATCAAGAAAAAAAGTCGACTGTTTCATACATTTTGGTTGAGTAGGTATCTAACTTTTGTATGCAATAGCCGTTGTTTTTTCTTGATGCTCGAGTTGGTCCCATAGTAAAAGTTGTTCATATTCAAGGGTAGAACAACCTGTGAACATTTGACAGACGACTAAAAAAACACCGTATACAGGGTGTAACGGAAAGGGTATATACATACGAAGGGCACGGATTCTCTTGGTGATAAGAAACGACATGGCAACGTTTTTATACATATACATACATAATTGTAAAGTTGAGCCCGCCCGCGCCGTCGCGCCTTCGTCGGTTAGGCAGAGCCCGATAGGCCTGTACTAGGCGCGCAGAACCCGAGATAGATATACTTGAACCTTGCCGGACAGGATTATGACCCTCATAGTGCGGTGACATGTTTGTTATGATTTTGCATTTAATAAACTGTCGAAATTAAATAATATCGTGAAGTTTCAAAGTTATTAGTTGGGAGCTGAAATTTTGAGGAAAGACTCGTTATTAAATACTCTATACACCCTGTTTGTATGTATATACCCTTTCCGTAACACCCTGTATAGAGAAGGAATTGATAAATTTAAAATGGTGGAATTTTAACCAATGGGGGACCACTAGTAGGTAGTTATAATTGACTAATTAATTATTTAGTCCTGAAGTTAAAACATTTACTGAACTGGAGAAATAATATTTTTTAGAAGTATTCCCCTGAGCGCTTGTCTTATTCATGCCTAGAGGCACAATTATTTCGTAGTCACATATTTGGGTGTCGCGTTTGTTTTAGATGAAAATAGCGGGATGCTAGATCGTTCGTTGACTTTTGGGTAAGAGTGCCAATTGCATAAGAATCATCCGACTTTCCGGACTCATGTGCCCATCGTATACATGAGCCTGATAGATAATGTCAAGCCAAGTCAATCATAATAATATCATTATTTTATTTGTTCCTCTCAAAAAGGGTATATAGGTAAATAGCATAACTCTGACACCAGGTCATAACCAGTCATAACCACATAAAAAGAAGATGTTTTGATAGCAGCAGGTGGAGTTCCGTAGTTTCTGCCTACCCCATGGGAAATAAGCGTGAGTATATGCATGTGGGCGACTCACATAGACAAATTCCAAGTATTTTTTACGGTGTTCGTTACTATTTTTTATACGTTTATGTTAAGAAACACGTTTACTGTGATTTATATCTACATTAATTTTGTACTATCATAAATGGATACTTTTCCTAAGAATTTAATAATCGGAAAAAGTCTTTATTTTTCTTTAAAATGCAATTTATTGTTAGGGTGTCGTACAAACATTGAGTTAAAGATACTTATGTGGTGCAACTCTGTCTGTTGAATAACCTCTATCTTTCTGCTACAACAGCTTTTATCAGGAACTACTAATAAGATAAAGATACCGGGCTGGTATCTTTATCTTATGCGCTTAATCTAAGCAGTTTTCCATTAATTTCAAAAAGAAAAAAATACGTGTCGAATATTTTCTTGTAATCTAGATGACGGACTTAAAACTAAAATTTTGTCATTATACTCCATTTTAGTGCTAATTTCTATTGCATGAGGACCTGGAATCGATCCCCGGATCGGGCAATGAGCAAGACGCTACTAAGTTTTTCCATCTGATATTGCTCTGTAGCAGCCTGGAGTCTGGATTTGTGCCAGATTGATGGCAATAGGCTCGCCTTCTATTACATGAGACTAAAACATAACTGCGAAATGTGGGTGTACCTACTACTGGCACACCTGTGCTTAACTCTTCGGGGATTACAGGCGTGATGGTATCAGAATCAGAACTTTATTTGCTATGAATGTCGGTACAGACTTAAGATGTTGTAGGTATATTAAAGAGATCAGAGCTTGCGGCGGTTTGTTATTATATTACACATACCTACTATAATTTCAGGTTTTCTTACGATTCCTTCACGGATATTATGAACGGACTTTATTTGTACTTAATAAATTAAATAAATAGCAAAAGACAAATAAAGTACCGTTTTTTTTTGAGTTATGATGAAATCAATGAGTTTTTATTTTGCTTTTACATTTTTTTACGGACTTGCAGCTATCACTGTTTGTCTCTGCATCACCCAAAAGTTTTTACACCAAATTCCGTTTGTGTGCAAAAAGTAAAAAAAAATAATTTAGAGTTATAATAATAATAATAATAATAATTTTTATTGACATAAAAAACAATGTTACAAATCGTAATGAAGCCCTGATTCCTGAGCTAGGTTATAACCTGTGTTACAGGAATCAGTGTCTTCTCCCATATATGTTATACTAACTTTATGTAATAAATATAAACAATTTAGAACATGCAATCCTCTAAATATATTGTGTGTGTGTGTGTGTGTGTGTGTGTGTGTGTGTGAGTGTATATGTGTATGTGTGTGTGTGTGAGTGTGTGAGTGAGTGTGTGTACCTAAGTGATGTGTGTATGTGATGTGTGATATGTCTATATCAAAAGGTTTTCTGTTTGTGTGTAATCTAATGTTTGCAGCCAAGAAAGTAACTTCTTTTTAGCTTCATTTTTGGAAAGTGGGTTAATTAGAAGTCCTCTGTTAATCCTATTATAAATAAACGTAGACAAGAAAAAATGTTGTCGTCTAGCTGATGCTGTCTTACATTTCACATATTTACAGACATTAGTGACAGTCCGTTTACTGATACATTTGTGATTTACAGGTGTTATTAGGTGTTGCTTCAACGTGAGATTGAGAAAATATAGCTGTCTCACTGAAATTAATTTACAATTTCGATACAATGCAGTGGTTGGGTACCGATAGGGCTTGAACGTCATGACCTTTAGCAGTGATCTTTGCGCTCTTTCAAGTTTAATCATAAAAGACTTACAGGCACCTCCCCACACCAAGATACAGTAACCCACTATCGACTGGACCAAGGAAAAATAAACAGTGCGTAGTAGATTAACATCAGCCACTTGTCGAAGTTTTTTAAACGCCCATACCAATTTCCTAACACGCGAGGTGGTTAATTCAATATGAGGTCGCCAATTTAGTCTTTCATCTACGAGTACCCCTAAGTACTTTATTTTTGCAGTCTGGGAAATTAGAAGACAAGAGCACTGGGAACTGTTATCTGGAAATTGGCAGGTGTGTGCTTTGAGGTTCAATGCTGAAGGGTTGGTTTTGGCGAAAGTGAACTGCAAGTAGGTACGAAGTCTTGGCGATGTTCAGGGTGAGCAGGTTATCTTCTAGCCAGTGACTTACTTTACATAGTCCCAGCTCAGCCGTATGACGCACCTCCTCCCAAGTCTCTCCATGAAATATAAGCGCGGTATCATCGGCGTAGCTAAAAATTTTTCCCATAGAAAGAGATAGCTGGCACAAGTCATTTACATAAATCAAGAAGAGACTCGGAGAGAGGGTACTGCCTTGTGGAACACCACAGGTTACATTGGCTTCGTTGCTAACCACTCCACTAATTTTAACTCTTTGCGTCCGACCCGCCAGAAAATCAGAAAATATACTATGGGCTACACCCCGAATCCCAATGTGGTCTAATTTGTTCACAAGCGTGGCGATACAGACCGTATCGAAAGCCTTCGCTAGGTCGAGAAAAACACCTATGCATTTCCGTTTAGCATCGACTTTTTCCGTCGTTAATACCTGTTATCTCTTATTCTCTTGTAAATATTTATAATAATTTACAAATATCATTTCAATCAAATCAAAACTATTTAACTTAATCATTCGGTCAACAGGCATTTATATAAGGATTTCCAAGAACTTATTATTGCTGACATAAGTAATTACAGTTTGACTTTACGTAAACTAGGGCAAGCACATAACAGTTGTTATGTTAAGAAAGGTTAGAAAATGCTCGCATACGGTGAACCGATGACCTACTGAAATTGATGGGAGCCCATTGAATACGACCCCAATCGCTGGACTGGTCGACATGGCGATATTTGGGGTAGGCCTATTTCCGGCAACTGACGTCTGTCGGCTGAAATTATGAGATGCAGAATGTCTCGCATGCTTTTCTGTAACGATTATTAACTAGTGGAATTTCTCATGCATTGTAGGTGCATTTACAAAGATTTAGTAAAAGGTTAAGTGATAAACACAAACAACCAGACCTGGAACAACTACCTTTAAGCTGTTCAAACATTTGTTCCGTGTGAGAACCGAACCCGAGACAGCAGCTAATTACTCTGCCACTGTGACAATCATGCTATCCGATGTTAAGTTATATCTTTCGTTTCTTGTACTGAGAAGAAACGCTACGTATCCTGGTCTTCTCGATATTCTCAAATATCGCTGAAAGTTGGACGCCCAAAACGTCAGACCGCAAACGAATTTATGCTTTTGAGATGTGGTGTGCTGGAGAAGAATGCTCCGAATCTATTGGACAGCATTTCGTACCAACGTATCCATATTGCGAGAACTCAAAATCTCCTCGCGGTTGACGTCCGAGTGCCAACGTAAGATTCTTCAATACTTCGGACAACATAGCAAGGAAAGAAGGTGGTAACCTTGAAAGGCTCATCGTGACCGGCAGAGTGAATGGGAAAAGTCTGACCAGATCCGCACCACTCTTGACTCTTCGATATACAATGCCCTTCACACCGCCAGAGACTAAAGCAGATGGAGAAAAATCGTGGAAATAAAAGTGATGAAGCGGGGAGGTCATGACTCTCAGCATTGAGGAGTATGACGCAAGGAGGGAGGGAGAGACTGAGAATAAAAAACTAGCCTTCTGGTCACGTACGTACAAGGTAAACCAGCTCTAAAATGATTAAAAAAACACAAACATAAAACTTGAAGAATAAAACCAAAATCACTCAACAAAAATATACAACCAATAGCAAACAATAAACTGAACACAAACCGTCATCTTTTATCCTTATACCCACTACATCCAAAACTACCTCTAACGTACAATACGAAGAAAAATCCACATTTTTCCTAGAGAATGTCTCTTCACAAAACGCTGACAAATCTATCGGACAGTTCCAGAAGCGCTCACCTAGTTTCAAATACCATGTACTCGCAAACGTTACCTACGTTACTTTAGTTTTCATACGTTTTCCACCACAGACATAAAATGGACCTAGAAAACGCAAGTATCACGAACTGAGTGAAAACCAAGCGTGCCATTTTTTTTACTGCACGCAATGATAATACCTACGAATGTTTTGTTTTTCTCAAATTTGGTATTACCAGGTATTACTGAGGGTATTACATTAACAATAATTGTTTTTAAATAATTACGCATAATATTAATCCCAAAATGACTTACCGATGGAAGGAAACGGAGCGCGAAAGTAGCCACTTACGAATTTTTAGCTAGTAACCTGAAGTGGCATGCGGAGTAGTTGCTTTTGGGGGCGTTATTTATTTTTTTTAACTAAAAGGAGAACCAACTGCTGTAAAAGATGGTTAACAATTTAACAAGCAACATAAAGTCAATTACAACTTTTAGTTCTTTATAAAGCTCAAGTTCGGTCCAGCATGGAGTATTGTTGTCACCTTTGGGATGGCTCAGCCAAATACCGACTAGCCACACTTGACTCATCAGAGCGCAGAGCCAAGAGGCGAAAAGCTGGTGGGTACCAAGCTTCATACCCTGGCCCACCGCCGCAAAGTTGCATGTCTGTCGGTCTTTTACAGACTGTATTTCGGTGAGTGTGCTCTAGAGCTCCACGAGCTCATTCCACCATCTCCTTTCTTCCATCGGGAATCCAGACATACTGCAGGTTATCATCCATTCCTTGTAGATGTTCCACACATTCGCACGAAGCGTTTTGCCTGTTCCTTCATTATGCGCACAGCCAAAGAGTGGAATTCCCTGCCTGCATCAGTGTTCCCGAGTTCATATGACCCCAATCTGTTTAAGTCGCGAGTTAATAGGCTTCTTATGGCTAAGCTCGTTCCATCGTCGACCTCATCTCTGACCGCAGGACAAGATTGAGGTCAAGAGTAGACCAATTATATATATAAAAAAAAATACAGGTTTTCGCGTAAAAGAACAGAAGAGGTTACAGAAATCTTAGGATCACTAACAAGCACGATAAATAACAGAAATAATAGAAATATAAAATAAGCACTAAATACACTCAGGCACCAGGTTAGGCACTAATGACATGGAGTAAAGGCAAAGACAAAGAATAATAAATAAACAAAAACATTACACACTTTTAAAGAAATGGGCATTCAGCTGAGTGCGTGCAGAGTGTTGGTTTTAGTGACAAATGGGTCCAAATAGAACTCTTTACAAAGAATATCTAGGTCTATCTACATCTGTGCTTCCCACCTTAGTTTTATCTCGAAATTCAAAGTGTCCTCTTAGCTTCCACAATCCTTATGCACAAGCCAATATCAGAAAAGCTACGAACGAAATGGCTTGAAAGAATCTTACTTTTGCATTTGTTCTGGTAGATTTTCATAGTTATAAAAATATTAAATCCTCTATTATAGAGGCCATATTAAAAATTCTTTGGCTGTCAAAGCCGGCGCCGGTGTGATCGTAAACAGTTTTATATTCTGCATCATTAAATTTTTAGAACTGGCAAATTTTATTTTAGCGGGAATGGGCGTTTTTTTAAAAGTGAAAGTTTTAAGTGTGTCAAGTATTTCGGTATAAAGAAACTTTATTCCCAATAAAGACATATGTCACTTACTTGAGAACAATTAAAAACATACATATAGATTACAATAAGTTTGTCATCAGTATTACAAGGCAATAGTTACCCATCCAATGCATTTATTTCTCTAGAAGTGATCAATCTGCAATGATGTGTTGGCTCAGTTGAGTTTTGAATGCATTGAAAGGGTTACGTTACGTTTCTAGTAGAGGACGGTAACTTGATAGACAGTTGTGCTCCTTCAAAAGTAAGCATTTTTTTGCCGTAAGTGGTCCTTGTTTTTGGTAAAACTAGCAAGCTTGCTCGCTGTGTACTGCGTTGACAAATTTTTTATGTTGAGTGAATGTTAAATTTGAGTGGACGCTTTTGTTAAGAATTTTTCTGATGAAAATGAATGTGTTGTAAATAAAAAAGTTCATTATTTTTGTCTCTTGATAAATGCTGGTAGAACGTATTTTTATATTTTAAGTTATATATAATATCCAGCTAGTAGCTCATGGGTGTAAGTTTATCTTTGATTTAATTGATATTAGTAAAAGAAAACATCTTGAGAAAACTTACACTTATCTTAATCTATGGGTACTAATATTCTATGAGGAAAGACTTGTATTTCTGTATGTGATGAACATAACATGAAATACCTTAATTAGCGCATTGCAATATATATATATATATCCTACGTAAGGAACCCTCTCGGTGGGCGAGTCCGGCTTGCACTTGACCGGTTTTTTCTGTCATGTACTAAACTTCACATTATTTGCATATCCATGTGATGGTTAAACATGGAGTTACGCATATTTAAAAAAAAACATTAATGTTGTAGGAAACACAGTTGGAAGAGGCTAGGCAGACGATAAATTAAAGCCATCTAAGCCCTGCCACAGGTGAACCAATAAACACTTGAAGTTTATGTGAAGCAGCTACTTACAGCCGTAGTGCCTTTGTTTCTTAATGGTACTTAGATCACTTAACCTTGTCGTTTTATTAAGAACCTCTCTTGAAAATGTCATACTATAAATAAATAAATAAAATAAATATTCCACAATTTTTCACACAACGCCATTTTAGTCCCAAGCTAAGCTTGAGAGCTTGTGTTATGGGTACTAAACAGCTGATAAACATACTTATATATTTCTAAATACATAAATATTATAGATAAACAACACCCAGACACAGAATAAATAATCGTGGTCAATACAAAAACATTTGTCCTGGGTGGGAATCGAACCCACGGCCTCCGGCATAGCAGTCAGGGTCTCTAACTACTAAACCAACAGGTCAGTCTAGACTATGCCTGTTTGTTGCTTTCCATGATAATTATAAATCATGAATCATTTGTTTCTTTGTAAACATGGGTTAAATATGGAACACCTCAAAATTGAAAACTAATACCAAGCTATTCAAATCGTTCCGTTTGTAGTTTCTAACTACTAAGTAAGTCCTATTGAAAATGAGGTGAGCAATATCCACTCATTACAAACACGTAACTAATATCGAGGTGCTCGAGGTGAGACTCCAACTACATCTCGCTATGATTAAGCCAGACTAAGTACTTAAGATCCTCCGTCTGGTTTGTGATCCCTGTGGAGTTAAATACCTACAGTGTTTAATAACAGTTTGTCTAAATAACTTACTATTGTACAGACGCCAGCACGTCAAGTTAGAGTCAACTCACACCAAAAGAGCGTCGAAGCGCAGCGCAGTTTCAGTGTCATTTGAATTTTAACTTTATTTTCATTACTATAATACTTATTATCGCATGCCATGCACCGTTTATGGAATTCGCCGGAATTCCCGTGGCGCCGCGGGCATCCGCGTGACTCGTTCGAATTTCTCATGTGATAATAAGTATTATAGTAATGAAAATAAAGTTAAAATTCATATGACACTGAAACTGCGTTGCGCTTCGACGCTCTTTTGGTGTGAGTTGACCCTTACCCCAACGTGTCAAATTTCTTTGATCGTTTTTCAACTTTGTGTTAAGCAGAATAAGGTTTATATTCAATTGGGAAAATTTGACACATTGGGGTAACTTGATGTGCTGGCGTCTGTACATACAACGACCTAGTACATCTAAAGTTGAGTAAGGTGAATGGGCTATTTGACAAAATTATAGTTTTTGGTCACGAGACATCAACCGTCGCCGGCGTCGTAGCCCACCAGACATAACATCCGTTTGGTCGAGGAGCAATCACTTTCCTAAGGGGTATCTGAAACCTTACCCCCTATTCCTCAAACCTCTAAAAACCACCACCAAATCACCTATCAATAGCTACTTCTCTGTGCCAAATGCGGCGATTTCCTGCACTCTAATCGTGACATTGTTTTTACAAAAAGTTTGATTATAATACATGCGTAATGTGTCTAAAGTTACGGTTATTACATAGAAAGAAAATACCTTTTACCGTATAAAAGTAAACTACATGGTTTACCTTTAAAAATATACATTTTTTGACGTAACCTTCACACTATCACGCAATATCGACATTAGGTACATGACAATCGATACTGATATAACATCTTATAAAAAATATCTGCTACACGATTTTGAGCTCTAAATCCAATGGTTATGAACTAAGAAAGTAGGTATTTTATGTCGTGTACCGAGGTAGAATTGATTGAGGTGAAATGGTAATGAATCGTGTAATTTTGTGTTGTATGTACAAGTTTTTTTGGTAAGGTATTAGAAAAGTCTATTAGTACAAGTTATAAGTTACGGTGAGACTATAATTATTTTTAGTACAAAACACCACACGACTGTTTTCCCTAAATGAAAGGCAGAGATGTGTGAATTGCGCGTATACTATTAAAAGGTACAGCTATAAAAATAGTATGTAACGCGCAATTCGCCAGTGACTTTGCGGCTCTTAATAAAATTCATTAAACCCCAAGAGGACACCGGTATCCACGCTGTCATTGTCTTTCTATTGTGTCTCTAATTGACACGATTGAAAGGTTAATACCTACTACTCCCACTATTTAGCAGTTTTTTTTGTTTTTGTGATTATTTTTAATAGATGCCAACAAATGCAATAAAATGCGTATGGTAATTTCGGGTAAAGAGATTGAGATTGAAAAAGGTTTGTCTATTTCTGTCATTTGAGCATCGCGTTGTCAAAACAGAATTCAAATTGTCCATTTCTTTCAAAATGCGTAAAAGTGGTCCTCTTAATTCTTAGGAGGGGGGAGGGGGGAGATTGTGACAGAGGGAAGGGGGGATTGTGAGAGAGGTCGGAGGGGCAGGGGAAGAATGTGGAGGGGAGTGGGAGGGGATTAGAGAGGGAGGACAGAGAGAGGGGGTGGAGAAGGAGGAGGAGGGGAAGGGGAATGGGAAGGATGAGGGGAGAGGGGAGCGGAGAGGGGGAGGGGAAGAGGCAGGGAACAGGAGGGGAAGGGAGGGGAAAGTGAGGAAGGGGTGAGGGAAGGGGAGGGAGCGGTGAGGGGAGGGGTGTGGGAGGTGTGGGGGAGGGGAGGAATGGGGAGGGGGAGAGGAGAGGAGTTGATAAAAAATGATATGCAATAGCTTTACCGTGGCAGTCTCCGAGTGCCACAAGTCATTTTTTTTTAGTGAATTGAGTGATATAGATAAAGAAACATTAACTTTTATATTGTTTACGTCTCGAAACTATGTTGTAGGTGTAACTTGCATGGTACAAAACAATACGCTCGTAATGTGTTTTTTATTCCTATAATTAATAGCTTACAAGACTTTATCTGGCTAGTATGCTAATGAAACACTTACTTAAATAAAGAGACAACTTTAAAATTGTAACGATTGTTGCTCTGATACAGGTATGATTTGTAGGTTATTTTGACTCTTTAAGAAAAAGAAAAAAAGAATAATCAGGCGTGGTGTTATACTTATTTAATCAATCGTATAAAATCTTAGATGGTTTCTTAAGCAAGTTGCCTTCAATAAAATAATCCAGAAATCATTCATTTCATGTTAAATTGTGCTGAAACGTTTTACGTTACTCGTAATAATATCATTAAGGTAATCGCTACGATAATAATCTTACGATTCAATGACTAAAATGAGTTATAACCCGTTCTTTTGATCCGTTCTCGCCGGTCCCTATGGCTGTCATCCAAGTGGCGACCATACTCGTGTTACCTCAGAAACTGCAGGCTTAGCCATATGCCATATTACAAATTCTATTTCTATTATCGTAATCGTCTGTCAAATTCTACTCCTTAACTCTTTTTTTTAATAATAATATTATAAACTAGTGCTTGACTGCAACCCCACCTGATGGTAAGCAGTGATGCAATCAGTGATGGTGAAGCGCACTAGTTTATTAAGAGCCTATTCACTCTAGCCTTAAAGACACCTAAATTATAATCGGACGGGAAGACCGCATCAGGCAAGTTGTTCCAAATATATTTCAAAAGACCTGGACGAGGCTAAAAAGGTATACACTACCTAAGTACCTACCTATACACTACTTATCTGTACACTAAAGTTACTATCAAGTCACTACGAGACATCTAACTGTCTTATAGTCTAAGAAAACATTTGGTTTGTATTTTACAAATGACAATGACGAAAGGACCAAATATAGAAAGAATAGAATAAAGTAAAAAAAATGAGAACGAGATTAAACTCCTTGATTCATTTTGGTTAATTGTTTTATGTGATAAAGATTTATACCACGAGGCCGGCGACCACCAAAGGCGTATCCCTTTCCCAGAAAACGCTGACTCGTCGGTCGATAACCGTTTGTCTTACGTTAGTGACCGTGGGTAATTTATTGTATTAAGAAAGTTCAATTTCGAGCAATAAAAATGATCGTGAATGGATTTGCAATTTAGTATTCTTGATTGGATCTTCATTATTGTCTTGTTGTGTCTCAAAGTGAGACTAGAGCCTTATCATCACCTGCCTAGCCTTTTCCCAACTATGTTGGGGTCGGCATCCTGGAGAGATTGAGGGAACACCTCAAATAATATAACGATTTTTAGCAAATTTTCTTTAGCAATTTGTTAACCGATTTCAATAATTCTTTCAACTTTTGAAAGACTATTCTTCGTTTGTTGACAGAAATCTCCGAGAGATTTATTGGCAGATGGGAAGTTAGAACAACATACGAAGAAACTAAAAATGGCAGAATAAAAACTTTACAGCCACATACTTCCTGAACTAGAGTTATACCGGAAATAGAGTCTGTTGTTTTTTTAGTACATAATTTTTTTTCTACAACATTTTTTTAAAAGTCCTTTATCTTTAATCTCTTTGGGTGTTTACCATTTATCAAACGGCTACCTAACTCAAATACTTCTGTAATATACTGTCCACGTAGTATCAAGCACACGTTTCAATTTCTGAATTTATTGAAACACACAATTCAATAAAAGTTTGAAACAGAAAGGTTTAATTAAACCGCGGTACTGAGTTAGGTTTGAAAATATAGGTTTAAACCGATCGAAAACTCGTATTTACATACATATGTGTACCCAAAAGTGACGTACGTAATATCCTATCACGTATACCGACGTCAAATCGAACTTTATGCGGCAGGAAAGTTAATTTTATGTAGAAAGAAAGAAAAATGTTTTTTTGCCTAAAAAGGCGGGGAAAGAAGTGGAGGTTTCAATAAATAAATAAATTCCACTACTTTCGCACAACGCCATCTAGTCCCAAACTAAACAGAGTTTGTACTATGAGCACTATTTATACAACTGATATTTATACAATTCCAAATTTGTAATTTCTTAATCCTTCGAGTACCTTCCACAAACGTGATAACCTATCAACAAACCTTTATAGAAAAAAACCTGTATATCCGTGCCGTCCAACTAAAATATAAACATATTTAACTATATCCCAATTCTCCTACATCGGTCCCAGTTTATCACATAAAACGGAATTCACTACCTACTTTATAAACATGGCCGGCTCTCAACCGTTTTTTACGCAGCCCAGCCTTTCATTTAACATAGTGCCCTAACCTTTACAATTGGACAAAAAATTCCATTCCGAAAGCCTCCCACACCGCTAGTTAGCGAAACTCGGAACATTAATCTCCGTTCAACTCAGATTTTCCAAAGTTAGGGGCAATTTTCAGTGCAAAATCGGAAACAATTTGAAATAACAAACCTCATAATTCTGGCCCCTCACCTTTGCTGGCATTGTTGTCCAAAATCGGGAGCCCCAGTTTACAATTTCGTGTTTACATTACATTTTCCATTGACTTGTAATTGTTTTTAGAAATTCAATTTAATTAATTTATTGCTTTTGTTAGTAGGGATATTATGTTTCGAGGAATGGATACTAACTATTCTCCGCAAAATTATGTAAATTGTTGAAGGTACGGCCGCTATTTGAATTTAATAAATGCTTACAATCGTAATCACCGTCTAGAGACTGAGGAGGTTTTTAATAAAACGAAAAGGTTAAGTAAATGTACAAATATAGAAATTGTGTGTTTATGTGAGTGCCACAGGCTCGTGGCATTACGTTTGCCGGGGCTAAAATATTTACACCTCTGCCTAATACATCGAGGATTGCAGAATGATTTTTTATCCATATTTTTATTTTTTTAATCACGTTTTTGACAGCACAAATTTCTTATCCACCATCCCCATGTTGTATTAATTTGACTAGAAATACAGAGTTTAAAAAAAAAAACACAATATTACTGCATCCACATATAAATAAGTAGGTAGCATTATATAATAATTATAATACTGGCCTGTTTATGCGCAATTCTTATTTAACAAAGGTGAGTACCTACTATTGACGGATTTTTGAGAATGGGCTATTAGACAAAAAAAATATTTCTAGTCCGTCATCTAGATTACCTACAAGAAAATATTCGACACATATTTTATCATTTTCACGTAATCAAAAAATAACAGCGATACATCGAGTCAAAATGTCGCATGACGTCACTAGCCAGTACAGTTTATACTAGTTAATGACGTTACAAGCCCCCTCTCCTCAACTTTAATGCGCTTAATCTAAGCTGTTTTCCATCAATTTGAAAAAGAAAAAAATACAATGTTGAATATTTTCTTGTAATCTGGATGAGAGGCTAAAATTTTGTCGAATAGCCCATTCATTTCCTAAAGGAGTTTAATAAGAGATGGGAGTTTGTATAGAAGTTTGTTATTTCTGCCGAAGAAAATTTACTAGATAAGCAACACAAATCAAACTAAAACAACTTGGAACTAACTATAGAAGCTGGAAGGTAAGATGAGTTACCAATCAAATTTTAAAGCTAAATTCCTGTGAATTGTGATAAACCAAGTTAAAAAGATTATGCTTAAGATCGCGCTAGTTCTAGCCTTCCTCTAAATTGTTTTTTCTTTTCTTAAAAAAAAAAATCGGCAATTTTTATTATTTAAAAAATATAACCCTATGTCCATCGTAACGATCAGTTCAACCGTTTAGTCGTGAAAAATCGACAAACAAATAAACGAAAAGAATAAACAAAAAAAAATTCTTTCTCATTTATGATAAAAGTATGGATTTTTAAATTTACCAAGTTAGTTGGGGCTGGCTTCCAATTTAACTGGATGCAGCTGAATAATAGAGTTTAATATGTAGTGGCTGACGCTCAGACCTTCACAACCCAGTTACTGGGTCTTGGTTGTCTGATTTTCGGGTTTCTGGCTATCAGTGACGACTGTCATAATATATCTACAAATGGCAGCTGAGACCAACGGCTTAACGTGCTTTCTTAGGAGTCTTGATATGTAACGAACGGTTCCACATCTATGGATCTACCTTTTTTTTTTTTTTTTTTGGAGGGGTTGAAAATCCTCATGGATGTCCCCCGCCCGGGGAGGCGGAGGGGTCTGTCAGACTCTTACTGACTAAAAGCCACCCCGTGTTCCTTCTCTCACCTGCGCCGGGGGTCACGGGAACAGAAGATACTTCCGCGACCCCCGACTGCTGCCGGCCCCGCGGGCCTCGCCAAGTCAGCGAGGGGAGTGAGGTGTTAGACTCCCCTCGCGACGCCACCTCGGGTTTATGTACGTGGGGGCGGGCGTCCGTCGCCCTGGACCCATTCAGGGGAGCTGGAAGAGGGCGTTGTCCGCCCTCAGCCTGCGCCCGGTGCGTCTGCTGCGGGCAGGGTGAGTGGAGGTAATCTCCCTCTCCCTTTCCACAGCCTCCTTCTGCGAGATGACTGTTTCGCAGAAGGACACCACCGCGTCCCTGGACTCGGCGCTGCCGACCATCCTCTCGACCACGGCCGGCAGCGACGAGTCACTGCCTACTCCAGAGACGAGGGCACGGCGCGGCTCCTCCCAAGCGGCACATTCTGCCAGCGTGTGCCGCGCTGTGTTCTCCCGACAGTCGACGCAGTGGTGACACCGGGCGTCCGGCTCCCTGTTTATGCGACACAGGTACTTTTCTAAGCAACCGTGCCCGGAAAGTATCTGCGTCACCCGAAACGACAGGGAGCCGTGCCTACCCTGCCTACGGACCTACCTCGTCGTATCTTCGATTGACCCGTGAATCCGTCATTATTAAGCCACAAGCTTCTTAATAGTTACCAAAGTATTGCCTGTTAAATACCATTGAGAAATTTTCTGTAGGCCTCCTCTTCATTCAGGGTACTTAAAACAGATGTTCGTAAAAAGTATGTTGAGATAGGCCGCACTAGTAAGTTCTTGTTAACAAATGTGGGTTAGGTTAGTACAACCCTTTTGCCCTTATAATGTCGATACGCCGACATATTTGAGCGTTCACCCCCACATGATAAAACCGAACAGTTTCCCCGGTTACAAAGAATTTATGATCGGTATTTCACATGAGAATGTTATAATTTTCCTTCGGGAGGCGCGCGAAATTTATATTTTGTAAATCTTTTGTTTAGGTGGATTTATTTTGTGCTGTTTCGCTAATAGTTTCGCAACAAGGGATTTACATACTCGTGAAATGTACGTAAGGCTTTTATGGCACCACTCCAAGGCGACTGTGACATGTAAGTGCTCTGCTAAAAATAGTAACAATGAATGTTGTTCCGCCTACGTTAGAATAAAAACAAAAACGCTCTTCCAGACACAATAGTCCTGTACATGATTATGAACCCAATGTTGAAATTTTAAGTGGACTTAATTAAAATACTGATCGTCAAACGATGGCCTATACTCGAGTTGATTGTCTAAATCACTATCATCTAATAATTGTTCTCTTTAAATTAGATGAAATAATAAACGTTTTCTTGCCTAACAATACGAATCATTTGAGTCAAGTCATTATTTCATCTGAAGAAGCAGAGCAGCTAATCCTGTTTGCAAGTAACGTTACAAAACATTATTATCCTAATTTCCAAGCTTTTTAACCCCCGACACAAAAGCAACGAGGTGTTATAAGTTTGACGTGTCTCTGTGTGCGTGTTTGTCTGCCTGTAGCATTGTAGCTCCCAAACGGATAAACGGATTTCGATTTTTGTAGTTTTTTTTTTATTTGAAAGTTGAGTTGAGTTGACTAGTCGGGAGTGTTCTTGGCTATGTTAACTGCCTTAATATGGGTATGAAAGGAAAGGGCTTGACTATTAAAACACTATACACTGTGACAAAAATAAAAATTCAAGATGGCCGCGATCATAAAATAGCTGATTACATTTTTTTTCCATTTCGCTCTTGTCTTGTTATTGTTTTTTATTCATAATGATATGTTGAATAGAACAACAACACATTGACAAAATCCTCGAAGACTATAAACTAGTGCTTTAAAAATAATAAATTTGAAACTAGCTGAACTAATTCCTACCTAATTGCTATCACACTGATAAACTTCTTTTTCTCAAGTGTTAGATAGAAACTAATAAAAAGGCCAAAAATACAGCCTAACTATATGACTTAGTACAGATAGACCTGAAATGCTGCGCCTCATCATTGATTTTTACGATCTTATTCATATAGATTACAACAAAAACCAATTACTATGAATCATACAGTATCCTGACTTCGCCAAGTCAAGAAGCTAATGAAAAAACTTTTGCCAACAGCCATTCGCGTGATCGGCTCTTGTTATCCAAGTTTTGATCTTATGAAATCATTTGACCTTTCTCAAGTGCGTACACGTTCATTAATTTAGTTGCCATTTTCTTGGTCTTTTGTGTTTCAATTTTGGAAAAATTTCGTCCTAGTCCTTCCAGTGTTCTTAAGTGATTGATCTTGGAAGTTCAATTTGTCTTAAGTAGGTCTGTTAATTCCAAAGTCTTTCTTTGAATTTACTAACGTAAGTCTTAGTTTAATTATTAAATAGAAAGTTGTAATTAAGACACCATTTTTAGTTAGGAGATTTCAATTTTATTTCGTGGATAAAAAATAATCATTTGCTCTAAAACTTTAAGAGAATAATTATGAGAACGACTTCGAATAAATAGTATTGTGTTTATATATGATACTTAGTTCGTTCGCGTCAAGAATGCAGTAAGAATGCAGTGCAACTGCAAGATAAAGGTGTATTCCACAGTGGTGTCAAATTCAAACAAATTATATTTTGAAAGATTAAGTTTAATGAATTTATAAAATGAATTTGAAAAGATTTGATTTGTTAGGAGGCGGTGCTAGGCCGACGGATAATGATGACTTTACTGCATTTTTAACGCGAACGTACTAAGTATAATATATAAACACAGTTCAATGTTGTACCATACTTTATTACCAAACCGTATTTTGACTTACTAACAAAATGAAATCAGCTGTCGTTTCATTTATTGTGTTTAAGCCAAAGAGATTTAAAATACTATAGAGCGGACATGCGAAGAAATGTCATAGAAAATCTTTGATCCCAAGTCTCAGTAACGCCATCTAGAATAATAGACGAATATTGGAGCGGCAGCGGAGCGTACTTAACAAACTCATAGACTAGTGTCCAGCAGGACACAAGTGTTTTGGACAACAATTTTGTTCGTGATGTCCGGTCTATAGGTATTGAAGGTCTTTGGTTTTAGCTGAGCTCAGCCTTTCCTTTGATATTTGGATTGGGTTTCAGTCTTACCAAATGCAGCTGAATACCAGTGCTTTAAATGGTGAGACTGACATCTGTTCTCAGCAACAACTGGGTAACACGGAACTTGTTGATAAGACTAGCTGTCAGACTTCTGGGTTCTAAATAATACCCGTAACAACTGCCAACGATCAACAAATGATAGTCGAGGGCAAAGGCTTCACGAGCTTTCCAAAGTACGTATGCAATATAGAATAGAATTATTAAACATTACTCTTTATTGTATACTACAAAACACACATTTCACACACCATACCACCATCATCTCCATCATCATTTCACATATCTTTTACATAAACAGCAGTGCACAAATGAAAGTAAATTGAAGTCAAACTGAGCTGTCATTTCATGCTGTGTGTAATGCTAGGCATTGACAATTAACTTCACTTTTCACTGGGTGACTTTCACAGAACCTTCGATCAATAATAGCACTAGATGTCGGGTCGGCGTCAAAAATCCGTCTCGGTAAATATAAGCTCAATAGAAACCGGGGTTGGTATTTTGTTTTGTTTGCTTGAAACACGGCCAATGTAAAGACGTCCCACAATGCCGCAGTGTGTATTCAACAGTTGCAAAAATAATCCCCGAAAACGTAATTATTCGGCTGGAGTATTAAGGACATGAAGAATAAGTTATATTTTAAGCTATAATTTAACAAATAATATCAATTTTTTAACAAAATTACCGATTTTAAACCACCGCTACAAATGTTTGACCAATGCACGCCAACATTTGCACAAACTTTTGTTTAACTGAACAGCAGATGCATGGAGTAGATTTGTATTGTAATCATTTTAATAATTTGTAACTAATACTTAAAAATTTGTTGGTTAAATTCGGTTAATGCTACTTTAGTTTTGTTTCGTTCATTATTGGCCACCGACTTTCGAAACTGGAGTTATTTTTCACCTGGCGGTGTTTTTTTAAGAAGGTTTATTTTGTAAAAAAGTTTTTGTTTCGCCATTTTTAGTTTCTTCGTGTGTCAAGAAAGTCTTTCAAAACTTCAAAGAATCATTGAAATCGCTTAACAATATTGCTAAAGAAGTTCTATCTAAACATTATAAATCTGTACATCTCTGCCGGGCCCCTTTTATTTATTTATTTATGTATTTATTTATAGTTACTTAATACCGTACAACACCAATTACACTAAGTAACATAGAGACAATTACAATTAGGAAAAAAAAAAGTTATAAAAAGAAATTAAAAAATAAATAAAACTAACATGGAACAGAAGACTCCCTGGCATACTTACTCTCACAGAACACCAGGCATACACGCATTAGTTTAATCCATTCATCCGCAAACACATCACACTCAGGGTTGGCAGCAAGAAGGGCATTCAGCACCTTTAGAATACGACAAATTGGGGATGCCGCTCTGGCTACGGTTTTGGCTGGCAGTTGCGCAAACAGGTTGTGCCGACGGCTCTGACGGTGGTATTTGTCGGGCACAAATAGTCGACAGAGAAGACCATGGAGTTCAGGACAGTCGATACGTATAACGTAGGCTTTTGCAGGCTATAGTGAGTTGATCAAAACCTCTTCTCACCTCCAGCGAGTTAAAGCCTAACGTCCCTAAAAGATAGTTTAGGTAGGATACATGTAGGGAAAGAAGTAGTATATCTTTTGGAAGAAGCATCTAAGGAATGTTTTTTGTACCTTTTCCAGCATCAGTGTTTGGGTCGCGTTATAGGGGTGCCAAACACAAGCACTTGACTCCAGCTTGCTTCGTACCAAAGCCGCGTACAACAGCCTAACAACATTAGGATTGCGAAAGTCTCGAGCATTACGTAAGACAAATCCTAAGCGCCTAAAAGATTCCTTCGCAAGTGTAGAGACGTGGTCTCGAAAAGTCAAACACCGGTCAAAAGTCACTCCCAAATCCTTTATGGTGACAACACGGGTAATAGCGTGGCCACCCAAATTGTAGTTATAACGAATTGGCCGCAACCCTCTACCATAGGTCATAACAAAGCACTTGCTTGTATTGAACAGTAGTTTGTTCGCAATGCTCCACACATGGATGGCGTCGATGTCTCTTTGTAGGAGTTTGCAGTCCTCCTCCGTTCGGATTTGTGCGACCAGCTTAAGGTCGTCAGCATATAGCAGGCATTTGGCAAACTTAACCTTGGAAATGAGGTCATTGATCGCGATCAGAAATAGAAGCGGCCCTAACACTGATCCTTGACTTACTCCCGTAAGGTCCCGTCGCAGAGCACTAAATTCCGCGTATAAAAGATCACATCGTGAAACTGTCCATTTATGATGGAGTTTGACTTTACGCTTAGTATCATTAATAAAATAGCCAGGCGTAATGTTAATAAAATAATAATACGGCGTAATGTTAATGTTGCAAATATAAGAACTCTGCATAGACATCTTACTGTAGAAATCGCGAACAATTTGCTGTTATGTCTTGAAGAGTTCCGTCGCCTGTCTTTTTCATCAGTTTTTTTTTCACAAAATGTTACTTTCTAAATGAAAATGCTTGATTTGTTACTAAAAATGTAAAAATCGGTACGTGTGTACCTATATTTTTTTAAGAGTTCCCTCAATTTCTCAAGGGCCCCTCATTAGATATGAGTTTTTATACAAATGGGACCAATCTGTTTATTTATATAAATAAACAGATTGGTCCCATTTGTGTATTTTCAAAATTCTTTTTTTATTTGATAGGGTATATACCCTATCAAATAAAAAAAGAATTTTGAAAATCGTCTTTAAATGACGGAGTACTGAGGTCACAAAACATAAAAAAAATACAACCGAATTGATAACCTCCTCCTTTTTTAGAAGTCGGTTAAAATAATTTGATTTCATTCAATCTGCTCCCCGTGGTTTAACCCGCGTAAACCAGGAGTAGTTAAAAGTAGCCTTAGCCTATGTGTTAATCCAGGATATAAGCTACTTACATACTAAATTTCATCCAAATCTGTTCAGTCGTTTGAGCGTGAAGAAGTAACAAACATACAAACACACACTCTCACACTCACACTTAGAAACTTTTGCCTTTATAATATTAATGTGAAAACTTCTAAATCGCATGCAAAAGTAGACGCATTATTTTTTTTTTGTGGGTTGATTTGATTATAATGAGCCAACCCGCAGACAATTAATAGCAATGTCTTAATAAAATAACTATTGTACATACTAATTTAGGCCTACTACTTTTTTAAAATGGGTCAAATGTAATTATTTGCTACCATTATAAAACAAACCTTCGCTCGCATAAGAAATATAAATGATTATTCTGCAACTCTACGTCTCAATTCTTACTGTGTTCTGAGCATTGAAATGTCATACCAAGAACTACGTCTAGTTCCAAAATAGAGTAAAGACGAAATTGTGATCAAAACGTTTTTAACCTTATTTTCTAGGCCTTAAGTTTCATTTTAGAAAAAATATTTTTGTACTTATTATAAAAATGGCTTTTATTTTTAAGTCACTTTTCAAATTTATTCCTTTTACTTTTCTCCGACGACAGAAGGACTTAGGCATAAATATTTTGCAATTGTAATTAAACCTTATGCTTGAGTGTCAAGGTTTATAATGAACTGAACTTGACAATATTATAAAACATTTTTCTATATTCGTAGTAAGAAATGCAATTGTTTATGCGTGTCTAAACGTGGACACTTTTGCGAGGTATTTTTGTTCCTGATCTTGTATCTAGTACTATTATTGATCGAAGCACAGAACCGACCGATTGATATGGTCTCGTATTATTTAAATGCTTATGTTTAACTTACCACCAGATATAGTAACATTATAACAGACAAAAATAGTAAATGATCACCAAAATTAAACCCACATCTTAATGTAAAATTATAACCAAAGTTTTTACATCTTGCTATCCTATTTAAGCAAATTTAACAACGAAGAAATTTAAAAAGCGTAGATGACGGAGAGTGGGGCTCCGTCGTCTACGCGGGGCTCCTATTTCTGTCTGCAGGGTTTAAAGGAACCTAACTAACCTAACGTCGGGATGCCTCAAGTCCTGATTATGAGAGCAAACTCTATGGGATTTAAGCAAACCCGTACAAAAAGAATTATTCATTTTGAACCAGTAGTTCCCGATATTACCTCCTACATACATTTCATTTGTTTTACACGATCATCCTATCACCGTGGTCCAACCAGTTGGACATAATTCCACCGTTGTACCACGGAAATGGTGCTAGATTATTTTACTCACTAAGATTGGGTGATCATTTACTACATTTGGCGTTAGAATACAATTTAAAGTGCAGTCATGACTAAAATAGCTAGTACTTTTGTAATTTTAGACTTTATTTTTCTGGTGTCAAGTTTATATTTTTGGTAAGAGAACTAAGGGTATCAAAGCATTTTATGGTGGTCAATATATTTAATCCCTTAATTATATCACGTCGAAAAGACTCGAATGAGCTGGTACGATAATAAAAACACACCTCAACCACAAATTCACCGTAAAACCAACCTAGAAATAGGCCCTAACAATAACCAAATATAACTTGTTCAAACACTAATCATGAACAGAACATTACATATTCATTCGCAAGTTCTCAGATACGTACCGAAGGCGAAAAGTTTTATTTCTTTCTTTATTATTCACGAAGACTTTTGTATTTCCTCTTGGAGATAAAGTAACGAGGGTGAGCGTTCAGTTAGGAAGGAAATGCACTGATATATCGAGGTCAGCGGGTTGTTCGTGAGAAGTTGCTTCTGGACAATATCCTGAGTCTGTAGACAGCTTAAGGGCACAGAATTTGCCGCGTCGCGTCGTATGACCTGTTACGCGTTATTTTATTTATCTCGATTGTTTTCTGGGAATTGGTCTTTTGTATTTTGTTTTTGTTTGTTTGTTATTTGTAACTGAATTTTCTCGTCGATCTGGGGACCGATTCTTGTAATGAATAACGTTCAAAATCAAGTAGCAATCTTAGGGGCAATTTTCGTATTTTTAAGAACGTACGCATTTTTTTTTATTTATAAGAAAAGAAAAGAAAGACAGAAAATATTTTATTTGGACGCACAGAACATAAAACAATAGAACAACAATACAGATCATGAAAAAAAAACAAGAAAAGATTAAAAAACTAAAGACAAAAATAAAAATAATGATAATAAAATGACCTGTGCGAAACCAAAAAGGCGCCTATCTCAGCATAATCATAATCTTAGTGCCCATCTGTCGGAAATACCTTTGTCTAGTTTGTCTATTTTTTTTAAATGGATTGTCTCTGAGATGAGCTTGTAAATAAAATTTTCAAAAACTTGCCAATTTTTGACAGATTGGGACTGATTTATTACAAATGTTAAATTATTAAAAATACAGGAATCACTCTTCAGGTATTCAATTTAGAAAACTGGTTTCTGGTTTGTTCCTTCATTTGTCATAATACATCGATAAATGAAATAGTTAAGGAAATCGACACATTAATGATGTTGAAGTGTTGATGACAGACGACGACACTTACAACAATGTTTTTGTATTTCCAAGCTTTGGGTCACGCAGTTGATGAGTGTTTTTTTATTTCTTAAACTACCTTTTTTTCTGCAAAAAAACACTCTCATTCTTTTAAGTATATTAATATAATAACTAAGGACACTTTGTCAATCATTTCATAGTTACAACCGAAGTTCACGTCGCTAAAATTAACTAACATAAGCCAACTGAAAACTAAATTGATTCAGACGGGATATTACAAACAACTGCCCACAGTCTAGAGACCAAGTTAGTTTGTGTACCTACCCACTTAAGTTGTAAACGGGTATGTGGGTCACAGTATGGGTACTGACGTAACCCTCCGCTTAATGCACTATTCTGATATTAATATTGACAGTTTGGATACTGCCACAATGAATTACCACAAGTATAGAAAAAGGGAAATGCCATTTTGTTAAGAAAACTTTGGCCAAGTAATGCATATGGAAGAAACAAAAATAACATCTAAAAGAAAAATGGCTGTTTAACACATAAAACTTGGCAAACTTTGTTCCGCTTTAAAATGAACAGAATTAATGGTGTGTTCTTAGTTTTTTAAATTGTCACCTGATAATGAACTGGGAAGAAATTTGTCATCTGTCATAGCATCCAAGATGGCGCTGCGTTTGCAAAATGTATAGGAATACGAATATATTAGACCATATATTTATTTTTTTGAGGACTTTTAACGTTTTTTATTAGTTATTATCCTATTCCGGACAAAGGCCAATCCAAAAACAAAGAAGTCATAAAAAAATGTCCAGCCGTTCTTGAGTTATAATTGGTGGTAACTAACACGACTTTGTTTTATAAGATTGCAATTCCAATTTTGATAATATGTAGGTACTGACCGACACCGAACCGAAATATTATACTAAATGCAATAAACAACTGATAGTCATGATATGAAAATCTTTTTTTTATCACAAATGGATCATAGCAATATTGAAGTTAGCTACAACATTAATTGTACTCGTATATTTTTAGAATTTACAACAAAGGTGGGAAAAACATAAAGTAACTTGAGTGTTAACAATACACCAAAAGATGATGTTAAAAAAAATGTACAATCTAATTCTTATAAAATTCTAATAAAGGCAATATTAAACACAAAACGTTATCTTTTTCATTTAAGCGGGTTATACGGAACGCTTAAATTTTCGCAGAAATCAGAAAACAAAATGTTTTATCTGTAAATTTGTTAACTTTTTATGTCGTAAAGGATTTCCCCTAACCCCTGAGGTGCTCATCTATCATTAGTACAGATTATGGATAAGAATTATGAAGCCGCCTTGACGCTCTACAATAAGTAAAAAAAAATCCTACAAAGTTATGCCATCAGTTATTGATGGTCCAAGTTTCGTCCAACTTCGTCCATTATACTCAGAGACTGCTTGACAAGACCTCCTGATCGTTATTAAACACAGCCACTATAACTTGGAACTATTCCCCTCATCCATTTCAAGGATAAGTCCTAATAAAGAAGACAGATGTGAACTTAGTCGGGGGTCTTCTGACATTGGTTTCCATCACCCCCTCAAGTGTAAAATCTATTAAACTAGGAGTGAGCATTTGGTTTGAACGACTTTTTTTTTCGTGTGTTATCATTGTAAATGAGAAATGGTTCGTGACGGAGAAATTAAATGGTGTTTTCTTGACGACTATTTATTTCTAAGAACGGTCTTCTGTTGTCAAGTACTGTTTAATTTTTCCGAGGTTTAGTATTTTAGTACTGTGGATTTAAATCAAATCTTAAGTAAGTGAATACAATTGATTCAGCTTTTTAAATAAATTCTCTTTGTCCAACGTTTCTTTGAAAATTAAATCCGGATGAACTGAATAAAAACTATAAATTATCGCTAATGAAAAATTGCATAAGTTGGAGTTAAATTTCTATCCACCTAGAATGTTTTATTTCTTCGGCTTTTCAATTACAATCTTTACTTCCGACTTCATATAATCTATCTAGCTTTTTCAAACCGTTTTCCAATCAAACCCTATGTTCCGTATATAATTTTCCACCACCTACTCATAGTTTTTTAATTCAAAATTATGTACAGCCGCACATCAAGTTACCTCAGTGTGTCAAATTTTCCTAATTGAATATTAACCTTATTCTGTATGACATAAAGTTGAAAAACGATCAAAGAAATTTGACACATTGGGGTAACTTGATGTGCTGGCGTCTGTAAGTTTTCTGAATTAGTCTTAGAAAATTATCATTGACATTGGGAAGATAAACATCGTGATAAATCTTGTATTATTTAAACAGTTCCTGCCTTTATCCCAACTTCCTAAGTGGTTGGTATCGGTTTTTAGTCTACTCGAAAGTAACTGACTAACAGTATTAAAAATGAAACGACTGACTTTCTGAACTCCACAATTCAGTAGTGTCAGACTTCAAGGTCGTTTTTTTTTTTTTTTTTTTGGGGATAATTTTTACCACACTATTCTCAAAGCTCTGCAACTCCACAAAGTCAGAATCAACAATGGCAATCACCAAAAAAAGCGTTGAGTCAATGATGGTCAACGTCTCAAACCCCCGAGTCTATATCGACACGGTCAGGACCAACTGCTTAACGTTTTTCAAGGAATGAAGAGCTTTGAAATCAGTTCCGAATATTGAATGATTACCCCATCCACGGTCTGACCTCGGCAAGCATATACTAGAGCAGCTGTTGTTACGTAACTGCGTGCGTTAGAACACATCACGTTGAAAATACGCCGTTGGTGTTTGTTATCATTTAAAATAAAATGACGATGAGATATTTAAACAAACCTATTTACAGCCCATTCAACCAATATTTACTTCTAGATCAGAGACATAATGATGACATTATAAGCATGTCGCGGCAAGCGAGATTCTTGAATAATAAGTTGTGAAGTTGATTAACTTAGTACAGAGTCTATGGTGACCAGCGTGACGTTACTTGTCATTTGAAAAAACATTTTTACAAAAAAAACAACCGACTTCTTAAAAAAAACTAACTCCAGTTTCGGAAGTCGGTGGCCAATAATGAACAAAACAAAACCACCAAAGCCACAGACTTCCGAAACTGGAGTTATTTTTCACCTGTTAGTTTTTTTTTAAGAAGTCGGTTGTTTTTTTTGTAAAAATGTTTTTATTTTGTAATTTTTAGTTTCTTTGTATGTAAAGAAAGTTTTTCAAAACTTGAAAGAATCATTGAAATTGGATAACAATTGCTAAAGAAGTTCTATCTCTAAACATTAATCTGTACATCTCTGCCAGCCCCTTTTAAAATAGAATGGCGTAATGTTAGGTTGTGAAAATACAAAAGCTCAGCATAGACATCTGACTACAGCAATCGCGAATAATTTGCTGTTATGCGTTGAAGAGTTCCGTTGCCTGTCTTCTTCACCAGATTTTCTTCACCAAATGTTACTTTCTAAATGAAAATTCTTGATTTGTTACTAAAAATGTTGAAATCGGTGCATGTGTGCCTATATTTTTTGAGGAGTTCCCTCAATTCCTCCAAGATCCCTCATCAGATATGAGTTTTTATACAAATGAGACCAATCTGTTAGTATACCCTATCAAACAAAAAAAGAATTTTGAAAATCGGTCCATAAACGACGGAGTACTGAGGTAACAAACCCTAAAAAAAAAAAAAAATACAACCGAATTGAGAACCTCCTCCTTTTTTTGAAGTCGATTAAAAATGGCGCGAATGTGTTTTCGGTAATGTCACGTGGACAGAGTCGTGCTGGTGCGTGGGAGCTGGGCAGAGCTCAGATTGATTTGAGGCACCAACGAAGACACACATTGTAGCGTTGTGCCTTTCGTGGTAGGGAAATGAGACAAGGAAGACTTAGTTATACATTTACTTTAGCACTACACATACAAAATAGGTTCTAGGGTCTAGGGTTCCAGTGTCTCTAAGGTCACGCACTGTCACTGAAGGTAGGAATACGGTACTGCCCTGAGCAACCAGAAGACGTCGATCGTCACGCACGGTAGGTAGGCCGGGTCAGGCGGCCTCACACGTCGGTAGGGACGCGCGGCAGGGGGGTCGACCAGGTGGGCAGCGGGCTCAGGGCAACTAGCCCTAGGCAGCGTTGGTGGTGGGCAGGTAGCGGCAGCGCAGACGGCCAGTAGGTAGCGGCGGCAGGCCACTGACTACACGGCCACGCCGTCGTCTGATACAGGACGCGTAGGCGTCGCAGCTTAAAGGCTGCTCGCGGTAGGGCGGCCGTGCAGATGCGTGCTTCTCACCGCGTTGGTAGATATGCGGGAGCATAGCTGAGCAGCAGAGCAGTGCAGCGTGAGCGAAGCAGCGATAGTATGTTAGCCAGCGCTAGGAACCCTGAAACAGCGCCAAGGGGGGCGCTTGAGCTCCAAGATGGTTCCTGTAAGCCCCTACGACGTGCGTGTCCCAGCCATGCGTTAGATGCGGCAAGCTCAAGGCAGTGAAGAAGATGGAAGATAGGTACTCACACATCGCAGTGGTTTACAGTGATTAGATGATAGGTGAATAGGTTGACAGACTAAAGGCAAGGCGTGGCGTCACATCGCCACGGGGTTCTCATTGACCGTCGACTAGCGTCGCCGGTTTATGATACAGCATGGATGAGCATGATTTAGTTTATAGAGAATAGAATAGGATGCATGCCATGCGGAGAACCATATAACCAATTAGAGTACATGTGCATAGTGAATAGCTAGGTGCTAATTAATATTAGATACAGAATACATTGCCGGCAGTCATGTTAAATAGACACAAAGATTACAAATAGTTATGGCTTGCCGGGACATAAATTTAGCAGCAAAAGCGGCGGAGTTCACTTACCCAATAACTGGGGACTTATCTAGTAGGCTGCTCGCTTGATGTAAAAAGGACAGAGCCTATGCGTGCAGCCGTTTTTAAAGGAGGTCCTGAGTGACGTTCTCCCTCCATTGTGACATTTCAGAACATTTAGGGTTGTACCTATAATTTAGTGTGGTGACTACTTTTTAGAATTAGTCGGTTTTTAGTGAATCGACTAATTTATGCTACAACATCCAGTACGAAACTGTCAGCTCAGTCATCGCTGACGCCGACAAGCATAAACACGGTTATGATACTACTTGTTTACTTACAGCTGCTGTTTGTCATGCAATGTAATAATTATGTCTCAATCGACACTGTAAAAAAGGTTTGTAAAGTGTTATTGTGTTATTGTCTTATTTGAAATTGAACATAGTTTAAACAAAAACTCCTTTTTATATAAAAAAAAATATTCACACAACATCCCTTCTCTAACAAGAAGTAAAAGCGTGTCTCGAAAATTAAATAAGTAGCGAAGGGTATAAAACACCTTTTGCTCCGGTTTCCCGGTTAATCTAATCGTGTAGAGCCTGATTAATTCAGGTATACCTTACAATATACAACACGTACTCAGATATATACGTTCAAGGTAAACTTGTACCTCTGGGGATCTAAATGGTCTATTGTTTCGGTATATAAGTTGTAGGTAAGCGTAAGGGAATGTGGGTTTTGGTAACAAGAGACATAGATTATATTCCCTACGTAACTTTTTGCCGTGTTAGGTTGATTCTAATGTAGACATAGTTTTTTTATTTTTTTAATACTAAATGTTATTGGTTAATCAGTAATTTTCATGTCGTTGTGGCCCAGAGGTTAAGGCGCCTACCTCTCATGCACAAGGTTGTGGTTCAAATCCGGCTAAGTACCTATGTGACTTTACAATTCATATGTACTTTCTGAGTTTATCTTAGACATCATTGACATCGGTGAAGGAAAACATCGTGAGGAAACCTTGACTTATAATTAACATAAGTTTGAAATCGCCAGTCCACCTTGAGCGAGCGTGGTGATCAGAGCTCGAGCCTTGTCTGTGTGAGAAGAACCCTTTGCCTCTGCTCATACAGAGAAGGCTCGAGCACAAAGCAATCAGCCACCAGCCTGTTACTGTCCCACTGCAGGGCAAAGGGTATTATTACCAGTAATTTGAATTATTTAACTTTTATTTATTGATATTGCATTGGTCCTGCGTCACAGTGACCTTAAAATGAACGCGCAAAGTAATCGTAGTCGAAAATACAATTCAACGTTAGGTAGTACTTTATACAGAGCAAAGACTTTAAACTAAGAAACAATAATGATGTGTTGTAAAACCCTATTTTAAATCAAACTTCAAAATCGTTAGAACTGACGCCATTGTTTACTTTTGCTTTTGCTAAAAGAACTGATAAACATTATGTCCTAATCAAAGGACTAGACACTAATTGGTATTTTTGAAACCAGATTCTCAGATTTTGAGGTGTAATTACAGTACCTACTACTTGTAGAAACGCTAGCACATAAAGTTACCCCAATGTGTCAAATTTTCCAAATTGAATATGAACCTTATTCTGTTTCACATAAAGTTGAAAAACGATCAAAGAAATTTGACACATTGGGGTAACTTACCCCAATGTGTCAAACATGTGTGTGTGTGTGTGTTTACTTGGTTTACTTGTGGCGTCTGTACATACACACCCACATTTCCCACATTTCCCACATTTCGCCAGTTATGTTTATATAATAGGAGGCGAGCCTATTGCCACTATAGCTGAGTAGGAAATTTTCAGATAGAAACAACCCAATAAATTTCGCCCGACCTTGATATCAAACTGGAACCCCACTCACGGTTGCAGCGATTGCAACTAACTAACGCGGCAGTCATGTTTCTATTCCTATGTATTTTCATAGTTTAAATAAGACATCTTTGACGTCGGTGAAGGAAAACATCTTGAAGAAACCTAGACTTATAGTTAATATAAATCTGAAATCGCCAATCCGCCTTGAGCAAACGAGGTGATTAAAGAAAAGAAAGAAAGAAAGAAAGAAATAACATTTATTGGCACAGACACAGGGCATACCACAACAACAACAAACATACAAAAAATAAAATGAACAAATTAAAACTAAAGAAACAACTTAAAACTATTTGGCCCAAAAAACATTTTTTTTTGCCCCACGGCTGCTCCAAACAGGCCCAGTTCAGCATAACTGCTGATTACTGCTCGTCCCATCACTATGTAAGAAGGGCCTTTGCCCTGCATTGCGACAGTAACTTGCTGGTATTATAACGCAGCAGTCAGCCGACTTACGAACAGTAAGTCGTGGGTCCGAACCCACTTAACCCACCTTACTTTGTGTTATTTATTTCATCACCACTGCTCTCAAAAACGCTGAAAGAAAACGTCGTGAGGAAACCGGCATGTTCTAGAACCAAAAATTCGAAGACATGTGACATCTACCAATTCGCACTGGGCCCGCGTGGTAGATTAGTTCCCATACGCAAAATACGCGCTTTGACGTGAAGTTGCGGATACCAGCCTGGTATCTTTATCTTTTTTTAACGCGGCCAGTCCGACAAGTTTTTTTTTGTTAGCCTGTTCTGTCCCACTCTTGGGCAAAGGCCTCCCTCCACTACAAGGGTACAAGCTTACTTACGTTAAAAAATCCTCCGTTTATTTTTTTTTCTTGTTTTTATTACAACTTTTATTGTAACTACGCAGTTTTTACGACCGTCCGCTGAAGTAATAAACACATGTTTAGGCTATATTACACGGACCTCTGTGAAGCTAAGACCCTTTTATTTAGTGAAGGAGCACATTGTTGGTAGTATTTATAACGAAATAATGAACACAGAGTAAAATAATTAGGATATTCTTTACGTAATTCAAAATGGTGACGTTGTGGTCTAGGAAGACCTATCGCATGCAACTTTAAACATAAAAGCTTGTCACTGTTTTTTCATAAAGTTAACAATAGGATGTATACTGAATTTGATTTTTAAAGGTCTAACAATAAGATCTTATTCTAATTGTGTACAACCATAAAGATAACTGGTTCTTCGGTAAACTAACCTTAAAGAACATTATGCACTGATACCAAAATTCACTTAGGTACCTACTTAACAAAACTATACAATTTCATAAGAATAAAGAAACAATTTGGAGCACGATAATTTTTGCACTGGCTATAAGTGCATACTATTGTCTATCTACTAAAGGTAATGAGATTAACTATCTTTAAGCACAGTTTTAAATAACATTACAAACATTACTACTTACATTACATACTTATCTAAACTACTAATTTAGTGACAACAGTAAAATTACATATGAAGTCAGTGATCTAGTCTATTAAAATATTGCCGGTGTCGCGGCAGGCCACGAAGGAGATGGCGGGACGAATAAGATAGATTTTTACAGAACTAAAGAAACGAAGCGCAAAATCGCAAAAGGAGGAAGGAGTTTTGCCCAGGCGGGGGGGGCCTTTCCGTGTATTGTGAACTATTATCTACTAGCGACTTATATGTGACCGGTTTTTTTCCAATTTTCTGTAATACTGTTGATCTGATAATTTGGAAAAAAAACCCTGATTGATCGGTGGCACCCACAATATTGGCAAAAATTCTGGTGTATATGTGGTGGTGGTGGTGGTGATATTATAATATAAAAAGTTGTTACTTCAAGACATGTTATTTCGAAAACAAAACTTACACCACTTACGTCTTCAGAGAATTTTTCGCTCTTTTCATTGTAAAAAATACTATAAAATATAAATCAACATCTGCGTTATATTTATGAGCTTTATTATTACATTTTGTTTCTGTTTCGCACATTTATAATGATCAAGAGTTTATATAAACATGTAAAGAACATACACACAAATCATTGTTATGTGAACCTTAGTAGATATAAGACCGTTATAGACGTTAAAAGCCAGCCCTCGGGTCACGTGGAGTGTCAACCAAGCGTCTTGAAAGTTCTTTAAAAACTCTATGAGCTATAACTTTAAAATTAGTTACCAAATTAGTTAAAAATATCACGTTAATACTTGCATAGATTTGAACCACAATCTCCTGCATGGCTTTACCTCAGGGCTATAACGAATATGAATATCAATAAAACAGAGAATAAACAAACAGTCGAAACACCAAAGTTTACTTCATATACAGAGCTAATACGTACGGCCACCCGTCTGGAACAAATATTCAGACAGTACCGCTTTTGTGTCAAAGGCCATACAAATACTCCTTGGAACACACAAGCGGCGTATTATTTGAGTTGCCAATCCGTTAAGGAAAACTGAATGAATAAGACTCGGGTATTAGAATGTTGTGTTTCTTTTACATTTGTGGTGTTGATGACGTCATCTATTTGTTTTTGAAAGGTGAAAACATATTGAAATGCGACGCCATGTCACGTCATCTGACGCGTGTCAGTATCAATCAATTCCATACAAATTATAGCGAGCGCGCCGCGGCAGCGGCCGCCGAGCGCCAGATAAAATAATATTTAAGGCGAGGTTACCCCAATAAACGTCGTCAACAATAGCGTTTTACTCGTACATGGAACGGATTTAAATTTTGAAAAAAATGTATTACATAGTTGACTCTTCGATCATGATATGTCGGGCATGCGATACACGATTACTTACACTTCACTGCATCCAATTAAATCGCAAAGACATGTCCAAATGATAGCTAAATACTCGTTTTACTTGAGTTATATTAGGCTTTGAAAAATAAAACTTATATCATAATAAAGGTCGTAAAAAATGTGTATTATCTCGGGTCACATAATGTGCAATATTAAAATAAATGTATCACAAATTCCAAAACAAAGAGTATTTCACTAGTTTCCGCTCGCTCCGAGTCCTTTAGTCCCGAGCGGAACGTGTTCGAGGTCGGACGTGCGCCAATTTTTTCCGTCATCCCCCGATAAAAAATCGATTTCGATAAATTGTAATACAGCAGTACATACTTTATCATCACTTTAATTTAGTTTTTTAAATAGTTGTAATATTTTTCGTTTTATTAGGTAGATTAATAGGATAAATTTGTAGATAAGTAAAATAAATCAAAATGGTCATGAATAAAAAATTGTCTTCATTGGCTCTACGAAGACTGAATAAACAAAAAAGGTAGGAATACTTTGAAGATATTTTTTATTTATGTACCTACCTAAATTATATTTTACCATATAAATAATACCTTAGATGATATTGAATCACAAACTTAGGTACGCATAATACTTTTGCAACAAGGACACGGTTGCACGGTTGGCGCAGTGGCTGAGCGATCGACTGCTGCGCACGTTCCCACGGATTACCCCTTCGGGGATTATATTATTATATGCATGATATCTGTGATGATAAGTTTATGATGTGTTTTAAACTATACTTCTATACTAATAATATTATAAAGAGGAACAGTTGGATTATTTGTTTGTTTGCATTGCATAGGCTCCGAACCTACTGGACCAATTTGAAAAAAAAAATACCGTTGGGGGAAGCTACACTATCCTCGGGTGAGATAGGCTACTTTTTGTCCCTGTATTCCCACGGGAACAGGAACTACGCGGGTGAAACCGCGTGAAGTCTGCTAGTATTTTTATACAATTTAAATAAAAGAGACCAAGTGCCAGTACACAAATGAACCCTGGAAATTGCTGCGGGTTAGAAATTGGTACTTCGACGTTTAGAGAACAGTGGTTATGAAATATTTTTGACACAAATTGTGGCGCGTCTCTGGGTTCCCTATGACCTACAACTAACGTAAGTCGCGACAATGTCCACAGGGTCCCCACTGCAGCACCACCATCCACGTCCATCCATTTATAATTAACTTACTTATAAATGAGTTTGAAAATGCCTGCAGTAAATTACTTGTCAAATCTCAAAATAAAACTGGCCTTAGCAGCGTATTCCTGTTCTTTGGAACGGACAGATTAATTTTGGGTTGAAATTGTAGTTATTTACTTAAATATCGAGCTGTATGTCCGAGCTGCCGTTTTCGGGGTAGTGCGAAACTAAAACTAGGACAGTTCTACTAATATCGTAGAACTGGAATGAGGAAAATGGATTATACTAATGATAGTATTTATTCTTAACTGTCATAACTATCACCTACCTACATATCTTTTCTCTTGTTCATCTAAAGCTGGTGTGAAAGAGATTGATTTTAGAAATAAAACCGCCCGTTGTAGATCTTATAGCATTTTTTTGTAGTTTTTATGGTGCACAATAAAGAGTAATAATCATTTGCCTAGCCTTTTGTCAACTATGTTGGGGTCAGTTTCTATTATAACCGGATAGTGTTTTACATGGAGCGACTGTCAGTCTAACCTCTACCCAGTTACTGGGTAATATGATACTCCTTAGTTAAACTTGTTGTGAGAATTTCGTGCTTCTGACTACACGTAATGACTATCAAAGTTCTAGAAATGACCGCCGGGACCAACGACGAGGGAGTCCTCGTATATGTTGAATGGTCACCCATTCATGAATCGACCTCGTCAAGCGTAGCTTTTCCTTCGATTGACCCGTGAGGCCATTACTATTTAGCCATAACCACCTCCACATAATAAAGAGCGACACGTTATCATTTTTGGAACGAAGTTTCTTATGCGCGTTGTGAAAGGGGGCTAGACGGAAAAAAAGAAGTCTAAAAGTTGTAACGATGCTTTTTGCTGTAGTTGTGGGCCGTGCGGCGTGAGCGTGTTTCTCTGTTGTGTGAGTGTGGGTGTGTGCCAGTTGTTGGGAGAAGGAGGGTGGAGAGGGGCGGGAAGGGGGAGGGGAGTGGCGCAGGGGAGGGGGTTAGTGGTAGGGGTGGGAGGAACAGAGAGAGAGGAGTGGGGGAGGTGAGAGAGGGAGGGGGAAGGGGGAGGGGAGCGATGGGGAAGGGGAGAGGGAGGTGTGGGGAGGGAGGTGGAGGGGAGAGACAGGGGGAGAGGGAGGGAAGGAGAGAGAGAGAGGATTAAGACCGGGAGTTGTAACTTCTATGACATAAATTTATGTTTCTCTGTCTACCTCCCTCGTCTCTCTCTCTCTCTCTCTCTCCCTCTCACATAGAAAGCAAGCCAGTTATTTTCGTTTCGTCTTTCTATTTCGCATTGAACAGTGTGGTGTCGCGACGATTATTTTTGTTGAGTGTATACAGGTTTTTTGTACATAACAAATAATATAACTAACAATATAACTTCGTTAGATCCGGGTGTCCTTGACACCTCTCAATTTTTTTTGCCTACTATGATTTGGTTGTATCATCATCATCATCATCTGTCTAGCCTTTTCCCACTTGTGTTGGGAAACGGCTAGGCAAGGCCGGGCAAGGTAAATGAGATATTTATTCTAACAATAAAACATAACATTTTGAACTGAATATTAAAGGGTTTTCTGAAATCAATAAATAGCCTTGATAGGAATATTGTGATATAAGCTTGATACTCTCTTACTTACTAACTTCCTGTTCTATCCATTAGCGTAACACCAACATCACATATTATCACCCTCAGCATCCTCATCAGACTCCCTTCCATACTTAATCTTTGCAATAAATAATAACACATTTACTAAACTATTACAATCTTACACGATCGAGCCACTTATCCATCATCTAAACTTGAAATGCCAGGATGCCGCAAACCACACCGCCATTACTGAACGGTGAACGCCACGCGGCATTGACTGAAGCAGTGTCATATAAAAAGATACAGACAGAAGGAAAGTTAAAATTTAATAATTAAAGCTGCACGGGTCGACCGAAGATTTAATAAGGCTTTCCCAAAGATTAAACTAAGCCGGGGAGGACGGTCCAAGAATTGGTGATCATTTATTACATTTCAAGACCCCTCCAAGCCTCATCAAGGTTGTTTAAAGATGTCACGGCTAATATTGACGAGCCTGAGCCAATCTAACCAAGAGGTAGAAATAGATTAGTGAAGAAGCCAGATTGCGGATGGACATCTGAAGCGGATGAATGGATGACGATTTTGTCAGTTTGTTTGGAGTATTTAATTCGAATGATTGTGTAAATTTTATGTTATTCTGTGTCTTTAACTAATGTAATGGAAGAATAGAATAGAATTTATTTGTTAAATATAGTTGTCTTTATTTATTTATTGGATCTCCAACAGAAACTTCACAATTACATTAAAGTATACAGAAAGATCAGGGACAAGTACAAGTGTGCGCTTCCAATTATAGGAGACCACATCATTCACTTATAATCTAGGCTAAACCGTCTTGAATCGTGTTACCGCTGTCGCTGGGTTGTGGAGGACAAATCGGCAGTGGCTTCTTGTAAATGATATTCAGCTGCATTCAGATACACTGGAAGTTGACTCCAACATAATTAGAAACAGGTTCAGCAGATGATGAGGTAGAAGACAAACTCCAGCAAAGCCGCTGCAGGCACACATACTCGCTCACGTACGACGATGTAAGGCAAATGCCAGTGGCGAGTGCATTTGCACTTGATGAACATGAAACGTGTCTATGTGTGAATGAATTTTTGCTGATAGTGTGGAGTAGGCTTTCTGTTTCCACTTATTCGCAGTAGCGGCTTCGAGTTAAGGGCTAAGGTGCCGCATTGATAGAGATATCACCATTCCGATTGGTTAATTATTTTCCATTGTTGCTTTTTGATTGGTTTGTGCCATGTCATGGGGTGTTTGTAGTGGCATATTCTGTAAGGCGAGGTTGATGATATTTGTAACCTTACTACGTGAGTTTAAACATTCCGTTTCCACCAATATCACTTGTTCTTTAAGCCAGATTTTACTGCAGAAAAATGGGCAGATGGTTCGTTCCCCTTAGATTTTTTTACGAATAGGTTTATCGCACCTATTCTATAAGTTACAGCTAATTTTGTTCAAAGTTGCCAATATTTATGACATAAAACCGAGCTATTGAAGTAACTTGAGATATAAAAACTTATAAATTGCATGACATGATCCTTCTGTTTGTTAAATCAACAGCGTCAACAACAACAACAACAACATCGCAGCAACATCGTTTGCGTGTTTTAACAGCTGTGAGGTGTCAAAACAGGCAAACGAGGCAAGAGTAATGTAACTTTTTAAATTCTTAATTTTATTATGTGCTTACTCAATTAATCTTAGATTTTACTAACACTCCAAAAACTCTGCCTAACCTGCAAGCCTAGCCATATAACAAATTCTATTTCTATTATCGTAAGCAAAAAGGCGACAATAGAAAGAAGATGGCGTATACGGAATCAACTGTTTGTCAACTGTCAAGTGTATTTCATTTTCGTCCATATTACAAAATTCTACTCGTTAACACTTGACAGTTGACAGTCAGCTGATTCCATAGTCGCCATTTTTTTTCTATTGACGCAACAGAATAGAAATAGAATTTGTAATTTGGCTGGGTCTGCAGTTCTAAAATAGGTTGGGTTCGACTTCCAGACTGAGCGAAAGTGGCTGAGGAGCATGATACCTACCCCTTGACCATACAAGATGTCAGACTCTAAAACTCCAACTACCCGCAATGACTGTTAATGATCTACAAAGAAAAGCCAGGAGCAATGACTTAACGTGCTTTCCGAAGCATGGAGGAGTCCTGCCCCCCTAACTAAGTTACAAACGATTCGTATCTATTCTCTTTCTACAATCGAGAACGCCTCAAATTCCTTTGTTTTGACCACGTGACTTATCACCTTTCGCTAAGTCACGTGTTAAACAAAGGGATTTGACGCGTTCTCGATTGTAGAAAGAGAATATACGAATCGTTTGTAACTTGGCTAGGGGGGCTGATATGTAAAGTCTGAAATCGTTAATGTGCTTTGAGCAAGCGTGGTGATACTAGTTATCAATGCTCGTACCTTCTCTGTATGAGAAAAGGCCTTAGCCTTACAGTAGGCATTAACAGGCTAGTATTATTTATAGTTCTTCTAGTTGATATTTTTATTCTAACGGCAATCATTGCACTATTTGAAGGAAAGCCTTTAATAAAACATTTACAAGCTAAAACATAAAATTCTTCATCATATTCAATAATCAAGACACTAATAAACCACTACGTACTAAAGATTAATACAATTCATGACGCTCGAATTGGCTCGAACCAAGAGATATATTGAATTTGCATTTGGCCCGTTTATTAATTGGCCCAGTAAGTGGGAGACCTATGTAGGCCTCCGATGTGAGAGCGAAATTCGATTGGCTGTTATCTGATGGCTGGGAGTCAAATGTGGGGATTATTAATAGCATGTTAATTTGCCGATCTGGGACTAGATTTTTGGAACGATAAATAGGTCTTGTGAATTGTGATTTTGTAAATTGTCAGTTTGGGTTACGACAGGAATGTTTTTTTGTGTTTTAAGCCTCTTTGGCCGCTATGCGTGTGGTCCAGCCTGCGTAGCATGAACACATTGAACACCGAAGAAACGGCCTTTGTCTACAGACGAATCGGCAAAGTGACAGATTATATAGACATGAACCTCAATCTGTCAAATTTCTTTCAATAAACCTGCCTGCGTAGCATGAACACTTAATTTCTTTCTTCCGAGACACGACAAATTTCTTTCTGTCCAACTTGACATTTCTTCTATCCGAGCATGAGGCGATTCGTTGACATGCGTTTGTACGTGGAGAAAGAAATTTACATACTATCTATAGCAACTGTCAAGTTGCTCTTGTCTAGGTCTCATTTGATGTAGACTGTTTGACACTTGTCGACAGGCAATGTTTCGAAAAGAACTGTCAAAAGTGGAGAAAATAAGTACGCACTTTATGCTCGGCATTGTTCGACATTCTTCGGCACATAACTTCTCATCTTTCTTTACATTGTCATGCTCGAGACGAAAGAAATGTCTATATAATCTGTCACTTTGCCGATTCCTCTGTATACAAAGGCCGTTTCTTCGGTGTTCAATGTGTTCATGCTATGCAGGCAGGTATTGATTCTCGGGTCGAGATTGACTGCTGCACCACGTGTTGTGTGACTCTTCCGTTCGATTCCCGCAAAGAAGGACCAATATTTATTTTTATGGCCTATTTATTTACTTACTTTATAGAAGTACTAGCATTGCCAGTGATTCATTGGCGTCAAGTTACGGTGACTATCAGATGGGGTACGCTTCAACACATCTCTACAAGTGCGCATGACGCAATCCTAGATACACATTGATGATAGCCAATACGAAACTAGCTGTTTGACAGTTAATCGTTGAACACTTTGTGCAGTGATCATCACTATGAACTGTCGACTGCCGATTATGGAAAAAATCATGCTCGATATTGTATGACTGGCCTGTTGGTCATGTAGTTAGTGAGCCTGACTGATATGCCAGAGGTCGTGGGTTGGATTCTCACCCAGGACAAATGTTTGTGTGATCAGCACGATCATTTGTTCTGTGTCTGGGTGTAATTTATCTATAATATGTATGTATTTAGAAATATATAAGTATGTTTATCAGCTGTTTAGTACCCATAACACAAGCTCTCAAGCTTAACTTGGGACTAACTGGCGTTGTGTGAAAAGTTGTGGAATATATAATTATTTTTTATTGTAGAATTTTGCCGACTGAAGATTAGAAACATTTTTTCTCTTTATTCTTGACAGGTGACACTGTCGTGCTCAAATTGAATGAAATGTTGCTTCAATCTGTCACTTGTCGATTTTTCTATAGACAAAATTCGTTTTGTATGGTGGTCGTGCTACGCTTGTAGGCTTGGAGAAGTCTGGTGCGGCCTGTCAATCAAGATGTTATGGAACCGCAGCTTAGGTCGGTCAAACGTGATGTAAAGTATATAAACGAGTTACGGAGATGAATGGATAAAATAGTCGAGGAGTAGAAGATATTATTATCTCCTTTATTTCTTGATAAACATATGAATTATATTTTCAAATATTTAAATACAAAAATTAAAAAAACATTTAAAAATATAAAAAAATAGTAGCCCACCGGTATCGGGAACAGGGTCCAAGCTACCGGCGGTCAGGGCTCCTGAGAGAGGAAACGCCTAACAATGCGCGCCGTGTCCAAGAGGACTACCTTCTGGATCAAGCCCTTGATCCAGCTGCCTAACGAGAGCCTCTTAAGGTGTTGGTCGAGGCTCTTGGCTATTATGCCATTGGCCGTCACGACTATCGGCACGATGACTGCTGTATCCACATCCCACATGTCGACAACCTCGCGAGCCAGATCAAGATACTTAAGTTGTTTATCTTTCTCTGCTTTCACGTGGTTCTCGTCATGCGGGACCGTTATATCAACAATCATCGTGCGACGTTCCAATCGATCTATCACCACTATGTCAGGTTATTGTTATTATTATTATTTAATTTATTTTTGGACAACAATGATCCAGTGTGTTACTAAACATTAAATAACTTATTGCTAGCGTTAGCAGTTACAATAATTATCAAGAAAAATAGAATAAAATAAAATAGTATTGTGAAAAGGACATCCTAAACTAATGTTCAGTGATTGTACTTCTCACAAAACTTTTAATAATCGGAGAGTTATTACTCTCCGCCAAAGTTTTTAAAATGGTGTTGTCACTCGCCCTCAACCCTGATAACAGTGACGCGGTTTTTTGCGAATGACGGCGTGGAAGCCGTCAGTACGGTTTTGAGCAAACATTGTGGAAGCGCTGCACCATCGTGGCAGTCCCAACAGCATCCTAAAAATATTATTATATTGGACGCGTAGATCATCCAACGTTCTTTTGGTATAGTTGACCCAAAGATTCCCCGTGTAGAAGCACTGGCAATATGCCTTAAAGAGTGATATGTTCACTAGGCTGCTACATCGAGCGAATCTTCGGGCCAGCATGCTACCTCGGACCGCCAACGCTCTACGCTCCCTATCAATATCAACATTGTCCTTAAGGTCGTCAGTGAGAAGATGTCCTAGATATTTAAATGTTGTCACTCTTTTGTCGTTCAAGCTGTTCAAGGTAATAGGCACAGCATCCGGGATCTCACATTCGCACTTCTTCACATTAAAGACCAATCCGTGAGAGGCAGCATACGCCCGACATACCCTCAGCATTTCATTTAATGCACCTGCCGTCGGTAGGTAAATGTAATAATAATAATGAAGATAGATTTGAAAATGATTATAGATTCAAAAGATAAAACAAGTGGAAAAAGAACGAAGACTGAAACAAAAAAGTGGAAAGCGTTAAAAGTCAAGACGGAAAAACAAATAACCCAGTAATTTTTGTTCTTGAAACAATGAGCAAATACAACAAATTCACACTTGAATGTGATCTCATTTTCTCGTTCCATTTTCCTAAACAACCAGAATCACTGAATCAAACATTGTGTGTTAATAGACCAGCACTAAATTGTGCATGTACTCATGTGTGTAGCCCTAATTTATAGCCGTGTTTCCAGGCTATGATTTGGCACAAGAGAGAATGCTCGCTGTGCCAAAGGTTGGGTTCGGCTCTCTAGGTCAGATGGTGCAGATTTAGTGGTTGGTCGTCTTTAGATTTTTATGGTTTGTTCCAACAAACATTGTTGTAATGTTAGTGCAATCCAGCGTATTTTATATATCCGCAATAAAAATAAGTCTTCCACTTGACTCCACCAAAGAGATATGACATAATATTGAGAGGTCATGCTGCTGTTACATAGCGCAAAAACGTCATTGAAAAACTGTGATCTCTTGTCCCAGTATTACCAACTAGCATAATATATCAATTTTAGAGCGGCAACGGAGCATACTAAACTAGACTAATAGACTTGTCCTCCTAGAACACAAGTATCACATGAAAGTTTTGTTCGTGATGTCCGTCTATAAGTAAGTATTGAATATACAGACGCCAGCCCATGAATCTACCTCAAACTGACAAATGACCAATGGAACATGAACCTTATTGCGTTAAGAATACAGTTGAAAACCAATCAAAGAAGTTTGACACATTGGGGTAGGTTGATGTGCTGGCGTCTGTGCATGTTTGTAGTTAGACTGGTAGTTCGACCAGTTTTGTCTAGAACATAATATTGACCAATTAGAAATCAAACGTTAGTACACCTTTAGAATTTTTAAATTGACTTTAAAAGTAGGTGGAGTTACGAATATGTAATTCTATTCGTGGAAGAAATATTAACTTGTCACATGCAAAATGACCTTTAAACGATGTTTACAATACAAATTAAAAACCAAAGGCTTGTGAATATTTCAGTTCCAGCTACAAGACTAGTGGTTCCGTACCATCATCATTCGAAATCTTGAACCGATATTTCTCAGCAGAAAATCCAATTTGTCTCAGTAAAAGAATTGACAATAACCTAGGAGCTAAATCAATAAAACTGTCAGCAACAGTAGCACAAATAAATAATAAGCAACCATTTCGTTCGATAAACAAGTCCCGTATTACTAGAATCGAATCAAGATAAAATACAAAACAAATGACGATAAACTGCTAATCAAATCACACAAAAACTTCGCGAATGACCTTGGACCTGGGTGCCAATCGAAACTTGGCAAAATCTTCTTTGAAAAACTTCTGAACATACTACGTGCTTATAATGTATAACTTTCGGAACTTGTGGAACGAGTGACGTCATAGTCGCGTGTCTTACTTATCGCGAAAAAGGTTTGGATAGAGAACTTACTTGTGGGTTTTGAAAGGATCGTAGTTTTTGTGTTAAGTTTTGGAGTACTCTATTTATGTTGTTTTGGGACTTAGAATAGAACGGCCAGTCTGTTATGTTAAAATCTCCTCGCGATTTTTGTGCGTGAAGGTAAAGTTAAGTTTCTTTACCTAGAATTAGTATTGAACTATCAGCCTGCGTAGCGTGAACACATTGAACACCGAAGAAACGGCCTTTGTCTACAGACGAATCGGCAAAGTGACAGATTACATAGACAGGAACCTCAATCTGTCAAATTTCTTTCAATACACCTGCCTGCGTAGCATGAACACTTAATTTCTTTTCTTCCGAGACACGCCAAAGACCGTTTCTTCGGTGATCATGCTACGCGTGCTGCTTAACAACATCAAATTGATATGTAATTCAAACGAAACCCAGAGTCTTATGTAACGGCAGTATTTATATGACACATTGGGGTAACTTGATGTGCTGGCGTCTGTACATGCCACAGGCATTTCCTACCAGTCAACCTCATAATTCGCAATCCATGATTCAAGGTCATACCATCTATCATCAGTCCATGTCATTGATGGTCCATGTTATAGGGGCAAACCTATTGCCATCAATCCTTTTCCCATGGGGGTAGGCAGAAACTACAAAGCGCCATATGCTACGATTCTTACATAATTCTTTTGCTCCGTTTAGATTCATACATGTTGTCACACACACAAACACACACGCAAAAAACCAATCAAGCAACTTAATGTACAGAATCCAGGCTGCTACTAACAAATTCCAGATGGAAACACTCAATAGCGCTTTGCCCGACCAAAACATTGATCCCAGGACTTCATGCCCATGTTTCATTCCCTGCCGCAGTCGGTGTTTCCTGATAGCGACAACCTAGGGGTCTTTAAGTCAAGAGTGAACAGGTTGCTTCTAGGCAAGCGTGTTTCATCGTCGACCACATCATCGCTTACCATCAGGAGATTGATAGGCTCGCGTTTGACCACTATCTGGTCAAACGCGAGCCTATCAATAATAAAAAAAAAATGCTCAGCTGTAGTCCTTGCGACCCCTTAACCAACGACGCAGCCAATGTTTTGTTTATAACCTCATCACAATTCCATTACCACGCGCCGTTTTGACGTGATTCATCAAAGAATTTGGCACATTTTAATATCAACACAATAGATCCTACCTCCCTTTTCAAAGCGCCTAACGACAATGCTTTTTATTTTGTGACGTGCTGTGAATATTTCACATTACTGCCAACAAAAATCTAGAATAATATCCAGTTCAATTTTATAGGAAGCTTATAATAAATAGCGTTCTGTATTATAGCTATAAATCAGGGCACAGAACGGGGCAGCGCCTATTGTTAGTATATTTTTCATAGAACACCGTTCAAGAAAAGTTCAGGTGAAAATTGGTAGCTGGATGTGTCAACAAGATTGATTTAGGTGCTTCGGATAAGAGAGTGCTCAATAATATATTATTTTATTCTGTGGAAAATTTATAGAAATAGTCGTCAAATGTACAATCGCATAAGTTTCAGTGAAGCATCCTTTGAGGCTATTATCGCCTACACCCAGTGTCCGATCTCAGAGCTTGACCGCTGATGCTCACGTTGTGTAGTTTAAAGCATTTTGTTAGCCTACTGATTTACCGCGAAGGAAGAATACTACTTTTACAAAGATATTTTATTTATATCGTGTGTAATATGAAAGACATCATCTCTTTGTTGCATTATTAGATAGAGGAAGAAAACACTGAAATGTTCCTTAACTTTTTAATCGTGTCAATTAGAGACACAATAGAAAAACAATGACAGCGAGGGCGCCGGCGTCCTCTTGGGGTTTAATAAATTAAAGATACCAGTGATTATTCCAATTATCTGAACCCTTTAGTACCAAATTGAACATTTAATAGTTTTAGGTACCTATTAGCATTCAGTTAGTCTGTAATCTCTTCTTAAAAGTAATAAAATAAAATAATAATAAAGTAAGGGTGCAACATTAACCCAACGCTAAATAGCGGTAGTTTACAAAGAACGATTTACTATAAAACCTACACAACCCAGTCAGTCCTAGACTGGATGTTTGATTTTCGGGGTTTTGTTGACCTCCCTTAAAGATTGTCAACCATCTCAAAACACCGACTCCAAAAAAAACATTTAAAGGTAAAATAGCTATAGTTTCGGAAGCCAGCGGCGAAAAATAAAATTTAACTAAAATTTATTTATTACTATTTGTTATTTTGCAAAACTTTTTAGTCCACTCCTCTCCACTCCACTCTACACACACTCCACTTCTAGAATTCTTCTTACATACTCATATTTTGATCCTATCTACTCGCATATCCATCTGAACAAAAAAAAATAAACAAAAATAGAACGAAATATTATGGAACATGATAAGCCCAAAACATTTCCAGTAAAAATCTAGCACCACGGTACAATCACAAAAGGTATTTTATGGGCACGGCACCAGGCACCAAATAAATTATCATTGTACTCCCAAAAACGTGAAAACAGCAATTTTGCTTCAATACAGACATTAAGCTAGATATTCACCATTCTTTTGAATGCCCTGAATTTAGGTAACCGGATTTAGGTTAAAATTGGGTGTCGTTAATCTTTCCACCGTTCTGAACGTAATTTAGTTAATGGGTGGTTTTTGTATGAATATGAAAATGTAGACATTGTATTTTTTTCAAGGTCATGTACAGACGCCAGCACATCAAGTTACCCCAATGTGTCAAATTTCTTTGATCGTTTTTCAACTTTATGCCAAACAGAATAAGGTTCATATTCAATTGGGAAAATTTGATACATTGGGGTAATTTAATGTGCTGGCGCCTGTAAATTAGCTCAGTCATATTAGTAGTGGACAAAATAAAGCTAATTTCAATGGAATTCCTTACCAGCACGCCTAGTATGTCCACCGTTGAAACCGATTTATTCTGCAGAAGAAATGAGAGATTGTAGAAATGCATAGAAATGTTTCTTTTGTTATGAGCACGACAATGTCAAGAATGAATAGAAGAAATGTGTAGATTTTTTAGTCGACAAGTGTCTACTATATCGAGCATTATTTCTTACTAGCATGTATCCCGCGGTTTCACCCGCGTAGGTGTCATCCCCGTGGGAATACCGGAATAAAAAGTAGCCTATGTGTTAAACCAGAGTGTCAGCTAACTCCATACTAAATTTTATTAAAATCCATTTAGTAGTTTTTACGTGGAAGAGTAACAAACATCCATCCATCCATACTCATAAATTTTTAATATTAGTAGAATACAATCGGCAGCAATGTTTCTACTGTCACTTTGTCAATTCTTCCTCTTTTTTTTTTCCTGGCCTGTTTTTCTAGTATTTAGTGACCCTGAATGCTATGCCGGAGGTCGTGGATCCGATTCCCGCCCAGGACAAATGTTTGTGTGATGAATACGATCATTTGTTCTGTATCTGAGTGTAATTTATCTGTATTTTTTTTTTCGTAATTGGCGACTGTGTAAGTCCAAGACTGCAAAACCTTTACTTAAGTACATAGAAGCTGTTGGTAAACCTTTTAATAAATAAATAAATAAATAATATGTATGTATTTAGAAATATATAAGTATGTTTAACAGTTGTTGAGTACCCATGACACAAGCTCTCAAGCTTAGCTTGGGATTAAATGGCGTTGTGTGAATAAGTTGTGGAATATGTATTTATTTATTTCCTTCGACATACCCGTTTCTACGCTGATCATGCTACGCATGCAGCTGGTCAGGTGTTTAAATAAAACCGCATGGTTTTGACTAAATACCTAACAGATATAATATTTAATTTCCACGCCAATCTAAAGCCTTTACAACCCGTCGTTCGTTAGTATAACGTCCTGTAAAATGGCAAACAAAAAGCCGAATGGACTATTATTTTGGAAGTATGGTGTCAATTCTGAGTACGGTTTTGTAAAGGTATAAAAACTGGGCGAATGTGTACCGAACCAATAAAGCATTTTAATTTGTTTATGCATAAAAACAGACATTTGATTTTATCTATTTATCTCAGGAACTCCTGGACTGATTTGGAAAATTCTTTCAATGTTAGATAGCTCATTTATCGAAGATATAGGCTATATATTATCACTATATATACACGACTAATAGGCGCGGAGCACCAATGAAAAATGTTTCAAATGTGGGGTTTTTTGTTTCCTGTAACTATTCCACGCGGGCAGCAACTAGTTGGTTATTGTATGGTGTTCGCCGTGTCACTTTCATTCATAAGTGTTAATCATAAGCTTATAAGCAATAAGACATGTCCTTTAGTGTCTTATTTCTGAAGCCCATGGTATAAATAGTATGTCCCACTCAATGTTAAGCTACTTAACTTAAGCCTAAAGAAAATAAGTCAGCAAAACAAGTACGTCTACTTAGATGTATATATAAACACCTGAACTCCGCACCTATAAGTCTTACCACTCAAAATTCAACTCGTAATAATTCTCAAACAACTTAATTACAACCATTCAGGGGTATTATCAAACGAATTTGTCTTTTCTTAGAGCCTGCCAGACACACCGCTTTGAAAATCTGCGATTTTAAATTTGATTAGTGCTGCGTCGCGTTTTTGAGGCGGTTTTGAATTGAATTTAGGTTGCTCGTTATGCTTGAGGGCAGAGTAACAGAATTCAGCATTATTCACATAATATATTTATTTATTTAAAAATACGTAAATGAGATCAAACAGCTATGACACCAACGCAATGTTACTACCACAAAATGTAATTTAAATGCAATTAAAACTAACATTTAAAAAAGATACATCGAAACTCAATTTAAATTAAATTCATTGTACAGTGCTCACGGTTCGACAGCTATATATTCTCAATATCACATTAAAGCAACACCTATTAACACCGATAAACAATAGCTACAAAGTTAAACGCACAATCACTAACGTTTGTAAATACGTCAAATGTAGGACTGCCTCAGCAAGACGGCAACATCTTTTTCTAGCTACGCATATATATAATAAAATAAACAAGGCCCTACATATTAACCCATTCACAAAAAATGAAGTTAAAAAGAAAATAAACACCTGGCTGCAAACACTGGATTACATACAGACAGAAAAAATAATAACATAAACCATGCAATTTGCAGGTCCCATTATAACATGGCCGATAAACACACACACACCACACACACACACACCACACACACACACACACACACACACACACACACACACACACACACACACACACACACACACACACACACACACACACACACACATACACCTAAAGCAGATATTGTATAATTTAAATTTGTTTAAATTTTATTACATAAAATCTGTGTAAATCTACTGGGAGAAGACACTGATTCCTGTAACACAGGTTACAACCTAGCGCAGGAGTCAGGGTTTCCATATATTAATGTAACATACTTTTATGTCAATAAAATATTATTATTATTATTATTCAATATAAAATATAAATTAAATCAAAAATAGAATATACTGCAATTAAAAATAAAAGTAATAAAGACAATCAAAATACAACTAACATGATTTCTCAACATTTTCAATGCACTTCAGTGCTACTCGTGTGAACTTCATCAAGCTGCTGTGAAATTATGTCTACATCAAGCAAAATAATATTTAAAAATATTATGAAACACACATAATTCACTTGATGTCAAAGTTCCACTTTTTATTTTTGTGTGGTTACTGAATAACATGGTATCACATGAGTTTATATGCTACCCATGGGCCTATGGCTTCAAAGGTTTTGGCACATTATAACGGCACCGCAACTGCACAGCTGCCGCACGGCGTTGTTTACAATTTAAGCTACGGTTAGCTGGCAGTGCGCTAACTACACATCGTCGGCAAGGTACCAGCTTGCAGTTCGCACGCCGCCCGCGAGTTGCAAGCTAACCGCCTGCGGGTTGCAAGCTCGCAGCCCGCGCGCTGGCCTCGAGGTGCAAGCGAGCTGTCACCGCGAACACAGTTGTTATAGGGCATTTATAATTGAACACGCCTATGACTTGCACGTTTTCAAAATGTCTCGGTTTACGACGGAGACGTTGTTTTGCTGGCGACTCGGAGTCGGCGATTAGCAAGCATGCGGTCGACGCGCTGTAAGCACATGGTCCGCTCGCTATCGGCACGCGGGCTGCGAGTCGAGTTGTATGGTAGTGGCAAGCGCGTTGACTGCTCGCCGTGTGCTTTTTTATATTGACATTGTGAAATATATTATACTACCCACGATTAATGCTCTAAATTGAGTGACAAGTCAATTGCTAGTTTGGTGCGGTGCCGGTATAATTTGCCATAACCTTAATATCTCTCAGACACGGCGGTTTACAGCAAGTGATAATTTTACAATACGCATATAAATCCAAAAAGGCGTAGTGCGTAGGGCTTGGATATGAGTGCCATGCCAGATCATAGCCGTACCTATCACTTGGAATTTCCCCGGTCCTACCATTGCTATAAAAGTTTAACTAGATCGATGATACTGGCATTCAAATGTGTCCGGAGTATTATAATATAGCGTTCAATTGCTGTATTGAATTTCCAAATACCAACTACAATGTTGATGGTATAACTAATAAAGGCATGAATGATAAGTGATGTTCATTCAGTAAATTTGATTATATTTAACTTTAACTCGTCAGTTTTTTTGGTAGTTGTGTTTGTATTTAATATCCGAGTAACTCATTGTGATTTATAACGTGAAAAGCAAAAGAAGCCGTGGCTGATCATCAATCCAATCAAAAAATGTGGTGAAAGAGGTCTAGAAAGGAAATTTTAGAATTGGTAAAAACCATTAAGATTGAGAGTAAACAAAACATTGGCCTCTTGTGGCCATAACCCTCCCTCAGACATGAGGCTACATGGAAGAAGAAAGGTTCTGATAAGGAACACAGGAATAAACGCATTAGAGATCCAAGTCTTATTTAAAGGTCATACAACTACTCGTATCACTTTTGCTATTCAACTCATCTCAAAACCATGTACAGACGCCAGCACATCAAGTAACCCCAATTTATCAAATTTCTTTGATCGTTTTTCAACTTTATGTCAAACAGAATAAGGTTCATAATTCAATTGGGAAAATTTGACACATTGGGGTAACTTGATGTGCTGCATGGCGTCTGTACTTTAATATCGAAAGTAGTCTTTTGATGCCAAAAGAACACGGATTTAAGAGGACTTGTCTAGTCAGTATTAATAGGGATCATCCATCTGTACAGTCATCTTGTGCTTTTTTTTATACCACGACGTTGGCAAACAAGCTTACGGCCCGCCTGATGGTAAGCGGTTACCGTAGCCTATGGACACTTGCAACACCAGGGGCGCCACACGCGCGTTGCCGACCCTTTAAAAACCCATTTACTCCCCTTTTGAAGAACCCCATACTGTAGCCCTCTGAGAAAACCTCGGCAGGAAGTTCATTCCACAATCCAAGTGTACGCGGGAGGAAATTCCTCTGAAACCGCACTGTACGGGACCATTTCGGCTCCAGTGTGTGAGGCTGAACTCCCTGTCGACGGCGAGCGGTGCGATGATAGAAAGTGGCCGTGGGCATCATATCAAACAATTGCAAGAAGATATTTTTTTGCTATACCAGAGTAAATCAGATTCATTTTTTTTGGTTTTAAGGAGTAATGGAATTTGAAAGGCAGATTATAGTCAGAATTAATATGACCAAGTTTTCGAAAGGCAAATAAATCGCTAATGTTAAAAGCAGCTCGTCTGCTAAGGCCCTTAGAGTGTTAAGACAGGGCTGAGGAAGTTTTAAACTGCCGACCTAGTTTCTTTGGAGCCCATCAGAAGGACACATTAGCGGCAAAGTAGGACGTAATCTGTTAAGGCTTTGAAAATTGATGGCTTCGATGAGTAGGTAACCGAAATTATGACGGGGAAAATTACTTTACAATGATTTAGTATTTTCATATGCATGTAAATCATGTTTTAGATTCATTGGTAGAGGAAAACCGTTTCGCGGCATTTGACATTCTAAATCATATTCTTATGATTGCATACCATAATGTCAGTTACAGATGTCACAAAAGCTAACATACAGTTATGGACCCTATAAGGGCACAGCAACATTAAGTGACGAGCAAATTTACAATGGAATTCAAATTTAACATTAAAGTTTTATTGTGCTACATATTTAACATTTTCAAGTAAGAAATTATTCTATTACGTAACAAAAACAAAAAGATAAGTAAAATAATTATAAGTTATCGGAAAATTCATCCGCATCGCTGTCAACGGTAAGTGTGTTCAAAAGACTGGCCGCATTGCCACGCTGAATGGCAATGCTGATTTTCTGACCTAAATTAAGGCCAGCCTTCTGGTCCCGTGAAGAGTCGATCAACCGGTTGGTGATGTCATGACCCTGAGTGCTATGCCGGAGGTCGTAGGTTCGATTCCTACCCAAGGAAAATGTTTGTGCGATGAGCACGATAGTTTTTCTGTGCCTGTTCCTGTGAGTGTAATATATCTATAAAATGTATGTATTTATAAATTTTTGAGAATGTTATCAATTGTTTAGTACCCACAAATCAAGCTCTGCTTAGCATGGTACTTAATGGTAATGTGTGAAAATAGTGGAATATTATATTTAAAATATTACTTATTTAAGTCTTTGCAATATTTTGTTATTTCCAGGTATTACGACACGGCATCAGTCAAACAACCCGGTCAGAATCATAATACAAATTAAATTGATGCTTCAAAACAGGCATCCCTTTTGTCCCCAAAATATCTGGCAGCTCAACAAATTACGGAGCTCGCTATCTTGTGCTGTTAATTGTCACACAGGCAATGTTACGTTTGGCCAACGTAATAATCCTTCAGTTATCAGTAGAACGAACAATACGAAGTGACGTCGCCCGGAATAAAAGGCTTTGCATGTCGTTTGAAAATTTGGTGTACAAAACTGGTGAACGCTGTTGTTTTAGTTTTGAAAATAGAACAGTAACGTTGTTCAGTTGTTGATCTAAGTAGTTGTTTAGTGGCAAATGATGATTATGTCGATAAATTTGTTAAACGACGGCAAGATTAGCGCGGTAACTGAGCTGTTGGTTGTTGTTCCACGTGGCGTGTATTCGATGTTCACTCAGAGCAGATATTTCTATGATTTACTGGTGGTTGTTCCGGATCTGGCTCTTTGTGAAACATCATCTGCCTAGCCATATTTTAACTATATTGGGGCCCGCTTCCATTTAACCGGATGGAGCTGAATACTAGTGTATAAAATGCAGCGACTGTCTTTCTGATCTCCACCCTACAAGTCTAACTGGGTAATACGATATACAACGTGTTTATTTTGATATCCCATAACTCTAGGATATGATTGAGACCATATCAAAGAATCAACTGGCATATGAATTATGTTTCAATCATCCTTTTTTTTTATTAACATACAAAATAATTCGATAAAGTCACAATGATTAATTAATGTAAAACACCCTTACGTGAAAAAAAAAGTGACGTTAGAAAGAAGATTCTTCGTACTGGTGACAATTTTTGAACTAATTAGGTAATAAAAATAATACTTATTATTAATATTCCACGACTATTCACACAACGCCATCTAGTCCCAAGCTAAGCAGAGCTTGAATGTGTTATGGGTACTAAACAACTGATAATTTAATTATGATTGATGATATCTCCGAAACAATGCATTTTTGGACCATCTATTCTAGGAGTTTTAGTATTATTTTTACCTACAGAATATAACCCTAGAGTTATGGGATATAAAAAAAAACACCTTGTAGGTATATTATATTTTATTCTTATTATTACTAGCCTGTGTTTTCCCACTGCAGGGCAAAGGCCTCCCTACTTTCCTTCCACCTCTATCTGACAAGGGCTTTTTGGGACCAGTCCTTATCGAAGGAGTCCAGCTCGTCTCGCCATCTTCGCTTGGGCCTACGATATACCCCTTGGTTAAACTAGTTGTCCGACTACACTAATGAAAACACACGGCAAATACTATAACCATAAAAACCTTTCAAATCCATACCTCTTTCAGTAACCATTTGTACCATTAGCATGAATTTATTTAGGAATTTATTATCTGTAACGCACTCACGACAAATCTCGACATTGTAACATCTCTCCTTCAATACCTTTCAATTAACATATTCACTTACCAATTTCTTACATTAAGTCTCCATGTTCTGCCAAGCGTTGTATCCTTAACCCTAAAAAGCCTACCTTCCATTACCACCCGACTCCCCAAGCGTGTGCATTGGGAAGACACTGATTCTCATCAGCCATAGCTTTGATATTCATCCCCCATTTAAATTCATCCTTCAGAATGTGAAGGTTGAATTCATCCTATAAATGATGTGATTATAGTTCACGGATGAATGGGCTGGACATGAATAAACTAGCTGTTTTCCCGCGACTTGGTTTTTTGAATTTTCTTGTAAATCAAATCAAAATTAATTTATTCAATTTAAGCTAAGACTCAGCCTTTGTTAAACATCAAAACTACATAAGTCGGGACCTCAAAAACCCCGCTCTTCGTTTAAAATTTTAAGCATTACCATCTTTATTTATTTTTAATGTTGTAGTTTTCCTAATTATTTAAATCGTTCTTTTTTTTTAATAAGAGCCAATTATTTATCACCCCTTTTTACTTTTGTTTTTTTTTTCATTTGCATCAGTGTTCATTGTATTTAAATGTAAAAAAATGTTTAATTTTTTTACAAGTTGTGAAGAATTTTGTTTGTTTGTTCTGGTTCTTTTAATTGACCAATAGCTGAAGAAGATCTGATTAAACAGTCAAAATTCATGATTCAAGATATTTTTATTTGTATTAACATGACTGTACCTACATACAGAGCATGCAAGATGGGTCAGTTTACAGAAGATCTTTCATGTTTGGCCTTTCAGGCGTACAAAAAAATATACAGTATAATATAGTCAATAAATTGTTACAAAGCTCCAATCAATTATAGTTAGGTACATACAAATAAGAAATAGTTAAACAAGAGTACCTAGTCAATTTGAAATTACAATAATTCAATACATTTACAAGTCAATACAAAAACAATACAATTCATTACAATTACAATATAATTTAATTTATTCATAATACAACGGCATTCATTACTCAATAATTTTATCATTTAGAAAAACACGTATGTCATAGTATGTTTAGTCGGATTAGAGGTTTGAAAGAGAAAGCGTGTCTCCTGGGGCTCGAGTCTGCTATTGCAATAGTGTCTCAATTACCGGTCATTGATCGAATATTTAAAATTTTTGACAGTTTTTGTATGGGAAATGTGTCACAAGTTTGACGTTATACGTCAAAAATCGATCATTGACCGGTCATTGAGACACGATTGCAATAGCAGACTCGACTCCCTGGACTCGGCACGTATTAACCAGCAGCACTTAGATGTACTCTAGGTAGGTACTCTAGGTAGGTACTCTTGATCAATACCTAAAGAGGATCTCACTTAACAGTTGGATTAATGGCTGGATAGGGAGATTGCACTCTCCGCAGCCCTGGACGCCGACAACTTGAAGGCTGTTTCCGATATTTGGATATAATGTAAGTATCGGTTTAACGGTTTAGCCTTGGAAAGAATGTCAGATAGACAGACAGACATGCAGACAGATAACATTTAGGCTCGGATTTTGTATAGATTGTTAAAGGCATTGTTATGAAGGTCCCTTTGAATTCATATAAATTCGGAGGAAGTAATTTTAGTGTCGATGTTTTATTGTCTGCTCCCGGTGGAATTGGGATTTCATTGTTATGTGGAGTACGTTTTTGGGATACGAGAGTTATTTTATGATTTTCTGTCGTTCATTTTGTTGCTGTCTTGATTAAAATAATAAAGTAATTCCACGTCTACAGAGGCAGGTGGAGAGAGGGGTGGAAAGAGGAGCTTGTGGCTAAATTATAATAGCATCATGGGTCGATCGAAGGTTAAGCTACGCTTGACGAGGGCGGTCCGTGAAGACGCCTCCGTGCCTCGGAAAGCACATTAAGCCGTTGGTCCCGGCTGTCATTTGTAGATCTTTGACAGTCGCTACTTGTAGTCAGAAGCCCGAAAGTTCTAACAACCAGTTTAACCAAGGGGTATCAAGTTACCCAGTTACTGGGTTGTGGAGGTCAGACAGACAGTCGCTTCATGCAAAACTGGTATTCAGCTGCATCTTAAACTGGGAGCCGACCCCAACATAGTTGGGAAAAGGCTAGGCAGATGATGAGATGAGAGACAGGTGAAGGTGTTAAGCTCATTTCATAGCCTCATGTAGTATGTGACCAAGTATATATAATTTAGTGAAGGTATAACTGGACATCGACATCCATACCCAGTATATATTATATTCCTATAGAAAAGTGTAAAAACTGCTGTGTCAGATCCAAGAGTTCGCAAACTGTCGGATTTTTTCAAATTCTTTTCATTTCAGTGGTGGTATACACATTCATGCTGCATTTATATACTTTTTCATGTAAGTGCTAAAATAGTGACCAATATAATAATATCATTAACATATTCGAAGTACTTAGATAATATACTACGATTAATTTTATACTACTACCGTGGAAGGAGCTCAAAAACCACTTATCAGTACTTGGTCAAATGTTTAAAGGGGCACCCCGTTTTCAACAAAATAAAAATTGACAAACTAACTCAGTTCAGTATTGCTAAAGATATATTATGCATCAACCTTCACCTAAACAACGGGTCGAATTCGGAACCGGCCCCTCCATATTGGAACGAAGTTTTGGAACGAAGTTCCTTATCGCGCGTTGCGAAAGGAGGAGACGGAAAACGACACTTTTTAAGACCAAAAGTTGTAAAGACACTTTTTAAGGCCAAAAGCTGTAACGACACTTTTAAGGCCAAAAGTTGTAACGACACTTTTAAGACCAAAGGTTGTAACGACACTTTATGACATAGTTGTAAGCCGTGCGGCGTGCGCGTGTTTCTCTGTCTGTCTATCTCTCTCTCTCTCTCTCTCTTTCTATACCTAAGAGAGAGAGAGAGAGAGAGAGAGAGAGAGAGAAAAAATTAAGACCAAAAGTTGTAACGAAGACACCCGGATAGAACGAAGTTCCTTTCGATTGATTAGTGAAGGAATTGTAAAATTCCTTCACAGAATCTTCGTTCCATCCCAAAGAGATTTAAAATACTATAGAGCGGGCATATCAAGGAAATGTCATAGAAAAACTTTGATCCCATGTCTCAGTAACGCCATCTAGAATAATATATGAATATTGGAGCGGCAGCGGAGCGTTCTACAAAAAACACATAGACTTATATCCAGCAGGACACACTTTTTCGGACGAAAATTTTGTTCGTGATGTCCGGTCTATAGGTATTGAATGTCTTTATTCCATCCGTCCCTTGACACCTCTCAAGTTTTTCTTCTTTGCTTCTTTTGCTGTATCAATTGATAAACGTCAAACTGAAAATAGTTCAGACTAAAATTTTTATTGTCTTAAAAAGTGGCTGCCTGGCGCTTCGTACTCCCGACACCCTGTGGCTTTCGATTCACAGCGACCACTGCATTCTATAAAAGAACCCGGGGGATGAAACCGGTGAAGTGTAAATTGTTCGCCCACAGAGACTTTCGAGCAAAATGAAATGCGACTTTTAACGACGTTGACATAAAGGTGGACAGACAATGGAGCAAGCTCAAAAATTTCTTTGGCACTATTTTAAAAAAAAATAGCAAAAAAATACTATCCTGTACCTCACTGTTCCGCTTGGCCTCTACTCATACCGTAAAGGCGCGGGCATTTAGCATCACGCTCTTATTTTCTTATCAGACCGCCCGCCAACCCTGCTTCTAAACACTCAGAGTTAGTCGATACAGTCCTACTAAAATTATACCAGTCCATTAAAAGTCAGTTTTAGTATTGTAAGGACCATAGAGTCACGCAGCACAGTGTAGGTCGCCCTCGTCTCTGGAGTAGGCAGTGTCGCTGCCGGCTGTGGTCGAGAGAATGCTCGGCAGCGTCGAGTCCTGGGACGCGGTGGTGTCCTTCTGCGAGACGACCGTTTCAAAGTGAGAGCCTCACTCAACAATAATATGGCTGAGAATCAGCACTTTTTAAAAATTAAAAAAACATAAGCCTGAAGACAATCCTTTAAAACGCGACTTCTTCACCACTTCCAGTGTTTGAGCTTGATAGCAGTGATGATAGACTAGGTGGTTTGACTATCGTGCCGTGCCCTCGTCTCTGGAGTAGGCAGTGACTTGTCGCTGCCGGCTGTGGTCGAAAGGATGGTTGGCAGCGTCCAGTCCTGGGACGCGGTGGTGTCCTTCACCAGGTAGGAGGTAGCTGCGGAAAGGTAGAGGGAGATCAACTCCACTCACCCGGCCCGCAGCAGACGCACCGGGCGCAGGCGGAGTGCGGACAACGACCTCTTCCAGCCCCTCTTAATGGGTCCAGGGGCGATGGACACGGGGACGTCTGCCGCTCCCCACGTACATGGACCCGAGGTGGCGGTGCGTCGTGTTTACGCGCGCCCAGCAAAACCAGTCGGGGGTCGCGAAAGTATCTTCTGTTCCCGTGACCCTTGCCGCTGGTGTGAGAAGGAACACGGGATGGTTTTCAGTTAATAAGAGTCTGACAGACTCGTCTATCCAAAAAAAAAGGTTATATTATTAAGTGTATTCTATCTTACTCAAAAAAAGCACCAATCAAATTGAGAACCTCCTTCTGAAGTCGGTTAAAAAAGTACAGTAATACCTACATTGGTACTAGCCTGGCAAAGGGATTTAAAATACTATAGAAAGGATTTGCGAGGAAATGTCAAAGCGAAATTTTGATCCCATGTCTTAGTAACGCCATCTAGAATAATATAGAAATACTAGCTGACCCAGCAAACTTCGTTTTGCACTTAAACAAAAAATTTTTGTCTGTTCTCAGACCTACTGAATATGCATACGAAATTTCATAAACATCGGTCAAGCCGTTTGGGAGGAGTATGGTAACTAACATTGTGACACGAGAATTTTATATATAAGATTGGAGCGGTAGCGAAGCGTACTAAACAAAACTCATAGACTTGTGTCCACTGTGACACAAGTATCGGATGAAAATTTTGTTCGTGATGTCGGTCCATAGTAAAAATTAAATAAATAAATAAATATTTCACAACTTTCACACAACGCCATTTAATCCCAAGCTAAGCTTGAGAGCTTGTGTTATGGATACTGAACAACTGATAAACATACTTATATATTTCTAAATACATACATATTATAGATAAATTACACCCAGACACAAAACAAATGATCGTGCTCATCACACAAACATTTTCCCTAGGTGGGAATCGAACCCAGGCCAGTTAGTATTGTATATCTTAGTTGCCTGGTTTAAAATTGCAAGCGATTTTCGCGTAACTTCTCGGTTATCGACAGCACATTAACTGTTTAGTGTGAAAAGTTAAAAACTATTAAGGGCGGGTAGACCAAGCGGTAACGTCCCGCCGGACACTGAGAAGCGACGCGTGGATCGAAATTTACTTGAAATAATCGTTAAAAAAAAAATTCAATGAAAAAACGATCGGGTAGAATCGATTCTAAAATGAATTACCTATAAATTGATACTATTTATAAAATATGGTGGTTAAGTACTCGTTTAAAATGTAATTTACTTGTAAAAAACTGCAAATCGAAGTTACTTCAGTATTTTTTTCTATCGAGAAAATTGTATTGCATCGTGTTTTCAACGGGTACATGGTAAAGAGAAAGAATGTATCCTAAATATATATTTATTTCAGATTCAAAATGTTATAATTTGCCTACCAAAAGTGAATTCTAAAACAGGCAAAACAGGCAAAACCGGGAACACAGGGCTTAAATAAATTTGAATGATCGTGCCCATCACACCGAGATCCACTAACCACTAGACCAAATAGGCCAGTCAAAGATTTTCTCTAACGTTATTATTTCTTATTCTATCAATTTGCGTAACATTCCTCTTAGCATTCCTTTCAAAATTGCATGCATTTGCCTTAAAATCGTTAATTATCAGATTCTAACACGACAAATAACAAACCATGAAATAGCTAATTCAGTCGGTCAACAAACTAGGTTATTAGTACCGACATGAAATCTCAATGGCGTGGCACGAAGCGAGCTACATTTTCACCAATTATACTAATCATTTCCACAATGCTATCATGTTTACAAATTTATGGAGTATGTGAACGGACCTAGAAAATTCCATTTGAATAGACACGGAAACTAGGGATGTGTGGCGGAAAATTTCCAATATAGGTACGAGAGAGTGATGCAGTCATTCGGAAGAATTGTGGTTCGCAGGATGTATTTAGAAGGAGAATGAAAATGGTTGATGGTCATTTGTATTTGGTTGAAGATAGATCGACGGCCGTCCTTTCATAGTGAGAATAAGCTTGTCCGGTATAATCGACATCGTTCAGTTTACACTCATTATCTTTAACGCTATGAAACTTTGTTAAGTTGATTTGATTGTTGTTTGAAGGAAACTTTTGGAAGATTTACTTTTTTTTTTTTGAGGGGTGGAAAATCCTCATGGTTATCCCCCGCCCGGGGAGGCGGAGAGGTCTGTCAGACTCTTACTGACTAAAACCTTGATTTTACGTTTAAGCAGTGAATGGTTGCTTGATTTTTAAATACTTGCACTTCGGAAGCGACTTTGCCCGCGTGCATTTCGTACTTTGACATCCTCTCCATCTTCTTAGGTTAAAAAATAAAACATATGAAACTCACAAATAATGTCGCTTTCGATAGGTTAAAGAGATTTCAAAATAGGTTGATTAGATTCACTTTACCCCTTTAAAATCTTAATGAGAATAGAAGCATAGACGATATGAACTTGTAGCCCAATAATAGCAGGCGCTAACGGACTCTTACCGGCTGCGGATGCCCTGTGGTCCGGTACGGGATTTACTCGTGCATTTACCGCTATGAAATAGCCCTACGGGAACTTGTCCAACTTGACTCGACTTCTAAATACATAATTGTTGTAAACAAAAATGTTTTCCTTCGAACTTTAAAATGTAATACGTGATATTGTTGTCTGCTCACGTCACAATTACCAGTCAATTTCTACACGCAAAGACTTGTAATAGGCTTTTTTTATGGAATGTATAAGCTGTAAGTCTTCCTTGTTTGAGTAAGTAAATAATATAAATTCACTTGATTAAACTGCATCCAAGTAACAACCATTAGGCAACCCTGCAGAAACTAATTTCAAATCAGTGATCCTGGCATGAAATTTCGTGGAAATTTAATATCGACTTGGTTTTACCACGAACGTAATTTGTGATTATGGCACCTAATCCTTTGATTGTAAACCTGTAATGTAGTTTTCATGATTGAATTCCTTTATTCACTTTCAATGGTGATTGGACCTGTAATTTTGAAATGGTTTTTGTATTTAAGAGTTGAGGTAGCGCCATTTTTTTTTTTGAGTTTAGAAAATGCCTAACGCATACCACTTCGTCCGGGGAGACGACCGACGTGGTTATGTGGGCCTTGCACCCAATAAAAACTTCGACTGTGGCCTACTTTCGCCTTGATGGCTGGGCCGCGAGAAATGCTACGCATGACATTCGCGACCCATCCAGCTGAACCCACTTCTGGGCTTTTACTTCTTTGCCCGCCTCCGGGCTCTCTCCACCTGCAGCGTTGTCTGGATGCACTGGGGCATCACCACAACTCTAGGAACCGTGCAGCGTAGACGATAGAGTCCCCGATCTATCGTCCGTTGCCCCTCTTATAGCGGCATCAGGTCAGCATTTCGCCGTCTGCGCCGTCCTGCCCTGCTGCGGCGAATTGGATCAGCAAGGGAGTCTGCCTCCCTGACACGCTCCGCCACTTCTAAGCGCCAATATCTGTGTTGTCTTTTCCCAACTACCTATGTTGGGATCGGCTAACAGTCTAACCAGATGTATCTAATTGCCCTTGTTTTACATGAAGCGATAGCCTTTCTAAACTCCACAACCCAGTGACTGGGTATCACGGTAACATTGGTTAATCTGATCGTCAACTTTTCGGTGTGACCATACTTGTATATGTTAATGGCTTAATAACTTCATTTGCCACACGTAATCGTAAGGATTGAGTCTCAGAAACGATAATTTTGTGATAATTTTAACTGTCTACCTGCAGGGCTAGCATGGGCTGGGGATATAACTTTTATCCACCGGTTATTTCCACTGACAAGGGATACAATTATCTTATCCACCTGCCAAAGCACGGAAACACGGGGAAAGAGAATTATATCACTTTTTGACATTAGACGTGGATACTCATCCACGGCTTATAGCATGGCGACTAGTGAAAGATTTCGCGATTCGAGCAATCCCAATTGACAACAAAACAAAATAAATATCCAGTACAGATGTAATAAAACGATGAAAGTACTTTGGTTTACATGACATTCTCGACTATTGTGTAATTTCATAAAAGTTTTCTTATAATGGCAATAATTTCGACGACAAGCGTTTCCCCTAGTTTATCCCCGTGAATAGTTTATCCACCCATGTCGCCATGCTCGGAGGGTGGATAAAATTGACAGAGGGGAATACTATTTTATCCTCTCCCCGTGGATAGAATATCTCCGGCCATGCTAGCCCTGCTGGGACGGATAGACGTTAGTCTCGGACACTTGTCCGGATGGACGGGTGAAATGCAAAGGCCTACTTTAGTGTTAACGCACTATTGGGTAAGAAACCTCCTTTTAAGCAAGGCAAGCTTCATCCAAGGTTACCATAACAATAACTCACAATTTGTTATCAAACATCTAATAACGCAGTCAACGTAGTAAAACGTAATTTTGGTAGCCAACGTTACAAAGCGTGGCATTCGAAATCATCAGCACGGACACAATGCGACTCAACGAGATTGTTTTGTATTTCGAACAGTGTACGGGTGAGGGGTGAGTGATGGGACAAGCGGTTATTTTATTTATTTATTCTATCTAGCTAGTGCCGGCGACCTTTTTATGCGGAGTTATAAAAAAAACTTTTTCTTCACTAGATATCCACGTTGTTCTACACTTGACATTCTATTTGAACCCGTTTACAAACATTACAAACACACAAAACAAGCATCAGACTCAAACCATGCAAGTGTTTAGTAACTAACATGCTAGTGTTTTTAACTAGTAATATAGCACCTAATCTTTCATCCACTGCGCCCATAGTCAGTCTCAGCTTGCGATGGTTGCTTAAAAATATTATACCGATAGATGTTACCTACTAATTTTGTGTGGAATAAAACTTATAGAAGTTTTTTCGTGTATAAAACGCGTGTGCGATTGTTTGTGTGTGTTAAAGACCAAAATCTCGACCGCTAGTTCCCCTTTGCTTAACCCTTACAAACGTTAATGATCACATTATAAAAAGTCATCCCAGTAAGAAAACGAAAAGACCTTGCATTCTTAACATGTGCACATACTACGAGTAAACCTATAAGAGCAGTCTGGTTTCCTCCAAAAAAGAAGAAGACAGGGAGTTCATGCTCACACACTGGAGCCGAAATGATCCCGTACAGTGCGGATTTCTTCCCGCGTACACTTGGATTATGGAATGAGCTCCCTGCCGAGGTTTTCTCAGAGGGGACAGAGACAGAGAGGGGACAGTATGTGGGTTCTTCAAAAGGGGAGTAAATAGGTTTTTAAAGGGTCGGCAACACGCGTGTGGCGCCCCTGGTGTCGCAAGTGTCCAAAGGCTATGGTAACCGCTTACCATCAGGCGGGCCGTAAGCTTGTTTGCCACCGTCGTGGTATAAAAAAAAAATTGCCAGTGGCCAATTGGCGTCCAGTTGCGAACTTTAATTACAACTGAGAATTTACAAAAGTACAGTATTGCACTTTAAGTGGACTTCAAGTTACGGTGACTATCAGGCCGATGCGGTACAGTGCGCTTGTCACATCGCTAAGAGTGACACTGATGATAGCCAATACGAAACTAGCTGTTTGACAGTTCGACAATCGTGGAACACTTTGCCCAGTGATCATCAATATGAATGATTATCAAAGAGATTTAAAATACTATAGAGCGGGCATGTCAAGGAAATGTCATAGAAAAACATTGATCCCATGTCTCAGTAACGCCATCTAGAATAATATATGAATATTGGAGCGGCAGCGGAGCGTACTAAAAAAAACTCAAAGACTTGTGTCCGGCAGGACACACTTTTTCGGACGAAAATTTTGTTTGTGATGTCCGGTCTTGAATTGAATGTCTTTGATTATTATCAACGGAGACAACGCAATAGCTGCTGAGATGAGTTTCACCGTGACATTATTTGTTTTTTTTTCTGGTGACAATTATCTCAATTTAATTTTCACGACTGTTACGTGCCACCCGCTAATGCTTCTTCGTATATCCGCTACCTACCAAAACTACCTTCACATTCCGTGATTCCGCATAATGCTACGCAGTTTGATTGACCTAAAATACAAATGCAGGTACAACATCCTTTCATTGTTCGATTAACAATATATTTGCGTTGACATGTCTGTATTGAAATTGATATTTTTCAAACAATCAGATTGAAAGTATCTGTTGTTATTGTATTCGTATCTGCCGTCTGTTTCTAAACTATTTCGTTTGATTATATAATTGATGAATAGGGAGGAGATCATGGCTGAATAATAACAGCGAAGTGGTCGATAGAAGGTTAAGACACGCACGACGAGGTTGGTCCGTGGATGGGTCACCATTTATTAGATTTATCAAGAAAGAAAGAAAAGAAAGAAAATACATTTATTGGCAACAGCTGGATACACGCACAGCAAAAACACATTATCACAAAAAAAAAGACACAAAAATGGCATGTCTCACGGCTGCGCCGAAAGGATCATGTCAGCGGTAATGCCAGACAGATGCTGAGATGCTGACTGTCGCTGATGTTCAAATGAACATCAGCCACAGCTTTACCTAGACTTTACAATAAAAAATTGCGACCTTTTGAAGATGAAGAAGTAATCTGTCTGTGGTGATTATTATTTTTAACCCCCGACGCAAAAAGAGGGGTGTTATAAGTTTCACCGCTATGTGTGTGTGTCTGTCTGTCTGTCTGTCTGTCTGTCTGTCTGTCTGTCTGTCTGTCTGTCTGTCTGTCTGTGGCACCGTAGCGCCCAAACGGGTGGACCGATTTAAACGCGGTTTTTTTTATTTGAAAGCAGGGTTTCTTGCGATGGTTCTTAGACATAGTTCATCAAAATCGGTTCAGCCGTTTCAAGGTTATCAGCTCTTTTGTGTTAACTACCGTTGCTATTTTAGACGTCTATGGGTATTAACTTTACTTATTTTATTTTATTTTATTTTATTTCTTAAGAAAACTTACAGCTAGGATACAGATAGTAGACAGATAATGAAAGAAGGCCAATTAAAAGTTTTCACTGACAATATTAAGGTAGCACAAAGAAAAGTAGACAGGCAAGAGAAAGTAAGAATAGGTAAGTAACACACTCTGGGAGAGAATTAGAAAAGGCTTCAGTCACATCCAAAGAAGTCTTTGCACAGTATTCTTTTTAGTTTAGGAACACTGGTGGTAAATAAGTCAAGATCATCAACACTCTGACACATCAAGTTGTAAACCCTGCTAGCTCTTATTACGTAAGAGTTTTGTCGATATATGCACCGTACAGAGGGAACAAACAGAGGTTGATGATTTCTTAAGATAAAGGATGGAACACGCAGCCCAATTCTGCTCGTCAGTTCAGAACAATCAGTTGAACCATTAACCAAGTTAAAAAGGAATGCCATATCGGCAATTTTTCTCCGCTCAATTAGTGGAAGAATGTGAAACTTCCTGCAGCGGTTGAAATATGAAGGTAAGTAGGTGTTTGATCTAAACTGAATGTATCTCAAAAACTTCTTTTGAATACTTTCGATGCGATTGATGTAGGTGTTATAAACCGGGTTCCATACTGGTGAGCAATATTCAAGATGACTGCGCACGAAAGCACAATATAAAATTTTTAGTGTTTTGATGTTCTTAAAATCTGCTGAAATCCTCAAGACGAAACCTAGTGCCTTAGAGGCTTTTTTAATAATATTATCGATGTGTGTGTCAAAAAGAAGTTTCGAGTCAAAGGTGACGCCTAAGTCTCTAATCATATTAACTCTGGCTATCGATGTGTTAGTTAATATGTAGTCGTAAATTATTGGTATAGGTTTCCGAGTGAAGGTACATATATAACATTTTGAGACGTTTAGATCCAAGCGATTAACTACACAGTACTCCTGGAATCTATCTAGATCTTGTTGGAGACGTTCAGCATCTTCATAATTACCTATTTCGCTTAAGATCTTCATGTCATCCGCAAACAAAAGAATTTTTGAATTTATGAAACATAAAGAGACGTCATTGATGAAGACGTTAAATAACAAGGGACCCAAAAGCGATCCCTGTGGAATTCCTGAAGGGATAATCATAGTCTTCGATGTGTATCCATTAAGAACAACGGTTTGACACCTGTTGGCTACATAAGATGAAAACCACCTGAAGAGGTTTCCACTGATACCCATACCCAAGAGCTTCCGCAGAAGTATAGAATGATCCAAGCGATCAAAACACTTGCTGTAATCTGTGTAGATTACATCAACTTGTGTGCGACGAGCCATACACTCAGTCAAGTAGTCAGCACAGAGAATGAGATTGGTGGTTGTGGAACGACCCCGCAGGAAACCATGTTGGCGATCACTGATGCTCAGTTTAAGACATGCGTAAAGCTGCTTGTATATTATTTTTTCCAATATTTTCGCGAAGATACACAATTTAGAGATAGGCCTATAATTCTCCACCAAGTCTCTAGGCCCTTTTTTATGGATCGGAGTTATTAAAGCCGACTTCCAAATCGTAGGTACCTCACCTAAATTTAAGGACCGCCTGAACAGAACTGAAAGTGGACGAGTCAAACTTTTGGCACAGTTGAGTATGAAAACTGGCGGAATATTATCTGGTCCTGCAGATTTAGATAAGTCAACTGCTTTGAGTAAATTGAATACTTCTAGTTCATTAACTTCAACTGAGTGTATGTCTGAAACAAAATCGCCAAAATGCATATTTGATCCCTGCGCGCGGTCATTGGTAAGATCGTCGTCACCGTTGGTACTCCTAGCAGAACTGAGAAAATTAGAATAAAAATAGTCGCCAAACATGTTGCAGATATCGGAGAGGATATCTGCAACATGTTTGGCGACTATTTTTATTCTAATTTACATATTAGTACATGATGTGCTGTTTCTATATTTAAGTAGGGAAGGATAGGTGTTGGTTTGATTTTTTGATTTGACGTACGACCAAAACGCTTTTGGGGTCTTGAAAATGTCTTCTTCAATTTTACTTATATAGCAGCTGAACATTTCACTTTCAACTTCCTTGGCACGCTGTCGGAGCAAAACAAAAGACTCATGATCAGACAGGTTCCCGTATTTCTTAAATTTTGCGTGGTATTTTGCTTTTTCTTTAATAATTTTAATGAGAGGTTGCTTGTACCAGAGAGGGTATCTGCTGTTTGGGACTACCGTTTTAATAGGTACAAAAGAATCACGAAGTATGTTGAGAGTGTCATAGAAAAATGATACGGCATCTTCGAGTGTCCTAGTGCTTACTTCATTGAGCCAGTCGATCTGACTCAGCCGGTGATTAATGGCCACATAGTCAGCTGATCGGTATAGAAATTGTATACGAGGACGCCCAGGAAGAGTATGTAGTTCCACGAAATCAGCTGACACACAAAGAGCCCTGTGGTGTGGATCTTCCGGCACCAGAGGATCATCGCAACCCACTACTGAAACCTCGCCATTAGATAAAACAAGATCTAGTATCTTATTGTTGGCATTAACGTGCGAATTATATTGCGAGATATTGCACACTGTAAAGTTATCAAACAAGTCGACCTGAACATGACCTTGAGTATTACTAGGGCAAACAGACTGACCATCGCCATCTGGTTCCCATCTTATATTAGGGAGGTTAAAATCGCCAAGAACCAAAAACTTATCAGCGGGATGTTTTTGAACAATTTCTGCTAGGTTATTAAAAAAAAATGTTAACTGACCTGCTTGGGAGTTGCCAAGATTTTGATTGCAGATGTACACTACACAAATATGCATTTTATACGAAACTCGCGGTCTCTTCCTGTGTAAGGTGAGAGTTATCCACAAGTCCTCGGCAGACGAGAACCATTCACTACGGAGGTCACTCACAAGTTCACGCCGCACTGCAATAAGTACACCACCCCCCAACGATTGTTTCGTGCTAGAATAATTCCTATCGCGCCTCCTCACTATGTACCGGTCGTCAAATAATTCACTGTCTTTAATACCTTCAATAAGCCAAGTCTCAGTTAAGCAAATTACATCGTAGAAATTGACACACACATTACGATAAAATATTATTATAGACGTTTTCGTACGCAATCCCCGAACATTTTGGTAAAACAAACTAATAGGTGACATCGCAAACAGAAAGATTACTTATTAGTGATTCAATAGAAATTGTTGTATGAGGTACATTCAGTCTAAAGCAAAAAAATAAAATAACGTACATTAAGAAAATTAAAGAGATGAAGCTGATTACAACCTTAGTTATATGCAAATAGGATTCAATAGAGAAATAGCTATGGTCCGCACCGAGCGATAAGAGAACAAAAGGGCAGCGGTAACGGAATGCGCATAAAAAAATATCACCAGTGTTACTCAAACTATTAGCGTAATGCGTGCTCGTAGACAAATATGACGAATCGTAAAATGGACACAACATTTTTAATTCAGAAACTTTTTTAAGTCCTGTTCCGTTTTTATGTGATAGGTTGGAGAGGTAGCATTTTTCTTTATGAGTATTTTGCAACCAATTACCCAAGTGTATAAAAAACCTCGTTCTTTAGCAAGTTTTTTCGTTTTATTTAACAGGACTTTGTTCTCAAAAGTTAGATGATCGTTTACATAGATGACACTGTCGGACTGCAGACCCAACTTGCTCGCAGTTATGGATGATTTCATTTTTTTAGCAGCGGCCACGAAATCATTTTTAAGGTATCTGTTGTGAACTGAGCAAATAATATTTTTATTATGCTCGTTGTTTCGCATCGGTACTCTCGCAATGAAATTAATCTGCTCTTTAGGGATACTGCATCCAATGATATCTCCTATCTTGCCAATGATTGCGAACAGATTTTCCGAGTTGGTTGATGGAACACCCTTAATTTCCACGTTGTTCATTCTTGATCTTTGCTCAGTTTCGCGATGCAGATCTTCAATTTTAGAGCATCGATCTTGCAATGACGCCATCTCCTCCTTAGCATTCTTAAAGCAATCCAAGTCACTCTCCAACCCCGACACTTTGCTGGCCAGTGCCTCCACCGAGTGGTCAAGAAACTCGACATCTGTTTTAAGGCTGGAATACTCCGATCTGATCGACTTGAGCTCAGCCAATTCCGATTGGATAGCTTTCACGTTCTCAATTAAAGCAGGTAAGTTATCCATCTGGGCTGAGAGGGCCTTCAGTTCAGACATAATGCAGTTCATGTCAGCTGTTACGGGCGTAGCTGAAGCTGCAGTTGTGGGGCGAGGGCTGGATGCTGCCGAAGATTTACAATTACTGCACTTCCACGTGTTCTTGCGATCGCCCAGTTTCCTCCATCCTCCTTCAGTTATTCCAGCACAGGGAAAATCAAACTGTCCCAGGCACACCACACATTTAACGCCATCCCTACTCTCAACTAGACAACGCTTGCATTTAAACATTTTGTGTAGTGTTACAGAACTTTGAGAATCGTAGTCTGGTAATTAGTTTAACAGTGTCGCGAAGCGTATTTGTGCGTGCGGTTGAATGGCTGTCTACCGTCAAACTGACACACTGACAAACATATGTGTGTCTTAAAATTTCAAACACCCATGTGTGTAATATTAATAAGCAACATTATGGTGTATTTGGTCTGATGCAGCCAGGATATCTAGCAGACTAATACACTCTTGGAAAAATAACAGCAGATATGTCGTGTTTGGATTCATTTTAACCTGCATTTGATTCTGCACACAATGCACTGATGGCAACTGGGTGAGCTGATGCTGCAGCCAGGTTATCCAGCACACCAGCAGGTAGACTCTTGACAAAATAATAGCAGATATTATGTCGTGTTTGGATTCATTTCAACCAGCATTTGATTCTGCACACAATGCTCTGATGGCAACAGGATGAGCTGATGCTGCAGCCAGGCTATCCAGCACACCAGTAGGTAGACTTTTGACAAAATAATAGCAGATATGTCGTGTTTGGGTTCATTTCAACCAGCATTTGATTCTAAACACAATGCACTGATGGCAACAGGATGAGCTGATGCTGCAGCCAGGCTATCCAGCACACCAGTAGGTAGACTCTTGACAAAATTATAGTACCTAGATATGTCGTGTTTGGATTCGTTTTAACCAGCATTTGACTCTTCATACAATGCACCGAAAAATTCTCATAACTGTAAACTCTATAAAACAAAATTAATGCGTTTAAAAATTAGAAAATAAAAATTAAATTAAAAATTTAAAAAACCCCCACCGCAAAAAAGTAAAACATTTAAAAAGTTAAAAATAACACTTTAGCCATGAAATTTTACGTAACGTCGGGGTACCATTAAAATAAGTACCTACATACCTACAAGTACTAGGAACATTCCTTACTTAAGCGGTACCCCGACGTGAAGTAAAATTTCATGGCTAAAGTGTTATTTTTAACTTTTTAAATGTTTTACTTTTTTGCGGTGGGGGTTTTTTAAATTTTTAATTTTGATTCAGTTTAGTTCAGTTCTACCGCAAAATGTACCGATAAACTGTTCATTTTGGTCAGATTTCTGAACGCGTCCTTAAGCCATTGGTCCCGGCTCTCTTTTGTAGATCTTTGACATTCGTTGCAGTTAGTCAGAAACCCGAATATCTGACAACTAGTTTAATCAAGGGGTATCGTGTTACCCAGTAACTGGGTAGTAAAGGTCAAACAAGCAGTCACTCTATGTAAAAAACTGGTATTTAGCTGAATCTTGTAGAACTAGAAGCAGGAAAAGGCTCGGCAGGTGATTAATGATGATAAAATTGATGGAAATAAACTAATTTAAGTAATAATAATCATGTCATATCATTGAATTAATTAAGGAATGATGGTGAAAATGAAAAAGTCATAATTATTATTGATACTTGCCAAGATTTGAACCACGAACTCGGGCAAGAGAGGTAGGGTCCTTTTTGGGCTATAACAACATAGTAAGTACTTGCTTAGTGCAGGAATATAACTCAACTAACCATGTTGACATCATCAGTGCAATTAGTAAAAGTCAAAGTGAAACCATTTATTTAAATAAGATAATTAAAAGGCACTTTTGAACGCCAAACTCACACAAGTTTACCGAAACATAAAAAAAAATTAGTTGCCCCTTCCAACCAAAAATTAAAAAAAATGTAAACGCAATTCACTAATAAAAGCTACGTGAAACCGCAAAAAAGTTAAGCATAAATTGAGGCGTTTAATTTGCCTTTGTTCGTTTCATTAATTTTAATAAAAACGTTTTGTTTACTCTAACTGCGGCGAGTATAATAATGCAGTTCATTCATTTAATTTATTTTACACAATTGAACACACACAGATTGAGTTTACATAGTATACTAAAACAAATAATATTAATTTTAAATTATCATTCAACATTCTAAATAATTTAAATATAGCTGTATAATGTATTTTTTTTTAATATAATGTCATATTGGTTTCAATAAAATGTCTATACAGATTCAAATAAAATGGTAAAAAATGAATGTCAAAAGTAGGTACATTATTTCTGATTATTATTAAATAAAATAAATAGCTTTATTCTTTCTTTCTTTCTTTCTTTCTAAGAAACGTGTGTTTGAGGGTTGTTTTTTGTTGTTAAAATGTGTATGTACTTGCCATTCTGTACTTATTTGTTTTGTGTAAAAACATGACTGTAGCCGCTAGCCGTACAATATAAAATCTTCATTTTATTATTTACAGAGGTCCAACTGTTGAAGTCTAGAATAAAATTAATATATTAATTATCTTTTGTCTGTTTTTTTTTTCAAAGCAACAGGTTTACATAGTAGAATGTTATTAACTTATTATATTGTTTTATGCAAATATAAAGTCAACATTTATTTATTTTTACTTTTCTTATAAATACTATAAATTTTTGCATTGAAGTTTCAAACTAGCTCGCAATAATTGTCCCGATATGTTCTTTCCTTTTTAACCGACACACGACTTCAGAAATGATAATTTCTTCTTAGCGTGTCAATAAAAAGTGATAATTGCTCAGAAGAAGTGATAGTTTCTGAAGAGGAAATGATAGTCACTTAACGCTCAAAATGACTAGGTAGATATTTTATAATTTCAGAAATCGAAGCCAAAAAATTAATCACACAGTATAACCACATCCTTAGACATTCGAAACTATACCAAGTCATATTACACCTTTTACCTGTTTATTTTTATTGAAACAAAACAGAACTCCAGGAACAAATAAATAAAGCAATTTCACCCCAACTCCGATCCAACATCGAACAGGTTAGATTTGTGTAAAATTTTGCAATATGAGTATCAATGTTTAACGGCAGTAGGTCACGACACGTCTATGTAGCAGCTGTTACAACCGCAGTGATATCGTGATTGTATACACACTGTTTACTACGATGTGTAACTGATTCGTTCGGTAGCTGTTGGGTAGTAGCCAAATGTGATGTTAGGCGTGTTGTTGCAAATTTTGATCGTGTTTTGGTGTTATGAGTTAGGACGTTAGTGCTGTCTTGTTAAATTGTGGGACGCAACGGCACCGTTTCAACCCAGCAATTAACTTGTCATTCAATATTGACTGGCCTGTAAGGTCTAGTAGTTTGTGACCTGCTATGCTGGAGGTAGTGCGTTTGATTCCCACCCAGGACAAATGTTTGTGTGATGAGCTGGGTGTAATTTATATACAATATTTATATACAATATGTATATATTTGGAAATATGTAAGTATGTTTATCAGCTATTTAGTGCCCATAACACAAGCTCTTTGCTTAGCTTGGGACTAAATGGCGATGTGTACAAAGTTGTGGAGTATTTTATAATATAGAGCATCAATCGTGGCAATTATAGACGCAATAGAAAGACAATGACAGCGCGTTTGTTTGGGTTTTAATGAATGAAGTTACGTGTGATGTGATACAGTATATTTCATAATTTAATTAAGAATAAATATTCCACATTTTTACACAACGCTATCTAGTCTCAAACTAAGCAGAGCTTGTGTTATGTGTAAACATAAGTTTGTATATTTCTAAAAACAAACATTGTAGATAAACTACACTCAGACCCTGAACAAATGATCGTGCTCATCGAGCCAACATTTGTCCTGGGTATTAATCGAACCAGCAGGCCTAGCCATATTACAAATTCTATTTCTAATAGAAAGGAAGTGGCGTATAAGGAATCACCTGTTTGTCAACTGTCAAGTGTATTTAATTTCAGCCATATTACAAATTCTACTCGTTAACACTTGACAGTTGGCAAACAGCTGATTCCATATATCTACGCCATTTGCTTTCTATTGTTGCCTTATCGATTACGACAATAGAAATAGAATTTGTAATATGGTAAGGCCTGCAGGGATACAAACCACCATAAAAAACAGGTCAGTATGGAAAAACCAACCACTGGTAGTTAACGCGCTTTCCACTACCATAAAACTTGACTCGTAGCCCGCGCGGTGCAAGCAAGAGGAACGCGTGCTAACTGGGCGCCGACTCCGAGTCGACAGTAAAAGAAAATAAAAAAAACCAGGAATTTGCTTGCCCGAGGCTTATTCAATCACAAATGCCATTATTGGCATTATTAATCACACCAACATTTGTCTTGGGTGGGTCATAGCCGTCAGGGCAAAAAACCATTAGAGACCAACTGATAGGTCAATCAAAATGTTCCTCAACCAGCAGAAGGGCTTTTGAGTAAATGCGGTAACAGTTCATACTAATGATCACTGGAAAAAGTGTACATCGATCAACTGTCAAACAGTTTGTTTCGTATTTGCTATCATCAGTGTATATCTAGGATGATGTCATGCGCACTCGCAAAGATAATTGCTCGGCGCGGAATTTTTGGATAATTTCTTTGTTTAAAGTTGTAAAATACATATGTATAACAAATATTTATTCACTGAACATACAATTATACAAATATAATTCATAATACACAAAAAAAATACATAAAATAAAAAACTTACTACTTCCAAAAAAGTAACGTTATTACGCGCATGGGGTCACCGCTCAAAAGCGCAACGACGTATCCATGCATTCCCGTGACTTGGTCACTACCTAAATACAAATTTAGACGCGCGTTATGAAGCTAGCAAGGGCGCGGGGGAATCGGGCCACGCCAAGTGCTTCATTTTTTAATCCAAAAATGATTTTTTTTACTGTGCGTGTATCCAGCTGTTGCCAATTAATGTATTTTCTTTCTTTCTTTCTTCTTTCTTTCAATGAAAAGATAGGCAATAGCACTGCAGGGCACTAATCCGAAAGCTTGAAACCATTAGCATTGTTTACAGTAATTGTTTGATCTTATATCTATCCATAACCACGGAAATCGCATCTATTCTAAAAGCACTATTACCATCACTTTTATCGTGTCATTCAACGACACGGTTCTGCTTTCGATTATCACCACCAGTGTGTCAGTTAGTTACAAAATTCCGTTCAGGCATAGCATGCTTGTAATTCGAGTCCAAATGTTGCTATTTTGATGTTTTGCGATGAGAATAATTCTGCGCTGGAAACACGTACGTAGATTGCATTGAAGCGTATTTCGTTGTATGAGTGGACTATTAAGTGAGCACATGTGACTAAAAGAGTGATGAATTTGAGTATAGATATAGAGGAAGACCAGAAAAGAGATGGATGGATTGTGTGAGAAACGATAATTATGAAGAAGAGACGAACGAGTAAATGATACTATGACAAATGAACGAGGACAATGGAAAAAAAAACGTGTTGCACCGACCCTAAATAACATGGGCCAAGGGCAAGAAGATGATGAAGAGAGGACTATCAAGTAAATATATTCGACAAGATAGGTACTAAGATTATTCAATCGCAGAAATTAAGCCATTGGACGTCTGTTCTCGATAGATTTTTGAGAATCGTTACTGTTTTTTTAAGACCCAATCATCAGTTTAGTCAGTCTCATCACCAAAGACGTAACTTCGGTCTGTTTTCACAGTTTTCGTAAGGGTTCTGTAGCCCATGTTTCGGTTTTTTCTGTAAGGGACATAGCCATTTCTTATGGATACAACTTCGTAATCATCATTTATTCACTCTGTATTGAAGAATTTCGGAAGAAAGGTGTTTTCTATTTACAAAATAAACAGTGGTTTAGTGAAAACAAAAAAGGTGTGGTTTACATACATGTGTAAACGGTGTACGAACAAAAATCTCAATGCACGTAATTGTTTGGCGTGCCGTCCTTTGTTTAGGTATATTAAGTTTTATTGTTTTGCAGAAAGAACTTTCTTTGTACATTGTTTCTATTATAAACTTTTTTCGTGCAAAGTTACTTTTACTAATAGAGTTTAATGTATTTATCTTTTAGTTCTAATTTTCTTACCAATAAGGTTAGCTTACGAGACGAGTAACAGTAATTAGAGCAGGATAATCTTACAAGTCGCTTGAACTCACACATGTAAACATTCAACCGAACAGAATCGGCGAACATTCTCATTGGCCCCATTTTGCATTTGCGTTCTACTTAAATCCACTTCTGAAAATCTAATTTAGACTTTACTGTGTAAACAATAAGATATCATTCACGTTATTTGAGTTGCAAAAATAAGTTTGCAATTCGAAACTGAACCCAAGTCTGCCAAATTGTTTCTTGAATGTCTTAATGGCGAAGATTCTACGTCAGCCAAATGAAGTGGAAGATTTTACATCTTTGAATCGAATGGAATACGGAATGAGGGGTTTTATTGTGAAGAAAAAACGGGACGTGTGTTGTTATCCGGAAGATTTGTGGACGTTTGTCTTTGCCTCCGTGTTTGGGGAAAGAGGAACGAAGTTTTTTGTGTTTTTTATTTGAGGTTGAGTTCTGTACGTGTTTGTGGGTGTATGAAGGCCCTAGTGAAACTCAAACGTGACGTAGAGAGCACGATTTTTAACTAAAAAATGGTTTTATTTCTGTGAAGCGCATCTCCCAATTTAGTCAAGAAAATTTCCACTATGTCCTTCCACAAATAAATTTATGTTTTTAAGATTTTAGTACCTACCCACTAAGTGTTTCTTTGTTTTTATTTGTGGAAGAGAAATAAATATTTTTTTACAATTGGGCTTTTGACTTTCAAAACATTTTGGTTTCATTATAGACACTGTGTTTGCCGCCATTAGTCGCACAATACCGCACTCACCTATAATACTAGAACATCTCGTTATAGTTAAAGTTATTATGAAGAAAGAGTGTGCTAAAACAATCTAAATTCGAGCACTGGGTGACTACTAGTATCAACTTGTATGATTAACGTTTTGGTGTATAGAAAAGGAAGAATCCTCCAACAAGATGGGTGTTGTGTCTTGTGGGCTGTTACTGCCCGATGGTTGTTATCGAAATCTTGTGTAGGTGTATGTTCAACCACGCGGATAACTTTAACATCATTTCGCGATGTAGAATGTCATTTGCTAGTTCGTTTGTGACGAGACAGATGTCGCTAAAAAGTCTTAAAACTTAATAAATTCCTGGAAGAACCGGGCTGATGATGATGGTTTCGTGACGGTGCAAAGGAGGAAACGCTGTCAGCAAAGCTGTAAGAATCGCTCCAGCAAGGCTCCTGTGGAGTCCAACCCTAAGAAGCACGCCACGACGCCGAACACCCCGGTGTATATCTCTCGCCTACATCACACCGGTTTGCCCGACCCGGGGATTGAACCCAGAATCTCGCGATCAGCAGTACTGCTTGCGACCATAGACCAGAGGCAGTCTATCTATATTCTCATAACTTCTTTATCAGCCATCAAATCTTTATGACAACCATCTACTCGCGACTTTATCTGTGTAGTAATAATAAATACATAACGCAGTCTGAAATATGAGCTTATAATACTGAAAACTTTCATAAAATCCGTGTACTAGTAGTTATTGTGTGAAAGACTTACTTACTAACATAGTCATCTTCTCTAACTTACAAATTTATAATATTACTAGCCGCCTCAGTGAACTTCGTTCCGCATTAGAACCAATTAAAATTTTTTAAATTGAAATTGCTGGATGGGTTGCATTTGAGCCGATTTCTTAAAAAAAATACAAAAAATTTTGAAGTGGACCACCCTTATCATTTAGGGGTACTTATTACAAATTGTTAACGTTCTACTCAAACTTAGATACATACAGGGTGTAACGGACAGCCGTCCTTAGACTGATGGGGTGAATTCAGTATATTATACTAAGATAACCGGTACAAGAAATTATTTCAGGAACGTTATGGGAATCCAATAAACTTGATTTGTTTTATTTCCTCATACGCAATTTATTTTAACCGTGGCAAAACGCACGCAGCGAGCCTTCGGGCGCCTGCCTCGTCAAGTCGTTCGTTAGAGTATTTCAACATCCATTGTTGGTTTTTTTTTATTTTAGCGGTATAATTTACATAAATGGAGTGCTACTTTCAAATTTCAAAAAATGTTATTATAGATTGAAATGAAACTGAAAAAATGATGACAAAAAAACCAAAGAAAAGTTTCGGTGGATTATGATTCAAAACCAGGAGCTAAATGCACCCTATCGGTTTGAAGCGGGCTGGCCTTATACCCTGTATAGTCACACAAAACTTCTTAATAATTGGTCAAGTAGTTTTGAAAGGGTTTTGTAACAAACACTGACACAAGAACATTTTATATCATGATAAATAAAAAAAAATCGCCGAAATGTATGTACGCGCATAACTTCCGAACGACTGCACCAAATTGAACAGTTATCTTTTTGTTGAATTTCTGAATGAACCTGAATAATTTAAATATAAAATTGGACCCTGTAGTTAGCGCTGCGATCGTGTCCATAGGGAATAATTGTATTTTCCATAATATTTATTTTTTTACCTTTTAATATATAATAAAAATAATAAATTTATTGCAGGTCACGCAGGCCAAGAGTTAACCTAAAAATACTTATTTTTGTACATTATTTTATCAACTTTATTTTTGTTCATGACAAAAATGACTGAAATTATAATCTCCCCCTACTTTAAAGTCGGTTAAAAAGTATAAAATGATTTAGGACCAAATACACAGCTTCTAGTTAATTAGTGACTAGTTAGACAAAGTTCCAGTCAAAGTTATAGTTTTGACTCAAAATTAAGTCAATTCAATCTTGTTATTTTAGCTTGTGGCTTGTAAGACATCTTCCCCTTGTGTACGAGTTATGGATTAACTAGAACCATACATTATATCGTAAGGGTCATATTCCCTAATGTTATAATATATTCAATTAATACCCATTGTATGTTATTCCTGAATATAAAGTATGTTGGCGTTGTGTCGTACACCATAAAACGTTCCAGTTTGAGTTTAGGTTTCAATGTTAATATGTTTTTTTACAGCTTAGAATATTGGAGTGTGCCAGCTCACACGTGACAATCATTCTGTAATGTAATGATTTAAGAAGTGTATAAACCTAAACGCTATTTATTGAGCATTTCATTGCATACATTCAAGTTCTTCAAACGAAGCAGACAGATGTGTTGCTGGGGAGTTTGTTCCGCCACTTCTTCTTTCCAGCCAAAACAATAGGAAGTGGCATGGGTGGGGCATTTTGGGGGACTATCTTATGCATTTTTTTTAACGTTCAAAAAGTGCTGATTCTCAGCCTAGTTTGAATCAAGACTTTTGAGTTTATTGATTGATAAGTGTTTGAAATTTTTTGTTGTGATTAGAAGTCTTGGTAAGGTACATGAACTTTTTCCTATCTACTACGATTCCTTAATACTTTTATTACTTCGTTTACGTTCATACATATAGTCGGGCCAGTTGCAAGTACACGCACCTGCCCCCCTAGCTAAGTTACAAACGATTCGTATCTATTCTCTTCTTTGTTTTGACCACGTGACTTATCACCTTTCGCTAAGACACGTGGTCAAAACAAAGGGATTTGAGGCGTTCTCGATTGTAGAAAGAGAATAGATACGAATCGTTTGTAACTTGGTTAGGGGGGCTGGCCTTTCTGACAAACATCACTAATAAGGTCTGCTGCAAGTGTGATGCGCTGGAAATGGAAATATTATACCTGTAGGTAAGTATTTCAGTTTTATAAATTTACGAGCTGCCCGGCAAACTTCTTCCACCTTAGAATCAATTTGTTAGTTTTTATTATTTTTCGGCCTATTCACAGACCTACTGAATATACAGGGTGTAAGGGACAGCCCTTCCTCAGACTGATGGGGTGAAATCAGTATACTATACTTAGATGACCGGTACAAGAAATTATTTCAGGAACGTTATGGGAATCCAATGAACTTGATTTGTTTTATTTCCTCATACGCAATGTATTTTAACCGAGGCAAAACGCACGCAGCGAGCCTTCGGGCGCCCGCCCCGTCAAGTCGTTCGTTAGAGTATTTCAACATCCATTGTTGTTTTTTTTTATTTCTTTGCCGTATTATTGAGTACTACTTTCAGAGAATGTTATTATACATTGAAATGAAACTGAAAAACCCGAAAAACAAATAAAAAAAATGAAAACTTTTCCTGTGAAAAATTTCAGTGGATTAAATTATGAATCAAAACTAGGAGCTAAATGCACCCTATCAGTTTGAGGAGAGCTGTCCCTTACACCCTGTATACATACAAAATTTCATAAGAGCCGTTTCGGAAGAGTGTGGTATCTTAAGGATAAGTGCTGATTCACAGCCTACTTTTATTTGACTAAAGACTTTTGATTTTGATTCTGATTTTGAGTTACAAACACTGTGGCACGGGCATTTTATGACTTATCTTTGTATGCCTTTGGGCGCGACACAGCTCGGAACCTTTTTATTATTATAACGTCTTGAGGTACCCTGTATTCACTTTTCACAAAATAAATAAATTTGATTTGATTTGATTTTATATTTAAGTTGATTAAATTCCTGTCGTACCTCAAATGTGAATTACAATAGATCATGAAGAACTTACTATCACTAACTATTTATTTATAGCGGGCTGACCTAAAATCTTTAGAGCCTAAACTAGGAGAGTTCTAAATCGGCTTTATAAGAGCTTTAATACTGCAGGTAAGAAGCGGGTTAGATTTTAAAATTGAATGAGTATAGCTTTATCCCATCTCGGCGACTCGTTCAAGGTACAGCATCAAAATGATAGTTTTTACTGTTACACTAACGTGGCTTTTCTTGTTGAAAATTTTATTTTTTAGTAGACTTTCGTACGTTTTCTTCTGATTTTTAACATTCAGCTTGCAAATAGTGAAATATTTTTTAAATCGGTTGAGTACTCGTATATTAATAAGCTAAGCAAAATCTTAAGACGATTTAAAAAAAAATGCTCGCTTGTAGGGGCGCTCGGAGTGGAGAGGCGCGTTTGACTTCTCCTATACTAATCCTTACCCAGATTTGGAATAGGAGAAGTACAAAAACCAAGGTAATATTTATGTACGTTAATTTTAAGTTAGAAATATAAAAAATAAAGGATTCATTGTCTACGTTAGTTTTATACGTTTAGCAATTCTAACAACAGCAAGTTTATAATGTAACTATAGCAATTAACTTTTGGAAACAAACAAGAATATGACGTAGTATGTGAATTGACATTGACAGATACGGAAATTCAAAGCAAAATGGAAATTCTCTAAATATACGGTCGAATTTCGAAAACTAGGCGATCACTTTTTTAGGAGCTTGTGACTAAATAATTACAGCCTCGCGAGTCTATCAAAGGTTAAGCTACGCTTGACGAGGTCGGTCCGTGGATGGGTGACCATTCATAGATAACAAGACTCCGCTGTGCCTCGGAAAGCACATAAATCCGTTGGTCCCGGCTGTCATTTGTAGACAGTCGATACAGATAGTCACAAAGCCGGTTAGTCTGACCACCGGTTTAACGGGGTATCGTGGTACCCAGCAACTGGGTTGTGGAGGTCCAATAGGAAGTCGCTCCATGCAAAACGCTGGTATTCAGATGTATCTGGTTAAACTGGAAGCCGACCCCAACATAGTTGGAAAAGGCTAGGCAGATGATGAGGCGATCACTAGTTTGAGTTAAATCTTCTGAAACAAAGAAACAAAAAAATGAACTCCAAGGCTTAAATGATCAGAGAAGAAGAATAACTACGACTATCTTTACCACAATTCTTACCAATACCACAGTTTAAATATTAATATAGTAGGACGACGCCTTTTTGATCCCTGCAAAAATGCCGACAACTTCTACACGCGTTAGACTTGAATAATACCTCCCGCACTACTAACATCGTTTTGTTCGCAGTGCGGGAGCGGCTTTTCCGCGTCTCTTCCATCACACCCCGCACGATTGCCCTGTCTAGGCAGCTTCGTCGGACGACTGTATGTTTTTAGACTGTGCCAATACTCAACAAATAACGCCTCATCCTGATTCTTCCAACCAAACAGACAAACAAATATAAATAAAGCTTCCTGGACAGGCAGCGTTTAAAGTTTCACGCTCCATCCTTTATTGGTGGGAGTCACGTACCGCTACGTGGACTGAAATCACGGCGCAATAAACTAATATTGCCAGCGAATTGTTCCTCAATTTTAATGGAGTTTTCAATTCCGATGGTGTGTTTTTAGTGGGAAAGTTTAACATAATAGCATCACGTCTGTTTTGCTTGGGGGACGAGCCAGTGGTGTTTATATTATTATGGTGCATCCATATTGTTTCAATCCCATTTAATAAGATGCAAGAATTCAATAGATACAATCAAAATATATCTAATACTAGAAGTGTAAGGGAGAAAAGACTATTCCAGCCTAAAGCAACACATTATTATGGGGAAAGAACTTCTAGATATATAGTGCCTAAAAAAATTAATAAAATAGATATGCTGAGACACAGCCCTAAGTTAAGTAAAGGTTACTTGAAATCAAGACTGAGGAATTTATTGCTTGGTAACGAGGATACAGCCGTCACAGATAAATAAATTCACAATCTACTTTATTCATTTTAAAGTTATTTTTTAGTACTCGTATTTGTTAGTTTTAAGGTTATCTGTTCACTAGATTATTTTTATTTAAATCTGTTTATAAATAAAAACAGGTGCTTCTCACTAACAAACTGATCAGTTTTACGAGTAAATTGTCAAATAACAATAATACGTATATGTACTTGTGAACAACAATAAAAAAAAAATAAACTAGACTCCTTCGTATCCTAGGAAGCACGTCAAGCCGTAGGTCTCAGCTATCATTTGTATCTTTGACAGCCGGTATGAATACCCAGAACCTAGAACGTCGGTATTAAGTTATACAGGGTGTAAGGGACAGCCCTCCTCAGACTGATGGGGTGAATTCAGTATACTATTACTTAGATGACAGGTACAAGACATTATTTCAGGAACGTTATGGGAATCCAATAAACTTGATTTGTTTTATTTCCTCATACGCAATGTATTTTAATCGTGGCAAAACGCACGCAGCGAGCCTTCGGGAGCCCGCCCCGTCAAGTCGTTTGTTAGAGTATTTCAACATCCATTGTTGGTTTTTTTTATTGACTGGCCTGTTGGTCTAGTAGTTAGTGACCCTGACTGCTATGCCGGAGGTCGTGGGTTCGATTCCCACCCAGAACAAATGTTTGTGTGATGAGCACGATCATTTGTTCTGTGTCTGGGTGTAATTTATCTATAATATGTATGTATGTATTTAGAAATATATAAGTATGTTTATCAGCTGTTTAGTACCCATAACACAAGCTCTCAAGCTTAATTTGGGACTAAATGGTGTTGTGTGAAAAAGTTGTGGAATATTTATTTATTTTTATTTAAGCCGTATTATTTACATAAACGGAGTGCTACTTTCAGAGAATGTTATTATACATTGAAATGAAACTGAAAAAACGATAAAAAAGGAACGTTTTCCTGAGAAAAAATTCAGTGGATTATGATTCAAAATCAGGAGCTTAATGCACCCTATCAGTTTGAAGAGGGCTGTCCCTTACAGCCTGTATAGTCACTGGGTTGAGGACATCAGTTAGGCATTCGTTTCGTATTCGGCTACATCCATTGAGAACCAACTTCAACATACTTGGGAAAAGACTGGGCTACTGCGCTGCTTGTCGCATGTTAGATTTCCACACGTAACAAATTACACATTAAATTTTGTTCTTGGTCTGGCCGTTCACATATTTAAATGTTTGTAAACTTATCTATGACACTTACTGGAAAATATCCTATTGTAAAAATAGATAACATATTTCTTCGCAAAACTAACTAAGCGAAATATGCTTGTGCTTACTCCAAATATAAGCATAATTTAGGTTAGTTAAGAAGGCTACAGACTGGTAATGTGAAACCAACATTGCTACTAAGTTTTGTTTTAAAGTAATCACAATACGCGACCCAATAGTTAGCCTTTTCACCTTAACGCCTTTAAACAAAATTCACATAAAACCCATGTCTACAGAGCCGCATCAAAAACTCATAAACCCAAAACATCGGCAATACCCAACGGGCTTTACAAATCGACCACCGGAATCTACGTTTTATGACGATATAAAAGGCAAAAATGGTTACACAAAGTTCACGTGCGTATTTGATACATAAAGGGGATATTCATGAAATAAATAAGAATCAGACCTTAATACCCTTAGGTTATCCTTGGATTGATAGGCAGGATTTTCTCGTTCGTCTTTTGTTTCCCCGGGCAATTGGGTCTTGGCTGCTGTGTTTGTACTTCACTGGGTTGTTGTACCTAATGGTGGGCGTAAGATATTATAAGTAAATAATTATTAACCGAAGTCATCATAGCTTAGTGTTTTAGGCCTCTCATGCACAAGGTTGTCTGTTAAAATAGACCTACCAATATATTGCACTATATTCTCAGTCTTACACATGTATTTTGACAACGGCGAAAGACGAAATCGTGAGAAAAATCTATACGAATAGTAATATTTATTTAGTAAAACTTTGTGCACAAGAAAAAAACTGTACATAGACGGACTTAATGGCATAGGCAATATCTACCAGTCTACCTTTTCTATAAGTCTAAAATAGCCAATCCACCTTGTGAAAGGGTAGTAATCAATGCTCGAACCTTATTGTTTTGTAATAAAGTTGAAAATATGTCGGATTTTGGTGGCTTTATATGCTGGCCTTTGTACCCATATATCTAAAGAAATTACTTATTTTGTTTTGTCTTCTACGTCACCCTTTTTGCTCATTTTAGCACAAACAAATAAGGACTACAAAATTGAAGTAAGTTTAATATTTTCTTTACACCAACGTCGTAGGTACACATCCATACATTATCATATGATATTATTAATCTCTCAGACGTATCGCAGACACGTATAACACGCACTTTATCGACTTGGATAACTTTGTGCTATGACATTTGTAGTCGAAAAAAATATCTATTGAAAACATAACTTAATATAACAATGTTTTCACCAATAGAGACTGTATCTAAGAGGACTTACACGTTTGCTACTATTTACTTAACATTATTTTGTGGGCTTTCTTTTTTGTTTTTCGTGACTAACCTGGTGTCATAGTTTTTAGGCTTTAACTTACTTTCACATCTCGTTGATACACCACTAATTTTTAATTAGTACAATAATATTTAAAGGGCTTATCCTAGACGGTCTTTTCATTATATTTGTAAAGTTTCAATAAATAATATTTATACACAGTAAAGTTAGCGTTTGTTTAGATCCCAAAAAGTCACCCAATTTATGGAAATATTGTACAGGCATGACATAGTCGTATTCATTAATCGTCACCATTCGCTCACGTTCGCGTGATCTCGCTCAAGCATGCTCCGCCTCCAACAGCTGTTTTCGTTACTTAAGTTTAACTAAATAGTGGTATATTTCAAAATTGAATTTCGTTTTATTTACTTTTGATTACGCAAATATGATCAGTAACAGGTACGGATACAGCCCAATTTTTTTGTACTAATTAAAAAATAGTGCTGTAGGTACATCTTAAGCATTCCTTAGGATGTTTCCATCTCTGTTTGTGAAGCAAGTAATAATCACACAATACGCATATAGGTAAATCCGAAAAGTCAAAAATGCTTGTCTCGGGTTTTTACTCGAGATCTATAAATTGGCAGTCCGCCGCCGCCGGACTCTAAACTAACACTACTGTGCGCACAGAACATTGAATATCGTCATAATCCAGTTGAAATGTGTAACTGTTTTGTGTCTCAATTAGGAAAAGCAAATACGAAATTTAATAATTTAAGTTTAAAATAAAATAAATGACTTTGATATCGCAAATAAAGTGGCAGTAATAAATAATTGTGTACAATTATTATGAGTTAATAATTGTCCTTAAGAATGTGTACACGGTGCATGTAGCTGGAGCAAGTAAAGATGCGGGTTACACGCGGGAGTAAAATGCGCGAGCAACTTGTTCAAGTTACTCGCTTGTACTTGTACACAATGCAAATAACTGGAGCAAGTAAAGACCCGGGCTACTTGCGCAAGCAGTACGCACAAGTTATTTGCTCGTGGTCAAGAGCTAATTGCGCGAGTGAACCGCGCGCGCGCCTCTGAGTACGCGGGTTAGTTGTGCGGATGGCTCAATTTGGTACATGCTCGAGTCACTACACCCGCACATGTTTTTAAACGGTAAAGTTTACAATGCATACAACCTGCGCAAGAGCCTCAATATGCGCCAGCTACTTGCACTGTGTAGAAGCACCCTTAATCACACATTATATTACGTATACAGCAGAGTGTTGAGTTTTATTGAGAAATCGCCTCAACATGTACTATTCAATCGACCACCAACTCTCACTCAAACTCATATGTACCTAAGTAGTTATTTTATAGTTCTGAACAGGGTCACATTGGCCTATTTATGGTTTGCTAAAAACAGAATGTCGTCAATTCTGAGTGTTACGTAATGTCGTCACGATATTTGTGACGCATTTGATTTTATGACGTAAGGTATCTACGGAGTCTGAATTAGGTATTCATAATCTGATGTGATGTCATCATCATCTGCCTTAAATTGGTTGGTTTCTACTTCAACTAGGAACAGTTGAATACCAATATTTTACATGGAGATAAAGCTTGTCTGATTACAATTTATACAGTGGCTCAGCTGTTGGGGTATCTGACTAGTGCCGGCCAGAGTGCAAGGTGTTGGAGACTTAGCACGTGAGAACAGATGGTGTTACATATAGGCACAGCAAACAGCCAGTTCTTCCTACCGCGACAGTAAGTAGATACTTACTGTCGCGGTAGGAAGAACTGGCTGTTTGCTGTGCCTATAAGTAACAAAGAAATGTGCCGACATAGCACGAAGTTCTGGTGCATAAACAGTGGTTTTGTGAAACTTGCAGGCTACGGTAAGCTGATTTCGTTTTTTTTAATAAAAAAATTTAAATATTATACCTACAACTTGCACACGACACCTTCTAGCCTCAAGCTATGCAGAGCTTGTGTTATGGGTACCTAATGAACAGCTGATAAACAACTCATATATTTTTAAATACAAACATGCATGTTATAGATAAATTACACCCAGACACAGAACAAATGGTCGTGCTCATCACACAAACGTTTGTCTTGCCCACGAACTCCGGCATAGCAGTCAGGGTCACTAACTACAAGACCAGAAGGCCAGTCGTTTTGCACTGAGTAACTGCTTATTGTGTACATACATTAAATTGCTTCGCATAGTGTTAGTGAAAGCGAGCATGCCTAATACTTTAATACCCCAAATCCGAAGCAATAAATATTGATATACGCAGGTGATATTTTCAAGAATATTAAACTCAGTGGAAAGTTATTCGTGCAATACATAACGGAGCAACGGAGCGGGACCTTATACAGAATCATTAAAATAAATGTCGCATACTAAGTGACTTTACCACTTGCCAAACAAAATTCTACCTTATATCTTACTGAAAAGGAACTCTTCGATCAGGTATTTTGTCAAATTAGATTTTTTTCTACCGTGTTTAATAAAAAAAGCCGGTCTAATTTCCAATATCCGCCCTGAAAGAGGAATTATCATATAAATAGCTTATTAGTTTTGACCCTGTCACATCTTAGAGGTTTCTACTTGAAATACCTACTCGATATTAGAAATAAGTGTGTGGAACATCTTTGACCTTTAACCAGACGGATAAATACATTGCCCTTTTGTTTCACAGTGAAATAAAACTTACCGATAAATGCAGCATTACACGTCGCCTTTTACATTAGCTGGGATATTTTCGCAATGTTTTGTTTTCATCTACACTTTTCACTTTTCATTTACACTAACGTATGGAAGTGAATGTTGGGTGTGGCAAAAGAGACATGAAAGTAGAATAAATGCTGTAGAAATGCGTTCCTTGCGAAGTATGTGTGGTGTAACAATTAATGACAGATTGAGGAATGATGATATAAAGCAACGTTGTGGTTTAAAAGAAGATGTAGTAACAAAAATTGAAAAGAGTATGCTTAGATGGTTTGGTCACGTTGAAAGGATGGATGAAAGGCGACTAACGAAAGGTATTTACAAGGCAGATGTAAGTGGGAACGCCGGGAGGGGACGCCCTAGAAGGACATACAAAGACCTTATTGGTGAGGTTCTTCAGAAAGGTCAGGTGCGTAGTACTCGCAACCGGCGTGTGTGTATGACAACATGTATGAATGTAAACGAAGCAAAAGAAGTATGTAAGAATCGTAGCATATGGCGCTCTGTAGTTTCTGCCTACCCCCATGGGAAAAAGGCGTGAGTTTATGTATGTATGTATGTATGTTGTTTTCATCTCGCTCACTCGTAATCGTTTTTTGTTCTGCGCTACGATTGGATTCTATTTATGGACACCTCTCATTTTAATATTTTTGATACATATTTTAATATTAATAGGTAGTTTTATGAAACTGTTGCCTATCAGAATGAAGTTTTAATAGTATCATGCATTGTACGGCGAGGCATCTTTTTAAATGGCGGCGCATGATAGCAACAGTTGATCAATTAATAATATTGGATTGAACTAGCTAACACGGGGCAAATAATTTTACTTGATTGATTTATAAGTTCGTTACGCAGTAAATAAATAAATACGTAAAAAATAAAGTTTTTCTTATCATCATACAGATGTGTTGCTGAGGAGTTTTTTCCGCACATTATTTTCGCAGCACAAACCTGAAAATGATGTTTTTTTTAATGAAAAGTTTGATTCTACTGGCGTTCTTAAAGTATTTTTATATTCTATGCTACAGAATATTTAAATGGCCTAATTTTATCTTAAACATGGCATTACCACATTTAACCACACATAGAAATCTTAGTACATATTAACCACCCCGTTCAACCTGCACAATTAATGTAACTGTGGTCGAAAATAGCACAATTAAGCTTCGCTTTCGCTTTAAGTGACAAAGTGGACACAGCCCACCTGATTTCTAAAATTAATGTTAGGTCACCCACAGGAATAACCGCATTCTACATTACGCAAGCCATCTTTGGACATTCACCTATAGCCCAATTAATTTTGATTACATTCGCCGCCCACCAATCCACGCACTTTTAACCACACGTAGAAAACCATCGATGGTAATCTTTATTGCGTAAATTACATACAACCCTAATCGTTGATATTACGTAGTTATTAGCGGGAAAGCACTTAATAACTTAGGTGACATTATCAAAGTCAGATCGGTGACTGGGGCGATGTAATAAATAACTAAAATTACACCCGTCTTTGATAAGGAAACCCTAACTAATGAAAGGGAGTGTCGAGGAAAAAATGTTCCGGTGAGGTCAGAATTAAGTAGATTTTGGGAAAATGGAAGATCGCAATAGCTTGGAGATAAGTTTTTTTACATACATATAAAACAACTAGCAGACGTCCCGCGGTTTCACTCGCGTTGTTCCCGTCCGTGTGGGAATACAGGGATAAAAAGTAGCCTATGTCATCCGGGGATAGTGTAGCTTCCCAACAGTGTAAGAATTTTCCAAATCGGTCTTTTAGTTTTGGAGCCTATTCATTGCAAACAAACAATCAAACATTTCCTCTTTATATATTAGTATAGATAAACTCTTACTTACGTAAACTTTTTTCTTTAAGAATAGCAGAAACTACAAAGTCTCAACTGCTATATAATAATTCTCGCAAACTCATTTTACTTTGTTTATTTGCATATGTGTATAACAACCACGCCAGTTGCAAGTGCTACAAACCTGATCTTTCTAAAGAACATTACTAATAAGGCCTGTACTCTATGTCCTTATAAGGCGTCGTTTCTTGGCGTTTTTACTTACATCGCCGCATTTCATTCATTTGCTTAACGAAACAAAACCATCAAGGCATGCTCATTTTGATACTTCGATTTTTGATACTTACTACAAGTTTTGTTACATACCCTTAAAGCACTTAGGTATCAACATACGAACTACTACAACATCATGACAAAGCGCCTAAGCAACTGAGGCTTGAGTCTGCTATTGCAATCGTGTCTCAATGACCGGTCATTGATCGAATATTTGACAACTTTGACAGTTTTTGTATGGGAAATGTGTCATAAGTTTGACGTTATGCGTCAAAAATCAACCATTGACCGGTCATTGAGATACGATTGCCATTTGATGCTTGAATGATTTTTCACTAATATTAAAAGATAGCTCACTATCCCCTTTACTCATAATCATAGTCATGTAATTGAATCTTGATAATCAAAGAAACATTTAAAATCTTTTAAGTCCAAATCACAGTACAAGAGAAATCACTCACGGTTCCCCGATATATTAATTTTCATACAATCGTTAGGAGATATTACAAGAATATTATCGACTGTCAGGAGTGGTTATAAAGGGTGGACGTTCAACCTGCAGTGCAATTTTATTAAAATCACCATGTAAAAATGTAGGTGAAGCAAAAGCGAATTGAGCTGCGGTTCCACACTAATGCTAGGCATCGGTAGTTCACTTTACTCTATCGATAAGTTTAATTCCTACATGATTCTGGACTACTCGGAGGTTTCAATTGTTTTAAGGCTTGCAAATGTGAATGTTTTTTTTCTAGTAGTTAGTGACCCTGACTAATATGCCGGAGGTCGTGGGTTCTTTTTATTTATTTATTTATTTATCCAGTGCCCACATTTTGTAAGCTTAAGTAAAATATTACATATAGTATAAGTCGCCAGTAACAGTCACAATACCCCCTGTGCTAGTTAATACTGTATTACAGAGGGGTATTATTTCTAATTCCTGTGACACTTAAAGTAACAAACAAAAACTTAAAGCTTTATAGGCTCCTTTGGAAAGGAATAATAAATAATAGAGCAATGAAATTGCTATACTTACAAACTAATTTGGCTTCTCGTGAGTGTGAGTATATTTGATAGATATGTGTGTAAGTAAGAATGTTTGTATGTAAGTATGAATGTTTGTATGTGAGTATGAATGTTTGTATGTGAGTATGTATCGAGTTTGCTATTTCAGAATTTTGAATGTGTCTTCAGTACTATTATAATTTAAACTGAGTAAGTGTTTTCGTACTATATTTTTGAACATGTGTGAATTATATTTCCGAAGACCCAGAGTTTTATTAAATTTATTATAAATATACGGAGCAAAGAAGAAAAGAAATCGCTGGGCAAATTAAGTCTTACATATTGGTTGTTTGTAGACTTTGTAAGCTCTTCGTATAGTCTGGAAAATCCGTTCGATTCCCACCCAGGACAAATGTTTGTGTGTTGTGCACGATAATTTGTTCTTTGTCTGAGTGTAATTTATCTATATTATGTATGTATTTAGAAATTTATTATAAGTATGTTTATCAGCTGTTTAGTCTCCATAACACAAGCTCTCAAGCTTAGCTTAGGACTAAATGGCACTGTGTGAAAAGTTGTGGAATATTATTATTATTAATTATCTTAACAATTACTATTAAAAGCCATAAGAGTTCCGACTGCTACAGAAACATTCCTTGTGAAAAATCTAAAAAACTTTCCGACTCGGGAATCAGACATGATTCAAGTATCTTAGACAGAAAACCAAAATATGACTTTTGATAGCAGGACCAATTCATACAATTTGTAGTCAGCTTTCCTTTATTAATACAGTGTATCGCGTTGGCAACTCAAAAACCACTAAATCATTAAATCCGGAACACAAAAAACAAATGCGTAGTGGCCAAACGTTTATCTCTCACAAACACACTCACAAATCAACTCACCACAGTGTTCTAGGTCCAGATTTATTATACAGAACTGTTTCGGAAACGCAGCTCTAAAAGTGACGTCAGGTCTGTATATCAACGGGCTATTTGTAGCCCAGAATATATCGGCTAGCGTCCACACTATCCATCATTTTCGTCACAAAATTGGTGCATGGTCGCAACAGGTGTGGGACAAAACATTGTTAAGGGTTATGCTCTAGTGAAAGCTAGTAATTTGAGGAAATTATAGCGTACAAAAAAAATAACCGACTGCTTAAAAAAACGCTAACAGGTGTAAAATAACTCCAGATTCGGAAGTGGCTTTGGTGGTTTTCTTTCGTTGTTGTTGGTGTTTTTTTAAGAAGTCGGTTGTTTTTTTTTTGTAAAAAGTTTAAGTTTAAGTTTCTACCGTTTGTAAATAAGGGCTTATAAAACTTCAAAGATTCATTGAAATTGGTTAACAATTGCTAAAGAAGTTCTTGCTAAACATTAATCTGTACTTCTCTGTCGGGCCCCTTTAAAAATAGAAGGCCGTAATGTTATGTTATGGAAATACAAAAACTCTGCATAGACATTAATTTGACTATGGCAATCGCGAGTAATTTGCTGTTATGCGTTGAAGAGTTCCGTCGCATGTCTTTTTCATCAGTTTGTCTTCACAAAATCATACTTTCTAAGTGAAATTGCTTGATCTGTTACTAAAAATGTAAAAATCGGTACGTGTGTACCTATATTTTTTGAGAAGTTTCCTCATCAGATACGAGTTTTGATACAAATGGGAACAATCTGCTAGTATACCCTATCAAATAAAAAAAGAAATTTGAATATCGGTTCTTAGATGACCGAGTACTGAGGTAACTAACCCGGTAAACTTACCGTCAGCGTCAGCTTACCATCAGGTGGGATTGCAGGTAAGCACTCGTTTATAAATTAAAAAAAAAATAACCTCCTTTTTTGAAGTCGGTTAAAAATAAACAATTAACAAGTATTTTTGTTATTTTAATGTAAATACAGTTCACAAGATAAGGTCATACTCACACCACGATCAATCTTAATTATTACTACTATTAAGAGTAACCTATCTGCGACATTGTCGACGATAAGATTCTAAAAGCTGTTCTGAATTCACAGACATTATAGATTACAAATGACAAATTAATGTAATTTTATTCCCTAATGTCTGTTTTAGGCACACAGTGTGCGAAGATTACATTCTATTTAACAATACATTGCAATTAAGGTTTCAAATTGAACATATTCTCAGAGCTTAAATTGCTTAAGATTTTTGAGTTCAGAAACAGTTCATTGTCGAATTAATAGTAGATAAGTTGACGGTGTTCAAATGGCACAAAACAGTATAATTTCACTCATCTATCATTTATTTGGTCGTTATATTAAGATACGACAAAAATACCCTTAGGCAAAGAGATTTAAAATACTAATAGAGCGGGCATGTCAAAGAAATGTCATAGAAAAACTTTGATCCCTTGTCTCAGTAACGCCATCTAGAATAATATATGAATATTGGAGCGGCAGCGGAGCGTACTACAAAAAACTCATAGACTTGTATCCAGCTGGCAGGACACACTTTTTCGGACGAAAATTTTGTTCGTGATGTCCGGTCTATAGGTATTGAATGTCTTTGCCCTTAGGCTACATTTTTCTCTATTTGCTGTGTGTTAACATACAATAGAACGTTCCAATACTTACTAAATTGTTATTCAGTAGATAAAGAGTCATAGGTATACTTGAATCTGGATATCTTGGTAGAAAGTACGTCCTTGTTATATAATTAACAAGAAAAAGATGGGTGGATGACATAATTAACACAGCAGGAGAAAAATGGTTACAAACTGCCGAAAACCGCGAGGAATGGTTCAAGTTGGAGGAAGCTTTTACCCAAGAGGGACTACACAAAACAAACATCTTCTAATAGTGTTATAAAAATTGTTAACTTTGTAATATATTGTAGAGAAATAAAGCTTTATTATTATTATAACATACAATAGAACGTTCAAATTCTTACTAAATTCTTATTCAATAGATAAAGTTTAGGAGGCATGAGGAACAGGGTGTAAAGTTCCTCATCCACCATTGAAAAGGGAGGATCCTCCGACCAGACGGGTGTTGTGTCTGGTGGGCTTACTACTGCCCGACGGTTGTAGTCGGGAACTTGTATACGTTCAAACTGCGCGGATAACTTTAATTGCGCGATGTAGGATAGTTCGTATGTGGCGAGATAGATGTCGCTACAAAGTCATAGGCATACTAGGACCAGAATTAGCATAATGATATTATGTAGTAGTGTCTGGTAGAAAGTCCGTCCCTGTTATATCATTTTTAATTTAGACGCGACCAAAGCTGCTAACAAATGCAAGTCAACATCATCTGCCTTTTAATCATAAGGTATGAAGGTGACTGCTTGTATTTTCCATGAAGCGACTGCCGATCTGACGTCCAGAACCAAGTGACTGGGAACACTATTTTTTTTTCTTTTTTTTCTCCTAGACTTCATGTAATGTCTGCCAAGATCTATCTGCGTGACTAACAGTATTAAGTGCTTTCAGAGATACCAAGGGGCTTTGAATTAACAGTCATGCAACTATAAATATTCCACAAATATAAATAATACTATAATAATAATAATAAATCATTTTATTTCGGACAACTAAGAGATCCATAACTTGTTAGTAACAGGTTTGCACTTAAAAAAACTATTGTTAGTAACTTAACTAAAGACGAGTTAATGAGAAGACCACCCACAGCTACACACACACATAACTACTAAACAATAAAATACTAAGGTATTAGTCTTCTCACTAATTGCCATATTATGGTGGAGGAAGAATCAGACGCTATCGCTTTCAGGATACTATTGCGACTGCCCCTTATTACAGTTTCTACTCAGGAGTGAGGCCGTTTTCTTGCGGATGATTGCATGAAACCCATCGGTATGGTTTACCGCGAATATTCCAGAGGCACTGCAAAAACGAGGCAATCGCAACAGCATCCTAAAAACATTATTGTATTGGACGCGCAGGACATCCAGCGATCTTTTCGAGTAGCTGACCCAAAGATTACCGGTGTAAAAGCTCTGACAATACGCTTTGAAAAGCGTTACCTTTACTTGGTCAGTACACCGAGCAAATCTTCGTGCCAACATATTACCCCTGACCGCCAGAGCCCTACGCTCCCGTTCAATGTCAACATGGTCACTGAGGTCGTCGGCAAGAAAATGCCCAAGATACTTAAACATTTTCACTCTACGAATTGACTTATTAAATAAATATTCCACAACTTTTTCACACAACGCCTTCTAGTCCCAAGCTAAGCTAAGAGCTTGTGTTATGGGTACTGTTGGCGACTGGCTGGTATGCCACCTTTTTTAAGAATTATTTATATTTTGAATGGTTGTTCTATTTTCTTTGTTACTTTTTCTTATGTTGTCAAGTGTCAGTGTTCCATTTGCTTTGTACATAGTTTGTTCTAGTCAAAGACAATCAATACCTATAGACCGGACATCACGAACAAAATTTTCATCTGAAAAAGTGTGTCCTGCTGGATACAAGTCTATGAGTTTTTTGTAGTACGCTCCGCTGCCGCTCCAATATTCATATATTATTCTAGATGGCGTTACTGAGACATGGGATCAAAGTTTTTCTATGACATTTCCTTGACATGCCCGCTCTATAGTACCTACCTATTTTAAATCTCTTTGGTTCTAGTATTAAATAACAATTATAATATACTAACAGTATTTCTACCATCTCCAACCCATCCTAATAATTACAGTCCATATTGCTCACCAACAGGTACTATACAGCTGATAAACATACTTATATATTTCTGAATACATACATATTATTGATAAATTACACTCAGACACAGAACAAATGATCGTGCTCATCACACAAACATTTGTCCTGGGTGGGAATCGAACCCACGACCTCCGGCATAGAAGTCAGGGTCACTAACTACTAGACTAATAGGCCAGCTGAATCTATAGACGGACTTCGGTAAGTATGCTTAACCAACCATCTGCATGACCTTAGGCTGCTCATAGACAACAGCTATTTTAAAAGTAAAACATTACCATAGACCATATTCCATAGACATTATTGGTGAGGTTCTTTAAAACGGTCAGGTGCGTAGCACATGCATCCGGCGTGTGTGTGAACGACACGTATGTATACGAAGCAAAAAAAACTTTTTTGCAAAAAATGAAACCGACTTCAAAAAAACACTAAACGGTGTAAAATAACTCTAAATTCGGAAGTCTGTGGCTTTGGTGGGTTTGTCTTACTCATGATGGGCTAATATATACGTCATTGTTGTCTAAACAATTATTGTTATGACAACAATGACGTATCATCACGTCTGTATGCTCTGAGGGGTACGCAGGTGGGTACAATATACCTAGATTTCGTCAGTTAGGTATGTTTATTATAAACATCCAAGCGATTCCAGCAATCACGACAGATTTGCCATTCATTTTTGAAGAGATCCGTTGTATATCTCCGAAGTTCAGCACCAGATCTTCACCAAATTAAAATGGGACCACCTCAGGAGTATACTCTTTCAAATAAAAAAAGAATTTTGAGAATCGGTCCACAAATGGGGGAGAAATCAGGTAACATACATAAAAAAAAAATACATACACACGAACATAGAACCTCCTCCTTTTTTGAAAGTCGGTTAAAAAGAAATATGTAAGAATCGTAGCGCTCTGTTAGTTTCTGCCTACCATTTTTTTAAACCAACTTATTAAATACTAACAGATAATACCATTAATAGGTACAAGTTATTGGTTGGCATAAGAAATACAAAATCAAAATAACAACAAAAATAGGCAATAATAACTTAATAGAAGTAAACAAACAACAACACAGAAAAACAAAAATAAAATACGAATAAAAACAAATAAACTCGTTTAACATCGTAATTAAAGTACATAAGTACAATTTCTTATTTTAAAAAACTTTTTTACAAAAAATAAAACCGACTTCAAAAATAACACTAAACGGTGTAAAATAACTCTAAATTAGGAAGTCTGTGGCTTTGGTACTTTTGTCTTATTCTTGATGGGCCACCGACTTCCGAATTTAGAGTTATTTTACACCGTTTAGTGTTATTTTTGAAGTCGGTTTTATTTTTTGTAAAAAAGTTTTTTATTTTTCCATTTTTAGTTGTTCCCATACAAACATTTGCCATAAATTCATTTTATATTGTTAATTGTTCACAATACATGTCATTATAATAGGGTTATCCACCTAACCCTAATAAATGAAACTTAACATACCTAACTGTCGAAATCTAGGTATATTGAACACATCTGCCTACCCCTCTGAGCATACAGGCTTGATGATACGTCATGATGTTGTATAAACAATAAACATCCAAGCGATTCCAGCAATCACGATAGATTTGCCGTCTATTTTTGAAGAGTTCCGTTGTATATCTCCGAAGATCAGCACTTGATCTTCACCAAATTAAAATGGGACCACCTCAGGAGTCTACTCTTTCAAACAAAAAAAGAATTTCGAGAATCGGTCCACAAATGGCGGAGAAATCAGGTAACATACATAAAAAAAAAAAAAAAAAAAAAAAAAATACTTACACACGAACATAGAACCTCCTCCTTTTTTGAAAGTCGGTTAATTATATTGTAGGTATGTGTATGGTGACATTACAAGTTCTACTAGATACTACAATATTTAAACCAAAGTATCTCCTCGCCTATCTTTTGCTGCAGCCTTTCCTTCGTCAAGGAAGCTCGGAACAAGTTCGGACAAGATTGGCGAACTTGTCAAATTGGGTTTACGACTTTGTAGTTCGGGGCTTATCCTGTCCGTGTAAGTTATGTTCACACCGGAATGACGTGGTTGTCGAACGTAATGACGTCATTGTCCTGGTTGAAAAGGATGATGAAAACTTTTCTTGAGATCGTAAAAAAAGTAATTTGATTTCGAGTTGAATAAATTCCGACAGTTTGTTCAGAAAAGATCACAATACCGTAAGAATTACTTTCTATCTATACTGAGAAAAGATTTGATTGTTTGTTTATTTGTTTGCATTAAATTGGCTTCGAAACTACTGGACCGATTTGCAAAATTCTTTCACCGTTGGGATGTTACGCTATCCCTGGGTGACATGGGTTTCTGTTTATCCCAGTATTTCTACGGGAACGGGAATTACGCGGGTGAAATCGCATGACTTCTGCTAGTCAAAAAGTATATAATAATACCCCCTGTTAGTGCCTCCCACTGCAAAGGCTTCTACTCATACCGAAAGGCATTGATCACGCTTGTTAAAGGTCGATTAGCGATTTCAAGCTTATATATTATTAGTCCTGCAGGCATAGCCATATTACAAATTCTTTTTCTATTCTATTTATATTATAGAAACAGAATGGCGTATATGTAGGCCTAGCCATATTACAAATTCTACTCTTTAACACTTGACAGTTGACAAACAGCTGATTCCATATACGCCATTTTCTTCCTATTGTCGCTTTATCGATTACGATAGTAGAAATAGAATTTGTTATATGGCTAGCCCTGCTGGAATCAGCTGTTTGTCAACTGTCAAGTGTATTTCATTTTCAAATTCTACTCGTTAATACTTGACAGTTGACAAACAGCTGATTTCCATAAAACGCCATTATCTTTCTATTGTCGCCTTATCGATTACGATAATAGAAATAGAATTTGTCATAGGCCTACTGGTATTTTTACGATGTTTTCCTTTACCCACGTAAGTGATGTCTAAGATTAACTTAGAAGGTATATATGTATATGTGTATGTATTTAAAAAGTCACATTGGTACTTGCCTAGATTTGAACCACATTCTCTTGCTTTAGAGGTAGGCTTTTAGGATAGGTAGGTTTAGGTAGGTAGGATTTATTTTTCAAAATTTATACTTATTTCTCACCTATAGACGCTATAGAGAAGATACCAAGCAAAATTTTGCAATAATACATTATTAGACGGAATCTAGTTTATATCAATACTGGAAGTTGCTAACAAGACTTCGGACCAAGTTGACCGGAGCCTGGGAAACTTGGTCCGTCGAGAGATTTATAGATGAAACTGCCTTTGCGTGCAAATGTAGTGCCGTTCCTCAAACAATATGACATCTTATATCGTGTTCTGTTTGTCCTGCAAGGCTATTACGTATCTTTGTTCACAATTCATAGTGATGTTCACTGGGTAAAGTGTTCAACGATTAACTGTCGATCAGCTTGTTTCGTATGATGATGATGATGATGCTATCTAGCCGATTTTGGCCACAGCGACTGCATTCGCTGACTTTCCAAAGATTGTCAAGAGCTTTGTTCTGCTGCTCTCTCGTGTGCTCTTAAGTGGCTAGCATATCCAACTTTGGCCGAAAGGTACGAGCACAAAGCGGACATGTCAGAACACCATTGATGATATTGTAGGGTATAGCTTTAGGTTGCCTAGCTTGAAGGTCATCGCGCTTTTGATCCAATTGTGACCTCCTTTTTTCTTCAAATGTGTTAACTTGCTGATGCACACGACGTCTCCAGTCGGGCCGATTTTGTGCCTGCTTTTCCCACACTAAAGGGTCAATTTCGCATCTTTTAAAGTGTCTATTCTGAACATCCTTGAAACGTAAAAACTGACCACGACATTTTCGTTTTCCTTCCTGGAGTTCAGAATAGAAGATGCGCTTCGCCAGTCTCTCGTCGCGCAAAGGATCAGCATAGGATCTAAGATGACGTAATGCGCACTCGCAGAGATGTATGACGAAGCGCACAGTACCTAATGTGATTCTCATCGTAACTTAAAACCCACTTAAAGTGCAATACGAGTTTTTTAAAGTCTCAGCTGTCATCAAGTTTCGGTGGGCAGGCAGTTAGTCATTGGCAATGGAAAGAAGGCTAATAGTCCTGCAGTTGTCTATACGCTAAAGGACGTATTGAAGCTGACGCTACTGTAGGTGCTATTTCGTTGCCAACACCTAGGCCGACAATAACATTATCATCAACAAGCTACGATCAATGACTTTCCACGAATAGCAGTGCAATTCTGGTCAAATCACCGCGTGAAAATGTAGACGTAGTGAGGGAAAATTGAGCTGACATTCCAGACTGATTCTAGGCATTGACAATTCACTTCACTCAAGTTTTCACGGCGTGACTTTTACTAAATCGACCGGCAGAACGTAATTGCCGAAAAATAACAATAATTATTATCTTAATGTTAATTTTATTGCTAAACTAAAAAAAGGAAGTTAATCTACGCTTGCCGAGCTGGGGCTGTTGATGAGTAACATCCAGGACATTACATAAGAAGATATGTGCAGTATGGTTATCATATTAACAACAACCCACCTTCCTTACCCCTGGCTGCCATAAATTGTCAATCTATCTGGTCTTACCACGAAGTGCTTTAGCTGCATAATTGTTAAACTGGAAAATTTCCCCAATAGAGTTGGAAAAGACTAGGCTAGATAAACTTAAAACTCTTATAAAATGGATCATGTAAGGAGTACTTTAATAAACTAAAAAATTTACAGTACCATGTCTATATGTTCTAGTTTTCCAGACTCATTTAAACAAAAACTTGAACGAAAACGAAACTGATGAGGAAAGAAAAAATAGAGTAGATCAGATACTCGCAGAAAAGATCTTCCTACTATTCTGCAGGCAAAGCTTAATGTTGACAAATACCCGTCACAAGTTCACTCTGTCAATCTGTTTAACAAGTGACCAGCGGAACGGAATTAAAGAATATTATTCAGAATGAGAACATGTTCAAAAACAAACTCCGGGCTCCGTTAGTTAATAACAGCCTAATACAGAATTGACAAATTTTGTAATGACAAAGAATCTTGAAACTGTATTCAATTAAAAACATATTATGTGTTATTCTTTGACGATCAAAAATGTAGTTTTTCATACTTCAATATTGCGAAAATAAATGTCATTACCGTATTTTTGTAAAAATTTGCTAGTGACTTTGTTCTGTATCAATGAGAATATTAATGTTTGTAAATTTGGTATTTTTCGACTTGGATATTTGTTTTAACATAGGTATATGATGGATGAGGAATGTATTGTGGTTTTTCTTATATTATAATTGTTTATGTTTCTTCTTTGGGTGTACCTACTGTGCAAATATTTCGACACAAATGTATTTTTGTTATGAAATAAAAACTTGAACTTGAATGCAACAAATGCTGTGACTTTTCCATATTCACTAAATTCACGAATTTACTAATATGTTCTAAAGCATAACCCTAACATCAGCATAATTATTAACATTATGTTTTCCTACGGCGACCGAACAGGGCAATATTTCCTAAAATTCTAACATAAATTTTGCATTGTAACAACTCCTGTTTTACAGAATATGAACACAAAACGGATTAATCCTCTTCAGTTAATAAATGTAGGCGTCAAAGCGAAAATCTAGAATTTCATTTGACAGAAACAGCGAGGCAGACATTTTCGTTATAATTGTATTATCTGTCTAAATTAAATTGTTACACAAAGGCTTTACAAATTAGGGCTTTATAGAGACATTAATGATAAATAGTAATTAGTCACGATTAAGGACTAAGGGAATTGATAGAAATATACTTCAGAAATATTTTTTTTTTAAACACTCAATTTGTTTCCCTAAATTATCAAAATTAGGCGCTTAACATGTCGATTCTGTTCAACGTTTCCTTTGAAAGGAAGACTTAAATTTTTAATTTAATATTTAAGATTGACACCATACAAAGTAAAAGTCGTCAATTCAAATTAATTTAAGTCTAATTGGCATGGAATATTGTAGTTTAAATTCCATCTGAAGATTACAACATTTCTGTTATAATTTCTCTGATGTCAAAAACCGAATCACGTGTCGATCTTCAAAGTTAAGCAATGGTTACTAAGATCGGTCTGTTGATGGTCACCATCCACCAAACACTGGGACACGTATTTCAAAAAGCACGTGAAGCCGTTCATCTTAGTTTTCGTTATGGGTAATCAGACTTCCGAAAGTTGGACAACTCGTCCTATCAAGTGTTATCCCGCTACCTAGCAACTGGTTTGTGGAGGTGAAATAGGCAGTCGTTCTACGGAAAATGCTAGTGTTTTCATTGATATTATAATATAAGTAAAAAGGTGTAGATAGGTTACTTAAACAAGATTCGATCTTCAAAATCGGCACACTAACGCAGACACGCGTCCGTTGACAGCGTGACGCGACACTGAGGTCGAGTGTGGCTAGTTAGCCACATTTTAACGTGTTGCTTGCTTAGCGCTATAACTTATCTACACATTTTTGCTTATAATATCATAATATCTGCAGTGCTATTCTGTAAAAATTACCTAATAGTCATTCCATACTAGTGACAGTTGACTAAACCCAAGTTTCATAGAATGTCTTTTAAGAATCGACTGGTTGGTAAGACTAGAACAGATAATGGTAAGTAGAAGTACATCATTAATTTAAAGGACACCTCTGCGTCGTTCTCCTTAGTGCTGAGGGTCGTAACCTCCCTGCTTCATCACTTTTTTCCACGATGTTCCTCCATATGCTTCTGTCTCTGGCAGTGTGAAGAGTATCGTATACCGAAGAATCAAGAGTGGTGCAGATCTGGTCGGACTATCGTATTGGGCAGCGTCCACGAGGCCTTTTCCCATTCACTTTGCCGGTCAAGATGAGCCTTTCGAGATTACCACCGACTTTCCTTGCTATGTGACCGAAGTACTGAACAATCTTACGTAGGCACTCAGACGACAACTGCGTGGAGATTTAGAGTTCTCGCAATATGGATACGTTGGTACGAAATGCTATCCATGGGATTCGGAGCATCCTTCTCCTTCACCAATTTAAAGGACACATAATAATAGTATTGAGCATACACGAGTACACGACTCAAAAATCTAATACTGAGCAACTTATATCCAGCGCACTACATCTGTCTTCGAATACGTTATGGAATGTTGCTTATCAAATCGCCGTATCAAATTCTGGATACTTCAACCAACTTACTTAAAACTCCTCAAATTTCAGTAGCCCTTCGAATATCCAAGGGGCCCTCAACGTCACCTCTAACAAAACACGAACTTTTACTCCAACCCTATCTTTAGAGCCATAACTCTCAAACGCGATAAAGTGGTGTTTATAGTAATAAGCATATAAAGTTACGATATAAACAGTAATAAACTGGACGGGATCGGTTACGTGCCCGAAATCGTTCGGCTTTACGCAGTCAAATTACTGACGGGCCTTGAATAAATGGTTCTGAACTACGTGAAATCGATCTGGCTCGTTTTAGTGGTGATGCGGTGCATTCTTTGCGTATTGGCATTTTACCGCACAATGCTGTGATGTTGTGTACATGATGCTCCAATATTTCAGTTGTCTTTTTGTTAACTTTAAGTGGCAGTGGGCTCGGCACTTGGGCTGTGGGTTGGCCCTCTACAAGATTGACTGCCGGACTGATGAGTGTATTATTATGTTCTCATACATACATACATAAATTCACGCCTTTTTTCCATGGGAGTAGGCAGAATCTACAGAGCGCCATATGCTACGTTTCTTAGATACTTCTTTTGCTTCGTTTACATTCAAACGAGTACTATATTGCGAGTACAACGCACCTGACCTTTCTGAAGAACCTCACCAATAAAGTCTATGTATGTCCTTCTAGTGCGTCCCCTTCCGGCGTTTCCACTTACATCTGCCTTGTGACCTTTCGTTAGTCGCCTTTCATTCATCCTTTCAACGTGACCAAACCATCTAAGCATACTCATTTCAATTTTTGTTACTACCATCTTCTTTTAAACCACAACGTTGCTTTATACATCATTCCTCAATCTGTCACTCATACTTCGCAAGGAACGCATTTCTACAGCATTTATTCTACTTTTCATGACTTTTTTGCCACTTTACTATTTATTAATCAGATAACAAAGAAGTCCATTGTGTTACAAACAATATAAGTTAGCCTATGTTAGTACTTAATAACTAAAACAGATCGGGTGCAATTCGTTAGCGCCCACACTAGCGGGCTATCTGCCCGAGTGGCTATCTAGTACAACGAGAAGTCGATGAATAAGGGCAGCGCCTATGTTCATTAGTAGACGTCTTCTAAATGAAATAATTATCCTTTTTGTTTCCGAACTGAGGTCTGATATATTGTTGACTGTACTATTTAATTGATTGTCACTTATCACCTCATTTTTTCCACACTAAGTTGGTGTCAGCTTCTAGAGTACCCAGATTCAACTGAATCTGGGTACTCTAGAAGCTGACACTGGTATCCAACTGGATACCAGTGTCTTCCATGGAACAACTGCATAATATATCTATTCTTCGCTACCCCGTGACCGGTTTATACAATACCTCTTAATTAGAATGGGTGGGAGGATTTCGAGGTTCAGACTACAAGTAACGACTGTCAAAGATCTACAAATGACAATTAGGGCACAACTAGTTGTTAATCATCCTATTCAAAATAAATAATTTTATTCACAAAGCAAATTTAGAATATCTCTGTAGCAGCCCTGTGTCCGTGTTTCTGCAGAAATACGTAGCGTCTGTAGAATTAAGCATAACTTGTAAAATCTGAGTGTAAAATAAACACGACTCCGTCTGATTTTATCGTGTGTTTAATGGGCTATTTGAGAAAATTTTAATTTTTAGTCCCTCAACTAGATTACAAGAAAAAAATCGACACTTATTTTTTTCTTTTTTCACGTACTTAATAAAAAATATCGGCGATACATCGTGTCAAAATGTCGCATGACGTCACTAGCTTAGTACAGTTTATACTAGATAATGACGTTACAACTCTACGAGCCCCCTCTCCTCAACTTTAATGCGCTTAATCTAAGCAGTTTTCCATCAATTTGAAAAAGAAAAAAAATACTTGTGAATTATTTTTTTATAATCTAACTGATGGATTAATTATATTTTGATGTTCATAATAATATATTCTGTCAAGGTAATATTAGGCTTTATTACAATACATAATATATTATATACCTATGTGTTTTTTTCAATTCCACGGCGAATTTAAATGTGATGACTTGAGTTCACCTTGATAGTTTGTTATCTGTCTTCTAAGGTACACTATAGCTGATCTCATTAATTTATGGAACTACAACATCTTATACCTGTACCTACATTTATAGAAAAAAAAGTTCTGATTCTGATCAAAGTATTCCGTTGGCATGCAAAAGCCTGACCAAAGCAGTTGAATTTGTATCATAATTTCACACTGAATAATATCCACTTCGTCTTCAAGGACCTACCAAGCAGACCCACCGGTGTGTCTCCAAATACTGATGTGTCTTCCAAGACCTACTGACTGGCAGGACCTATGGGATTATTTAGTTTTATATCCCCTGAAACCCACCAGGAATTTATAATACGAAAAAAACAATTACATATTAGCATAAATCTACCCTTTCAATTAGAGTAGAGCGTTTTATTTTTTGGACGGAACAAATTTACATGTGCAATTTTACTGCTTATAAAATTAACTTATTTTTTTTTTTTAAATATTAATAAAACAAGAAGTTTCTTCAGATGGTAAAATCAAAATCAAAACATGTATTTCAAGTAGGCCAGTTATGAGCAATTTTGATCGAAACAAAGATAGCGATGAACTGTAGCTACAGTCTCAGTCACAAAGAATAAAAACTGTGAAAGTACTGTAGTTGCTTATTCCCTAACGTAGATCTCTATGAAGAAGAACCGGCAGACCGGCAGATAGCGTCGTGTGGTGGGTCGTCGAGCTGTCGTCAGGCAGATTTAGAGAATTAAACCACCCGTCAGCTTTGCTTTAGATCATTAATTAAATTGCAAAAAATAAAAGTTAGAAGCTGATCCCAACATAGTAGGTAAAACCCTCGACATACAGATGATGACGGCATAAAATTACAGAGGCTTGCTCCCGAAAAGTACAAACTTCGATGAACTTACTTCAATTTTTTCCTAAAAGTCATTATAAAGGGTTTCGTCCAATTACAGCTAATGGACAGAGTTTGAGCCCGGATGTCCAAAACAAAGACTCAAGTTAGGAACTTCGGGCAGTCGTATATCATGTCATGGCAATTTGGGAATTAGCTCAGCGCGGGTACGCTTGTGAACATGTTGGTTTAGATCAGCCTTTCCCAAAGTGGGCGATAACGCCCACTTGTGGGCACTGCAGGCTTAAAGAGGGGCAGTAAGAGACCCAGAAAAAAATGGGAGCGTTGTGTATAGGCTTGGGGGGTGACTGTTTTGTCACTCAAACTATTTTTAAAACTTTAGAATCGGCGGAACAGATGTTTGTTTACGCACAGTAGCGTTTTCTCTCTCTAATTAAAATTTAATCTACGCTAATATAGCTCACAATAATTATTTAATTTAATAGTGCGCTCTGGTAAGCGCTAGCGTCCACTAGCAACACCGATGTTTTTTATTAATAAAATTGTGGTAAATACAAGACATTTAAAAAGAAATCAAGAATACTAGAGACAGGAATTGTCAACTTTTTGAGATGTTTGTTGTGTATTTTATTACCGAATAAGTAACCAAACTTTGGAGTATTGTCAGAAGAGGCCAGGGCTTATCAGCCCCCCTAGCCAAGTTACAAACGATTCGTATCTATTCTTTTTCTACAATCGAGAACGCCTCAAATCCCTTTGTTTTGACCACGTGACCACCTTTCGCTAAGTCACGTGGTCAAAACAAAGGGATTTGAGGCGTTCTCGATTGTAGAAAGAGAATAGATACGAATCGTTTGTAACTTCGCTAGGGGGGCAGGGCGCCTTCTTAATTTAAAGTTATTTAGTTAGTTTTTAAGTAGATGATTAAATGGGGGCGCTAAAAAAATAATTTATCCTTAAAGTGGGCAGTAGACAAAATAAGTTTGGGAATCCCTGGTTTAGATGGTTGCACTTGTTCACTGTTATACAGAGTGGAAAACCCACCGAAGCCCATGCAAATACTATGGAGTTCAAAACATGATTGTTACCCCTTCAGCTATGTTTTTGTAAAGTAATTTTGACTTGGCTTTGTAAAATTTGTGTGTGTAATTTATGTTTGGTGGATAAATTTATTATTTATTATTATTTTTACTTAAAACTGTCTTTTATCGTGATTCCTATCTAATCTAGTAAGTTTTTTTTTTATGAAAGAAGCTACTTATTTACTTTTTAAGGAAGTATCTGTTTAACTTTCATTATTATTATTAAAACGACTTCGTAGTAAATGTGTAAACGAGAGAAATAAAAATTTTACGTTAATAATGTAATTTTAAATAATCATTGATGTGGAACTTCCTGTTTGATCTCTCTTCACGTAAAATAAATGTATACTATTGTAGATCATCAATTATTATCAGTTATTATATCGTTTATTTTTAAATGGCTAAAAAGCCCTTTAAAAACACTTTGCATCTAATCAACTAAATTATGGTCTTTATATAATATTCTTAGGGGGTAACAACTGCTAAAATTATAAATAACACCGAAACAAAAGTCCAATCGAGATTCGAATAATTTTTACCTAGAAACATCCCACAAAAGTTTTCATCGGAATTTTTCCTGCAAAAAATTGGCCTAAACAAGAAAAAATCCAGGCTATTCAAGTCTAACCAATTGCTGCGGCATGGAAATTCTTTATTTTCACAGAGGGGCTGGTGGACACCGGATAACTAAAACGGGGTTTTTGGGCTTGAAACCTGGTACGACAGTTTACTAGCTTTGATAAAGTTCATATTTATATTCCACTAGCTTTTTGCCCACGATTTTGCCTGCATATAAGACGGCTATAAGTAATTTAGTGTAGCTGTATTCACCGCAAGTGAGGGTCATGGTACCTACCTACCTTCCTTCGTTAACAGGTCACTTAAACTTCCGATTGTCTTAATAATGTCTTGCAAGTTTTGGCGAGTTTCAGTACTGTTTCAAAGGGAAGAAAATGTTTGTTGGAGACTTTGATTACGTGCGTGGGCGTTTTCTAAGATTATTTCTGTTTAATTGAATTGACTGAATCAATCTAATAAGCCTAATTTTGCCAAAGATGAATAAACTTCATTAGCCCGCTCGCTTATTTAGCACTAGTTCTGTCCGCGGATTTGTCACGCTCTTTTACAGACAACCTTTGAATGAATTTGATAGTAAAAGAGAAAAGATGTGTTAGGTACTTTTGGTGCCTATTTACATAATATACCAGTCAAAACAAAATATAAATGTTTAATATATTAGTGTTGCGCACCAGAATCTAACGAATAAGGTCTATGTTTGTCCTTCTAAGGCGTTCTCTCCCGACGTTTTAATTTACATACAAATAAATACTTTTCGTTAGTCGCCTTTCTTAAAATTTGAAACAACTATTAACAATGTTTGTTCAATTGGTTTTAATAAAAAGTAATCACACGAGACTGTCCCCATCTGTACACACTCATTTAATTACCCCTAGTTTTAAGATCATATAAAAATTACCTGCTACAATGTTCACGGAATTCCCTAAAATTCCCGTAAATGTGAAGAAAATATTATAATAATGTAAGTTGAACAGGGGAAAATGATGTTACAGTAAGCAGAAGTCCCATTCACACACGGGTAGCATATTTTAAAATTATTACCCATTAAATTATGCCCACCTAACCGTAGCTAGCTAGTGAAGACATAAAAGTATTCGCAAACATAGTACCCTAAGGCTGCCTGCATACAGAAGCTGAGTGGGGAAGCTATGCGGAGCTGTGTGAGGTACATTGCTCCTAAAGATTCCTTATACTTTTTTTAGAGCGTGATTTTTCAGAAGTCGGGTTATTTTTACTCATTTTGAATTTAAATATTAAGGTTATTATATACAGGGTGTAAAAAGACCGATCACATAGCCGATAACCACACGTTCTGTACATATAATTAACTTACTTTTTTTTCATCTTTAAAAAAGAGATGTTTTTTATTGCGCGCATTGCATAGCGCGACACCGCAACGCAACTTTCGATCAGCTGAGCGTATGGCCACTCACGCTTGGTCGTTGACCCGACCGGCCCGCTTATTTAGTATCCATTGCATTTTTGTAACTTCAAAAGCGTAATTTGTTTTGAAAAATAATTTTGATAATGTTTGTTCGGAAGACAGTTTACTAATAATACTTGGAATACAAATTTGAAAAAAAAAACGAAAAAAATATTGCACTTTTACCTTATAGATCTCCTAAACCAGTGAATTCCCAGGTATGTTCTAGAAGATATCCCAGTGATGGGTAGGATTGTAGTTTTCGTTTACGTTAAGGGTCTTTTTACACCCTGTATATACCCTGACGGGTATTTATAATAAAGTTTATATAATGTTTTGGTGCAGCAAAAGCTACGCCAAAGTCGGGTTAAAACAACAATGGATGTGACAGGGGTATCCCATCAGCAGCACGCATGATCACTATAGGAATTGGTATGTTGGCAGACGAATCTACAAAGTGACAGTGGGAGAAATTTTTATTTTCGCCGATTATGGAGGAAATAAACTGTAGAATCGACACATTTCTTTTGCTTCATTCTTGACATTGTCGTGTTCAAAACGAAAGAAATGTTTCTACAATCTGTTATTTTGTCGATATTTTCTGTAGGTGAAATACGTTTATTATACGTTTACGTGCTATCAGATCTTTGAACTGAACGATGAAGAATTTCTATATTCTACCTTGTCGAATAAAGCTAAATAATCTGAAAACGATTCTTTTTTTTGCATCTTCGTTCCTCTGCACTTCTCTTCGCTCCTCTCCGCTCCAATGGACAGGCTACCTTATTATGACATGTGCGCATAGAAAACTTAAGGTTAATGGGTTCACCGTGTTGGTACGTGTCCATCGGTCCTCTTATCTTCACTTTGTGAAATATTGAAGATTCTATAGTTGCCATTTTGTCGCCACTCGCTGTAAAGTGCACTCTAAATAATATGGACGGGATAAACTGTTTACTTTCATTTTTATACGCTGTGCGCTTACATAGCGTGGGTATATTGTGTGTATATCATGAACATTGTGTAAACTTTTTAGCAAGAGTTGACGATTTAACCTTTGGTGACCTCTAATGACAATATTTAGCGTGCTAACGCTAATATTTTTTTATCATTATTTTATTTATTAACATCCTAATAGCAATCCTGACAGTCAAAATATACTTTACGAAGTGTAGGAGTCATGAAAATAAACATATTTAAATCAAAGCGAAAAAATGGCGTGCATTATGTTTAATGCACAGCGTCAGGCCTTGGGTTCAAAATCCAGGAAAGGTTATGTATCATTGAAATTTTGATAGGTTATTTATTAAAACACACATACACATTATGAAAACTGTAACAAGGCGGACTATACGCCTCATTATAGGCATCTAGGCTTGCATTTAAATGAAATGAAAATATGTATTACAGGCGTTTTACACCAATCTACCTTAGGTAATAAGGAGTCAGAACATCAATGACAGAGAGTTTTCCATCTGGATTTTCTTTAGTAGCCCATTGTCTAGACTTGGCCCCAGTTGATGGCAATAGTATTGCTTAGTTAAATATTACCAGTAAAATAATAATAATAATAATAATAATAAACCATTTATTTCAGGTAACAAAGACCCATAGATAAAATGTGGGTGTACTTCTTAAGTAGTCTCCTCAAGACACCACCAAAAATGCCACTCATGAAAATTTGTCTATTAAACCTTACATGTGAAGCTTGCTAAAAAAAAATGTCTACAAACCATAATGCTTCCTTGTCTGAGTGTATGCGTAGATATTACTGTTGGTCTTTGAGCCACTTTATTTGACTTCGATTTCTCCGCCAAGGGTGAAAGATCAACATGAGAGCACCTTTGTGGTAGGTACGCCCTTTATGGGGATTTGTTTATAGAAAGAGAGTGTGGGCAATATTTCTATGAATGAATAAGTTTGAGCAAATCAGGATGTATACTGATCGATCTTTATATTAAAGACCCAATAAATGCCTAAGGCATTAAGTCCGCCTTTGTACAGTTTATTTTACTAGTGCATAAAGTTTTAATAAATAAATAAATAAATAAAGCCTCAACTTCATCGTCAGCGTCATCTTTCTCTGACTTTATCTATACATATAATAAGACAGTAAAAAAACTGTGTCTGTACATTGAATATATTTAAAAAATAATAATTGAGGGGGGTTTAGAAACAGTAATAGATCACGAATCCAAAAAAAAAGTCTGTCTGTTTGTCTGTTTGTCTGTTTGACTTTATACGAAATATATTGTATAATAACAGATCTTTCCAAATACTTTTACAAGTCAATATTTTCAAAATTAAATGGCGCAGGCATTTCCAAAATAAATGATCCCTGAGAAGAAATGTTGAAAGAAACTCAGGCGACATGGTCAAGTCCGGACATAAGATTGAATTAATATATTATGCCAGTCTAACGAAGCAGGGCTAAGTCTAGAAAAGCCTTCTGAAAAAAGAATCAATTCAGCTTTGAGGCAACCTTTCCCGACAGACGGCATTGTATGTATTTTTTTTTCTATATAATGGGTCTACTCTTGACCTCAATCTTGTCCTGCGGTCAGAGATGAGGTAGCCGATGGAACGAGCTTACCCAAATAAAGCCTATTAACTCGCGACTTAAACAGATTGGGGTCATATGAACTCGGAAACACTGACGGAGGCAGGGAATTGCACTCCTTGGCTGTACGCATAATGAAGGAACAGGCAAAGCGCTTCGTGCAAATGTGTGGAACATCTACAAGGAATGGGTGATAACCTGCAGTACGTCTGGATTCCCGATGGAAGAAAGGAGATGGTGGAATGAGCTCGTGGAGCTCTAGAGCACACTCACTGAAATACAGTCTGTAAAAGATGTTTATAGTTCACTTTTTAACTTTGTTTATTGGGTGAGTTTAGTCTCTGTATTTTGCGTTTCTATTATGTATTCAGAGATACTATTTCGAATTTATTAAATAATTATTTTTATTGTTATTATAAAAAAAAAGTATTTCAAGGTAAAGATATAACGTTACTATGTTATACACGAGTATCATTTTGATAAGAAGTTTTCTTCTAAAAATACGATAAGAGCTCGTTCATAGTTATATGCAATTGAAAAAAGCCCCGTGTATAGACCATGTTCTTTTAGACATAACATACTTTTATTGTTTCCTTTGCATTTTCCGACATTTGAGAAAGCTGGAGATATTTTTTCCTACTTACTTAGTTACTTGATTAATTTGATTTAAAAATATTAAATCAATGGTGCGGGCATTAAACAAGCCCACAGGGTTAAAACAAAATATCTTATCACAAAATCGAATGATAAAATAGTTTTCCTTCGAGCCAATGGAACCACCGGTGGGTGAGTCCGTCTCGCTCTTTTTCCGTTTTTTTTCCTTCTGAGGTAAGAAACCCTGAAAAGAGCACAAAAATATAAACTTGTACAAGTTGTGCAAATAGACGCCGTTGAGTGTTGATGCTAAAGACTTAAAAATTGCAACAAAAAGGGATAAAAGAATATTTCACGGCAGAGGTGTAAACAGGCAGATAAAAAATCAAAACTACAGAGAAGTAGAGAAGGTCAGCTCCAAACATCAAGCTTAACCTTTTAAGCGCTTGGTTAAATATAAAATGCCGTGCCCCTAGCGCGCGGCTACAATTGCTACAAATCAATAAAATAGTACCTACAATAAACATAGAAAGCGCAATCATTGTATCAATTTTAAGTAATAATTGTGAACAATGTCTCTTTATAATAATGGTTTTAGTTGGACCACGCAGTCAATAGGTCAATAATAGTACAAACGAGTCTTGCATGTTTTCTGTCGCAGAAATACGAGACAAACGATAATGGCACGGATATAATTATGTATTTATGCGACACATATTATGTGCCCCTACCGCTTAACAATTAGCAACGCTTGATATAAGCGGTCAATGGGTTAAACAGGAGTACGCACACATAGATATGAACGTACGGTGATCTTGCTGCAAGCTTACTCGTGACTAGCACTAGCAACTTGCGAATAGATACGCTTGAACCTATACGTAAAAAAGTATAACCTTATGACTCCAAGACGACACTAGCCCTTGAGTTTATTGGGGCACAACATCGGGCGCGAGATTTTTATATTTGTGGATTCCTTCTACTCCACTTAGTAGGTACGTTTAGTGTTCAAAGTACATACGAATACTATTCTTTTTGTCCATCAAAAAATAAGGCATGTGTGACGCAATAAAGCAATTCTATGTGTGAGTGTGTTTTCGCATGTTTTACCAAATTAACCTTCTGAATTAACCCTGTTCTGTGCCTGAGGGTCGTGTTTTGTCGTAAAATCGAGGGATCCTTCTTGTTTTTTTTTATTATTTTTTAAGCACAAAACAATTAAAACTTTTTGTGAGAAAGGAAGGGATTTGAAACGTGTAATGACAGCAGTGGAATAAAATATGAATGGAAACAGAAATTGTTTTCGAAACTTTTTGGAAGGTTTGAAAGAAGTGTTTTTAAATGGGATTTCTTGGAGATGAATATAAATTCATTGGTGTAGAACAGATTGGTATAATATTCAGGAGTTGAAATGGAAGAGTTGAACGAAATTAATCTTTTAACTCACTGGTATAATTTCTTTACTATGGCTGAATAAACAATTTAGGCAATTTACTTTGATTTTTACTTAATTATTTTTTTGACTGCCTCGTTGGCAAGCTCGTTACTGCTGGGCATGAGGTCCTGGTTTCGATCCCCAGGTCGGGCAAAACGTTATTGAGCTTTTCCATCTGGAATTTCTCAGTATCAGCCCAGAGTCTGGATTTTGTGCCCGATAATGGCGATAGGCTCACCCCCTATTACATGGGACTTAAACATAACAGGCGAAATGTGGGTATACTGCCAGGTACACCTCTGCCTAACCCTTTGGAGACAACAGGCGTGATTTGATGTATGTTTGTGTGTATTTTTCTACACGCTTAGCATGATCATCGTAGAAACGGATTATGTATACGGAGGATTCGATAAAGTGACACATTATAGAAAGATTTCTTTTGTCTTGAGCATGACAATGTCAAGAGTGAAGAGAAGAAATGTATCGCTTCTTCAGTCGACAAGAGAGATACAATCAGTCACTTTGAAATTTTTTCCGTAAACATTCCTCGCTTTTACTGCGTGCGCTGTGCCCTCATCTCTAAAGTAGACAGTGAATTGTCGCCGGCCGTGGTCGAGAGGATGGTCGGCAGCATCGAGTCCTGGGACGCGGTGGTGTCCTTCTGCGAAGCGGTTTTATTGCAGAAGGAGGCTGCGGAAAGGGAGAGAGAGATCAACTCCACTCACCCGGCCCGCAGCAGACGCACCGGGCGCAGGCGGAGGGCGGACAACGCCCTCTTCCAGCCCCCCTTACGAGCACGGGGAACTCCGCCGCCCCCCACGAACATGGACCCGAGGTGACGGCGCGTTGTATTCACGCGCGCCCCTCTTAGACATCGCGAAGGGAGTCTAACACATCAATCCCCTCGCTGACTTGGCGAGGCCCGCAGGGCCGGCACCAGTCGGGGTTCGCGGAGTGTGTTTCCGTGACCCCCAGCGCAGGTGTGAGAAGGAACACGGGGTGGTTTTTAGTCAGTAAGAGTCTGACAGACCCCTCCGCCCTCCCCGGGGCGGGGCGGGGATCCATGAGGATTTTCCACCACTCAAAAAAAAAGGCTAAAGTAGGAAAGGTTGATCCGTGGATGGGTGACTATTTTTAACATACCACGGCTCCGTGCCTCGAAAAGCACTTTTTTTACTCTTGTTACTCCCGGCTATCATTTGTAATTCTTTGGCAGTCGTTACAGGTAGTTAGAAACTCGAAGTTCTGACAACTAGTTTCACCAAGGGGCGAACCTATTCAATGTGTTTTAAAGGTCAGGACTGGCCTGTTGGTCTAGTAGTCAGTGACCCTGACTGCTATGCCGTAGGTCGTGGGTTCGATTCCCACCCAGGACAAATGTTTGTGTGATGAGCACGATCATTTGTTCTGTGTCTGGGTGTAATTTATCTATAATATGTATGTATTTAGAAATATATAAGTATGTTTATCAGCTGTTTAGTACCCATAACACAAGCTCTTAGCTTAGCTTGGGACTAGATAGCGTTGTGTGAAAAAGTTGTGGAATATTTATTATTATTATTATTATTAAAGGTCAGATATGAGGCAGTCGCTCCATCTAAACACATAATGAAAAGAAATGACCCTACGGAGCAAAACGGTATTATTTATTTGATGATTAATATACCTTGACCCCACCTAAGTATTTGTTTTAATTTCAACTCATTCCCGTTCCTAAGGCAAAGCATAAATTTTGTCACAGTTTACTAAAAATACAAGGATCATCCCTAAAATGTTTTGGGAATAGCTTTGATATCCACGTGATTCAAAGAGAGAGATCAATCACCTTGTGATTGGATTACAAAAGAATAAAAATTATAAAGTAATAGTAAACTTTTGTTTTACAAGAAACATTAAAATGTTCATCTAATTTCATTGCCTTTTCTTTTAGAGTTTTCTTCTCTTCTTTGAAATCATCTTGTCAGTTATACCAATAATTTGGAACAAACGCGTTGCTTCATTATTTGTTTTCATTTGATACTCGATTAGATTTTAAAACAATCAAATTTTTAAATAAGAATGAAAAGGGATTAACAAAAGTTATTTTTAAGCTAGATAAAAGTAAAAACGCTAAGAAAGGATGTCCTAGAAAGAATTTTACTGATCTTAATGGTGAGTTCTTCAGAAATGTTAAGTGTGTAGTACTTGTTATCAATAACAAAATAAATAAAATCATTTATTTCAGGTCCAAGACCCATATCAAACGAAAATTGACAGACATATAAAACTACCACATAAATGACTAAAATGTCAATTACCTACATCAAAATTACGTTAGGAAAATTATCAAATTAAACTAAATCGAACTAACAAGTCACAAACACAATATTCGGTATTATAAAATCACATAATTTAAACTAACTTAAAGATGCTGACATCTAATGGAAACAAAGATTTCAATGGATGATAGGCCCCCTACCTAACTGGTACTAATATACAGTTTTTTTATCTAAATGGATACACAAGTAAAAACCACCGCTGAACCACACCTCATAGCTACATATATAATAAACCTAAACACGAAAAGAAACACAGAATTAGTAAAACACCCAAACATGCACAAAGTAAAGAATACCTTTATGAAGAAGTGGGTTGATTAAAGATTATGAATTAAAAATCATTGTATGGACATTACGCTCTATTATTATCAAAAAAAATTAAAGCAAGTAATATTTGATTAATGTTTTGTTTCAAAACAATGTTGTTCCACCCTAGAAATTGCATCTGCCGGTCGATTCAGTAAAAGTCACGCCGTGAAAACTTGAGTGAAGTGAACTGTCAATGCCATATTTGAAGTAGCTTTGTTTGAACCACATAAAACTATTTGTATTAGTCAACAATAAACGTCATGGCAACACACTTCGTGTTAAGCCACATAAAACTGCACTGTATTCAAAAAGTTTTCTAGGTATGGCTCCCAAAATTTTTAATGCTACCTAGATTTTTAAGAATTAGATAATTTAAGTAAATTCAAAAAAATGCTTTCATAGTTTTTACTTAAAAAACGCATACTACTCGATTAAGGAATATTTAGAAGACAAATTGATTGGCAAACGCAAAAAAAAAGAAATTCAAAATGAGAATGCGTAAAAAAGTAGGTACTTACTTCCTACTACATAATATTTGTAACAGTGTTAAGATACTTAACCAATGTTAAAATTTGCATACCTTGCAAGGTGAAACATAGTGTTGCACATAGAATTTGATATTGTCATCAAGTTACTTTTTACCTATGCTATACAAATAAATTACTTTGACTTTGACTTTGACTTTGACTAGCATTAGTATGCTATGACTACTCAATTCGCCCTTAGTATGCCTACATTTTTTGAATCGCACTCCTGTGCAGTGAGTGCGTTTGTCAACATTCAAACTGACGTTCACAAAATACTTACAGCTAAACCAGGAACAACTTTCCGCCTTACAATCAATTTATGTTGTGTTGCCTTCTTAGATAGTTTTAGCTTAAGACTTGTCAAATGTCAAACTGGACAAATGTTGACTGGAAGACGTCTGTCAGCGTCTGTGATATATACAGAGATGGCGCTGCATTTGAAAAATGTTTTAGAGAATTATTTTTCTTCACATTCTTTTGAGAAAAAATAAGCCCAGATTATGATGTATCTCACCCACCATGCCAAATTTCATAAGTACCCGTTCAGCCGTGTAGTCTGAAAAGCCGACAAACATAGTTACTTTCTCATTTATAATAATATTGTATGTACTTATGGATGTAAGTCGACAGTAAAACAAAGTTTGCTGAACTAAAGTTAAGATCTCCTTCAGTCAGCAAAAATCCTTTTTCCACCATTCCATTGTGTAAACGTCATCCAAATTATAAACGCGAAATAAAAAAGACAAAGGCGAATTAATAACGCGATGTATTGTGGCAAAGACTTTATTTACCCCCATAATAGTATAAGAAAATCGTATATTTTCAGCCTTTTAAACAATTTATACGAATGTTTTCCCGTTGCTTTTGTTATATTTTTTTTTCGGAAATCCCCCTTGTATTCTCTCACAAAGAATGGGAGGTAGGAAACTTACGAAGCTTATTTTATACGTAATTTCGTGTCAGAATTATGGCTACAACGTTTCATAATAGATATTGTTATAGAACCGTCATCTTTATAGTAACATTTCCGAGAAATGTGGGAAGGGTTTGATCACTATTTCACCTCATGCTTAGTGATGATGTGGTCGACGATGAAGCTCGCTGGAGTAGAAGTAAATTATTCACTCTTGGCTTAAATAATTGTAGTTATCAAGAAACACCGACTAAATAAATTATTGAAGTATATTTTTGAACTTCTATACTGACAGTTATCATAAGACTCACGATATGTGTGTAATTTTACAAGTTAACAATTTAATAGATCTTAAGTTAAACAAACTTAAAAGGGGCTTTAAGATAACACTCTTAACTAGTAATGATGTGCTTAAAGTTTTTGCAAAATATAATTTTAAGTAAACTTTGATATAATACAACACTGCGGCATGAAATGCTATTTTGTTTATCCTCACAAAATACTAAATTTATGGTCAAAATTTAAAACTAAAGTTTATATTTACTGCGAAGGTCTAAAACTATGCAAATTGCTGTTTGGATATTAATAATGACATTGTTTGTTTTCGAAATGTTATGTAGTTATAAGTAAATTGTTTGCAAAATTTGATATTTTTATCTAGTATTGTGTCTTCAGACGTATTAAGAAATAAGCACGGTATGACTTAATAATTGATGTAAGTCGTATAAATTAAATCAAATGGAGAAAAATAAAAAAGACTGGTAGAAAATGTATTATTAATTATATTGAAACAATACCCACCAAAACATTTCATGTAAAATGTTGCCAAGACTACCACATAAGGTTTGCCCTGTGAAAAAGATATCAGATCGCATGTAAAGCCAAGCTTCTGAATCTACAAGGCCTAGCCTACCAACCCTAACTTCACAAATTTTACATATCAGTAAAAATCTATGGCATCGCCGTTTCGCTACCGTCGTGGAGGTGATGCGAATATTTAGTTTCTGAAGTAAGTAACGAAACAGCCAAGCTATACATTTATACAGATATGTATAATTCATTTACTTAATTTACTTAATATTAATGAAAAATATTTTATGAAAAATACTAATGCAATATATTTACTTAATGTTAATGAAATATTCATTTATAAACATTTGTCGTCACAATATGTTTTTTTCGCGATAAACTCCAGAACCGCTTATAACTATTCTTATTAGCTTTGGATTGCTACGAATAATATGGTAAACTTAAGAGATAAGACAGTTTTTATTTTATTGACCTCAATATAATTTGATTACAAATTAAATGTTTCCCAATTAATAAGTTCCATTACTTACTAACAGCTGGCAACCTTTTCTACAACTAACGCCTGCCTGGCTAGTCCAACATATTATTATATGCAGCTAAGAGGAAGGAACCAAACCAATCGCTCAAAAAAAAGGTGCACATAGAAAAAAAACAGTTCTTTATCCCACCAAATTGAAAACAATTTCAACAATGTTAATAATAATGATGACAAAATAAATAAACCAAACATAAAAACACACTTCCTCCAAACATCTCAAGACAAATTACAATTGTTTCAGAACCTTCAACGAATTTAATTTTAAGGAAAAGCGAACGCAAAAAAGACCTCGCGGAGTGGCTCAGTAGAAAAATATAAGAAAGTTAAAAACGTTGTTCGCATCTTTGCAACTTTTCTCGGAAAAGATAAATGGTAGGGAGAAATAGTGGGACTGGCACGTATAACTCACGGAGATTCTTTGAACGATTTAGTTTGTTTATGCACGCAACGCGACGCAACGTAGTATTTTAAAAAAAGATGTTGTTAAAATAATAGAATACCCTTTATGAACAACATACAAAATAAGGTTACAGGCAACCTTAGTTACGTTTAATTCATGAAACCCCAAGCGGACGCCGGCGCTGTCATTGTCTTTCTATTGCGTCTCTAATTGACACGATTGAAAGGTTAAGGCCGATATTTTTTTTCGAATGATATGGTGTGCTCAAATACTCGAAAGTATTCTTATATTATTTTTACACGATGTTGGCTGTTGGCTAAACTCAAAATTCAAAACTGCAACAAAGAAAGGCAATGACAGCGTAGACGCCGGCGTCCGCTTGGGGTTTAGCGAATTAATTAATTAATTGGTGTTTGACTGGCCTGTTGGTCTAGTAGTGAGTAACCCTGACTGCTATGCCGGAGGTCGTGGGTTCGATTCCCATCCAGGACAAATGTTTGTGTGATGAGCACGATCATTTGTTCTGTGTCTGGGTGTAATTTATCTTTATTATGTATGTATTTAGAAATATATAAGTATGTTTATCAGCTGTTTAGTACCCATAACACAAGCTCTTAGCTTAGCTTGGGACTAGATGGCGTTGTGTGAAAAAGTTGAGGAATATTATTTATTTTATTTTTATTTAATAACAAGGTCGCGGGACAGTGACAACAGTTTTCTGAGGTAGTGGCGGAGAACTTTTATACTCCAATTGTGAGACATTTTGTAGGGGGTGATGAACAAGTGATGCACTTTCCTCCCACTCGTGCGTCATTCACATGAAGCTAACTCAACAATAATTATTAAGTGGATGTATGTATATTGGGTTTGTTTATAAATATCATTTTTAAGACATTTACTAACATCATAAGTTATCCATAATAAAGAAGTTATGAAGTGCTATTATTATATCGTGCATGAGAAATGAAGCTATCACAGCTATGAACAACCAAACTTTCTTATTTTCAAACTACAGGTACTACTAAATGACCCGGTTGTTATTAAATGAGACATCACGCCCGGCGCATGACCCCGAATGCATTATCCGTTTGCCGCTTAAACCGCTTACGTTGTTGGTGTTGACGCTAATTAAAATTATTGTTCGTAAGTACTTTGATGAGTTTAAGTTTGTTTGCGTTTTTGGTTGGTTTTGACAAGCTTTTAGACAGTGTATTTTTAATTTATAAAGGGAATCAGATTAACCTTAATTATTAACATTACTTTTTATTATTAAATGATATCACGCCTGTATCCCTAATGTTATGATCAACAAAAGAGTTTGGTAGCCAGGGTACATAGTTAGATGTAGTTTAACCGGCCATCATGCCAGTGTGACGCTACTATTTAATTGTTGTTTTGATAGCTGGTTGTCAAGAAATCAAGTCAATTTACAAACCAATTGAAGTCTTCGAATTTTAAGAATGTGCTATTTGCATTATTTCGTCGAGCTCCCTGAAATAGGTTTGACCTACACGATGACCGAAGCATGCATGCCGTCTGTCGGGACAGGTTAACTCAAAGCTGAATTGATTCTTTCTTTAAAAGGCTTTTCCAGACCTTGCCTTGCATCGTGAAACTCGCATAATAAATGAATACAAACTTATGTCTGTACTTTAAAAGAGACCATCACCCATGAGTTTCTTTCGGCATTTCTTCTCTGGGATCAGTCACTTTGGAAATGCCATTTAGTGCCATTTAGTTTAAAAAAAAATACATGTTTAAGTATCTGGGAAGATCTACTTACAGAAATAAATATTACTTCATCATTTCATCATTTTAAGAAGATGAAAAAAATCAACTACATTAAATAATAATTATTTTATTGTTTATTGCTACCACCGGGTACAAATCCAGACCTCGGGATGTTGCTGAGCAATTACAGATAGACAACCCTATGGCACTTTGCTAGAACTAAGAAAGAAAACATGAAAAATCTCATGCTTACCAGCAATACCTACTATTCTGTAAATTTTATTTTATTAAATGACTTCACCAATAAGGTCTTTGTATGTCCTTATATTGGGTCTCTTTCCGCCTTGTACCATTAGTTAGTGAAAGAAAGAAAAAAAAAGAAAAATGGGTTTATTGGCATTAATAAAATAATAATAATAATAATAAATATTCCACAACTTTTCACACAACGCCATTTAGTTCCAAGTTAAGCTTGAGAGCTTGTGTTATGGGTACTAAACAGCTGATAAACATACAAACTTATATATTTCTAAATACATACATATTATAGATAAATTACACCCAGACACAGAACAAAATATCGTGCTCAGCACACAAACATTTGTCCTGGGTGGGAATCGAAGCCACGACCTCCGGCATAGCAGTCAGGGTCACTAACTACTAGACCAACAGGCCAGTCGAACAACAAAGAACCACCTTAAAACTTTAAAATACAGGGATTATTATGCCAAAAGGGCCTCAGCTTAGCATAATGTCAGATGAGAACACAGGGTGTATCTATCTGACACCGATTTTCAGTTGCAACCCACAAGTGCCATACGCAAGTATAATAAAAAACAAACAGTAGTGGCTAACGCAAATAAGCTTTTTAAGGTAAATACCGTGGTAAAGGCTGCTTTTTACATACATACAGACATACATAAACTCACGCCTTTTTCCCATGGGGGTAGGCAGAAACTACAGAGCGCCATATGCTACGATTCTTACATACTTCTTCCATACACACACGCCGGTTGCGAGTACTACGCACCTGACCTTTCTGAAGAACCTCACCAATAAGGTCTATGTATGTCCTTCTAGGGCGTCCCCTCCCGGCGTTCCCACATACATCTGCCTTGTAAATACCTTTCGTTAGTCGCCTTTCATCCATCCTTTCAACGGCTGGATGCTTTTTAGTTTTGCTGATTTGTGTAAGAATCAATTTTCTAACAGGACGGCGTCATTCTGGTTAGCTAGTAACTAATTACTTAATAGTTGCTGCCCAAACACATTACAATAGTTTATATAGTAGATAAACACTTGGATGCCACCTGTAAATCATTGTCTAGTCAGCTTTAGACTGTATGTCAAGATGACTTATCGTTTGCGTATTGCACAAGATCGTACGATTAGATTAGTTGAACGCTATAGTAACATTAGACTTAAATTAACGTGCACATTACGATTGCAGTAAAATAGATACTTACATCTATAGTTTTGCCTAACATGAGCTAATTTTATATGAAAAATGAGCTTGTATTTAATTTTCTACCCCTATTCACAGGCCGGTGGTTTGAGAATGCGAAATATTAAAACGATCTGTGGTATTAGATCGAACACTCCTCCATAAGGGTTCAAAGTTTTTCTTTTCACGTACCTGTTAGTTTTTAAAGCATAGGATTTGATCAAGTGACCTAATAATTAAAGTAGGTAAACACTTCTTATTTCCCTTTAGGAAAATCATAAATTGAGCATCAAATCAAGTGATAGATTGGAGGAAATAAACTTTTTAATTTCATGGTTTTAGACACTTTTTGCATTATACGATTTTAAATAAATTTCGCCATTAAATCCCGTAACGAACTTTAAAAAAATCAAACAGAGATTGAACAAGCGCAATCGCTCTTTACTACAATGAAACATTTTAAACACAGGCACAGAGAAGTCAAAAAACCCATCATTCGTTCACCCGTCGCCGTCGGTCGTCTCAAACTGAATAATTCACGATCAACAATAAGACAACATGGGTTAGGATGGGTGCCTCGGGGGAGATGACGTCATTATCCGTATCAATCCGATTAAGCTTTGGAGCCCACTAGGCAATTTTACTTTTGCCAAAGTATTGACGGTACTATCGAAATGAGAATGTTATGATTCGTTCTTTACCATTTGTCTTCTCAAGGGATTTTAATGTATTTTATTGACGTTTCATTATTTCTGTAAACATTATTTTGTTGTTTGTTGTTTGTTTATTGTTTGTATTTTTTAATCACTCTTTAATACTTTATTTGTTTTTATATTGTCTTAATTCATTAACCTAATTTTGATTTTAATTTTGTTAATAATCACCGTGTACGACATTTTGGATACCTCTACTTTAATAAACTGTATCTTATCTTATCTTATCTTATTTTAAATAACCTCTGTTTTGTTGATCTGGTGGTCGCTCGCGCTACTGGTGAGCATGAAGTCCAAACTTTGGTCTCCATTTTGCATACGTAGGGTCTCGAGCATTCGTAAAAGATCAGCGATTCTTAAGGTCTAGCAAAAATAACAGAAAAATCTCGATTCGTGTAACAGTACTTATTTTGTTTGAATTATTAATTTATTTTAATAGTGGTCACAGAAATTACACACTTTGCGAAAATGCCAACTGTCAGCCTATTACCTACATTTCTTGAGATAGGGTCCGCTAACACACAGAAACACGAACAGAATGAAGTACTGTAAAGGCTTAGTAATTTATAATATTGTCCCGTGGCTAAAACGCGCATGTCCAATGAAACCCCAGCTATAGCTTAAACAATTAATTTGTTTGCATTAAAAGCAAACTTCGGTGGCTTCGATCTTAAAATGGTGGGTTAAGTTCATTTTAAAGACACTGAACCCGTTGATAATATTTTTTTTCTGTATAATGAAAAGCAGGTTTCTGATGTGCATTTTTTCTGAGTCAGTCACGAATCAAACTAAGCTTAGAATACATATTTTAATGAGCACTTGAATTTGTTTTCTCAGCAGTCACTGATTTTAGATGCGTGCTGTTTCAGCATCTACATCGTAAATACGCGGCAAAAGATCATCTGATGTGCACTAATTAATAAACAGCAGCAATCCAATTAAAACAAATATGGCACAAATGAATTTATAGTTCCATAGTTGTATCACAGAATAGTGCAGAAGAACCGCTCTTTAAAACACTACACACACATAAACATACTAACGACTACCATTCGGCTAAAAGCCCCATGACAACGACACCACGTCAGGTCGTCCACTAACAACGACGTCACTGTCGTCTGACTCGACGTCTGTTGACGCGACGTCGCGCGTCGTCGTTCGTTCCACAGTTTCAAAAACATTACCGACGCATTTCTAGATATTCGTTGACATTGAATGAAAGAGCCACATTCTTTTGTAGTCAGTTCTAATTTTGAGGATCTTTATTAAAAATCTAGATCTAACATATTGCACTATTAATTAATACCACGTCGTAACTGAGGATGACGTGGCATAGTATATAAGTAGAATCTTATGTCTAGAAACATCAAAAGAGACCATGATCTCTGAATTTCTTTCGGCATTTCTTCTTATAGATCATTTTGGAAATGCCGACGCCATTTAATTATAATAATATTGACATGTAAACTATATTATTACAAAAACGTGCTACTAAGTTTCTTTATTTGTCTCTTCCATGTGCATCACATGGCCAAAGTTTCTTCAGCAAATGGGCATTTCCTTTTCTTACATGTCAAATAGATAATAAAAAATATATTCGGTGTGGAGCCAAGCTTCAGCACTTTCCTGTATCACTATAATAATATGCTATGCACACTTGTTGTGCTCGTTAATACTTTACTACGGCACCGCGTCGCACTGTCAATATTTTGCTCCCGTAACATTATTCGTGTGTACAAAGTTTTTAATAATGTTTTTATTGGTTTATTACACGGAAGTGGTGTGCGTAGTTTTAAAATTAAAAAATTAAATAAGTTTTCGGTAAAGTCGTACGTTGCAAAAAGTTTAGGAGTGAGGCACGGCTTTTGTGGTACTTTATAAGTATTATTAAAAAAAGATTATAATATTGTAAATATCTACCATAGATAAGGCAACATTGCTGGTGCTACGACACCACACCGTATTAATTAGTACATCACACTATAGTTACACCACATAATATTTGCACTAGAAAATAGTTATATATGTTTCCTTTTATTTTATTTTTTTTGCTGTCCTACTTCCAATATCTTAAACTGAAACTTTTCTTTTTATTTATAATTTTTTTTTGTTTAGCAAATATTTGTATTACTTAAATGAACCTTGTACGTTAATGATGTAAAAGAGCGGATCGTCCTAATACAGGCATCGTTTGCCTAAAAGGAGGATCCAACCGCGTTTAAATGTAATGGAATGTAATTTTTAAACAGAAATAAATTATTTTGTATTTTGTATCTACGCTTAAGACCAAAACAATGTTTCCTGCCCAGTCCCATTTTAGTTTAGCGGCTGAGTTACCTTTGTCTGCGATTTGTGTTTTGGAACGAAGTATACTGTTCCTTATGCGGTCTGTTCTTTTAACCCCGAGAATACTTCGTTCCATTGTTCGCTAGCAGACCCCGAGTGCGGATTTTTGACGTTTCGTTAATGACCAAGTTTGCGTTCCGTAGGTGAGGGTGGGAAGGACGCACATGTCCATGTGTTTCTTTTTAAGGGAAAGTGGAAGTGATCCTTTCATCAGGTGTTTCATCGACCAATAGCTTTTCCAGGCGTTCTCGGTGCGTCTAGCAACCTCTTTGTCTTCTCTCGCCTGGAAAGAGACTAAATGGCAAGTTTGCCCAGTCTAATATAATTTTTAAAAACACACATTTATAGATAAAGTACACCCAGAGAAGGAACAAATATGATCGTGCTCATCACATAAACATGTTTTGTCTTGAGTGGGAATCGCACCCACGTCATGCAAGTTGTTCCAGCTATTGTTGTTGTTAGTTGTTGCATCACTTACACAAAGTAGAGAGTAAAGAGCAGAGGCGGCCCAATGCTAACAGCCGCGACTCACAAGGCGTAGGTCGTAGGTTTAATCTCAGCCAGGTGCTTTACTTTGAGTATTTTTTTCTATCACCGCTCTTCCCAAAACGGTGAACGAAAACATCGCAAAAAAACCGGCAAGTCCCATCCCGAAAATTCGAAGATACACAACTTCTAGCAATCCGCACTAAAACACGTGGTGCAGCCCGCTCACTCACGCCTCATGCGGACAGAGTCCCGGAAATAAACTAGTGTTTAATAAATTAACATAATCTGTGGAATTTTCCCCATTTATGGTAGATACCATAAATTTCTCTTAAAACATTCCACAGAAACAAGAATATTGCTAAAAACTTTGGAAAATCGTCCGCCCGCATACTTATTGCCGCTCAAGCCTATTTTGCAATGAATTTAAGTCGTCGGGGCAACGAGCCAGCCAACAGCACGTAAAATTTTATCCGCCATTTTGCCTTTTGAAATTCGAAGAGGAAACGGGAACAATAGATTTTTCGTAACGGAAATATTTCGGGGAAGCAAAGATAAGGGGAAATAATTAAACATAAATAAAATGTGATTGTCTCTGTGAGTTTTTGATGCTAATAAATTTTAATACGGGTTTAGACATATCTAATTTGAATGGTTTGTGACCTGTCATGGTTAGTATTTTTTTTGGGCTGTTTTAGGAACATTAATAAGAAACACTGAATATGTACAACTATTTTACAGCATTTTGGCATGTTCAAAAGTATCAACGTATGTGCTTAGGTACAGCTGCTCAGTACAAAGCGCTGGGTTCGATAGCTCGCTTGGACCAAATTTTCCATCTATAATTTCTCAGTACAATTTGGATTAGAACCAGATTGATGACCATGGCCTTGCTGTTATATTATACTTTATTTCAATCTGGGATTATGTTTCGATTCTTAGGTAAAACACCGATTGTTAAGTTTTCACTGATTAGTCACTAAATAAATAATAAATAAATATTCTACAACTTTCACACAACGCCATCTAGTCCCAAGCTAAGCAGAGCTTGTGTTATGGGAACTAAACAGCTGATAAACGTACTTATATATTTCTAAATACAAAAATATTATTAATACATTACAACCAGGCACAGAAAAAATGATCATGCTCATCACACAAACATTTGTCATGGGTGGAAGTCGAAACCACGACTTTCGGCATAGCATTAAAAGCCGCTAACCACTAGACAACAGGCTGGTTAAGCACCTCCAAAATAAATCTGAGGAAAGTCCATTGTCTCGCAGTTAGAACCACCTCACCTTTGACACCCACGACTGACGAAGCTGCGACGTTCTTCCCACAACTATGAAAAGTTTTACAAACTGATTTAATATTAATTTGTACCTTCTCGAGATAAACTTAGTCAGGTATCGTGTCGGTGACGAACTTCATGTTTACTGGGTCAATTTAAATGCCAAAAGGCTACAAGGTAAATGTATCAAAATTGTAGACTGGAGGGAAAACAATTAATTGAATTTTGTAAGAAACCGCAATTTGGGGGTGGAGGGGAGAGATTTCAACGAAATTAGGTCAATTTTGAACTTACACTTGGGTACTTAATGCTGTTAATGGCTGGTTTTCCTCACCTTCTCTCAAATCTGATTTTATACAAATGTATCTAAGCGTTCAAATATTAAGACAATGTGACTTAGAGACAGTTTAGTGTCATTCGGACACGTTAAAAATATCCTTAATTTTTACAGATAAGTATCAATATTTACTTAAAAAAAAGAAAATACTACTGAACCTGAAATATCAACAAAAATATCAACAGTTTCACACGAAATTCGTTTGTTACCAAATGGAAATGTACGTAAAAGTTGTTAATACAGTATTTCCGTGCTGCCGCGGGAAAACTACCATTAAAATTTCACGGTGTATAACCTGACTAAATGTAGGTTTTTTACAAATACTGAAATTAGTATGTTTAGTACCAAAAGAAAAGTTAATGTGTTTGTCTCAAAGATTAGCAACGACGATGACAAATATTGTCGATAGTATATTGTCTTCCTAATGCATTATTGAACGATCATTTAACATTTGACAAGTCTATGGCAAAAACTAAGAAAGTAACACAACACAAATTGATTTTAAGAAGGAACAGAGTTTACCGGACAAGTAGTCTACATCTATACTTATATCTTAATTTAATAATATCATACACGGTGATTTTTTAATCGCCTAAGTAATCAAGAAAAAAAAAATAAGGTCCCATAAGAATAAGGTGGTTAAAGTTGTTCATATTCATGGATAGAACACCCTGTGAATATTGGTCAGACGATTAAAAAATCACCTTGTATTATAAAAAGGAAAGATTTTGTATTTTTGTAACTTTGTATGTCACTAATGCACTTACTACTGAACCGATTTGAAAAATTTTCACCGTTGAGAACCTACTTTATCCCCGGGATACGTTGGTTAATTTTTATCCTTGTATTCCCACGGGAACAGAAACTATGCCAGTTAAACCACGAGATGTGCGCTATTATTTAATATTATTAAAGATCAACAGACTACTGCATGTGTTATGACTTCCTAAACTAGAATTATTTTAAACCTTTTAGTGTTTTTTATGTAATCAGTGGTATTGACTGGCTTGTTGGTCTAGTAGTTAGTGGCCTTGATTGCTGTGCCGTAGGTCGTAGGTTCGATTCCCACCCAGGAAAAATGATTGTGTGATCAGCACGGTCAACGGTTATAAGTGTAAAATTTAGAAATATTAAGTTCATTAGTCGATTAGTACCCATAAGACAAGCTCTACTTAGCTTGGGACTAGATGTTATGTGAATAGTCGTGGAATATTATTATTATTATATCTTTGTAAAATCTCAATAAAAAACTGGAGCGGTTGGAAGTGGAAGTCGATTGAAATTGATTGTTAAACTTAAAACAAAACACACTTATAAATATCCCTCACCAGCAGGGCTAGCATGGCCGGAGATATTCTATCCACGGGGAGAGGATAAAATACCATTCCCCTCTGTCAATTTTATCCACCCTCCGAGCATGGCGACATGGGTGGATAAACTATTCACGGGGATAAACCAGGGGAAACGCTTGTCCTCGAAATTATTGCCATTATAAGAAAACTTTCATGAAATTACACAATAGTCGAGAATGTCATGTAAACCAAAGTACTTTCATCGTTTTATTACATCTGTACTGAATATTTATTTTGTTTTGTTGTCAATTGGGATTGCTCGAATCGCAAAATCTTTCACTAGTCGCCATGCTATAAGCCGTGGATGAGTATCCACGTCTAATGTCAAAAAGTGATATAATTCTCTTTCCCCTTGTTGCCGTGCTTTGGCAGGTGGATAAGATAATTGTATCCCTTGTCAGTGGAAATAACCGGTGGATAAAAGTTATATCCCCAGCCCATGCTAGCCCTGCAGCAATTACCCCTGAACTCCACCTCACTTGGTATGCCAGAGGTTAGCAATAGTGACGACCGCAACCGGATTACCTTTACAACATAAATGCATTTAGTCGCGGCGGTTGTACGTGCTAACTGAGTGCAAACTACGTATATGTGTATTGTACATAGTATACTCCATAGATATCCGTGGTATACCCCATACTGTGTACGAGTAAACTGCAGTGTGTTTGAGTTGTAAACGGAACGCAACCACCTTGACTGGGCTGTTGGTCTAGTAGTTAGTGGCTCTAACTGCTATGCTGGAGGTCGTGGGTTCGTTTCCCACTCAGGACAAATGTTTGTGAGATTAACACGATATTTTTTTCTGTGTCTGAGTGTTATTTATCTTTAATATGTATGTATTTAGAAACATATAAGCATGTTTCTCAGTTGTTTAGTAGGTACCAATTAAACAATCTCCGCTTAGCTTGGGACTAGGTAGCGTTGTTCAACAGTTGTAGAATTCATTAATGTATTATTATTTATCTTCTGTGTGATAGATTCTAAAACTAATTGCAAGAAGTGTAATTTTTTGCGTTACACTCATTAAGAATGAAGTACGTGACACTCCTTACCTATTACAAATCAGATTTTCAACTTAATGCCACAAGAACAAGTCAACTCACACCTTCAAAATTATTTAGATTGCAGACTAAAATCATTCCAAAGTCGTACATAATAAATGTTACTACAACAGAAACAGTAGCGCCGTTGCAAAGCATCGTCAATCAGTGAGTGACGTAGATAAATCGTGGGTTGCCAGCAAATTAATCGGAGAAGACGCACTTTCAGACATTATCACAGAATAAGAAAACCGTGTAGAAGCGAATATAAATTTGTGATTCAATTGTGAGAGGCAGCCCACGCAAAATTGTTATAACAATTATTTTTCTTTTGCTTAGGCATATTTTACGCTCAACCGACGCAACTCTTTCATATGCTACAAACGGCTACGTCTCGCCCTGCTATACAGCACTACCCGGTCTACGCCACACTCTGCTACGCAAACGCTGCTACATTTATTTACGCTATGCTACGCATACAACGCATTGCGCTACGCTCTAATACGCTTTGCTACGCGCTGCTACGCTTTGCTACGTGCCTCTACGCGATGCTACGTAACGCTACGCGCCACGGAGTCGAAGTTCTTCTACGTTTTCTGAAATTAAATGAAATGATATTTATTTCTGTAAGTAGATCTTCCCAGATACTTTAACATGTCATTTTTTATTAACTAAATGGGATTTTCAATGTGACTGATCCCTGAGAAGAAATGCCGAAAGAAACTCAGGGGTCATGGTATCTTTTAAAGTCCAGACATAAGATTGTATTCATGTATTATGCGAGTCTCACGATGCAGGGCAATATTAAACTCTAATTAATTGAGATATCTGGCAATTCCGCTTCTATACATTCTTAGTGTATGTCGTTGTCTGTTACCCAGATAATATTTAACGCTTTGCGGAGGTTTTAATCGAAGTATTATATGGTTGGCTAAACATTTTGAAAAGGCAGACATTAAACTGGGATGGATTGTGTTTGAGTTCAGTGAACTTTAGCAAGAAATAGGTACCTGTTTAGAATTTAGAATTTATTTATGAGTAAGTTCAATTTATAATAGCAATAAAATATAATGGTAATCTCGGTACAGTCTTTAAGTATAAGCCTACCTATTGAATTATTTTGCTAGTTAATAGGGTATAAGCTTGGATTTTTTTTTATTTTTTATTCACTGTATACAACGTTTTGACATAGCAAAAAAATATAAACATGTTTAAAAATGCATTAATGAAGCTTAAAAAAATATTTAAAATACAGATTAAATTTGAGCTGTTTAAACGCCGCCATGTTCGCACGCCATTTCGATGACGTCATTTACTATTCTCCTTTTACTATTACTTTGGGTGTTTTCGTTCTTCTAACCATTTCACCATGAAAAAAGCTCAAAAACCAGTTTACAGGTATTGTTTGTTCCCAAATGCAAAAACATTATCAGATAGTGCTTTTACAAAACCACTTTCAGTCATTTTCTTAAATGTTTTATAACTTTACTATGAAGCTAAAATTACAGTAGAACATTAAATTAATTCACAACACACGGCAATAATTATGTTTTCCAATAAAAAGTCCATTCCAATGCTGTTTTGTAGGCGTAACTTGTCTTGTTGTCGTAGTATTTGACGTCATGTTTCGTTATAACCAATGGTGATGCGTTTCACAAATTTGAATTTCCCGCGCTTAATTAGCACTTTAATACATTATTTTAAATATTTATGATGTTCATATTTTATGCCAATAAAGATTGGGAATAAAAAATATTCGAACCAAATAAAAATAACATGCATATTCCCTATTATAATATGTAAAAATTGTTCGGTGACACCCTTCACATATTATTACAACAGATCACATACACATAGATCCGTAACCGCCAACTGATATTATAGATAAGACTTTTGGTAGTAACAGACTCTAGTCAGTTAGAGCCCAAGATCATGCTCCAATTTCCGGCTGTGCATTGCCTATCTCCATGTTTAGACGCAACAATCAATTACACGCCACAATCAAATGTAAGTTGTTATCAATAAAGTAAACCTGTTTCAATTGAAGGCCACGTTAAAAAGAACCTCATCTGCCTAGCCTTTTCTCAACTGTTGTTGTGGTCAGTTTCCAGTTTAACGGTTGCCAAAGATCTACAAATGTTAACCGGGACAAACAGTTTAACATACTTTTCCGAGGAACGGAGGAGTCTTGGTATGTAATAAATGGACACCCATCCACGAACCGACTTTGCCAAGCATAGCTTGACCCGTGCGGCTGTTATAATCTAGCCACAAGCTCTTCACGTTAAAAAGTTATGAACAACTTATATTTTGAGGAAAATTCTGAAATCGCGACAAAAATAACTTAACTATCCCATAAGTTTAATCAGTTTAAGAGAACACGGATTAATGTTAAAAGCAGCTGTGTTTTAATTACTTCAATGAAATGAAATAACAATTATTACTGTTAGTAAATCTTTCCAGATAGGTGCTTTTACATGCCAATTTTTTCAATGACATCCAAAATGACCAATCCCTGCGATGGAATGCCGACTGAAACTCAGTGTTCATGGTCTCTTTAAAAGTCCAGACATTAGATTCTATTAAAATATTAAAAGATTTTAACGATGCAGGGCAAAGTCTGGAAAAGCCTTCTTATGAAAAAAACAATTCAGCTATGAGTTGACCTGAATCATAAGCCTAATAAATTGTGCAGTCGCTAAAATTCAAGAATGATTTTACCAATTTTTTTTATAAATCTTAACTTGTTTGCAAAAATTAACTAGCACAAACAAAAAAAGTTGTACGCTTAAATTAGGATAAACAAACAAATATACAGACAAAACACCCTAAGAACTGCACTCCCCGACATGAAAGCCCTGTAGAATTACCATCGAAGCACCTATTGAAGCGTCTATAATTCGCCGAATGAAATCCCTCGGGGCGCTAACTATACCGCTGAATTTGCGCAAGCCAAGCTAAAGACGTGGATGCTGTAATGTATGGAAATGGATGGCTGTTGGACGAGTGATAGGAATTATTTTTATTTCGTAAGAGAAAAAAAATGAAGAAAGACTGGCCGCGTGAAAATGTCTCATAATAAGAGCGGAATAAAACTATTTAAAAAAAAAATACAACCTTATTCATAAAAAATACATAAATAGTTTTTGAAGTCGGTGGCCACTAATGAATGGAACAAAAGCACTAAAGTCACAGACCAAAGAAATATACAGAGTTGGAAGTTTTCGATTTTTTGGTTAATTTTCACCATTTAGTCTTTTTCTGCTGTATTTTTTCAACAAGTTGGGTAAAATATAATATTTTGCATTAGCTTGTTTAATCAGATCTATTATAACTTATTTTATATATATTTGGAATTTCTCAGTAGCAACACTGAGTCAGCATCCTAATCAGGTTGATGGCATAAGGTTACCCCAATTGCATGGAACTTAAACTGATTTGTTGAATTATTTGGCCCCCGGCCGACCACGAGGTCGATCGTGTATGTTATTATTTTGTCAATATTCCACCCTTATAATATTTGTTTTAGCATAGTGAACAGGTTGCTTCTAGGCAAGTGTGCTTCAACGTCGACCATATCATCACTTACCATCAGGTGAAATAGTGGTCAAACGCGTGCCTATCAATAATAATAATTAAAAAAAAACACAGTTCTTATAACCAGCTGATGACAAACACTTGAGCACTTATAGCGGATGAAAATCTATACATGCACTAGCTGTACCCTGCCACGCTTCGCTGTGGCACATTGTGATTGAATGGTTAAAAAAAAAAGAGAAAATGACGTGTGGCACTCGGAGACTGCTGCGGTAAAGCTATTGCATACGATTTTTTATCAACTCCACTCCCCCTCCCCTCCCCCTCTCCCCCACACCTCCCACGCCCCTCCCCTCCCCCCCTCCCCTCACTTTCCCCTCCCTCCCCCACCCGGCTCATGTCGCTTCCCCTCCCCCTTTTCCCCCTTCCCCTACCCCTCACCTCTCCTCCCCCTCTCATTCCCTCCTTCTCCACCACCTCTCTTTGTCCTCACCTCCCTCCTCGCCTACTCCCCATCCCTCCCCCACTCCCCTACCCATCCCTCCTCCCACTCCCCTCTCCATACCTCCGATGCCCCTGCCACTCCCCCTCCCCTCCCTCCCCTGCCCCTAACTCCCCTGCCCCTCCCTCCCCTCTCACAATCTCCCCCTCCCCTCACACAACCTCCCCCGTCCCCTCTCACAATCTCTCCCCTCCCCCTCTCACGATCTCCACTCCGACTCCCCTCCCACTCCCCTCCCTCTTCCCTCTCCTCGTGATATTTCAAAAAGTCATTAAAAGTTCTGCTATGATTATTAAAAAGCAAGGGTTGGTGATAAAAAAGTGCAAATTTAGAGTTGTATGTACTGTTTGATGCCACATAATAAGAAAATAAAAAAAATAAAAATAATCAAAAAAAAAAAAAAAAAATTTGGGGTGAACACCCCTTACCACTTAGAGGTTTGAAAAATAGATAGTAGCCGATTCTCAGGCTTACTGAATATGCATAAAAAATTTCATGAGAATCGGTCAAGCCGTTTCGGAGGAGTATGGGAACGAACATTGTGACACGAGAATTTTATATATAAGAAGATAATACCACTTTCGTTTTGTTTCGCCGTAGTCGGGTATAAATTGACCAAACTGTGACAAAACACACTTCGCATTTATAATACCGGTGAACAACATAAGACCCAGTTAAATGCCACATTAACCCTTCGTAGCTCAACTAATCCTCAGAATTAGATTAGAGGCCGTTATAAATCAATTCCCTATCGGAATTCATTTGCAGTTTGATTGGATATATTGTGATACTTGTCGAAACGTTTACTTTTGCCCCCTATTATAAAGGACTTTAGGCAAAGTTAAGGCAATTTTAGACTTGTAGTAATCGTTGTATTTACATTTAAACGCAAAGTAAAGAATGGCGCTCTGTATTTTCTGCCTACCCCCATGGGAAAAAGGCGTGAGTTTATGGATGTATGTATGTATATATAAAACATACCTGTATTTATAAATGGAACATTTTGTTGAATTATAATCTATTCTAAATCAAAAAAACTTTTTAGAACAATGAAAGTACAACCGACTAAAGTATAACCAGTAATTCGCGACTGTGTAAGTCCAAGACTGCGAAACCTTTACTTAAGATATGTTGTACACAGAAGCTGTTGGTAAACCTTTTAATAAGTAAATAAATAAAGAAATAAACTATCTCACAGTACTTGATTAGTATTTCATTAACAAAATTAGTGCTAAGGTATCAACATAATTATACGTTAATTTGTAGAACAGCAAAATATGCTATTAATTTCTTTAACATAGATTTTCTAACTACTGAGTCGCTTTTCGCCTTTCAAACTAAAAAAAAAACAAATCAGTCCATTATTAACGGAGTTCTGACACATCATACAAAATATTTAGTAATTCCAATTTAAAAGAACCTCGCATGCAAAAAAACACGGGTAAGTAAAAATGCCATAAAATTCATATTGAACAAACAAAGTTACCAAACGTATGGAAATAACGCACCGGAGTGCACAAAATTTCATTACAAAAGTTGAAACACTGGAGTCATTGCATTATAACTTCGAGACGAAAGAACGGACCGGCATCCAATTTGGACCATACATTTATAATTTACTTGCTGCGCGCGCGGTTCCCTTTTGATAAAAGACTCCCATTTTCTAAACTGAAAGGTTGCTTAATACTTGTTTGGATTGCAGGTGAAATAAATACCAAATAGCTTTAAAAATAAATGAAGATCTCTCGTGAATGAAATTGGCAATGAGTCTCTATGTCTTGTTAATTTGTACGAGCAGTTAAATGGATGAAGAGGAATATGGAGTGCGATGTATTTTTGATCTCCGTAAAAGCTCGGAAGATAGAGGTCAGGATACAGGCAAAGGGTCGAAGTCTGCTTCAAAATTTTGAAACAGTTATAGTATAACGTAAAGTATTGTACTTATTTGTTGCCATATCCAGCAAACAAAAAATACCCAAAAAACCGCATCTAAATCGGTTCACTCGCTTGGGCGCTACGGTGCCACAGACAGACAGACAGACAGACAGACACGCACACATAGTGGTGAAACTTATAACACCACTCTTTTTGCGTCGGGGGTTAAAAATAAACCGCAACAAATGCGCCGCATTGCCGTGTCAATAAGATATTTGTTTATAATAACAATCGCACTCAATAACTGCCGAGCCATTTCCACTGCTGTCTGACCACAACCCAGTTTCTGGGTAACACGATACCCCTTGGTTAATCTGGTTGTCAGACTTTGAGGCTTCTGGCTACTCGTAACGACTTTCTACAAAAGACAGGAAAATACAGTTAGGAAAGAGGAAGCATTATTAATTATAATATATTATTCTAAGTAAAACATTGTTTATCAAATGAAATCAAACGAAAATAATTAAAATACTTACCATTCATGAACTGTTTGCAACACTTTCACTAATTCTCGTAGCAATTCAGTTGAATCAGCTTCAACCTTGTCAAACAAATGATTTCGGGGGGTAGTACGAATGTCGAGCGCAATCGTACCATCGTTGATGAAACGAACTAGAACCGAACGTATGACGTTCCAATTAGAAGAATCGGTCCTCACACCCTCCACACTCCCCTCCCAGTTTGCAAAAAAGTCATGAGTTTAACCTGCAATCGTTGCACTATTTACTCTGACATTAAATAATGTTTCGCTAGTTTAACTATCCAAGGAGATTTCTTGTCGACTGGTCAACGATTTGCAGAACATGGCTATTTCATTCTTTGGCAAGAGTTTGCATTTATTTTGAATGTGACCATTTTTGGATATGGTTTTGGACAACTGCAAAGCTAAAGCAAAGTAATTATAACACGCAAGTTTTCTAGGTTTTATTTACTTTCGATTTTTGCCTGCGACTTCCCCCACATAGATGATGGCAATTTTATTATTCCGTGGGTATGTAGATACAGAATAAAAAGTATGCACATTATTCTGAAGCCATGGTCTACAGATGTGACTGTAAATATTTAAATATGTTAATTCCCAAAAAAGTAATAAACAAACAGATAGACAGGGTTTCTTTTGCGTTCAATTTTAAGTACCTACGAGTTCCACGCATGTTCGTTTAATTTTTATTTGGCATTGTTTGATGTGCGTAGTTAGTTGAAGGTACATAAGTAAGTTTTACATTGACTAATGAACTCCGATACAGAAAAAAAAACTTTTGTTTTGTTGTCTTTTATACATAAGGTAAACCTTTTTAACAAAGGGTGGAAACTTTATTTTGGCAGCAGTTTTGCTCTATTTTTTTTTTGTAATATTATGATGCGCAAAATAAACTTTATTTTTCTTACGATGAACTACAAGACAACAAATAACTCCTAGATTCAGATCACTGTACATAACGTAGGTAGGAAAACAACTCCTTCCGCTTTTGAATTCTTACTATATTCCAGATTTCTTTCCACAGAACATAAAGCTCAGATCTCATTCTAATGCTCCATCATCAATTCATAACTTGCCACTTAGGAGATGACAGAATATTGAAGAAATTAATCGTATAAAACTCGAGAAAAAGTCATTTATAATGAAAGCATTAACGACAGACGGAAATCTTGGATATCATATTTCACGAACTTGTCAATTTTTAAGTTAGGACGGCGGTATATGAAGGATGAAACAGACGGAAGACAGTAACCAAAAATATTATTTTGAAAATTATTTGGTAAAAAAAAATTAGGTCAATAGGTATTAAGAAGGAAGGCAGAATGATTTTGGATGGTGGGGCAGAGGAGCTGCTAGTACATAATATAAACAATAATAATTAAATAAATTTTATTATGGTTTTACACGAAGTTATATAAGAGACGATGATATATTATAAACAGAAGCATAAAACTGTAGCGCAGCTACCGACGCCCAATTTGATAAAAAATAAGAACAATAATTTGTTTAGTATAATGATAATACCAGCCTGTTACTGTCCCACTGCAGGGCAAAGGCCTCTTCTCATACAGAGAAGGGACGAGCATTGATCACCACGCTTGCTAAAGGCGTATTGGCGATTTCAAACTTATATTAACTACAAGTCCAGGTTTCCCCACGATGTTTTCCTTCACCGATGTCAATGATGTCTAAGATAAACTTAGAAAGTACATATGAATTGAAAAAGTCACATTGGTACTTGCCCGGATTTGAACCAGAACCTCGTACATGAGAGGTAGGCTCCTTAACCTCTTGGCCATCACGATTAATATAATAAATAAATTAATAAAATAAAATAAATAAATTCCACAACTTTCACACAATGCTAAACAACTGATAACTGTACTTATAATTATGTTTCTAAATACATGCATATTATAGATTAACTACACCCAGACATATGAATAAATGATCGTGTTCGACACATAAACATTTATCCTAAGTGGGAATCGAACCCGCGATCTCCGACATAGCAGTCAGGTCCACTAATTACTAGACCAACAGGCCTGTCAAATTCTTGTAATAAGAAGCGTGCCTGCACAAGCCCAGATGGAAAATCTTAAAAAAACTATGTCTAACCCAGGAATTCACCCAGACCCTTATTGGGTCTAAATGAACTCAGTAATTTTGAAAGACGTTGCTAATTTAATTGCCCACTAGCTTGGAAACGAAATGTTCTTTTTACATCTAAAAATTTAAGTAGGTATTACTTGAAGCATGACCTCCTCAAATAGTTTAGTTAGCTCCAAGTTTAAAACAATAAAACCTCCTTCGAGGTCCAGAACAAAAAAAAAACTTCGAGTGCACCAAAAGTCGCCCGTCTACCTCCTTCTAAATTGGAAGTAACTCGCATTTTCAATGGAGGGGGAGCTGAATTTATTTTAGAAACTTGCTAAAACAAAGATAAATTTGAATCGACTCCGCCAAGATTAATGTACCAAGTTTCGGATAGACCAGTAGCTGATGGGAACGAATGTCGTGTCAAGTCGAACAAGTATGAGATTAGTTCGGAGATACGGGATAAGACGGAAATTAATATAAGAGGATTTTCATACATTAAAACTTGTAAATCGCCTCTAGTTGAGTGATTAATCTGAGGGACAGGCACTTAACTAAATCTGAAGATCGTTCTTGATGTGATTTGACCTTTGGTGTAATGTTTGTATTTAGATTTGCTATTTGTCTATAGCAGTAATTATCCGTGTCGTTCTGTCTATAATGTTCTAAATTTTAATAATAGTTCAAGAAATTAAATGATATTTTATTTCTTTAAGTAGATTTTTTCAGTGAATTTCGCACATCGTAGCATTGACTGACCTGTTAGTCTAGTAGTCAGTGACCCTGACTGCTATGCCGGAGGTCGTGGGTGCGATTCCCACCGAGGACAAATGTTTGTGTGATGATCACGTTCATTTGTTCTGTGTCTGGGTGTAATTTATCTATAATATGTATGTATTTAGAAATATATAAGTATGTTTATCAGCTGTTTAGTACCCATAACACAAGCTCTGCTAAGCTTGGGACTAGATGGCGTTGTGTGAAAAGTTGTGGAATATTTATTTATTATTTTTTTTTATTTAATGGTGAATTATTTATTGACAACAAACGGTGCTGATCTGACTGATCCAAGAGACAAACTCCTTTAATTCTGACAAATACGTGCACTGACTGAACTGGCCTACTCTTGTCTGTGTGGTTCTTTTCTCGAAAGATCACTTCAGATACTAATTTGCACGGTTCTAATATAAGCTGACAAAGATAATGTCTGGACTTAAAAAGAAACTGTGACCTCTGAGTTTCTTTGGGTGTTTCGACCGACCTATAAAAGTGTTTGTATAAACCAAAGAGATTTAAAATACTATAGAGCGGGCATGTCAAGGAAATGTCATAGAAAAACAGCAAACGGCAGCGGAGCGTACTACAAAAAACTTGTAGACTTGTATCCAGCAGGACACACTTTTTCGGACGAAAATTTTGTTTGTAATGTCCGGTCTATAGGTATTGAATGTCTTTGGGATGAACCTATTTACAGAAATAAAAATTGTAGGTACTAGTTTTGAATCATGACATACTGAAACAAACTCAGAGGTTATAGTATATTTTAAAGTCCAAATATTATGAAGAAATTGTGCAAAGTAAATCTTTTCTTTCTTTCTTTCAAAGTCATGGGGTTGATCTGTCCCAACCGACAGCATACATGCTGCAGAAATACTCATAATCATCTGCATAACAGATGACAGATTCCCTGAAAGACGATACAGATTTAGAGAGGGAGCGCAGAGCGTTGTCAGTCCGGGCGATTATGCTGGTCCGCAGGTTCTCTCGATGTGCAGTTGCAGTTAGTTTTAGTTAATAGCGTTTTTTAATTAAGGCGTATTGCACAACACTGTACTCGGGGGCCCTGTGGTTGAGTTATACCCAAAAGGCTGGCAATGCTCTGCGTATCCAATATAATAATGCGTTCAGGGTGTTGTTGCGACTGCCACGCTTCCGCAGTGCGTCTTCGATGTTTGCCGATGCACGTGTTGACAGTTTTGACGCTGTGTGGCGCAAGAAATCTGCCTGCTTACTTCTCAGGTTGCGTGCCAGTCCCAACATCATTCTGCACTCGAAAGCCGCCCGGACGGATAATCCGCTTGTGTGGGCGTTAGCCGATTGCACAAGATCTCTTTTAGTTATTAAGTACTAACATAGACTAAGTAAGACTGATACAAACACAGAAGACCTCATTGGTTGTCTAGAATAATAATAATAAATAAATAAAATAACCAGTTCCCAAGTTTAAAACATGCACAGTTTAAATAAATGCCAGTACATTACATGAATAGACTGTTGCTTATCTGACCTCCATAACCACGTTAAACACTGGTATTTAGCTGCATTTATTTAAATTGGAAGATGAGCCACCCAATAGGGTTGAGCTAGAAGATCATGGATGAAAATTAATGTGCTATTATCTTGTTCAATAATTATTAAATTGAATTGAGCACATTTCTTCTTTAATTTTATATAGTGTATTATCACTACAAAAATAACACATTATGTTTGGGTTTAAAAAAATAATCCATCAACTCCATATAAATCGTACATCTCATTCCGTTCCAATGGGCACTGAATCTTATTTCTCGAAATCGCTGAAATTTTATATAAAATCCGTCTCGTGTGCGATTGTAATCAAGTTTGCTGAATCCAATGAATTCTTTAATTAGATTTTGTGTTTCTGCAGTAGAAAGAATTTTATCTTTAAGACATTCAACTGAAATAAGATGTTTAAATACATTTAGCATTTAAATTAGCTGAAAGTGGACATTTAGGATTTTATTCGGATTTCTTTTTGGGTTTTTTCCAGTTGTTGCTTTGCTATCTAGATAAAATCGTTTAAAAAATATAAACTTTTAATTTGTATTCTATCAGATTTATGGCTTAAAGTTCCTAGAAGGCAACACGGGGATAATGTTAAATTTAAAGTACAGAACAGTGTCTTGATTTTTTACTTATTGGGTTCCGTATAACATTATTTAGTTGGTTACAAGATCTGATGTGCAGAAACAACTTCAAGAACAGAAATAATTTACGAAATATACATATAAGTAGAGTTTGACAAGAATGAAATGAATTAGATATAACTGGCCCCAGTGACTCCTGGGGCCAGTATCGAGCCGGTCCAGTGGACTAAAGACAGAAAAACATTGACATTAATATGCCTAAATAATCCCGCAAGTGATTAAAAGATTCGTGTTAAAAAACTTTTAGCAAAAGGGTCCTAAAATCTCGATTTTCAAGATTTCTAAAATATACTCAATGCGACGTGAATAATGACGTCATATCGTGGCCGCGGCTGTAACTGTTTTTGAACCACCACCAATTACCGTAGAAAACAGGAGATGGATAAATACTAAATGTCCATGAACCATATCCTGTTTTTTTTTGAGGGGTGGAAAATCCTCATGGATGTCGGAAGGGACGGGAGGGCGGAGGGGTCTGTCAGACTCTTACTGACTAAAAACCACCCCGTTCCTTCTCACACCTGCGCGGGGGTCACGGGAACAGAAGATACTTCCGCGACCTCCAACATGAACCTTATCCTACCTTAAGGCATGTAAATTTACAAATACAAAGGGTCTATTAATAGGTTTATTTTTAGGTTAGTTAATTTATTTTCTATCTTTTATTTGTGAAAACAAATAAAGAGTACATGTATATTTCATGTCCGATCAACTTGTCCAATCTCCTAAGCACTTTCACACCCTAGATATTATTTGAAGCAAGCTAGAATGTTAATAATACCGTTACCCATAATAACTCACGTCCACCATGTTTATTATTTCATTTGATAATGTTGACACGAGCGCGGAAACTGTCTCGTGATTTAAACATAAATATCACAGGTGACCCAGTTATGATGTGTGCGGGACCACAGAACGGAAGGATTAAGACAGAGAAGCGTGGCGGCCAGAGTATTCGAGAAATTATCACGTTAGAGGTCCTTAGAATGGGGCCATTGATATGAATTATAATAAAACGTCACGTTATTTGCCAGACTACCAGAAACAATAGAAATTAAATTGTTCGCGGCTCACCGGTGACCGGCGTGTCGTGCCAAGTATTAAAATCTTATCTCAGCGACATACAATGCGTATTTATTTATGAAAAAAAGGTTCAACAGCTTCTGCATACAAAATATTAGTAGGAAACAGTTGTAGGCTTATTCTATTCGCCAATAAAAGGTGGATAATAAATACTCTCAAGTACATAAGGTAAGCAAAAATCGAACTAATTGACAATAAATTGAGTGGTTATTCTATCATACTTCTATACTAATTTTATATAGAGAAAAGACTCGTATTTTTGTATTAAAGAATAGTAGATTATTAACCAAGGGCTGTATGACATCAATTGCATACGAGGTTTTTGGCGCCTGAGCGAAGCGAAGGCGCTAATTAACCCGAGTATGCAATTGATGCTTACGCCCGAGATAAATACTCTGCTTTACATATCGATTGTGAGGTAAGTAAACAACAAGACAGCAGGTTTCAATGAACATTTATTAAGAAGAAAAAAAATAATTATTTTCGCGATGCTTTCGCGCCTACTAGTAGACTGCCTTTTTTTTTTCACGCACGCAAGCGCGTCAAATCTTGCTGGCCAGTTTGATTTTTAAATCGATTCCATCTAACATACGATGTGGAAACAAATAGTTCCGTATTTAAAATAAAATCTTTATAAAATAAATTGTCTAGATTCCGATTCGAGTAATTAATCGATACCGAGAAAAAAAAAATAACTTTTTAAAAATATTCTTCGTGCAGTATGAGTATGACAGTTCTTTTTTCAAATTCCAAAACCTATGCTGTAATGATAGTCATACACCCCGGCATTCAGGGGTGTAAGGGTGTACTTACAGAGCAAGAGATATGTAAATAAACTTAATAACTAGGACCGATTTGAAAATTGAACACCGTTGAAAAGCCACACTATCCCTGGGTGACATAGGCTACTTTTTATCCTCGTATTCCCATGGAAGCGGGAACAACACGGGTTAAACCGTGACGTCCCTTAGCAAACTATATAAACAGAGATCCAAAAAGCATAGGGTTAGTATTGTTCTTTCAATTACTAAGGCACTTAGCAGATGTCATACTCATAAGCTTATAAACACTCAAAGCTGAAAACCCAAAAGCCTGATTCGAGCAAACGAAAATACGCCCAATCCGTAAAGGCAATATTGAATTCCAAACCGAATGTTTTGATTGTAACTTAATTGTTGAAGCCAAGTAAGACGGTATTGTGGGTGTGCCTCCGCGTGTAACTCGCGTATTTTGTAGGCTTATCCGAAACGGGACGGTTTCTCGATTCTATTTCCGGATCATGAAATTACATTGATTTGTTTGACTCACCGTGAACTTTCAATCCGTGTTATCCGCGAAGATGCTAATCTTATTTCTCTGATATTATTTCTATAATCTTAAGATAGGTTATGTTTTATTGTTTGAGTAAACTTAATGGCTATTTAGGTCATACGAGGCCATGAGAACTAGCCTATTTATCAATAGTGGATACTGAGATTTTAAAGCTGCTTAACTTGATTTAAAAAAAGTGTCAGTTAGGCCACTCTGGTTCTCATGGCGCCCTCTGAAGATTATAAAGTTATAAACAAATGTGATGATGTCGTGACGGATGTAAATGGCTTGATTAGCAAATTTAAAAATATGCAATATTATGCCCCAAAACAATTAAAAAAAAATTGGTTCAAAACCAAAACTAGACTACTGAATCATCACGCTCCAAAAAGCATAAAACTAGAAAAAAATCTTTAGACCGTAATTTATTTTTTCAGTAGTTATGTTTTAAATTTTGATTTTTTTTTCATTTCTATTATTTTGGGGTATAAAATTGTAAATTTTTGAAATGTGTTTTATGCCCTATCATTTTATTTATCCAACACGACATCATCACATTTTTTTTTTAGATTTTGCGGTTTCCTCGCTAGCTTGTCATTTGCACCACTACCACAGTTTTCCCCGTAGGTCTGCTCAGTTCTCTCAAGGGTGCTAGTGTGTGCTCGGCTTAGAATGAGTTATGAACATCGGGCGAGAAAACTTTTTTATACGCTCTCCTTGCACTTCCATTTTTATTCCTCCCTTTTATTAATTGTTCCAAGTTTTTGTCAAAGCATTTTCTGGCCAGTACTGCTGTGAGTAAGTGCTTATTGAAGGCATTAAAAGTTTTTAATGCAACCTTTTTTTTTGGACTGGCCTTTTTGCACCTATAAATTTTCCTGTTCATTGGCTTCCAATGGTCTGGAAAAATGCGTGGGACGTGTTGGTGTGATGGGTCGACGACATTCGATGGAGCGCAGGTCAAATATGAATTATTTCTTTATAAAGCTAGACAAATGGTTTGTTATATTATGTGTGGCCAATACTTTTGCGTAAACGGACGTTAAAGCTAAAATACAATTGCTAAATAGCACCTATTGGGTATTATACTTAAGGCCAGTTGTAAACTTGATATGGTGGTTGTTTATAACTATTAAACAGACAGACTAAGAACTTTTTACTTAGATTTAGCAAAAAGCCTAAAAGTATGACAAACAGTAAAGCCAAGGGCTATAGTGTTACCTAGTAACAGAGTTGTGGAGGTACAACAGGCAGTCGCTCCATAAAATTAACTGGTTGTCAGGTTTTCGAGCTTCTAAATACCCGTAACGATTAACAAAGATCTACAAATGGTACCGGCTGTACCAGCGGTTCAAAGTGCTTCGGAGGCACGGAGGATTTTTCTTATGTAATAATAATAATAATTGAATTAGAATCGGACTCAGCAATCATTGTGCCGATAGTCGTGTCTGCCAATGGCTTAATAGCAAAGAGCCTGGAACAATACTTAAAGAGGCTCTCGTTGGGCAGCTGGATCAAGGGTTTGATTCAGAAAGCTGTACCTACTTCTGGACACGGCTCGCATTGTAAGGTGGTTCCTCTCCCTGTAGCTTAGACCCTGTTCCCGATACCGATGGGCTACTATTTTTTATATTTTAAATGTTCTTTTTATATTTAAATATTTAAAAATGTATTTAATAAGAAAAGAAAATGAATACACGAATTTTCCCGTCCGTATAGATACTAAAGGTAAATTTGCTTATGTATAGCTTGAGAAATAGGTAGTTTATGTGTATGTCAGTCTATTTATAATGGTTCGAGAACGGCTATTTATCACACTCAACATTAGTTCTGTCATGATTAGGGCATGACCTATTGGTACTAAGCTTCTACACAGAGAATACATTAGTGTTTGAAATGGTATGTAGGGCATTAACCTGAGTGAGTGACATTTGAGATGAAAAGAAAATGAAGGTTGTTAAAGGTGAAGTGTTCTACTTACAGTCGGGAAATAGTCTTTCTATTGCATTTAAAGCACCTTTTTCATGCTAGAAAGAAAGAATATTTATAATAATAGTATTAGTAAACTACGGTACTAGATTGGATAAAATACGAAGCACAGCTAGTGTTGAAATGTATTTAACAAAAAATCTGACGAACAGCCATCTTACTTTAATTTGGCCTTATTAGAGAAAAGAGATCTCATTTTAGATTAAATCATAATAAATGTAATGGACATGTTTAAAATAAATTCGTTTACATAAAAATGATAAAGTTTCGGCTTGAAAATTGAGTTTGTACAAGATGATTTAGGTAAGTGTTGTGGCTTTTTTAACCGGCTTCAAAAAAAAGGAGGAGGTTCTCAATTAGACTGTGTATTTATTTGTAAATATGAAAATCGGTTCATAAATGGCGGAGTAATCGCGTTACAAACACAAAAAAAAAACAGTCGAATTGAGAATCTCCTCCTTTTTTTTGAAGTCGGTCAAAAAAAGCATAATATTTGAAAGGGTATACTACCAGCTTGGTCCCATTTGTATTGAAACCCCGATTTTGCGGGATCCTCGAGGAATTCAGGGAACAACTCAAATAATTTAGGTGCACACGTACCGATTTTTGCATTTTTAGTAACGAATCAAGCATATTTACTTTGAAAGTATAATTTGATGAAGAAGAAAGGCAACGGAACTCTTCAACGCATAACAGCAAATTATTCGCGATTGCTACAGTCAGTTTTCTATGCAGAGTTTTTGTATTTCCATAACATAAAATAATGCCTGTCTATTTCAAAAGGGGCCCGGCAGAGATGTTTTATATTAATGTTTACAAAGATCTTCTTTAGCAATTGATAACCGATTTCAATGATTCTTTTAAGTTTTGAAAGACTTTCTTTACATACGAAGAAAATAAAAATTAGTATAAAAATGATGACAAGCGAAAAAATCTTTTATACAAAAAAAAAACAACCGACTTCTTAAAAAAATGAAAAATAACTCCAGTTTCGGAATTCGGTAGCCAATAATGAATGAAACATAACCACCGAAGCCGTAGTGTTTTTTTAAGAATTCGGTTGTTTTTTTTTTGTAAAAATTTTTATTTTGTCTTTCATTATTAAAACAATCATCTTTATACTAATATTTTAAAGAGGATACTTTAGTATGTACAGACGCCAGCACATCAAGTTACCCCAATGTGTCAAATTTTCCCAATTGAATATGAACCTTATTTTGTTTGATATAAAGTTGAAAAACGATCAAAGATATTTGTCACATTGGGGTAACTTGATGTGCTGGCGGCTGTACCTAACGATTTTAGAAACATTTAAAATCTACCAGACCGATTTAAAAAATTCTTTCATCATTGGGAAGCTACACGTCCACGGGTGGCGTAAGCTACTTTTTATTCCTGTATTCCCACTGGAACGGGAACCTATGTGAGTGAAACCGTGTGTGGTCCGCTAGTACATTAAAGCAATCAATCAGCATCATAATCATGCCTGAATAAGGTAAGGTCTTCTTAAGGTTCTCATACACGACCTAAGTTCACGAAGTAAGTTCAAAATCTGGGCTGAATGTGACATTTACAATTTTTCATTATAATACAACGTCTTTTATTTAAATTAGACTAAAATGTTTAATAAAATTTATAAAAAATATTCTAGCTGGCCCTTCCAAAAGACAGTTTTTTACGGACAAGAATGGGCAAGAAACTCCGTATATAAATAGTTTTATACACAAAATGAGACATTGAAAAAAACATTTGGACATGATGATCGATGTCCGAGACAGCCACATGAGTGGCTCCCTTAAGGGGGATTCCTCGGATATGGTTGTCTGGGATAGAAGAAAGGCATTCCTACAGCCTACTTTTCTCTGAAGAGCAGCTAAGGGTACATAATAACTTACACATTGGCAAGATTAATACCCCTTGATATGTGATACCATTTATCTATCGAACACCTAGCGTAATGCTTGCAAAAGGGTGGCTCATTTTATTATGTCTATACAGGGTGTCTCATTCAAATCGGTCAGTATGGGAAAGTCTGAAACTATAAGACATACTAAGATCTGTTCTGAGGAACCATGTCATCGATTTTAATAACAAGAAAAACTGCATTCATACATTTAAAAAAAAACATCTATACTCCGTTCGGGAATCGAACCCGGTTATTTTGAAAAAAAAAACATACACTATTTCTATTTAGATATCGATTGTGGAGGTCTTAAACAGTAAATGTCTGTATGAAACATGATGTCTAAAATGAATAAAATGCATTGTTTCCACATACTTTAATTTATTTTAGTAGGTGCTCGAAGTGACCACGTTTACAATATTACTACAATTACAGATGTTTTTTAAAATGTATGAATACAGTTTTTCTTGTTATTAAAATCGATCACATGGTTCCTCAGAACAGATCTTCGTATGTCTTATAGTTTTAGACTTTCCCATACGTATATGGCTTTAGGTGTATTATTTAGTCTGTCAGACGATTATCGATACTGATGATGTCTTACTACTAAAGTTGGTCTATGAAGTTATAACACGGAGTAGAATAACCAGCTATTGGCTATTTTTTCCATTGCCAGTGACTCACTCATCCAGTTGCAAACCGAACTTAGATGACAACTGTCAATTTATAAATAAATGGTATTGCACTATAAGTGGACTTTTAGTTACGGTGGCTATCAGATGAGGTACGGTGCGCTTCGTCACATCTCTGCGAGTGCTCATGACGCAGTTGCACACCGAACTTTGATGACAACTGTCAATATATAAAAAAATGGTATTCCACTTTAAGTGGTCTTCTAGTTACGGTGGCTATCAGACAGGGTACGGTGCGCTTCGTCACATCTCTGCGAGTGCTCATGACGCAGTTGCACACCGAACTTTGATGACAACTGTCAATTTATAAAAAAATGGTATTGCACTTTAAGTGGACTTCCAGTTACGGTCGCTATCAGACAGGGTACGGTGCGCTTCGTCACATCTCTAAGAGTGCTCATGACGCAGTTGCACACCGAACTTTGATGACAACTGTCAATTTATAAATAAATGGTATTGCACTTTAAGTGAACTTCTAGTTACGGTGGCTATCAGACCAGGGTACGGTGCGCTTCGTCACATCTCTGCGAGTGCTCATGACGCAGTTGCACACCGAACTTTGATGACGACTGACAATTCATAAAAAAATGGTATTGCACTTTAAGTGTACTTCTAGTTACGGTGGCTATCATACGGGGTACGGTGCGCTTCGTCACATCTCTGCGAGTGCTCATGACGCAGTTGCACACCGAACTTTAATAACAACTGTCAATTTATAAAAAATGGTATTGCACTTTAAGTGTACTTCTAGTTACGGTGGCTATCAGACGAGGTACGGTGCGCTTCGTCACATCTCCGCGAGTGCTCATGACACAGTTGCACACCGAACTTTGATGACAACTGTCAATTTATAAAAAAATGGTATTGCACTTTAAGTGGACTTTTAGTTACGGTGGCTATCAGACGGGGTACGGTGCGCTTCGTCACATCTCTGCGAGTGCTCATGACGCAGTTGCACACCTAACTTTGATGACAACTGTCAATTTATAAAAAAAATCGTATTGCACTTTAAGTGTACTTCTAGTTACGGTGGCTATCAGACAGGGTACGGTGCGCTTCGTCACATCTCTGCGAGTGCTCATGACGCAGTTGCACACCGAACTTTGATGACAACTATCAATTTATAATAAAATGGTATTGTACTTTAAGTGGACATCAGACGAGGTACGGTGCGCTTCGTCACATCTCTGCGTGTGCTCATGACGCCATCCTTGATACACACTGATGATAACCAACACGAAACTAGCTGTTTGACAGTTAATCGTTCGTTAGTAAATCACTATGACCAGTCAACGAAGATTTGCAATAGACCTGCTGAAGACCAGTAATTCCTGTATCTAAAACGTTCAAAATCAAGTCGCAATCTCATCTTAGCGGTTTATAATCGATGTCAAAAACTTGTCAAAAATATTGGTTGAGACTAAGCTAGAATATTCTCAAAATTACGGAAACTACCCGTGTGATGTATGAACGTCAACGTAAGAAAAATGTATATGTAAGAATCGTAGCAGGTGGTGTTCTGCAGTTTAATAATAATAATAATATTTATTTATTCCACAAGAAGTACATGATATTATTGCCAATGAGAGCCACACTAGGCACAGCCTGTGTCGTGGCTATCAACAAGACGGATATACATATTCTAGAGCCTAGGACTAAATTTATATTTCATAGAAATATGTCTGCCTATCATCATGAGAAAACGTGAGTGTATCTTGTGTTTATATCACAGAGCATAGAACCGTTGCGTAGACAGCTACTAAAGAAGCACACCCACTATTTAAAAATGAAATAATCATACCATTTAGGTTTCAAATTATGAGACAAGTACAATTATATAACAACACGATATTATATTATGTCTTAAAATTAACATACATGAACTGTGTCAGAGTTATGGAATATTATAAACTTACGTCTTTTAACCATGGACAAAAACTACACAGTGCCATCTGCTACGATTCTTTCGTATTTCTTTTGCTTCATTTTCGTTAATACATAATATATATAACATATATATGTAGTCATAGACACACACCGATTACGAGTATCTACTACGCACCTTGAGAGCAGCGGTGGCCTAGTAGTGGTGGCCCCGACTTACGAACAGTAAGTCGTGGGTTCGAACCCAGGAAGGCGCATCACTTTGTGTAATTTATTTCATCACCACTGCTCTCAAAAACGGTGAAGGAAAACATCGTGAGGAAACCGGCATGTCCTAGAACCAAAAAGTTCGAAGACATGTGACATCTACCAATTCGAACTGGGTCGGCGTAGATAATATAGCCCATACGCAAAATACGCGCTTTGACGTTGAGTTGCGGATACCAGCCCGGTATCTTTTATCTTTCTTTTACGCACCTAACCTTTCTGAAGAACCTCACCAATAAGGATTGTGCATAATGTGCGTGTCCTTTTAAGACGTTTCGGTGTTACTACTTACATTCGCCTTATAATATAAATAAATATCTTTGGATAGTCCTCATTTTATTTATCCGCTCAACATGACTAAAACATCTAAGCATACTCTTAACACTTATAGTAAAATGATGAATGGTACGAGTGTGTAAGTGCCCTTAGTTAACATTTCGATCATCGATTCGCGTTGCAATTAACTTTGATCCACCATGCATTCCGTACTCTTTGATAGGCTATAGTCCGGCAAAATGACATCAAACACATGTACTGAATTTTCCAGAATATTTGTTTCATTTCAATTTAATTTTTTCCTCTTTTGTTCGATTTGGTTTTGTTTTTTTAGTAAGTACTTACCCGTTTATTTTGTTTGAGGTTTGTATTGTCAATGGGTTAGCAAAAGTGTATCTATAGTACAAACGCCAGCACGTCATTTTACCCCAATGTGTCAAGTTTCTTTGATCGTTTTTCAACTTAATGCCAAACAGAATAAGGTTCATATTCAATTGGGAAAATTTGACACATTGGAGTAACTTGATGTGCTGGCGTCTGGTACATGGGTGTACTACAGTCAAAAATATGTTTGTTACTCACTACTCCTTTAAATAATTTATTGTCTACCCTATTAGTATTGACTGGTTCCTACTAGCAGTCTGCTGAGTAAAAGCATGGCAATAAGCTCGGCCTATAACAAGTATACGTATAAACATAGTGTGGGTGTAGTATACACTGAGGAGCTTGTGGATAAATAGTAACAGCCTCAAGGGTCGATCGAAGGTTAAGCTATGCTTGACGAGGTTGGTTCGTGGATGGGTGACCATTCATCTCATATCAATACTCCTCCGTGCCGCGGAAAGCATGTAATGACCTTCACCAAGCTGGTTAATGGATGAAACCATTGTTTATATGTAATTTAATTATGTCAATAAAAATATATTACACTGGCAGACGTCCCGTGGTTTTACCCGCGTTGTTCCCGTTCCTGTGGGAATACAGGGATAAAAAGTAGCCACCGTCACCCGGGGATAGTGTAGCTTCCCAACAGTGAAAGAATTTTCCAAATCGGTCCAGTAGTTTCGGAGCCTATTCAATGCAAACAAACAATCAAACATTTCCTCTGTATATATTAGTATTGATTGATATGGGTTGTCTAAAAAAATTCAGTCCAGTATATTTTTTTTTTATCAATTCACCAGTTTGGTTAATAGACCAATTCCTTACCAATCGAAAGTATGAAGTCCATCGAATATGCAAACGTTAAGTTGTCTATTTTTTTCCCGTCACAACTCTCGGGTAGGCAGGTATAAACTGGTGAATGGATACTAGTAATTCTTGCACCAGTCTGGTTAATGAATGAAAGTTAAATGAAAATTAAGATTTCAGACAAATTCCATACCAATCGAAAATTAGTACCTATGGAATTTTCCATTAACCAAACCGGTGAACAATTTTTTTTATTATTATTATTTAATTATATCCTGGACTGAATTTTTTAGACAACCCCTATGCAATGTATTTATTGACATCTTAAATTTAATATAAAATAGGTTTCATTCATTAACCAGCTCGGTGAAGGTCGTTCTTAACGGGATCTTAGACTAGCCGTTGGTCCCGGCTGTCATTTGTAGATCTATGAAAGACGTTACAGATAGTCTTCCACTTAAAACAATTTATTTGTATCTCCACAGATTCGTTCTACACTCAATATTATTACCCTGCGAAACCTTTGCGTTTCGATCGCTACAAAAAAATTAAAGATTTATTCAGTCTAATTGATCCGTACGAGTTACCCCAAGGAAATTCGTTCCTATACGACATTGAAGAACTGACAAACTGCACGTGTCCTCGAGTATTTTACCCTGCTTGTGGTGAAGACAATGAAACCTATTTCAACGCGTGTGTACTAAAATGTACGAATGTGACCACAATGCGACGACTTGGACCCTGCATACTATTCAGAAGGATGAGCGATAACGTTGTAAACTTGAAAGTTCCGACTAAATGGAAGAATTGTAATTCGTCTGTGGATTTGAATGATGGGGACCAGTTACAAAATGTGATGTACGAAGTGCCTTTTAAAAAGAAATAATATTGATGACGTTCCTACAGAAGTGTTTGTGTTTTTATTTAGAACTAGAACTTTCTGCGCGTAAATTCTGGATTTTCCTATTTAAACTTTAACGTTTTGAAAGTAAAATGGAGCCCATGTTGCTCGGTGATAATATAGCTTTCTAATGGCTAACGAATTTTCAAAATCGGTTGAATTGTGCTTTAGTTAAATCTGTAAAAATAAACAATCAAATATTTCCTTTTTTTCAAATATTAGAATTGAAGTAGGTATAGATTACATCTAAGGGGTCTTTCCCGTGATTCAAGAACATTCGAATTGTAATCTAACTCCTTTTATGTCAACCATGTCAAAAATATGTCTAACTAGCAGACGTCACGCGGTTTCACCCGCGTAGTTCCCGTTCCCATGGGAATACAGGGATAAAAAGTAGCCTATGTCATCCGGGGATAGCGTAACTTCACAACGGTCCAGTACTTTTGGAGCCTATTCAATGCAAACAAACAAACAATCAAACCTTTCCTCTTTATAATAATAGTAAAGATTACTGTACTTGACAAGTTCTTACATAATCTTTCGCTAAAATGAGATTGTGACTAGATTTCGAAGGTTTTAAGCCAAGAAATTTAAAACACTATAGAGAGGATATGCGAGGTAATGTCATAGAAAAATTTTGATCCCATGCCTTAGTAACGCCATTTAGAAAAATATGTCGGCGTCAGCGGTGGCTGAGTGGTATGAGCCAACATCAGGGGTTTCGTGGTACCAGGTACATAACGTTGCAGAATAAACACACTTTAATAAAAGTAATCACATAACATAACTCAGATAGGTAAACAGACAGTTTCGCACTGGACTAGTGTCCTCGTTGGTGTCTCAAATCCAACTGAGCTCTGCCTAGCTTCCACTTCCCAATACGGCTCAATCCACATGACATCGCTCGCGCCATTTGAAATGACAGCTGACGTCACGGCGTTTACCACAGACTCTGTACTAATGTTATCAACTTCACAACTTCTTATTTCTGAATATCGTTCGCCACGACAAATATAACAATATTGGAACGGTAGCGGAGCGTTCTAAAAAAAAACTCATAAGCTTTTCCACTACGACACAAGTATCTAAATAAATAAATAAATACCGATAATTGTTTATTTGTACACCGAGAAACATACATTAGTACACAAGAATTAAATAAATGTTGTACAATAGAGTCACATTACAGGGGCGAACTGATACCTCCTAAACTAGGCCAAAAGCCTGTGTTTTAGGAGCCAATGTTCCTCAAGATGAAGTGGTATACAACAGACATGTGTGTCGTGCAAGTACTTTAACAGCAACAACATAAAATAAACAACCAATGGATGAATATTAAATACAGTATTAATTCTATTTACTTTAGGAGACAATCGTAATAAGACTTTCTGTTTCGTCATACGACTAACTTCTGCAACCAGTTTGTAATTTTGGATTTAACTTCGTATTTGGTTCGTAGTAGATAATATAATGGAGATGAGTTAGTTATGAGTTAGTAATTTTATTATACAGTCAAAATTTTGTTCGTTTTGTCCCATCTAAAGTAAGTATTGAATGTCTTTGGTTTTAAGTATGGGAATTGGCTTTCTATCCGTATTTTCTGAAGGATTAATAATGCAGTGTGCCTTAAAGTACACTTACAATTTGCCAGTTATGTTTAAATCCCATGCAAAAGGGCGACCTTGATGTCACCGGGCACCGACAAATCAAGATTCCAGGTTTACCCTGCAAATTCTAAATGTTAAAACCTACACTACACAAACACACAACTTACTACACTTTATTCGACCGTGGCTAGACAATCAGACATCTATACGCGTTTCTCTATGATTATTTAAAATAACCACTAGACTGTGGCCAGTCATAAATAAAATACACTAGCAGACGTCACGCGGTTTCACCCGCATAGTTCCCGTTCCCGAGGGAATTCAGGGATAAAAAGTAGCCTATGTCACCCAGGGATAGTTTAGCTTCCCAACGGTGAAAGAATTTTTCAAAACGGTCCAGTAGTTTTGGAGCCTATTCAATGCAAACAAACAAACAATCAAACCTTTCCTCTTTATATTATTAGAAGAATAAGATAAATTAGCTGTTAGCACAAAAGTCGCTGCAATAATGTAGTCCTCATCGTCTTCCTGCCCTTGTCCCGTGTTATTTGGGGTCGGCGCAACACGTTTTTTTTCTCCATTCTATCCTATCACCCGTCATGCTGTCACTAACTTCCTTTTCTTTCATATCACTCTTCTTTGGCCTCCCTCTCCCTCCCTCTCCACCTATCCACATGTACACTCATAACTATTTTAGTAATATGCGTTTCATCCCTCCTCTTTACATAACCATACCAAGACAAACGATTCCCTTTCAACTTTACAGCCACTTTCAAACTTCCTCTGACATGCTCATTTCTGCAATAATGTAGTACAGTATTTAAAATATGAGACAATTTCTTTTAAAATGTGTACTGCGGGTCACCTTTTCATAATACTAAGGCCATATTGAACTCCGAGATGTCCAAAAAGGGTCAAAAGGCAAAAAGGTTAAAGGATTCCCTGACATAAGGAGTAGTCATTACGTACGAATATCGGTTTATATCCGCCTGGCACACCGAAATGTATCAACACCATTTTTACTTACAATTTTCTACCAAAAAACTCGGCCGTATCGTTTAAAATGTAGCTTTCAAAGATGTAAACAAATGTTAACAAGAAAATAGCTTTAACACTAACAGATTAAGTTTACTTTGTCTACAAATCGAACAATCTAGATACAAACCAAAAAATGTACCAAACCGATGATGGTAGGTAGGTACATTAGAGGGCAAGCGCAGTTTTCGATAGGTAGGTTCGTATTTAGTTGAATAATAAATGACTTACTGTGCTTGCTCGCGGGGAGACGGTTAGACCTTCAAAGCATAAAGTGCATCACTCACCTGCTAGCCTCCGGTGGCTCTTTGAGGAAATCTTGTCCTGATGCGGCACGTGGCTGGCGTTGCCTCACGACCGGCCGGTCCGATTGTCAACTCACAAATTGGTGCACCAAAGTCTGTACTGCACTATGTGAGCCTTCAGGAATCACGATCAGTCCAGATAGAAGCCGTTTAGCGACGATTAACCGTCAGCCAAGGATTGTAACCGGGAGCGCGCACTTAGGCAACCGCAATTGCTGCCATCTTGGAATCGACTAAATCAACAATTAGCTATTTATAAGCCTCCACATATAGAAAAGCAAAACGATCAATAAAAAGAAAATACATACGTATGATAAAGCCATAAAGAAACAACTATCCTTGAATAAAAATCTGTTACAAAAGCCGGTTAGGATTTCAAACTTTAACATTATTGAAATAAAAGTGCAAGGCCCGCTATAAAAAAATAACAAACTCTGCGTGAGAATGTAAAGTTGATTTTCGAGTGCGCTCTTCTCTGTCTTACCTTTAAAATCACCACACTGATGCAGAACAAGTCGTTTCATACTGATACAAAGTACAACACTAGATCTACGGTGTAAACGCAGCCAGTTTGAACGGGCCAAAACGTATCGTGGGTTCCTTCCGTGACAGCCGCATTTGAATGACACTGTAAATGATCTTGCCTAATAGGCTGACGCCCCATGAAATCACCTCGGGTTCCAATCTTGGCACGCGACTGTTGTGGAAATGTAGGTAACACTTGCTTTGTATTAACATATCTGTTCTTTCAAACTTTTCGAGGCGAGGTTGCAATTATTTTTCTTTCACTTAAAAAAAGAAGGCTCAGAACTCGGTTATATTTCTTTTTTCTTATGACTGCGTGACATCAAAACTACTTACATCATTTATGGACCCATGAATCAGTTAAGCATACGGTACAGACGCCAGCACGTCAAGTTACCCCAATGTGTCAAATTTCTTTGATCGTTTTTCAACTTTATGTCAAACAGAATAAGGTTCATATTCAATTGGGAAAATTTGACATAAGGGGGTAACTTGATGTGCTGGCGTCTGTACATAGATAAACAAAAACTTACACCTCTTTCCTATGGGGGTAGGCAGAAACTACAGAACGCCATCTACTACGATTTTTACACACTTCTTTTGCTTCGTTTACATTCATACATGTTGTCATACACACGCCAGTGTCGAGTACTACTTGTCAGGTTTCAATATCAGATATATAGAAGACAGTTGAATATCAGAGAACTGAAGAACAAAACATTTATTAAAAACGAAAAGGTAAAAAAAATAAAAGATAACCTTTTAAACAAAAAATACAACTGACTTCATTGAAAAATACTTGAATAACTGTAGTTTCGGCAACGCGGTGGCTTTGGTGGTTTTTTTTCTTTGATTAATAAAATTATTTTTCACCTACAACAAGAGTTTAATGCCAATCTCCTAAACCAATTTCTATAAAATTTATATGGGTCATAATTTATATTACATAGTACTTTTCAACTTAATTTGGAAATAAAGTTCAAAAGTCATAAAAATAATTGCTCGGTAATTCATCTCATTAGAGCTAAGCGTAATTAAACTTGAGATTACAAAGTAATTTTCTTCTATAACACTTTTTTTGACATCACCAATTTCAAGACACTATGATGAAAATTCTTTGTGGGGGACATTATGTTATTCCAAGTAAGTAGATTACAGTAATAAACATGACTACCTCGTTGGTCTAGTGGTCACAAGCGCTACTGCTGGGCATAAGGTCCCGAGTTCGATTCCAGGGTCGGGCAAAGTGTTATTGAGTTTTCGTCTGGAATTTCTTTGTAGCAGCCCGGAGTCTGGATTTGTTTCCGATTGATGGCAATAGGCTCGCCCCCTATTACATGGGACTTAAACATGGCTGGCAAAATGTGGATGTACCTACTACAGGTATACCTCTGCCTAACTCTTCGGGGTTAACAGCCGTGATGTTATGTGTATTATACATAAACTCGCGCTTTCTTACGGAGCGGTAAGCAGAAACACACATACTTCTTTTATTTGCTCAGAATATGTATTTCTACAACCATACGGGTCAATTAATTGTAAGGCTACACTTGCTGAGGTCAATCTGTGGATGGGTGACCGTCTATTAAAAATCAAGATCCCTCCGTACCCTGAAAAGCACGTTAAGCCGTTGGTCCTGGCTATGATTCCTAGTTCCAGGTTACGAGTAGTCGCCGACAACCAGATTAATCAAATCAAATCAAATTATTTATTTGCCAATAATGCAGGTAGGTATACATATATGTGAAAAAGGTTCTGGGTTCGGGAGTTATACCAAAACACACACAAACACTTTGCACACAAATATATTTACTTCTTCTCAATAATTATGAACACAGTATAAGGTAGAGTGTCAAGTTCTACGATCAAAGAGCAAGTAAATCAAAAAACGCACCATCTCAACTTTTATACTAGGTAATTCTGTTAGTGAATTCCTGCCATCCGGTTTAAAATATTAGAAACGACATATTAACAAAATACTTTCAACTGACATTTCCGGTGGTTATTTGACATACAAAATTTATGGAAATTAATAAAATAAGACACCACTTGTTCACATTAAGTCAATTGAGGTACTATTTAAATTGAAACATTTACTAAAATAATAAAATACAACATAATATGATGGTAGTTTTTTTCAGTTTCCCAATGCATTTTGTTACGGCATGCAAAATTATTTAATATTGCACATTTAAACAATCAATAACTCTATAACTCTGTAGATACTATTATTAAGATATTTTTTTGTTTGTAATGTATTTGCATTAGTAGAATAGTGTAAATGTAATATTTCAATATCGTATTTACTGTTATCAGCTGTTCGCTTAGTCTGGGGATGGCCTGAAACACAGGTTTTTATTAACCTAGCTCAGGTAGGTCGCCACAAGATAATGTCAGTTCCACCGCACCTTTATAAGATATTTAGAGATATGTGTAAATTAAACTAGTTTTTACAATTCAAAGTTTTTAAGCTATTTTGTTTAAAAAAGCTTGGTGTACGACTAAGTATTTATAAGTTTATATATGTAATAACGTGTTTAAAAAGGACCTAAATAAATTATTACTATTATTTATTATTAAATTAATACTAAGAGACATTCAAATTAAAATAACAAGAAGTATCGTGTTATCTAGTAACTTCTTCTTATCATGTCGAAGGCAAACAAAGACACTAAACTTCTAAATTGTATGTTTAGCCCAGAATTCGCCCACGATCGGCAATAATTATATCCTCACGTGTGCAGGTGACAAGGCACGCGGTGCAATACAAATGCATGCATACGCGGCCATGGTCTTTGGAGAGATACCGCATAGGCAACTAGTAACTTCTCCTTATCGTGTGGTTAGTAACTAACCTGGTGTCAGAATTTTAATGCCGCCCATGGGCCTCTGACTTGGCATCACATGCCGTCGAGACATATATCTCTCAGGCATCCCGGTTTCCTCACGATGTTTTCCTTCACCGTTTTTGAAGCAAGTGATAATTTTAAAATCCGCACATGAATCCGAAAAGTCAGAGGTGCGTGCCTTGGGTTCGAACTCGAGACCTATGAATTGTCAATCCACCGGTCACACCACTAGGCTATCACTGCTGTTAATAACTAGTAAGTGTATGTGGAGATAGGCAGTGTTGCTCCATGTAAAACACTGGTACTCAGCTGCATCTGGTTATAATTATACCAGACTTGTCTTGGATGGGAATCAAACCTACAACCTCCGACATAGCAGTCTGGGCCTCTAGACAAACAGGCCAGTCAGTAGCCATTATCATATCATAGTTGTAAATTTGTTATTTTATTTTTACCACACTTTATTATTCTAAATCTTATGAATTAGTAGTTTTTTTTTTTATAAATTAGTCTATGGATCTTAGTTGTTTAACTGATTATATAATTCTTCTTTCAGTTCTTGGATTCATTTACAGCATATGCTTAGTGACGCCTAATGGTCTTCAGATACCAGAAGACTTCTCCTTCTTCTTCAACACAGACACCTACGACCCACCTCTATTGCATTTGTCCAATGTAAAATCAAACTGCTCCAGTTGTCCATTCGTATATTTTCCTATCTGCGGATCTGACAACAAAACCTACCTAAATGAATGCAAGCTCAGTTGTAAAAACTACAAGAGGAAGGTAAAAGTAAATATGACAAGAACCGGGCCTTGTAAAGTGTTTCCATATTAGTTTTAAGTATACCAAGAAAGAAAATAAAAGATAAAAACTTTTTTACAAAAAAAACAACCGACTTCTTAAAAAAAAATAACAGGTGAAAAATAACTCCAGTTTCGGAAGTCTGTGGCTTTGGTGGTTTTGTTTTGTTCATTATTGGCCACCGACTTCCGAAACTGGAGTTATTTTTCACCTGTTATTTTTTTTTAAGAAGTCGGTTGTTTTTTTTGTAAAAAAGTTTTTATTTTGTAATTTTTAGTTTCTTTGTATGTAAAGAAGAAGTCTTTCAAAACTTGAAAGAATCATTGAAATTGGATAAAAATTGCTAAAGAAGTTCTATCTCTAAACATTAATCTGTACATCTCTGCCGGCCCCTTTTAAAATAGAATGGCGTAATGTTATGTTGTGGAAATACAAAAGCTCAGCATAGATATCTGACTATAGCAATCGCGAATAATTTGCTGTTATGCGTTGAAGAGTTCCGTTGCCTGTCTTCTTCATCAGTTTATCTTCACCAAATGCTACTTTCTAAATGAAAATGCTTGATTTGTAACTAAAAATGTTGAAATCGGTGCATGTGTGCCTATATTTTTTGAGGAGTTCCCTCAATTCCTCGAAGATCCCTCATCAGATATGAGTTTTGATACAAATGGGACCAATCTGCTAGTATACCCTATCAAACAAAAAAAGAATTTTGAAAATCGGTCCATAAATGACGGAGTACTGAGGTAACAAACCCTAAAAAAAAAAAAAAAAAAAAAAAAAAAAAAAATATACAACCGAATTGAGAACCTCCTCCTTTTTTTGAAGTCGGTTAAAAAGTAGAAATCTTATATATAAAATTCTCGTGTCACAATGTTCGTTCCCATACTCCTCCGAAACGGCTTGACCGATTCTCATGAAATTTTTTATGCATATTCAGTAAGCCTGAGAATCGGCTACTATCTATTTTTCTAACCTGTAAATGATAAGGAGTGTTCACCCCAAATTTTTTTTTTTTTTTTTTTTTGATCATTTTTATTTTTTTTATTTTTTTATTATGTGGCATCAAAAAATACATACAACTCTAAATTTGCACTTTTTTTCACCAACCCTTGCTTTTTAATAGTCTTATCAGAACTTTTAATGACTTTTTGAAATATCACGAGGAGAGGTAAGAGGGAGGGGAGTGGGAGGGGGAGTGAGGGAGGGAAGTCAGAGTGGGGATCGTGAGAGGGGGAGGGGGGAGATTGTGAGAGGGGAGGGGGGAGATTGTGTGAGGGGGATGGGGTAGATTGTGAGAGGGGAGGGAGGGGCAGGTGAGGGAGGGGAGGGGATGGAGAGGAGAGGGGAGGGGCGTGGGAGGTGTGGGAGGTGTGGGAGAGAGGGAGGGAGAGGGGGGAGGGTAGGGGGAAAGGAGTTGATAAAAATTGCTATGCTTTACCGCGGCAGTCTCCGAGTGCCACACGTCATTTTCTCTTTTTTTTTTCAACCATTCAATCACAATGTGCCACAGCGAAGCGTGGCAGGGCACAGCTAGTACAATATAAAATAAAATAAATGTTACTGATTTTTATATTTTTTATTTAATAACCATTTAAGTAGTTTTGGATGCCGGTGGCAAAAATTAAATCAAGTATATGCCAAAGCCAAACATCTTGAGCCGATTTTAATAGCCTATCCCGTAAGCTCTTGCACAAACATAACAATCGAACAAACAGAATGATAGTGCAGAGTTGTAATAGAATCCCGTTATCACCTTTCATTTAGGAAATCCCAAAAGAAAGTTACAATCGTACCTCGATAAAGAAAGTATGCTAACCTAAGTAGCAAACAGTTACATTATGGTTAAAGAAAAATAAGACCTAGAAGAAATTTTCATTGTGAAAGCAATCATTTTTGGCATTATAAACATTGGCCATCGATTGAACATTAGTGCATAGAGGGCCAACAATATTAAACTTTCGTATAGGTATCGCCTAAGGACAGCTTGAAAAAGGGGAAGGCAAAAATCGTGAGGAAACCGGCTTGCCTGGAGAGATTTTTTCTACGAGCGGCATGTGAAGCCAACAGTTACATTAGGGTTCAAGAAAAATAAAGCCTAGAAGAAATTCTCATTGTGAAAGCAATCATTTTTGGCATTATAAACATTGGCCATCGGGTGATCATTAGTGCATAGAGGGCCAACAATATAAACTTTCGTATAGGTATCGCCTAAGGACAGCTTGAAAAAGGGGAAGGCAAAAATCGTGAGGAAACCGGCTTGCCTGGAGAGATTTTTCTCTACGAGCGGCATGTGAAGCCAACAGTTACATTATGGTTAAAGAAAAATAAAGCTTAGAAGAAATTCTCATTGTGATAGCAATCATTATTGGTATTATAAACATTGGCCGTCGGGTGATCATTAGTGAATAGAGTGCCAACAGTATTACAGCTTGAAAAAGGGGAAGGCAATAATCGTGAGGAAACCGGTTTGGCTGAGAGATATTTCTGTACGAGGCTTCACGAATAAAGAATTCGGTCTGAAGCCTAGTCGGAGACCAATGGTTGGTGTAAAATTTCTGGCACCAGGTTAGTCACACACACTCTTTAAAAAAAATGTCAGCTTGTCAGATGTTTTTTTTTTCTAATTTTCTTTTCTTTATAATTGGGCTGTGTTTCAAATAACGCTAAGTAAGGTCTCGACCGGCATCGTCCAAGTTAACGTTGAATAATTTTTACGGGGAACGTTTCGCAAGCAAGTTCTTGCGAACTAAAAGATATTTCGTCAAACTGTCTGCGAATAACGGGTTTATTCTCAGACAATTTTACACTGTCCTTTCTCACTGAGAGACCGGGGATTGCATCTTTTAATAAACGGTCGGCTAAATGACGTCAAATTAATTATAATAAGTATAAATTGAAACCTGGAAATGTACGCAAACACAATAAGTTACAAAATGAATACGAAAACTTAAGTGAAAATAAAATAGGAGCAGTAGTATTAAGAAGAAACAAGCTTCCCTTCTTGTAAATTAATTTCTTTACCACTGTTCTCAAAACGGTCCTAGAACCAAAAGTTCGAAGACATTACCAACGTACAGTGCTTCCACGTGGTAGATTACGGCCCACTCCTTCTCGAAAAGGAGAGAGGAGGCCTGTGTCTCAGCGTTGCAGTGAGAAAATTATGGGCTAATTTTACACGGAAATTCAACACGAAAATATAATAAGAGGCATTGAAAAGGGATTCAATATTAAAGTATATTCAGTAGAGTTGCAATATTTGTAGCTATCAATATCGTTTCAGTATTATTAACATTCACTAAGTCTCAATCAAAATTCAATCACTTGATTGATTAGTAGTTTATTGCATACTACGTAAGACTTAGTGCGAATAAGTGAATCTAATTAAGTAGTGTTTTCAAATTACACAGGTGATTGAATGCAACTAGACTTGTAAAAATGATTTGGTTTCTTATAAAAATTTTCATACCATGCCGTAAGGATGTTTTTAATATTATTTTTAAGATAAGATGAAATAAGATTGAACATGATAAATATGATCTTCTTGATGACATTATGTAAATAACAGTTAAAAGAGAAATATTTATGTGAATGTGAGTTACCATGCAGGCTAAATAAAATAAATGAGTCCGTAACTGTCTGGTGGTTTTGAGTACTTTTACTTGGCTCACGCAATGACCGGCAGATAGCGTCGTGTGGTGGGTCGTCGAGCTCCCTGAAATAGGTTTGAGCTACACGTTGACTGAAGCATGCATGCCGTCTGTCGGAACAGATCCACTCAAAGCTAAATTGATTCTTTCTTCAAAAGGCTTTTCCAGACTTTGCCCTGCATCGTGAGATTCGCATAATAAATGAAAACAATCTTATGTCTGGTCTTTAAGAGAGACTATAGATGACCCCTGAGTTTCTTTCGGCATTTTTTCTCAGGGATCAGTCACTTTGGAAAGGCCATTTAGTGCCATTTAGTTTAAAAAAAAATGACAAGTCGAAGTATCTAGGAAGATCTACTTACATAAATAAATATCATTTCATTTCTTTTTAGTGGCATTTTATTTGGTGATCCTGCAAAAGAAGACCAAGGTGATCGCTGGCCCGATTTTTGAAACAAACTATTCGTGGTACATGCAAAATTTTATGATGTCAAAACTAGTGGACGATTTACCTCTAATTGAAACTCTTAACCAGTGTATATGTCCACGAATATATATACCAGTGTGTGCTACTAACAATCAATCCTTCACTAATATGTGTAAAATGCAATGTTTGAATTTAAAGTTAAAATGGTTGAACACCTCACGAGAATTAAAAGTTGCCTACACAGGTCTCTGCTGGAGCTACTTCGACCCTTTTGATTACTGATGGTGGAAATTATAAATGATAAAAAAATCTGTGTTTTTTTTTCATGACAGCCGTTGTCTTCGGAACAGACTCTTCAAAATGATCTCAACAAAAATTAAATTGTACGTCAATTAGATAAAGATATAGACTGCGGCCATGTTTTTCCCATCTATGTAATAAATATTGAAAATTTACTAATTTAGTAACATAAATATTGTTATTACTAATTTAGTTGTAACGTCATCAAAAGGGGTATTTAGTGCACTCAATTTAATTGTTTATTGCCTTTTAATATTTCCGTTAGGTAATCAGCTCTACCAAAGTAGGGATTGCAATTCTTCATTAAAAAGCCACACCGAGTTCCATGCGAAATACAGCTTTGTATCTTAATCAGTGACTAGCGGACGTCATGCTGTCTCACCCGCGTAGTGCCCGTTCCCGTGGGAATAGGGGGATAAAAAGTAGCCTATGTCACCCGGGGATAGTATGGCTTCCCAACGGTGAAAGTGTTTTTTCATATTTTCTATAGTTTGTGGGTTTATTCGCTACATACAAAAATACTAATCTGTACTCTTTATAATATTACTATAGACGTCAATTCTAATACATAGCATTTTATTGTTTCATCACACGAACAAGCCTGTCTCGTTCGGGGAACTCCCGTAAATGGCGATAAGTCTGACAAGACCGATGACTGGCCTGTTGGTCTAGTAGTTAGTGACCCTGACTGCTATGCCGGAGGTCGTGGGTTCGATTCCCACCCAGGACAAATGTTTGTGTGATGAGCGCGATCATTTGTTCTGTGTCTGGGTGTAATTCATCTATAATATGTATGTATTTAGAAATATATAAGTATGTTTATCAGCTGTTTAGTACCCATAACACAAGCTCTCAAGCTTAGCTTGGGACTAAACGGCGTTGTGTGAAAAGTTGTGGAATATTTATTTATTTAAGACCGTGTTCGCACCGAGTGGCACGCATTTTAAAACACCGTACAAAAAGTTATTTAAAGATGTCCGCATCTACGACCCATAATCTTTGTATTTATAATACTTGTTTTTTTATACGATTTGTAAAAAAAGGTAAATAAATGTATTTAAAAAAAAACATATGTCAGTATATGCGCATAGATAGATAATCTAAAGAAAGAAAGAAAGAAAAATATCTATTTGACATCAGTCATCAAAACAATAAAATCTAAAGCCAAAAATACAATAAAAAAAACGCCATTTTCGACATGTCTATACATATATACGTAGGGACCGCCGATTTGTTTCTGCAAAATGAATCTCTTGGCCAAAGTTTCAGAAAACTAAAACAAGTGATTAGAAGCAATTAAATAATTATGTTTTAAGTACTAATAAAATCAATCACGCGTATTAATAACCTTTCGACTGCTCGTTTCAAATCCGATGTTTAGTGCAGCAGATTATTGTGGAACACTTAAGTTTTCATTTTATTATGACAATGCGACGAAATATTTGTAAGTATGCCCATTTATTAGCGGATTAAAAGAAATGTGTTATTGTGCAACGAAGGACTGGAACAACTTGCCTGCTGCGGTCTTCCTGTCCTATTATAATTAAGGGGTCTTCAAGGCTAGAGTGAATAGGCTCTTAATAAACTAGTGCGCTTCACCATCACTGATTGCATCACTGCTTACCATCAAGTGGGATTGCAGTCAAGCACTGGTTTATAATATTGAAAAAAAAACAGTCAACACAACACCACACAGATAGATACAGCCCACTGACATACACATGAATGAACTTGTTACTAAATGAGGTTTCATTGGTACCTTTTGGATAATTTACAATAAAAACAGCATCAAGCAGTAGACTCGTCGTCATCATCTGCCTAGCCTTCCCCCAATTATGTTGGAGTTGGGTTCTAGTTTAACTGGAGGAAGCTGAATACTAGTTTTTTACATAGAGCGTCAGTCACAACCTAATGACTGGGTTTAACGATATCCCTTGGTTAAATTGGTTATCTGACTTTCGGGCAGGACTTTCGGGATTGATTACCCGTTAGCTCGCTCAGCTTCAGCAACATACTACTAGGTTGTAAATTCAAATTCATTTAAGGTAACACACTTTTCAAAACATACTGTCAATTCTTCTACTCGTGCAGCCTGTGGGTTAGCTTTTTGCAGAAAGTAAATTACGAAGACTGTAGCCGGAGGATCGAAAAAATGCAAGATTTAGTTAACATAATTTATTTGATAAAGAATTACAAAGTATTTAATAATAAGAGTAGACGACAGTTGACCGATTCTGTGTCAAAAGTGACGACTTTTACGATGCACAGGTGCGGTGCAGAACTACAACACGTTTTGCTGCGTCGGCGCTTCGTGTCCGTGGTTATTGCATTCTGCAGAAATAACCTGTAAGCGATTTGGGCGCTGTGTGCGCATGTAACAAGCATACAGTGACCTGTAAGTGCAGTAAAACAAAGCGTTCAGGATGCTGATAGGGATGGCGCGGTACTGTAGCGCTTATGATGTTTGACGAGGCCAACGTCGACAGTTTTGCGACGGTAATGCGTGAACGTTGTACCTCGACACTAACTGGCAATCTGGCATGCGTGCTAGTTGCAACGTATTAACGGACCGATGGGATTCTCCGATGCTTGAACGCTGGATACGACTGCATGCCGTAAACTAGCAGATATTTCTGTTGACGGAGTGACCCAAAATTTAGTTTTAATTTTATTTTTATTTTATGGTGTGTTTTGTTGACTAACATAGCTTTTAAGTATTATTGTGTTTCTAACAAAACTATGGATTTGAAATCTGAAAATTAATTACTATTATTACCATTAAAATAACTTTTTCTTTTTTTTCAGATGTTTTCCTTATGCTTTTAGCAACATTTCTGCCTTTAAGTGAAGTTCATGTTTTTGACAATGGTACCGTCGGGACCTTTAAACTTAACAATAACGCCAAGCGCCCCACAGTCACTCGTACCCCAAGACCTAGATCAAGTACATACGGTCGTATATTTACGCCATTGTCCAAGGTGTTGCCATGTGATCACTGTCTATTTATATACATGCCTGTGTGTAGCAACACCAACAAAACATATATGAACCAGTGTTTTTTTTCTTGTGATATTTATAAGCCTGAATCGGCGAAAATTCTTTACCGAAGTGTTTGTATATTTTTTAAGTAGATAGACATAAAAGTTTTTTTGTTCTTTGGGTGTTTTATTTTGTATTGACTGCGTGTGTTTGCGTAAATGACGGTAAATAAATATTAAATAACAATTTTTAACTAAGAGAGCGCGGATCCAACGATTTAGCCCACCAGCCGTCGTTTTTTTTATTGAAAAGGTTGACTGACAAAGTCAAAAATATATAACAAAAAAACCCGACTGGGTAGAAGCTGAACTTAAAATTTTATATAAACTGAAATTCAAAAACAATTCCAGTCGTATAGAATACTATTTTTGAACTCTTTACCCTCTCTCTGCCCCCTCTCTATCTCTCTTTTTAACCCTCCTTCAAGTCGTTTAGTTGGCTAAAGAGGCACGTTCACAACGTTACAATTTATAGAGATATCTATACATCTATACATATAATAAAACAGTAACGACAGAAAAACTGTACATTGAGAATTTTCAAGAAAAAATAAGTGGGTTTTGTTAGAAAAACGTAACTGGTGACAAAAAGTGACTTTTTAGAATTTTTGTCTGTTTGTCTGTTTGTCTGTATGTATGGGCGGGGTGAACTCAAAAAGTACTGCATGGATTTACTTCAAATTTTGCATGAATATGACTAAGAGGTCGGTTCAACACATAGGCTATATATTATCACGCTATCACCTACGGGGGAGGAGCAGTGAATCTTTATTCTTCTTACTCATTCTGTGGAAGCGTGTAATCAAAGGACGCATATTTAAATGTTGGTTTTGTGTAAGCTATGCTATTATCTAGCTTTACACTATAAAAACTTCGCCATTTAAGTAACTTTGGCAGAGAAACATAGTTTAATGAATGTTAGTAGTATAAAGACAATTTGGAATCAGCGCCATCTATGAGAATGTATAGAAATCAAATCAAGTAACACATGAATACTTTTTGAAAATTAATTTAAATTTTGATCGTGTTGGTGAGGTTAGTAGATAGTTATTTTTAAAATTTATAGATGGCATTGTGCACTTTTTTCACCTTATCTATACATATAATAAAACAGAAACGAAAGAAAAACTGAACATTGAGAATTTTCAAGAAAAAATAAGTGGGTTTTGTTAGAAAAACTTAACTGGTGACAAAAAGTGACTTTTTAGAATTTTTGTCTGTTTGTCTGTATGTATGTCCGGGGTAAACACAAAAAGTAAGTACTGCATGGATTTACTTCAAATTTTGCATGAATGTTACTAAGAGGTCGGGTCAACACATAGGCTACATATTATCATGCTATCACCTACGGGGGAGGAGCTATGAATCTTTATTCTTCTTACGCATTCTGTGACAGCGTGTATTCTAAGGACGCATATTTAAATGTTGTTTTTTAGTAAGCCATGCTATTATCTAGCTTTACACTATAAAAACTACGCTATTTAAAAAACTTGGGCAGAGAAACATAGTTTATTGAATATTAGTAGTATAAAGACAATTATGAAACAGCGCCATGTATTGAGATTTCATAAAAATGAAATCAAGTTATGTGTTAACACTTTTTGGAAACTAATCATTTAAATTTGATCATTTTGGCGAGGTTACATAGTTAGTTATTCTTAAAATTCATAGATGGTAATGTGCATTTTCTTCATAAAAGTTGTATCGTATCTAATAGTTGGTTTTGACAAATTGAAGTTCCAACAAAACCATCAAAATCTTGTGCAGAGTTGAGACAAGACAATTTAAAAAAATGCGGTGTTAAGTATTACAAATAAGTTATGTTCATCGATGATTATCAATTTCATGTTGTTAGTGCAAAATAAACATTGACTGTTAATATACTCTACTATAAACTTTTGTTCGGTATTTATCGGTGTGATTATTGCTTGGTAATTAATGTATTTTAATGTCGTATACCTAATTATAAACTTAAATGTGACGTAGGAAACTAGCTCGATTTATTTTCACTCACTCACAGCCATTTATTTTATGTTAAAATAGTGTAAAGTCATAATAATTTTTCACCATATGAAATGTTTCCTTTTTCCTAACTAGATGGTGTTGGCGTCGAATTAGATCGCGCTATGGTTTCGTTCACAAAAGGTGATGTTATGGGTGCCGATGTCGCCGCCTCAACCTATGGAACCGGGGGTTACCTGCGTTGTCTGTTAGTTATTGTGTGCTTGGTCGAATTTAACGTGGTTACGTGGAAATATAAATATTGTTCAAAAAATAATTATTACTTATTTCGCTATTCAATCGAACTACTGATTAATTATCATCTTCTCATGAAATTATTCGTATTTTGGTATATTTTGCATAATTCTGGGTGTGTAATTTGTTTTTCTGTTATCTTTTTTTGTTTAGGCTTTTAAATTAAAAATAATCAAAATGCCTAGAGAACGGTCTAACCTATCTCAATCCTCAAATGCTTCCCGAAGGAAAAGGTTAGCAGGATCTCTTGAAACTGCTGTTGAGCGTGAGCCAAGGTTGGCTGTTCTGCGAGAACACAATGCGGAAACTAGAAGTCGAGAAAGTAGTACGTCGCGCCAGTCGCGATTAGATACTATGCGCACTCAAAATGCATTGTCGCGGTCGCTTGAAAGTGCAGGAGCAAACGAGATTCGGCTAGCAAATGACCGGGAGCGCCATGCTGAGTCTCGTGCGTCAGAGACGTACACGCAACGAGAGACAAGACTGCGTACGCAGCGCAGCCGAACCGATGTAGCTCGATTGTGCGAGAGTGCTGAATCCCGAGAAACTCGACTTGAAAGCGATCGGGAGCGCCATGTTGAGTCTCGTGCGTCAGAGACGTACACACAGCGAGAGGCGAGGTTATGTTCGCAGCAGAGTCGTACATCTTTTGCTCGGTCGCTCGAAAGTCGAGAAGAGCGCGAGACTCGCTTGAGGGCAGATCGCTCTCAGCATGCTCTGTCACGTTCGTTGGAGACAGACGAGCAGCGTGAAGAACGTCGAGCAGCTGCTCGGCATCGTTACCACGAAATACGTAGTGATATTGAAGCTCATTTATCGCAAGAACGTGACAGAATCCAAGAGATTCGGGGAACTTGGTCTGGCGAACAGCGTTCGGTACAAGTAGAACAAGATCGCCTATGTCGTGTCATAAACCAACTTTCGACATCTGATGATGAATCCACGGTTTACGATATCGAAGAGCAACCGTGGCTGAATAAAGAAGGAAGTGGATTTATCTACAATGTCGCAATTAACTATGCCACCCACGGAGATATTGGCGCCTTAGAAGAAGTGTGTGCCCACTGCCAAGCCCGCAAATGGAAAGGGGAGCCCAAAGGGATGTGTTGTGCATCTGGTAAGGTACGCTTGGAGTCTATGCAAGACCCGCCAGATCTGTTAAGAGTCTTACTAAATGGCGAGCATCCGAAGTCCAGTCATTTTTTGAAAAACATCCGAGCTTATAACAGCGCCTTCAAGATGACTTCGTTTGGTGCAAATCAAATCGTTGAAGCAGGGTTTATGCCGACATTCAAGGTCCAAGGGCAAGTTTACCATCAAATCGGTTCGCTGCTACCTACAGACATTCCAAAATTTTTGCAAATTTATTTTGTAAGCGATTTTTAAGAACAAGCAAACCTTCGAAGTAGACACATCCCCAATTTGGACTCTGGTCTGGCCAGAGGATTACAGAGTATGTTGCATAACGTAAATCCGCACATTAGCAACTTTAAAGCCGCCCTGGCGTCGGTGCCTGAGAACGAGCGCAACCGCTTTAAGTTTGTCATCAGCGCAGATAGAAGGCCGATCGCAGCACATCCGGGGCGGTATAGTGCTCCAACGACAAATGAGGTAGCCGTTCTCTTAGTCGATCAGGAGTGTGATAAAAGAGACATCGTTTTGCGCACGCATGATGACCGGCTTCAAAGGATCAGCGAGACACACCGCGCGTACGATTCTCTTCAATATCCGCTCATGTTCTGTCGCGGAGAGGATGGCTACCATTTCGCCCACTATCATTTAAACCCCCAAACAGGCTCCCAAAATTATAACAAAAAAACGTCCGCCATGCAGTTCTACAGCTTCTTGATCCAGCTGAGAATAAACAACGGTTCTTATCTCCACCATTACCGTATGCTCTTTAGTCAATTTCTGGTAGACATGTACGCCAAAATTGAGACAGAACGTTTGGTATTTATAAGGTCTAACCAAAGAAAGTTGAGAGCTGAGAACTACGTCCATCTCAGAGATGCCATGGAGAATGATGAAAATGCTCAAGATGTAGGAAGGATGGTCATTCTCCCCTCCACCTTCACAGGAGGTCCGCGGTGCATGCACGAGAGGACCCAAGATGCATTTTGTTACGTGCGAAAGTTTGGTCGCCCGGACCTCTTCATTACCATCACTACCAACCCAAAGTGGCCTGAAATAACAGCTCAACTTCTAGCAGGACAGGCTTCATACGACAGGCACGACTTGATCTCTCGCGTATTCCACCTGAAGTTGAAGTGCCTTATGGATCTTCTAAAAAAGGCAAAAGTGTTTGGTGCAGTCCGATGTCACATGTATTCCGTGGAATGGCAAAAGCGCGGCTTGCCACACGCGCACCTGCTTTTGTGGTTGGAAGAGAAGATCAGGCCCAACCAGATTGATCAAGTCATAAGTGCTGAGCTTCCGGACCCTGACGTCGATCCCGTTCTGCATCAGATTGTGAAAAGTCACATGGTGCATGGCCCTTGTGGCACGTTAAATCTGAGTTCCCCGTGCATGAAAGATGGACGATGTACGAAAAGATTCCCAAAACAATTTACCAACGAAACCATTACTGGTGAGGATGGATATCCCTTATACCGGCGCCGATCACCAACACAGGGCGGGCATTCCACTGAGCTGAGTGTGCGTGGCCAGGCGCAACCGGTCGATAACAGATGGATTGTTCCTTACTCACCAGTACTGTCTAGAACCTTCCAGACGCACATCAACGTCGAGTCGTGCACAAGCCTCGAGTCGATCAAATACGTCTGCAAATACGTCAACAAAGGTAGCGATCAGGCGACGTTTGCTTTACAGAGCACTGGTAAAGACGAGGTGACCAAGTACCAGTCTGGTCGCTACATCAGCACGTCTGAAGCGGTTTGGCGGATACTGGCGTTCTCTATACATGACAGGCATCCTACCGTCATGCATTTAGACGTCCACCTAGAGAACGGCCAGCGCATATATTTTGATCCCGACAACGTTCCTGAGCGCCTTGAAAATCCGCGCCAAACCACTCTCTTGGCATTTTTCAGGCTCTGTGAAGTCGACCAGTTTGCGAGATCCCTTACGTATGACGAGGTGCCTTCATATTACACGTACGACAAGCAAAGGGGTGTAACCGACGTCAACGAGGAGGTGCTGTGGAAGGTTTTCCGGGAATTTTCAAGGACACCGCATTGGGTAGGGTTTATACCGTGCATCCGAATAATGGCAAATGCTATTTTCTGCGGTTGTTACTTCACACCGTCCGAGGCCCAACGTCTTTTGCTTTTCTGAGGACATTTGATAGCGTGGAGTATCCCACTTACCGCGCAGCCTGCGTAGCACGTCACCTTCTCGATGGTGACCAAAATTGGGATGACACCCTCGCGGAGGCGAGCGTCAGTGACAGTCCCAGCCGCATGCGTCATCTGTTTGCCGTCCTTTTGGTGTTTTGTGGAGTCGCAAACCCGGTAGCTTTATGGGAGAAGTATCGCTATCATCTGTCTGAAGATTTTCTACGAGCTTTGAGGCGTGCTACTGGAGACGAAGTCGAAGTAACTGATGAACGCGTGCTGAACACCTGTCTCAATTCACTTCAAGATGTGGTCATTTCTATCGGCGGCAATCCACTGATAGAATATGGGTTACCAGCTCCCCAAACATCACCGCATCAAGACCGTGGAAATCGGGAGTATAACGCTGAGACAAATTACGATCCGGGCGAAATGACCACCATACAAAATTACCATGTCAATTTGTTCTCTTCAGAGCAAAAACTAATTTATGACACCGTCCTTGAAAGCGTCGGGCAAAACCAGGGTAAAATGCTTTTCTTGGATGCTCCTGGTGGAACAGGAAAAACATTTGTTACCACTGGCATACTTGCAGAGGTCAGGAAGCAAGGCAAAATTGCTATTGCTGTAGCGTCGTCGGGAATCGCTGCCACACTGCTTCCGGGTGGCAAGACAGCACATGCCATGTTCAAAATTCCCATCAACTTAGAGAGCACCGAAACGCCTGTTTGTGGTGTGTCACGTAACAGTGATAAGGGACACGTGCTCAAGGATTGCTCTCTAATTGTATGGGATGAGTGTACGATGGCCAATAGGAAGGCAGTTGAGGCCGTGGACAGAACCCTGCAGGACATCCGCAGGAACGAACATTTGATGGGTGGTGTCACAGTTCTGTTCAGTGGCGATTTCCGGCAAACGCCTCCCGTGGTGACGCGGGGATCGAGGGCTGACGAGGTGAATGCTTCGTTGAAACGATCTTCATTGTGGTCACGAGTTCTTTGGCTGCGCTTGACCATTAATATGAGAGCTCGGCTCGGTGGCAATGCACGTGCTCAAGAATTCTCAGATGTCCTTCTAAGTCTCGGCGAAGGCACTCTACCAGAAGAGAGAGGTGGACAGGTGGTGCTTCCAGAGTCTCTCGGTAGAGTGGTATCCAGCTTAGGAGAACTCATTCGCTGTGTGTACGGGGACATCAGACGTATACCGCACCAGCAGAATTCTTGGGTGTGTGAGCGGGCCATTTCGACGCCCAAAAATGATCAGGCTGCAGCAATTAACGAAAGCATTCTCTCTGAAATTGAGGGGAATAAAGTGGTCTACACCTCGATAAACACTGAGGTCGAGCAAGATGACGCCACGCATTATCCCGTGGAATTTCTGAACTCCCTGTCAGCAAGTGGACTTCCAGCGCATAACATCAAGCTGAAGGTCGGTGTCCCGATTATGCTTCTTCGGAACCTATCTCCTCCAAAGTTGTGTAACGGGACGCGCCTTAAAGTTATCTCGCTCCACAGACACACCATTGAGGCGGAAATTCTTACGGGTTGTGGCGTCGGCGAGCCAGTATTTATACCACGCATTCCCCTCATACCTCATAACTACCCGTTCCAGTTCAAGCGCGTACAGTTCCCCGTGAGTGTTTGCTTCGCAATGACCATCAATAAGTCACACGGGCAGACACTGAGGGCAGCGGGTGTCGACCTCAGGACAAGTAGCTTCTCACACGGGCAACTGTACGTCGCTTGCTCCCGCGTCACCAGTCCTGACTCTCTTTACATTTTGGCTCCTGGCAGCATAACTACCAACGTAGTTTATAGGGAAGTGTTGTAAGGTATGATACCTTTGTACGTATTTTTACTATTTTGTGTCATGGAATGTATTTCTGCATTATTTTCTCTATTATCTTTCAGTCACATCTTATGACTGAACTCAGCAGGATTCCCATATAACTCTCTTCACTTGCTTTGCCTGCAAAAAAAAACCTTTTATTTCAATGTCATTTTAAAAGTTGTTTACATCCTATAGTGCTATAGCGATTCTGACATCTTAGGTATTTTTGGTTCACGCAGACGACGTCGCGGGCACCAGCTAGTAAAAAATAATTTTAATGACCTCTTCCAAAATGTTAAAAGTGCCTAAGGCATTCAGTCATTCCGAATCGGCAAAAAGTGATTACCGTACAAAACATTTAAGTCCAATTTAAGTTTTTAATGCTAATTAAACCAATCACTTGTTGGTACGTTTTCTTTAAAATCAGTTAATGTTTGAATCTTAAATCAGTGAAACGATGATCGAAAAACATCAAAATGCAATTCATTCGTAAGTTTTTTTTATATTTTTTATTTCTGATAGGCACGCGTTTGACCACTATCTCACCTGATGGTAAGCGATGATGTGGCCGACGATGAAACACGCTTACCTAGAAGCAACCTGTTCACTCTTGACTTAAACACCCCTAGGTTGTTGCTATCAGGAAACACTCACTCTGCAGGGAATTCCACTCTTTAACTGTACGCACAATGATTGTGTTCCCAAAGCGTTTAGTACGTATGGTTGGGATATCTACCGTTTACCGGTGGCGCAGTGCCGTATGTCTATGTAAATCGTGCAATTCCGAACACGAACCGATAGAAAACCGACAGGCTAGCAACTCGGCGTCGATGCTCAAGTCTTTGAAGTTTTGAATCAACGAGTGCATCATTGCCGATGATCTTCAATAATAATAATAACAACAATAACTAGAAAGTCTAGCAATATTTTCCAGTTACTCTGCTGCTGTTTTCTTTAAGTTTTAACTATATCTACTGTACATAGGCTTCCCCTAGTGAGTACCACATTGTTCTGTCTTCATTTAGCCGCATTCTGTCTGCTTTGGGCCATTGGAAAAGACATTGGAGTGTCGCTTCCATTCTGTATATATGTCTGGTTATAGCAATAAATAATAATAAATAAATAAATCGTCGTATCCTAAGAATAGTGCCCTAACGAACTTAAGGGCTTTCTTTTTTTATTGCATTATTCAATTCTACTCATCATACCACATGTAATCAGTTCAACAAAACAATTAAAAACGGTACAAGTTATCAAATAATTAGGTTTTTTAAAAAGCCACAATTATAAGCACTACGATTTCAACGAAGAATAAAGCCACAATAGCCGTCGCGCCCTCTTTCTTCGCGAGTAGTGAGGGTGCGCGGGCGCCGGGCAACGTGCAAGCGCCGCTCGGCCACTATTGGGTACATTGAAAAAAGCCCTTATGGTGATTGTGGCCGTGTTCTATGGAATGGCTAAATTCGATATGTATAGAAGAGACTAAGACCTAATTACGTTTGTGTCTTTTTTAACCGACTTTCAAAAAAGGAGGAGGTTCTATGTTCGTGTGTATGTATTTTTTTTTTTTTTTTTTTTTTTTTTTTTTTTTGTATGTTACCTGATTTTTCCGCCATTTGTGGACCGATTCTCAAACTTCTTTTTTTATTTGAAAGAGTATACTCCTGAGGTGGTCCCATTTTAATTTGGTGAAGATCTGATGCTGATCTTCGGAGATATACAACGGAACTCTTCAAAAATAAACAGCAAATCTGTCGTGATTGCTGGAATCGCTTGGATGTTTATTGTTTATACAATATAATGACGTATCATCACGCCTGTATGCTCTGAGGGGTACGCAGGAGGGTACAATATACCTAGATTTCGTCAGTTAGGTATGTTAATTTTAATTTATTAGGGATTAGTGGAAAACCCTATTATGATGACGTGTATTGTTAACAATTAACAATATAAAATAAATTCATAGCAAATATTTTTATGGTAACAACTAAAAATGGAAAAATAAAAAACTTTTTTGCAAAAAATAAAACCGACTTCAAAAAAAAACACTAAACGGTGTAAAATAACTCTAAATTCGGAAGTCGGTGGCCCATCATGAGTAAGACAAACCCACCTAAGGCACAGACTTCCGAATTTAGAGTTATTTTACACCGTTTAGTGTTTTTTTTTGAAGTCGGTTTTATTTTTTGCAAAAAAGTTTTTTTTCTACGTTCAAATTATGTTTTTGTCTTTTATTATGGCGACTGTGACCTAAACATTTCCGCAGATAAAAGGCGTAATGTAAGTTATTGCTCAAGTCCAACCCTACTTTGCCTTAACACAACTGAGAATAAGGATTTAAGGGACAAAATGCGTATAAAATATAAAGGTAATTTATTGAAAAAAATGCTAGTCGAACCATATGATACCCATACACATTATATGGAACCACAAACACATAACTGTTCATAAGTAATTTAAATAATCACAAAAAAGTGTCTCCTGAAAAGTAGCTATTATGCAGTTACGCCCCTATTCGTAGGATACGACGAAATATTCCACAACTTGTCACTCAACACCATTAAGTCCCAAGTTAAGCTTGAGAGCTTGTGTTATGGGTACTAAACAGCTGATAAACATACATATGTTTCTAAATACATACATATTATAGATAAATTACACCTAGACACGGAACAAATGATCGTGCTCATCTCACAAACATTTGTCTTGGGTGGGAATCGAACCCACGACCTCCGCCATAGCATTCAGGGTCACTACTAGACCAACAGGCCAGTCATAATTCATTTGTTTTTTTTCTAGATGCTGTTCTGTTTCTTCTGGCTCCGTTCCTACCTTGTTCATATCCAAATTATGAATCAAATCGGCCTGCTGAAGTAAGCTGGACTACACTATCTTATACAGCTCTATTCCCACCAATAAACAAAAGCGTGCCCTGTAATCAATGTCCTTTTGTATACTTTCCAGTGTGTAGTGATCAGAACATTACATATATGAATATCTGCTTTTTCAAATGTAACAATTTCACCGATGTTTCTCTTGTTCAGCGAGGAATTTGTATTTTTTATTGAAATGTGTTGTTTGTTTTAATTCCAAGATCCCTTAGTCCTGGTGTTGAGTACAGATAATTTTGTAATATCGTCAAATGAGGAGTTAGTTACCAGTTCTTTTTTTGTTTATTAAATACACTATTATATGCCTAGTAGCCGTTTCCCAATTATTTTAGATATCGAGAGGTATAGTGTAACTCGGTTATTGTACGGTCACGTTAAACACTTTTATTCAGCTGCATCTGAATAGAGTGGACGCTGACCCCAACACAATAAAATTGTATAAAGGCTAGACAGATTAGAGACAGGATGGCCTAGTGGTTAAGGCGCCTAGTTCAAATCTAGGCACGTACCAATATGACTTTTTAAATCCATACCGATTTACTTTCTAAGTATATCTTAGACATCATTGGCGTCGGTGAAGGAAAAATTTCGTGAGGAAACCTGGACTTATAGTTAATTTAAGTTTGAAATCGCCAATCCGCCTTGAGCAAGCGTGGTGATAAATGATCTTTCTTTCTTTGAGAAGAGGCCTTTGCCCTGCAGTGGGACAGTAACAGGCTGGTATTTTCTACCATCGGAGTAACCTGGCGTGCGGCGAGTGTCCACCCTTACATCGTTGGCACTTTCACGATTCGGACACAACGTTTCGCTTCGTCGTTTATATCGCGTATTGGAACAACTTGCCTGCTGCGGTCTTCTCGTCCGACAATAATTTAGGTGTCTTCAAGGCTAGAGTGAATAAGCTCTTAATAGACTAGTGCGCTTCACCATCACTGATTGTATCACTGCTTACCATCAGGTGGGAGTGCAGTCAAGCACTGGTTTATTGTATTTTTTAGTCTGTTCGTATGTAACCTGCAGACCTAGCCATATTACAAATTCTATTTCTATTATCGTAATCGACAATAGAAAGAAAATGGCGTATATGGAATCAGCTGTTTGTCTGTCAAGTGTATTTCATTTTCAGCCATATTACAAAATACTACTCGTTAACACTTGACAGTTGACAAACAGCTGTTTCCGTACACGCCATTTTGTTTCTATTGTCGCCTTATCGATTACGATAATAGAAATAGAATTTGTAATATGGCTAGGCCTGCTGGGGGTCATATACGATGCTAAACTTATCTTTGATAAACATATTGATAATATAATAAACAAGGCAGCGAAATCACTGGGCTTCATTTTCAGAGTCTCCTCAGAGTTTAGGAGCATTAAAACCATTAAAATTCTATACTGCACTTTCGTTCGCAGTCATCTCGAGTATGCCTCTCAAGTTTGGAATCCTAAATATAATGTGTATATCAGTCGGCTTGAGGGCATACAAAGAAAGTTTCTGAAGCGCATTCAATTCCGTGCTAAAACATACTCCACAACCTACAATCGTCGCTGCAAAAGATTCCATTTGCTTCCTCTCTCTGAACGGAGGAGAATAGCAGACTTGGCGTTCTTATCCAAAATCGCGGATGGTTCGACCAACCTTCCCGAGCTAGTGAACAAAATTGGACTACGAGTTCCTTCTACCTTTCCCCGTAACCATCGACTGTTACATACCCCTACTACTAAAACTAACTATAGACTAAACTCATACTTAATAAGAGCATGTCATACGTACAATGCAGCCTGCCGAGACGTCGACTTCAATATTTTCAATATTAGCAGAACTCAATTAAATAGATTTCTCTGTAACTTCTTTTTCACGAACGTAGTACAATTTGTAACTATATATTATTGTTTATTCTTTTTATCTTAATATCTGTGATGTTTACTAGCTGTCTTCTACCCTCTTGAACCTATTTATATGTATTTTCTATCTGTGAAAACTTTTAATTGGCTTTATCATTGTTTATTCACTATATCTTATTTTTGTACCTAGCTGTAAGTTTTCCGAACAAGCAAAAATAAAATAAAATAAAAAAATATAAGCAAATTGTAATAGTTTTCTTAGGTAGGTGCTTAAGTAACTCTGATCAAAATTGCTGTGACATACGAACAGACTAAAAAAACTTGTGCTGGGCCAAAAAAACAAAGGGGACCTCCCTTTGTTTTTTTGGCCCAGCACAAGTTTTTAGACTTTAAGCTTTTCTTTTCTTTCTTTCCATTTGGCTATGAACCTATTAAAATTTGAGCCGAAAAACATTCCGCTGTGCAAAATTAAAAGATCATTTCTAGAGTGTTCACCCGGTTAATATCTCTCAGGATTTCCATGCCTCAACAAACACTTTGTTAGAAGTTTAGTATTACTTCACATTTCTAGTTTTTTCATAAATATTTGCATAAAATAGTGTTTTACCGTGATTGGACGAGAACATTCGGTCCCTTGAGCTTACACTGTGTTGAAATTGAAATATTGCTACACGCTTCCAAACTTTTCCACATAGTGGATGTTTTAGTGAAAATGAATATGTGTATCATTTTCATTTTCCCTGTAACAAAATAAAAAAGAAAAGTAGTTAGGTAGGCTAATATTGCTAAATTCTAATTATTGAGCATCTACGCCGAGTTGCTAGCCTGCCGGTTTTCTATAGGTTATAATTATTTTGGAGAGTGTGCATCGGAATTGCACGATTTAATTCCACCAAGCCCTTTTCATCATCGGACCACCTGGACCAGACGTACAGCACTGTACCACCGGTACATGGTAGATATCCCGATCATACGTAGATACGCCCGATCCCGATACGCTTTGGGAACACATTAATTGTGCGAATAGCTAAAGAGTGGAATTCCCTGCCGGAATCAGTGTTTCCTGATAGGTTGCTTTTAGGCAAGCGTGCTTCATCGTCGACCACATCATCGCTTAACATCAGGTGAGATAATGGTCAAACGCGTGCCAATCAATAATAATAAAAAAAAGATCCGATTTCCATGCGCAATTTTCTAAGTTTTATTTTTTACGGCGTTAACCTACATTTTTCTAAAATATAAGTAACATAACATAACACATCACGCCTCTAATTCCCGGCAGGTAAGGCAGAGTACAACCACATTGCGCCAGTTATGTTTAAGTCCCATGTAATAGGGGGTGATTAGATAGATAGATTTTCAGAGCAGCGGTGGCCCAGTGGTGGTGTCCCCGACCTACGAACAGTGAGTCGTGGGATGGAACCCAGGCAGGCGCAAAATGGTGAAGGAAAACATCGTGAGGAAACCGGCATGTCCTAGAACCAAAAATTCGAAGACATGTGACATCTACCTATTCGCACTGGGCCTGTGTGGTAGATTATGGCCCATACGCAAAATACGCGCATTGACGTGGAGTTGCGGATACTAGCTCGGTGTCTTTATCTTTTTTTATTACTGTATTATTATGTATCCTTCATCGTTCATTGGTTTTATCTCTTTTTATTCGTCTGTGTTTTTTGTGTGTAATAGATAAATGTTTTATCTATTTAACTTACTTCATTAATGTCTTCATAAAACATCACCTATCGGAAGTAATTAAATTCCTTCAAAAATTAATTTAGCCCCCTCTGCCTGCCTCGGAGCGGGGGACATCCATGAGGATTTTCCACCACTAAAAAAAGGGAGTAACCGATGTCAAGTAATTATAAAGAAAACCATTCCATTTTCTCTTACTTTTAAAAATCTTGTGTTATTTATTTAAAAAATAAACAGCTCTGATTGGCTGAACAAAATCCTTATTCATCGTCAGTCTGGCTTTAATTTAATACGTTTAGCTGCGAGCTCGGAATTTAACTAAATTTTCTTGGATATAAAGTTGTTACACTCAGTTTTAGCGTTCGGTAAACTATAACAATGCTTTTTATAGTTTACTTGATTCAATTTATATCTGGATTTTAAAAGATACTGTGACCTCTCAGTTTCTTTAGTATTTTTTTTCAGAATAGTCAAATGATAAAGCACTGACCTCATAGGTTTTCAAGTATAATTATCACTTGCTTTAATTAAACATGGCAAAGCATCGTGTCATTGGTTTTAAAGTACAAAAATTAAAAAAAAAACACACTTTAAATCGTTTACCAACAGAAATAAAAGTCGTTCATCATTTGGCCTAGTGGTGTGATAGGCAAATCGCGAAGTCAGGTCACGAGTTTGAACGCAAGAAATCTAGACTCTGATTTTTCGGATTCATGTGCGTACCTATCCTACTAATATTATAAACGCGAAAGTTTGTGAGTATGGATGGAAAACGTATAAACTACTGAATGGATTCTAATAAAATTTGGTATGGAGTTAGCTGACACCCTGGATTAACACTTAGGCTTTTTATCCCTATATTCCCATGGGAACGGGGCCTACGCGGCTGAAACCGCGGGACGTCTACTAGTTGAACTTCTGATAATTGCTTGCTTCAAAAACGGTGAAGAAAAAGATTGTGAAGAAACTGGCATGCCTTAGAGATATTTCTCGACGACATTTGAAGCCAAATCAGAAGCTTATGGGTGGCATAAAACTCTGTTACCAGGTTAGTCACACGAAAATAAATGATTAGATACCAGCTGGTGCCCACGACTTCGTCTGCACGGGATTAGTATTTCGAGTAGGTAGTTTATTTTCTCGCCCAAATTTTTATTATAAAACCTTAACAAATTATAGCCTATATAATATTATTTTGATGTATAAGCTATATTGTAGCAAAGTTTTATTACAATCCATGCAGTAGTTTTGGCGAGAAAGAGTAACAAACATTCATCCAAAGTTTCGCATTTATAGTATACTAGCAGATGTCCGGCGGTTTCACCTGCGTAAGTCCCGTTTCCGTTGGAATTCAGGAATAAAAAGTAGCCTATGTGTTAATCCAGGGTGTCAGCTAACTCCATACTAAATTTAATTAAAATCCATTCAGTAGTTTTTACGTGAAGGAGTAACAAACATCCATCCATCCGTCCCCACAAACTTTTGCGTTTATAATATTAGTAGGGTAGGACTAGCTGTTGCCAGCGGCTTCGCCCGCAACAACTCGAAAAATTTCCCACGGGAAGGTATAATTGGGATAAAAACTATCCTGTGTTAATCTAGGTTATAAACTATCTTTGTACTAAATTTTATCTAAATCCGTTCAGTAGTTTTTGCGTGAAAGAGTAACAATCATCGATCCATTCAAACAAACTTTCACGTTTATGATATTAGTAAGAAGTAAGATAGGCTAGTCGAACTATCCAGCCGTATTGCTCAAAGTAAATATTAAACAACTTTATAGACAACTATCATTTGTATGAAAAATTTATTTCATCGTCGTTTTTCTCCGGCATTTACACAAAAAAAGATACACAGTATTATTAATGAGTAATGCAATTAGACACTTAAAAAAACTCATCTGCGCGCCAAGCAAATGCTGAAAAAGTTTATCCATAAAAAGTTTTATAAACTCGGTTCTCTTTTACATAGATTCTTGACGATAAAACTTCGACTCCACCAAGTTTTATTAAGTGGAAACGCTTGCTAATTCTTATAATTAATCACAACATTTATGATTGACACGCAAACAGATTTACTTAGGTATATAAATGTTTTCTTTGCTTTTTATTTTCTTTATAAAACCGGAACTTAGGTACCTAATTAGGGGCTAAATAATGGTAGCCGCACGGGTGGATCAAAAGTTAATAATAATAAAACATTTTAATGCAGGCGACGCAGGCCCTGAGATAAATACCTTAACCTAAAATACATAATATATTTATACATTATTACTTAAAAACGAACACTTCACTAACACGCACTAGCGCTGCTCTGTGGAACCTGTCCGCGAAAGCGACGGAACACCACGTCCTGAGGCCAGAAGTTTTCATCCATGACGACGGGCAGATAACAATTCGGAACGCGTACCACAAACGCCTTAAAGTTGACGTAGCGGCGCGACTCCAGTAACTGCACCCTCGGCATGTATCCAATCGTCTGGCGCACGAACTCCACGATCAAATCAAAATCAAATCATTTATTTTTGCTGAATACACTGTGACGATGCCCTCTGCCTTGGTGGTTAAGCTACAGAAGGTGGACTGGCGACCGTTCATTATACGATTCTGCAACCGTTCTCCTATGGCCGATTTATCGTTGGACGCATCAAGACCACTCCATGTCTCGGCAAAGAATGCTAAGCCGCTGATCATAGCTGTCATTTGTAAGTCTTTGACAGCCGTTACGGGTAGTCAAACTACCAGTTTAAACAAGAGGTATTGTGTTGCCCAGACTCTAAGTTGTGTATTCAGCATAGCCAACCTATGTTTTACACAACTGACAACATTTCAAAATTGACATGACCCTAAAACAAAAATACCATTTCTTCATTTTTGTATGCTGAGTTCAAATATATTTTTTAATTTTTTTTTATTGCTTAATTTCTGAGAAAAAAAAACATGCGATGACGTCACTTATGCGGTGGAATGAGGTGGTTACCTTTGCGTAAGCAAGCTAATTTTTATGATGAAAACCATAATGTCAAACAAGACATATCTAATGTCAAAAATGACATATCTTATGTCAAAAATGACATATCTAATGTCAAACAAGACAAATCTAATGTCAATGTGTGACATTGACAACTGCTAAATGATAGTGACATTTTTTTGACGTATCACAGTAAAGCAAAGGATGTATCGTCATTCCACCGTATGAATGATGTCATTTGGCGCTGACGTCTTTTTAGAATGCGAAGAATTTCAAAGTTAGATTATGAATGAAAAGTACATAATTTCGAAAAACCTAAAAATATGGGTCCTCTAGTTTTGAATTCACTTTTATATAACGTAATAAAACATGCAGGTTAAAATTTTGAAATGTTGTCAATTCTAAAAACTATCCAGAAAGCCCATTATTAAGTTTCCATTAACAAACACACAACATAGTCCTATACTATCTTTCACCATCCAATAGCCAAGAATTAAATAAATAAATAAATAAATATTTCACAACTTTCAAACAACGCCATCTAGTCCCAAGCTAAGCTAAGAGCTTGTGTTATGGGTACTAAACAGCTGATAAACATACTAACATATTTCTAAATACATACATATTATAGATAAATTACACCCAGACACAGAACAAATGATCGTGCTCATCACACAAATTTTTGTCCTGGGTGGGAATCGAACCCATTCAACCAATTACAAAAAAAATCTTTTTTGCAAAAAATAAAACCGACTTAAAAAAACCACTAACCGATGTAAAATAACTCTAAATTAGGAAGTCTGTGGCTTTGGTACTTTTGTCTTATTCTTGATGGGCCACCGACTTCCGAATTTAGAGTTATTTTACATCGGTTAGTGGTTTTTTTAAGTCGGTTTTATTTTTTGCAAAAAAGATTTTTATTTTTCCATTTTTAGTTGTTTCCATACAAATATTTGCCATGAATTTATTTTTATATTGTTATTTGTTAACAATACATAATGGTAATAGGGTTATCCACTTATCCCTAATAAATGAAACTTAACATACCTAACTATCGAAATCTAGGTATATTGTACACATCTGCGTACCCCTCAGAGCGTACAGGCGTGATGATACATCATGATGTTGTATAAACAATAAATATCCAAGCGATTCCAGCAATCACGACAGATTTGCCGTCCATTTTTGAAGAGTTCCATTGTATATCTCCGAAGTTCAGCACCAGATCTTCACCAAATTAAAATGGGACCACCTCGGAAGTATACTCTTTCAAATAAAAAAAGAATTTTGAGAATCGGTCTACAAATGGGGGAGAAATCGCGTAACAAACACACAAAAAAAAAAAAAAAAAAAACATACCGTCGAATTGAGAACCTCCTCCTTTTTTTGAAGTCGGTTAAAAAAATAACCATTAGCAAATAATAAACTATTGTAATCTTCATTATCGTTGATACAACTTGTCGTAAGGTAGGTAATCTGCGTTAGCTCACTATTCCCTCACAAAACGATTAACAACGTCAACTAATTTAAACCGAAAGGACTGTCGCGTTTCAGTAGGAAATGACTGTCTTTTGTCTTTTAATCAAACTTAACGAGAAAGACTTGGGACGAGAACTCCTGCAAATGCAACAATTGTTGTCTTATTTCTTAAGTTAGACAAAAATGAATCTAAATCGCTCTCGACTTTTTTTAGGACAAATAAAAATGTAGAATTATGCTTCTTGCTCTTTTTGTGAGGTTAGTGATGAAACCGGTTTTAGAGTTTTGATGCTGCCTATGGGCGTCTGACTTGGCTTCGTCGAGAAATATCACTCAGGCAGTTTCCTTACAATGTTTCCTTTACTATTTTTGAGGCAATTAAGAATTATACGCACTTGAAAGCTTGAGTAAAGTGTACATTTTACTCAAGTTTTACTAGTATTAGCACAGTATAAATATTAATACAGTAGGACGACACCCTTTATCTCTGGAAAAATGCCGACAACGTCTACACGCGTTAGCCCTGAACAAAGACATTCAATACCTATAGACCGGACATCACAAACAAAATTTTCGTCCGAAAAAGTGTGTCCTGCCGGACACAAGTCTATGAGTTTTTTTAGTACGCTCCGATGCCGCTCCAATATTCATTTATATTATTCTAGATGGCGTTACTGAGACATGGGATCAAAGTTTTTCTATGACATTTCCTTGACATGCCCGCTCTATAGTCTTTTAAATATCTTTGGCCCTGAATAATACCTCACGAACTACGAACATCGTTTTGTTCGCATCGGCTTGCCCCCGTCTCACCCCTCACACCCCGTACTTCTGCCCTATCACACCGGTATCGTCGGACGACTGTAGGTTTTTAGACTGTGGTATTAGTATGGAATGACAGCTCAATTCACCTTAACTGTCATGTCTAGCAGATTCCAAACTAATACTAGGCATTGATAGTTCACTTTTACTAACTTAAAGTTTCACGAGGTGACCTCTACTGTATCGACCGGAATAATATTAGAATACACCTAATAAATAATAACTTACTCAAACAGAATATAACAATATTACTAGTTTGTACTTTGCGAACAAAATTACATATTATTTACCCACAAAATTGCGTGCTAACGCCTAATACATCACCACTAAAAGAATCCAATAAAGACACCCAACTGTTTGCCTTACAATCATAATGTCTCAATCGTGACTATCTCTCAGATCGATCCCTAACATAGAATCGATTATCGAATCACGTATAATCACGTTACCCTTATCGTGAGCTCCTGATTGTTTCCGTGACTCGAAGTGATAGGAAATTAAGTTCTTAGAAGCACTTGATCAGCCACTCCGGGTTTGTTGGGTGTTGGAATATTTGAACAAATTTCTTGGCTAGAAATTGAGCAATGTGTAGAATAAGCGTGGACTAAATAACGTAGACGATGTTTAAAAATCAAAATTATATCTAGTCCTTCAGTTGGATTATAAAATATAATACTCGTACACAAGTATTATTTTGCTTTTTCAAATTAATGGAATACTACCAAAATTAAGGAGAGGGGGCTTGTGACATCATAATTCAGTTTAAACTTTACGGGATAATGACGTTATGCGACATTTTGACTCAATGTATCGCCGTCATTTTTTGATTAAGTACGTGAAAAAGAAAAACATATGTGTCGAATATTTTCTAGTAATCTAGATGAGGGACTAAAGACCAAAATTTAGTCAACTAGTCTATTGTTTTGATACTAGCACTTTGCCCGCGACTTCGTTCGCGTAGCTTTCGAAAATGTAGTCCATGAGTATTACTCGATATATTGACGTCACGCAGTTTCACCCGCGTAGTTCCCGTTCCCGTGGGAATACGGGGATAAAAAGTAGACTATGTCATCCGGGAATAGTGTAGCTTTCCCCCAGTACAATAATTTTTAAAATTGGATCATTAGTTCCGAAGATTACCCCCTACATACAAACTTACAAACAAACAAATTTTACCTCTTTATAATATTGGCATAGATTTTCAATATTGCATCGTAGATTGTATTCTTGTTACAAACAGTCTTCACGAGTATTTGTTCATTCTTCTCCATATGAGACTACCTATCTTTAATTGAACATATGAGTTTGACGTTTATAAAGTACTAGAAATAAATGTTTTGGCTCAGAAAGAAGTTTACTTATTCTTTAACTTATTCCATTTCTCCATCCGTGAGTACCACACAGGTGAACAAACGGTATAAGTCATAATTAAAGAAAATGAAACTACAATAGCACCGACCTGTAAATGAAGTCGTAAAACGAATAATATAAAAGTATTCTTTCTTCTCCACAAAACTGCATAATGCAGTTTTTAACTTTCCCAGGTTTAATTGCATGAAAAACTTGCGAGATTTGAATATAACGTGAATGAAAAATTATATTCACTGAATTTTAATGGATATGAGTTTTGTGTTCGTAGCGGAAACTCGTGGATGGATTACGGTTTGCATTATGATATTCATCATGTATGCTCTCTTCTAGCATGCCTCGGTAACAGCAGTTTTCAAAGATGCTGGTTAATGTTAATAGCCTCTTGCAGAGCAGGACCAAAATGTGAAAATAAATTATTTTACATAATACGGTTGTCAACGTTGAAAGGAGCGCAGAATTCTGGTTGTGAAACCCACGGATCGTGTTCTAAACACCACATTGCGCTTCAAAACACAAATAGTCGACTGTGCACAAAAGGCTGCCAAACAGAAATGGGACTGGACGGGATACCAACGTCTGCCGCATGCAGAACGAGCTGTGGGGCAGTGGGACAGACAAACCCAGAATTGGTGCCCTACAATAGCAACACGGGACCGCGGCAGACCACAATCATGATGGTGAGACGATCTGAATTGTCTTCCCATAATTGGACAGAGGCGGTGCAGAATCGCGACTGATGGAAGGAAAGAAAACCGGCCATTGCCCTGCAGTGCAACCGTTCAGGCTAGTAATAATACAGTAATATACAAGTAATAGCACAGTTAACTGGCAACAGCAGCAGCAGCAAGAGTAGCAGCAGCAACAGCACCAGCAGCAGCAGCAGCAGCAGCAACAGCAGCAGCAGCAGCTAGCAGCTAGCAGTTGGCTAGTAATAGTACAGTTGACTTTTTGAGCGCCGCGCCGCTCAGCGATAAGTTGCGAATTTATTCCTTAAGTTTGTAATAGGTAATCTTGACGAGTGGCGTGCTGTCCACATTCTTGTTTGTCTAGTTTTACTTATTAAAATTAAATTGTTTAATTTATCTTACCGCATTATTATGTATTCAGTACTATCTCACCTGATGGTACAACTTGTTCACTCTTGACTTAAAGACCACTAGGTTGTTAAGTCTACATCTTTAGAGGGTGACTTTCACCCATATTTGTAAAATCGACTTATTTAATTAACTATCATTAGGTATTAATAATTACAGAACAAACCACAGCTCAATATTTTAGTACCGGGTAAAACGGGGTGGATATAAACTCAAGGGTAAATAAAAACAGAACTTAGAGGAGGCTATTCACATAAGTTAAAAGTTGCATGTTACATACGAGGACTTCAATGCTTTTAAATCATAGAAATAAATAGCTTCGCCACCTTCTTCGTATCAAATAATATTAAACTAGCGTAAAACTCCTCCTCAAAGTTTTGTTTCTATTCACCCTTGAGTTTCTATTGACCCCGTTTTACGGTACTTAACTATATTTTTGGTAACATCAACTTTTAAAACGGAATACAATTGCCTTGATGAACGACGCTGATATTAGCCCCTTTTGGGGTTTTGCACTCCAAGTAACAGACGTTGTAGTATGACATATTATTTGATGCACACACTGGGTCGTAGACCTTTGAACACAAGCAGGTCACCTGTTTTGGAACTGGTTCTGAAGGAGCTTCAGATTCTACATCTTCGTTCCTGCAAAATTACATAAAAGTTTTTTTAGTGGTCTTCTCTCTCGTTTATTTTATTTTTTTTACCGTTTTATTTCTTAGGGGCGTTCAAAATAAATAGTTTCCTTTATTACTTTTCCTTCTTTCCTTTTATTTTATTTCTTTCTCATTCGCCTAAAATAATACCAGCCTGTTACCGTCCCACTGCAGGGCAAAGGCCTCTTCTCATACAGAGAAAGCTCGAGCATTAATCACCACGCTTGCTCAAGGCGGATTGGCGATTTCAAACTTATATTAACCATAAGTCCAGGTTTCCTCACGATGTTTTCCTTCACCGATGTCAATGATGTCTGAGAACAACTTAGAAAGTACATAATATGAATTGAAAAAGTCACATTAGTACTTGCCCGGATTTGAACCACAACCTCGTGCATGAGAGGTATCTTAACCTCTGGGCCATCACGACATTTTTCGCCTATTTCATTTAATTTTATTCTACATACATACATACATACATAAACTCACGCCTTTTTCCCAAGGGGGTAGGCAGAAACTACAGAGCGCCATATGCTACGATTCTTACATACTTACTTCTTTTGCTTCGTTTACATTCATACATGTTGTCATACACACACGCCGGTTGCGAGTACTACGCACCTGACCTTTCTGAAGAACATCACCAATAAGGTCTATGTATGTCCTTCTTGGGCGTCCCCTCCCGGCGTTCCCACTTACATCTGCCTTGTAAATACCTTTTGTTAGTCGCCTTTCATCCATCCTTTCAACGTGACCAAACCATCTAAGCATAATGAATATAAATTCAAACACACACTTATTCTGTATTTTAATCTATACTAATCTATACTAATATTATAAAGAGGTAAAATTTGTATGTTTGTAAGTTTGTAAATTTGTATGTAGGGGGTAATCTCTGGAACTCATAATCCAATTCAATTTTTTTTTAACTAGCAGAAAGCTGCATTATTCCTGAGTGCTATAGGCTATAAATTGTTTCTATAACTTGTATATTAACCGAGCTATCACAACTTTTGTCTAGCAAGTCGGAAAAAAATACCTCATAAAACAGAATAAAAAGCTTAAAATTAAAAACAATGTATGGCTACCTGGTTTGTCTTAATTATTTCTACAAAAAAGTCCGCGATACCATATCTCTATCTTTTATATTTTATCTTGTATACTTCTTTTAGTGCATTAAAAAAAAAAATTTCGGCATACTTACGTTTGGTTCATTATTTGAGCAACAAAATATTAATTCTTATGACAATAAATTATTTCAGCATCACAAGAACTTCATACAGATAAGATTTGCCATTTACAGTATATCAATTGGTCATACAGTTTCAGAGATAATTTAAAATTACTAAAACGCAAAATGCGCCTAGCATAACTTTCATTGTGCAGACGTTTTACCTATTTGCCCATAGATGGCGTTCTGCAATTACGTTTTTCTGAATCGCGGTGGACGGTGAACTTTCAGTGGATTGATGACCCTCTCGAATGAAAAAATGAATGCCCACGTTGTCGTTAGTTGGAGTTCTAAATAATACATGTCAGTTGCTTATTGGTTTCGGTTATTTCGTTCGTATGGTTGTTGTTGTTGATAGATACCTCATAATCGAAAATATCGTAATTTCGTTGTACCTACGTTTGTTTTGTATGTTCGTAGTTTCGCACTTCGTTCTATCGTAATAATCGATACGAGTTATTCGATATTACGATTGTTTTGTTTTGTAAAGGCGGATGGTGTTCGAGTCGCTCTCCCTTCCCTTTGTTCATAATTGTTTTCAAGTCTGTGCGTAGTTTGTTGAGAGCATGCCTAAAAGGAAATCTCAACTGTCCCGGCAGACATCACAGACAAGAGCCGCTCGAGTACGCCGTACGGAAAAATCTGCCCCTGAAAATAAGCGCCTCTCGAAAAATAGAGAATATATTTCGCAAGCACGCGCTAGAGAATCTAGCTCCGAGCGCTCACAGAGCCTCGCTAGCCAAAATGTGAGGACGTCGCGGGCCCGTGCACGAGAAACTAGCGCTGAACGTGCCCACCGTCTATCTGAGTTAAGGCAGCATGTCTCTGAGACAAGGGATAGGGAGACTAGCGCTGAGCGCTCGCAGCGGCTTGGTAGGCAAAATGTCATAAAATCGCAGGCCCGTGCTCGGGAATCTAGCGCTGAACGTGCGCAGCGTCTATCTCATTTTTTTTTTTTTGTACCACGACGGTGGCAAACAAGCTTACGGCTCGCCTGATGGTAAGCGGTTACCGTAGCCTATGGACACTTGCAACACCAGAGGCGACACACGCGCGTTGCCGACTCTTTAAAAACCTATTTACTCCCCTTTTGAAGAACTCCATACTGTAGCCCTCTGAAAAAACCTCGGCAGGGAGCTCATTCCACAATCCAAGTGTACGCGGGAGGAAATTCCTCTGAAACCGCACTGTACGGGACCATTTCGGCTCCAGTGTGTGAGCATGAACTCCCTGTCGACGGCGAGCGGTGCGATGATAGAAAGTAGCCGTGGGCATCATATCAAACAATTCCTCGGAACACAACCCATTATACAACCAGTAGAACACACATAGGGAGGCAGTCTCTCCTAAGACTTAGGGGCTCAATACCGCTTGTGAGTACGGGATCGTCGACGAGTCTCACAGCTCGCTTTTGAACCGAGTCAAGGGGCCCAAGCTGGTATCCAGGTGCTCCCTCCCGCCCAGAGATGACAGCAGTACTCCTTATGGGCCGAATCTGCGACTTGTATAGCAGCAGTCTTTGCCCCGGTGTGAAGTACCGCTTCGCTATATTAAGCACACCGAGTTTTTTGGATGCCAGCTTGGCCTTGTCTTCCAAGTGACTTCGGAACTGAACGACAGCATATCGGCAGCATGGCAGCATGTCTCTGAAACAAGGGATAGGGAGACTAGCGCTGAGAGCTCGCAGCGGCTCGCTAGGCAAAACGCCATAACATCGCAGGCCCGTGCTCAGGAATCTAGCGCTGAACGTGCGCAGCGTCTATCTGATCTAAGGCAGCATGTCTCTGAAACAAGGGATAGAGAGACTAGCGCTGAGCGCTCGCAGCGGCTCGCTAGGCAAAATGCCATAACATTCGGTAATCTTTGAAGTTACTGATCTGATTCCAAAAAATATTTTACTAATAAAATTACATACAGTAATATCAATCGAGTGTAATCTTATGTTAAAACAAGAAATTTTCCGCGGACGAAGTCGCGGGCAGAAGCTAGTACAGAATAAGTGTGTGTGTGTGTAATTTACAATTAAGCATGTTACAATTACGATAGACACCGAATTTATTATAATCTATTTTTACAGCAGTTGTCATACTTATTCATTGCAACAATTTATTCTAGGAAATGACGTGGAGAATAAACGTGAAACAAAAAATGTGTCCATATATTGTTCATTCCTGCTTTTTTGAGGGTTTTATCACTGACACTGTAATTCTCAACTAAAATAAAATAATGTAACTCAATGAAATCCTTATCAATTCTTAACATAAATTGTTGGAATGGTTACAATTAGGTGCAACAGCTGCAATTTTTAGTTTCTTCGTATGTAAAGAAAGTCTTTCAAAACTTGAAAGAATCATTGAAATCGGTTAACAATTGCAAAAGTAGTTCTTTCTAAACATTAATCTGTACATCTCTGCCGGGCCCCTTTTAAAATAGACAGGCGTAATGTTATGTATGGAAATACAAAAGCTCAGCATAGACATCCGAGTATAGCAATTGCGAATAATTTGCTGTTATGCGTTGAAGAGTTCCGTTGCCTGTCTTCTTCATCAGTTTTTCTTCACCAAATGATATTTTCTAAATGAAAATGCTTGATTTGTTACTGAAAATGTTAAAATCGGTGCGTGTGTACCTATACTTTTTGAGGAGTTCCCTCAATTCCTCGAGGATCCCTCATCAGATATTAGTTTTGATACAAATGCTACCAATCTGTTTGTATACCCTATCAAATGAAAGAAGAATTTTGAAAATCGTTCCATAAATGACGGAGTACTGAGGTAACATACCCTAAAGAAAAAAACTGAAAAAAGACATACAACCGAATTGAGAGCCTCCTCCTTTTTTTGAAGTCGGTTAAAAATAGATTTTAATAAATTCGCCGTCTATTGTAATTGTAGTTTAATTACAAAGTGTGCATTAAAAATAACCTTTTTTTACTTCTGTCTAATAGTGTCTAATGTTATTGGAAATGGAGTAGGTGTAGTGATAAAAAAAAACTTTTTTTCTTTCTTTACTTAATTGTTTCTTCATTTTTCTTTACATTTTTGTTTTCTTTCTTTCTTTCTTTTTACAAAACAAAACACGACACATAAAATTAAATTATGTTTTTCATAGCAACTTTTTTCTGAACGGAATGCAGTTGCCTTGATGGACTACGCTGACATTCAAACCTTTGGGTATTTTGCACTCTAAGTAACAAATGTTGAAATAAGACTCGTTATTTGATGCACAAATTGGGTCGTAGATCTTTGAACATAGGCAGTACTGTCCTGGAGTCTGTAATCGCGGAGGACTTGTTACTTCGTCATCGACCCTGCAAAGTTACATAAAAAGTTACAAATCAGGTGGTAATTATCTATATAATAATATGTGTATTAAGTAAGTGTTATATAGAATGGAATGTGGAATGGATATAGACGTACAATCTGCTACAATATTATGTAAAAATCAACCCGTGTAAATATAGGTAACTTAAAAGCCAACACTATGTACGGAATGAAACTCAAAACTGCTATTAAATTTCTTAATTCAAAAAAACATTAACCTTCTTAATTTAGTTCTTGTTTTTTTATTTCTTTTTTTTTTCTAAAATACCAATCTTCTTAATTTATTTCTTTTTGAGTATTAAGAAAATTTAAGCTTCTTAAAGTTAGTTGTTATTACAGTAATATGTAAAGAGTTTTAATTACAATTGAACATGAAGTGAAAGCAAATAGAGCTGTCATTCCATAATAATGCTTGGCACTGACAGTTCACTTCACTCAAGTTTTCACGTGATGACTTTTACTGAATCGATCACTATTTTTATCATTATGACAGCGGTGAAGTAGAATAATTCTAAAAACCTATAGGCCTAGCCATATTACAAATTCTATTTCTATTCTATTGCGGCAATTGAAAGAAAATGGCGTATATGGAATCATCTGTTTGTCAACTGTCAAGTGTTAACGAGTAGAATTTGTAATATGGCTGAAAATGAAATACACTTGACACTTTGGCAAACAACTGATTCCGTATACGGCATTTTCTTTCTATTGTTGCCATAATGATTACGATAGTAGAAATAGAATTTGTAATATGGCTAGGCCTGCTGCTTAGTAAAAAAAGTATCATTCAGCATCTAATTGGTTCACTAGTTCATTGAATTTTATATTTAGATCAAATAGAGATTATGTTAGATAAATCATAAGAACAAAAAATCGTTTGTTTTGATTAGTTTAATTTGCATTGTTCTAGTGGCAATAGGGAACTCGGTGAAATTATTTTAAAAGACACTTTTAAACGTCAGACTTACCAGTTAAATATATTTGGAAAATGATTCTAGTTGCACCTTCCAAAAGGGATACTCATACTTTTTGAAATGAGCAACTAGATTCCGCTGCTCCATTCTTGTGGAGAAGAATAAGCAAGAAATTCGGTAATGGGTAAGAAATCTTTCAATCAGACGAGCGAACAAACGACAGAGGATTAATAGGGTTCTGTTGGCACCCTTTGATTACCAAATCCATAAATGGCCGAAGTAAGCGACTGTTGAGCAAAAACAACTGCCTCCTCAATAATTCCTGATTGAGTCACTCACATTAAGAGTGAACCTTTAAAGTAAAGTTTTTTCGACGAATTTTCTTTAGTAAAAGTTAGACACAGTGCCCTAAGCCTATTCCGCTTGGGATTTTATTCAGAGTTTAGAAAAGTAGAAGGTTTGCAGATTTTAATCTTGATTGCTGTTATTTTCTTTTTTGTAATGGTGACTAAGACATACCTTGGTTAAGTTTCCGATACTGATTGGCACAGTCTATGAAAAAAACAACCGACTTCTTAAAAAAACACTAACAGGTGAAAAATAACTCCAGTTTCGGAAGTATGTGGCTTTGTTGGTTTTGTTTCGTTCATTATATGTTTTTTTTTAAAAGGGCTGGGTTGTTTAAGGGGCTTAGTTATAAGTAAAACCAGCAGTAGGCAGGTAAGAGCTCTTACCCACCAGCGGCATGTTCCCAACGGCAGAGGTAACCTTTAGCGACACTTGCAGTTGTAGTGTGCCGCGTTGTTGAAATGTCGATGGCTGCCATCGACGCGTCAACGGAAGCCGTCGATGCGTCGACAGTTGCCACCGACGCGCGTCGACGGCTGCAGTTACCTCTGCCGTTGGAAACATGCCGCTCGTGTGTAAGTGGCCTAAGTAAACATATTTTCACAAAAATGTACAGTGTGAAGGCAGGAATAAAAACTTGAGAGTATTAGATTTGTCAGACGCGTCTGCATCATTTCACACTTAGAGACTTCAAATATTATGTTAAAGAAAAGTAAATACAAGTTACTATATTTATAGAAAGAAATGTGTAACTTGATCGACACGAAGTGACCACGCCCTTACATGAAAGATAAACACCACTCTTGGGTATAAACCCAACTAGTTGGCTATATTCCAGCTGCGAACACTTTTTATGGACTCTTAAAGGCAAAAACTACTCTCGAATTAATAATAAGTACTGAAACGAATGGCCAGATAAATAAAAATGGGTACATAAGAAACTACCATAACATAGTTGAGAGAAGTTATGCTTCAGTTTAGTTGTCAATGTATAAAAACTTATTATGTATTGTATATTATTCTTTGTGGTCCATTGAAAGTGCTTGCTAACACGTGAAAAACAATTTAATTAAAAAAAAAAAAAAAAGTTGCTCTAATTTGTTTATTACTTGGCTAGTTATTAATAGGCTAGTTATAGTTATACTTTTCGGATTAATGTGAGGTATTGTATTATTATCACTTGATTCAAGAACGGTAAAGGGAAACATTGTAAGGAAACTGGAGTGCCTGGGAGATAAATTTCTGGGAAGGCACTCACATTATATCACGTAGTTACTAAGCACGCAGAATGAAGAAGAATTACATAGAATCAATTTTTACTCGACTGCGCCAGAAGGAGGGTTATGTTTTTCGAGAGTATTTATGAATAATTGTTTGGCACGCTCTGCAGCCTTAACGGCTCGATGGATTTTAGCTTGAGAGGTGTCGTTAGATTTGTATTTACTGTAAGAGTGACACTGGGTATATCAAAATAAAAAAAAAAAAAAATGACGGATTTTTGGCGCCATATTCAAATGTTTGGCTCGCTCTGCAGCCTGAACAGCTTGATGGATTATAGCTTGAGAGGTGTCATCAGATTCGTAATTACTGTGAAAATGACATCGTAATAAAAAAACTAAAAAAATATTAATTAAAACGATTATTTAAAAAACTAAAAAACCCGACTGCTTTTCTGAGTATTTATGAAAAAGCCCTAAAACAAAAAAGTCTTTGTACCCGAAATTGTAGCAGTCGGGCCCATTTTAGTTACTTAGCACGCAGAACGAAGAAGAATTACACAGATTCAATTTTTTATTTCAATTGTTGCACAACATCCCAGCAAAAACAATCGTTAGTCGGACGTGAATTTTAAAAGATGATCTTTTGTCGCAAAGTATTGATTTTCTGTCTAATTTGAAATGTATTTGAATTTTGATTGAAAAGGTTTCTGTAAAGATTCAGAGAGATGTCAGTATTGCACATAGATTTGGGTTATTCGCACTTCGTCCCATTCGCAACTCGTATCGCGTTCGCAGTTGGTCCCATTCGAACTTGGACTAGATCGATGGCGTAGTATAAATCAATTGGTGCTAGTGGTTCCTACCAAAACATTGGTGTTTTGGTATTTCTTGCTAAACTATTTTTTTATCAAGGTGTTACTGCACCATACTGAAATAGGTGCCTTTCGGCCTCTTGAAGGACTAATTTCGTATTTGCTATTTAATTTTTCTTGTTTTCTTTTTAACATTTTTTAATTTTATTTAACATAGGCATACCAACGACCTATTTACAAACAAATATTTTTAAAACAACATTTTAGAGATAATCCTGTGTAAATAGGTCACTTACAGGCATGCACATCATTCTTGGAGTAAGTCTAATTTAGTTTAATTAGAAGCAAACATTAAACATTGCAATATTAAGATCTTATCAATATACAGGGTAATTTTTTAATCACCAGCCAAATTTTCACAGGTTGTTCTACTCACAATTAATAAGAACAACTTTCACGACGGGACCAAGTCGGTAATCTGGAAAAAAAATTTTTACTGTTGCATAGAAGAGTTTAATACCTACTCGACCGAAATGTATGCAACAGCTGATTCTTTCTCCGCGATTTGCGAGATGGTTTCTTAGTGAAATTTATTCATATTCATGGTTAGAACACCCCGTGAAAATTTGGCTGGTGATCAAAAAAATACCCTGTATAAATAGATTTCCTAACTTAGATTAAATTGAGATTATTAAATAATTATATTGTAATCTCAATTTAATCTAACATAATTTTGTTATATTGTTATTCATCCATTTGACAAGCCTGTTGGTCTATTAGTTAGTGACCCTGACTGCTAAGCTGGAGGTCGTGGGTCGATTCCCACCCAGGACAAATGTTTGGGTGATGAGCACGATCATTTGTTCTGAAGTAAATTATCAATTGTAGGTATATATGTATTTAGAAAGTTATTAGTATGTTTATCAGTTTTTTAATACCCATAACACAAGCTCTGCTTTGGTTGAGACTAGATGGCGTTGTGTGAAAGTTGTAGTATTTATTAATTATTTATTTATTTTGGTGCTATGCCAGTCTCATTTTTGTTTTCTGGCTTTCGTATCAAATTACTAGGATTTCTACCAAGATTGTACAGACGCCAGCACATCAAGTTACCCCAATGTGTCAAATTTCTTTGATCTTTTTTCAACTTTATGTCAAACAGAATAAGGTTCATATTCAATAGGGAAAATTTGACACATGGGGGTAACTTGATGTGCTGGCGTCTGTACATGATAGTTGGAGATTTCTCTTACCCGTGACGCAAAGCCTTGCTCCAAGAGAAACCGGATGTGATATTTTCAGGACTGGGTTTAGCTATTCCGCAGCACGTTATGGTAAAAAAGGCCATTTCTGTAAAAAAACAAAGCCTTTAAAATAACTTTTCTCTGAGTTTAAAATATCCATTACGTATAATAACGCGTGTAGTCTCCGAAAGTTTATGTAGAGATGTGGCAGTTATGTTAAAGTCCCATATAATAGGGGGCGAGCCTGTTGCCATCAACCGGGCACTTATCCAGACTTCGGGCCGTCACTGAGAATTTCCCCAAGGAAAAACTCAATAAATCTTCGCCCTAGCCAGGGATCGAACCCGGGACTTCATGCTCAGTAATAGAGCTTGCGACTACTTCCAACGAGACAGTCGCACACAGTACCTACATGATTATAATGTGATTTATTAACGCCACATTGGTACTTGCACGGAATTGAACCTACTCAAAACCTCTTGCATAAGAGGAGAGGCCTAGATCACTGAGCCATCACGGCAAAGTAGTTATTTTACTATAGTCCATTTGAAAAAAAATAAACTAAACGTTTTACGGTCCGATCAACCAATTTTAACTCCTATTTTGTAATAATAAGGATGACATTAAAAGTAAAACCGCGGATACAATAGAATATGCGGTAATAGAAGTCAAAATCATTCGAAGGGACTGTAAAAAGGTTAATTAAAATTTATTTTCTTATTTCAAACTAGCAGACGTCCCGCGGTTTCACCCACGTAGGTCTTGTTCTCGTGGGAATACAGGGATTTAAAGCAGCCTAAGTGTTAATCCAGGGTATCAGCTAACTCCATACCAAATTTGATTAAAATCCATTTAGTAGTTTTTACGTGAAAGAGTAACAAACATCAATCCATCCATTCATCTATCCATACTCACAAACTTTCGCGTTTATAATATTAGTAGGATAAACTGTAGTAAGTTTTATTACTCACGTAAACAAATCACCAGAATTTTCATTTCTCTTCCGCTGCTCGTAATAATTTAGTGGACATTCAATAGTTAATCGTTTTTCGGGACTAAATGAACTACCATATGAAATTGGTAAATTAAAACGCAATCAGACCGAAGAAAATTGATGAAGATGAGTTTTTAACTTAATTAAATTTGATGTTCCACCTTAGATAAGATAATCCATTGTTTTGATGAAACATGGTAGATGACACGAGTACTTACATGGAGATACGTGTTTTCTGAAAATATTTTCAAATATTATAAAAAATATTCCACAACTTTACACAACGCCGTCTAGTACCAAGCTAAGCAGAGCTTGTGTTATGGGTACTAAACAACAGTTAAACATACTTATATACTTCTAAATACATATACAAGGTGTTTTTTTTATATCCCATAACTCTAGGGTTATATTCTGTAGGTAAAAATAATACTAAAACTCCTAGAATAGATGGTCCAAAAATGCATAGTTTCGGAGATATCATCAATCATAATTAAATTATCAGTTGTTTAGTACCCGTAACACAAGCTCTGCTTAGCTTGGGACTAGGTGGCGTTGTGTGAATAGTCGTGGAATATTATTATTAAGTATTATTGAATATTATTTTTATTACCTAATTAATTGAAAAATTGTCACCAGTACGACGAATCTTCTTTCTAACGTCACTTTTCTTTCACGTAAGGGTGTTTTACATTAATCATCGCGACTTTGTCGAATTATTTTGTATAATAGTAAAAAAAAACAAAGAGGATGATTGAAACATAATTCATATGCCAGTTGATTCTTTGATATGGTCTCAATCATACCCTAGAGTTATGGGATATAAAAAAAACACGTTGTTTATTATAGATAAATTACACCCAGACACAGAACAAATGATTGTGGACATTACACAAACATTTGTCCTAAGTGGGAATACTAACTATGTCCCACTAACTACTAGACCAACGGGCCAGTCAATATTTGAGTTCTTATAAACATTGTGGAATGCAAATAGCCCAAATGAATATAAACATACATACATAAACTCACGAATATGAATATGAAACCTTACAAGTCAACAGTATTTAAACGACAACACCCAACAAACAAACTAAGCTTATAAAATTAAGTCTATAGGGTCTAAACTCTTATACTTGTTATAAAAGAGCATTTATTATGTTAATGTTCCTTATAGTGGCATAATATTAGAAGATTTAGCCAATATTACCTTTATTCTTATAATTTGGCTGGGTAAACGGTAATATATCCAATTAATACGGCTACAATAAGGGTTCCAAATGTATTTTACTTATAGAGGCTAGTTACATTGCATTTAAGCCATATAATATTCAAAGTCATATAAAAGCTTTTAATATGGTCAATTATTCTTAGAAAAGTAATGCACAAGGTAACTATGATGCTTTTTAACTTATAGGAGCATCTGATAAGACGTCTATCCAACAAATGAATTCTAACATTGTATATGATCTTTACAAGGATGAAAGCAATCCGTATTCCCTTATACAGTGATTATAAAGATATTATTCTCTACATGGTAACATTAAAATGTTTTACATAACTAGATTCGCCATTTTGAAAGTACAGCAGATTGTGTGAATTTATTATGGAGTGGAATTTACATTTTAAAAACGGATTCAAAAGACTGGAAGTAGTTTAAAAGGAGCGGTGGTTACAGAAGAAAAGTAAAAAAAGTTTACGAAAACATGGTTGGGAGCGTTACACCCATCAGCTCTACTCCTATGATGCTACAAAATCACCAAGCCGATACCAACGAATCGGCCAGTGGTTCCGCAGAGGATTATTTTATAGAAAATGAGAATGAAAAGGAAACCAATGAGGAAGAATATAATTGTAGCGATAGTGATACTGACATATTTTTAAATGAAGAGTTGCAGAATATTGATATTCGAAGTGACATCAGAGAATGGGCGGTGAAATTCAACATTTCCCATATCGCTTTAAGTGGCTTATTAAAAATATTACATCATGTAATGCCAAACAAAATGCCATTGGATGCGCGTACATTGCTCAAAACAAATAAAGTAGAAATATGCATGATTGAAATTGATACTGGACATTATTGGCATAATGGACTACTTACACAATAACAAAAACCCTTCCAAAACTATAAAGTGCCCAAGAAAATAACCTAGAATTTAAATATCGATGGTTTACCGATACATAAAAGTTCGAATCATCAACTCATTTAATGTAAATGATTAAATGTAGATTACAGGTACACCTCTGCCTAGCCCTTCGGGGATTACAGGCGTGACGTAATTCCCCGAATCCCGGAATCCCCGTATGTTGTTATGTATAATTCGGTATTGTATTTTACACCATTAATCCATACTTTGTAAAATAAAACAACTAATTTGAAAATCACGTATTTTTATTAAAGTTATCATTTTTATAGGATATCATGCAGCCGTATCAAAATACAGAGGAAGAGTGGCTCTCAAATCGGGCATTGTCTAAAGGAAGGCTAATTTTTTATTTCTTGGTTTAAGGACTGACCTCAATGCTCACTCAGTTAGCCCGCGAAACAGTTGGTGGGTTCATAATAGAAATCGCTGTTTAAACATAACCTGTAAATGATGCCTAATTTGGGAGCTATCTCTTGGTTTTTTACTATCAAAACTAGTTTTTAAACCTTACCTTTGACAGGACTTCAATCATCAGTCTTTTTAACAACAATTTAAAAATAAAAAATATATATATTTGCAATGTATAATGATTTTATACAGTTAACAGTAAAAAAAATGCAGAAAAAACGTAAAATTTAAGAAAAAGCCGACGAAAAATTTCAACGCAGGGTGGTTCCGAATCATGTACTGAATCCATGGTAAGCGGTTGCGCGTCGAAGTCCCTGCCATCCTGTATATATAATTATATTCTTTGTTGTGTACTTACAATTATAATTATACGTATTACAAACTTAAAATTAGTGCACAAAAGCAAGCTTATCCCTATAAAGAGATCTCTTCCAGCCAACCCAACCATAGTGAAACAGAAATATTATACATATGGGAACAAGACTAGCTAGGTACAGGATTTCGTTCGTGAGAAAGGAACCCTGACAGTATGTAAAATGGCGATAGCATAAGCAACAAATGTGGCCATTATAAAGCCTTCAGTCTCATAGCCTCCTTGTAGACGTTGTGCGAATCGTTTTGCTCTCATAATAGCATTATTTATAACCTGACTAAATATTGTATAACGTTTGTAGCACAAAAACAGCTTAAATTCAAGGGCGGGTTGACACTATAACACACAGCGTACCACATTTTATCATGCATTTGAATTCCCATACACTTTTCACTATAAACGAGCACATAAATCAGGTAAATAAACTACATACAATAATAACTTACCGTTTACTTGTCAATAAAATGGTTGACGTTTCTCTTCATGCGCCAAACTGTTGCGAAAATGTAAAATAATCACTAAAAAACACTTATTGCAGAACCATAAACAGATGACTATAAGGACCTACGGCTTTATAAGAGCCTTTGATTTGCCACAATGAGTTTAATTCCCTTGTACCGGACCATAATAAAACACGTATAAGGGTGATCGCCCGTATTAACACTTTCTATATGTTTCTTTCAAGTGTGTTGGCTTTTTAGGAGCTTTTTTCTTGCCATTATAAGTTTAATTTCCTTATTACTTGTCATAATATAACACGTTTAAGGAAAAAAAGTGGACAATAAAGCAACTATAAGGGGGGTATAAGGTTATTGTCTTTATAATTTGTGCCCAAACGCACCCTTATTAGCGATAATGCGGCTCCTATAAGAATATAATTTTTGGCAATATATGCCATTACAAGAGCAATTTTTGTTTGTTGGGCAATATTATTCAATATTAAAACAAAACTGAAAATACTCGCAACTGAAAACCAGTATCCGGAATAAAATATTCGCCATTTTTCATACTTTTTTTCAGCTCCAAGAATTTTACTGGTAAAAATACACTGTGTTTTTATTCACAGCAATTAAATTATTATTGTGCTGTGTTTTCCAGCCCTGAGTGGTATTTAATTCTAAAGCTTACAAATTAAAGGCAGACGCTCAAATTTTAATTAATTTTAACCCTCATAAAACATTATAATAAACATGTTTCATGGTATGAATTAATACATCGCTCGTTTTCTGCTTGATGTCATTATTATAATATTTTGTTTGAAAGTAATTTGGCGGTATGCTGCTATTAGGAAACTTTTGTAATTTTGTCGTGCCGTTCTTTACAGAAGAAAAGAGAGCAGTTATATCATTTTGCTACTTCTCTATTGGTTCTGCCTTTGCCCAGTTTTATAGGGTATCAATCTTTCTTCTACCATCTCCTCTCTCTCTGTTTTCAAGTCAATCAATAGCTTTTTACTTCCCAAGTGCAAACACGAGGAGTGTTATAGGTTTAACGCGTGTATGTCTGTCTGTGACTTAGATACTTCTAAACGAATACACCGATTCTAATGCGGTTTTTTTTCTGTTTGAAAACTGATGTGATTGAGATGGTTAGTAGCATTTTTTTAAAACGTTTAGGTGTTCGAAGCCGCCTATACTTCTTTGAAAGATGATGTTCGCGTGAGTTAAATGCGCACAAAAACGCATTCAAAGCGTGGCCGGCCTAAATCATGTTGTCGAACTTTTATGTTATCTGCCCTTAATGATTCGCTTTTTATATTGTAAAGTGTAAACACCGGCGTTTGAATTTCTTCGTAATAAACCATTTACGATCGTCTCCCTTATAAACCTGAAGACTATGAGACCGCAGTGAAATTATTAAATGAGGACCTAGACAGGATCGTGGACTGGTCGAAACAAAACTCCCTACTACTCAACCCGGCCAAAACTAAATTTATGCTTTTTGGATCTAAGAATCAACTAAGTAAAATAAATTCAATTCATGCAAACGTGAGCGTAATGGGCCAATGTATTGATCGAGTTTATGAAACAAGAAATTTGGGCTTAATCATGGACCAAGAATTACGATTTGAGGCCCATATTGCAAATTGTGTAAGAAACTGCTTCTACCGTCTAAAAGTTTTATATAAGACTAGCAGACGTCCCGCGGTTTCACCTGCGTAGTTCCTGTTCCCGTGGGATTCCAGGGATAAAAAGTACCCTTTGACATCCGGGAATAGTGTAGCTTTCCACCAGTGCAATAATTTTTAAAATTGGATCATTAGTTCCGAAGATTACCCCCTACATACAAACTTACAAACATACAAACTTACAAATTTTTCCTCTTTATAATATTAGTATAGATGCGTCCATATTTAAGCGAAGACCTGCGTGTACTTCTAGTTGAAAGTCTAGTTCTATCTAAGTTGAATTATGCCGATACCGTCGTAGGTCCTCGACTTCTGGCACGTACCGTGCGACTGATCCAACGTGTTCAAAATGCTTGCGCGCGATTTTGCTTCAATGTACCACCAAGGAGCCACATTACACCATTTCTAAACAAGCATAATATTTTAAAGATGAAATCACGTCGGAAGTTACACTTAGCCTGTCTTCTCTTTGGCGTCATTAAGTACAAATGTCCTTCATACCTGTACACGAAGCTTGTGTGGGTAAATAGTCACCGTGAGCGCAAAGCCAGGCGTTGCGCTCAGCAGCTGGCTACCCCGCATCACCGTACTGCAGCCTTCCGAGGAAGCTTTCGTTACGCGGCCTCCAAATGTTGGAATAACATTCCCCCACCGATAAGGGACCTGACAAATATAAATACATTTAAAGCAAAACTTAAGAAATTCATTTTGTTTTCTCAAATCAAATCAAATAATGTCAATGTTGATATATCGTTTATTTAATTTCAGTAAAATATTTGACATTTAACTTAATAATCCTAGCATGTACAATCACAAATTTAATTTTTTCCTTTGACATTTAATCTTAATCGCCCATTTTATATAATTTTATATAATTTTAATAACTCACCAGTAAGATGTAGGTACCTAATTTCTAAGTAATATGGAGGTAGTCGGTAGACTGAATTTGATGAGCCACTTGCGTCTATCGCCAGGATCCACGCGTTTTTCACTATCATTTTATCTTTCTTTCTGCGACAGTCATTGCTATTTTATCTTTCACTTTAGGTTTTAATAATAGTTACCGCGCCAAACGCGACAAATGTGCCTACTACGTCAATAATCCGTCGCCACGTCGACCAGCCCGGTGGCTTGCCATTGGTCGACTGATGCGCCATGTTGACAGTAAGACACGTTTACTCGATACACACTACACAGATTTATTTAAATATTACTTTTAACTGTATTCGTTTTTACACTTTTTACTGTATTTATTTTAATGATTTATTTTATTTAATAATATTTATTATGTTTATTTTATTTACCTTCGTCCGTGTGTCACTGCGGGGTGCCAACTGAAAACCAGCGCTGGGTGTCTGACGCCCAGCAAATGCTGAGATGGTTACCCTTTCGGCATGGGCACGCCAGCGCAATTTGTGTACCTGCTATTAATTTATTACTTCTGTTTTCTTGGTTGCTGTGCGCTTGTTGTGTCTGTGCTGAATAAATATTTTTCTATTCTATTCTATTCCTTATAACCAATCTTAATTTGCGACTTTGAAAGATCAAATATACTTGTTGCTATCAGCTTTTAATCCATGTCCCTTGATATTCCTTTTCTAAGAAATAAGAACGATCAATGCCTTCGCTCACTCAACGGTGTCTATGAGACTCCAAATTCAACCTGTGTAAGGTCACTCACATTTGACGTTTCATAAATTTAATAACCTTTTTTTTAATCGGAGAGTTAGTCTTTTGGGGAATAAATAATATAATATTGCTAGCATTTTGTTATTCAGATTAAAAGTTTAACTAGTGTTTCATATAGATGCAAAACAAAGGTGAACAGATTCTGCAGGCCTAGCCATATTACAAATTATATTTCTATTCTATTGCGACAATAGAAAGAAAATGGCGTATATGGAATCAGTTCTTTGTCAATTGTCAAGTGTTAACGAGTAGAATTTGTAATATGGCTTAAAATAAAATACACGTGACAGTTGACAAACAACTGATTCCATATACGCCATTTTCTTTCTATTGTCGATTCCATATACGCCCATTTTCTTTCTATGGTCGCCTTATCGATTACGAATATAGAAATAGAATTTGTAATATGGCTAGAATCTATTCACCTTTGTTTTGCATGTTTTGCTAGACCTGCTGTATACATAATTTAGAGATAATATCACGTCTGTAATCTCCGAAGCGTTAAGCAGAGGTGTACTGTAAGTAGGTACAGACGCCAGCACATAATGTTACCCCAATGTGTCAAATTTTCCCAATTGAACATGAACCTTAATCTGTTTGACATAAAGCAATGACGTAATGACCTTAAATCACAAAATTTAAGCAGAAATACGTCTTCATTATTATTTTAATACGCTTTTGACATGTAAATAATAGTTTTAAAAGCCTTATTTTGTTTCAAAACAATTGCATGCTGCTTTGAAATGATAGTTTAGCATAAACGAAATATTTATCAGAGTCTGTTGGGATTAAGTTGAAATATTACAAAGTGTGCCGACCTTCTGTAGATAGTTCAGACTTTATATTCACTTTGTATCGCCATAGTAAAATAAAAGCTCTTAAAAAGGCGATATTATTAACGGTTGCAAATGCAAAGGAGGTTATAAGGAATACGTATTTTGTTTGTATGGTTTTTTTATGTATATTTCAACATATCTATAGTATGGGCCAGCCATATAGCCCATATGGGCCAACACATCAATCTAGCCTAATCTATATAATATGATATTTTTTTAACTTTATTATAAAATTGGACACTTTGGGGCCGCTTCATGTGCTAGAGAGTGGTCTGTACATACAAATCGGAATAGAGGTTGTTGTATAAGCTTTTACTATAGGACAAACCTTGTAAGTATTCGCGAAAAAAACATTTTCAAGTACAACTATCTACCCCTGTTCGGCTGTGTGTATACTAAGAACAAAGTGGCGTAATGTTTTTGTGAGCAATTAAACAAAAATCTGACCATGCGAGTATTTTATGCTGCTTTTCCAAATGTCATTATTATTCTAGGCGATTAAGTACATGACTACTGTTTCGCAAAATCGATGAATCATTCTAGAAACCTTAGATTATCTCGCCTAATCAGTGAGCGATGCCCCAAATCTATTCGTTGTGTACATTTCATTGCTATTTTCGCAGCCCAACGTCCAGGATGAAGTAGGGTGCATTTATCTCAATCCATTGAGTTGAGAACATCTCTGGATCTTGATCGATCGGCAACTATGAGAGGCTCGATTTATAATAAAAATGTACAGGCTTTTCGTGAATTCTGGGGACTTACGGGGGAATAGTTCGCCTAACAGGATCACCTGTAGTAGGTGAGAAGTGGTTTTTTGTATAGCTGGTGTTGCACAAGCATGATTGGTCTTGGAAATACATACCTAAGTATTGATACAAATAGATTGAGGCAAATAGGTTGAGGTAAATATAATATTTCATCTATTGACTTAATGACGCTCAAAGAGCGTCTTTAATTTAACACACGTAGATATCCGGTCTTGCGATTTTATTTTATGAGGTAATTTGAATTGTATTGAAAAATTATCAGATACCGCGCTAGTTACCGCGCCGGCGCACTTTTCATCGTGTACTAAAGGAAATTCAGACAATATGAAATGCACCCCGGGGCGCTCCTCGGCGCGGCCGATTTCGTGGAAACCGTACGGAAAATGGCGGTCGCCGCAGCTGCGCATGAGTTGCGCGTGCCCCTCCCCCTTCTCCACCCGAATCAATTACCTTCTCTTATTTTAGTTCTGGCCGAGCCGGTGTCCTTGACACACTGCTGTCATTCGCCCGTGTACCTACAATGTCTAAAGGTTTTGTGAACCATCCACCATAATGACGCTTGTTTGTACTTTATTTTTGTATAATTAATCAGGATTGTACTGAATAAGTGTTACTTTGTGTTTTTTTTTTTATTTGAGTGCTTGGTTTAAAGTTGTGATCGTGAATTCGTGATTGCAAATGCACATTCAAATGATTACACTGCAGCCGTATTGTTTAGTGACGTCATAATCTTTAGTCTTAGTTGATCTTATCTAAATGCTCCCTAGCAATAATAACTGATTTAGTGGTAATATTAACTGAAAAGGTAGATAAGTGATTACGCATCTTTGTCGTGTTTTGCACCGCGTTGCAAATGTGGGTAGGTTTTCACTGGCCCTGATTTGACATTATGTCTTCAAGGGGTTGCCAGCGCACGAAGTGTGGTGTTGCCGCTCCGAGTTAAAGGTAAGTAGCTTTATAAATTAATCAATACAAAGAGTGAGATCAATTTTGTTCACATTTTAATATTTAGTTCGTTAGAATTTTTTCAATTTACTTTTCTTATTGTTACTGGCCCTACCGTGTGTTGATGCTAAGTCGCCGTTGAAGTGACAAGTTGCATATTAGCAGTTATGTTGTGTTAGTAAGTAGGTACCTACATATAGTTTTTTTATTATATGTGCACAATTAAAATTCCTGTTTGTCATTGAACTTTTGAAGATAAGTTAAAGTCATTTTTAAAGACATAGGTACCTATGTTTGTGCACCTGCATTTAGTTTTTTTTTATTTAAGCATAATTTAGAAACCTGTTTGTCCGTGAACTTTCGAAGATAAGTAAGCCTTTTTAAAGACCTTATAAGCCAAATAATTAAGTTGTATCTTTATTAATCAAATTAAAATACCTATAAATTATTTTATACGTAGCCAAATAAGCAAGAATCTCAACCCAATATGTTGCAAATCTTTTAAAATCCCACCAGTTGTTGAACTTCCACAGTTGTCTAGTACTCCTAGCACAAGTGTTGCTTAGTTTGGGACTAGATGGCGCTGTATGAATGTTTTGGATGGTGGAATATTATGAGTAATTATTTCAAAAGTAGAATTCCTCTGAGACTCATTAGTCGCATTAGTGAATGTGAGTGTACACGTCCGCCTAACACTTCGGTTGTAAGAGGTATGAAGTTATGTTGGATGAAATCAATGCTTGTGTGTATCAATATATTATAGATATTTGAAGGAAATATGACGGAGAACCGTGCCAGGCGTCGTTGCCTCGATATTTCCCTGACTTTAATGTTGCATAAAAGATTGATTGCGCCTTTGAATAATTTCACGGGCTGTTAACGGTGTACATTTTATATTTAAAAGGGATTTCAGTTTTAATTTCGTTCAATAAAATATTTAATACTGGGGAATCTGTGACAATGTGCTTCATTTTACGGCACTGCTTTCCTAGGACCTTTATTTTTTAATTATTTGATGAAAATTGTGAGTCAGAAGAAATCAGAAGTCCAAATTAAAGGGCAAAATATAGGGAAAATAATTTGTATTGTTCAGTGACTGTTGTCATGGAGTTAGGTAGTCGCTCCAATTAAAATATTGAATTCAGCTGCATTCTATTAGACAGAAAACAAATCCCAAAATAGTTGGAAATAGGCTAGGCGGACGATTATTTTTGAGGAGCAGTTAATTTGGAGTTGACGGCGCAATTTAGTTTAAAAAATATTGACCTGAAAAAGTGTCTTAAAAAGAACAACCGACTTCTTAAAAAACACTAACAGGTGAAAAATAACTCCAGTTTCGAAAGTCTGTGGCTTTGGTGGTTTTATTTCGTTCATTATTGGCCACCGACTTCCGAAACTGGAGTTATTTTTTACCTGTGTTTTTTAAGAAGTCGGTTGTTTTTTTTTGTAAAAAAGTTTTTATTTTGCAATTTTTAGTTTCTTCGTATGTAAAAACAGACTCTAAAACTTAAAAGAATCATTGAAATCGGTTAACAATTGCAAAAGAAGTTCTTTCTTAACATTAATCAGTACATCTCTGCCGGGCGCCTTTTAAAATAGACAGGCGTAATGTTATGTTATGGAAATACAAAAACTTTGCACAGACATGTGACTGTAGCAATCGCGAGTAATTTGCTGTTATGCGTTGAAGAGTTCCGTTGCCTGTCTTCTTCATCAGTTTTTCTTCACCAAATGATACTTTCTAAATGAAACATCAACATTTTATAACGCGGTTCAGCGTCACCAACCAGAGCGCGATAGCTTAGTTCTTATCATTCTCCAGCACGCGTAGCATCACCCTGAAAACAGATTTGTCTACAGAAGAATTGACAAAATGAAAAATTGTAGACACATTTCTTTTGTTTTGAGCATGAAAATGCCAAAAGTGAGGAGAAGAAACGTAGACTCTTCAGTCAACAAGAGTCTATAATGTCGAGCATGATTTCTAGGCTAATCAGCAGAATTGTTTCTGCAATCTGTCACTTTGTCGATTTTTCCCTCGACATAGTCCATTTCAACGGTGAAAAGAAGCCTAAGGCTAAGTTCATATGAACGCGCGACGACACGCGGTTGGCTCGGCGCGCGGTTTAAGTTTGTAACAAATCAATGTTGTTGTGTACAGACGCCAGCACATCAAGTGACCCCAATGTGTCAAATTTTCCCAATTGAATATGAACCTTATTTTGTTTGACATAAAGTTGAAAACCGATCAAAGAAATTTGACACATTGGGGTAACTTGATGTGCTGGCGTTTGTACATGACCGCGCGTCACCGCGCGTGCCCCGCACAGGTAAATCGCGCGGCAGAGCGCGTCGTCGCGCGTTTATATGAACTTAGCCTAAAGAAGTTTCCACTTCAAAAATCTTGCAAGTAACAAAATCTTTAAAGACTAAGCTACGTACTTTTATCAAGAAATACTTTCCTAGTATAACTTTCATACCTGTCAGCACAAAAGAGGTTAAAGTTATTAAAACAACATTGTATTCCCGTAAGTACTGCACATATTCACTTATCTTATATTCTTCAGTTCATTCAACTTTTACGGTTCGCTTTGGGCGATAAGAATGTCGTGCATTTTTATGTTCTGTAGACAAAGGCAGTTCATGCAAGGCGTTTATGCGTAGAATATGGTGCACACGAATATTTACGTACCTAAGAGCAAGTTCACAAAAAAACAGACTGTTACTGCCCCACTGCAGGACAAAGGCCTCTTCTCATACAGAGAAGGCAGTATACCATGAGTGCCGTGAGCATTAACCATCACGCTTGTTTAGGGTGTATATTTATATCTATACCATCTTTACTGATATAAGAGGAAATATTTGTATTTTTGTATGTAACGAATAAACTTAAAATCTACTAGACCGATTTGAAAAATTCTTTCACTGCTGGGAAGCTACGCTATCTTCGGATGACATAGACTACTTTTCATCCCCTTATTCCCACCGGATCGGAAACTACACGGGTGAAAGCTAGGTAACTAATAAGTCTAGGTTTCCTCACGATGTTTTCCTTCATCGATTGCTTCAGTTTTGGCCAAAATAAACATAGAATGTAAAGAAGAAAGAAAGAATATTTTATTTGTAAGAACATAACAGCAATAAGATGTTACAATTGGTGTAGTTTTATATATTCTACCATATCTGGTGTACAAATTTTTGACTTAAACCTTTTTTGTACTTTGAAATAAAAATTAAAAAGGCCACATTGGGACTTGGCCCAACTTTGATACCACAACCTCGTGCATAAGAAGCTGGCAACTTAAACACTGTATGGGACATCAAGCAATCAGTTGTTAGCTGTCTGTAATTGTCATATATTCATTACAAACAAATTGCAGCGAACTGAATCTGTATAAACTGAAGTCTAGATTTGTGTGAAACCTCGTTAAACCTGAGATTTTAAAATAACTAATTAACTAGGGTTTGAGTGAACTTCACACTTCTGCCTAGTCCATCAGTATAATCTTTCAAAAAACCATCATGGCGAAACAAACTTGCGCAGCGCTAAAAGAGAAAACTTGTATTATTTTTTACATAAACAAGAAGACGAAAATATGTCGGCGGCCCATCAAAATTCAGTTTGCAACTTTATTACTATGGAGAGAAGAAGTTTCAATATAAAACAAGCAAGTCGGGCGTCGTTACAAAATTTACTGATAACTACTTAAAACATGGGAGAGTATTCTGTGTAGTTTGGTATATTCTGGATTAAATAAATATAGACTCGCGATATTTGAATGTGAGTCGAATGGAAAGTCTTGTCATGTATAAATTTCTGTCTAACTGACGTGCTCATGTAAATTTTATTACCTCGGTGTTTGGTTATTTGCAACAGAAACCCATACTTCCTTAGTTTCAAATCCAGGGGTTTCTGGCTTATTAATAACAGGACAATCGAAGGTTAAGTTATAGAGACTCCTACCATAACAGGAAGCTAAACGAATCTTTGAAACTAAATACTGCCTGTATTTAGTTTCAAAGATTCGTTTAGTTTGGATTTAAACATGTGCTTTACGAGTCAATAATAACCTTTAAAACACTATTCATTAACCCTATTAAATTATGTCTTAATATTGTCCTTCTAGAACTTAATTATCGAATTCAAAAGTAAGTATAATTTGGGCCGAACTTTGTTTAATTCCACAAACTTTTCTTTTTACATTTCCAAACAGATAATTTCTATAGCCTCCAGCCTTGTTATATTCGGGGGCCATGTTCACATCGGACCTTCCACCCCGATTCCAATTTTAAATACTGAATTGTTCTCATTTGAATAATTTTTCTTTTCATTTGAATAATGGCGAATAGAACGAATCTTTTATTGAAAGATAGATTTGAGTGAGGAAGAAAAAGACGGTTCTTTTATTCTTGGAGGAAGTAATTTGAGAATAGGAGTAGAGACATATTTATTTATGTTTGGATTTCAAGGAAGAATACTTGCGTCAATTGATTTGATGTGTAAGTGCTAAAAATAGAAGGCGTTCCGCAAGGGATTATGCTGTTGCCCGTGCCAGATGGGCAAGGTGGTCGAAAGAGTGATGTTATTTTTACTACCCTATTTTTCATCTATGTTAATATTCTAGATAGAATAGATTCTGTGTTAGAATTTTAATATTATAGATATTTTTTATTTTCTTGAGAATATTTCTTTAGAAAATTGTGCCAGCCATGAAAAGACAAGTGAAACATACATAGAAAAGTCAACAGTGTGTGAGAACAAGACGTTAGAGAACAATGAATAATTACGTGAATATATGATATTATAATTTACAAGTAGACATTTAGGTATGTACCTACATTGAAACGTAAATCAATGCTTGGACAGAGGAGGTTTAAGAACAGTTCTTAAATCACACATATTTGTGATCTTATTCATTCAGCACTACCTTGAATTTTTTCTAATATTTATTTTACAAAAACAAAAAATAATTGATAAGAATACACATTAGTATCGTTTGATATTACCTACGAAAGATTGTCTACTATATATTCATATGCTTAGAATAAAAAAACTTTTTTGCAAAAAATAAAACCGACTTCAAAAAAAAACACTAAACGGTGTAAAATAACTCTAAATTCGGTAGTCTGTGGCTTTGGTGGGTTTGTCTTACTCATGTTGGGCCACCGACTTCCGAATTTAGAGTTATTTTACACCGTTTAGTGTTTTTTTTTGAAGTCGGTTTTATTTTTTGCAAAAAAGATTTTTATTTTTCCATTTTTAGTTGTTGCCATAAAAATATTTTATGAATTTATTTTATATTGTTAATTGTTAACAGTACATGTCATGATAATAGGGTTTTCCACTAATCCCTAATAAATTAAAAAAACATACCTAACTGACGAAATCAAGGTATATTGTACCCACCTGCGTACCCCTCAGAGCATACAGGCGTGATGATACGCCATGATGTTGTATAAACAATAAACATCCAAGCGATTCCAGCAATCACGACAGATTTGCCGTCTATTTTTGAAGAGTTCCGTTGTATATCTCCGAAGATCAGCACCAGATCTTCACCAAATTAAAATGGGACCACCTCAGGAGTATACTCTTTCAAACAAAAAAGAATTTCGAGAATCGGTCCACAAATGGGGGAGAAATCAGGTAACATACATAAAAAAAAAAAATACATACACACGAACATAGCTGCCCACCAGAGACTAAAGAGCAGTAACAGCCCTTTTGTGATTTTTCGTTTTATTAGTGATTCTGAAAGCGGGTTTCTTAAGCTTTCTATTGAATTAACTTACTTATTTCTAAGACTATTAGAATGGTTTTTATTTAACAGTTTTCACTTACTGCAAACGAAAAAAATTAACAATTTGGCGTGATTTCCCAACTAAAATACAGTATAAATTATACTGCAGATTAAATTTTAAGGTTTCATAACTAAAATGCAGTAAGCAATATAATTTTACAGTTCTTTAGATAGTTTTATATTTCTGGAAAAAAATTAAAAAAAAAATTAATACGCAGTAAAATTTACCGCCATACAAGCTATTTTTACTGCAAATTAAGAAAATACAATTTATTGTCACGAACTCCCAACTAAAATGCAGTAAAATCAAAGCTTGTCGCATTTTAGTTGTGAATACTTAACATTCTTTTATCATTATAAACTGACTAACACGCAGTAAAATACAGCAAAATAAACGGTCTTTAAAATGTGAACTAGCTATTTTTCTTACTGCACTAGTAAATTGAACACTTTTTTCTTAAAAAACTAACTAAAATGCAGTATTTTTTTGACCTTACTGCATGTTAGTTGGGTTTCTTGACAAAATAACTGATCCAAACGCAGTAATAGGGCTTTTTGCTGCATTTTACTAAGTTTAAAATGGTATTTTTTACAAAAAAGGCTATGCAGTAATAGGCACCAAAAAGAATAAATGGCCATAATAAATTCAGTTATTAAGATATATTTTTTTTTATTGCTTTAACGTGTGAACCTATGCCTTTACAACCTTTCTGCATTCAAATTTTTTTGCTTATACATTCTGTTGATTTTTTAAAATCAATTCTTAACTTTAAATGCGTTTTACTCGAAATCGTGATTTTGCTGTTACTGCACTTTAGTGTATGGTGGGCAGATAGAACCTCCTCCTTTTTTGAAAGTCGGTTAAAAAGTAACTGGTAACAGTTATGAAGTAGGTGCCAAGGTAACTTTAAATATCATGAGATTTACTTCAAACGAAAGTAGAGTAACTTTAGACTCATTTCGATTACAAACGTGCTTGATATAAGCTCAAAAGGCTTCATAAATTTATATTTTACATTCAGAATTTGTAAGTACGTGTTAAAATCCAAAATGAGGCAATATTGAGAATTGAGATTAAAGTTTAATGAATGTATTATAAAGTTCGTATATGACATAATGCGTCGTTTCATTTATAAATAAAACACGACTTTATCTGCTGTGGCATATTAATTTATAGACTAAAGCAACTAATTAAAATGGAAAGCTAAAACTGTAAAGCTTTAGCAAAGTTTCATCAATAGTTTTGCGTCTATTGAACTAATTTTCTCTAAATGGTCGTCATCATCATCATCATCATCATTTCAGGCATAGGAAGTCCACTGGTGGACATAGGCCTCCCCTATAGATCTCCAATAAGACCGGTTGGAAGCGTCTCGCATCCAGCGCGTCCCCGCGGCCTTAATGAGGTCGTCTGTCCACCTTGTGGGTGGACGTTCTACGCTGCGCTTGCCCATACGTGGCCTCCACTCGAGAACCTTTCGACCCCATCGGTCATCAGTCCTCCGTGCTATGTGTCCTGCCCACTGCCACTTCAACCTGCTAAAGCGCTGGGCTTTGTTGGTAACCTTGGTTCTTCTACTATCTCCTCATTTCTGATTCGATCTCGCAGAGAGACTCTGAGCCGAAATGGTCGTACTTCACAAAAATGTTCTACAGTGATTGGACTGGCATGTTAGTCTAGTAGTCTGTAGCTCTGACTGCTATGCCAGAGATCGTGGGCCCTTTTCCCACCCATAACAAATGTTTGTGTGACGAGCACGATCATTTTGTTCTGTGTCTGGGTGTTTTTTTTCTGTAATATTTATTATTTATTTACAAATATGTGTACGTAAGTATAATAATCAACTGTTTAGTTCCCATAACTCAAGCTCTGCTTAGCTTGGGACTAGATGGCGTTGTGTGACAGTTGTGGAATATTATTATTGTATTATTAGTAATTCTTAGTAATAGTAGTAAATAATAATTATTAGTAAACGTCACCCCATTAACAAATGGAGCAAGGAAGTCACCCTCTGGGAACCAAGAGACGGCAAAAGAGGTAGGGGTCGTCAAGTAAGGAGATGGGTAGATGACTTAAAACAGACGGCGGGACCTTTCTGGTTGAGAGTAGCAAGGGACAGGACATATTGGAAGGAATTGGAGGAGGCCTATGTCAAAAGGCACACCGAACTTAGAGACCTCTTGTAACCCTATGTTTTGGAATAAAGGGCCTCAGACCAATAAAAAAGTATAGACAGAGCATTGCGCTCCTAAAAGTGTGGCACGAAATATGAAGACGATTCGCAATATGAAGACGGCCGCTCGGTAGTCTGCCGCTAGCAAGCGAGAGCGCGTGCCGTTATTTTGTTTTAATCATAACTACGAAATTATGCCGCCCCGCATCATAAACTGCTGCAAGAACAATTCCTGTTTCCAAAATAAAGCTTCTGGAATTATTTTTTACAAGAAAGTAACGTTTGTTTAAATAAAATCGTAAAAATATCAGAAATAATTTCTCGGAACACGCCATTGTGTCGGTGTTGCAAGTTAAGAACATTATTTTTTCCCAAAAAATAAGGAAAATCGTAATGTTTTACGGACACTTCACAGCATTTTTTTTATAATTTTACTATTAGACACAGTCAAATATAATCAAATAATAGTATGTTTGATACGATATTTTTAGGTTCCCAGCTCATAAAACGTGGAAAGAAAAATGAATTAAAACTATACGGGACAACAGAAATAATAACGAGTGCCTCCCTTCAAAATTTAGTAGGATCATGACCAACGAAGTATGGAAATCCGTCTCAAGTTGAAACAAAATAAGTCTTTTTTTTATTATAGACTACGCTTTATATACTATTATACTTACAAAAGTATTCATTTTAACATAAATACCCGAGTTTTAAAGCAAACAAATATGGAGATAATCTACAAATTATGTCTATGCTACTCGCAACTCGTACATAAATATAAGGTTCCATCATGTTGCGAAACAAGAAACTTTGCTCAAAAGTTATGATTCAAAACGTCAGACATATTATAAAAAGGTGACACAACATAAGGGGCATTAATAATTTCACTTATTCAGAAAATTAATTATTGTAATTAAACAAAAATATCTTTCATTTCATACAATCAAGATAAACACTATACTACATACATAATAATAAAATTTAACCAAAGTATCTCTCGCACTTGGGAGTCGCAGCGCAACGCTTGCAACATTTTTCTCTAGCACACATGCGCAAATCTGCGATGTCATACACCAAGTTACGCACACAACGCCAAAAGTAGTCCTCACTTTTTTAGTCGCGATTGTTCACGACGGCTCCGTCTATACTTTTTTATTGGTCTGAGTAAAGGGCTATTATTATCATTATTTTCAGCATTTATTTCTCGGAACCCTTGGGTTCCGGACTTTTGTAAGGCGTACGAGGGGCCGAAGCCAACTCGCAGAAGCCTATTTGTCGTCTTTAATGAAATGAAGCACCAACCGCAGATTTTCCCTGTATGCACTACACAAGTGCACCTAAGGAAAACCTACGACTGGTGTAAGACAAAAACTTTATTATTATTAGTAATTGCTGGAAGTCACAGTTATCAATTTCAAACCCAACGCACACAACTTTGATTTTTTATTTAAATTCTTGTGAGTGTTGTATAATTATCACTTGCATTAATAACGGTGAAGGAAAACATTGTGAGGAAACCGTTCATGCCTGAGAGATATTTCTCGACGGCATGTGAAGCCTAGTTAGAGGTCCATGAGCGGTAACAAAACTCTGAGATCAGGTTCGTCGCTAAGAAGAAGACTAATTTATAGACAAACTAGCAGACGTCCCGCGGTTTCACCCGCGTAGGTCCGTTCCCGTGAGAATACAGAGATAAAAAGTAGCCTTTGTGTTAATTTAGGGTGTCAGCTAACTCGACACAAAATTTTATTACAATCCATTCAGTAGTTTTAACGTGAAAGAGTAACAAACATCCATCCATCCATCCATCCTCACAAACTTTCACGTTTATAATGTTAGTAGGATAGTTGAAAACTAGTAACTTATCTCAAGACCAATGTCTGCTTAATATTATCTTAAAAACAAAAAAAAACAAGAAATCCAGACATTTTTATTAAGACCTAATTCTTTCCAAGATGAATATTTCTTCCTAGAATAAGGCTTGTAAACTGGCCGAGAAGTTGCCGAAACTGTGCCGGTCCGGTCCGGAACAGTTTGTTCGCTGTTTTTTTTTTTTGGTAAAAAAAATGTATCTGGAACGTCGCCAGACAGCCACAGCCGTTGCCGGTGAGCCCGCTCGAAGCATAGTGGTGAATGGCCTGTCTAATAGTTATAGAGTCTCGAATTCACTTACTGTTTGTTTTTTTTGAGTTATGTCTTGTTTATTTTGTGACGGTTTTAGGCTTAGTGTTTGATGTCTGAGTCAGTAGCTGAAATCTGGACAAGTAGCGATTCACTTTCTAAATTTGGCGCTGTATACCGAGATACAGGTTTTACCTAGTTCGATTGCAGTTGCTCCTACAATTGTATTGTATTTATGTAAAGCTTACTAGTTGTTTAAGTTGTTTTTGTACAATCTTTTTGGTGAAAAACAAATTATAATGATTATTATATTAATTTGTACAGACGTCAGTACATCAAGCTACTCCAATGTGTCAAATTTCTCTGATAGGTTTTGAACTTTATAACAAACAGAATAGGATCTTGTTCAATAGGGAAAATTTGATAGCTTGATGTTCTGGCCTCTGTACATTCCAAGTCTTTCAAGACACCATTGATATCGGCCAAAATACAACTTGATCAGGAAACTTTTACTCATAGTTTATACACGACTGAAATTTTCAATCCACCACACGCATACACGTGTCATTAAAATGACCAATAAAACAAATGAAATTAAAAAGTTAATTAACAACAATATAATTTAGGTATATCCAAGGCTAGACTGAATAGGCTCTTAATAAACTAGTGCGCTTCACCATCATTGATTGCATCACTGCTTAACATCAGGGGCCTGTCTCAACGACCAGTCATTGATCGAATATTTGACAACTTTGACAGTTTTTGTATGGGAAATGTGTCATAGGTTTGACGTTATACGTCAAAAATCGATCATTGACCGGTCATTGAGACACGATTACAATAGCAGACTCGACCCCCAGGTGGGATTGCTGTCAAGCACTAGTTATTATTAGCCTCAAATGTCATGATTTAAATAAATTGAACAATATTGAAACCTACGATGATACATTATTAAGATGAGTTTAGTGCCGACTCTTCAATATTTTGTTTTAACACGCGTAAATTACATTTTCATTAACCTAAGAATCAATAGTAAACTTTAAATTATTTGACATATGATTGAAAGTCCACTGCAGGCTTATGGTGACAACAAAAAAGCCTGGCTGTATGGGTCTATTATCACGGAAAGGGGCTCAGAAAACAATATTAGCGGAATCCACGAAGCTTGCTTTTGTCCACACTTGTACCTAGTGATGTGACACGCTTCGGATATTTTATAACTCGCGGTTTTATAGTGAAATTCTTGTTACGTAGATATTGTGTTTTCTGCTTAGAGTTTGCTCATAAAGGTATGATAGGGTCGGGTTGAAAAAGTAGAAAGGTCTTGCTATCTTCTTATCGTGTGGTTAGTAACTAACCTGGTGTAAGAGTTTTAATGCCGCCCATGGGCCTCTGACTTGGCATCACATGTCCTCGAGTAATATCTCTCAGGCATGCCGGTTTCCTCACGATGTTTTCCTTCACCGTTTTTGAAGCAAGTGATAATTATACAATCAGCACATGAATCCGAAAAGTCAGAGGTGCGTGCCTTGGGTTCGAACTCGAGACCTATGATTTGGCAATCCGCCGGTCACACCACTAAGCTATCACTGCTATATGGGTCTTGCTATAAACGATATAGATGATTACTATAAATTCTTAAGTCATCATCATTTTTTGCCTTTTCCCCACCACCAGAATTGAATCAACTAAAATCATTATAATTTGTGAATAATAGCTTGTTTTACAGATATCATGTTTAGAGAATATGCTCACTATGTTTTGCCAAGTAAGCCATCACTTCAAAATCAGGCGAAACACAAAACAAAATAATTATAAGTACAGACGCCAGCACATCAAGTTACCCCAATGTGTCAAATTTCCCCAATTGAATATGAACTTTATTCTGTTTGACATAAAGTTGAAAAACGGTCAAAGAAATTTGACACATTGGTGTAACTTGATGTGCTGGCGTCTGTACACGTACCCATCCACGTACTAACCTATTATAGCAAGCTTTGCTTGACGTTCAATCGATTCGGCTACGAATCTCTTACATACCTATTAAAAATGGTCTGTTAATAAATAAACTTTGTTAAAACGATTTCTCAATCAAAAATTAAATTCTATAAGATTTTGTTTCTAAATACAGTTACGAGGTTTCTTCTGCGTTAATTAATAATTTGAAGCCAAATAAAGAATTTTGTTGTCTATTGCTTACAGTTCATTGTACCTTACAAGTCTATCAATAATAAAAAAATACCTGTTGGATTCTTTAAAAAAAAAAGAATACTAGGTTGGTCAGTTCCCCTTTTCTTCTAAAATGTGTTAAAATGTGAATCGCTAGCCGTTAAACAAATTAAAACAACAATTGGCACATGGATAGACAACAACCTGGGTTAGCACTTACAATATTTGTATCGCGCTAGTATCTACGTTCACGTGATTTGACTATAATAAAGCGGGTAAAGCTGCGGGCTAAAGTTAGTTAATGATAAATACGGCGACACAGAGTTGCTCAAGTACAGTCTCTAGACTCCAGAAAAGTAGGGTTTTTACGTGACACATATTGAGTCAGTTCATAGGTAAATAATAAGCCAATTTTGTGGAGATGTAGTGACAAAAATTGATAAGAGTTTGCTTAGATGGTTTGGTGGGGATGGACAAAAGCAGGGTAACAGAAGGTAAGGAATGGACCCGCCGGGAGGGGACGCCCACACTTTCATCTTCTTTCTTTCTTTCAAAATGTGGTGGCGATTTGTAATTTCTGCCTGGGAAAAAGGCGTCAGGTTATGTGTGTCCACAAAGAAGAGAAATGAAAAATACAATATTTTTCACATACTTCATTATTTCACTGAAGAGTCATATTAGAATAAATCCGCCAGTATAACTAATACCCGTAATGTCACATCCCTAGATGTGTAAGTAAAAACTTCTCTGCTGTTAATCCGCAAAACTTACTAATGATAAATGCGACGCGTTGCTTTTCACAACTAATTCTGTATTGTGAACGAATGCGGATAATATTCGCATATTTCCATCCCAATAGTATAATATAATTTAGTAGACACGTTATGATGAACGTATTCTGCATTAGGTTAGATTGGAACATACACACATCAAAAGTGTCTAGGGATCAACATATATTTTTGCAATAACTTTTCTCCTGATTGATATTAATTAAAATTTTCTTTAAGGATTCATCAAATAAAGTGTTTTCGTTTGTCACAGTAACGATAAACCAAGTCACCTTTGCATTAATAAAGAAATTTGCCATTTTCCTAATAAAGGGATTTTTGACATTTGAACCACTAACATTAAAGTTCGAAAAAAAGACTGAAATAACAGTTTTCTTTAAAATTTTATTGGGTAACTTAAACAATTAATAATCCGTGTTTCTACCGCGAACACTAACAACACAAGAACATCGGTTTGGCATACTCAAAATGAGTTCATCCAAATCACGCTGTGGAATGGCCGCCCATGTTCGTTGCAACAACAAAAAAAGGTCTTCTTGCGACTGGATACCCTCCATATTCGGCAGAGCTCTTCTCTGTAGCATATCCCATGCATGCTCAATCGGGTTCAAGTCTGGCGACTGAGCAGGCCAGGGCAGGACATTGATGTTAGCTGCGGCGAGAGTCTGTCTTACAACTCGTGAGGCTTCATCACTCTTCAGGGAACTTAATTAGCGACCAATCAGTCAGAAACCGCTTGCATGAAGTGAACCTTCATTCCCGAAGACCGCTACGGGTACCACCTATAGCAATGCACAATCGTAGGATTCGATTTCAATGGGCTCTTGAACACAGAAATTGGGCAGAAGAACAATGGCGTTTCGTGTGCTTTTCTGATGAGTCTCGTTTTGGTATGAGACCGGATACAAGACGTATACGACACTGGAGAACCCCTGGACGCCAACAGCGATTAAAATCCTGCCAGGAAGTCCATCCTTATAGTGGTGGAACCATCATGCTAAGGGCGGGTATTTGGATCGGCGGAAGAACTGAGTTGATTTGGATCAGAGGCAACCTCAACGCTCAAATTTATGCTGAGACGATTGTATCAGACGTCATCGTTTCTCTACAAGTGCAAATCGGTCCCTTATTTCAGTTAATGCATGATAATGCACGACCGCACACCGCAAGAGTTGTAAGACAGACTCTCGCCGCAGCTAACATCAATGTCCTGCCCTGGCCTGCTCAGTCGCCAGACTTGAACCCGATTGAGCATGCATGGGATATGCTACAGAGAAGAGCTCTGCCGAATATGGAGGGTATCCAGTCGCAAGAAGACCTTTTTTTGTTGTTGCAACGAACATGGGCGGCCATTCCACAGCGTGATTTGGATGAACTCATTTTGAGTATGCCAAACCGATGTTCTTGTGTTGTTAGTGTTCGCGGTAGAAACACGGATTATTAATTGTTTAAGTTACCCAATAAAATTTTAAAGAAAACTGTTATTTCAGTCTTTTTTTCGAACTTTAATGTTAGTGGTTCAAATGTCAAAAATCCCTTTATTAGGAAATTGGCAAATTTCTTTATTAATGCAAAGGTGACTTGGTTTATCGTTACTGTGACAAACGAAAACACTTTATTTGATGAATCCTTAAAGAAAATTTTAATTATTATCAATCAGGAGAAAAGTTATTGCAAAAATATATGTTGATCCCTAGACACTTTTGATGTGTGTAGTTGGAACAGGGCTAGGCAGATATATATATATATCTATTACTATACCTACTATAATTATGTAGAGAAAACATTTGGTTTTCTGTTTGTAGGAATTCAAATAAAGAAAGTATTAAACTGATAAAAAAAAATACCAATAGAAAGCTATATTACCACCAAATAGCGGCGGTGGCCCTGTGGTGGTGGCCCTGACTTACGAACAGTAAGTCGTGTGTTCGAACCCAGGAAGGCGCATAACTTTGTGTAATTTATTTCATCACCACTGCTCTCAAAAACGGTGAAGGAAAACATCGTGAGGATACCTAGGATGTCCTAGAACCAAAAATTCGAAGACATGTACCAATTCGCACTGGGCCCGCGTGGTAGATTATGGCCCATACGCAAAATACGCGCTTTGACGTGGAGTTGGGGATACCAGCCTGGTATCTTTATCTTTTATCTTTATACCACCAAGTAACAAAGGCAATGTTTAATTATCATAACTACGGAATGTCAAAGTTCAAAGGGAAAAATACAAAATTCAAGCTAAACGACTAACTCGTAAGCGAATTGCTATTAGATTATTCAAACTGGGTTATAATCCATGGTGACCATTCATTACCCTACATTCCCTAGCTAGATCCCCCCAAATTCAACAACTCATTTCATTAAATTTCAACAATGATGATCGACTAAGGTCAAAAAAGCCAAAATCAAACCAATTATTTCAGTCAGACCATTGTGTGGCACTTTTAAACGTCAAACTTTTATTAAATTAAATATAAAAATGATTCTAGTTGCCCGTTCCAAAAGACCTATTTAGTTTATGACAATTACCTATTCACATTCATTAGAAACATAGTAGGTACGATTACCATTACTTAAATTGTATTTGAACCAACGTTCTGTACTTACTGGGCACACAAACCCAGGTCTAAATAACAGTTACCAGGAACATGTAGGCTTACACGCTAGTATTATATTAGAGCTAGCAAGAACCGAAGCAGATAACGATAGTACTTAATCCTTCAACGGTTTTTGTTGAATTTGAATACTGAAGCTAGGAAGCGAGCTATTATATCAAGGTACTTAAGATTATACCTACTGAGTTTACACCCATGAGAATACCTACTTATATCACAACAATATAAAAAAAAAACTATTTTTTAGTAAAATGTCGCACCACACTTGGTATTCTCTTGTATCATGAGCACGTTCACAGAGATTTTAACTCACATACACAAAGAGTCAGAACAGTAAGAACTACCTTTACTTACATACAAATATTTGTTCACATAAATTTGACAGACTAGAGGCAGACCTGGAAAGACGTTTTTTACCAGCAACCTAAGGCTACAAGTAGTGGGTACAATTCTGTAAGAAAAATTAAAAAGAAAACCAACATCACCATCACCAAGACATCACCAAGCGGCTGGATGATTCTTCACATGACCAGAACGCTGGCCTTTATTTTGAGTCAGAGAAGCGGCTTACAACGTGGCAACGCGGCCAGTCTTCTGGGCATTTTTCCCGTAGATAGCGATGCGGATGATTTTTTTTTTTGATGGAATGGAATGGAATGTTTTACTTTCCTTTTGTTTGTTTATTTTTTAGGTATGTACATAATAGTTGTAGGTTTGATAATTTACACAACAGTACAACCGTAGTAGGTATTTATTTTAGTGGTTACAACAGCCCCCTGTGCGCAAAGGTAGAATTTTATCAAAACCAGAATAAAAACACAAACTCAGTACCCACTTCAAAGTAATTTAAATGGGATTCGAATAACACGTTTTAAGTCAACAATTCAGGAAAAGGTCAACGACTTTTAAGCCTGTAGTAACTTACTTTAATTAGGTAAACTCTGGCAAATACCTGGAGGAATTCTCAGTAATCGGTTTGGATAAACAGGAAAAATGTAAATAACTAACTTTGACATTTTTACTCGTTCTTTAAGGTTGTAATGTGATGTTAAATAGCTAAATAACCTTACTAGATGATCAAAATGTCGAAGTTTTAGAGTTTACAAACCTCTTCAATTTTATTATTTTTTTTATAGATAGATCACTAGCTGCCAAGGTACACTTCAATCAGTCTTAATTTTATAAAAAGTAATATTCTCAGACCTACTGAATATAACTAAATTTCATAAGAGTCATTCAAGCAGTTTTGGAGGAGTTTTGTTATAAACACTGTGACACGAGAATTTTAAATATTTACCCAGCTGCTTCGCCTTTTTTTCTCAAAAAAGAAAGTAGTTAACGATCAATTCATAAACCCACTGAATATACACATTATACACACAAAGTTCAAATATAAGAATCGGTCGGGCAGTTGTATCCCACCAGATACAACACTCGTCTGGCCGGAGGATTGTCCCTCATTCATTGGGAATGAGGAACTTTACTCCCTGTTCCTCGTACCTCTAAAACCTGAATCTAAACTTAACCAAGTCTGCATCACCCAAAGCTAAAAATTTCCTTTGGCATGGAATCCACTTCTGTTCATCACTTGAGACTTTTAATGTCTACGCCCTTACAACATAGGAGATAGTTATTTATTTAATACTTCAAGCACAAGTGCTCCACAACCGCAAGAATAATCTCTCACTGTTTGTATTTTTTAATTTTTTTTTTTATATAATACTAGCTTCTGCCCGCGAATTCGTACGCGGATCCTGTTGCTTATGCCAGCGACAACGGGGTCGTCAAAATCGAAGATCTGAAACGTCTGACGTCGAATTGTAAAAGCCCGGGGACGGCAAAACAATGGAATGCGCGAGACGATCCAAGACGTTCCAGATTTTTTATTTTTGTTGGTCAACAGGAAATGCCATCAGACTTAACAACTTTTGCTAAGACGCCATTTTTATTATGTATATATGCTATATTGTCGCTGGGCTTTAGAGTTCCACTACAGGGGCTCCAGATCTTCAAATTTAGTTTCACAGCAGAAAACACTCTTCACTTGGAATAGTTTTAGCAATGGCACCATTTTTATATCTCTTTTACTTTAGGTGTTCCATTTTCCAAAATAAATTATAGCCTATATGTTGCGTGACGTTCACGCTCAGCGGTCAGTCGCGCATCTCCTTCCCCCACTTATCTCTAGAGTAAATGCGTATTTACGCTGAAAACTCAAGCGTCATGCTTTTTCCGTGAACGTCTCCAACTCGCGAGACAGTGCATGATGTTCATGATCAGCGGTCAGTCATATATTCTTCACTGGTGTCTAGAGACCTGGATACCTGGTAGATGCGTAAATACGCTGAGAATGCAGGCGTGCTTCGCGATCCACGGAGCGAGTTGCAACCTCATGTTGTCGAACAGCATCAAGTCCCTCCTAACGCTCTTCGGTAGATTGTTGGGATCTTATGATCTTTAATCATTTAGCGCTTTTGGAACATTGAGAAAGATTTGACCTCTTTCTAGGTATGGTTATAGTTTTATTGTGATGATACCTGATCAATTAAAATCTAAGTGGCTGCTCTCCAGCGTTACCGGGTAGGCAACCATGTAACAAAGACTTAAATAGAAAAGGAAATTAAACACTCAAATAACATAAGCCCGAAGGCATATTTATACGATAAAAAAAATGGAAGTTTTGGCCAGTAGAGTCTAATTTTCAATGATATACCATCGTCATCGAAAATCAGCCCTGAACTGTTCCCGCCTTCACCGCGTGGAGGTACTTATGTTATTTTATAAATATGCAATGAAATTAGTAAAAGCTTTAATTTCTATATCAAATGTATCTGATCTTCGATTTTTATAAGTCAACAGGAAATGCCTATCAGACCGAACAACTTTTGCTAAGATGTCATTCCTATGTGAGTTATGGTGTAGCTGGGCTGTTGGAGTTCCACAACAGGTTTTCCAGATCTTCGATATTTATACGTCAACAGCGAGTGCTCATAAGGCTGAACAACTCTTGCTAAGACGTCATTCCTATATATGTTATAGTGTAGCTGGGCACTTGAAGTTCCACATCAGGTGTTCCGGATCTTCAAATTTATTGTCTCAGCAGAAAATGCTCATCACGTGGAACAATTTTTGCTATGGTACCATTGTTGTATCTCCTATAGTTTAGCTGGTCTGTTGCGGTTCCTCATCAGGTGTTCCGGATCTGCAAATTTATTCTCTCAGCAGAAAATGCTCATCACGTGGAACAATTTTTGCTATGGTACCATTGTTGTATCTCCTATAGTTTAGCTTGTCTGTCGCGGTTCTGCATCAGGTGTTCCAGTTTCCAAGATAAATTATAGCCTATGTGTTGCCCAGACTTAATATCTATAGAACAAAAAAAAAATCATTCAAATCCGTCCAGTAGTTCCGAAGATTAGCGTGTGCAAACAAACAGACAAACAGACAAACAGACAAACAGACAAACAGACAAACAGACAAACAGACAAACAGACAAACAGACAAACAGACAAACAGACAAACAGACAGACTTTTTTTTTTGGATTCGTGATCTATTACTGTTTCTAAATCCCCCTCAATTATTATTTTTTAAATATATTCAATGTACAGACACAGTTTTTTTACAGTCTTATTATATGTATAGATTATATGTATAGATAATGTGCCTACTCTTGACCTCAATCTTGTCCTGCGGCCAGAGATGAGGTCGGCGATGGAACGATGAATTGACGTCACTTTGACATTATTATTTATTTATTTATTAAATGCTTCAAGCACACTAATGCGCAGAGGTGGACTGAATGCCATAGGCATTTTCTACCAATCAACCATTTGAGTCATCATGTCATGCAGAGAAAAGCATGTAAGATGCAGTAACAATATTTTGTTGAGTTGCAGGCCGTCCTAGGATCTTTAAAGCTTCTTTTAAATACATACGGGCCCCGTTTGAAAAATCCAAACAAATGTCTCAATCATCTCAATTTCCTAACGATGAGAAGAAGGACAACATTTTTTCTCCTTTGCGGCGTTTAATCAACAAATCGTACAAATTGAGAAACGAAAAGTATTATAACATAAAAAAGACCTCTTTTATAGAAATACCTACTTACTTTGAACGTCTCATTACTGATAATTTTCCTTCTAAGTCCTGTGAAAAATGGCGCTATTATATTCCACAAAAACTCAGACCAGTCTTTTTTAAACAAATGCTTTTCATCGTAGGTATGGTAAAATGGCAAATGAAACACTTATTTAAACCCTTCGTAATATTATAAATTTTGGAGATAATCTTCGAAGTGAATGGCTTTTGAATGCAATTTATTTAACACAGAGTTAGGTTTTTAGTTGATTGGTGGGCTTTTAGGATTGATTTATATTTAAATTGAGATTGGCGGTTCAAACTAAGACACATATAATAAACTTAAATTGTTTTACAGTAATCATATTTTAGTTCATCTGTTGAAGTTACATTAAAACTATTAATTTTAAATTTTATTAACTTTGGAGATCCAGACAATTTATAAATACTGGTAGTCTTCAAAGACATTAAAAAACGACTAACGAAAGGTATTTACAAGGCAGATGTAAGTGGGATGGCAAGGAGGGGACGCCCTAGAAGGACATACATAGACCATATTGGTGAGGTTCTTCAGAAAGGTCTGGTGCGTAGTACTCGCAACCGGCGTGTGTGTATGACAACATGTATGAATGTAAACGAAGCAAAAGAAGTATGTAAGAATTGTAGCATATGGCGCTCTGTAGTTTCTGCCTACCCCCATGGGAAAAAGGCGTGAGTTTATGTATGTATGTATGTATATTGGTATTGTTCGTTTGGAGTGGCTTAATATAGCTAGTAACGGCGCTTGTCGTGGTCAGTCCGTGGATGTGGTCCGTGCATCGAAAATTACGTTAAGCCGTTGGTCTCGGCTGTCAAAAATAATAAACAAACCTATTTAGTGGGTTTCCTAACTATCAAGTAAGCAGCTCGATAGTTTAGTGGAGTTCAGATGGGGGCGCTCAATGTAGAATACCGGTATGCAGCTACATCTACCCTAGGGTGGCTGGTAATTAGTGACCGATACTTAAACACGTGATTGTACTCATGAATACGAATAACTTTCCCAAAGAAACTTTTTTTATACTCATTAACTTTAATTAAACCAATTAATAATTAATTAATACACCAGTACTGCACAACGGGAGCGGTGAGGGTGGCGGGGTAGCGTGTGACACTACTACTAGTATTAATTTCACCCTTCCCGAGGTCAGACTATCAGCTGATAGATCGTGTCAATTCGTGCCTACTGTAATCGATCAAAGACGCTTGCGCGGGAATTTCTAGAACAGCGTTTTTGGTTTTTATTATGTTATAAGTAATTATTGTGTATATAAAAAAGTTTCTTTGGGAAAGTTTATTGAAATCATAAATACAATCACGTGTTTAAGTATCGGTCACTAATTGATTAATCAGACGAACTTACCTAAGTGAAGTCCGATTACAATTTCATGAAGGATGAACTGAAATATAATTTGATTACAGAGTAGTCCCCAATTCGCTAGTATTTGGCATCGCAGTTTTAGAGAAAATAAAACTTTTTCTCTATGGTTTGGCAACACTGATTTGACACTTTTTAGAGCTAGCGTTGCTTGTTGGCCCATTCGACAAGGGATCCTAAAAAGGATGGGCTGGGTGGGTAATTATATTTCAGTTCATCCTTCATGAAATTGTAATCGGACTTCACTTAGGTAAGTTCGTCTGATTAATCAATTTCATTTCATGATGAACTGAAATATAATTGATTACAGAGTAGCTGTTTAGAGTAAAAGTCGACATGGGCCACTATTTTGAAGAGGTATATATCAAAACAGCCATATAAGAATCAAATTTATTTGAGACCGATATAATCAAACTATGGTATACTAGTAAGTATATGAATGTAACATCAATAATCTTAAGCTATTCAGCATAATTATCAGAATAAGACAAAATTATCCATAGTGTGGTGTACATAAACAGGGCATTATTAAAGACTAACATAATGACAATTGGCTACTAGTATTTTCATGGCAACAAAATTGCCATTTAAATACTAGCAGCAACAGCAACATAACATCAGTACCATTACTATCAGTCTTGTCTCTCAATCAGATACAATTAGTAACGATAAATGCTATAATGAAAAATCTTTCATCAAAATCAACTGACTTATAACCATATATCTAAACTATAACACTAATTGACAGTGTTCAAATAAAATAAATATTAATTCAACATTTAATAATCTTTAAAAAAGGAAAAGAAATAATAATTACATGCTCAAGTTGGCATTAAAGACAGCATTAATAAAGCTGTCATGTGGGACATTAACATTCACTGGTATATCATAAAACTTGGCAAATGTAAGAGAGCTATCTGACCAGCCAGCAGTTTTTCTAATCACATCTAATGATACCCCTGCCTGTTTGGCAGAAGATGTGGCTGCATGACGTGTGCTGTGTGAGGTAAATATATTTGTGTCAATACCACTTTCTTTCATAACTGATTTAATCCATCTACTAATTGTTTGTTTGGATGCTCTTTTATAAGGTTTCCTACTAGTTAATAGCAAATATTGTTCATCATTCCTAAGAGTTGATGTTTGCTCAATATATGTTTGTAAAGCTCTAGCTGGGCAAACATTTCTTCTAAGTTTCAGTGAAGTACCTACAGCATTACATCTAGTAATGAGGGTACATGTCTATCTGAGTTTAGGCAGAATGACCATCAGTTTTTATAAATAATATTATTTCACAATACCTCGTGGATGATAAAATAACATTTAGTAAGCTTTCTGGCAAACCTCTGCATATGAATGTTTCTTACAGAAGATGATTGCTGCCAGGGTAAAATTTCTCAGTAAGTAGTCTGAACTGAAAGGATAATAATTCACTATTAGAGTAAAAAATTGTTGGTTACTATCAACTTTTTGTCAATAGCAATGACTGACAAGATACAGTATAATGAGTGTACTAAATATATTATAACGGCCTTTATTTCCAGCCACATATAATTTGGAGTTTGTGTTGATTCTGGGAGGGAATGAACCAACAGCATGATTTAATTAAATATATCTATAGATAATCCCCACTCTAGCTACGTTATTATTCTCGAATCCTCATCTGTCCAGATATCCATAGATTGAAGCAACATGCCTCAACTTTAAAAGGTATTTGCATACCAATCCCATATTCTTCATTAATCTGATTGAGGTGTGACAATTGAGTAACAAGTGCATACTAGGGCAGTAGTTTTGTCCGAAGAACCTCATAATTACTTTCCAATTATGCATGGCATTTCACTAATTCAGAAAGGAAAAAACTTCCATTAGTTCTTAATGGTTTATAGGATATTACATCAGAACAAGATATAGTCTATGGTCACCCATAGACCTGCAAACCTCTCAAATTCAGCCTGGAAGAGAAGCAAGCAAACATGACGCCCTGTAATTTCCGGGGGGTCAGGCAGAGTTGTACCTGTAGTACACCCACATTTTGCCATTGTGTTTAAGTCCCATGTAATAGGGGGCGAGCCTTTGAAGAAGAGAAGCATCTGTAAATCAAATTTTATATTATTTAATTTAAATATTTCCTGTTTTGTGTTAAGTTACCTCGCCACCATAAAATGTTGCTGTAACCCTATAAGTAGCCTGGCCTTTACCTGACATTATGGTATGCAAATAAATGAATGTGAATATATAAAGTCATTGAAGCATCATCATTTAGTTTTGATTTTTGTTATGCTAGGTACTTCATACATTCAATTTCTTCTGTATGTAGGTAGCGGTACTGGTGGTATGGTTGGCTATGGTGCAACTAATGTCATGTCCCACATGTGTGTGATTTTGTAAACACCGTAATTTAGCATGTGTTTATTTAGTTTTAGAAATTATAAAACAACAAACATAATAGTTTTCCCAGTAGTTTGCAATGTTAAATTAGATAGTGTTTCTATTTTGCTGAAGCCAAGTGTTTCAAGGTAATACCTACTAATTGTTGTTTTGTTGATCAGTAAACACTTGTTTTATGTATGGCCAATACATAAAATATTATTAATATTTTTATTAGATAGGAAGCCTGAATTACTTTTTTTTTTTTTTTTTTTTTAAATTTTGGTGCATGTAATGCTTACAACAATATTAATATGTACCTAGAATAGGTACAAACAGTCAAAGCTTCTAGTAAATATGATTCCTAAAGGAATATGAATACTAATCTTACTCTTAATCTGCAAATGAATCTTTGACTTTCACTGACTGCAGTTCAAACAAAATTTTAAGATCCTGCTGAACTTGCTAGATTTTATGAACTTTTAAAGTTTAATATAAATCTTTGTTAACCGTTAGGTTTCATTACAAGGCATTTATTTTGAAATAACTATATTTCCTTTATAAATGACAGCATGGTTTTAGTAACCAACTGAAAAATGTTAGTAATACTCATTTGCATGAGTGAAACTTCACTGTTAAATCAAAACATATTATTATGTCATCAGCTGATCTGTGTCTAACAATTTTCTTTGAAATGTAACTATACATAGGTACTTAATTTCACAAAGAAATGAAATCAAATGTTATATTTCCATTAGACAACTACATTATAGTAGGGTCAATAACTTTCAACATAAACCAGGTAGTTATTCCCAGCATGTACCTAGGGACCTTTGAGTTCTCATGGAACACAGAAAATTAAAGGTTACCTGGTGGTGGACTGTAGCAAGTCCATGGTATGAACCAATGTGTCATCACCTTAGATGATTTACTCTGATACCCTTGTCAGAGTGGACCGCTCGTATTTACACATAATTTATGTATTTAGCAAATATTGCTTTTGTTGCCGTTTCCATAATAGAATTAGCTCATTTTTAAATCTTATTTATAGTTGTATTCACTACACAAACTTTTTAAAATAATAGGTTTGTTCATGACAAATATCACTAAGTGAATTTAGGATAGTCATTACATCTATTGTTTCATTACATGTGTGTTACATGCTAGACATGACTTTGCATACATAGTACTGTGCACATTTTGGTGTACAATGTACTCATCTCTAGTTCCCCAGCTTCAGAGATCGCTGCCCATATGAAATAAACTAGGCATTCAGAAGTTGTGAATTTACAACTATGTGATGCATTTTGAAAATATATTTATGAATATTTAGATTTTCATCATATTTTTTAATATATTCATACTCTTGGCCCGGTGCTTGTAATACAAATCAGAAAGAAATCATAGTAAAATATGTCAAATGTCTACCTCGCGGGTTTGATCATTTGGGTCTCCTGCTGATAATTATAATCAACAGTCAAGTGATTAGACAATGATGTCATTTCAAACATTAAGAAATACCTTTTAGCATACATACATACATACATACATACATAAACTCACGCCTTTTTCCCATGGGGGTAGGCAGAAACTACAGAGCGCCATATGCTACGATTCTTACATACTTCTTTTGCTTCGTTTACATTCATACATGTTGTCATACACACACGCCGGTTGCGAGTACTACGCACCTGACCTTTCTGAAGAACCTCACCAATAAGGTCTTTGTATGTCCTTCTAGGGCGTCCCCTCCCGGCGTTCCCACTTACTTCTGCCTTGTAAATACCTTTCGTTAGTCGCCTTTCATCCATCCTTTCAACGTGACCAAACCATCTAAGCATACTCTTTTCAATTTTTGTTACTACATCTTCTTTTAAACCACAACGTTGCTTTATATCATCATTCCTCAATCTGTCATTAATTGTTACACCACACATACTTCGCAAGGAACGCATTTCTACAGCATTTATTCTACTTTCATGTCTCTTTTGCCACACCCAACATTCACTTCCATACGTTAGTGTAGGCACCAGCACACCATTGTGAACAGCCAGTCGTGCCTTTTCGGACATAGACTGGCTGGTCACAACGCCATGTATAGCGCCATTCACTTTATTTCCTGCATTTACTCTCCTTTCCACATCCGCATCAATCTTTCCATCCCTTGTAAACAGACTTCCCAGATATACAAAGTCATTCACTTGTTCTACACTCATATCGTTTATTTTCACATTGCACAACGACACGTTTTCGTCTCTTTCAAACACCATTACTTTCGTCTTATTCACATTAATGTTCATCCCTTTCATCTTATATGCTTCATTCATCTTGGTCACCATGTCTTGCAACTGTTCCGCTGACGATGCAAGAAGAACTTGATCGTCTGCGTAGAGGAGGCATTTGACAGGCAACTCATTCATCCTTAATCCACACTCACTCTCTTTTAAATCTGTCAGACAACTATCCATGTATAAGTTGAACAGCCAAGGTGACGCTACACAGCCCTGTCTAACTCCCCTAGAGATGTTAAACCAGTCTGTGTATGCCCCGTTTATCCTGACACAGGCACTGGAATCCCTATATAAAGATTTCAGTGCCCGTACCAAGCACCAGTCCACACCATACATGGATAGTGTCGACCACAGCTCATCCCTCCACACACTATCATAGGCCTTCTCCAAGTCTACGAAAGCACAGTAAACTTTCTTGTGCTTAGCCAGATATTTTTCGGCTATGCACCTCAAGGAGAAGATCTGATCCATACATCCCATTCCCTCTCTAAACCCTGCCTGCACGTCCCATAATTTCTCGTCTGTCAGTCTGATCACTCTTTTAATCAAAACCTTTGCATACAGTTTACCAACTACGCTTAAAAGGCTAATGCCGCGGTAGTTTTTACACTCCTGCTGTGAGCCTTTTCCTTTATACAGTGGCACGATTACAGCCTTGCACCACCCAACCAGCAATTTAGTCCTATTATTTCAGTTCATAACTCTAAAAGGCTCTATAAACGATTTATTAAGGTTTTAGCGGTGCCAGGGTGTTGTATAAAAGCGTTCTACAGTACGTTATTGCTCTAAATGCTTAAAGAGCTAAAAATACCTATAAACAAAGAATGTAAACGTTTACTACGCCATTTTATACAACCGTTATAGTCAAGTACTATAGCAAGTTCTAATATAACTGGTACATAATAATATTGCTCTATAAATTTGTTAGCAGGTGCCTTTATTTATCTGATTAGCGTATTAAGGGTTCCAAACGTACTGCAATAGTAGTTTCGTTATAGCAGTGATGAACACTCAACTACAGGGTAATATTGTGATGTTGTGGATATTCAGATCGCTGCTATAGTACTTGTGCGTTAGTAGTCACAAAAGACTTTACAATAGAGTGTTTTCGTGATGAAGTCAAATATCAGAGCACGCTAATAGAACGTTAGTGTATTATAATAGTTTTTAGATGCATATTATAATTTTGTCGATAAGCATATCACACAGACACTATTATAGAGCAGAATTTTTGTATAACAACTTTTTTGGTGCCTAGTAATGCGCTGTTTGGTATTATAAACGGGTATCTATCACTTTAATGACGCAAAAGTGGCACATAAACGCAGATAAATGTTTCTATTAAATGACAGTTAAGTCCCATAAAAGATTATTGGCTCGCTTTTACAACAATATTCAGACATTTTGATACGGATCTAATGCAAAATGCATTCTGCCCTAAAAACAAAAAAAAATAATGGATTAAAAGAATTGGAAAAGAAATATCTAAACGCAGTGGAACTTCCTTTTTTATATAACTGAATAGACGATTTTGAAAAAGCAGCTTTGTTTTTTTTTCATCATCAAACAAAGTAATAATAGTAGCCAAAATCAAGTTAGAATCACAATTACGGGAAACGGTTCCGTACAAAATGTGCCTTACAAAGATATTATTTCTGAAGAGAGTCCTTATTCCAGCGATTTTTTTGAATCTTCAAGCAATAAGTCAACATTCGTAAAATACCAACAATTTCGTGATGGCGTAAACACTGGGCCATTAATTATAATATTTCGCATGAAGCAACAAAAAGTTTAGTACGATGGTATATATGATGGTACATAAATAAAAATCTTTTTTAATTACATGGTTCTTTATTTTGAACTAAAAAAGAAAAACCTTTCATTTCTCATCTTCTAACAGTCTTGATATCACGTTAAAATCAACCCACATAATTAACTCAGCTTGTACGATATCAGGTACTCGAAACAATGTCAAAAACATAAAATGTTAGAATATTCACTTCACAGGAATACCTATTCAATTTGAAGCTGCTGCTGTAAGCAGCATGAAATCGTCTCGACTAAAAAATATATCGATATCCATATTGGCGTCCATTAGGTACCCTGCAAAAATACAATGTTGACTGCAGTTTAAATTTATAAAGGTATTGCTTCTATAGTTCAGTGAAATTACAAAGAAATATAAACATTAGGTACGTAAAACTTGATATAAGTACGTAAGTTCTTCCTAAGGAAATAAAAAGTGGTTACATGATCAATTCTCACTATTCGTCAGTTAACAGTTTATAATTCAGTTATTTTTTTCATTAATGGTCTTGAGAAAAATAGTAAAAAAAAATGTGTAATATAAATATATTCAGTCATGCTCACACAGGACCCCAATTTTAGGTTGAATCCACGATGACTGACAGTAAAAACATTATCACGGCAAGTACTATAATGGCTCTTAAAATATTGAAATCACTTTATATGATAAATATTTTAGTAAAAGCTCAACAATTCGAGGGGGCACTTTAAATTCATGGTAAACCTATCCCTAGTTTGTCAGTAAAGCTGCAGTCGCACGTCATTTCCACCGTAATAGACTATTATTATAATAACAAAATATTTTTTTACTTACTTCAGATTACTTGTATCCTTTCGTAAAATTATTTATATTATTTTTTGCACTCTGAACTATCACGAATGTAAAATAATGAATGGTGAATGAAAAAGGTCAGGTAAAGAAAACTAAACTCTTGTATAGTATGAAAAAGTACTATAAAAGGTCCTACAGTAGTCAGGACATCATTATTTCGAGACCTGCATCACTGTTACAGGACTTTTATTGGACTGTTTCGTCATGAGGAACACTGCAATACAATTATTTTGTCACTGAACAGAGATATAAATGCGCCACTTCCGAATAATAGAAACGTTCTTTGGGGCTTTATAGGACCAAGTACAGTTTTTTACAAAACGTTCTATGGTTCTTTATAGTACTAGTTTTTGCTGCTTGGGCAGTCATCTGGGACTCGGCCATATCTCCAACACATATTAAAGATCCGGCACAACAGGCTTGCTACTACCCCGTCACCGCCCTTCAGCATTTCAGCGGACAATCTATCATACCCTGCAGCTTTTCCAACTTTCATTTCTCTTAACGATCTTACGATCTCATCCATTTCTATTTCATTCTCTTCATCTACATCCGGGTTTGGGTTTTCACCACTCTCCTCTGCCCAGTTACCCACTCCTTGCACACTATCCTGAAAACTAAATAAACTTTCAAAATATCCTTTCCAGCGTTCCAAGACATCACATTCTTCGCTTATCAAACAACCATCCTCTGCTCTTATAACATTCATACTCGAAGTCTTTGTCACTCCACGAGCCAATCTTACCTGTTTCCAAAACATCTTAACATTGGCCCTGAAGTTATCCGAGAACTTCCTATTATACTCTTCATCTTTTTCATCCTTCTTCTTTTTTACCACTTCTTTCACTCTCGCTTTCATTTCGGTGTAACTTTTCTTCACTCTCTCTAAATCATCTATTCTATTTACATTTGTTGCCAGATTCACTCTATTTTGGGCCTTACAGGCTAGCACGTTAAGCCAGGCCTCTTTCTTCTTTCTCACAACCTCTTTAACTTCACCATCTACCCAAGAATCATTCGTTTTACTACCACATTTCCTTCGTGCTAGGCCACATACTTTTGTAGCCGCTTGCACCATACTATCTTTCATTATATCCCATACTTCTTCTAAACTATAATCATTCATCTCGTCAAATAATTTATCCGTCTCTTCTTTTACTTCCCTTTTATATTCCTCTTTTACTTTGACTTCTTGCAGTCTTTCTACTTTTATCCTTTCTAGAGCAGTCACAGGTACTCGAACTCGATGGCGCCAATGTTTGAACAAACCATGCACCCGACACATTACCAGATGATGATCAGTACCTACATTAGCTCCCCGATAAGCTCTTGTATCCGTAACTTTACTCTTTAACCTTTCATCTACAATCACAAAATCTATCATACTTTTACTATCTTGCCTTTCCCACGTATACCTGTGAATCTTTCTATGATTAAACATAGTATTCATAACACACAATCTTTTTTCTATACATATTTCTAATAAACTTAACCCATTCTCATTCACTCTATCATCTCCAAATGCACCTAATACTTGTTCATACCCATCTCTCTTCACACCAACCCAACCATTAAAGTCTCCAAGCATAACAATCTTCTCGTTTGCGGTACATCCTTTCATAACATCTCTTACACTGTCCCAAAATTCTTCTCTCTCCAAGGGGGAGCTTCCCATATCAGGTGCATAAACGCACAGGAAAAAGATACGGTTTAAGCCTACCTTGGTTCTCACCCAAAGAATTCTGGGACTAACGCAATCATAACCTTTTACACATTTCATCATTCTCTCAGAGAGAACAACTCCCACACCCTGACAGGCCCTACGTGTTTCTTTAACACCGGACCAGATCGCGGTCAGGGGACCGTGTATGGAGATGTCCACCCCTTTTCTTTTCGTCTCATTCAAACATAGCACATCTATCCTTTTGTCCTTCACTAACTCACAAACTTCATCCATCTTATCTTTTAGGCCTCCCTGAACATTCAGCGTAGCTAAACGACACTCCGCAGCTCGCTTTTCGCCCCGTGAGAACAACTGACGTGGTGTGTGGCGAGCGCCACCGCCGCCTTCGAGTTGATTTTGTTTTGTAATACTCATATAGTTCCCACGAATAGCTAGGGAAATAATCTGTCCACACTCTACAGAGCCCCGCATGTAGAGGTAAGGCTGGATTAGTGCCTGGGGACGCCTGGCCCCAGACAACAGGCACGCTTACGACTCGGCTCTCCCCTAGTCATGCAGCTCTCGGCACGGCAACCTTAGCTTGGGGGTGAGTCGTTGCCACCGCTCAGAGGAACACAATTGGACTCCGGCTGATTCCCTTAGTCGCCTTTTACGACACCCACGGGATGAAATGGGTTGGTTCTATTCTACTACCCGGATACCACACGGGGCTTCTACTACCCGGATACCACACGGGGCTTCTACTACCCGGATACCACACGGGGCAAATACCTTTTAGGTTTCTCAGAATCAATTTGGATTACATAAAATACCATTTAAACTAAAGTTTTCAATGTTATATTGCATTTCACAGTATTGCATACAATGGAAATACATATGCTTGTTCAGGGACATAATATTTGGCTGCATGACTCAGTGTCTCGCACTGTTCTAGTGTCTCGCACTGTTCTTAATACATTAGGTTGTTCAGCAGCAAATTTATGACTTTACTGACTTACCGTCATGAGTGTAGGTATATTGTTGTTCAGGAGAATCCATGATCACATTAATATATCCACAGCATCTCGTGCTGGTTTTAACACTTATAAAAGACGTTCAGGAGCATTTTTGAATGTATTCTACGGTATTACGTAGGTAGTGTTAGACCCTCAAGGTTATTTGTTCAAGGAGCTTAATCGTTCCGTGGATTTTATTGCATAAACAGTATCTCGTACCTTAATGCATAAACACGTACGTGCTGGTTTGTAACAAAGCCAAAGCACAACAGTTGACACTGTATTATTAGTTAACTATCAAAAATGTTATCTCGTAACAAATTTGATCTTCGTGTTGAAAGTATCACGTACCCCCACGGTATATTATGCTCAACAATCGTAACCAGTAACATTTCTTGATTTAGTTCTTGATTTCGTGAACACCAAATTAACTTTTCTTCGCCACTGTCAAGGCGCACAAATAGGTTTGTCACGGTGAATTTGGGGTCGCCAATGGTAACAGAAATCTGTTTTACATCAAAGTTGATATCTCGTATCAAAGTTGATCTTCGTGTTTAAGTATCTCGTACTAACACGGTATGTTATACTCGACCATTGTAGCTAGCTTGCCACGTTTTTTGACTTAGTTGCACCTAAATCAAAAGCTTACCTTCGTTATCCGGTGTAATGGCGCGCAAAGGGCTCCGGTCACGGTCGACACTTTGCCGCCGATTTGTACTGAGGCTGCGCCCGCGCTCACTATCGTGACTCCGTCTTTTGTTTTGACGCCGACGCTCCAACTTTTTATTGTATTTCCGTATTTTTCGAAGTAGTTTTTCTTCGGAAACCATTTTACGTGCGATGCCAGCAAACGCGCGAAAAAGAAGTGTCAAATCAGTGTTGCCAATCCATAGAGAAAAAGTTTTATTTTCTCTAAAACTGCGATGCCAAATACTAGCGAATTGGGGACTACTCTGTAATCAATTATATTTCAGTTCATCATGAAATGAAATTACCAGTCACCCTATAGACTACTAGTATTCAGCTGAAACTATCCTGGAAAGTAACATTGGCGTTTGGAATTTTGTTCCGCCACTTCTTCTTGCCAGCAGTAACAGGAAGTGATGAGGGGTGGGCGTATTGGGTAAATGTCTAATGTAATTTTTGACGTTTCAAAAGTGCTGATCCGCAGCCTAATTTGAATAAACGACTTTAGATTTTGATTTGATCGGTACTGAAGTCAACACGTACCAAACTTGGAAAAAAAGTTACACTGTTGACGTATTGGTGGTTTTGTTTAGATTATTTTAGCAAATTGAACCAAAAGACGTTCTTTCAGATAGCAATGTTACCAATTACTTAACAAATAAATACTTATCACAAACTCAGACTATAAGTTCTACCTCCAACTAGGTATGACACTATTAATTTTTCAAACAAAATGTTACAATAACAGCAATTAATAAGTTGAACATCGACCTAGCAAAAAGTTTTACCTTTCAAAAATATCAGTTCCAACTAGTACCGAGTTTATTGTATTTTTTTAAGGATTATTTCAGATAGCCAGTATTTGATATCTAGTTTGACAACGGTTGGAAAATCCTCTCTTGTAAATTGATGTGAATTTACACACACACATAAACTTACGCCTTTTTCCAATGAGGGTAGGCAGAAACTACAGAGTGCCTTATTATTATATGGCGCTCTGTAGTTTCTTTTTTTGCCTCGTTAACATCCATACATGTTTTTTTTTTTGACGCTGGGGAAAATACATTACGCATACCCTCCCATCGGGGGATGGGGGAGGGTATGTGGGACTCCCCGGTTTGACCCGGTATACCCACTAAAAACCCCAGCGGTGATCCCGCTTCGTCGGAATGGCGGGGACTGGGAATCCGGCAGAGCCATTTCGTCCAGTCCCCGGCGATGATTGCCCGGCAGAGGTGGTGACGGGTGCAATGCGGGCGTAGGCACCTCCGCGCCTATTGCCCGTCCGTCGCCACCATGAGTATGGTCCTCAAGATCCGCAGGCGGCGCGGCGGCCACGTATCCCGGTCCCCTCTCTAGAGCGAGATGGGAGGGGAGTCCGCGGAAGACCACGACGCCGGTGCGATGCGATGTCCGACTTAAATCAGTCGGACATCGCACTCTCCTCCGCAACTGCCGCAGGAACGACTGCGCCAGCGGCAGCAGCAACAAGCCTAGTCGGCACCTGCGCTTTGCCCCGCTTAGGGGGAGGATTGCATTTCATCCCCCTCATGACGTGCTCCGCGGGGCAGCCACTGGCGGCACATACCGCGCAGTGCGGCGTGGCGACCTCGCAGATGGCGGCCTTGTGGCCCTCCCTGCCGCAGCGGTAGCAAGTGTCCGACCTGTCCACCGCGGACGGACACAAGGGCCGGGTGTGGCCGATACGGCAGCATCGGAAACACCGCAAAGGCTGTTGCTCAAGTGCACGAACTGCACCCGAGCTGAGGCCGAGGGTAAGCCGTCCCTTGGCAAGGACGGCTTGGGCAGCGATGACTGGGCACTCGAGGTGGACGGTGCCCATGCCGCCACGGCCGGGCCTCACGTCCCGGCCTTAAGAGTACTACGCACCTCACCAATAAGGTCTATGTCCGCCTCTTCCCGGGCACTTCCACTTACATCTGCCTAATAAATACCTTTTGCTTAGTTGCCGAATTTAGATGGCTTAAATCTTAAGTTATTATATTTAATGGTTTTATTTAAATACTACACACGTTGGTTGCGAGTACTATGCACTTGACTTTTCTGAAGAACCTCGCCAATAAGGTCTATGTCCTTCTAGGGCGTCCCCTCCCGGGCGCTTCCACTTACATCTGCTTAATAAATACCTTTCGTTAGTTGCCGAATTTAAATGGTTTAAGTCTCAAGTTTTTATATTTAATGGTTTTTATCTTTATTTTATTTTTTATTTTTATTTATTAGGATCTCCAATAGGATCTCCAACAAAGAATACACCTTACGTGCTATTTTATAGAGTATAGAACAAACATCTATGTACTCCCTCAATTATGCAATCAAAAATTATAAATGGAAGGTAACAAACAATTACAAAAAATTACAAAAAAAAAATCAAACAGAAGAGAAAAACCATTTTAACTGACAACAAAAATAACAAACAAAACAAAACATTACCAGGTAGGCAGGCAGTCCAACACTTACATACATAATTTATATGTTGTATATTGTTTTATTGAAATACTAGCAGACGTCCCGCGTTATTACCCGCGTAAGTCCAACCAACTTTAAAAGTAAACAAAACTCGGAACAACTTCACTTAAAAAAAAAACAAAGGAACGACAATGTATTTTTAATTTACGATCCTCATACATTTTTACACTACTAAAAGCAACAATAGTAGTGTAATTACTCCCGGCGTCGCTTGAGCATCGGATAATAAAAGCAACCCTTTCGGGTTGTCAACTTAAACAAAGCTCTGAAATTTTATTAATTCCTTCGTCGGAGAGTGGAATTAATCAAATATCTTTAGTATGGAGTAATTTGGGGATGAAATAGATTATGTTCGAGAAGTATGCCAAGCGAGTTACAGTTTCGACAGCGGGGGTGAACAATCAATTTGAGTGATAAGTCTTTAGTTTAAAATTATAATATAGTGTAATGGTTTATGTGGCAGTCATGGTATGGATATATGATGCGTAGAATTAAAACTCCAAATTTGAGCATCGACGCCGAGTTGCTATTCTGTCGGTTTTCTATAGTTTACGTTTCGGGGAGTGTGTATCGGAGATGCACAATTTAATTCCGCCTAGACTTTTCCATTTTCGGACCACTAGACGTACGGCACTGCGCCACCGGAACATGGCGGACATCCCACCCATACGTACCTACTAAACGTGTTAGGATGACATTCATTGGGCGTACAACTAAGGAGTGGAAATCCCTGCGGGAGTCGGTGTTTCCTAGCTACAACTTAGGGGTCATTTCTAGGCAGACTGCTTCATCGTCTACCTCATCATCGCTTACCATCGGGTAAAATAGTGGTCAAACACGAGCCCATCAAGAATAATAATAATATTAATAATAGAAAAGTCTTTTACCTTCTGAAAAAAGTATCAATTCAAATTTTGCATTTACGAGTTTGGTAACTCGTTTAATAATTGTATTTCACAATTAAATAATAATATGAATTGAATTTACTAATGTTTTCATAGATATTAAAAATGTTGTTGAATGAAATTTAACATTTAAAGTGTCGTTGAATATATATTGTTAAATAAAATGTGTAAATTGAAATGTTATACGATAAGTCTAATTAAATGATAACTGTATCTTTTAATGTAGGTAATGTAAGGTGCTTTACGTTCAAAAAAAATTATTTTAAGGCATAAAATATTAAGGCAAATAAAGGCTGAAATAAATAACTCGTTAAATTCCAAACATTTTCACAGTCAGTTAAACAAAAGTTCACTAAGTTAAATGTGGTTTGACAAACAGTTAGTTCAGGCCACTTTTAATTCTTACAGAAATGCGAAGACATCTTCCGCACTGCGGTATCCACAGAAGAATTTATGTGACATTTCCAACTGCTACAACGAATAAAATGTTCAACGAAATGGGCTTTATTAAACATCATTTGTTTTTATAACGCGCAGTTACATTATTTGTAATGGTAAGTGGTTAGTGTTTTTGTAACCTGATGAGGGGTTAAGATGTCAGCGATCAGAGGGGCTATATGATAGATAGATTAAAATAGGTTTTATTGTAGGTACTTACTCCTTAAAAATACGAATATGACTATGGTACTTTTTTCATATAGGGTGTTGCAATGGTTGGTATTATCACTAGAACTGGTAGGCCTGCTCACTGTGTAAAGAGCTTGGTCTAAAACATGGATGGTGAAGCCAATGTGCAAACACGGGTGCCAGTAGTGGTACGTGACGTGGCTATTGATTCGAGCTAATGAGTTTATGTACTTTAATGAAGTAAATATATTTTCAGAAGTAGGTAAATAACTTAAAAATCGCATTAATCTGTTTTTCAATCATCTGCTTAGTGCGAAAAGTTACAAAATACTTGTATAAAATGAGATATTTATCATTTATTTTAAACTTTGGCGTGCTTCAAAGAACTGACTTTTGACTGGCCTGTTGGTCTAGTAGTTAGTGACCCTGACTGCTATGTCGGAGGTCGTGGGTTCGATTCCCACCCAGAACAATGCTTGTGTTGTGCACGATAATTTGTTCTGTGTCTGGGTGTAATTTATGTATAATATGTATGTATTTAGAAATATACAGGGTTATTTGTAAAACACTAACAACCTCGCAGGAGTAGATTACTAACATCATAAACAACAACATAAAATTTGTTCTACGACTTTTTCGAAAACAGACAAAAAAAAATCAACTTTCCATACAAAACTCGATCAACTGTTCGGATATATGTATGGAGAGTTGTTTTTTTTTTTATGAGATGACAGCTTTTTTGTCTTCACTTTACCTACCTTTTCACGAGGTGACTTTTACAAAGTGGCACTGCTAACAGTCGATTCTGTAAAATTCACTGCGTGAAAACTTGAGTGAAGTGACGTGTCAATACCTAGCGTTAGAATGGAATGACATCTAGGATTGCTTTCACTTCACCTACATCTTCACATGGTGACTTTTAAAGAATGGCACTGCTGCAAAATAATATTCCAGCATTATTTTAAGTGTAAGTGACACAAGGCATCAGACGTAGTTTAAGAAACCCTTACCCCTTAACCTTTACCTGGCCCGCGGGTAGATTATAGCCCATACGCAAAATACGCGCTTTGACGTGGAGTTGCGGATACCAGCCCGGTATCTTTATCTTTATCTTATCTAAGAAAACCTTTATCTACAAAGGTAAGATAAACACACCCATTATTTCCCTACAACTTAACACGGAAATGACTAAAATCCACAGATAATTAAACCAAAACAATTTTATTAACGACCGTTTAATCTATCCCCGTCGCAAATTTAAGCAAATTGTGCCCGAAACTAGCGACAATATATTTACATCGCGAAGTGTGTGGGTTGAAAACAAATTGTGGGACAAGAGACGCGTCACGGAGGAGTCAACAAATGGAATATTAAGTCAAACGCCCAAATGCGGTGTGATTACGAGCTTATGTGGGAAGAGACGCTTTCCGCAGTAACAATAGTGTTGGTAGTGAAGGTTAGTGTTTTAGGCTAGTTTGCTAGTCACACACACAAGTCTAAAGAGCACGGAAACATTATTAATAGAAAATGTAAATTATTAGAATACCAAACCTCTGACTTGCCCAAATTCGGTGGAATTAATTAAATGCGAAGCTATAAATATGCACTAAAACAGATGAGCATGTCGTGATGAAACAAGGCCTTTATATTAGTTTAGAATAAATTATCTTATAGGATCACATTCCAACCACTGTGTCACTTGTCATCCACTTGTAAAATTAGTTTTTGACCGCAGAGTTTTACTTTAATTCAGAATCAGTTAACCATTACCTATATTTACAAGTAAGTATATTATTATTTTTATATTGAAATCGTTCAACCCTTTTTATGTCTCGAAAGTTAATTTTAAAGTACAGAGTTAAATTAAGCCTTCTATCTAGAAAAAAAAAACATTTACCGTATTACTGGAGTGATCAGAACACAGCCGGACGCAGTTTCGAGATCAAACTTAAAAGCGCGAAGCTTCGATGTTAACACTCCATGTCTTGTCTCGTCTACAAACAACCCGCATCCAACTTACGCCTATTCCCTAATCTCAGTTACTTAACCGTACTACCGTCAATTTGTACATTATAATGTACCGTGCATTAATTGCTCCTACTTGCATTAATTGCTCCTACTTGTCTAAAACTGGGGACAGTTGAGCGACTTTCGTTGTACACGTTTATAAACAAAACTTTGGAAAATGTTTTAAGTTTAGTTCACATAATTTTAGTAGAACTAAAATATAGGCACACGTTAAGTTCGTTGTTTGAACAAATTGCTTTCTCATTTTAAATTATAAAATAAGATAGGTAGCTCTTTGCTATACCTACGTTATTATTTTTTCAAGTTACAATTCGACCGTAAGCAAAGACATTCAATACTTACTACGAGTATAGACAATATTTTTTTTTATATAAATAGTCACAAGTCGATGAGTCTGGTTTAGTACGCTCCGAAACCGCTCTAAGATTGCTTTATTATGATAGATGGCATTACTGAAAGAAAGAAAGAAAAATATTTATTTATCACCTGTGCGAGGCCAAAAAGGATCCTATCTCATTGCTGATGCTGATTACTGAGACATGGGATCACAGTAATTTCGTGGGTTCGATTCTCACGCAAAACAAATTGTTTGTGTGATGAGCACGATCATATTTCGATCATGATAACGTTGCGAGTTACACGTCATATACTATTAATTTTAGATCATAAGCATTATTGGTTGGGACAGTTTTTTGTGTAACTGTTTGTTTTCCCAAATAAATAAATAAATTTGTTTCGTGTCTGGGTGTAATTTATCCTATTCTAATATCCTACTTATATTATAAACGCAAAAGTTTGTGAGGATGTTTGTTACTCTTTCACGTAAAAACTACTGAATGGATTTTAATAAAATTTGATATGGAGTTAGCCGAGACCCTGGATTAACACATAGGCTAGGCATAGGCGCTTTTTATCCCTGTATTCCCACGGGAACGGGACCTACGCGGGTGAAACCGCGGAGCGTCTGCTAGTCTTTAATATGTATGTATTTAGAAATACCTATTATTATATATAAGTGTGTTTATCAGTTTTTTAGTACCCATTACATGAGCTTTGCTTAGCTGGGGATGGCGTTCTGAAAGTTGTGAATTTATTTATTTATTTTAATTTTTCGATGATTTCTTCGTAAGTTCCCTCTATAGGTATTATCTTAAATTTCTTTGAACGTTGGTGACTGGGAAGTTGTTTTTAAAGGTTCCAAGAAGAGAAGAAGACTGAGGAATTCGGTGAAGTCATCGATCGTTCTTTGTTAGTGATCGATGGTTAATGATTATACTTAATTATGGTTAGAAGTGAGGTTGCTGTTAATATGACAGGTAATACAAAATATACAGGGTTATTTGTAAAACAACAACAACCTCGTAGGAGTAGATTACTAACATCATAAACAACAACATTTGCTCTACTACTTTTTCGAAAACAGTAAAAAAAAACAACTCTCCATACAAAACTCGATCAACTGTTTGGATATACCTAAGTATGGAGAGTTGATTTTTTTGGACCCTGTTTATGGACTCAATGTATAAACGAAAACGTCATGCATTCTTACTGTGGGGCTACAAAGAGGGGAAGTAACCCGACCACGTGCAATATTTTGATGCTCTCTCTGTTTCGGTACAAAAAGTGTCGGATCAGGTGTAGGACATACACACAACGTGATCATAATTATGTTAGATGACATTGCACTTGTTCGCCTCCGAACTAAAATACAGAGGTATAGCCGTAGATATCCATTGAAGATGAACACACGCCAATCCCAAATAATTATATAAGGGCTCAATGATTTTGATGATTAAACATACTTATATCAATACCTTCCTTTTATCATAAATAGAGAGAGAACATTGGCCATAGTTTCAAAAAAACACGAGAGAAGTAGAATAGTTATGGTGATGAAAATTTGCTATTTATTTAAATATGCGTACCTACATACATTTTGCTGATACATTTTCATTGAAATGTACATAGATATAGTTACATTTGAACATAGTGCTAAGCTGGTCATCTTTATAATAATAACTATTTCTGAGAAGTTTTATAAACATTCTTACTAACAACATCATTCTGCTCCTTTCCTTTTACAACTGAATTAGCACCCCCACAGATTGAGTCGGTACACTTACGAAATATTGATATAAGCTTATTAGAAAAGCTATTATTAATAATAGAACCGTAATTATTCTTTCAACTTTCTCTCAATAGCAATTAAATCTTTGAGCAATTTTATTCTCCCTACCTCCGTCTTTCGCTTGAGTACTTAATGACTCCTAATTAAAATGCTAATTAGGTACAATCTTACTTATTGAACCTCAATCATAATAAAGTATTAGAGGACTTTATTTTAATTAGCCGACCTGTCTATGTTTTGAAAATGTTTAGGGAAAAATAATAACTCACATAAAAGCACGCCTGCCTGTTCATTTCAGCCTAAACATTTATTTATTTATTAAAGGTAAACCAACAGTTTATGTATACAGCAATACATTAGAATAATAGTAGGTAACAAGCATCAGACTTACACAGTCGCCAATAGTAGGTCGACCAACATTCAAGTGAGTGAAAAAACACTTAATTATTATAAGCTTACTAATTATTAAAATTAATAATAATCAAATTAAAGTTAAAAAGCAAAACATTACGAAATTACAAATACATACACAATGAGAGCTAATGAGATCAAAATGACAACAAATTTAAAATATTTAAAAAATTAAACATGTTAGCATATTGCATGTTGTGGACATAGGTCTTCTCCGAGTGTTGCCACAACGACTGGTTCTATGCGTCTGGCATCCATTGGATTCCCGTGAAGGTAGACCAACGACTTGGCGAGGGCCAAGTCGTTGGTCTACCTTGTGGGAGGCCTCCAACGCTAGGAAGATTACTTCCACTCACCCGGCCCGCAGCAGACGCACCGGGCGCAGGCGGAGGGCGGACAACACCCACTTCCAGCCCCCCTGAATGGGTCCAGGGGCGACGGACGCGGGGATGTCCGCCGCCCCCCACGTACATGGACCCGAGGTGGCGGCGCGTCGTGTTCACGCGCGCCCCTCTTAGACGTCGCGAGGGGAGTCTGACACCTCACTCCCCTCGCTGAATTGACGAGGCCCGCGGGGCCGGCGCCAGTCGGGGGTCGCGGAAGTATCTTCTGTTCCCGTGACCCCCGGCGCAGGTGTGAGAAAGAACACGGGGTGGTTTTTAGTCAGTAAGAGTCTGACAGTCTGACAGACCCCGGAGGACATCCATTAGGATTTTCCACCCCTAAAAAAAGGCCTTCCACCGCTGCGAGGTTACCGACAGAGCTCGAAAATTCACCAAACTTAAGTGGCAGTAGGCAGGGCACATAGTTCTCAGAACATATGGTCGTTAGAGCCGCAAAGTTCTGGAGTGGCAACCACGTACCGGAAGACGCAGTATGTCAATTGGTATAGTAGGAAAGAGATCAATTCGCCTTCACATCACCTACATTTGCACGGGTGATTATAAAAGTTTACCTAACAGTACCTACTTTCGTAATATATTGCCAGTTATTTTTAAGTCCCAAGTATACTGTCATTGAAGACGTGCATACTATTTTATAGGCAATCGGACAAAATCAGACTCAGAAAAAAGAAAACGATAATAATGATGATGAAGTGAATTGTTAATATAGACCGACTGCTTGCTTAATTTACCTATTTTTCAAGGGGTGATTTTCATGAAATCACACAGCAGTATTGCAAGTCAATCAGCCCATGTTACCATGTGTTTACTAAATTATTAAAAAAACTCTCATTATTTTTTGTTATCAAATTCCTTTAGGACCTAGCTTATAAAAGCCTTCCCAACTTTGTTATTAAAATTGTCGCCTAAGAGCAATATTAAGATTTAAATCTGTTAATCCTGCTACCCTTGAGAGGGCCGATGGTAAAAACGATAAAATTGCCCGCCCATGTAATCTTTATAACGTAAAAAATTAAGCTTGGGAATGGCAAAAGATTTCATTATAATATTATTTGTGAAGAAATACGGGAAATACCTATTGGGTATCTTTGTAAATTATGGTTATATCTTTCGCCTACCTTATAATATGGCAATTTAAAGATGGTTGGAGTGAATTGGTTAGTATATCTGATCTAGCAATTGATGGTGTATGTGAGTTTAATTTTTATGGTAAACGCACTCACGATACAGGAGAAATCTCTAGCATGAGGCAATGCTTATTAAAAAAAATGTAGGTTAGTGCCGCAGATCCTCTTGTGGTCCAGCTTGATTACCAAATATTAGTTAAACTCAAAGCGTCTTCAGACAGCCGGCACCCGACAATGACACAACTTTGCGATCCATAACTAGAAAAAACTAAAAAAAATGTTAACTTGAAACTGTTAAAAAAAAGAAAAAAACAACATTTCCAGTCCAGTCTAACCAAATGAGTTTATAATTAAAAACTAATATTTTAGGGTTAAAATAAGCATCTCGAAAAAAAAATCTTTTTAATTTAAAATTATAATATTAAAAACAGTTATTTTGAGTTATCCCTCGGAAATAAGCATATAGATAAATAGATAAAACATTTCTTTAGTACACACAAAAGACAGACAAACACACAATGCAAAATCAAAAGTGATCTAAAACAATGAACGATGAATCATATGCTATTGCGGACGTTGATAATAATGTACAGACGCCAGCACGTTAAGCTACCCCAATGTGTCAAATTTCTTTGATTGTTTTTCAACTTTAAGTCAAACGGAATAAGGTTCATATTCAACTTGATCTGCTGGCGTCTGTACCTACAATATTAAAGAACGTGTCACGATGTTTATGTTTCCGCGCATCGGTTACTTTTAAAATAGCTACCTATTCGTCAGCGTAGATCCTTGAGGGCTTTGACAACCCTTTTCTCGTTACTTAACAATCCCACTTCTCCCTCTTATCTGACTAGTCACTTTCAATATTTATGCTCTGCGCACAATTTGAATCTTCGGTCCTTAATATTCTTCTTCTTGGATGTCCTTTTTACCACTCTGGTTTAATTCATTCATCCTTCTTCGTCCAGGCGGTTTTCCTTTGGAATGCGCTCCCTCTGAACATCAGAATGGCAACCAGTTGGTTCACATTTAAAATAAAAGTTCGTGAACATATTATGCATAAGATGTTGGCAGGTTCATAGCTGAGTTAATTGTTATTCAGAATAGCTTTTCTTTATTAACGTATTTTTTTCTCTCTTGACTATGTATTTATTTTGTTTTAAGCAACGAGATTTAAAAGACATAGAGCGGACATGCGAGGAAATGTCATAGAAAAAGTTTGATCCCATGTCTCAGTAACGCCATCTAGAATAATATATGAATATTGGAGCGGCAGCGGAGCGTACTAAAAAAAACTCATAGACTTGTGTCCGGCAGAGACACTTTTTCGGACGAAAATTTTGTTCGTGATGTCCGGTCTAAAGGTATTGATGTCTTTGAGTAAAAGTCACTCCGTGAAAGCTTGAGTGAAGTGGACTGTCAAATGCCAAGAATTAGTATGAAATGACAGCTCAATTCGCCTTCGCTTCAACTACATTTTCAAGAGTGATTTTTATAGAATAGCAATGCTGTTTTTTTTTCAGAAAGTAATCATATAATCCAATCCCATATGACTTCAATTTTGGACACACTTTTTCGGACGAAAATTTTGTTCTTGATGTCCGGTCTATAGGTATTGAATGTCTTTGGTTTTAAGTATGTATGTATCTGTGTATTTATTTTTTTGAGTCTTTTTTTTTTATCTGTTGCACCTACCTTGTTCCATCTCTGCACCACCTTAAGGTAGACTAGTAGAAAATACCTAAAAGCTAATATTAAGTCCGCCGTTGAACAGTTTTTTTTACTTGTGCATAAAGCTTTAATAAATAAATAAGTACCTAATGCTCCATATTGTAGAATATTATAATTGTCAACTGAAGAATCTAAACATTCTTTCTCTCCATTCTTGACATTTTCGTGCTCAAAACAAAAGAAATGTTTCAACAAACTGTTACTTTGTCGATTCTTCTGTAGACAAAATCCGTTTCTATGGCGGTCATGTTCCTCATGCCTAATTTTAATATTGTATACAGGGTGTAAAAAGACCCTTAACGTAAATGAAAACTACAAATTCTACCTATCACTGGGATAGTTTTTTTCTTCTAGAACATAGGCATGTTCCCATTCCCAGGTGGGAATTCACTGGTTTTGTAGATATTTAAGGTTGCATTATTTTTTTTCGTTTGTTTTTTCAAAATTGTATTCCAAGTATCATTACTTAGTAAACTTTCTTCCGAACAAACATTATCAAAATTATCGATTTTTCAAAACAAAATCCGCATTTGAAGTTACAAAAATGCAATGGATACTAAACAAGTGAGCCGGTCGGGTCAACGACCAAGCGCGAGTGGCCATACGCTGAGCTGATCGAAAGTTGCGTTGCGTTGTCGCGCTATGCAATGCGCGCAATAAAAAGCATCTCTTTTTTAAAGATGAAAAAAAAAGTATTTTCTTTAAGCATTATTTTTTGGTTAAAGTTACTTGTCTTTTTACACCCTGTATAAATAGTACAGCACAGACTACCCACACATCTTACTTCTTTACAATATAAAAATTAACAACCTTAACAACCCTTACAACCTTTGGATGGACAAAGAACAACCAAAGGGTGTCTGTAAGATATCATTTCTACCGATAAGGACGCCCATTGTAACAGTCTATGTAGCCTTATTTTTTAATTTGTAAGTTTATTTGTTCGACAATTTATTATAAAGAATTTTCTATTCTTGTGATTAAATTCTTGTGAAATTTTGTGTCACAGGTTCATGCCTGTGACACAAAATTTGCATCGTGTAAATGGGATTTTAGAATTGAGATAGATGTATGCAAAGGCAACTACGACAATAAATATTTTTTATATAACATTAATAAAGGCTAAGAACTAATTTACCGCACATATGAGTTCTAGTGTTATGGTATACAAAAATTATAAATCTAATTGATACACCAAAAAAATTTTCATAAAGTCCATTTTCTCCATTGATTGAAATTTTAGTTCCCAGCTGAGTTTCTTTCAAACAATTAGGTCACAATAGCCTTTCAGTCATTTCGACGTAAAACTGCTTTTAATATAAACTTCCGTACTATTTTATTTCGATAGATTCTTACCAATGGTCTATAAACTAACAATAAGGCTATAAACTTGGATTATAACTTATATTAAAAGTTTATTGCTTAGAGTCGTAAACGGCATAAATATTATACTCATAATTTTTTCTATAGATAAACAGAGACATTAAAAAACCAAGAAGAAAATAAAATTTTAAACTTATAAATAAAATATAATTTCATCTTGGTTTTTTACTGTCTCTGTTATCGATAGAAAAAATTATGAGTATGTTTCGTTAATGCAAATCACAATCAAACAACTGAAAATATAATAAAATATATTTTAGAAGGATTGTATTTACTCAACCTGATATACACACATGTAGTTGACAAATTTTCTGGAACAGTGAATTTTTCTTTTACGATTCTAAGACCCCGTACAAAAACTTGATCGTATTGCTTCGATCATTACTGATTGAAGTCATATGGGATTGGATTATATGATTAATTTCTGAAAAAAAAAACAGCATTGCTATTCTGTAAAAATCACTCCTGAAAATGTAGTTGAAGTGAAGGCAAATGGAGCTGTCATTCCATACTGATTCTAGGCATTTGCCAGTCCACTTCACTCAAGGTTTCACGGAGTGACTTTTACTCAAAGACATTCAATACCTATAGACGGACATCACGATCAAAATTTTCGTCCGAAACTTGTGTCCTGCTTGGACACAAGTCTATGAGTTTTTTTTTAGTACGCTCCGCTACCGCTCCGATATTCATATATTATTCTAGATGGCGTTACCGAGACATGGGATCTAAGTTTTTCCATGACATTTCCTTGACATGCCCGCTGTATATAGCTAGCTTTAAATCTCTTCGCTTTTACCAAATCGGCCGGCAGTTCAGTGTATTTATGTTCGCATTTCTCTACAAAAATATGTTGGCAACAGCAGAATTTAATCCGAGCACTATAATGATACTATCATATCGTAGGCAAAACTTCATATTTGAACTTTACGTAGCATAATCGTCATTTGGTTTATAAACAACAACATTATAAACGATGAAAGCTAAATTGTTTCAACCGTACCCAGTCTCCCTTACTTAAGAAACAGAGACAAATTATAATCTACTCAGCCACGCACACTTGTTTATGGCAAAAAAGCATACTGTATGAGGGAGTTCAACTTTACAACAGCCTACCTCACGAGTTAAAAATGTGTAGGTAATAAATTAAATATCTATAAAAAAAAACTAAAGTTGCACATACACAGCCAGCATGCTAAACAATGTCATTTATAAATTCCTTGTAAAACAAACTGTGGAAAATTGTTATACCTAAAGGACTATTTCTCAAAAAAATAGTTTTTAGTCACTTATCTAGATAACAAGAAAATATTCGACACATAGGTATTTCTTTCTAAATCAAAATCGAAAATAACAATTCAAAATCGATATAATCGAATCCTTTGTAGGTCAACTCTTTTTCTAAAAGAAAAACGTGTGTGATACGGTTGCGGATCGTCCGCGCCATGTCCGCTTCTCATCCGCGATACATTCACCCCTCGTCTTTACCCTGACGAAGTCCTTTGTGCTAACTACAAAAAATACATAAACACAAACACAACGTCACGCCGTAATCCCCGAAGGGCTAGGCAGAGGTGTACCTGGTACCACATTTCGCCAGTTATGTTTTAAGTCCCATGTAATAGGGGGCGAGCCTATTGCCATCAATCGGACGCAAATCCAGACTCCGGGCTGCTACTGAGAAATTCCAGATTGAAAAACTCAATAACACTTTGCCCGACCTGGGGATCGAACCCGAGACCTCAAGCTCTGTATAGTGGCGCTTGCGACCACTAGACCAACGAGGCAGACCTACAAAAAATCTAGTCACAAAATAAATAAGCGTAGACATACAGAGGTGTGAAGAATTTTTCAATTACTTTAAGTGGTACAGTGACTACGCCATATTGAAAATGGAGGTATCTTGCATCGTCGTCGCCCCTTTGATGTCACGGGTCGTTTACAGCATTTTAACAAATGAAATGTAACGTATTGAAAAGAGACTATTATTAAGGTTCGGTATAAATCAAAAGTACCCATCATTAATTTGATTTTTGCATTAAGTAGGCCAAATTAATGACGTTTTAATTTAACTGTGTAGTTCCAGAGTGTCAATAAAACAAAAAAAGCCCTCGATACAAAAACTACCACAAAGTTGCTTTTAATTTTTGTAGTCAAAAATTAGTTCTTAGCGTGTCGATGGCAAACATAGTATCTAAAAAATAAAGCCTGGGTATACCACCATGGTGAAAGGATTAACCAAACGACGACGTGCGTTCAGGGAGGGGTGGAAATAACAGAGGTCGAAAACTACGTAGCTCACAGAGGTACCTTTCATGCACCTCACTATTTTCAATTTGGTGAATGACTTGTACAATAAGATATTAAATTAATAGTAGGTATCATCAAATAAAACATTTTATGACAAACATTTTTATTACACATTTTAAGAAACTATATTTATTCATAAATATTTATGCTAAGTAAAAGTAATCTTTAGGCCCACGTTGCGAAAACTAATGACGAATTTTTAAAATTGATAGTTTCATAAATCGGGTGTCGGACAAAGGCGTGTGTGTGGGTGACATTTTTGATGTCTCATACAAACTCTTAATTAAGTATATCTCCTCATGTTTTTGATAGGCAACACATTAATTTGTGAACCTGTCTTCTGCAATAGCAGTTATTATTATTACTATCTTTTACTTGCAACGTAGAAAAGTTCTTCGCAGTTGCAATTAAAAATATAGAATAGTCAGCAATATTGTAAGCTCAAAATAATACACTGTACTGTTCTGTCCGATTTTTTCTCGTAAAAGAATCATTTCAAATTGACTTTATTTTGTTGGTTTTAGTTTTCTCTTATTTTGATGTTTTAAAATAATAACTAATCCTAATTGATGAAAACAGGTTCGCCTCATATTACATGGGATCATTTTTAACCCCTAAGACCATAACCATTATATAAACCTTAAGTTAAGTTATTATAGTATAGTACCTATAGTGGCGCATTTGCCAAGGCCAAACCACCATTGCTGCATGGTTTCGGCTGGGCTTGTCACCTTGCAGCAATGATGTCACAACCTAAATCTGTTTTGTCTTCGTATGTTACTAACGTAGTTTGTAAGTTTGTTGTTAATTTGTTACTAACACTGTGAGTCTTGTTACTTGTTATAAATAAATTATTATTATTTACCTGGCACCTAGAACATTGGGCTACAATCAGCACTGTCAGATTGTCCTTAATGTGTAAAGGTTCTAAGTAAAAGCCACCGCAAGGGTCGCGTCACATGACTTGCTGGATTGCCTAGCCGATGGTACAAAGCAGAAGCGAATAGCGAATTAAGTGAAATTAATAGGCAAGACAAAGAAAAAAGTATGTGTGTACTTATGTACAGACGCCAGCACATCAAGTTACCCCAATGTGTCAAATTTTCCCAATTGATATGAACCTTATTCTGTTTGTTATAAAGTTGAAAAACGATCAAAGAAATTTGACACATTGGGGTAACTTGACGTGCTGGCGTCTGTACCTACACGCGTCAGAAATTATACTTCTTTGGCGTAGTAATGAAAAAAACAAAGATGATTGATTTAGCTCACTTCGGGGTGTCGGGTTTTCGTGACGGTGTGCGCGCGCATCGTAAAAATGTTTTCTCATCATTTTTCCTTAACACGCCAAAAGAAGTAGGAATAACATGAAGAAAAAAAAAATGGAAAGTAGAAGTAAGCCAAATAAACTTGCATATTTAACAACTAAACATCATACACTATAACATCACGGCTGTATTCTCCAAAAGGATTGGCAGAAGCGTACCCATATTTAGGTAATCATTTTTTTAAGTCCCATGTAAGATTAGGTGTACCTATTGCCATCCAGACTTTGAACTACTACGACCGTTGAGGTTGTTATGACTGCTTTGTTGGTCTTGCGTTTATGTGCCTTGAAGGGGTGGGGTTTGATTTTAAACACAGATAAAGTTTTTTTGGGATGTGTATCTGTAAGGTGAAGTTCGTGCGATTTAATCATTTGTTGATCGTTGACAGTTGTTACAGGTAATCAGAACCCCATCTGACAGCCAGTTTAAGCAAAAGCTATTGTGTTAATCCAGTCACTTGGAGGTTAAGTAGGTAGTCGCTTCATGTAAAGCACTGGTATGCAGCTGCATCCGAGGTTAACTGGAATTTGACCCAATCAGAGAAAAGGCAAGAATCTACCATTTCAACGACCCCCGGTACAAGTGTAAAACGGAACATTGGGGTACTTTGATTCAGTATGAGTCAGACTGACCCCTGGGGAGTTCCCGTGAGGAACAGTCTTATGATTTTTTTTTAACTCCAAATAAAAAAAGGCTAAGGAGGTTATAGTTACTTAACGCGCGAAAAATTATATATATATATTTTTTCATAGGCATCTACTTATTATTATTGTTTTATGCTTTGGATTATTTACACTTTGGTTTTATTTATTTATTATTAGACAATATGTATTATTTTCATTTATTGTGACACATAAAATATCTATTTATACATATTAAGTATTAGTATCACACATTCACGTTAACTGGTTCGGCGTACACACCTCTCAACCAGGTCCAGTTGAAAACCAGCGTCAAGCACTTAGTGCTTGACATTTATGCTGAACTGGGTCTGTTTGGAGCAGCCGTGGGGCAAAAAAAAATGTTTTTGGGCCAAATAGTTTTAAGTTGTTTCTTTAGTTTTAATTTGTTCATTTTATTTTTTGTATATTTGTTGTTGTTGTGGTATGCCCTGTGTCTGTGCCAATAAATGTTATTTCTTTCTTTCTTTCTTTTCTTTAATTTATTAAACCCCATGAGGACACCGGTGTCAGTGCTGTCATTGTCTTTCTACTTAATATATGAATTTGATGAGCCAGTTGCGTCTATCGCCAGGATCCACGCGTTTTTCACTATCATTTTATCTTTCTTTCTGCGACAGACATTGCTATTATAACTTTCACTTTAGGTTTTAATTATGGTTGCCGCGCTAAACGCGACAAATGTGCCTACTACGTCAAAAATCCGTCGCCACGTCAACCAGCCCGGTGGCTTGCCATTGGTCGACTGATGCGCCATGTTGACAGTAAGACACGTTTACTCGATACACACTACACAGATTTATTTAAATATTACTTTTAACTGTATTCGTTTTTACACTTATTACTGTATTTATTTGCGATTTATTTTATTTAAAAATATTTATTATGTTTATTTTATTTACCTTCGTCCGTGTGTCACTGCGGGGTGCCAACTGAAAACCAGCGCTGGGTGTCTGACGCCCAGCAAATGCTGAGATGGTTACCCTTTCGGCATGGGCACGCTCAGCGCAATTTGTGTAGGTACCTGCTATTTATTACTTCTGTTTTCTTTGTTGCTGTGCGCTTGTGTCTGTGCTGAATAAATATTTTTATGTTCTATTCTATTCTTCTATTCTATTGTGTCTCTAATTGACACGATTGAAAGGTTAATAAGTGTAGGAGTATTTTTTTCAATAAATGTTTAGTTTAAACGCTACAGCTTATACCTTGGCACCTATCAGAAAAGGTTGGGCATTAGAAAAGTGGAGCGTCCATTTTCCATTTTCGAGGCAACCCATCGGCAACCGGTGTTATTTCGAAATTTATTCGAGCGATGATTGTCGATTTTATGTACCCAATACCTTTGTGTTTCGAATACCCATGCGAAAATGTAGCTTCTATAGTTACTTCGTTTATTTTGAACTTATGTTTGATGAGTAATTTGATTAAATTGTATTTTAGAAGTTGTTATCGTAATTGATTTAATATTTATAGATAACTGAACTTTCGAGATACTAAAATAGAAATGGGTTTATGTTATTTGCGATTTGAATCAAATTCAGTAGTTTAAACGTTAATGGCTAAAGGTTATCGTCTTTATCCGATAATTTTTAACAGTACGAAAGGTATTTGTAAGGCAGTTGTAAGTGAAATGCTGGGAGGGGACGCCCTACAAGGACATACATGGACCTTATTGGTGATGTTCTTCAGAAAAGTCAGGTGCACCGGCGTGTGTGTATGACAAAACGTATTAATGAAGTAAAAGAAGTATTAAGAACATGGCGCTCTGTTGTTTTTGCCTACCCCCATGGGAAAAAGGTGGGAGTTTATGTATGTATGTATACTGATGTAATAAAACTACGTAGTGTGTTTCTTTGTTTTTTAGTTTAAACGTTCCAATGTCTGGAACATAACATCACCGCTGCAAACCTAAAAAGGTGAGACAGAGGTGTGTGTGGTGGCTGCTCATCAATACCTAGACTCTGTACTAATGTAATCAACTTCACAACTTCTTATTTCTAAACATCGTTCGCCACGACATATATAATAATATGTACTTTTGATAAAGTCAAAGTCAAAGTCAAACCATTTATTTCAATTAGGCCCCTATAAGGTGAAGTGTATAGAGCAAAATGGCGAAATGAAACGGTGGTTTGAACGTTATCCTTGTATAATTAATTTCTCAACACTTCTGAGTCGCTTAAGGCTACAATTAAGTTAAGACGACAGCGGGGAAATTACTGGACACAGACAAAAAGCTAAGGAGACGATATCGAGTCAACTAGCAGAACTTAGGTCTACGAGCAAGTCTAGATTTGGTTGAAAGTTCAAGCGTGTACTGTTCGGGAGGTCAAAACGAGTACTAATCTACATGACGATGCTTTATCGCTATTAGGCAAGTCATATGCTCCGATGAAAGCCGAGCTTTGCCGAACGCGCCCGAAGTTGCGTTCGGAAAGGCAGCGACCAGAACATTACAATTTTAAGCCTATATTTTGTATAGTGTAAATAATTATGCGTATTGTTAAATTTGTAAATAAATATTATGTGTGATGTAAATATAGCAACTAAATAAATATGTAAATATACTTCTAATAAAATATGTTAGTTTTCACCCACAGACAATGATCGTGTTTTGTGTTTGAAGTTTTTTGGTCTTTGGTTTGACGTTTGTTCAAATTTGACAGTTCGGTGTAACGGGACAATAAGGAAAAGTTTTGTATTGTGGAGTGTTTACAATTATAAAAAGTTTAAATTAATATTACGAATTCATACGAATTCCGGTGTAGCTGTGACCGCTACACTACTCCCCCCCTGAGACCGTGGCTACTTAGCTACGGGTGATAGTAGTCCGGGAAGCGAACGGTGCGGCCGGAGCGTGTTTTCTTCTCGACGGTGGGCTGCGGTGGCGTTGGTGCTGTGTTTGCGACCGTTGGTGCGCTGGTTACACCGGAGGGACTGTAGTCTGCGTTATTGAGGTAAGCGGGTTTCAACCGATCTATGGTTACTGTGGTTTCCTTTCCGTTTACCTCAATACGGTACGTTTTGTCGCCTCTTTGCAGGACTCTGTAGGGGCCGGTGTACGGCGGGTCTAGCGGTCGGCGAACGGCGTCATGTCGCAAGAATACATGAGACGAAGTTGACAAGCTGTCGGGCACGTAGAACGGCTTGTTGCCGTGTCGACTCGCCGGTTCTGGAGACAGCTTCGCCATGTGATGCCGGAGTCTTGACGCGAAGTCGGTGTAGTCGACTGTGCTGGTGAGTGTGGGGGCGATGAACTCGCCTGGGAGTCTTAGGGGCTCGCCGTAAACGAGCTCTGCCGCTGATGCTTTGACGTCTTCCTTCCAGGCGCTGCGGATGCCGAGCAGCACCAGGGGTAGTGCTTCGGTCCAGTTGGTGTCTGTGTGGCAGCGGATGGCTGCCTTCAGCTGGCGGTGTAGGCGTTCCACCATGCCATTACAGGCTGGGTGGTATGCTGTGGTTGGGCGGTGCTGGCTACCGAGGGTCTCCGTGATGGTGTGGAACAGCTTGCTCTCAAACTGCCTGCCCCTGTCGGTAGTGATGCGCTGGGGGCAGCCAAAGCGGGACACCCAGCCGGTGATGAAAGTGCGGGCGCATGTCTCCGCTGTGATGTCCGCGATGGGGTACGCCTCAGGCCAGCGGGTGAAGCGGTCGACCACAGTTAGTATGTACCTGTAATTTGATGACACGGTCAGTGGCCCTACTATGTCCATGTGGACATGGGAGAAGCGTTGGGAAGGGACAGGGAAAGCGGAGGTGGGACTGGTTGTGTGCCGCGAGATTTTGTTCTTCTGGCACTCTACGCACTCTCTGGTCCAGGCCCTGCAGTCCTTCTTTAGGCCAGGCCAAACGAAACGCTCAGAAATCAGTTTGACTGTGGCCTGTCTGCCGGGATGGCTCAGCTGGTGTAGTTTTTGGAACACCTGCCTCCTGAAGGGTTCTGTAACATAAGGGCGGGTGTTACCAGTGGAGACATCACAATATAGTTCAGTGCCTGAGTCCGTGAAATGCACTTTACACAGCTTGAGTGACGTGCTGTTGTTATTTAAGAGCCCCTGCAGCTCGTGGTCTGTTTCTTGGGACTGTGCAAGAGCTGTGTAATTACACGCCGGTACTGCCACCGACTCCACACGCGACAGCGCGTCTGCCACAATGTTGTCCCTGCCTGCGACAAACCTGATATCCGTGGTGAATTGAGCAATGTAGTCCAGGTACCGGTATTGCCTCGGTGAACAGTTGTCACGGTTGTGTGCGTACACATATGACAGGGGTTTGTGATCCGTGTAAATGGTGAAGTGCCTACCTTCAACCATGTGGCGGAAGTATCTGACTGCGTCGTAGATGGCTAAGAGCTCCCTGTCATAAGGGCTATACTTTTTCTGTGAAGCTGACAGTCGCCTAGAGAAAAATGCTAGTGGGTTCCATGTGACACCTGCCTTCTGCTGTAATACTGCACCCATAGAAGTGTCTGAAGCGTCTGTAAATATCGCGAGTTCGGCGTTGGGCTCTGGGTGAGCAAGCAGAGCTGCCCTAGATAAGCCACTTTTACAAGCGTTAAAAGCGTCTAGCATTTCTTGCGATAGATTAATTGTTTGTGTTCTCTTTGTTTTAGGTCCTGCCAGAACTACGTTGAGTGGCGCTTGTAAGCGAGCGGCATCTGGGACAAAGCGGCGGTAAAAATTGAACATACCCAGGAAGCGACGCATCTCCTTGACAGTCTTGGGAGCTGGGAAGTCCTGGATTGCCTGCACCTTCTCCTGCAGCGGGCGAACACCTTCTTCGGATACTTCGTGTCCTAGGAAAGTTATGGTGGTACGGCCAAACTCACACTTTGCCGAGTTAATAATAATTCCATACTGGGATAACCGCTTCAGAAGCTGATGCAGGTGCTCGGTGTGCTGGGCTGCTGTCTCTGAGAACAAGAGAATATCGTCTAAATAACAGTAGCAGAACGGCAGCCCGCGCAGCACCTCGTCCATGAACCGTTGGAACGTTTGAGCGGCATTCCTGAGGCCAAAGGTCATGAATGGAAATTCGTACAGTCCGAAAGGTGTTGTGATCGCTGTCTTGTGAACGTCGGCTGGCTGGACTGGTATCTGATTGTATGCTTTAATGAGATCGATTTTGCTATATATTCGGCTGCCAGCCAGCTGATGTGAGAAGTCCTGTATATGCGGGATGGGGTATCTGTCCGGAACAGTACGGGCATTGAGTGCCCTGTAGTCACCGCATGGCCGCCAGCTGTTGTCCTTCTTAGGAGCGAGGTGAAGTGGGGACGACCACGGACTCTCTGACGGCCGTGCTGTGCCGTTAGCCAGCATAGCCTCGAACTCCCTCTGTGCTGCCTTCAGTTTGTCTGGTGCCAGACGGCGAGGTCGTCCAGTGATAGGCGGACCTGGTGTAGTGCGGATGTGATGTTCGGTACCGTGACTGACCTGTTTCTGTGTTCCAGCAGGCCGCGTGACTTCCGGGTACTGGCGAAGTATCTCGTGGTACTCCGTGTTGCCTCCTACGGACTTCACTGAGGCGATCATTGCTGCTGATTCGGCCGCTGGCGACGCCGGCGAAGACAGTTGGGTCAGCCCATCGATTAGCCGGTGACTTTTGAGGTCTACCAAGATGTTATAATGCGCCAAGAAGTCGGCGCCTATGATTGCCTTGGTGACGTCTGCAACCACGAACTTCCACGTGTACACGCGGCGAAGCCCTAAATTCAAGTGGAGCTCCACCCAACCGTACGTGTCGATGGCAGTTCCGTTTGCCGCGTATAACTGGTACGCCGTCCTGCTGCGCTGCTGTCGTAGGGCTGCACGTGGGTATACGCACAGATCGGACCCTGTGTCTACTAAAAACGTGGTTTTAGAGTCCCGATCTGTTACGAATAGGCGGCGTGGTTTGTGAGGGCAGCCATTTGCCGCTATTTCCGGCTGCCGACGGCGTTTCCCGCGTACGTACATGGCGACCTGCACCGCGTGGCCCTGTCACCGAAACTGTTGTGGTACCAGCAGTGAGCGTCGTTCCACGCGCTGCTGGAGCGCGAGCGACTGCGGCGTCGGCTTGGGGTCGGTTCTCTGTCACCACGCCGGTACCTATCTGTGGAGCGCGATCGATGGTGTACCTGACCTTGCTTTTGTAGAGCCGCCACCTGTAGACATAACTCCGCCATGCACTGTTTCAGCTCCGCGATGTCACTGCTGGTGCTCGTGCTCGCCACGGCGGGAGGTGTCGTGAGCGCTGGCCGCGTTGGCGCGATCTCGTGCACGCGGTCGGCCAAATCTGCGACAGACTGAAGCGGAAGGTTAGGCTGGGAAGCTATTACCGTCTGTATGTTCGTCGGCAACCTGCTCGCCCACAACGTGGCTAGGAATGTGTCTGGAACATGTGGTCCGGCCAAAGTCTGCAGGTGCCGCAAGAACTGTGATGGCTTCCGGTCGCCGAGCTCCTCTTGAGTGAGGATTTGCTGAACCCTTTTTTCACGCGAGTCGGATAGTCGACGTATGAGCTCAGCCTTCAGCTTGGCGTACTTGTCCTGTGCTGGTGGGTTCTCTATTATGTCCCGAGCTTCTACCATGTAGCGATGGTCTAGCTGCCCCACGACCGTGTAGAATTTTGTGGTGTCGGCGGTAATGCCGGCTATTGTAAACTGACCTTCTACTTGTGCAAACCAAAGTGTCGGCTCCTCAGGCCAGAATGGCGGCAACTTCACGCTGACTCTGCACACGTCCTGCTTGACCATTGCTGCGTCCGCCTGCGCTCCCTGCTCTGCTCCGGTAGGCATCTTCGCTCCGCGTGGCTACTGTGCTCTTTGACGGGGTCACCAATGAAGTGTATAGAGCAAAATGGCGAAATGAAACGGTGGTTTGAACGTTATCCTTGTATAATTAATTTCTCAACACTTCTGAGTCGCTTAAGGCTACAATTAAGTTAAGACGACAGCGGGGAAATTACTGGACACAGACAAAAAGCTAAGGAGACGATATCGAGTCAACTAGCAGAACTTAGGTCTACGAGCAAGTCTAGATTTGGTTGAAAGTTCAAGCGTGTACTGTTCGGGAGGTCAAAACGAGTACTAATCTACATGACGATGCTTTATCGCTATTAGGCAAGTCATATGCTCCGATGAAAGCCGAGCTTTGCCGAACGCGCCCGAAGTTGCGTTCGGAAAGGCAGCGACCAGAACATTACAATTTTAAGCCTATATTTTGTATAGTGTAAATAATTATGCGTATTGTTAAATTTGTAAATAAATATTATGTGTGATGTAAATATAGCAACTAAATAAATATGTAAATATACTTCTAATAAAATATGTTAGTTTTCACCCACAGACAATGATCGTGTTTTGTGTTTGAAGTTTTTTGGTCTTTGGTTTGACGTTTGTTCAAATTTGACAGTTCGGTGTAACGGGACAATAAGGAAAAGTTTTGTATTGTGGAGTGTTTACAATTATAAAAAGTTTAAATTAATATTACGAATTCATACGAATTCCGGTGTAGCTGTGACCGCTACAAAGGCACTATTGAACGTCAAACAAAAATTAACTTTAAAAAATGATTGTAGTTGCCCCTTCCAAAAAGTAGATTTGTATGGAGAAGAATGGGCAAGAAACTCCATACTTACTCTTTTAAAATCGATTTTACAATACTTTGTATACATCAATAAGATTATATGTGAGGACGATGCACCTAGAATAAAAGTACTATACTAAGATAGGTTTAAGCAAAAATCAAAAAAAGCAATTGAGTTGATAATTACATGTGGTACAGCTAGATACATTGTGCTCGATAACGTGGGTAATTCTTAAAAAAGGTAGCAGATTTACCGTCCTGGTACAATTATATTAAGCGGGTAAATTAGTTGGGCACAGCTACTTTATAATACAAGTAGAAAAGTATAATTCTCGAAATATCTTTATTTGATAATGTAAAACGAATGCAATTTGTGGGTTTCATGCAATGAAATCATTGGATACACGGTGTTTATTAAAATATTTGATCAACGCAATAATAACAAATCATAATCACACTACAATCATTTCAGTGCAACGAATTGAGAACAGTTCTGCGACGTCTTAGCTCCACTGCAATCTGGCACTGAATATTATCCTCACTGCAAGCTTAAAACATCACGACTCTGTAGAGGCGCGCCATGGTGTCGGTAGATCACGTGGTATTGCCATTAGCGTGCTTGCGTTTCGTTGTTTCCGCACTATTGACCGGTTTCGACATATATATACTACTGAACAGATTTGGACATGAGACACTTAGCCTGGTAGTACGATCCCATATGACAATAAATTACTGACCTTCAAAAAGTTGCCGGGGAAAGCTGCAGAAGTTAGTTAACTCATAAAACAGAATTATTTCATGCAAAATTAAGATTGTCTGTAAAATAAAATAAGGCAAACAAAATCAGCACGTATTACCCCTCCAATCTTTATTCTTTGAACGTCCAAACATTATCATAACGGACTAATAAAGCAATATCACTTTTTTTGAGAAAAATATAAAAAATCTCATTAAAACCAATTTGGTCCCCGACCGTCGAGAAATTTGCACATTAATCATTTTTTTATATTAAAATGCTAACACACCCCTATACTATTATGCTACTATGTCTGTATACATACTTTAATATTTTAGCTTTTAGTTACGTCGCTGACGTGGGTGCAAGTAGTGGCTGGACCACTAACCAAACGTGAATTGACAACCACTAGCTGTTGTGACTAGTAGTCGCTCAGTCGTAGCCTCTTGTAGTTGCAAACTCATCACCTGAATAACCTTTTTCCAACTTTGTTGGAGTCGCCTTCCAGTACCTAACTACCAAATACTTTTGCTGAATATGCTAAGCTCCAGTACCTAGCTCATCAGTACGATTCTTCTGACTACGTGTCAAAGATCTGCAAATGATGGCTGGCACCAATTGCATAATCTACTGTCTGAAGGATGGATGAATAAATCTTGATATGTGATAAATGGAAACCCATCAACTGACTGGCCTACCTTCGATCGGCCCTTTTGGCTGTTGTTCACAATGTTTCTACAAATGTGTTCTTGTGCAGCATCGACTATTGTATATCAAGACACCTCGTTGAATAAATTTTGACATACAGCAAATCGCCTAGTGTGCGGCGAAACTTAAATATTTTGTGATGTAATGTACCTTAGCTTTGTCATCGACCTCACGACACGTATGTTGAAGTTTTAAGAGACCTTTAGGAGTATGCTGAATCCAAATTGCTGTACAATAAATAGGTCTAATGACTACAGAGAAAACTTCAAACAGCACATTTATTTGTAGTGAAGCTCTCTGAGGTCATCCTAAGAGCTTGTCGGCTGCTTAAATGGACTGTGCTGTAGATGCTTTTTTTTTTTTTTTTCAAGCGTACAGCAAGGGCATACGACAATTGGCGCAAAAATAACTTTACCTTAGACATGTATTTGTGTTTTTGTTTTTTGTTGCTGTTAGTAACAGACGCCAGCACGTCAAGTTACCCCAATGTGTCAAATTTCTTTGATCTTTTTTCAACTTTATGTCAAACAGAATAAAGTTCATATTCAATTGCGAAAATTTGATACTTTGGGGTAACTTGATGTGCTGGCGTCTGTACATGTTTGACTCACATTTTGCCACATGAGCCTTATTCTGTTTTAAATTAATTTGAAAAACTATGAATGAAAGACACATTGGGGTAGCTTGATGTGCTGACCTCTGTACCAATGTGACTACCTCAAATCAAATACAGAACTTTATAAGTTTATTTAAGCCGTCATTGACATCGGTGAAGGAAAACATCGTCGCGAGAAAATCTGGACTTTATTGTTAAAAGTTTAAGATTCAAATTGCCAATCCGTCTTGAGCAAGTGTGGTGATCAATACACGAGCATTCTCTGTATGAGAAGAGGCCTTTGTCCTGCAGTGGGATACTAAGAGGCTGGAATTTAAGTTAAGTTTACATGTTAGTTTGCATAGTGTAGATAATTGAATGGAAAAAATAATACTATGAACGTTATATTAACCTACCTTCTGGCTCTCAACCTTATTAAACACATTTATTAAAAGTGAATGTAATAAAAAATCCAATTTAAATAGGAAAATGACTTTGAACCAAGTGCCCCCGACTTCCGCGTTCATTATTACTAACATACTCTGTTATTAATGTATTTAAGGAAATTATGCTCAAGAGTACCTTTCCTAAATGTTCCTAATAATGTTTTAATAAAATTAAGAGTAGCGGAAGTAGAAAATTATTATTAAATTAGGGAAACGTTGTAAGTGAGATGATTTCATCAATTATTTTGGAGTACCTATTAGTATGACTTTTTGGTGTTATTAAAAAAAACTTTAATACCATTATTACTAATTTAACTGTTGGTTGAAATTTACCAGTTTAGCTTCATGCACTAATCTTTATTATATAAATACTAGCTCCCCGGCAAACTTCGTTTTGCCATCAATTTATTAGTCTTATTTATTTTTTATTCTTTTTTCGTTTACATCCTATTCTCAGACTTACTGAATATACACACAAAATTTCATAACAATCGGTCAAGCCGTTTCGGAGGAGTTTTGTTGCAAACACTGTGACACGACAATTTTAGATATTAGATATACATTTACGTTTAATAAGATGAACAAATAGATCCAAACCAATAATAACTACTACTATTTTTTATTAAGCGAGTCTCTAATGTGATCTTATTTGAACATTTTGTGTTCGAATGAATCGAAATGGCAACATGTATATATAACCTAACCTAACTTACCATACCTATCCCATAGCTAACCTAACTACCTAACCTAACTACCTTACAGAAATGCATTGATTTTAAAAATACTAAATTCATAATTTTAAACTAAACTACTGCGCTGCGTGCCTCTATGTTACATACGATTTAAATAGTTTTCCCGGTCTACTTTAATTAAAGTCCAAACAGTAAAAATAGTTCGTTTTGTAAATAATGATTGAAGTTCGTCTTTGTCGTCGTTAATAATTACGTAAATTTATTTCTGAAATATAAGTCTACTAGCAGACGTCACGCAGTTTCACCCGCGTAGTTTCCGTTCCCGTGGGAATACGGGGATAAAAAGTAGCCTATGTCCACCGGGAATAGTGTAGCTTTCCACCAGTACAATAATTTTTAAAATTGTATCATTAGTTCCGAAGATTACCCCCTACATACAAACTTACAAATTTTACCTCTTTATAATATTAGTATAGATTTATGCTTCATAAACCCTCATTCTAAGTTTAGTAACAAAATAAATTTCAGAACGTACAGACGCCACCACATCAATTTACCCCAATGTGCCAAATTATCCCAATTGAATATAAACCGTATACTGTTTAACATAAAGTTGAAAAACGATCGTAGAAATTTGACACATTGAGGTTACTTGATTTCTGGCGTCTGTACACATAAATTGACAACAAAACTAATTAAAATAAATTAAAAATGTACACTTAACAAACTAACTAAGTACAAATAAAATAGTAAAAATCGGTCAAAGTGGAGTACTTTGACGCCTGAGTGTCTTTGGGAACAGACAAAAAAAAATGAAAGTAGGTAAAACAGTAGCAGATTTTGACACATCAAAGCAAACAGTTTACGCTATGCGTTGTTCCTGAATATAAGCCTTAAATCCAAAGAGGTACAGACTAACAGACAGCTAACAGAACCACAGTACCTTGTGCACCAAACAATAGAAAATGCTTTGAGAACAGACATTTGAGGCAAACATTTGTGAAGAATTCATGAAGTTACACTGAATTCAGACCTCGTTACGGTTTGAGAGGAAGTTTTCAGCTTTTCAACTGTTTTCTTCGTCTGTAGAACTTAAGGTAAAGTCTGGGTGGATTAAATGTTTACCTTCTACATATTTTTACCCGATTTATAGAAAGGAAGAGGTTTTTTCGAATGTGTGTTACCTAAGAACTTCGTCATTTATGAACTGATTGGGAATATTGTTCGTTTATTTATTTCAGAGTTTACTTTCCGACTCTAGTCCCATTTGTACATAATATTATCGCAATTGGTTTGATAGTGTGGTTTTAATATTAAAATAAGTGATAAAACTTAAACAATCAAATGAAAAACTATAAAGGAAGTCGGTGGCAAAATAATGAATCAAACAAAAGCCACAGTTTTCTAAATTTAATTAGTGTTATAATTTTACAACCTTTATTATTGTTACTAAAGTAATTGCTTTAAGACATTTGCACATTCGAACACTGTTATTAGCGACCGATGTTAACATCGGTCGCTAATTTGCCTGGACTAAATATGGGCCCGTCGATGTCGTTAGAACAACACATTTCTAAAGTCATTATGAACTAACATAAAACTCATCGCGGTATCACCTCTATATCTTTTAAATACATTTTTATATATGAAATGCAAACCTTCAACTTTGTTTATCCAGTCACACACTTGTAGAATATCCTGCCAAAGCGAGTTCCACCGCGCTTTGCATAAAGATTGTGTTATCAGACAGATGTGTTTTACTAAGAAATATTTGTACAACGAGCTAAGATATGATAGAAAGAAATATAATTATAATAACCTCCTTTTATTTATTAGAAGAGGTGTGTCTAAGTCCCTTCTAATGTGGAAGGGACTTAGAGCAAAATCTTCTGCACACCGTGAGTACTGTACAAGACCATCAGTATCTGAATAATTAAGTATTCTTCGGTTATTTCCGATTTTTTACGTTTTTAAACGAGATGTTTCCCTAAAAAGTAATTAAATAATGTTTTTCAATATAAATCTCATTTGTTTGAATAGAAGTCATTTCAATCAAGTCACAAAAAAAAACATCAAGAAAGATTTCGGCGAAGCATAAAATGGGGGTTAATAATAATATAATATTTAGTTGCAGAAAACACGGTATTAAAAGTTGTTACAATACAAATAGAGTCCAAACATGTTTTATGATTTTCAATCAATCAATCAAAACTTTATTAAAAACAATAGTCCATATGGGTTAGTAGCGAGTACTTAGGAGCTATGTTAGTACGACATTAAGAGAAAACAATCTTACACACCAGATGTCGTCGTCGTCGTCTTATTTTGATCGCGATGTATTCGATCATGTATGATACATACATACATTCATGTCGTATGGTCATAAGCTACCAGCCCTAACAAAACAATACAGTTTTAACAGTAGTAAGCGACCATAAGCTTCAAGACAAAGAAACATTCAACCACGGCCATCCTCTAAGAGTACAAATTCTCATAAAAAAAATTCTCCTTAGAGCAAGATTTTTCAGTAGTCGGATTTTACTTTTTGAACTTATTTTACTTCGTATAATGCTAGTGCATATAAGTAAATATACCTCCAACACGGTTAATGCACCCAAGACGGCTACAAAACAACCAAAAGGACACCACATATCACATACCTTGCGCTCCTATTTCATGTAAACTTGACGTCTCAGCGAACCCAGTGTATAATTTGGACCCTTGACTTCACACACATGAATGGTAGCCATTTGCGAATAAAACATTCGCTTCTATAAAGGTACACCTCCATCTTGAAGCCTAGATAGGTCCAGCTACGGAACGCTGCAATTATATCGGTTTTGAGAATTTTATTTCTCCAATTGAACTAACTTAGTTATTTACATAAATATGAACAAATAAAATTTAAAAAACAATATACGTGTCATGTTAGGAACCTTCTCCGTTTTTTCGTCGGTAATTATTATCTCATTATGACATGTATGACATCCAGGGCCACATCCATCGGCGGTAGTCAAGTCATTCAATACTTACTACACACAAAATTTTCATCTAATTCCTGTGTCCTAGTGGACAAATTTCCGCTCCACTGCCGCTCTTATATTGCTTTACTATTCTAGATGGCATTACTGAGACATAGGATCACAGTTTTTCTATGAAATTTCTTTGCATGGCCTCTCTATCATAAATCTCTTCGATAGTAGTAAACATTGTCGTATCGGATCAAATTATACAGAGAAGATATTAAGATTATTATTATACAGACGTTCGTTGTTCAACTTTATTTCAAACAGAATAAGGTTCATATTCAATTGGGAAAATTTGACACATTCGTAAAACTATCTGTACAACTTTAACCTATTTTGAAAACTGTTTACAGATGACTTTCTAATGTATTTTGGTAACACATAGTAGAGCTAAGCTCATTTGCTTCAGAGGCCTTTTTTCATAAACAATTTGTTGTAGGATTGTCAATGGCAGTAGCTTTTAAAAGTACGAGACAGAGAGTAAAATTAAATACCATCATTCACCATATAGGTAAAAGGGAGACTCCTCTGTCCTCTGACCAGACGTGTGTCGTGTCTTGTGGATTACTACCTGAACAGACATTGTCGCCTTGTTGTAATTAATAATTATGTTCAATCGCGCGGATAACTTTAACATCGCGATCTAGAACCCATCAGTTTAGTTCATATGTGGAAAAATAGATGTCGCTACTTTTATGCTTTTGTTGAAGTGGAAAAAGCACTTTATGCTGGAGTCGACACGACGCCGACGGTTGGTCGTCAGTATCAAATATTCATGCACTGTGAGTATGCATTGCAACAAGGAGTTGGTTAAAAATAATGTGATAAAATCAAAATAGCAACAGCTGACTATTTTTTACAGTAACTACACTGACTAAAGACTTTTATTGTAAAATTTACTGTCCTCATCCACCTTATAAAATGGAGGATCCCCTCACCAGACGTGTGTTTTGTAAACTACTGCCTTGTACAAAATACAATGCATAGGTTTCTTGTACAAATTAATGTTCAATCGCGCTGATAACTTTAACACCGCCATCTAGGACACGTCACTTCAGTTCTAACATAGCGAGATAGATGTCGCTTAGGTTCGCAAGGTTATGTTGAGGTGGAGAAAGCACTAAATGCTGGTCGTCGACACGATGGTTGTTCGTCAGTATCAAATATTCAAGCATTACGGGTGTGCATTACGACAAGGAGTTGATTAAAATAATCTGATAAAATAAAAATAGCAATAGCTGACTACTTTTTTACAATAATTACTCTGACCAAAGACTCTCATAGTATGATAAGAATAATAATAGTGTGTGTAATAATCGTGCCAGTGTTTATGTGCTCTTATATTTTGAAAGGTTTCTTTAAACGTTGCTGTAGTTTTATACGGTTTTACCAATTTCCAAAACACTTTTCCATTTTACCTCAGACACCTATTTTCGTTGGTCTATAAGTGGTCGCAAGCGCTACTGCTGAGCATGAGGTTTGATCCCCGGGTCGGGCAAAGTGTTATTGAGTTTTTCCATCTGGGATTTCTCAGTAGCAGCCCGGAGTCTGGATTTATGCCCGATTGATGGTAATAGGCTCGCCCCCTATTACATGGGACTTAAAAACATAACTGGAGAAATGTGGGTTGTACTACCAGGTACATCTCTGTCTAGCCCTTCGTGGATTATAGGCGTGACGTTACGTTACCCACGACCTTCAAAATAACAGTCCACCATGCCAGTCTAAAATAAATATTGTTTACAATAAATTTTGATTTTCTTTATACCTACTATGTATATTTGGTATATTTCACATCTGGCCACGTTTCCTTTCGTAACAGTCATCAAAGGCGACCACTTCGTTCTTCATCCCTCAAAGTTATTAGACCGCACTTATGTATATTCGCTACACTAACGGTACACGGCTTAAGAAGGGTATTATAGCTCCCATAATACTTTTGAAGTTTTTTTTTACTGAGTCAAAAGCCGACATTCTATACCGTAAAAAAATCATTACGTTACAAGTAATGTTACCGACGAAGAATGATATTTTTGCCTCGTTGGCTTAGTGGTTGAAAGAAAGAAAGAAAAAAAAAAAATATTTGGGACACGCACAGAAATTAAACATCTCTAAATTAAATCTAACATATTAAATTATGACAAAAAGACATGTGCGAGGCCAAAAAGGCAAGCATTACTGCATTACTGTTGAGCATGAGGCCGTAGATTTGATTTTTGGGTTGATCAGTTTTTTTATTGGGATTTATCTTTTAGAATTTCTAAGTAGTAACACGGAGGCTGGATTAGTGCCCGATTGTTGGCAATGGGCTCGCCCCCTTTACATGGGACTTAAACATAAACGCGAAATGTAGGTATTAACTATAGGCATTCACTTACAGTGGGTGTAATTTATCTAATATACAGGATGTTAGTGTGAACACCGTTATCCTTGAAACCGGTGGTTTGGTTTCACTTATAGAACGTAAATTCAATGAAAAAACAATTTTTTATTTTTTAAATAAAGTCTCAATTTTTCCTTTTAATTGTTTCACCGCACGCAAGTACATAGTAGATAGAGCGGCGCCACGGGTAACTGCGCTTGATCAGACACCGTAAGTTGTGCGCCCGCGCCCGCACACACACCTCAGTCTGGCTATAGCGTCGCTATCGAGCGCACGTCGGTTTAGACACGTTTTTCGCACAAGTGGGTAGTTAGATAAAAGTAATTATGTCGTACACAAACGTACAGTGGACGGAAATGGTACGGCTTTACGCCGCGGCTGGTGATAACTTGGCCGAGGCTCGCAGAATGTACGCAGATTTATTCCCTGGACAACCTGTGCCAAAGCGGGAAACGATGTTGACGGCGACTCAAAGGTTATCTTTGGGGGGAAATGAAGCGCTGGGTGTATGCCACTGAGTTTCATAATACGTCGGAACTCAAATTGCGGATTCGTAGTGCGTTCAGAGACATACAAAGTGACACTGTTGTGCTTCCCAGAGTGCGAAAACGTGTGGAGTGGATCCCATTTTGAATATCTTTTAAGACTAATGTAAGTACTTAATTCAATCAGTGTAGATATTCAATCAGTGTAAATTTAACCAGTATTTTTTAATGAAACTGTAGATAAAAACCCTACCCAGTTGTTGTCTTTCTTTCATTTTCGTTGTTGTTAAATCTAACTTACATTTGGACCCGTCACGCAACAGAAGGTAGTAAGTAGGTATTTTTGCCTGTCCTAAGCCAGGAAAAGTATGAAGGAAAGTTACATCACAGGTTATGTGTATTGCGTTTTTATAGGAATATTGTGTAGGTAGTTAAAACGGACGGCCAGTGCAGCAGGTCAGCGCCCTTTACGCGTAGTATCCATGAATTTATGGACGGTGTCGAACAGAAACTTTCTTATATTTTTGAATGAAAAATAACGTTTATTTATTTTTAAATTCAGATAAACATTGTTATAATAATAATTAAGTCAACTACCTATGGTTTTAGTGATAACGGTATCTACACTAACACCCACTGGTAATTAGTGACTGATACTTAATCATGTGATTGTACTCATGAATACGAATAACTTTGCCAAAGAAAACTTTTTTTCATATTCATTAATTTTCAATTAATGCAATTACGTCAGTATTGCACAACAGGAGCGGTGAGGGTGGCGAAGGAACGTGTGACGCTGCCACTACTACAGCACAGCTACAGACTATCAGCTGACAGATCGTGCCGATTCGTGCCTACTGTGATCGATCACAGGCGCGCGCGCGGGAATTTCAAAAAGCATTTTTATTATTATATTGTGTTATAAGTTATTGTGTATAAAAAAATAAAGTTTCTTTGGGAAAGTTTATTAAAATCATGAATACAATCACGTGTTGCAGCATCGGTCACTAATTACCAGTCGACCTAAATATTATTTTAATTAGAAATATGTAAGTATGATTATTTATCAGTTGTCTAGTACTCATAGCAGAAGCTTTGCTTAGTTTGTGACTAAATGGTGTTGAGTGAAAGTTGTGAAATATTTATTTTATTTATTTTTTATTTAGTTTCAACTCTGCCTTACTATTCAAGAAATAAAAGTATGGTGTTATGTTAAGATCAATCTTTTAATTAACTTCGTAAAAAAATGCAAAAAAGTTTAAATTTGTATCGTTTCTAGGTAGTTTAACTTATATTAACCAAGATAAATTACCATCTGGCCACAAATTTCAAAATTCTTAAAACGTGAAAAATACGGTTCCAATATAATAAATACACAGACAGTACATACATACTACTTAATTTATTGACAAAATAAATGTACAAAGTTATGCAAACATTTAATTACTAGTGTGTTTCGCAAGGAAACTTAATTAAAAACATGTTTGAACTAATTAAATTATGATTCGCAGTTAGCCGCACCATACTGCTAACAGTGAATTAATTGAAAACTATGTTCGAGTTTTATTGTTTAATTTTTGCTGTTGCAAATGGTTTAATAAAACACTTTTATACTAAAGCATCACGCTGTAGGTTTACAACTTAGATAATGATACTTTTTAACCACACGCTGACAGTAGATAAAGTGATAGGCTATTGAAAAACTTCAAGGCGCATTTAAATTGCAGACAGTAGTGCGATTCTGGTCAAATCACCTCGTGAGAATGTAAGAGTAGTGAAGGCGTATTGAGCTGTCATTCCATACTAATGCCCCAGTATAAATATGAATACAGTAAGACAACGCTTTTGATCTCTGGAAAAATGCCAACAACGTCTACACGCATTAGCCCTGAATAAAAGCTCCCGAACTACAAATATCGTTTTGTTCGCAGTTCGGGAGCGGCTTTCCCGCGTCTCACTCCTCACACCCCGCGATTGCCCTGTCTAGACGGCTTCGTCGGCCGACTGTAGGTTTTAAGACTGTGCTAAGGCTAGGCATTGACAGTTCACTACACTCAAGTTTTCACAGCGTGACTTTTACTGAATCGACCGGCAGATTTGAACGATTAAAAGCGTAAACTAATATGGTTTTAGAAACATTAGGCACTAACAGACGTCGCATGGTTTCACCCGCGTATTCCCGATCCCGTGGAAATACAGGGATAAAAAGTAGCCTATGTGTTAATCCAGGGTCTGATTCTGACAGACCAAATTTTATTAAAATCCATTCAGTAGTTTTTACGTGAAAGAGTAACAAACATCAATCCATCCATCTAGCCATACTCACAAACTTTCGCGTTTATAATATTAGTAGGATTTGAACCAAGTGTAAATACGAAGATTATTATTTTTTTAAGGTGTTTTTAACTCTTGTTTTAATATTGATAGATTTAATTATTTCTCCTGCTTACGCCTTCTTTTACATAAAGGTCTTACCATAAAACAAGCACTCATCGGTAATACCGGGTAAAACGGGGTAGATAGAAACACAAGGGTGAATAGAAACAACACTTTGAGGAGGATATTCACGTAAGTTAAAAGTTGTTTGTAATGATTTTAAACAATTGATATAAATAGTTTCGACACCTTGTTAGTGTCAAACAATATTAAACTAGCGTAAAAATCCTCCTTAGTTTTGTTTATATTCACCCTTGAGTTTTTATCCACCCTTTTTTACGGTAGTGTAGTTTTCCGTAATGAAGGTTTTTTTGGAAATATAAATTATTTTGGAGATGTCAATCTACAACATACAACCATACAAACAAAAAAAAACCTCCATGAAATCAGTACAGACGCCAGCACATCAAGCTACTCCAAGCTGTCCAATTTTCCCAATTGAACATGGACCTTATACTATTTGTAATTAAGTTCAAAAATTATCAAAGAAATTTGCTTTCGCTTTATGTTCTGGATTCTGTACCTATAGATAATACATCACTGCATCGTTGGTTTAGTAGTCGAAACCACTACTGCATTGAACATAAGATCTTAGGTCCGATTCCTAGGTTAGACAGTAAGTATTATTAGATTTATCCAGTTGAGATTTCTCAAAAATAGGGGACGTACTTATTGCCCCCAAATGGGGAGGCACATTTGGGAGCAATAGGCACGACTCCTATTATATGGAACTTAAACATAACTGACGAAATGTGAGTGTAGGTACTAGAGGTATACCTCTGTCTTACCCCTTAGAAATAACAGGTGTGATGATACAATGTTTATTTTGACATTGTTTTTAGCTGGAACCTATTTTCAAACACTATTTTGCAAGTTATTCTACCGATCAAAGACTTTAAGCGATATTCATGAATTTATGCAGTGATGTTCGATCCACAGTGGCTCTGACACGGTATTCTAGTATCTCACATAGCAAGCAGTACATACATACATAAATAAACTCACACCTTTTGTCCATAGGGGTAGGCAGAAACTAGAGAAACCACGTGCTTCGATCCTTGCATACTGCTTTTGGTTCGTGTACGTTTTTACACTTAAGTAAGTGACAACTGGTAGGTCTAGAGGCTGTTATTTTTCAGTTTTGTATTCGTTTTGCTTGAGTTTCGATTTCAATGTTATTAAGAATATTTTTATTTAATTTTTTTTTCTTGGTATAGTGGAGTGTGCTAGCTAACACGTGACAATCATTCTGAAACGTAATATTTTACAAAGTGTATAAACTTTAGTAAAATTTTATTGAGCATTTCGTTGTATAGATTATTTGTATAGTTCTTCAAACGAATCAGACAGATGCTGGGGAGTTTGTTCCGCCACTTCTTCTTCCCAGCAAAAACACTAGGAAGTGGCGAAGTGTGGGCCGTGTTTGCGAGACTGTCTTTATGTATTTTTTTTTTGACGTTCAAAAAGTGCTGATTCTCAGCCTAGTTTGAAAAAAGACGAGAAGAAGAGGGGAGTGGGGGGAAGGGGAGAGGGGTGATTGTGAGAGAGGGAAGAGGATATTGTGAGAGGGGACGGAGGGGCAGGGGAGGGATGTGGAGGGGGGTGGAGGGAAGAGGCAGGGGACGGGAGGGGAAAGTGAGGGAGGGGGGAGAGGAGGGGCGGGGAGGTGTGGGGGAGAGGGAGGAGGGGGAGAGGGGGAGGGGAGGAATTGGGAGGGGGAGAGGAGAGGAGTTGATAAAAATGCTATGCAATAGCTTTACCGCGGCAGTCTCCGAGTGCCACACGTCATTTTTTTTTTCTGAAAGTCTAACTGTTCTACCAGTCTTACCAAGATATTATGTCGTGCTGCCCAGTTACCGGGTCGTGAAGATTAGATGGGCAGTCAAACTTAGGCCAAGTGATGCACGTAGAGGAAACAAATAATAGGCATTAGGATTAAAACCAAAGATAAAGGAACAAAGGCTATTTTTCGAGGTATTCCTCGAAGCGCTACTATTTTGAGGCGCTCCTAATGAGGCGCTCCTATTTTATTCCTCGGAGCGCTCCTTTTAGGAGCGCTTCCGATAGCAATTAAAAATATAAATATTTTTTTCCTCGAAGCGCTCCTATGATTAACTTTCGAATAGAGATAGGATACTAACTGAAACTATCGATAATAATTAAAACACGTTATTTTATACAATTTGCAAAAGCTCTGTACTCCTTGACCATAGATTAGTTTTAAAAAATATATAGGTATGTTGATCCCGTATGTGTAAAGTGGACTTAAGACAACTGTATCAGTCAGTACGTAGGTACTTTAATCTCTGGCGATGCGGCACGCGCGGCGCGGGAGCACTGCAAACATAAGCCGTAGCCCCGCCTCCCCATTGTATCCTAGATACTCGCGTCACAGGTCGTATTCACCGAGTTCACGCGAATCCAGCCGAACATTTCCGGAACTTGTTTACTTAAAATTGCATAGAGTTTTGTTTTGTTGTGTTTTGACTCACAAGTTGCGCGTATGTGTCACGTAGGCTCAAGTGAAGCTATGAACTAAAAAAAGTTTGTTTATTTAAGAAAGTTTGTGCAATAGGGCAGTTTTGTGAGAATGGAATCAATTGCTGGACCTAGTAATAGAAACGCGCTAATTAACTATGTACAAAGCAGAAACGGCATGAAAGTTTTATTATGTGATAATAACACGTACAGACCGATAAAAGTGAATAAAAATGGGAACACTTTGTGGCGGTGTACTATAAAAACGTGTGGAGCCTTCCTTACTCTTAACAGACACGACAACATTTTAAAGAAGAACGAGCATTCTTGTCGGCGTAATGAATCATCGCAATTTGTACGGGAAGTAGTGGATGATATTCATCAAGAAGCCATGGCCACCTTGGACCCTCTTCCTGAGGTTTATAAACGAAAACTTAATGATTTACTAGACCAGGGAATTGATATGACACGAGAAATACCAAAATTTGGAAATATTAAAACTGGACTCTACAATAAAAGAAATAAAAGTCTTGGAGTTAAGCGTTTGTTTGGGAAATCTCCAACAGATGTGCAAGTAAGTAATTAATATAAAAATATATTTATTTGATGCCTTGCCGTTTAGAGTCACATTAATCTATGCTCTATACTATTTTTATAAATATTATAAAGCTGAAAAGTCTGTTTGTTTGTTTGAACGTGCTAATCTAGGGAACAACTGGACTGATTTAAAAAAATCTTTCACCGTTGAAAAGATTAGTTATCCTTGAGCGCTATAGGCTATGTATGTACCACGGGCGAAGCCGGGACGAATAGCTAGTTTTTTAGTTACTTCATTTGCATATTTTTAAATTCTTGAATAAAACGTGCCTATGAAAGACAAAAAGAAATGATCACTGAAGTGTCCTGTCATTAGACAAATAATAATTTAAAAAACTAAGTGGCTCTGTGAGCTTTAGACCTAGCAAGTCTATCACAAACACTCATTAGTTATATGTGCCATAAACCTTACAGGCGCTTAGACCCGTCTTGTTAACATCGTTATTTTCGTTTTTGTAAATAACCGATCACTGTCATTGACATTAAATAAAAAGCATTTGCTTGTTTTAGGTGCCAAAATCATTTGACAACTTCATCCTTGCGGATTATAATGACGGTAAAATGAGGATAATTTTGTTTGCTACCCAGAAGAGTAGAGAGGAACTAGGAAGGTGTCGTCATTTATATTGCGACGGGACTTTTAAAAGTGTGCCAAAACCATTCAAACAACTCTACAGCATCCATGGAGACATTGATGGCGTTGTGAAACCATTAGCGTATGCTTTATTGTGTGATAAAAAGAAATCAACGTACAAATTATTATTTGAATTGTTGAAAACAACAGTACCCAATATGCAAGTGGATTTTTTTAAAAGCGACTTCGAGGAAGCCGCAATCAGCGGTTTTCTAGCAGTGTTTCCAAATGCAGTTGCAAGTGGCTGTTTTTTTCATTATAAACAAGCGCTTCAAAGAAAATCTCGGGAATTAGATCTTTCCAAAAACAGAATTTTTAGGAAACATGTTGCTTTATGCACTTTATTGCCTCATTTACCTGTCACAGATTTAGATGAGGCATGGCTTTATATAATGAGTCAGTCTCCACAGGACAAAACAATCACAAAATTTAATGATTATATGGTTTCTCAATGGTTAGAACACCGATTTTGGAAAACCAAATTTACATGTTACGGTGAAAAGAATAAAACCAATAATTTTGTGGAATCACATTATTCAGAAATTAATAAAAAAATCAACCAAAAGGGCGGTGTAAATTTAGCCAAACTGTTAAGGTACTTGCAAAACTACTGTAATAATTTTGCTGAAATAAGATTGAAAATGAACATTTCCGAAAATCAAAAACACGCCCAAGAAAGAAACAGTATTATTAAAAATATATTAGATCAATTCGTGACTGGCTCTATCTCTGTAGGACATTGTCTGGAGATGTTAAGATTTTAATATTTTTGTACCTTGTAAGTAATGATTAAATTAGTCAGTACTAATTGAGATAGTAAAACGATCTGTGATTTTTAATATTAAAGCTTGTTTCTTTTTTTATATACTTACTCTTAGTGTTAATATTGTTCTTAATGTGATTATAACTGGGAATATGATTTTATATATCCTATTTGTAATTGTTAAACATTGCATATGAAAATGACCCATTCTGTGTTTTTTTATTATATTTAGTTATGTTTGGTTTTTTAATATTTACTTTACACTATAAGTTTTAAGGTTTGTCACTATGATTGCAAATCAGAAGGATTTAATAGCTTTTTTATTATTTAAGTTAACGAAGGAATCTGTGATTTTTTTTGTAAATTTAATATTTAGATAATAATAACTTTTTGAATATTTCCCTCACTAGTATCCCTGATTATTACCCATTTTAATTATTATGAATCTGTTATTATTTATATAATTAAACAAAACCAAACAACAAATTTATATTTCGTTAAGTGAGGTTCTTCAATATTTACATAACACTATTAGTTGTAAGATTTTTCATTGTGATTACAAACCAGACGGTTTTTAATACCTTACCTGTATATTAAGCAATGACTTTTAAGAAGACGAAACAATCTGTGATTTTTATGAATATTTAATTCTTAGATAATAATAACTTTTTAAATATTTCCCTCACTAGTATCCCTGATTATTACTCATTTTAATTATTATGAATCTGTTATTATTTATATAATTAAACAAAACTATAATGCAACAAAACCAAACAACAAATTTATATTTAGTGAGCTGGGTTCTTCAATATTTACTTAACACTATTAGTTTTGAAATTTTTCATTGTGATTACAAACCAGACGGTTTTTAATACCTTACCTGTATGTATATATTAAGCAATGACTTTTAAGAAAACGAAACAATCTGTGATTTTTATGGATATTTAATTCTTAGATAATAATAACTTTTCAACTGTTTCTCCCCACTAATACTTAGGTAATGTGATTTTTACCCGTTTTAATTATTATGAATCAGTTATTATGTATATAATTAAACAATACCAAACAGCAAAACAAAAAGAAACTAAATTAGTATTTTTAACAATATTTTTTTTTGTGTGAGAATCGTGATTTAATTTATAATAGTTATCAGTGTTAAGAGTAGTAAAAATACAAAATTAAAAATCAGCAACAAAGTCTTATATAGATTAATTGACTAGATGTCGCTTTACATTATGAAATGTGCCTTCTCGCTTACTCACTTGTTTTTGGATTGGATTGCTATATTGTAAGCCGTCATGTTGACGGGTGTTTTTGCTATGTCATATTCATATTACATATTCATAACGTCAAATTCATTTATATTTTTTAAAACTGTATTTACGATAACACCACACAAAGTAATCTTGTAATTATTATGTAGTTCCTGCTGCAATGTGATTATTATACGCATATCATTTATATTACATCTGTGCGTTTTATTTATTCATAACATCCTCTTTGAATACACGCACATTATCTTTTAAAAACCAATCTATAGTCAAGGAGTATAGAGTTTTTGCAAATTGTATAAAATAACGTGTTTTACTTATTATCGATAGTTTCAGTTAGTATCCTATCTCTATTCGAAAGTTAATCATAGGAGCGCTTCGAGGAAAAAAATATTTATATTTTTAATTGCTATCGGAAGCGCTCCTAAAAGGAGCGCTCCGAGGAATAAAATAGGAGCGCCTCGTTAGGAGCGCCTCAAAATAGTAGCGCTTCGAGGAATACCTCTATTTTTCACATAGAACATTGTAGGACGTCTTTTTATTAAGAAACATTATATCCCTGTTTTAATTGTACTGACTAAGCCGAAATTTTAGAAGGCAATAAACAATTGAGTGTCGTGTGTAAATTGGACCCAACGAAAGGTATTTTCAATGCAGATGTAAGTGGGAACGCCGGGAGGAGACGCCCTAGAAGGACATACATGACCTTATTGATGAGGTTCTTCAGAAAGGTCAGGTGCGTAGTACTCGCAACCGGCGTGTGTATGACAACATGTATGAATGTAAACGAAGCAAAAGAAGTATGTAAGAATCGTAGCATATGGCACTCTGTACTCTGCCTACCCCCATGGGAAAAGGCGTGAGTTTATGTATGTATGTATGCATGTATAAATGTATGTAAATTGGCTTTTAATACCTTTGTACTCATCACAAATTGGTAATAGTAATATTCAAGTACCTAACTAAATTAGTATTTATAACATAAGTAGATGGGAAAAACAGCAGTAGAGATGGGCACCTCCCTTTGGCTGCATCTGGCTAGACTGGATGCTAACACTAACATAGTTGGTTAAGGGTCTGTGCAATGATCGATCTCTAGTTACAGATGAAATACAGAGTCGACGGGACATTGTCGCCTATACGCCCGTTAACATATTCTCTGTACCAACTTGATTCTGAAATTTGTAACACTAGGGTCGTTGAAATTTTTCTTCGGTTTTCTCCTATTTTTTACGTCAGCTCAGATTTTTTCAAAGTAAATAAGCCGCTTGTTTTTATCAAAAATATGATTAAGTTAGATAGAAAACATGATTTTAAACCAGCAAGCTAATAGAGTATCAAGAAAAACTTGGAAAACAGGAAAAGTGGATACATTTTAAAGTTATAAAAAAGCATTTACCTATTTGACCCAAAGACAAGTAGGTACACGATACTAAATAAAAGAAACAGTAAGTAAAAAAACTAAAATATAATATGCCCTGCGGCTGCGCCAAATAGGTCCAGTTCAGCAAAAATGCCATAGAACTAGTGCCTGACGCTGGTTTTCAACTGAACCTGAGGTTGTGAGGTGTCACGGATGTAAAGCAGAGTGATAAGTATGCATGTGTGTGTTAGTGTCTGTGCGAGTGTTGTGTGTGTGTAAAAATAATTAAATATTGTTGCTAAAGGGAACATTTCGATGACGATAAATGTAACTCGGTGCGTACAGATTTAAAATATGAAGTTTCGTACTATCGTAGATAGAATAAAGAAGTCACCGAAGTATCAAATTGTTTTCATAGTCAAGTCTTTTCCGGTCCACGCACAACCTCACGCCCAAATTACTCCGGTATGCGGCCCAAAAAATACCATAGAGTCGTCTCATCTCTCGGAAAATTCAGTTGGTAAAATACAAAAGAGCCTTGCACTCCATTGTGCGTATTGTCGGTCCCTTTCTTAGAAGGTCATCCCTTTGTTATAGAGACATTATGAATTCTGGAACTTAGGCCCGACTGTGGGTAATGGCAAAGAAATAAAAAAGAAGAAAATTGTTAGGAGGCTTTACTGAAATTTTTGGGAATTTTTGTTCACTTGTATATAATCGAAGTGAGGGTCTTGTGGGTAAAAATTAAAAGCGGCATGGGTTGATTGAATGTTAGGCTAAGATTGCCGAGTGTAGCCGTTGCGTAGACGTTTGTGGTGAGAAATTAAGCGAAATAAGTTTTGTAAAATTGACCGAGCGACTGAGAGCGGACTGCGCAGGCGCGTGTTAGCGCCCGGTCATAGTTCGGACGATCGGAATGACAACTGAGGGCGTTCTTTTTCTCATGCAATATGGCGTCTGCGATGGTTAGCGGGGTTAGTCGAACGCGCATTGACCAATCAGAGCCCACCCGGACATTCCGTTCTCTTTGGTCGTTTTTATTATTAAACATAAACAAAATACATCTTTACTATTATAATGGTACGATATTGGTAGGTATTAGGCGGGCGGTCTACGACCATCGGCAACACCGAGGTTGATCCGTAGATGGGTAACCGTTCATTACAATGCATGACAATAATTAATGGCCATTTCACCCACGGACCGAAACTTAATCTAAGAGATACTTTCTAGCATGAAGAAATACTTATGCCAAATTCTTCGTCATGAAAAAAGAATCGCATTTTCTAACTTTTCCCTAAATAGATAATGTACGAACCTAAATGGTTTAGACTCAACATCCCTTTTATCTATCCTAGCGGCGGAGGCAACTAAGATTTTATTTCGGGTCCGGAAAGTACCCTTTTTCCTTTTCCAAGTACGATGCCAACTTTCTGCCTAATTTCATCAGAATCGATTTGGTTTACTCGAGAAAATGTGCCTAAGTTAGATTATCTCGATTAAGTAACGAAAGAACATAATACATTCATTCGCCAATCTGCCATGAACAAGTGTGGTGATTAATGTTCGTGCCTTCTCTGTATGGCATTTGCCCTGCAGTGGGATAGGATTAGGAAAGTATTGCATGCCTAAGATGTATTTCTCGACAGCGGGTGAAGCCAAGTCAGAGACACATGGGTGGCATAAAAACCCTGACACTAAGTTAGTAACCAACCACACGATCAGAAAATTAAATACATGTAGAAAATCGAGCCTTTCATATCGCGGCTAGAACAACATAACGTCACCTGCTAGAATCCCTATCTCAGAAGAAAAAATAGAAAAGATAGTGGACTTCTAGTCTAACCAGATGCAGCGGCAAGTCAGTATTTTAAACATCACTTGTTTGTACGCGTCGGCTGTCTACACGGGTGGCCGGTGATCCTCGAGGAATTGAGGGAACCTTTAAAAAAATATAGCACACGTACCGATTTTTACACTTTTAGTAACAAATCAAGCATTTTCATTTAGAAAGTACCTATCATTTTGTGAAGAAAATCTGATGAAGAAGACATAACATAACATTACGCCCTTCTATTTTAAAAAAGGCAGAAATGTACAGATTAATGTTAACTTCTTTAGCAATTGTTAACCAATTTCAATGATTCTTTGAAGTTTTAAAAGTCCTTCTTTACATACGAAGAAACAAAAAATTGGCTTTGGTGGTTTTGGTTTCGTTCATTATTGGTCACCGACTTCCAACACTGTAGTTAATTTTCACCTCGTTAAGTCGGTTGTTTTTTGTGTAAAAATTTTTTTTGTTTACACGTATGGCGTACATTGGGCTAAATGTCACCGACTGCTTATATGACCTCCACAACCAAGGTCCTGGTTAAGCCTGATACTCTTCTACCTCTTTTACGTCCGGCGCAACTTGAGTAATGGACTTCTGTCGATTGGCCAACCCATTCACCATGATGGTTAATTCAAGCTCTAGTTTTAGTGCCTATGTTTCAAATCGACACACTAAGAAGAATAAAATGTTTCTGGGTAACGCGTTTCCCATAAGAAGTCCAATAATCATCATCGTTGATATCAGCTGTAGGATGTTCACTGCTAAACATAGGCCTTTTCTATGGATTTCCAATTGGACCGGTTAGAAGCGACTTGCATCCAGCATAATCCAGTGGCCTTTTTGTACCATATCGTCTTGCCAATAGTCTTTTGATGTGCTTGCCGGTGCGTGGTCTCCATTTACGGCGCAATCATACGTCAGTTCCGCGTGCTATGTTGGCTGCCCACTGCCAGTTCAGATTGTTAATTTGCGGGCCTGTGTCGGCAACTTTGGTTTGTATACGAATCTCCTCATTTCCTATTTGAGAAGCCCAATAATAGTTCAGAAAATGTTTCTTCCCTCTAAATTGACAATTTAATTTAAAAATTTCTGTAAATAATATTTTCTCCTCAAGGTAAACAAGCCCTTAATCCGACTCCCCAAAAACTTTTTTCAACCATCTCATTATACGCCTGAGTGTCACCCATTTTAATTTCGTTCATTCTATTTTATTTTCAATATCCTGTCTGCTAACGAGGACAATTAATTACCATGTTATTTATTGCTCCAAGTTGAGCTCTGGCATAGAATAAAAATTTGTAGAAGCGAAAATCTCAAATGCATTTAAAATATCGTGATGGTTAAGGCCTACCTATCATGTACAAAATTCTGGTTCAAATCCAGGTCACAAATGTGACCTGTTTCAACTCTTTTTCATACATATTTCATACTTTCTACGTTTAATGAAATGATATGATATTTATTTCTGAAAGTAGATCTTCCCAAATACTTTTACATGTCATTTTTTTTAACCTAAATGGCATTTCCAAAGTGACTGCAGAAAGTGGCTGTATTTATGTAAGAAATCATTGTCATCGGTGAAGGCAAAGGCCTGCTCTGTAGTGGGACAGTTACAGGATGGTGTTATTATTTAAAAACATCAACCTGCGAAAAAAAATTAAAAGCCGACCTCAATATAGTTGGAAAAGTTGACTACTTTTTGGTTTTTACTTCTACCAAATGCGGCTGAATTTCGTTTCACAAGGAGTGACTGTATTAACTAACCTCCACAGCCATCCTCAGCTAACTGAGTAAAGTAATACTTTTGACAAGACTGGTTATCAGTAAACCTACAATAATAATTAATAACCACTAAGACTTACCTACCTTAAATATTGACTAAAGCAATTTCCATCCCAAGTATTTGAGAAAGGCTTTGGGCTATCCGAAACCACGTTACGAACTTTTAGTGCCAGCGAACCGCGAAGTCCAACATGTAATATAAATCTAAATACACCTTTCATTACCAACCCGATACCGCTAGATAGGTCTTTACGGTAGTTTGGTACAGAGGGCAGCACATGAACCTACCCCAAACTGTCAAATTTGCCCAATTGAACATGAACCTTATTGTTTTTGGAATAAAGTTGAAAACCTATTAAACTTATTAAAGTTGAAAGACACATTATGGTAGGTTGATGTGTTGTCGTCTGTACATCTAGCTCTTTCTAAGACTGTAAACCAGGTCCATTTGACAAAGGCAACACCTTACAAATATCAACTTTTTCATAAAACGCTGTGAGGCAACGCCTTACAAATATCAACTTTTTCATAAAACGCTGTGACATAATATTTACGGCCAGTTACTTACTGCGGTGCATAAGTTTCGCCTCTACTCAGATTTATTAGTCTATGGCTCTTATAAGCTTTATGGCGAGAATTTGTTATTACTTGCTTTTTTAATTTATTTTTTAAGAAAACGGATCTTTGCGGTGTCTTTGGTGTGTTTATGAGACATAATTGTGTTGTTGCGCCTTTTTTGTTTTTTAAACATTAATTACAGTTACTTTATTGTAGAAAAAGTATATCTTTTGTTATTTCTGGGAAGAGTCAAAATGAAGAATACTCAACGAGTAATGTTAGAAGAAGCTTTTATTTCTATTAATAAAGAATTAGGGAGGCTTGTCTATGCACTCGTTAGCTATTTATTTAATTCATGTATGTGTTGTGTTGTTGCGCCGTTTTTTGTATTTTTAAACATTAATTACAGTTACTTTATTGTAGAAAAGTGTATTTTTTGTTACTTCAGGGAAGAGTCAAAAACAGGAATACTAGACGAGTAATGTTAGAACTAGCTTTTATTTCTAATGATAAGAACTAATTAGGTAGGATTTTCTGTGCACACGTTAGCTGTTTATTTCATTCATGTTTTAGTACATATTATTTGTTTCTATCATACTAGCAAATAGCCCACTACTTCGTCTGCGTGGATTCCGTTATTTTCACTTCCAATTTTTATTTATTTATTTTATTTTATTTTACTATTTTTTTTAGCAACTATTATTTATTTATTTAATACTTCAAGCACACTAATGTACACAGGCGGACTTAATGCCAAAGGCATTTTCTACCAGTCAACCTTTAGGTGATGCAGAGAAAAACAGTGGTAGGTGCAATTAAAAATTAAAATAAAAGGAATCAAAGAATACTAATACATAATTATGAGCATAAATACATGTACACTATAAATATAATATATATAATAAACTAAATTACGAAGAGATAGAAAGAAGAGAAAACATTAGCGCTGTGAAGATACTACTGCCAACTTGTTACGAATATGCTATTATCATTTTATTTTCAAAACTCACCGTTTAAACGAATATGTCGACGGAAGAATCCACAAATTGACAGATTGTAGAAACACTTCTGCCGATTATAGAAGTAATGCTCGTTATTGTAGAATACTGTCCACTGAATAATCTAAACATTTCTTCTCGTCATTTCGACATTGTCCTGCTCAAAACAAAAGAAAATGTTCCTACAATCTGTTACTTTGTGGATTTTTCTGTAGACCATATCCGTTTACGGTAATCATGCTACGCGTACTGTAGTTTTAAAATTTATTTGTGTACTGATTAGGCTTCTGAACTAACAAAACCATCTTTCCTTTTTGTAATTATTAGAATAGATTAAGGAATATCCGTCAATGTTGAATGTGTGTTCATCAATGAGGGTTTTCGTTATTTTTTCTGCCACCAGACGGCGCTTTGTATGCGTCAGGTCTAAACAGCTGTCAGATAGCACAGATTATATTAATATAATAATAAAATGTAAAACTTTTATTTTCTCTACACAAGTTTATACTTACAGCAAACATTTTATGTGCCGAACGCAGAGCTAACTTTGTGAGAGACTGGTGCCTGAAGAAAAATTATATGAAAAACCTGTATTGTATGACCTGTAGGTCATCAGGGCCCTCCCGCGGCTAGATGCCTATGACTAGGACCATCATAATACCGAAGCTAATTTTTTTTATAGAGAAACTAGCTGTACCCTGCCACGCTTCGCTGTGGCACATTGTAACTGAATGTTTAAAAAAAAATTATTACGTGTGGCACTCCGAGACTGCCGCGGTAAAGCTATTGCATAGCATTTTTTATCACTTCCTCTCCTATCCCCCTCTCCCTCGCCCTCGAAAAAATTTCAGCTCGATTGGTGCACAAACCAACATAACATTTTTATATAACTATTATTGATGTTATCGAGCGGGATAGAAAATGATAAAATTATGAAAATGACTATTAAAAAGCAATGGTTGGTGATAAAAAAGTGCAAATTTAGAGTTAGTTGTATGTATTTTTTGATGCCACATAATAAAAAAATAGAAAAAATAAAAATTATCAAAAAACTAAAAAAATAAAATTTGGGGTGAACACCCCTTATCACTTACAGGTTAGAAAAATAGATAGTAGCCGATTCTCAGGCTTACTGAATATGCATACAAAATTTCATGAGAATCGGTCAAGCCGTTTCGGAGGAGTATGGGAACGAACATTGTGACACGAGAATTTTATATATAAGATTCTACGTATTTGGAAGTGTTATTGATTTTATTATGGATTAAGGCCAGAGAAAGGTTTCCGAACTGAAGATTGAGCTGCAAAACAAAAGCCAGAAAGTCTAAAAGTCACAAATGCCCTCCTGTTTTATTTGCACACATAGGTACTGCACAACACTGTGGCATTTTAGAAAACACTATTCCTTTTCTTACGTTTTTAAGAACAAATAAACCCAAAAGAGGTCGAAAAATACAAAACGTGTATGCGTTAAGACAGGTTGTTGGACCTGACGCCACAGTGCTGCCATCTCACGTAGAACATTTCAGAAAACGCCCATTCGGGACCTACATTGTGAAATCACCTCGCAATACAAGTGAGAATTATGACAGCAAGCTTCATTATTAGTCGAGGCCAGTTCCATAGGGACATCTTTGTTTTGAATCGTTTGACTGGGTCAATCAAATAAAGAAAGCAAGAGAGTGCAAACAGTAAGGATGTTTTAAAATTATCGGAGCATTTACAATCTCAACGGGCAAACTGAATTGACGTTCAATGATGAAAAAGATTCGTAAAGCATGTTAAGCCGTTGCTGTCATTTGTACAATACACAGTTGGCGGCCCGAAAGTCTGAAAAGAAAACCTCAGACAATGTTTGCTACATTTTTCTTTAGCTCGATAAACACCACTACTTTACGTTATTTCATTTTAAAAATATTTCTTTCAACCAACAAATAAATATTTCTAGGGCAAAAGCTGGCAATCTGTTTTTGTTCTAACTCACAACTTGTAAACTTGGCCTGTTAGCGTTATTTTTCTAAATAAATATCTTATTATTATTGTTCAAGTTGGCTAAGAAATTAAAGAAGTTTGGTAGACCTTTTTATTTGTTCGTTTAATGACGTTTAAGACTCTAAGGCGCTCCGCAGATGGAGCCACCTTAGTTGAAGAAACTATCAACTTAATTAAAGAAACTATCAACTTAGTTGAAGAAACTATCAACAAAGTTAAAATGAACAAGAATTTAACTAGCCTGTTGATCTAGTGGTTGGTGGTCCTGACTGCTATGCCGGAGGTCGTGTGTTCGATTTCCACCAAGATAAATGTGTTTGTGATAAGCACGATCATATATTTTGTATCTAAGTGTAATTTATCTACAATATGTATGTATTTAGAAATGTACAAGTATGTTCATCAGTTGTCTAGTATTCATAGCACAAGCTCTGATTAGCTTGGGACTAAATGGCGTTGTGTGGAAGTTGTGGAATATTATTATTACGGCATTGTAGCGAATTCGTTTCTAGACAAAAGTCTTATATTATAAGTAAACAGCTAAAATGGTTGTCTGTTGCTGCAATACAGAGATCAAAGTTGCTTTGTATGTTTTACGCCTAAAGGGAGGGAAAAGTATTGGTACATTAGCTTTGTAATTGCGAAAAGCAGACAGTAATTTTTGTCTGATAGTTTGATTTCATCACCTGCCTAACTTTTTCTCTGATATATCGGTGTTGGCTTCCAGTTTGACCAGATGCAGCTAAATACCAGCTTTTTACATAAAGCGACTGTCTATAGCAGCCCCACAATTCGCCAGTTATGTTTGAGTCACATATCCAGACTTCGTACTGAGTGATTCCAGATAGAAAATCCAATAACTCTTTACCCGATATGGAAATCGAACCCATGAAGTGAAGTATTAAGATTCTAAGGGTCTTTAAGTCATGAGTGGTTACTTGCGGTAGGTTACTTCTAGGCAAGCGTGCTTCATCGTCGACCACATCATCGCTGACCATCAGATGAGATAGTGATCAATCGCGAGGCTATCGATAATTAAAAAAATAAATATATCACATATTATTCTAGAAACTCGTATATGCAGATCAGTAGCAAGAATAGCATAGAAAAAAAAATCTTTATCGAACACCATAAAAAACGTACAAATGAAAAAATAAAACCTATTCCACAATAACACTTTCTTGAATGCCCGTTCGAACAAATTTATTCACGATTTCACCCTTTCATTCTCCACTCACATCAATAAGCCTAGACCAGATTTTGAATTTGAACTGGTCTAGCATTGTACGGCGTTTTAACTCAACAAGAGGTCAGCTTTTACTGGTAGTGATCAAACTAACGGACGCCCACTGTTTGTATTAGCATAAATAATTACTTACACTCACTCAATCCCTTTCTGCTTTTATTGGCGGCAAATAATCAATATCTTTCAATTCTATCAAAGCTAATATCTATTTACCAGGCCTGAAGAAAATGTAGGGTGAACGGGCTACAATCACACCGTAGTGTAAGCTTGATTCGTGCCTTAAAAACTTTTAGACGCGTCTTCAATCTTGACGTGAACGGCCGCTAACATTACCTAAATATCCAGTGTTTACAATTTACATTTCAAAAATGTGAGCCAAAGTTTAGTTTTAGCTGTAATTTCAAGATTTTTGTATGATTTTTTTTTACAGTACAAGTCATTGTAAAATTGATTATATTCACACGCCTGTAAAATTGAAACTTGTTTAAAAGGAAATTTGGTGCACTTTAATACAGTATGTAAATGCTTATATTGCGGGCGGAGCACATTGCTATCAGGGAATTCACATGCACAATTGCATATACACATTTAAAATCACGCCTTGTTCGTATAGGTACTTATGGATACAGTTTCAATATGTAAGTAGTAAGGCCGGGAGGGGACGCCCTAGAAAGACATACATAGGCCTTATTGGTGAGGTTCTTCTGAAAGGTCAGGTGCGTTGCGGAAACCCGGAATCTGTGTGTGCGGAAGAAGTATGTAAGAATCATAGCAGATGACGCTCTGTATTTTCGATCTACCCCCATGGGAAAAAGGCACGAGTTTAAGTAATATTTATTTATTTAATACTTCAAGCACACAAATGTATAGAGGTGGACTTAATGCCTTAGGCATTTTCTACCAGTCAACCTTTAGGTAATGCAGAGACAAACAGTGGGAAACGCAATGTATGTAGGTGTGGATACAGTTTTAGCTTTCGGTGTAACAGAAACCACACGCTGTAATATACGCAAGCAAAGATCTCAGATAACAGGCAGCCTAGCGCCATTTTTCTCACATCTACCCGAAGGAGCGGCCACCCATCTTCCTACTATATTTATTGGGCCAACCTTTCTCTCTGTGACTTGATTTAGGCCCTACCCTGTTATCTTAATTGGCAATGTTCCCTAGAGATGGCATTCTTCTGTGATCTGGTTTCACGCACTTCGTTCAGTTTTTATCATGATTGAAACTGTATGCGGCATATGGGATGTCTTGAAAAATCTTCTTCATCGTCATCATCCTTTTGCGAAGTCAAAGATTTCGAACCCTAGCTTAGAACCTAAAGTAGTTCAACAAGCGTTTTCAATGTAACTAGATTCCATTGAAAATAGCACTAGACAGAACTTAAAAAAGGTAATTTTTAATGCACACTTTGTAACGAAAGTAGGCAATAAGCATGTTACAAAATTACGATATACGCCGAATGTATTGCCTCGTCGGTCTAGTGGTCGCAAGCGCTACTGATGAGTATGAAGTCCCGAGTTCGTAAGCATCAGGACCCCCGGACCAAGAGAGATATTTGATGTTTAGAAAATATCAACATTTACTAGCTTTTTGGTACTATTTGGTACCAATCTTCAAATATTTAGTACCTCAAATGATAGCGAAAAAACACGTAAAGAAAGTGGTCAGCCATTCTGACATCAGGATGACTGGACCATTTTTTTTTCATAGTTAGAGACAACACACTAATTTATCTCTTTTGTAAATATTTACTTCATTTTTAGTACCTCAACATATTTTTTTTTTTTTTTTTATGGCATTCCAGAAAAATGCTAATTTTCAACTTAAATAAATAAATAATTAATAATATTCCACAACTTATCACACAACGCCATTTAGTCCCAAGCTAAACTTGAGAGCTTGTGTTATGGGTACTAAACAGCTGATAAACATACTTATATATTTCTAAACACATACATAATATAGATAAATTACACCCAGACACAGAACAACTGATTGTGCTTATCACACAAACATTTGTCCTGGGTGGGAATCGAACCCACGACCTCCGGCATAGCAGTCAGGGTCACTAACTACTAGATCAACAGGCCCGTCATTATACATCAACATAAATGAAATACATTTGAGTTCAAAATTACTATGTCAATGACAAAAACTTAAAAGAAGCAGGAATGAACAATACATGGAACGTTATTTGTTACACTTTTATTCTTCTAAAATTAAAATCAAACAATTACAATTAAAATTGTTTTAACTTATCGTTATAATAAAATGTTCTGCATTTCTGCTTCTACGAGGCTATTTTTTCTAATGCTATTATTAATGGAGTTATAAAAAAACACAGCTAATAGGCAAGTCAAAGTCTTATCATTTATTTCAATGTATACTAATATTACAAAGAAGTAAAATTTGTTTGTTTGTAAGTTTGTATATAGGAGTGAGTGAGTGAGGAGTCTGGGTACGTAATGAATACGTAATGGGTACGTAAACCCATCCACGGGCCAACTACGTCAAGTGTAGCTTACCCTTTGACCGACCACTGCGGATTTTTTCTATCGAAACGAAATATCTGAATACAAAATATGACTGAGTCTGTGTTCCAAAATCAAAAATCAATCATTCAAAATCAAAAGTCATTTATTCAAATTAGGCTCAGGATCAGCACTTTTTGAACGTCAAAAATGACATAAGGCAGTCCCCCTAAACGCCCGCCCTTCGCCACTTCCTAGTGTTTTTGCTGGGAAGAAGAAGTGGCGGAACTAACTCCCCAGCAACACGTCTGTCTGATATGTTAGAAGAACAGTTTAAACAGCATTTGTAAATAATAAACTTAATCATTTAAATTAAACAATTTGCTACATGCTAGCTAGCACACACCAATATACAAGACAGTAGTAATAAGAAGAGTAAGTACCGACGTTGACAACTAAACTCATGCAAAAAAATAAAATATAAAAAGGGCGTGCCCAAATTACATGTACAAAACTGGAATACAAGACTAGGTCTACGACATTACATCCAAGATCAAAAGAGCCTTGATCTTTTGCAAAAATGAAGTCTATTTAAATTATTTTTCTTAGAAATAATTACGATTAATGAGTATTAAGGTTTTAAGTTACTTCAACTAAATATTTCATTTGATCTGAGACCGCTTCAGTATTGATAATGAATGTGGAATTGGAACATACTAATTCAATAATCTCTTTGAAATGAATTGTCAAATTAATTGACTGGCCTGTTAGTCTAGTAGTTAGTGACCCTGACTGCTATGCCGGAGGTCGTGGGTTCGATTCCCACTCAGGACAAATGTTTGTGTGATGAGCATGATCATTTGTTCTGTGTCTGGGTGTAATTTATCTATAATATGTATGTATTTAGAAATATATAAGTATGTTTATCAGCTGTTTAGTACCCATAACACAAGCTCTCAAGCTTAACTTGGGCTAAATGGCGTTGTGTAAAAAGTTGTGGAATATCTATTTATTTTATTTAATATAAAATTTAACATTATAACATCACGCTTGTAATCCTCGAAGGATTCTACAGAGGTGTACTAGTAGTAGGTACACCCACATGTTATAATTCATGTTTTAAATCCCATTGTAAGAGAGGCCGAGCTTATTGCCATCAATCGGGTTCAAATCCAGAATCCGGGATGATACTGAGTCTACGTTAATTCCAGATAGAAAAGTCCCATAACACCATGCCCGACCCTCCCACCTTATGCTCAGTAGTAGGTACCTAAGTGCTTGTAACCACTTGACAAAGAAGGCAGTCAGATTAAAAATAATAAGTTTCAAACCTAGCATACTTATTTCCATGCTTCTCTGGCATCTTGCTAGTTTATCCCTATGGTACTTTGTCAAAGCCCAGGTTTCGCAGCCTTATGTGATGCAGGGTAGGATGTAGGCATCGAAAGTCTTCTTTTTGATCTTCATGCCCAGTTCTTTATTTTTCATGACTTCTTTCAAGGCCCAAAACCTTTTCCACCCCGTTGCAATTCTTTTGTCAATTTCTTTAGACATTTATTTTGGTCTTTCGGTGATATTATCTGGCCTAGATACACATATTCCTCTACATATTCGAGCTTCTCTCCATTAAAGGTTAGTCAGATTATCTACGTCTAAATAAATAAAGTAATACAAATTTGGTAACTAAAACCTTCATAAGTCATTAACTAGCCCGCACAATCCACAACCCCGTAAATGCCATGCATCTGTCAAACTTGTATCTACCGAATTAAAATAAACAAAAATATTCATGTCATTTTACAAGGTTAATCAAAAAACCGACCAAAATTAATTCCGGAAAGAAAAACGGAACACAAAACCCGCACGATACGACGCAGGCTTTAAACCTCATATTAACTGAAACACATGAGGATTATTTACACACAAGATTAATCCTTGCATGGACATCATTTCAGATTCGCACTACAAAATATTTGACAGAAGGTCGACTTCATGCATTTAGCGAACACGCACACACACATTGAAATGGTTCAGGTACAGCGAATGCAAGTGCACTTGTTTGAAGTTCGTAGCGTTTAAGTGTGCGTTTGCATGTTTTTGGTTGCTGTTCCTAAATGTATTATATTACCGGTGAAACTTACCTTTCTGAGCCCTAGCTCAAACCTACTTGATCTAAAGAGGCCTAAATACTTAATAGGCCTTTTGAGATAATAAATAATAAGGTAAAACAAAAATTAAAGGCAGCCAATCTTATTATCAAAGCAGCTTTGATTTAAAGTGACAAAACAAGTAATGCACTTTTAATAGACTGGTAGAAAATGCCTAAGGCATTAAGTCCGCCTTTGTACAGTGTCTTTTACAAGTGCATAAAGTTTTAATAAATAAATAAATAAATAATAGTTAAAGTCGTATTTATGAAAACTGATATCAAATAATAGAAGTCACATCAAAAAGATATTACGTGTTTATTTTCTGATTAAATGGGCTGTGAATGATTGAAAGATTTAATAAGTGCAACATACACACATCAAAAGTGTCTAGGGATCAAGCATTTTTATGCGGATTTCTTGAGATTGAGATGTGGCTTTGTAATAAATTTATGATTTTATAAATTTATATGGATCCTTTTTGGTGCATTTCATAATTTGAATCAGGAACTGTGAATCAAATTCGAGTAAAAGATGAAAATCAGCTGTCAATATTTTCCCTATAAAAACATACAACGCATTGAAGACATTATTAGTGCTACTGTTTCCCTACTACTGATTAAAACCAACGTTATTATGGAGCGGCGACGTCATTTAAGCAGGGAAGAAATGCTCAGAGCCGTGGGAATGATAGAAGCTGGTTCCCGGCAACGTACTGTGGCTTTAGCTCTGAATACAAGTCAGAGTGTTATCAGTCGACTTTGGACACGTTACCGAAGCACTGGTACTGTGGCTGAGCGCCATGGAGGACGGTATCGCTGCACCACACGGAGACAAGACCGATACATTCAAATCTTAACTCGAAGAGCTCCAACAATAACCGCCATGATGTTAGCCGTGAGGCTTCATCACTCTTCAGGGAACTTAATTAGCGACCAAACAGTCAGAAACCGCTTGCATGAAGTGAACCTTCATTCCCGAAGACCGCTACGGGTACCACCTATAGCAATGCACAATCGTAGGATTCGATATCAATGGGCTCTTGAACACAGAAATTGGGCAGAAGAACAATGGCGTTTCGTGTGCTTTTCTGATGAGTCTCGTTTTGGTATGAGACCGGATACAAGACGTATACGACACTGGAGAACCCCTGGACGCCAACAGCGATTAAAATCCTGCCAGGAAGTCCATCCTTATAGTGGTGCATGGAACCATCATGGTATGGGCGGGTATTTGGATCGGCGGAAGAACTGAGTTGATTTGGATCAGAGGCAACCTCAACGCTCAAATTTATGCTGAGACGATTGTATCAGACGTCATCGTTCCTCTACAAGTGCAAATCGGTCCCTTATTTCAGTTAATGCATGATAATGCACGACCGCACACCGCAAGAGTTCTAAGACAGACTCTCGCCGCAGCTAACATCAATGTCCTGCCCTGGCCTGCTCAGTCGCCAGACTTGAACCCGATTGAGCATGCATGGGATATGCTACAGAGAAGAGCTCTGCCGAATATGGAGGGTATCCAGTCGCAAGAAGACCTTTTTTGTTGTTGCAACGAACATGGGCGGCCATTCCACAGCGTGATTTGGATGAACTCATTTTGAGTATGCCAAACCGATGTTCTTGTGTTGTTAGTGTTCGCGGTAGAAACACGGATTATTAATTGTTTAAGTTACCCAATAAAATTTAAAAGAAAACTGTTATTTCAGTCTTTTTTTCGAACTTTAATGTTAGTGGTTCAAATGTCAAAAATCCCTTTATTAGGAAAATGGCAAATTTCTTTATGAATGCAAAGGTGACTTGGTTTATCGTTACTGTGACAAACGAAAACACTTTATTTGATGAATCCTTAAAGAAAATTTTAATTATTATCAATTTTTTTTTTTTTTTTTTTTTTTATTACTGATAGGCACGCGTTTGACCACTATCTCACCTGATGGTAAGCGATGATGTGGTCGACGATGAAGCACGCTTGCCTAGAAGCAACCTGTTCACTCTTGACTTGAAGACCCCTAGGTTGTAGCTATCAGGAAACACCGACACCGGCAGGGAATTCCACTCTTTGGCTGTTCGCACAATGAATGTGTTTCCATAACGTTTAGTACGTATGGTTGGGATATCTACCATGTACCGGTGGCGCAGTGCTGAACGCCTGGTGGTCCGATGATGGAAAGGGCTTGGTGGAATTAAATCGTGCAATTCCGATGCACACTCTCCGAAATATAACCGATAGAAAACCGACAGGCTAGCAACTCGGCGTCGATGCTCAAGACTTTGAAGTTTTGACACAACGAGTGCATCATTGCCGATGATCTTCTTGGCTCGTTTCTCAATAGACTCAAGCGCATCAAGCTGGTATTTGGCGGATCCGTCCCAAAGATGAGAGCAGTACTCCATACACGACCGAACTTGCGCTTGATAGAGGTTGAGCAGCTGTTCCGGCGTGAAGTAACGTCTCACCTTTGCTAAGATACCTAACTTTTTTGCAGCTATTTGAGCCTTTGCCTCGATGTAAGAGCTAAAATTGAGACAATCAACATCAATCAGACATCAATCAGGAGAAAAGTTATTGCAAAAATATATGTTGATCCCTAGACACTTTTGATGTGTGTAGTTCAAGCTAGGTTGTCCTAAGCTAAACCAGTAGCCATAGCAGGTGTTACGGTAGTAGTTTATTAATCTATTGGATGTATAACATACTGTGTATTTAATAATTGTTGGTGAACCATATAAATAAAGAAAGAAGAATTACTAATTGTAAATTATTAATATTGTCCTCATGATATCATAGTGTGAAAAAGACTTGTATCATTTTTAGCAGTTGTCATTGTACACGAATAGGATAAACCGGTTTGGCCTTGTAGAAAGCAGTTCGGCCTTGAAACGGGTTTGGCCTGTAACAAAGATGGAGCCGACCTTCTGTACTTATCTATTCTCTGTGTCGGACGTCCGCTTCAATCTGTTAATCTGATGTGGCCGCATTGAGGCTGACTTAATCATTTGGCTGGTCGCTAATTAGATGTTTAATATTAAATGGTCGCTTTATTAGCTTGCCTACTAATTTGAAAAAGTGATACAGGATTTTGGGATGTTGTGGTTAGAGGCGGCAAATTGTGTTTGTGTACTGATCTGTATTGGAGATCATAATTATTCATAGCTTCAATTCTAGTTACTAATTTAATTTTGTATTATTTTGTTTGTTTTATTTTGCCATGGGCTTTAGAAACAAAAACAAAAAGGATGTTAAGACATCAACACAACACAGGGTGGAATAGACATATACTGATACCATGAGTTCTAGGCATGATTCTGAACCTCCGCATTTTTCGTCGGTTCTTTCCTAATATTTACGATATTTTTAACCGACTTCAACAAAGGAGGACATTCCCAATCCAGTTGTATTAGCTTAAAACTGTTAAAAACCATTAAACCTTCTTCATTCTGGTCTAACCCTATGAGTAAACCAGTCTCAGTCAGTACTTTCATTTAAAATCTCATCAATTTAATACAGTTGAATAAATAAAGATTGTGACTTATTTACTGTTTATGGAAAAATCTCAAAAGTAAAACATTTTTTGGAACCTGATTAGTATACAGTTGAACAAAGAAAACGATGCTTCAAGAGCTTCAAAAGTATAATACTGCGGCGCAGCCCTCTACGCGCATCTCCACATAAACCAAACTGAATCCAAACTATCTTGTGAAAAGACATATTTAAAATTAGAAAATAAAATAAAACAATGATTAAAAAATTTCTGAACTTTCCATAATGTTTAGTGGAATGCGTTATACACAATGCATTCCACTACACATTATGCAAAATTCTCAGTGATTTTGTCAAAAAGTGTCAGTGTGGATGCTGAGTGTGAATGCAGAGTAAATGTGTTTTGTTGTGTTTCTTGGGGGTCAGATAGGACGATTTTTTCTAAGTTTTTTAGCGTAGTTTTAGATATAAAACATAAGAAAGAAGAAATATTTCAATGCGGGTCTGTATGTACTCACAGTATTAGTATATGCGACGACGTCCATTTTAACGTATATGTACACTTCAGCCTAACCCACCAGGTAATACATGCGTGATGTGTTACATAAAATCCCTGTTATTTTTTGTAAATGATTGTAATTCGAAACAACACAAAATGAATATTCATATTTTGTTAACTTTGCACAGTCATGTTAATAAAGTTTTGATTGATGGTCGGAATCTAGATTATGTGCGAAATATGTTAAAGCTGAAATTACGAAAGGTCGCAATATTAACTTTTGCTCGTAGGTGTGAATTTTTAATGCAATTAGTTTTCGCTCGCGGCGAATAATAACGGACGCACGGGTCGGAACGGGTCGGCGGAAGTTTTAGCTGCGCTTGGCGAGTTCAATTTGTAGATGGGTGACCATTCGTTGTACCTATATCAAGAAGAACCGTCTTCGTCTTAGAAAACACGTTATAATAATAATAAACCAGCCTATTACTGTCCCACTGCAAGACAAAGGCCTTTTCATGAGAAAAGGCCTTTGTCTTGCAGTGGGACAGTATGAATAGAGAAGGCACGAGCCTTGATCACCACGCTTGCTCAAGGTGGATTGGCGATTTCAAACTCGTACTAACTAAAAGTCCAGGTTTCCTCACGATGTTTTCTTTCACTGATGTCAATAATGTTTAGGATAAACTTAGAACTGACATCTGAATATTAAAAAAGTATTGGTACTTGTTCGGATTTGAACCACATCTTCGTAAAAAAGATGTATGTGGAGATGTTATGATGGCCGAGAGGTTAATCTCGGCCATCATAAATTCTCCACATAAATAGTCCCGGTTGTCATTTGTAGATCTTTGACAGTCGTTACGTTCGTAGTCAGAAGCCTGATGGTGTGTCAACCAGTTTTATCCCTTGGTTATACCCAAGGGGTAAAACTGTTACAGACTTAAACAGGGTTATAGACTTTAAGCTGCGACTACTAGACCAACTAGGTAGTTAAACACAAAAATAAAACAACAATAAATGCGGTTGGTAAGTGTACTTAAATTTTCCATTATTATAAAAGACTTAAAAACTATATTACATTAACATTATGAAACTAAATAATATCACATATCATCAACGACGTCTAACAAACCTTAGGAACATTTTTTCAAAATGTTCAACACTACTTTTTTGGTCGATTCGTTTTTTAGCCAATCACAGACTTGAATAATAATCTCCTGTTGTAAATAATTATATTTGCGATGAAGCAGACGATTATAATGATGAAACATAAGTAAGTACTAGTCAATATACAGAAACAGCTTATAGCATAGAAGTAACACAGACAAAAGTGAGCATCTAATTTAATAGGAAGATGCTAGAAAACATTGAACTAAAACAAAAGTAAAACACAATCCTCTGAGCGCGAAATACTGCTATCTTCTTAGGAAAAGCTAAGTAAAATTCGTTGATCTTTTTAACTTCTGGCACACAAGGAACAATGAGAAAAATATTTTAATCGAACAGTTTACTTATTTTTTTTTTGCTATACTAATAATAGTTCATTATTTTGTCATAGTTTAAACTGGGCAAGACAGAAATGGCGGCATAGAAAATGTAGCTAACCCACTAATTACTAATATTGCCGCTAAAACTAAATAAACACCTCACGATTAGCATTATTTTAGAAACACATTCAAGCCATTTCGTTTATTTCTTTTCATTCGTATATATTATATTTTTAACAGCTATTTCAAGTCACAGAAAATCTTAAACAAACAACTAATTTATTAGAAATAAATAAAATTCAAATAAGTACAAATTACAATAGTGAGCCGCACACAATATTCATTGGAAATTGCAATTGGACTATTGACATCAACAATCTAATATTTATATTTTAAAACATAAACTATGATTTTAAATTCAATGCTAGCAACAATATACTAAATACGATTACCAATCCTGAAGCATAGACAGTACTGCTTGATGATGTACTATTATTTACAAACACCACTGGCCACCAATGCGATATAGAAATCACATCATTGTCACTCCTTGCTTTCTCTGTAGTAGCATGTTCTAACATATTATCGGGCAAATAGCTACCGCACGAAGGAAAATCTCTTGGTACTGGTGCCATATCTTTGTGTTCACCGACTTTGAAAACCAACGCCATGCCAATTTCTACATGGAACTCGATATGACAATGGAAGAGCCAATATCCAGGGTTATCTGCCTTGAATCTGATAACTGTATAACCTCCATCGGGTACAGTAACTGTGTCTTTAATAGGCGCGTTCTTTAGATTTCTTTTAAGGAGACCTGCTTTGTCATAAGCTTTGATTTCTTCAATCGTGGTATCCTTAGCCAGTCTTCTAAGACCGACTACTCTAAAGCTATGACCGTGTAGATGGAAAGGATGGTTTGCATCAAAGGTGACTCCTTCATCAACGATAATTACTTCTACTACTGAGTTAAGTTTTACTGCTAGGACGTGTGAACATTCGCAGTACCCTTCCGTGCAGGATTCATCGATACTGGAAGCGTTGCAGAAGTTATCTGCTGAAGGTCTAGCGGTGAGGAGAGGGCTTGAAGGGAGCTTCATACTTATGTGGTTTAGCTGGGGCGTGTACAGACGATTTTTCTTTGCTGGGACTGCAAAAAAGAAACATGATGTTATAGAAATTAAAACTAAACTTTCAGTCTATAATAGGATTCCGAGCTGAAACCATAAAGTCATAGGAAAATAGTCCCTATTTTATATTTTATTATTATCGTTTCCTGAAATTAAAAACTAAAATGTCTTTTTCCAGTTTATTGCTCAGAAAAATCATATTCAGCTTTAACAGAATTAGAAATTACTCATAATTTACTTTTCTCAGTCCGTTGTCAAATACGTCATTAACCTTGGACGACGTTCAATGAATGCTTTAATTAGAAACATCTATTTTATTTGATGAATTGCAAAATTACTGGAGAATCATTATTTCTTTAAATTAGGCTTTTTCTTTTGATAATTACATCAATCATTGTCATCGTAAGGTTCGCTAAGCTTTATTTTAATTGTAGCAGTAATAATGAGAGTTCTACCTTGCTAATTTTAGGTTTTATGTACAAAATATTATTTAGTTTATTCTTATATGGATCTTAAAGACTACTAGTCTAGATAATACATCAAACTGTTAAGCACCTTCCAACATGATGGATTCTCTTTTAAGTACATCTCGATACAGCTGCGAAGAAGTAAGCCTCGATTTTTAAAGTTTTAACATTTTTCCAAAGTTATTTGACTTTAGCTGCCAGATTAACGTGTTTTATTTTAAAAGCACAGTCTGTTAGTTTTAAGATTAAGAAGCACTCATTTTCTCTGAGGATTTTTGAATCAGTGAAGGTTCATTTCTAGGACAACAACAGAAATTAGTAGTTGTTAGTCAAATACTTTAAAATAATATTTAAAAAATTGCTACGAAAATACTGAAGATTATGATTTTAGTGTTTAATGAGTGCGGTTTGTTGTAATTAACATTACTACAAACCTTCACACATCAATAGAAAATGTAAAAAAATATGGTTCAGCAACTCACCCTGGTAATATCCGTAGTAAGGCGACCGGTGGAAGTGTGAGTTGTTCTTAGCATAGAAGTCATAAGCTATGTAGAACTGGTAGTCAGCTACTTCCTTTAGACTATCGTCGTGGCCTTCAAGTGACCTCATCTCAGCTACGCTTATAGTTTCTTCGTCTTCTTCTCCCTTGTTTAGTGCATTCAATTGCTGTTAAAGAAAAAAATATCAATTTAGTTATGTAAGCTGAATTTGCTATAGTAGGTTTTTAGCCGGGATCGATGCAAAATGTAATGTTATGAATAAAAGGCCAGAATGTAAAACTAAATCTGATAAACCTTACAACCACCAAAAATTACAATTGGTAAACAAAACAAATCATTGTTAATAATTAGAGATGAGAAAAAAATATAGTGACGATCTGTAAAGTAATGAAACCAGATTTATTTTAATATTTACTTAAATATTAGAAAGAATCACCACTATCATAACAGACTATATCAAAATCCCTATTATAATACCTTATTGTTAAAAGCATGGTAATCTAACAGACTCGATGAATACTCGTTCTACTTAATGATATGAGTCGTAACGAAAATGATGAACAAAGATGAGTCCTTAAAAAAAACAAACAATCTCATAGAGTCTGTCCCAATAACTTCCAAACACATTAACTCAATCGATCTTCTACCAAACTCATACTAAGATAGTAACTTCGGAATATTTTACTTGAAACCAGTACATTATTCTAATCGTTGCATGCAAAGCCTTGGCTGATAGTGTCTGGCATTTCGCCAGCTCACTACTAGGTCGTTATGCCAAAGGGATAATTTTACCGCTTCTGCAGGCGATTTGATTTTGTGACCTGCCTAATATCGTCGTTGTGCCGATAAGAGGCTTATCTTATAGTTTTTTCCTACATTACACTGCGGTAGCTCTTGCGACAGTCTGCCACGGAATTGATTGTGGGATCGGGAATTACTTGGTAGCTAAACTTGGTAGGAATTAGGTCACTGATTTTCTGTGAATTAAGGCTGTCTCAGGCAATATTGGAATTGAGTCAGTAGGATTAGGTAGTTGTCTCTTAGATGCCAATAATCATTTCAATTGTTGTCCACATTATTATATTAACGGAGCGTGACACTGTAATATTATATTTCGTTGGTCCAGCTGTCATTCGTAAATCTTTGACAGTCGTTACTTATAGTTAGAAGCCCGAAAGACAACCAGTTTAACCAAGGTGTATCGTGTTACCCAGTTACTGGGTTGTATAAGTTTGACAGACAGTTGCTCCATGTGAAACCCTGGTAAAGTTACTTTTTAGAAACATTTTTATTAATAGCAAAATAAAATTGAGTATTGAATTGCATAAAAATCTATGCATAATCTCGCAGTATCCCGCTGGATTGGAGTTAATCCAGCAAACACACTAAACCCGCAGGATAATGGATAAAATAGTACTTAGAATGCAATCCCTACATTAAAAATGTCACACAACACAACACGTCGTCACTACTACATCCTACTCCGAAAATCCGCTTTAGCAAACCGTTGCGGTTGACAGAAGCTATTCGTACAGTGCAAACGAGAATAACGGCCAGAATTCCAAAATATCATGGATATGCACATTGCTAATGAGCACACCGCCATCTTGGTTTAAACGAGGCTTTCTGGCATGAAACTGGGAATATAATTATGGCCTTTAATTTGAATGATATTAGTTATTAAGACTCGCTGGTCTATTCCGAAAAATCTTTCTCTCTAATTAGGTCAAGTGAGCGTGAAGTAAATTTGTCAATCTCAACCTTTACTTGGCGTATATTTTCACATAGATATTTTGCAGAATGACACTGCAGATGGTGTCTTTTCTATTGTAAAACTTAGTACCAAAATTAATGTTCTTTTCCTTTTTGGGACAGAGTTTATGCCGTTTGGACTTGGCTTCACATGCCGTTGAGAAATATCTTTCAGGAATGCCGGTTACCTAACGATGTTTTCTTTCGCCGTTTTCAAAGCAAGTAATAATTTTAACTGGCATATTTGTCTGGTGGCTCGTAGCCCTGACTGCTATACCAGAGGTTGTAGTCTCTGAGGGTCTGTGTCTAAGCCATAGCTCAAAAACTGTTTTTATTCGAAATTCGGAAAAAATCTATAAAAATATTTAGTTGATAATTTTGCATTGTTCTTAATATTTAATTTGAATATATGGTTAGTTCGTCATCCGACAAACCTTCCACAATTATTTTGGGGTTGGTGACCAGTCTAGCTAGACACCGCTGATCTTCATATTTTTAATAAATGGTCTATGGACCGACCTCAGCAAGTGTAGTATGATAACTGTTATTTGCGACTGAAACCTATTACATAAATAGAATGTAGATCAAAATGGAATCTGATATCAATTGTAAGACAGATATTCCTAGCGGCTTGCGATTTCAGCAACCGAATCTAAGATATTCTCTACAATTCTCTAGACGGCGTAGGTTGAGTAAATCGCATTCTAAGATTGCATCTGGATCGATTCTTCAGTGATTTAAGGTTATATTATCTTGGGGGAATCTAAATGACATCATTCAAGGTATTGCAAGTATTCTGGTGTCGTTTGTGATATGGATAAGAAGGAATGGTAAATAATAATGATGTTACACCCCTTAATACACGATAAGGTGCGTAGTACAGACTAGTAACCGGCGTGCGCGTCTGATGAACGTAACGTATAAATGTAAGTGCAGCGAAAGAAGTAGGTATGTAAGATAGAACTATAGCAGATCAAGCAAATGACGCTCTATAGTTTGTACCTATCCCTATGGGAAAAAGCAATGGGTCTATACGTATGTACCTATGAATAAATGAATACACTCTTAGAGGATCGAAGATCTCTCGACCAAAATTAAATTCTACAAATTTTAACAACTTTAAACACAAACATTCTATCGCAAAGATTTACTGCACCACATCTGATATATTCAAAGACTCTTCAAACTTCTAGTAAGTTCTAAGTCTACTAAGAGGTAACGTGACAAGTTAGAGCACTAAATTACAAACTTTATCACCAGAATCAGCTGGTTCTATTTCTTTACAAACTCGGTATAAAAGTAGACAAAAACTTTGGCCCTGAAGAAGGGTTAATGAATGAGAAAGTCCTAAGGTCTTGTGAAATAAAGGGCACGTAATTTAGGGTCAGATCTTTGGTAATTTTATTGTAGTGAAGTTTTAAAAGCTAGGGAATTTATTGATGTCGGGTGATTCGATAAAGTCTCAAATTTGGGCTAACTAATGTTTCAGCAACTTTCTTCTTTGAATTCAATTGAAGTGAAAGTTAAGTTGTCATTCAGTAAAAGAGTTTTGACCTTGATGTACTTTATTTAGAAAATTAATTTATTACATTTTAAGAAAGCTTGCAGAATAATAGCATAATAGTAACAATAATACATAACTTAAGTACAAGCACCACTTTTGAGTCTCAAATCTGTAGACGAATAGTATAAGAGCTAGCTTGCAGGTACTCTTGTGCAATAAATGGCTTCGCTAAAGGCTTTCTAGCTAAGTTTGCCTTGTTGCGGAATATGTCAATATTAGAGTCACAAGAAATTTTATTAAATCCGCGAACAGTTCTCACAAAATTACACATATAATTAGTACTTTTAGTGAATCAGTTAGCTAACGAAATGCTTTGAACTACACAATTACGTGCATATGAGCGGCGCGGCGTCCAAACACAGAGCTTGCTCAGCTCTGTGTTTGGACGCCGCGCCGCACAATGGTCAGAAAATCTCCATACTTATAGAAACTTGAAGTCGGGAATTTCAAATAAAAAATTACAATGTCTCTGGTATACCTTCATACTAACGTATGGATGGTATAAGTTGCTTCACTCACCGCACTCGGATGCGATATTTAAGGGTTCACCGTTACTAAGGCTGATTGTACAGTCTATCTAATCCTATTTGATTTACCATCCAGTTTCCCACAAGAAGATATTTGCTATCATAGATTTTGAGTATAACAAGCGGTCCGAACACCATGGTACTAAATATAACATATTTTCGTAATACCATCATTCGCTATAAAAGCTTCCATCCCCTGTTCAACAACTGGCCAGACCCCAAAACAGACGGCCATAAATATCACTTTATTATGCGTATCTTTGATAAACCATTGGCATAGAATTACGAAACTGTATAGAAGAGAATTCAGCAGGCCTAGCCATATTACAAATTCTATTTCTATTATCGTAATCGATGTGGCGACAATAGAAAGAAAATGGCGTATATGGAATCAGCTGTTTGTCAATTGTCAAGTGCATTTCATTCTCATCCAAATTACAAATTGTACTCGTTAACACTTGACAGTTGACAAACAGCTGATTCCATTTACGCCATTTTCTTTCTATTGTCGCAATAGAATAGAAATAGAATTTGTAATATGGCTAGGCCTGCAGGATACTTTTGTCTCTCTCAGCTCCTCTCATCTAAGCTCAGTCTAAGTTTTGGAGGTCTGTGGCTTTAGTAGTTTTTTTTTCTTTCATTATTGGTTACCGACTTCCAAAACTAAGGGTATTAAACACCTGTTAATATTTTTTTTATGAAGTCCGTTTTTTTTGGAAAAAGCTTATATAGTAGTTTTTTGTTTATCTAGATGATTTATTATTTATCCATTTTGTTTTTATAAGTTACTAAAATTCATGTATTGGACCACACAGGAAGTATACGCTCTTTAACAGAACAAGAATTTTCCGAATCGGTCACTAATTAGCCGACTAATCCCCCTTTTTGTAAATCGGTTAAAAAGGCACTTCTATCCATTCCTAGCCACCGTTGGGAAGCTGTCATATCAAGATAAAGGGAAGTCTACTATCCTTAAGTTTTTATGACACACAGGGGTGCTATGTTATATATCGATGTATGGAAACGGTACCCAATACACTTTTATAGGGTTAAAATGTGACCTTGGGCGGTAGTTGTGTTGAATATGCAATGATATGGCGCTTTCACTGAATTTATTGTTTAAATATTTGCATGGGGTGGTAGTTTAGGAGGTGTTGAATGGAAGGTAGTCTAGAAATATGTGTTTGGCCCTTTTTAGAATGGTTTGCGTGTATTTTCTGACGTTGTTCACGTTGCAAAGCGTGAGGGTACTGTTTCGTTCCTATCATGTATGTGTGCATGATCCTGTGTTAAGAATTGTTTCAATAATTCTAATCGTAAACTTTGGCTTTGAAAAATTGTTTAGGCAATTTCAACTTTAAACACTTGACTTTATGAATGGGTGATTGCAATTTTCCTTACTCACAACCAGTATGTTTTCCTTTACTCGTTCTTCACGATTTTTTTTATATATATAATGGGTCTACTCTTGACCTCAATCTTGTCCTGCGGTCAGAGATGAGGTCGACGATGAAACGAGCTTACCCAAAAAAAGCCTATTAACTCGCGACTTAAACAGATTGAGGTCATATGAACTCGGGAACACTGATGCAGGCAGGGAATTCCACTCCTTGGCTGATTACAGAATAAACTTGGAATTTTATCAGTGAAGAATTTATTATTTAAAGTGATTCCCTTGGGTTTCACAAAAACATTATAAACATAGCTAGCCATACCATGTTCTTAGTAAATTTTCATTCACGCAACAGTCTAATAGTGGAAACACTTTCCGGAGTTTCCATATTTCGCCTTTCGGCTTTATTTGGGCATTAAGAAACATAAACACAAATAGCTAGGTACTTTTGGTACTTACCAATCCTTCATTATGCAACTCTTCCCATGTAGGGTCACCGGGAGGCTCCAAATCCATTGCTCCTTCGTAGTGTAGGACACCAACTTGCTTTGCCTTTGTGAATCTATACACAAAGAAAGTTTAAATTAAGAACATGCCTACACCACATGTTAAGAAAAAGAAAATTTGTAGGTTATGTACCTACACTTGAATTATTTTCATGTAGTTACCATGATTGTTAATAATTATAAAAATTACGTAACAATTACAATATAAACGAAACAGTCATGGGGACTACTGACAGAAATTAAAACTTAAAACATCCTAACAGATTGTAAACATTTTAGCCAGATGAGGTCCGCGCTTCACTATCTGACTACTCTGAGAAGAAACACCGAAATAAACTCTTTTAAATTCCAGACATTCTTGGTCAGATCATATAATAACCATGCAGATTATAGTGTCTGAAATGGTCTTTTGAGGAAAGAACCACACTGATATGAGGGGAACAGATCAGTCAGTGCAAGCATTTGTCTGTAATTGTGAGCTCGGCTCGGAACTTACTACTCGCATGTCGGTGACGTGAACCTACAAGTTTGATCCCTACAAAAAATCACTTAACACGGCTACGAAGTTTCCACTTTTTTTATATATACATATATAATGGGTCTACTCTTGACCTCAATATTGTCCTTCGGTCAGACATGAAGTCGACGATGAAACGAGCTTACCCAAAAAAAGCCTATTAACTCGCGACTTAAACAGATTGGGGTCATATGAACTCGGGAACACTGATGCAGGCAGGGAATTTTACTCCTTGGCTGTGCTCATAATGAAGGAACAGGCAAAGCGCTTCGTCCACTTCATAAATTCTAATAATATCACCAAATTACAAAAAGTTTTCTAGAACAGTTTTTCTACAAGAGACAGAAATGCGAACAGGTTACATAAACTACTGACATATGAGACAAACTAAAAGGGTACTTACAGCTCGTCACAATCCATCAGGCCTCGGTACCTGATCCAATAGTTGTCTATTTCATTGTTGGCCTCCAAAATGAAGTCGTAACGCTCTCCTGCGTATGTTACGAGTGATGTCGCTGTAACAAAAAAAGATTTTTAATGAAAATAGAAAGATTCAGTAAAAAAGCTTCAAAAATATGAAATTCTCGCATCACAGTGTTTGTAACAAAACTCCTGTGAAACAGCTGGATCGATTAGTATGAAATTTTGTGTATATATTCAGTAGGTCTGAAAATAGGACGTAAAATAATAAAAACCAAATAAAACTAAAATTTGGTTTTAAAGCGGAACAAACTTTGCCGGGGTAGGTAGTATTTCTGTAGAATAAAAGGTGTAGTAATCCCGACATCAACATCATCTTAGCCAATACATGTCTGTATAAAAGAAGGCATTGTCATTCTGCGCCGATACGAATAATTGGTACCTATTAATAGTATAACCATAGGTATTTAATATAAAACTAAGTAGTCATCTAGCCCTCTTCCTTTGTCCTACATTTGGTGTGACAGGGCTCTTATTTATCACTCTGTAAAACCCACCACCAATGAAATATACACCACTTTTTTTTACTTAGTACCTGTTACTGATCCACTATGTCATGATAGCCTGTACAATATTTCCATAAATTGGGTGACTATTTGGGATGTAAACAAACGCGAATAACTTTGCTGCTTATGAATATTATTTATTGATACTTTACTAATTTAATGAGAAGACCGTCTAGACCGTCGCCTTTTAAGTATTAGTTCTAACTAAAAATTAGTGGTGTACCTATATGTGGAAAGAATAAATTTTTTGAGTATTTCTAAATTTAGTCTATTATGTATTGTGGAAGTAGTATAAAGTTTTGAGTATTGCAAAGTCAATCTCTAAAACACACCAAACGAACACGCTTCTAAACCATTTACAATAACGTCATCCGATTCTCTTCCGCAACAATTCTCCGTAGTAATTGAACTAGACAAAGCAACAGTACCACCACAATTGCCACGATTTTGCCCCGTCCATCCAGTGGTTATAGATGTCCAAAGACTGTCGGGATTACAGGTGCTCGCAATGCTCGGAATTAAGCAGGATTGTCCCGGACTCCGATTGAATGTCACGCTTATCTTGAATCTGATATAATAGCGCCGGCTTTGTTGGATCGTCTTATGTTTTGCTCGGGTTTATGGGACGGATATTTTATTGGATAGTGTACAGTTGGCTATTGTTCTTTATTCTTATATTTTCGATGTAAAATTACGTCTAAATCAAACGTCAAAGTAAATAAATAAACTAAATAAATAAATATTTCACAACTTTTCACACAACGCCATTTAGTCCCAAGTTAAGCTTGAGAGCTTGTGTTATGGGTACTAAACAGCTGATAAACATACTTATATATTTCTAAATACGTATGTATAGATAAATTACACCCGAAAAAATACATACGTAAACGTACGTGTAATTTATCTATAATATGTATTTATTATAGATAAATTACACCCAGACACAGAACAAATGATCGTGCTCATCACACAAGCATTTGTCCTGGGTGGGAATCGAACCCATGACTTCCGGCATAGCAGTCAGGGTCACTAAATACTAAACCAACAGGCCAGTCAAAAAGTAATTGTTTGAAATTTGTTTTAAATTCGACCATTAAGTATTATGAGGTAGGTACTTTGAAACTTCAAAACTTAGAAGTTAAATTAAATGTAAAACTTCTCCTTTCTAAAGAAACTGCATACGTAACTTTTGGACGTATGTCTTGTTTCTCAAGTGGTTTTGGCAGGAAACTTATTTTGAACTAGCTGTGCAACTTGATGTTGCCTACTGTTATCGGACGTATCACCACGTTATTCAAGTATTCAAGTAATTATTGCAATCCATAATGAACGTTACATAACCGATAATCATTCTTAAGAAGTGGGCTATTAAAATTTGCAAGAACTTGGAATTTTGAAATTAATATACGAGGGGACTGCCACAAACGAAACAAAAAAACTCTTTAGCTTTACAACATCATTTTAGTTTTAAAAAAACGTTCGTATTGGTCTAATTGATTAATAGACACAGAGCGATATCAGTTTTAGAGAGATGTCTCTACGTAAAAATGAAACGAATTTCCTACTTAGCGTATATCCCTCTTATGTTCAGCACTAACATAATAATATACCTGTGCAACCATTACTATCTTGGGTTTTTTAACAACTATTACATCCAATATTGGACTTTTGACTTTTGTCTCCAAATCTAAGTAGAAAAACAAGGGCAAAACTTATTTTCCCATATGGAGTGAATACATACGATTGCCCAATTGGGGCATACAAAAATACCTACACACTATTCTGAAAAATAATCCTATACACCGATTCCATTGGGTTTTTCACTTTTCCAATAACATAGAATACATGGAAAGATTCTAAATAGTATCTAGCAAAAACTTTTTGTAAAACCCTCATCATATTTTTAGGAAAAGGAATGCCAGGGTACGAAAATTTTTTAACTTCTATCAAACGTCACGCGGTTTCACCCACGTAGTTCCCATTCCCGTGGGAATATGGGGATAAAAAACCTATGTCACTCAGGGTGCATGTAGCTTTTACACAAACATACACACACACATTTTTTTCTTCTTTATAATATAAGAAGCCCGTAGAAGCAGAAATGCAGAACATTTTATTTTATACAGATAATTGTTAAAACTTGAATTTGAATTTAGAAGAATAAAAGGGATGAACAATAGATGTTATTCGTATAATAACATCTATTGTTCATCCCTGTTTCTTTTGGGTTTTTATCATTGACATTATTATTTTCAAGTAAAATTAAATAATAGATATAACTAAATGAAATCCACATAATTTCTTAAAATAAATTGTGGAAATGGTTACAATATTATGTGTGACAGTTGCTGTGAAAATAGATTAAAATAAATTCGCGTGTATTGTAATTGTTCCATGCTCATTGTACTTTCGTTACAAAGTGTGCATTAAAAATAAACTTTGTCATCAAAGGTTTTTTTTACAATATTAAATTTTTCATCATCAACATTTAACGCATAGTCCCTTATACAGTTATACTCCATAACTGTATAAGGGACTATGCGTTAAATGCTACCCCTGTGGGGTTTGTACGGCTTGAACGTTACCGGTGGGAGGAGAATGAAGGACTAACCATTGGATGTGGAGATACGATGGGCAGCAGTCGCTAGGTTCTAGTATGACACTGAATCTAGTTAGATTGGAAGCCAATCCGTAAATTATTTAAAAAAGTCTCGGCTATATGATGATGACTGACATTAAAAAGATAAGTTATCTAAACCACAATTTGTTACCCATTCAATCATACTTATCGTTACAATTAAAAATCCCGTCCTAAATTTAACATTGTAACCTAAGTGAAGAGGACTCACTCCCATAATTAACCCAAGTTTAAAAATCCAATTGATCAGCACAAACAAATCCGTATGTCCGAGATTTTTAATTAAAACCCATTGATTGGGAAACTAATCAAAAGTCGGGATGAAATTAAGAGGTCTTTTTTTAATTTAATAGCTCTGCTTTTTCATACTCGTTTGCCATTTAGTTCTGTTTTGACGTAAAGTTTAAATTTCGAATCGCGCTCCTAACATGGCGGATTTCAACGAACTTTAAAAAAAAGTTCATTTGGAATTATTGTGAGCGGACTTTGAGCTGCGTTCTGTAACTTTTCGCGAGGATTGAGGTTATTATTTTAAATGGTATTTTCTCCGGTGTTATCTCATTTCTTTACCGGGATCGAGTTCGCCAAAGATTACTTTGAACGGTTAAAAGTTTCAGCTTTGTTGTTTCTTTTCAATCTGTTCGATTGAATTTTTAACAACGCAAACGGAACTTCTTTATGATTTAGGGATGCAATGTTACTTTCTGTTATTAAGATTTGTAAACCCTTATTATCATAACACGGCACATCTGTTCATATTTTTCAATCGTTTTGGAAAAAAAAACTCTCGAGAGCGTATTAGAACACATACTAGCAATTAACAAAAATCATTCTTAAAATCTAAAACAAAAACACAAAGTTCATTTCTTCAAATTAGTCTGAAGATAAATTATATATTATTTATTATTGTAGGTCTTTGATAAACGATTTCACGAGCTTTAATAGCAAACAAATTTTTTCATAGTAAATCACATATGAATCACCTTTTTCGAGATCAATTTGTTAATCAATCTTGAAAAATAATACATCAAACGTCAACATTATTCTCCTTTAGAAAATGTTCAACCAAGTTCTAAAAGCTTTGACATCCGCGTGTATTTCATTTCCTCATATGTTCCTCAGAGTAAATTGAATTGCGGTAACGTCCTGATCTCAGAGAGAACCGCGAACGCAAACTGCAGAACAGTGCAGAAGGTTGGCTACATATCGCTATCAGAAACAGGAACACGCAAGCATAGAAGCGTAGAATGGCGAACTTGACGAAATGGCAGTCGCGAGTGCACATACACTCGCTGTACGTAAAACGAGTTTATAAGTGCGTACATAGGAACACATACCAATAGATTCGTAGAAAGGCGATCTAGACGAAATATCAGTCGCGAGTGCGCTTGCTCTCGCTGTACGCGAATCGGATTTACCTACAAGTGCGTGGACAGGAGTACACACACATAGAAGCGTAGAAAAGGCGATCTAGATGAATTTCGAGAATCGCGAGTCAAAATACTCTTGTACTGTACGTAAAACGGGTTTATAATGTGCGTGTATAAGAGCACACACCTACAGATGCGTAGAATGGCGAACTTGACGAAATGTCAGACGCAAGTTTGAACGCACTTAAGAGTGAGTGCATTCGCACTTTTCGCGGTTTTTTTTTTAGGTGGGTGCAAAGGATCACACACCCATAGATGCATAGAAAGGCGATCTCGACGAAATTACAGTCGCGAGTGCGCTTTCTCTCGATGTATGTGAAACGTGTCTAAGTGTGCGTGCGTTTTCGCTAGTTCTATAGACCCTACCTTCTGTATTATTTTGCCTACTCGCTAACTTTATATTGAGTTGTTTATGTAAAGGTGGTACCAACTGTTGTTAAACGGGAAGTAAATATACGAACTGCTAATCCCGTAATGGAAGAAGAAACCTTTAGCAGTGGAAAGAATAAGAGGTGTAATTTCTAGGAAGCAGAGAAATAATTTGTTTAGGGAATCTAGTATTTGTTATGGTTAAAAAGAATCGAGTTAGTACATCTTAAAGAAATGTATTCGAAATTTACTATATTTGAATTAAATCCCTAAAGTTATAGTATATTATAATTGTGAAAGAACTCAAAAAAATTGTGATGTTGTAATAACATCAGGTCCTAAGTTAGGGTCTAGCCTCGCAATTTCCGAGGTCTTGGGCAAGTACCAAGGTGACTTTCGATTCATGTCACATCCATAGTCGATACAAGAATGATAATATCATTTTAAGAATATTATTTTTAAGAGGATATTATCCTCTTAAAAATATGAAATTTGCAGTTGACTTAAACAAGTTTTACATCAATAGAGGTCTAAAACTAATAATATAACTACTACTTAGTACAATTACTTCAGCACTTTCAGATACGTATCTTACTTTTCTCTAATAAGAAGAATACACACAAAAAGACACTATAAAAAAAACCACAGTAAAATTCCATTTGCTGTAACAACGTAATTATTTCACTAGACTAGTACAATACGTCACCACAGACAGTAATTGCTGTGGTGAATTAACTACTTAAAACTCGAAATTAGTTCTTAGTGCCCTTCTCACAGTTTGTGATAAGAAAATTCTAACTTATACTATCATAGGTGCGAGTTTATTTAGTTATTTACTATAATTTAAATGGTTTACCACGAATAACTAAAAGATAAAATTAATTGGTCCCAAGAGCTACTGCTGAACAAGAAGGCCTAGAGTTTTTCCCAGTAGCAGCCCGGAGTCTGGATTTGTGCCCGATTGATGGCAAAAGGCTCGCTCCCTAATTCATGGGACCTAAACATAACTGCCGAAATTTGGGTGTACAACAGGTATATCTTTAGCCTAACCCTTTGGGGATTACAGAAGTAATGTTTTGAATGTATGTATGTGTAAAATTAAAATTGATTTCATTTAAGTCTTTATCTGGTTTCTTCGATTCTTTATCTGGGTTTAACTATAACTTGACCGATCATCGTTAATTTTTTGCATAGATACCAGTAACGAAGTGTCCATGCATACAACTCGATTCCTTTCGGCTTCGGAGGTTCGGATGAGCAACGATACCATCATCATCATTATCATTTTAGTCGAAAGACGTCCACTGGACACAGGCCTCCCCCAAACGTTGCCACAACGACCGGTCCTGTGCGTCTCTCATCCATTGGATTCCCGCGACTCTCACCAAGTCGTTGGTCCACCTTGTGGGAGGCTTTCCAACGGTGCGTCTTCCGGTACGTGGTCGCCACTCCAGAACTTTTCGGCCCCAACGACCATCTTTTCTGCGAGCGATGTGACCTGCCCACTGCCACTTATGTTTAGCAATTCTTCGGGCTATGTCGGTGACCTTGGTTGTCTTGCGGATATCGACATTTCTGATTCGGTCACGCAAGGTAACTCCGAGCATAGCCCTCTCCATTGGCCTTTGAGTGACCTGATGAGGCCTATTTTAATCGGCCAGCAACGATACCGCTATTGAATAATGGCAGCTAGACTCTAGCACTGCCAAATATACTATAGGTGTATTTACACCAAAGGCAAACAGGTGGTAGGTAGACTGATGGCTTTAAGAGGGACAACAAATGGTGATACGAATACAATTTTTTTGTCGGTTTCCCTCTGAAGAAAATTGATCCCTCGCCACTGATAGATACACTTTGTACCTTTTGTCCAAAATCTTGATTCTTGAGGGAATAACATGTACATTAACAAGAGCAAAGTCCCTGGTAAAAGCTAGTAAATTGTTTACGAAGAAATCTTCGTTTAGTTTGTAAAAGGTATTTTGAGGCTAAAGTTAGCTCTATAGAATTTTCTAGCACTTTAGTTGTTAATTTCAAGTGTTTCATTAAACATTTTTAACTAAACAATGCTTGTTCATTTACGTAGCAAGTAAAAGAATTTAATAAAAACCTTAACAGTGGGGTAAGTAGGTCAAGTAAAAAATCATAATAATAAAAGGGCTTCATTAGCACATTATAGAAACATATTTGTATTTTCATTTAACCTGCATAGTTTTTAACTTTTATGACGATAATTTCTCGTAAGAATACCAAGTCTTCCTTTTATCTTTATAAATATACAGAAGAACTGACATGCACTGTTTTATCTATCCAAGCAATGATAGCCTAACAACGGTTTGACCAGCGAACTGTCAAGACTATCACTTGCTTCGAAAAAGGCGTAGGAAAACATCGTAAGGAAGCCATATTTGAGAGATATTTCTCGACTGCATATGCAACCAAATCAAGGTCCATGGGTGGTATAAAAACTCTGACTTTAGGTTCTAGTCACTATCCACACGAAAAGAAAGAAGAGTATTTATCAAAAGCAAGCAAAATTAAGAAAAGTTTTACTACCAAGCTTCGGCATCGACGGTGTGTGAGTCCGACTCGCTCTTATTACCAATTATTTCCTTCTGCACTATGGGACTCTAAAAATAAAGTACCTATATGATACTCGACGCTTGTTCATCAATTGAATAAGCCGTTTACTCGTAGACCCCTTACAAACACATCCTTTTTTTAGCCAAAAAATAACCGAATCGTCACGTTCACGAAATTCGGTTTCGGCAAAAGGTCCGCCACTAGCGTCGAGATAATCTTTGCAGATAACACGTTCTTTGTACACAACTTTCTTTTAGCAGTGATTTGATTATTTTCTTTGTGATAGCTTACAACAGATGATAATCTACGTTTGTATGAAGTTCGTGTAACAATGAGTGTAAGAACTTAATCAGAGACAATGAAATCGTGTCTTGAGTCTCCGTGTTGGCTTGAGTTTCGAGATGTTGTTTTGTTTTTCTGTGTGAAGTAGCCTTTGTAATGGGTTTATTCTCTTGTTTCAGTATCCGTAGTGTATTTCAGTGTCACTGAGTTGAGTATCTGTACACTTTTTGGTGGAATTGTCAGGATACCATTATTTTAATGTAATACGATAAATCAAATCGTTATTAAAGTTGGTTGATTCATTGAGTGACCCCTTAAAGGCATATTATGAATGTTTATTCGTAGCATTAGAGTGAAATGACAGATTAACTAGCATTCACTTCACATAGGTATTTCTGAAGTACTTAAAATGTAAAATCATCTTATTGAATCGCCCTTGTACCCTTTAGAGTTATAATTTGTAATTTTTTCTGGAGTACTCTTTTCTGCGCTTATTCTTGGAGCACCTATCCATTTAACACCAATCAATATCTCTTTGATATACTTCAAATCATCAAAATAACAACATACGATACCCTTATTTCTGGAGTGGTTAAAAGGCTAAAACATTATCGTAACATTACGCCTATATTTCTCAAAGGGTTTGGTCAGAGGTGTATCTTTACAGAAAACCCACATTTTGCTTGCTACGTTTAGTCCTATCTAATAGGAAACAAGTATAATAATAATATATTGCACCAACAACCAGCAACGAAACCAAATTTCACCATGAGCCTACCGAAACACATGGCCTCATATTCAGCAGTAGTGCTTACGACAACTACAAAGAAATATTCAGTCGTTTTGAATAATAAATTGCCTTCATTAACAGTCTCGAAAGATCCACAGCATTTCATTTATACTTAGTACAAAAAAAAAGCTTTAAGCATAATTATATACACAATCATTATTGTAGTGCCAAACTGCAGACAAATTACAAAATTCGTTAAAAAACAAAACCAATCCAGCCAATCCCAAGTTAATAGACCCTAATGTTATTTCAAACTCGCACTTTTTCAACTCAATCCTATTCACATTCACTAATGTCCAGTTAAGTTGAATTTTCCAATAAGCATTTTAAAACTTCCCTCCAGAGAGATTGGAAAAAGTTGGTCGCCGAACGGAACGGGGAAGTAGATACATAATGTAGATGTTACTATGTACAAACGTGGAGTGGAGGAAATTCAAACTAAATGTGGTTTGGATTTATTCAATCTAGTGGGTTTGTTTACTTCTTCTGGCATTGTGGATTCTGTGGTTTTTCTACAAATCGGTCTGGCAATTATGGAGTTTCGTTAGTACCAACATCATAATAATATTATAGTCACTGAAAAGGCAAAATTACTTAACCGCCAAAAAGACAAAAAGCGGGGCTTGAGTTTTTTATTGCGGAATCTTACAAAGTATAACCACATTTTTACGGGTTACTAAACTGCCACATAAGTTCTTTGATTGCAATGCTATATAAATAGATCGATGCAAAAATAATGATCGGTAGTTTCAACTATGTAGGTGTGTACTTTTATAAATTTGGCGGTTGAGTAATTTTGCCTTTCCAGTAACGATTAATGTATTTATAGACCTGATGACGTACGATTTTAATTCATATCTTGACTCGGACTAAAGATTAAGTAGGACATAATGTTACAAATACAAAGTCCAGAGTGTAGAAGAAAATAAAAATAGAATCACAGTTAGGTAAGAATTTATATTGGGGTAGATCTCCAGAGGCATTTTTTTTCGTGTCGGGCTGGATAAACCCACTTTAAAATCGAAAAACGTTTTTTAAAATATTTTTTTATATACAGTTTGGTGTCTAATCTACATGGTACAAGACTAATATTATGAATAAGTTTATTTTAAGTATTTAAAAAAAAATCTTAAACCCTAATATTCTGATCGCTCTGGGTTGACCCAACTCCCGATTGAATGAATAAAATATTCTTTAACTTTTTAATAAGAAGGTTCATATGAAACAACTTGTTTACATTTCAAAACAAATAGTTAATCTTTATCGTAATAAAATATTTTAAGTTATATTATCAATACTTTTGCCACAATTTGAATTTGAAATCGTGACCGGGCATTTTATCTCATCGCTCTGCGCTGAGGTAAAACATCGCGCTCATCCCTAGTTACGCGTTATAGACACTCTCTTCCCCTCCCGCGGGGTAACCCTGGCAGTGGTCTAACCGCCGAGGAGGAATCCTGTGTGCCACGAACCAGCACTCCAACATTACGAAGGTAAGTTTATGTGTGTTTATGTTGTTAAATCCAGAGCAACCGCTCTGGATTTGGTTCTCGAATTTTATGATTGCTATGGCACGTTATTTAAATTAAATAGTAAGCTTATGAATGTGTCTGTTATGTGAATTAAGTGATCGTTATTATGTTTTTTTATGAGACGTAATCATACCTTTCTACTACTTTAAATTTGGCTATATTTATGATTTTGTGACTTTTTCTGATCGCTATGGCTGTGATTGCTCTGTCCAAAAAGAACAGAGCAATGATATTTTGCATTAATTGTATGTTATAAATCTATTGTAAGTAGTAGTAATAATAACAAATGATGAACTATACATATGACCTTAAATTTATAACCATTCCTGGGGGGTTTATTTGGGTTACCTAAACCCATAAACAGATATTGACGTATTTTACCTTGACGATATTATTGTAATGGCATTTAGCTAACCACAACTGTAACCCTATCTTCTCTTAAACTTAATGGCAACTCTTGTTGCAGATTGAAATCATGCCTCGAAATAAATTATCTACGAGTGTTGAAGAAAAACGTCTTAGGAACAAATTGGTTGAGCGTCGTAGAATGGTCAAGATAAAATATGATCCATATCTAAGACGCACAATGGCTTGTAAAGTCAAGAGAGAGTTACCAAAGGAAAAAAGCTCGGGGCACAGTACTACCAATGAGTGACTGATCTATTGACTATAAAAATTTAATTAAGTACTCCAAGTATTTCCGAGGTAGTTTTATCTTCGTTAGAAAACAATAACACCTTGACAAAGGTTACTGCAGCAGAAGATTTACCCGACTCCGACCCCGTCTATTTTAAGCTCAGATAATTGAATAGTACTATTCAATTATCTGAGCTTAAAATAAACCTTATTTTTTAGTTTCTTGATCAAATGCCTTATGAACATTGTATTTTTTCTAAATCATTTAATAACTATAAAAGACTGTATGTAATATTGGTGGATTTCAAAAGGTTTTAATGTTGTCTCATTTACCTAGAAGTGATGTAATTAAGTCCAATTAAATGAAACTAAGCCAAAGTTTACCTTTATAATTTTGTTAATTTGTTATTTTAGCAATTATTTTATACAAAATATTCCGTATTTTTAATATGGAAGTACTTATGACGACTGATAATATGCCTTGACCTTTTTCTAAAATAATACATTTCTCTTACATATAATAATCTTATTACACGTACACTGAACATGACTTAAAACGGCTAAATAAATAATATTTTATCATTATTATTTATTTTTGTTTCACTAATTTCACCATTTAAGATCGCTCTGGCACCAATTATGATTGCTCTGGTCGTGAATTTTTTTGAACTTAAATATTTCCATAACCGTTTGTGTAAATTGAAGGCCAATAATAGAAATGTACTATTTGAATATCATTCTTTTTAATGAGATACATAATTACCATTAAATATCAATATCTGAAAAGCACCAGAGCAATCACACGAATACGCCCGTTTTGGAGATTGACCCATTGATCAATAATAATTTGTATACACTGTTAGCTTAAGGCAAAATCATCAAGAATAATCAACTGATTGAAATGATTACTTTAGAAAATAATCACCCCATTGCCGTGCTATATCTCAAAAACAGTGGCGAAGCAATAATTAAATCCAATTAGGTAGATGAACTGTTGTATAACAATAACACCGTTACAAAGGGTTTGTGAAATTGAATCAGATTTAGATATTCACTGTTTAAGATTCCTGAACTACCATTTATTGTTTTAAACCGAACAATGTTCCTTGAACACGATTTTGTCAGAGCTTGCTAACTAAATTCAGATGAATAATTGTTGGATCAATCGACAATTCTATAAATACCAGTATTTCCTAAATTTAGGGGAGTATTAATTACATGTGCATCACACATTAATCTACTCTGATATAACAGAATCCGAATTATCCTCTGCCGAGTTGGTCCCAACTATGTTTAGAATGGTTTCCAGTTTAACTGGATTAATTTGAATAACAGTGTTTTAAATAGAGCAACTGACTATCTGACCTCACCAACCCAGTAATTAGTTAAAAAGATACTACATAGTTAGACTGCTTATCAGTCTTTCGGGATTGTGACAACTCATTACCAGACGACTGTCAAAAATCGACAAATGACAGCCGGAATCAACAGCTCAACGTGGTTTACGAGGCACGGAAGTTTTGATATATAATAAATGATTATCAAACCACAAACTGGTAAGCATAGCTTAACTAATGATGCGGCTACTATTATTTAACCATGCGCCCCTATGTCAGTAAAATATGTTAATTATCTAATTTTTATTAGTGTTTCAACAAGATTTTCAACGCCAATAGGTCGTATTTACAAGCTCTTTCTCTAATAGCTTAATCTCAACCAATCCCTCTTCAAAATAATGTGCTTGCACTCGACGATAACATAATAATGTCCTCGTATATCCTCGACATTTTAATATTTGCATACAAATGCTTCCCACAAAATTAATTTCTTCACATAACCATTAGTTACTGAATCCGCTAAAAACCAAACAAACTTCATCGACAAACAATTGGCAAGGAAATTAAAATCCTATATTTGCGCAGACAACTGCTACTATTCGAATATCCTGAACCAATATTAGAATTAAAATCAACATTAAATTCTAGTAGGGCACGGTTGCCGTTTAGTTGGGCAGCTTTCGTGCTCATCCCCTTTTGAAATTTACATATTCAAATGTGCACGAAGGATCAAAGAGCTAGATCTGTAACACAGACGCTGTGTGGATATGTTAGGTGGATGAAAAGCCGGCGCTTCGTCCGACAAAATTGGCAAGCGAAGTAAAAATATTTGATAAATTCGGCTTTTTTGATACACTGCTTGCTCAGATTTGTGTTTAAAGGTAAAATGTGTTTGCATTGTATTGTGAGTGAAGTTCAATGTTTTGGGAGCATGTAAAATATAAAATAGTTTTATTTGTTGGTTTATTTTTGTTTGGTTTCTTATTTGCTGTACCAAGTAATAATTACAACCATATCAGAAGTTATATGTTTAAATGAAGTGTTCAAGAATTTTATGAAGATATAGCCAATCAGTTAGTTGCCTGTTCACGTGACTAGAGGGCTATCATATTTTTCCGTGTTAGCATTGACGTTAAGCGTTATAATACTGTCAGCTATTTAGACACTTTATCCATTAAGGCATCAGGTCCGCCTTTGTACAGTTTTTTTTACTTGTGCATAAAGTTTTAATAAATTAAGGGTGAAGCAAACATATATATTTTTTTAATATATCCACTCACCAGTAATCACTCCTCTCTGACCGCAATAATTGTTATTTTTAAAACAACCCATCCATGAAAAGAAACAAAAAAAAATACAAAAAAAAACTGAAAATGTCCACAGTTCTCAACGTAACAATCCATTTTAACACAAAATCTTTCTAGAACTCACCAACATATGGCAACACAGACGTACTCGAACCAAAATATTCAAACCCTTTCGTGTTTGACCTCTGATTACTTTCATTTGCCTGTTTGTGTACCCCTGGGATGGTCCGGTACACTTTGACCTAGACAACTTAACCCAAGGACAGGTGTGTCCAGGGAATATGGCGGGACGCAAAAATTTTCACTAATGGTGGGACTGCTAATGTTATTTTGGGTAGTATGTTTTTCAATGTTGTGGAGACTGTTTTAATGAGAGCCGCTGGGTTTAATACTCGGAAACGTAATTAAGGGAATAATTTAGGGTTAGGTGATATGGTCGGAGAAAATATGGGTCAGTTTTGTAATGTGGTTGATGAAACTGTTGTTAAGAAAACAGTGTGTGTTTTGATGATGGAAGAAATGATTACTAGCCTGTTCCTGTCTGTAAGGCAAAGACGTCTTTAAAGAAGGCAAAAAGGAAAGAAAAAAAGAAAAATATATATTTTATTTAGACGCACAGGACATGGGTAAAACAAAAGAACAACAATTATACAGATAATAAAATAATAAATACAGATAAAAAAAAAAACAAGAAAAGATAAGAAGAAGCATTGCTTGATTCTTACATACTTCTTTTGCTTCGTTTACATTCATACATGTTGTCATACACACACGCCGGTTGCGAGTACTACGCACCTGACCTTTCTGAAGAACCTCACCAATAAGGTCTATGTATTTCCTTCTAGGGCGTCCCCTCCCGGCGTTCCCACTTACATATCCCTTGAAAATACATTTCGTTAGTCGCCTTTCATCGATCCTTTCAACGTGACCAAACCATCTAAGCATACTCTTTTAAATTTTTGTTACAAATCGAATCGAATCGTAGCATATGGCGCTCTGTAGTTTCTGCCTACCACCTTGGGAAAAAGGCGTGAGTTTATGTATGTATGTGTAAGCATTGCTTGATTACTACGCTTGCTCCAGGTGAATTGGCATTTGCAGGTTTATTTTAACTGCAAAAGATCACTGATGTCAATGATTAAATAAACTAAGAAGAGGTAAGAACGAAATAAATGATTACCATTCTCTTGCCCTAATCGCAATTTATTAGTAGTGGATACTGCATATCTTCTTCTTCCATATAAAATGTTAATGACTCTAGTTTGTTTTTAGTCATATCGAGATGATATAGCACATAAATCATTAATTAGTTCTTGGACCCTCCTCTATTCCTGTAGACTTCTATAACCATAGTCAAAACTTGCCACACGACGAGTTCCTCAATCCATAATCACTTCGATTGGTTGGATTCGCAAACTATTAAAAGACCCAGCTCACACAAAATCAAATAAACCTGAAATTGCAAACCCGGTGTTTGTTGACCAATCCTAACATAGTGCACCTAACCAAGTGTTTACCGGTAGACTATTAGACGCTCACTTGCCATGAATTCAAAGCACCTAAAACAATTGGCAATCTACACAATTCCATTACACGCGCCGCAAAAACTCTAGGACCTACAAGAGAAATTCCGCAACAATTTATTTCTAACGAACAGTGTAACTCCGCATATTTCCGAGTGCAATAATAATAAAATAAAGAGCGCGCCATGAAATGTGTCGTAACACCCACTGACCATTCTAGTGGTAAGTGCCATCTACAACAATAGTTATTTTAAAAATCCTCCCCAGCTTTATGAAAATATACGCAAAGTTTTTGGTATTACGAAAACAAATTATAGTTTTGTATTGTTACGTGGATGAACGGTGGCTCGAAAGAGGAAAACGTTTGATATATTACACACAATTTTTCCGTATATATATGAAGGAAATCAGGAAAAATGGTTTCACACTTGCATACATAGAAGATGAGTTGCTATCTTACTGCTAAGATGCAGACTATGCAAACGCTTACATACGAGTAACATGTAGCACACGAATGATCTTAGACTTTGCAAGATTGCATCTAGTAAAGCTACAGATCTAGATAAAGACCTAACGTGTTTGTTTAACGGTCGTTTTGGCGATATTTGGGGGAGGCCTACGCCCAGCAGTGGCATCTTTCGGCTAAAATGATGATGATGATGATGATGAACGTGTTAAATGTTTATAAATCTTATCTGGGCAAGTACCAATGTGATTTTTCAATCCATAATGCCCTTGCTTAGTTTGTCCTAGACACAATTGACATCGCTAAAGGAAAACATCATGAGAAAACTTAGTCTTTTAGTTAATGTAAATCTGAAATTACTAATCCGCCTTGAGCAAGCGTGTGGACTAATTCTCTTGCCTTCTCTGTATGATACAAGGCCTTTGCCCTGCAGTGGGACAGTAACAAAGCTAGCACTATACATATAATTTAAATGTGGGTGGATTAAGAGTTTGCCGTAAATATAGACGTGACGTTGTTTTACTTCTCTAAGTCTTGTTAAGTCAGTCGTAACTTTTGGCGAAGATGCGATAGATGGGTAGAGAACCAATTTCAGCCATGGTGGATGGCTTTAAGTATGACATCAAGTGCAATGAAGGGGGCATTTGGGAAAAGCCATGTAGTACGTTTGATATAGTCATTTGATTGAAGTCTTACTACTAACACATTCCCCAACAAGCCACTTGTTTTAGTTTCCTAGTAATTGAGTTAACATAAGTCAGTTTTAACTGTTTTACTGCGGTACTAGTGTATCTTGTAAGTAGTTAAATTTTTCACTACCAAACTCGTAAAACGCTACATAAATTTGGATTGCAGTCTCGTTAAACCAAAAGCGTAGATAAATCTTCTGCATTCATCATTAAATTTTTACTCGTGATAAAATGGAGAATGGAGGATTCATGTAAGTTTGAAGTAAAAGCTAAGCAAACGAGACTTTGGTAGTGAATAATCAATGAATGTTTGATCAGCATCCGGGACTAGGTGTTAGGATAATCTGATGAAGGAAAAGTGGACCGCGCTTAAACTGAAATAGGGTTGAGCATCGCTAAATGCAAATGGCGAAAGTAATAGATATCGCAGCAGCTTGAAGTTCGAATATTGGGCGAAAATATCTTTTGAGGTTTGGGCAATATCGGAAACGATATTGAGATTAATTTGGACCCACATTTTAGTGGAGGATTAAACATAGATGTTTGATAATTTAGGTCAAGTTAACAACGGGGTTAATTACAATTTGGTACTATGTTTAGATAAGTCTTGATTGACGAACTAAATTTATATCAATCGGATCGAAAGATTGGAGTTTGCAACTTTTTGTGTTTCATACACAAAAAGTTGCAAACTCTAATCTTTCGATCCGATTGATATAAAAAATTCGTAAATTTAAAAAATCTGTAAATTTTCACCTCAATCAATATATTATGCTATTCTGAAAATATCTGCTGGTGAAGGCTCGGGTGAAGCAAACGATAGAATGAGCTGACACCGCTATCAAATTAGTCAACATTTTTTGTATGTTATAATATATTTATTCAAAACAATTTAGTTTGCCGGGGCAGATAGTTTTGAATAAATAAAATAATTTACGTTGTGTTTGTTTGTTGTTACCTTCTTATTTTTAACTTAAGACTTGTCAAATGTCAAACTGTCACCTATTAATGAACTGGAAAGAAATTAATTGTCATCCGTCATGTCATCATAAATGCACTGCTTTTGAAAAATGTTTAAGAAACCGAATTTTCTTCAAATTCGTTTTTAAGAAAAATTGCTTATGTCCATCATCAGGATAATGATCTATCTCCACGCCAAATTTCACTACGATTCGTTTAGCCGTTTAATCGTGATAACCCAGACAACAAACAGAATAACTTTTTTATTCATATTATTAAGTAAGGATAACGTCGCCTAGGTAACATCAGTGTTGTTTCAATAATCTAAAATGTACATAATTATGTATGTCGTGTCCAGCAACGTCGTAAATTTAATGTGAATTATTTTCTTCATTGCTTAAAATACAAATAAGTTAGTCAGGGGACTTATTAAATGGTAGCCTCAAACTAGGACACTTCCCATTATCTCATATGACAATATTATAGTACATCGATTGTTTCGCAAAAGATCCCAACCCTATCACACAAGTTTTGCGCGGGAAAGTCAACGAATAAATTTATTTTGCATTTAATAACGAGACGACAAGAGTTTCAATTAAACTTTTTTACGTATTTTTTTCCACTTCTGCTTTGTTAACTAGATGTATGCATTTTGTATAGTTCCCGTGTTCTCGGCAATTTGTTTCGTGCCGCCCTTATTCCAACTTGAATTTCAGTTTTCGATTCGCTGTTTTCCTATTAGCGAATTGGTTTGTTACTTGATTGTATTATTTAAAATTTTTGATTGTGCTATGCAAGAATATCTACAATGCTACTAAAGGGATACTTTCAGTTTTTGATTAATGTACAGACGCCAGCATTTCAAGTTACCCCAATGTGTCAAATTTCTTTGCTCGTTTTTCAACTTTATGTGAAACAGAATAAGTTTCATATTCAATTGGGAAAATATAACACATTGGTGTAACTTGATGTGCTGGCGTCTGTACATTCGTTTGAATGTAGTTGTTATGTTTTAGTGATCACCGTACAAATGGATTTTGCCTACAAAAGATTCGATAAAGTGACAGATTGTAGAATCATTTCTTTTGTTTTGAGCACGACAGTGTCAATAATGAAGAATAGAAATGTGTCGGTTCTTCAGTCGACAATAGTCTACAATATTGAGCAATTATTTCGTCTAAAATCGGCAAAAATGTTTTTAGCATCTCATCGCTATGAGCGATTTCATCGCTATGAGCGATCTCTTACCGACAACCTTAAGATGGAGAATCGGAGAAAAGATACGTAAATGTGGTATTAGTCAAAACAAAAAACTTTTTTACAAAAAAAAACAACCGACTTCTTAAAAAAAAACTAACAGGTGAAAAATAACTCCAGTTTCGGAAGTCTGTGGCTTTGGTGGTTTTGTTTTGTCCATTATTGGCCACCGACTTCCGAAACTGGAGTTATTTTTCACCTGTTAGTTTTTTTTAAGAAGTCGGTTGTTTTTTTTTTGTAAAAACGTTTTTATTTTATAATTTTTAGTTTCTTTGTATGTCAAGAAAGTCTTTCAAAACTTGAAAGAATTATTGAAATTGGATAACAATTGCTAAAGAAGTTCTACCTCTAAACATTAATCTGTACATCTCTGCCGGCCCCTTTTAAAATAGAATGGCGTAATGTTATGTTGTGGAAATACAAAAGCTCAGCATAAACATCTGACTATAGCAATCGCGAATAATTTGCTGTTATGCGCTGAAGAGTTCCGTTGCCTGTCTTCTTCATCAGTTTTTCTTCACCAAATGATACTATCTAAATGAAAATGCTTGATTTGTTACTAAAAATGTTAAAATCGGTGCATGTGTGCCTATATTTTTTGAGGAGTTCCCTCAATTCCTCGAAGATCCCTCATCAGGTATGAGTTTTGATACAAATGGGACCAATCTGTTAGTATACCCTATCAAACAAAAAAAGAATTTTGAAAATCGGTCCATAAATGACGGAGTACTGAGGTAACAAACCCTAAAAAATAAAAAATAAAATATACAACCGAATTGAGAACCTCCTCCTTTTTTTGAAGTCGGTTAAAAACAATGAAATGCAAGCTTTCGCATTCCCAATATGGAAAGTCATTTCATAGTGCGCAATGCGTCAATACCAATACAAGCCAACATTTCAACCAATGTTTGACCAACAATTTCCAGTATGTTTGAATCCTAGAGGAACCAAGTTCCTAGTATGTTTGCAAACGATGCGATAACAGCGTATCCGCTGCGACTGCACTAATGCGAGCGCAAATTATCCTATCTCTTGGAATTTTGCTGACTGTGTGAATATGAATGGTTGGTTAAGCGTATATGAAGGATGCAGTAGAAACTTATTATTACGTATTAAGTACAAGTACGTACGTGTTATTATTTAGGGTGCTTCTACGCGGCGCAAGTAGCTTCCGCATATTGAAGCACTTGCACAGGTTGTATGCATCGTAAACTTTACCGTTTAAAAACATGTGCGGGTCTAACGACTCGAGCATGTACCAAAGCGAGCCACCAGTGCAACTAACCCACAAACTCAGTGCATGCGGTGACTTGCGCATGTAGCTCTTGACTACGAGCAAATAACTTGTGCGTACTACTTGCTCCAGATATTTGCATTATGTACAAGTACAAGCGAGTAACTCGAACAAGTAGCTTGCGCATCTTACTCACGCGTGTAACCCGCATCTTTACTTGCTCCAGCTACATGCACCGTGTAGAAGTACCTTACTTATTTACGCGTACTCGTAACCGGCTAGAATGAATTCTTGATATAAACATAACGCAAATTCGAACTGTAGGTACTGGGAAGTAAAATAGAAGTGGGAAGGTAATGGAGGCTTAAATAATCTAAACAGTGATTACTAATGATGAAAATGGTCCAAACACACGATAAACTTTAAATGTATAATTATAACTTTCTTTTTTTTTTGTCAAATGGGTTAATAGTGAGTAATCTTTACAACAGTTCTGTAACTTGAACTTGAACCTTACTGGTTATGATGTAGGTATTGAATTACCATGAACAGTTGAAGTCACATGGGTTCCGATTTTTTCCTTTAAAGGTTACACTATATCACATGCCACCAACAGCTGTCTTATAATGTACTAGTAGACGTCCCGCAGTTTCACCCGCGTAGGTCCCGTTCCCGTAGGAATACAGGAATAAAAAGCTTATTTGTTAATCCAGGGTGTCAGCTAACTCCATACAAAATTTTATTAAAATCCATTCAGTAGTTTTTACATGAAAGAGTAACAAACATCCATTCATTCATCCATCACTTCGCTTGACCAGAGGGCTGGCTTATTCTTTGGCCAAAGAATTAGCATTGCCATCCAACGTGGCAATGCTGCTAGTCTTCTGGGCACGTTTCCAGATGACAGCGATGGGGAGGAGTATTTTGACGCCTGAGTGTTCCGATTTTTACTATTTTATTTGTAGTTAGTTTAAGTGTACAGACGCCAGCACATCAGGTTACCCCAATGTGTCAAATTTTCCCAATTGAATATGAACCTTATTTAGTTTGACATAAAGTTGAAAAACGATCAAAGAAATTTGACACATTGGGGTAACTTGACGTGCTGGCGTCTGTACATATTTAATTTATTTTAATTAGATTTATTGTATTTTATGTAAATAAATACTGTACTTAAAAAAAAAACTTACAGAAGTAAATATCATTCCATCCATCCATACTCACAAACTTTCGCGTTTATAATAACTGTAGGATTGGCTCTTCGTAATATACATTAGCGTAAATCACATTGATTTATCCAAGAAGGTACGCATGCAAGTTCTAAAGCACCAGAGATTCTTTAAAACACTTAATTCACCACTCCATCCACGTCGTAAGTCCTAAATCCACTTCGGAAGAATCTAAGCTCCTGCCATCAAAAGCAAAACGTTGTTAAATCAAGCTTTGCACAAACGATTAAAAAGCAGTAATACTACCACACTGACTCCAACAAAGCCTAGGGCTGTTGAAGGTACAGTGATAGAACATTACGAAGTGGGGTGCAGAAGGTCCACTTAGTGATTTTTTATTGAATATACTCCTATTTACGTGACATCGACCCACATTCTCTGATATCAGGAGTTTAGCTGCTCGATTCAGTAAAAGTGTCCTTGTGAAAATGTAGGTTTTTTATCTTTAATTTATTTATTATTTTATTATTTTATTTTTGTTTGTTTGGAAAACTTATACTTAAAAGAAGTAAAGTAGTATTGTTATTTTATTAAAAAGTACCAGGTTGTTAATAATTTATTATAATCTAGGCTAAAAGACTAATAAGCAATTTAAATCGAACCTATTTTTAAACGTGATCATTATTTTAAACTTAGAACACAAGTTCGTTCCACTTTTTTTGAATCTGATAAATGATGATATAAGCACTTCGTTCAAGTGTATCATTGTGAAATGAAGGTGAAGGGAAAGCGAATTGAGGTGTCAGTTTATACCAATATTGGGCATTGATAGTTCACTTCACACCACTAAGCAGTGATAGCATAGTGGTGTGACAGGCAGACTGCCAAATCATAGGTCTCGAGTTTGAACCCAAGGCACGCACGCGAGCTGTTTTTAGTCATGGGCGAATTTTAAATTCGGGCTGCTATTGAAAAAAATGAGGTGAAAACACCCCATAACTGACTATCTTGATTGGTAGAAAACGCGTATTCAATTCAATTTATTTATTCTAAGACAAAGTTCATTACATTAAATTAACAAAAAAATAAAGGGAAGTAAAACAAATGATCAATAATTCGATTAAAATGTGATGTCAATTAAAAATGTCTATGATGTGCACATTTATGTACGTCACTACATATTATAAAACAAAGTCTTTCGTCGCGTCTGTCTATCTGTTTGCGATAAACTCAAAAACTTCTCCACTTTATCTATTGGTGAAACAGCATGAAAAAATTCATGCTGTTTCACCAATTCTCGAGGAAAGTTTAAGTATATGACCTGTCAAGTTTTTGTATACATTAGCTAAAATATGATGATAGTTGTTGGAAGTGTCGGAAAACAATAAGCCGTCGTGAGGTGGGCGCAATAACCGACATCCGCGGGTGAAGCCGCGGGCTTCAGCTCGTTCAGTATTAAATAAATACATAAAGAACGCTTTGAAAAATTCATTTTTCTTTATTAAAGAACATGATCCTTCTGAAACTACCCGCCACATGGTAACACTAAGAATGGAAAGATAGGCGGGTAATGAGGAAAAAATAGCAGAGACGACCCCAGGGCAACCGACAAAAGAAACCTCAGATTTGAATGTAAATGAACACAAAAATGAAAAATATCAAAGCGAGAGTCCTGGAGGTTTTTTTTTGTGCCCACTAATGGACATTTCAATTCATTATGTTTTGATATGGCCTGTGATCGTGGAACGCCTTTAATGTTTTCGGCTTTTATGTGTATGTTCGTGTTTCGACTTAGGATTTTGTTTTTACTTTCATCTTTGAACGGGTCAGTCACTTGTGACTGAAAGACTCTACTTAATAAAATACTTGAATTCACTGGCGTAAAGACAATAAGTTTGCCCATGTTTCTTCACTAAAATTCACCCCCAGAAGACTTTCAAAACAAGAGAAGAGAAGAGGTATACAGACATTCAATACTAACTATAGACAGGATATCACGAATAAAGTTTTCATCCGATACTTGTGTGTCCTAGTGGACACAATTCTATGAGTTTAGTTTGGTAGCGTACCGCTCCCTTCCAATATTGCTATATTATTCTAGATGACGTTACTGAGACATGGGATCAAAGTTTTTCTATGACGTTTCCTCGCATTAGTACTTTATAGTAGGTTAAAAAAGTTTCTTATAATTTCGTCTTTGACGATGGGAAATCCCACAAAAAAAATATTCATTTCTTATACTGGCAAGCCAATTAAGTTAAGTGTTAGTTTTTTGTTACTATGATTATTGTGTTCTCATCACGCTGCGTTAAAATACAATAAATAAATATAATTATCTTTAATTTTAAATTGTTTGATTTGTCATAAGTTTAACTTCAAACAATGTGCTACGTCTACGAATACGTCTACGTCATTAATTGTATTGTAATCTATACATATAATTAGTAATAAAATTCCACAACTTTGACACAACGCCCACCCAGACCCAAACTAAGCATAGCTTGTGCTATATGTACTAGTCAACTGATAAACATACTTATATATTATAATTTATATTACTACACACATACATCACCTTAGAATCAATTTATTAGTTTAATTAGTTTTTATTTGTTTACGTCCCATTTGCGGACTTTCTGAATATACACATAAAAAATTATAATAATCGGTCAAGCCGTATTGGAAGAGTTTAGTAACACGAGAATTTTAGAAATTAGAAGTATAGTGAGCAGCGTTTGTTCTGACAAACGTTAGTGACACTCGGGAATCCACTAACACTAATAGACCAACAGGCCAGTCAAATCATTACATAGCTGCTACGATCCATGAAATCAATTCTCATTCACTCTGAATTTCCAATACAAAGCTAGTCTTAGCTTACGATCTGAACATAACCTACAATAACTATTACAATGATCACTTACTTGTAATAGGCTGCAAGTCGTACCCATCTGAAGCAATCACAGTAATGTTATGACCATCGACAGACAGTTCAATGGGGCAGTTCAGGAACTCAGCGTTGATGACACGGAAACGATACTTGTAGCCCTGAAAATAAGGTTTATTTTTAGTTTTTAGGTAACTCGTATATAGGACTGTTAGGAGCTTCATTGAAGATATGCTTGAAGCGCTTTACTTTTAGTGTTAGAGATTTGGCTGTAGAAGTTGAATGCTACATTATAACGACGAAACTATTTTAAATAGTTTTATTGATTGTGTTCTGTGCTATACCTAGTTATAAAGGGTTTAATATATACTTTATATAACTTTCATATTTGCCTGGCTAGATAGCTTTAGCATTGTTTAATTATCGCTTGCTCCAGAAACGATTACTAACGACAGTTTACTAATCACAGAAAAAGAAGAAGTAGATGTTATTCTTCTTCATTATCTGTTCAACATTCAACCTCGCAGTATCGTTTTACCCAGGAACTGTCTTGTGGAGGTCAGACAGGCAGTCACTCGATGTAAAATACTGGTATTTAGCTGCATCAATTAAGCTGGAAGCCGACCGACTGGATCAACATAGTTGGGAAAAGGCAAGGCAGGAGCAGCGGTGACCCAGTGGTGGCGGCCCCGACTTACAAACTGTAAGTCGTGGGTTCAAACCCAGGCAGGCATTACTTTGTGTAATTAATTTCATCACCACTGCTCTCAAAAACGGCGAAGGAAAACATCGTGAGGAAACCAGCATGTCCTAGAACGAAAAAGTTCGAAGACATGTGACATCTACCAATTCTTACTGGGCACGCGTGGTAGATTATATAGCCCATACGCAAAATACGCGCTTTGACGTGGAGTTGCGGATACCAGCCCGGTATCTTTAATCTAAGGCAAGGCAGATGATTAAGTTAGTGAAGAACTCACCTGCTCAACATTAAATCTTGCAGCCTGCATATACATCGGCTTGGCCGTCTCATTGAAGACCTTGAACCGGCCTACTCCGTTGATGAGCAGCGTCGGTGGCTTGTTGTCGCCCTTAGAATGATGGTGGTCCGTGAACATGCCCATGGCTAAGTCGTGAATCCAATCGGTTACCAACATGACGTGTTCAGATCTGAAACAGAAGATTTTTGGTAAATTCAAATAGAAAACTTGTTGTGTATCTGTGTTAAGGTTTCTGTCTGTGGGTATATAAGGCTGTTGCCGCGCTATGTCGACTGGCCTGTTCGTCTTTTAGTTAGTGACCCTGACTGCTATGCCGGAGGTCGTGGGATCAATTCCCACCCAGGACAAATGTTTGAGTGATGAGCACGATCATTTGTTCTGTGTCTGGGTGTAATTTATCTATAATATATGTATATATTTAGAAATATATAAGTATGTTTATCAGCTGTTTAGTATACCCATAACACAAACTCTGAAGCTTAACTTGGGACTAAATGGCGTTGTGTGAAAAGTTGTGGAATATTTATTATTATTATTTATTATTATGTCTATAGTCCATCTATCTAAATATACATACATACATAAACTCACACCTTTTTCTCATAGGGATAGGTGGAAACTACAGACCGCCATATGCTAGAGATTATTACAATTCTTTTGTTTCGTTTACATTCATACACGTTGTCATACACTCACGAACCTCACAAATAAGGTCTATGTATGTCCTTCTAGGCCGTCCTCTCCCGGCGTTTCCAATATAAAAAAAATGATTTGCCAAAATGTATGCACGTGCATAACTTCCGAACAACCAAATTGGGTTTTTTTGTTGTAATTAAGTTGGTCTCCGGATGGTTTAGATTCACAATTGGACCTGGTAGGTGGCGCTGCAAACGGGGGCACAACAACGTATGTTTGGGCCGCTAGTAGACATTAAACAAGTTATTTTATTTTGTTATGTTTACCTACTTTAATTAGTTTTGCCGTAGCAAATAAATGAATAACAAAAATAGAAACACTCCTTACATCAGTTCGACGCTTAACGTAATCTGCCAACTTAATCCCTACAGCAGTGTATCGACAAACTAAATAGCCATACAAACAAACCTAACACTTTGACTTTTACAGAACATTCACCAGATGTTTATTTATCCACACCTTTCTCTGTATGTACTTTCAATATTGACTCAAACGAGACCTCGGGACGAACATAGTCAGGTAGCCGATGTTATAGACCAAGAAAATGTACAGATGCGACATCGAATTTAAGATTAAAATCATCACTACCCTTTATTTTATTTTTTATTCATTTTGCTCTATTAGTGTAATTGCTGTCCAGCGCTCTGATGCGAAGGTAAATAAATAGATAGATGACAAACGAAAATGTGCCCAGCACAGAACGGTCTCGAACACATGACAAACTTTAAATACGTAAATAGAGCTCATTAAACAACATTGTTCTTTTTTTATAAGATTACAATAATATTTAACACCGATTATAGATTTGGTTTTGTAACTAGCCGAAAGCATGTTTTGGCTTTTTTATTGTGCTTTTAAATGGTTGAACGATGACATCGTAGATAACCGGTAAGGCCAGGAGCCAAAAAATCTAAGGTACAATGTGTACTACATTTACCTACCACCTTCTTGGTGAAATTCGATCCCACTATCAAAAGAAAGGAGACCGTATACGCGTTGCTGCTTTGAGCTGACTCAACTGACGCATGCAGTCATCGTTTACCTTTGACCTACATATTTTAAGGAGCTACTAGGCGACGATTACTAGGAAAACAGATGTTTCATATCTATACGGATTCCTTATTCTATGAAGTGGATAATACAATTTGCCCGGTAGAAGATACGACCTTTACGGTAAACTAGTTGATACTTGATTTTATTATAGAAACCCTCTGGAAGTTGCAGGCTTTATATAGATTAATCGATGATGTGTTTGTTAGCACTAGTCATTAGGTAAATAATTAATATATATTGAAGACTTTTCTTACGCTCAGTGTATATTTAAATTAAAATTCATTTATATCAGGTTTATTTCAGGCAAATATAAATTTAAATTCGTTTATAAAGGCGACGCGACGTTTGACGAAACAGTTGGCGATTAAATGTCAAAACGATTAATTGTTTATTGCGCATCTATATCTTACTTATCAGTGATTATACAACTATACAAGTCTAATCTATGACATTTTGATTGCATGAACTATGAAAAACTATTATTTATATTTGATTTCGCCTAACACTAGGGACTTTTAATGTATTGTGGATGCGTTAACAAACTTGTAAACGCACATACACAAACAGCCAAACCTGGAAGAACTATCTGTAAGCTGTCATCTTGCTATACATTACGCAACAGTTAATCATACAGCCACTGCGCCAAACGTGGCGAAACTAAGGGCGACGGTGTCGAGTGTCTCGTAGTGTCAGTTCAAATGTCAGTCTGTCTAGTAGTGAACTTTAAAGCAATGCATGGACAAACATAAATGAAATGCCATTCTGAGGCCAATCCACCGCTTGTAAGTCGGCGCCCTTATATAAACTGAGCCACCTCCTTTTTTTACAACTCACCTATCATAATCATACAATCTGCCGTGAGGATCCTGGGACTTGGGCTTCCTCACCACAAAGACTCCTGCGGCACCATCAGCTCGCTGCATACCAGAGTGGGAGTGCCAGAAGTGGGTGCCTGCGTGTGTGGCGTTGAACTGGTACCTAGAAGTAGAAGTATATTTATGAGAAGCAATTCATATAACATTTAGAGGACATCACGTGGTTTCACCCAAGTAGTTTCTGTTCCCGTGAGAATACAGACATAAAAACGTCCATCTCACCCGGAGATAGTGTAGTTTTCCAACTCCTTAATACCTCCCAATTACCAAAACACACACATTATTTACGTAAATTTTACCCCGACAAAATAGTTGTTACATTTTATAAACATGTTTAAACCTATAGTTAAGAAGTAATTAATTTGAATTACGTTAAGATCTGCGTCAATACTATTGCTTTGAATATCAATCATTGAAAGTTACTGCAATGTGACCTCAAACACTGCAGGCAGATATTTGGTTGTCATCTTAAAATTAATCGTGAAATTATTTGAAGTAAAAATGTATCATTCGTTTGCAATGTAACTTCCAAAAGTATAAACAAGTATAAATATATCTTCTTCTGGAAAAATAACTTTTACACCTACATTTATAGTTCAAATTACGCTACAACATTTTTTTTTATGACTATTTCAATAGTACTTCATTCAGTTATTGAAAAATGTACATCATTTTCACTCGTTTAAAGTTGATATTTGTTCAAGTGAAAATAATTAATCATCAATTGGAAAAATGAATTTAAACTTAAAATAGATGAACAACCATTGAAGAAAGAGCTGTAATAAAGCTTTGTCTTAGATCCAGCCAAAATCAAAGAAAAAGGTTTCAATAGACTTGATTGTAGTGCATTAGAAGTGCTCAAATCTAAAGAAATAATGATATTAAGAGCCCGAGGTTTAAAGTTCGATGATTTTTGTGTTAAACAAAGGAGAACGCGTGAGTTCTTCTTTGAAATCAAAATTTTATTACGTATTTGGTTACCATTTGCAGCTTGCATGTATGTATTTACCAAAGTAGGTACCTACATTTATAAAAATTGTCAAAACAACTCTTTAAATTTTAATTGGTTTTAATTAGTTAGCCTTTTAGTTTTTAAAACAAAAAATATAGCCTTCGTTACACACAAAAATAATGTGACTTTCTTTTATTAAATTAATTTTCAAAATGCATAATTATATTCAAAAGTTTACCCCCTACAACATACAAAACACACTAAGTCACAAACTTTACCTGTTTATAATATTAGTTTAAATAAAAAAGCGCAATATTTTCTAAAAGGTCCATTTAGCGGTAATGCTAGACAGCTGGGTACTGTCTGATCCTGGTTTTCAAATGAACGCATCAGAGCACGAGACGAATGGGTAACACAAATACCACACATACTTCAAAGTAAAGATGCAACACAAAATACAAGCAATAGTTACCTGAATGTTGTCTCAGGTAATATAGGGCACTGTGTCACGTAAGGCGTCCCATCCATATATGGTGTTCCCCTCTGGTGCTGTCCATGCCAATGAACAGTAGTTCCTTCAGTCATCAGGTCATTCTCCACATCTACTATGACACGGTCGTGTTGGCACACCTGGAAATGTATGGCAACTGCTTGAGCATGGTCCTTTTGTTTGCAAAGAAATGTTTGATCAAATGTTGGTTGCATTGCCAATGTTTGCATGTCCTTTCGGTACAGGTTTATAGACTGATAGTTATAAAAATATTTACTATATCAAAATTTAAAACGTAGGCGATGTGTGAATATGTAAATATATTGATTATGTAAATTTAAATAATCTGAAACGACTACAGCTGTTCCTGTAGGTAGTATAAATTTTTATGAATTTATTTTGAATTAAATGTATTCGTATTAATGATTAAAATATGTAGAAAGAAAAAATAAAATTTTGTTTTGTATGGGCATTTTACGAGTACTTAGACATGGTCTTTGTCCGGTGATCTGTATGAGACCTAACATTAAGGCAAAATCTTGAGAAAAACCTCTATCGCAGACGGATAAAAAAGTGGCTTAATAAGATTCCGATATTTCTTGCAAACAATACAAATAGTTAGGAAGTGGGTGGGCAGACGATGACTTTGAAATGTATTTGAACCCCCGACGCAAAAGCGACAGGGTAAGTTTCACGTGTATGTGTGTGTGTCTGTCTGTCTTAAATTATTATAGGTCTCTAATGGATAAACCAAGATTGCCGTCGTCACAAAATGGCGGATTACATATTTTTGTTACATGTTTATGTGTTCGGAGTTTCTTTTTAATATTAGAAAAACGATTTTCCATCTCTAAGACTCATAAACTAGTACCAAAAACACGAGCACAAATGCAGTCGACAATTCCGCCTCACAATAGCGTTACTATACCAGACCCAATTAAAACGAATTCGCAATTTCACCCAAAATTAAAACTACAACGCTAATTGTCACAAGCCAGCTACAGCAAAATTCGTCCAGCAATTTTACTGTGAAACAAAATGAGAGATAATTTTTAGGGCCCCGTAGTTTTTAAAGGGTTCCAGTTCCTATTACCAAGCCTCCTCTATTCATCCGTCCGAGGTCCGACTGTCTCTCAAGCTTTACCTCATGAACCGTAATAGGGAGACAGTCAAACTGAGAGTGTATGTCCATTGTATCTCATCAAATAATAAAATGCATACCATGAGACCCTCTTGATGAGGTTCATCAGAAAGGTCAGATGCGTAGTACTCGCAACCAGCGCGGCGTGTGTGTATGACAACATGTATGAATGTAAACGAAATGTAACTAATCGTAGCATATGGCGTTTTGTAGTTTCTGCCTACCATATGTGTGTATGTATGTAATACAATGCAATAAGCTTTTGTGTTGGTGCGTCCTTAACAATCGTTGTTTCTCTAATCATTTACGATGATAAAGAACTCATCGTTTGCTACTGACACGGACTTGGCCAGTTGTCTACGCTATATGTTTTTGCTCAAATGGAATAGGAAAGTATGTCTGACTTACCTCGACGGCGGGTCCAGGCATTTTACGATTGATTACGTTCAATGGTCTATTCATTCCATCAGCTGGTATACAATCAGGCCGAGAGCAGTCCGTCAAATTGTACGGGCAATCGTAACAAGCTTTGCTCATCGTCTGATACCATTCAAGGACGAAGTGATAGTAACATATCATTGGTTCCTCTCCCTCCCTACACTCTCTGTGACAGGGATGATCTCCATTCATCAATTCTCCCGTTACTTCGTCATATCTAACGTGAGCCCTAATTTTGGGATCTTTCACATTCTTGCTTATAACTGTTTCTTTTTCATCTTGTATCATTCTGATTGGCTGTTTGGCTGGTGGATTAGATTTCCGTGGTTCAATCTTCAATACGTTGGTACTGTTCGGTTTAGTTGCAACCAGTACTCTAGAAGCGCTTTCCGGTGCTTTGTGGTGGAAATCTTCTGAAATTGTTGCGTTTTGTGCATCATCGTCCATTACAAATACAAGTGAATCATTGATCTGTTGTCTACTTTGTCTTGATTCGTCTGAGTTCTGTGTGTTGAAGTCAAATGTTGTTGTTTCAAATGGTTCTGCTGTTTCTGTTTGTGTGTTGATTCCATTAATGTCTGTAACAAAGAATAACATAATTTAGTAAATCTTATAATTAGTTATTATGGTAAACATAAAAGATAAGATCAGTTACGTATCACGTTTTGAGTTTGCGCAAACGTAAACTCCAGACGTAAGATTATAAAATTTAAAATAGAGCTATAATATACCCTACAACCTTTAGGTTAAAATTAATGTAGCGAGAATCATAAAGTATCTCTTATAGATGTAAATAAAGTCTTAAAACTAACTTAATAATATATTCGAAACGAATATTTCTTTTTAATTTTTTTTTTTTTTTCCAAAAAAATACAACTGACTTAATAGAATCACCACTAAAAAGTGTTAAATAACTCTAGTTTCGTAAGTCTGTGGCTTTGGTGGTTTTGTTCCATTATTTTTTTGCCACCGACTACCGAAATTACAGCTGTTTTCTACCTTTAGTGGTTTTGTTTTTTTTTTTGTATAAAACTATTTTGCGTATGATAAAAGACACTTTCACATTGTACCACTCAATAAAATTAAGTTCATTATTGAAATGCCTAATTCAGACAGGAGTACATTGCCAACCCAACAATGATCCCTCAAATCACTTGTCCGTAATGTCGGGAAAATCCGGTACCCGATCACCGATCATTACAAGAACATTTGAATTGTAAATCTGTTCATCAATCGGTTGACTTACGCCACAATAAATATACATTGTACAGAAGGCGGACTTAATGTAAAAGGAAAGAAAAAAGTAAAGAAAATAACATTAGTCACTATGTACATATTATTAGTACAGTTATTATATAAAAAAAAATTGTGAGAAATATTTTGTTTAAAGTATTTATTTTATTTATTTATTTATTTTACAATTTATGTACACACAGAAAAATAGATTGATATACATGATACTTATAATTAGGAGTAAGTAAGTAGAAGTAGTTTATAATATTTTATGGTATACAATAAAAAGTATGTTATTCTCATCTTTCTTAAATTATTTTACTGAATATAGAAAAGTCAACAATTACAATAAACAAAGTACACAGCTACACGTATACAAGCTCAGTTCCGGTCTTAGGATATTTATGCGGGCGGTATATGGATTTCAATTTTCATAAGTTGGCTGTGAAAACATTTATAAATAAGAATTATTAATCCCACAGCAATGCCTGGCACGGTGGTTTAGTTAGTAGATATTATGCAATCTAAAATGTACCGTTTAAACTGGTTTCAACTGATTGAGTACTCTGTTTAAACCACAGACCTTGTTTATCAATGTTTTATTTACAACTATACTCGTGACTGATCACTGTACTTAATTAGCAATTTAGTTATGTACTATTGTCATTATGTTGCTATTAGTCTGTAAGCTTTCCCATAATGTTAAAAATAATAATAATAATAACAAATTTATTCACTAAAAATAAATACACACACAATTACAAAGTCAATAACAATAAGTGGCTTTATAACAAGAATAACGGTACTTCGTAACTGATTATGGGAACCTCTGCATCCGAACTAGGTGGTTACCTGTATCTCGGAATACAGTCCATCCCCTTTAGAAAATACATACAGAGACCGCGACATCAACACTCTCACCGTAAATAAAACGTGTCCATAATATTATGTGCGTGCGTTTTCGCCCGTTGCACGAAGCAGAGCTTCTGTATTTAACTGCTCTGTGTCTAAGTCTGTCGGTTACTCCATTTAACATTTAACAGGTTTTTAGTGACCGATTTTGTTTTAACTCGACAAAAGAGGAGATTATGTTAATTTTGTAGTGAAGGGTCGAATGGTCTCTAGGTGAATTCTATAAAGGGTTTTGTTCGTGAGTAGCGACTGTATCTATGATGCCTTTGGGGACACTTCATTCAATTAATTCACCTACTCTTTATAATTTATTGTTTTTGAAGTGAAGACTTCTTTAGACTGCATTAGGCATTTTTGAGATGGAAAAAAAATTGTCAATTCTGGATACAGGTTGTATTTTCTGGGACACATTTTCACAGGCAGTGCGAAGAATCTTTATCAATCTATACCGAAGAAATTCAATACTACAGACGGACCATCACGAACAAAATTTTCATCCTTGGCTTGTGTTAGAGGACGGTAGTCTATGAAATTTAATTTAGTACGCTCTGCTGCCGCTCCAATATTGCTATATTATTGTAGATGGCGTTACTGAGACATGGGATCACAGTTTTTGTATGACGTTTCTTCGCATGTTCTTTCTATAAAAACTTAAATCTCTTTGATCTATGCTAATTTTAAACAGCTGAAGACTTTATTTATTACAAAAGGCCATAGTCTCTGAAAATTCCAGTAAAACTTGAATGAAGCTTACAGCATTTGATAGACCAATTCTTGGGAAAGGTTAATGTAACAACATCTTAACTTTAGGAGTTGGTAAATCCTGTGGTTTACCAACATATTATAAACAATTTATAGTAATACCTACTAACAATACAACATACTATAAAATCACATGATGTTGTCTAAAACATCTGCTTATTAGTTAAATATTAGAAGATACCTACATACTTATTCACGTTTTTAACATTCAAACAGACTTTAATGTCCGCTTTTATCATAACAGACTGCCACATTTCTGTTTCGTAGAATTGTTATAAAATCCTTATTTAGGACTTAGTATTTCGTTGTAAACAACTTTATTTATTGACAGGCCAGACATTGGGGAAATGAAACTGGTTGAACGAAGTATTCATATCTCTTCTTTCCGACTGTGTTTACAGCGGCCATTTTAAATTGCGTTTGGTGTCGTTGTAAGGAAAATCTGTGATCACTAAATAATTATGATCTATAAGTACAATGATAAATGTAAAGCGAAAAATTTGGAAAGTGGGGTTAAAACTTTAAAAACTAGAAATATATTAGAGATATACATACTTTTAACAAGATGACAACAAATAAATCTAAAACAATAATACTTAGTTACGACTTCTTTTTAATTAGCGAATCTCTATTTTGCTCTTTAAACATTTTGTGTTAGATAAAATTACAATACTAGAGTAGTTTGTAGTTTTTGAGGTAGTAGTAAAAGGAGGTAATAATTTAACTCGATTGGTATATAATTTAGACTGAAAGAAATACTTTGACTGGCCTGTTTATCAAGGGATTAGTGGCCCTGACTGCTATGCCGGAGGTCGTGGGTTCTACTTCTCTCTGCGCTTAACTTAAACAGACCAATAGACTTCGGTCCAGTAGGACACAAGTATGGGATAAACATTTTTTTCGCTATGTCCCTTTTACAGTAGGTACCTAAGTATTGAACGCCTGTTATCTGTTTGGAAAGATATATAACCTGTATGCAGCACGTGATAAGTTGGTAGTAGTGATAGGTACTGGACATAATCTACTCAAAGTTTGAGTACCTACATTCCTTGAAATTCTTTCAACGATAATATCACATAACACTGAAAAGTTCTATATAAATCTTTACGTTCGAAAATGTTTCGTAAATTTTAAGTAGGTACCTGTCTAATTCTGCTCTCAATCACTGTTTTACATTAAATTAAGTTTTAGAAGTCGGTGGAACGTCTTAATGTAAGTTTGTTGATCGGTACTTGAGACAGAGGAATGGCTTCCAAAGACTAAACTTTACTTCAGTGGCTTAATTCCTTGTTTTAAGTTTTCTTGAGGAATTTAAATTATGTTTTTGTTTTAAATACTTCTAGGCAAGCGTGCTTCCTCGTCGACCACATCGTCGTTTACCATCAGGTGATATAGTAGTCAAACGCATGCCTATCAATAATAAAAAAATAAAATAATAATAAAAAATACTTTGGACGTAAACTTGCGCTTAGTAGAAAAAATATTTAATTGAAATTAGCAATAAAATTATAGTAAAAATAATAAACCATAAAGGGAATACAAAACAGGAACCCTTAGACGTCCAAGTGCTCCTCCCCATTGCTGTTATCTGAAAACATGTTCAAGAAGACTGGGAGCATCGCCACGTTGGATGGCTAATTCTTTGACTAAAGAATAAGCCAGCCCTCTGGTCACGCGAAGTGTCGACCAGTCGCGCGAGAAACATTTAATTGGCGTTTTAGTTACAATGACCTTTATGTGATGGTTCAACAGTTTTTAAAATAAAAGTCAGTTGTTACGTAGGTATCCAAAAAACTAATTCAAGTACAAAATTTTAAGTCCGGGTTTCAAGAACAAAAAGGATATAAAACATGCAAAAAACAAAATAAATTACATTGTTTACCGCGAAACAAATTAATAATAGGTACAATAAAACATATTCCAGTGCTAAGCAAAAACCCAATTATTTTATAATCTACCTACTCGTAACGACGCTGTGTAAAAATTACTTAAAGCAAATTGCACGCGTGCAACTTATTGCTATGTAGTTTTTAGTAGGCGGAAAAATACTTCTCATTTTTGGCTTTTTAATTTTTAACCGACTTCAAAAAAAGGAGGAGGTTCTCAATTCGACGGTATGTTTTTTTTTTTTTTTTTTTGTGTTTGTTACGCGATTTCTCCCCCATTTGTGGACCGATTCTCAAAATTCTTTTTTTATGTGAAAGAGTAAACTCCCGAGTTGGTCCCATTTTAATTTGGTGAAGATCTGGTGCTGATCTTCGGAGATATACAATGGAACTCTTCAAAAATAGACGGCAAATCTGTCGTGATTGCTGGAATCGCTTGGATATTTATTGTTTATACAACATCATGACGTATCATCACGCCTGTATGCTCTGATGGGTACGCAGATGTGTACAATATACCTAGATTTCGACAGTTAGGTATGTTAAGTTTAATTTATTAGGGATAAGTTGATAACCCTATTACCATGACATGTATTGTTAACAAATAACAATATAAAAATAAATTCATGGCAAATATTTGTATGGGAACAACTAAAAATGGAAAAATAAAAATCTTTTTTGCAAAAAATAAAACCGACTTAAAAAAAACACCAACCGGTGTAAAATAACTCTAAATTCGGAAGTCGGTGGCCCATCATGAAAAAGACAAAACCACCAAAGCCACAGACTTCCTAATTTAGAGTTATTTTACACCGGTTGGTGTTTTTTTATCCAAATGAAATCTTTATTTACAATACCGACCATTACTGTCTCACTCTCTCGCATACAGAGAAGGAATAAGCATTAATCACCACGCTTGCTCAAAGTGTTGTGTTGTTTTATGACTTGTTGTTGCATTATAGATTTTGTTTTCTTTTTTGTTTTTTGGATGTTTTCCTTCACGGACGTCAATGATGTCTAAGAAAAACTTAGAAAGTACGAATTGGTAGGTACGTGCCCGGATTTGAAGCTCAACCACGTGCATGAAAGGTAAGAGTTTTAACTTCTATGCCATTATCACAAATAATTTCAAATCTTTATATGATTTTAAATTAATTTAAGTTGTTTATTGAACTAGTGGTCACAGAATCTGTAAACAGTCTGATGTTAAGTTCCGGGTCACGTTATCCTGTATCTTCAAACCCATGCGCATTTCATGTGCTTAAGTCTCTTATGTTTCGGAAACAAAGTATTTCCTTTCTATATTGTAATCAGTGTTTTTTACTTGTGACGTAAGCGAGTTGGAATTTGGAGTATTCTTTCAAGGGCTATAGTGTTTTCTCAGCAAGAAACCGGTATCATTGTAGTGCCATCTGCCTAATGGGATGCTACTCCATGAAGAGATATGCTATAGTATCAGACGCGATCAGTCGTCGAAGGCCTCTGTAAGCGGTGCGTATAAATTTACTCCTTTTCAATCAGCAAAATGCGAAAAGTCCCCATTGTTTATAGGTATACTTCTTATGGCGTACTAGGACAAAATGATAAAAGTACATTTTTACGATGCGCGCGCACATCGTCACGAAACACTAACACCCTGAAGTTAGCTATAGTCAACATTTTAGTTGTTTTCTATAATTACGCCAAAGAAGAGTAACTTCTAATGCGTGTAGGTACGTATATTAGAACACACGCAGTAGTAGTTTTTTATTAATGACAGGCTCGTGTTCGATAATTATTATATCACCTGATGGTAAGCGATGATGTGGTCGACGATGAACAACGCTTGCCTAGAAGTAACCTATTCACTTTTGACTTAAAGACTCCTAGGTTGTAGCTATCAGGATACCCCGACTCCGGTAGGGAATCCCACTCCTTAGCTGTACGCGAAATGAAGTTGTTCCCGATACGTTTAGTACATATGGGTGAGATGACCTCAATTATCACAAAACTGGGTTATGAACCACATTAATCATGTTTTTTGTGACTTCTAAAAAGTATGACTGTCCTTTCCCTTTTTCCTTTTTTTTCCTTTTTTTTTGTCCTTTACTGTTCTTTAATATGCCTACCCGAGCATCAATACCTATTAAACACAATATCGAAAATATTATCGCATATCTGTCAATACAACACAACCCTTACCAAAACCATAACAAAATCTGCGGCTCATCATCAAAATCCTGTTTTCAGATGACGTCATTTATCGTAGTCAGGTATGGCAAGTCGGCCTTATATGGCACGGGGAATTCTTTTATTCAAAGTTATGATAATCCCACCAAAATCATAAATTTGAAAATGTGAGCCAAGTTCAATATTATTACGTTAAGGTTGTCAACTTTACCGACAAAACTATTGAGATCGTATTGGGTGCCAAGCTCTGTGAACAATCTTTAAATTGATTTATAAGAACGTATCAACAACAACTATCCGAATATAAATTGTATGTACACCTTAACTATGTGTGTTATACTCTCTGTGTCCTAAATGAAAGCTATTAACTATGTAACTTGGATAAGGTGGGGACCTGGTGACCTGTATTACATGTGTTTCTACCTACCACAGGCACCAGCGATCCACAACCAGAAATTGTTAGCTAACTTTTATTTTGTGAAATTTTGTTTTGTATGTTTTGGCTTGTGGTGAGAAACAAACAACTTGTTATCTATATTATACAAAAACTAAAAAAAAAAATAACTACATAATGTAAATTTAAATAATAAACTCTTTAAAAATATGACTTCAAGTATATATAGTTAAATTTTTTACTTAAATGAAATAACTTATGATCTACTACCTTCTGTCCATGGCTTCGCTATCGTAAAAAGTAACTTTCCTAAGATATAGATATATCCCAAGCGAAATAATGACCAGGCCAAATGGTATCCAGGAAATGATCTATCTAAGTGCAATTTTTCATCCGAATCTGTTCAGCGGTTTACGCGTGATTGAGTGACTAACATCCAAACACTAACATCGACTGACCTGTTGGTCTAGTAGTTACTGGCCCTAACTGCTATGCCGGAGGTCGTGGGTTCGATTTCCACCCAAGACAGTTTTGTTTTGTTTATGTGATGAGCACGATCATTTTGTTCTGAGTCTGTGTGGCATGTTTCTTTTATAATTATGTATGTATGTATAGTATATATGTCGTGGAAAGCGATATTCTTGAATAATAAGTTGTAAAGTTGATTAACTTAGTACGGATTCTGTGGTGACCAGCGTAACGTTACTTGTCATTTGAAAATGGCGCGAATGTGTTTTCGGTAATGTCACGTGGTCAGAGTCATTTTGGTGTGTGGAAGCTGGGCAAAGCTCAGATTGATTTGAGGCACCAACGAAGGCACACATCCAGTACGAAACTCTCAGTTACCTATTTGAGTAATGTTTTGTGATTACGATTGTTAAGTGAGGTTATTACTGCAATGAAGATTGTTATTCTACGTTATGAACTCGGTAAGTCGGTACCAAGAAACCCCCATCGGTGTCAGCTCATCGCTCTGCCATCGCTGACGCCGACATATAAATAAATATATTATAAGTATGATTATCAGTTTTCTTGTATTTTTATTTTATCTATCTATTATTATTATTTCTCTTTTCATATTTCTTAGGGATTGCACCTATTCCTGTTTGTTTTTACATGACCAAAAGGTTAACTGGTAGAAAATGCCTATGGCAGTAAGTCCGCCTCTGTACATTTGTGTGCTTAAATTAATAAATAAATATCTTAAGAAACTTTCAAATATAAAACAATAAACCTCAACTTTGAATCGCCAAAATTACATTTTTGTTAATCAACTTATCATTGTAGTCACGTGTATTAAACAGGTATGGCAAGTAGGCCTTATATGGCACGGGGAATTCTTTAGTTCAACGTAATATTAATATTGAGTAAGTAAATATTGTATTGTTTAATCTTTACTTTTGGACTGACGCTGAACGAATACGACGATTGTTATAATTTTAAAATCATGCACATGACAATCACGTTTACAGTTTAATCAAACTGTTGCAAAATCAATGGAATGGAGACCATTTTCAATTCCCTTCAAGGGATGAATTTTCTAAGGTCTCTCTTGTTTTAATTAAAAAAAAAATATATAACATCTGACCTGTAATTCCTGAAGGGTTAGGCACAGGTGTACACTCGGCTACACATCAAGCTATGCATTTCCAGTTCACACTGACCTCGCATTGTACGGAAATCCTATATCATGCGAGATCAGCTTATAATGGAAATGCATAGCTTACCTGGTAGTACAACACCCACACACCAGCAGTTCACATCCATACACCACATTTACACACACCGCCACATTTCGCCAGTTATGTTTAAGTTTCATGAAAAGGGGGCGAGTATATTGCCATCAATCAGGCACGAACCCAGACTCCGAATTTATTATCATCTATTTTCAAAGTAACTGTCACCACTACAACAATTTATTTTAAGAAATGATGTGGATTTGACACTGTAATTTTCAACTAAAATAAAGTTTCCAATAAACCTCAAAGAAGCAGGGGTGAACAATGCACGGACACATTCTTCGTTTCACTTTATTCTTCTTAATTTAAAATAAAACAATTTGAATAAAAACTGTTTTCACTTATCTTTTTATTGAAATGTTCTGCATTCCTGCTTATATGAAGCAGGAATTGCTGCATGAAGTAAGCACGGATAGGAAAGATTGATAATGGAAACGTTTTTTTTTTGCAAAATGATTAAAAACCGGTCTTCCTGGGAGATTCCGTTTTTAAACAACAACAGGAAAAAGTCTTATTTTTTCTGACCGGCCTCCTAAAAAAACAAAAGAGGTAACGTAATTTTTTTGCTAATATTCATCTATGAGCGGAGCTTTCAATAGTCCGATAACTTGGGTGTGCAGAATAAAAATGGTGGTTTGACACATTCTCTATAGGAACAAAAGCTGTCAAGCTGCCATTTTTGTTTCTCAGATAAAAGTTACAGTCAAAAAAAAAAGTTCATAGTTAGACATGTCTGTGATGAAAAAGACTTTAAAAAGATTTATTGTGTTTAACCAGTAACCACGGCTTTTTTTCCGCAAAGGTTTCTACCAGACTATTTTGAGAAGAGACACCAATACGAATGTAAAAAGTCACATTCTCTATAGGGCAAAGAGATTTACAATATAATGTGTTGGCTTTATGGTAAGATTAAAGATACGCGGGCAGGTATCCGCAACTCCACGTCAAAGTGCGTATTTTGCGTATGGGTTATAATCTACCTACTAACCATCTAATCAGCTGTTTAGTACCCATAACACAAGCTCTCAATCTTAGCTTGGGACTAAATGGCGTTTTGTGGACAGTTATGGAATATATTTTTTTTTTTTTTTATTTATTTATTTATTCCACAAGAAGTACATGATATTGTTGCCAATGAGAGCCACACTAGGCACAGCCTGTGTCGTGGCTGTCAACAAGACGAATATATTCTAGAGCCTAGGACTAACAACTTCTAAGAAACATCACATGCATATTTATTACACATATTTATTTATTTATTATTATTAACACGTTGACTGCCAACTACAACACACAATAAAAATTCAATTGTTCGCGGTCAACGTGTGACCGACACGGCGTACAAAGACTTAACCTACCACGCGGGCCCAGTGCGAATTGGTAGATGTCACATGTCTTCGAACTTTTTTTTGGCACTAGGACATGCCGGTTTCCTCACGATGTTTTCCTTCGCCGTTTTTGAGAGCAGTGCACTGGTGATGAAATAAATTACACAAAGTAATGCGCCTGCCTGGGTTCTAGCCCACGACTTACTGTTCGTAAGTCGGGGCTGCCACCACTGAGCCACCGCTGCTTTCTTTGCTTTATAACAAAAGAAATTACAAAAGATTTTACTTAAGTAATAGTAAGTACTTCCAAGATACTTTTACATGCATTTTTTTTTAAACTTAATGGCACTAAATGGTAGTTCCAAAGTGACTGATCCCTGAGAAGAAATGCCGAAAGGAACTCAGGAGTCATGGTCTCTTTTATAGTCCAGACATAAGATTGTATTCATTTATTATGCGAGTATCACGATGCAGGGCAACTTCTGAAAAAGCCTTTGAAGAAAGAATCAATTCAGCCTTAAGTTGACCTGTCCCGACAGACGGCATGCATGCTTCAGTCATCGCTAATGATACCCATTGCTATAGTGTGTGGGTACCATAGTAATTAATTAGGATCATGAATATGATTTATCGATTTTTTTCTTAAACGTGCATACAAAGTTATAGCTACACAAAATAAGAGAAACGTCAAAATGCACTTCTTAGATTGCTACCCCTATATATATATAACCTAACCTAACTTACCATACCTATCTATAGCTAACCTAACTACCTAACCTAACTACCTTACTGAAATGCATTGATTTTGAAAGATACAAAATACATTATTTTATACTGATCAACTGCGCTGCGTGTCTCTATGTTACATACAATATTAGAATAGGTAGTAGTAATTGAGGTAGTAGTAGTAGGAGGTAATAATTATAATTTAACGTTGATATATCATCCATACCCAATTAGGGTTGTGAGCATGCCCATAATGCTTACAACTGTGGATCCGCGCTTATGCACATTAGAAAAAACAGTCGTGAAGTAAATTCGTGAATAAAAAGAGAACCATGAAAGTATAAAATACTTACAGGTTTACGCACGCTAGTAACTCGACAACAACATCAACTATTTACTGCGTTTAGTCGCCACTCAATCGCACGACAGTCGCGCGACTATCGCCCCCCACCAATCAAGGCTGTACCGACTCTAGTTAATCGCTCCATTCATCTCAGATCCGATACTGCGACCGAACAATTTTGATACTCAGGTCGAAATTTAGAAACAATGAACATCAATCTTTAATTTATAAAATTCTCTTTTCATAGTGTTCGTTACTTCAATAGGTCTGAGAATAGGACGTAAACTAACATGTAACATCTAAAACAATGATTCCAATGCGGTACGAAGTTTGCATCTAGTAAATTCGATCCATATGTTCACAACTGTGTTGAGTTGCAGGAATAATGCGTGCAAGTTATGAAATGAATTAAATTAATATTAAATTCTATGGCAACTTTTAAAATAGTTAAACGTCATATTTAATACTAGATGCCACCGACATCTTAATGGCATCAGAATATCTACGTAAGTGAAATTAAAAGTACTCAAGCACCACCAAATGTTGAGGAAATGAATTAGTACTGTGCTATTATTCTATACTAATGCTAGACATTGTAGGACGTTCACTTTACTTACATATTCAAGTTGTAATTTTCACAAAAAAAACACAACGCATAGGACTCTTAACTACCTAGCATTCAAATCTTTCTGTGCTTTTCTGTTTCTTACATGTCATATTCTTAAAACAGGATACGAAGTTTTCGCTTCACGTATTAATCTATACTCTTATTAAATAAAAGTTAAATTAATACTAATAATTACTAATTATTATAATCTCTGAAACCACACCCACACGCACCCATTTTTTTTCCAATGATTAAAAGCTACAGTATTTTTGAGTACGTTGGGTTTTTTGCACGAAATGAAGTCGCGGGTAGATACTAGTTTGTCAAAAATATACAGCTTTTTCTTTTAAAGAGACGAAACATAATTATGTTTAGGAACATGAGGAACAGAGTTTAAAGTTCCACATAACGGTTGTGAGCTACTAGGTACTTGTTTTTGGGATTTTCCATACGTTCAATCGCGCGGATAGCTTTAACATCGCGATGCAGGAAATTATGTCAGTGTTAGTTCGTATGTGGCGAATAGATGTCACTACACAAGTATCTAAGTAGTACGTAAATTATGTTCATTAATAACGACCTCATAGTTAAATGTGAAGGATGTATTATTTCTTTCGTCATAATTATGGTAGGTATGTCGGTTAATTTTTTCTTAGGCAATATCTTAGAAAGGTCAGATGGAATGAGTCAGTTATTTGATTAGTTTTCAATTATAACAAAAACTTCGTGATTGCCGATGTTTGTTATTGTAAGGTTTAGTCAACAGGTTTTTATGTGTGATTGCTTAGTTAAGAGTTTGTTTACTTTTTTAATTTTCTTGTAAGTATGCGGTTTGAGCAGCAAATATTGTAATGTCAATTCCATTACTGATGAACAAAGGAAAAACATAGGTAGGGATTTTGTTACTTCTATATGAAAATATTTTTTTAATGTAATTAGTATTTTTTTTAACCCTAATGACAATTATTTTGTCGCAGATTTATGACTATGATGTTGATGTTCATTTCATTTTAAAGCACCTAGCATAATCACTCAATTGCTGATTTAAAATTATTTGTAATTACAGCAATCTGAATATCTTTTAACAAGAACAAGTGTTACAAATACAGTACATACGTGCATTAGTAACCTTTTGAGTGAGTTCTGCATAGTTTATTTGATATATTGGTTCTAAATTACTACGTAATACTAGAACAGAATACTGTTAATAATTGTAAACCATAAAAACATACCAATATCAACTGTCACAGCAATCACTTGTAGAAAAACTTGTTAACCGAATGACAGTAAAAAATTAATAACTACTCTTTTATAGAGATATACGTAAAAACTACGTGACATTTTGAGTGATATCTCTATGTAGTTCATTAACTTCAACTAATAGTATGTAGTAAAATTATTTATTATTACAATGTACCTTTAAAACAATGGATCGTAAAAGTATTTAGTATTTTGTACGGGTAGAAAACACCGTTGCTTGCAGTTGAGTCATAAAAATGGCTAATATCTGAATTTCTGTTGCAACTTGTCAACAATTTATGGAAACATGGACCTTTTGTCTGACAAGCTTTTTTAAAAAGTAATACTAATGCCGGTTTTCTACAGCAAAGCAGTCTTATCATGAATGGCACTAACATTAATCACGAGGCTTTCTCGAAGTTGATTGGCGATTTATAACTACTTTTACAGACTAAGATTATTAATGAGTTCAGGTTTCCTCACAATGTATTTTTTTACTGATATCTGCAGTGCGATTCTGTTAAAATCACTAATTAAATATATCATTTGTGGAATATTTATTTTACGTTTATTTATCTCTAACATGTAGCTTTTTCGGTGACAAGTATTTGCAAAACAAAAATAGTAGTAATTGACCTGCCGTTCCATAATTAATCTAGATATTGACAGTTGACTACACTCAAGTTTCCAAGGGGCGACTTTGACTGAATAAGCGCCATGCGGCAGTGTCTGAGATTGACTTAGAAAGTTTAGATTTAACAATTACAGTCTAAACTGCCTTTTATAAAGTCTTGGTAAATGATTATGAATAAAAATCATTATACAGATTTTTAAATGGTCGCAACATTAACTAAATAATAGTATAACCGCCAGTATCAAGACTGCATAGTCCCTGTTCATAGATTTCGCAATTCATTGAGAGACGAAACTCCCGCGGTGTTCCGAACGCTACACGGGATAGCTCACATGTCCAGTTCTTGGCACAGGCCACATGTGTACAGTAGACTAATAGAATCACAGGAGTGTAATATCAAGGAAATACTAGGAATCGAACTAGCTTAGGAGTTATTTATCCGAAATCTTGCCTAAAAATCCTCCCACCAACCTAAAAGGAATCAGTTCTCTTGTCTGATTTGATTTTATACAAGTGTGTAGTAATTTTCTAATATACTGTTTTATGGAGGAATGTTGTGAGAAAAAATTTGAGAAAATGTGGAGGGGTACAAGAGTATAGAAAGGCCAAAGAAACGATAGGCGGATAATGTGAAAAATTATAGGAATTAGATGACAGCAAATTGAAAGGTATGAAATAAAAAGACATACTGCGCCTTTTCGCAATAATCTGGTATAATGGCATGAGTATAGTTTAAGGTTAAGAGAGGCTTATTTTAAAGGAGGCCTTTACCCATTAACTAACAATTTTCTCACTCAATGAATTACTTAGCAATGAAAACACTACACTTTTGACTGAAGTAACAAATACCATGAACTTTCTAGTAACTTTATTATTCTGCACAGAAATAAATAGGCTTGATGCCATGATAATGTATGTAATTTCCTGATTTACTGTTCCTACTCCACTACGTCTTAACATGATACTTTGCCCATTGTGGAGATTGACTACCTTAATCTTAGCACCGATACAATTGCGCAGATCAATCGCTGTGAATACATTGCGATTCTATGCGCTCCCGAATTGAATTCGACACTATTTCAGAGGTGCAATCTAATCGTAGATGTGCAATTTGAAGTAGATCTGGCTCAGTGAAATTTGAAACTTAGTAGAGGTTGTATTAAGTTTTAATTTTGCGTGTTTCGTAAGCTTCAAAGACTTTCTTCCTCCAACACTTGATGTTGAGCTATGTTAATGAAAATCGTAACGGCTGATAATAAATTAATGTTAAAAAACAATGAGTCTTTTTAAATTGAAATTAATATACTCCATGAAAATTACAGGTCAAAAATATCCAATGAAAAAAATAAATGTAAAGCAGGACAAAGAGTAACAAACAATAATCCGGTAAAATCATTGAACCAAAAACCTTAAGCTTAGCCTACACAGACGTTTTAAGCTAATTTTTCGCTGAGCACTTATCGAAGCGATTGAATGAAGAATTCTCGACACAAGTGGGGTCGATGCTTAACCCCAGCTTCGAGGGGATTTCCATAATAATTTGAGAGGCCGATACTGTATATATTTTTTGCTTTTCTGTAATATTTTTTTTTACGGTACGTTCTCTTTCAAATTGGCCACCGTTTTGTTTTCGTTTTATTTAATGGGTCAACAATGTTTTATTCGAGCGTTCTGAATTTGTGTGGGCTGATATTTTGATGTGAACATTTTGAAATACTGCTTTGTTGGTGTAGTAGTTGTGAGTGCTATACCTAAGAATTAACTCCTGGGTTTGATTCACAGGTTGGGCAGTGCAATTGCGTTTTTTTACATCGAAAATCTCGTAAAAACGAAATTAACCAGGCGAAATGCGGGTACACCATTTGTACAACTCTGTCTTACTACTACTTTTGGGGAAGGCGCAATATTATTTAAAGCTATGTTTTGTTTTAAAAGGATTATCTTACTATTCGTACTGATTATAAAACTTAGGTTGTTATCTTGTTAATATTTTAAATTGCTATGGAGTCAACCAATTATTTTTAAATACTGACGATTATTATAACCCAAAGCGTTTACATAATTCAAACTTTTTTACAAACTTCTAGCTAGTTCACCAATTAAATTGTAGACGGTATAAAAAGAAAAATCTACTAAATAATTCTCTATCTCCTAAAGCTTCAATAATAATTTACGGTTACCCAAACAATTTGAGCGAAAAAATCGCAGTGTTAATTTTCGAGCTAAAGTTCGCCGATCTGTTCCGAGCTTAACGTGTTTGGCCGGACGTATGAGAGTTTTGCATGTGTTGTGTTGCCGTAAAACAAAATATTAATTAAAAAGTTATATTGAGTTCTTCTGTGAGATATTCCGAGGGAAAATTCAAACAGGAACTTAAAAACACGCTTGCTGATTTTAGATCTACCTTTATTAAAATTTTGGAGTTTTTTTAACGATCGTTAATACGAAAACCAATGAAAAATGCTGCAGCAAAACTAAATCAATGAGTTTTGCTTTATGCAGGACTCAAAACTGCCACGAAATTGATATTCGAAAATGCCCATTTCTGGCCATGTTTTTCCCATCAATGTAATAAATACTAAAACATACTAACTTAAATATTTCCTTGACAAATTTTGAATGAGTACTATGATATCAAGAACTGATTTTTAATGACACTCAATTAATTATTGCATTGTATTATTTCCGTTCGATGGTCATTCAAAGCAGAGATTGCCATCATTATTAAAAACTAGCAGACGTCCCGCACTTTCAGCCGCGTAGGTCCTGTTCCCGTAGGAATACAAGGATAAAAAGCCTATGTGATAATACAGGGTTTCGGCTAACTCCACACCAAATTTTATTAAAATCCATTCAATAGTTTTTACGTGAAAGAGTAACAAACATCCTCACAAACTTTCACGTTTATAATATTAGTAGGATTAGTAGGATGGTCCTACCAAGTTCTATGCTAAAAACAGCCGTTGTGTCTTTATCTGTGATGTACTGACGTGGAAGACACGTTGAAAGACATTAGGACTGCCAATGCCGTGTTAATATTAAAATGTCAAAGTCAAACCATTTATTTCAATTAGGCCGTTTAAGGCACTTTTGAACTAAACTTAATTCAATCGTCATCCCTCTATCCTTATCCAAATTTATTTTGGCTCGGTGCGGACGCAACATGTCTTGTTCTTCTATACATCTCTAATATCTCTAATCATCTCTATCTCTATTTATACTCAAGAATTCTTTGTAGCCAAATTAGACCACTGTGTCCACCGCAGAGAAGAACTGTTTTAAACTGTTGTATTGTAGGTAAATGATTGCAGCAAACATATCGATCTTCACTACGATTCCGTGATCAAGTTGAAAACCAGCTTTCATAAATGTCTTACGGAATTTATTTTATTCCATCTTTCCATCATTATTTCTTTTTTTACATAATTCAGTTAGTATTAAGCTAAAATCTTTGTTTTATTTTACCAATCTTGTGCAGCTCTTATACATGCAGAGTTTACCAGTTTGTAAGTGATTGTTACACTATTATCCTACTTTTGCACATAATTATTGTAAACAATTGTTGGTGAACCTATTCTTAGAGAAATAAATAAGTCTATCTTTCACACAAACCATCCAAATTTCTACATCTAAATTCAATCTTTGCAAGCAATTACTTGTAAATATCATGGATTTCTATAGCTTTATCAACAGTGACAGCTTCACTAAGCACGGAGCAATATTTAATTTCAATCATTCAGAACAGTAGCGTTCAATTGTAATATTTAATTAAAGTTTGTTCACACATATGCTCATTAGGTGTGAGTTTTAATTTATACTATAATTATTCACGCTACTTTGCATAAACTCTGCTGGGAGTTATAACAATTTAGAATAGACGAACTGTTTTCGGGACCATAATATGAACCGCAATGTTTGAGAAATTAGTTTAAAATTTTAGGCTTTTTCAGTACATATTGTGGTTAGTTTCATTCTTTAAATTCGTCGGTTTTATACTTATATTATTCTTATTAACCATTTATTGCGGACTACACATAAATATATACACAATCTATAGTCATAGTATTAGTAATAAAGAGTTCTTAAACTGTATTGGTAAAACTTATAAATTAACCTAATTGCAAGCGTGACCCAAGGGCTGGCCTCTAATTTGGCCAGAGGATCTAAGCATTACCATTCTACGTGGCAATGCTGCTAGTTCTAGGGGCATATTATCAGCTGGCAGCGATGCGGATGAATTTTACTTTACTTTGTAGTTATTTATTGTTAGGTTTAGTTAACTTTTTTACTTTGTATGTAGTTACGGTATACATAGATTCGCAAACATCATAAAAATTTAAGTTATGTAATAAACCTATGTATTAAAAACTAATAACTACGAGGCTAAACACATATTGATACGTACCTCTGCACCCCGTCATTAGGTACTGGGTGCAAAAAAATAGAAGCTATGAAACTATGTATGTTTTTGACTGGTCACAAAAATTATTGGTCTTCAAAAATTAGATTTCATGCGTCGTTTCACGCATTGTTTACCAAATGAAGGTAAAATACGATGATTCATTATTTTAAAAATAGACTGTGACCTCTTCCAACTTGAACTTTATTCTTTGGCAACAAGGCTGTCTATTTAGATGAAGATTATCAAGTTCTTGCATCAGTTTGCTCAGCCACTTTGCGGTACGTAAATGACATTGTGAAATATTGACTGTGAATGTACTGTTGGCAAAGGTGATATGTATTCATGCAATTAAACATATCAACTACGGTGAATCTGTACCAAAGGAACTTTTTGCAAGTCTATAAAATCTTTTCTTAATATTCATATAATTTATTAGCATTCCACAATGTTTAAAAGATCTTAAAATAATGCTTGAAGCTACGCACAATCATGCACCGTTAAGGCACAGCAAAATTGAATAAAATTAAGCAAAACAATAAAATTACGAATTAATTATGAACAATGTTAAGCATTTATCTTCTGTCAAGATAAATAAAAAAAACATTCAGAGTGTCAAACAGCATACAAAGATAAACAAGGCTCGCACCTAATTAATATTGTGTGTTGAGAGACCAAGGCGTTTGTCAAAGCTTGTTGATTCTTGCAAGCAAACGTCGCCGCGTCGCTCGTTGTATCTATACTTATTTGCTTGCATACTAAACCATTTTGCCGACTGTACTTTTAGTATTATTCCCCGCAATATTCTTTTAATGATATACCTACTCGTATTATCTGATTACGTTTAATTAACTTTTATTGTTTTTTGTAGGATTTGAAACACATTGTTTAATAAGGTAGTTGTTTTCTTCTTGTAGGTGATCTGTGGATTTCATGATGGACCAGAGGTTAAGGCCTCTCATGCAGAAGGTTGTAGTTCAAATCTGCGTAAGTACCTTTATGACTTTTTTTTTTTTATTTGTAATGGTACCTAGTTTCTAAGTAAAAATCATCGCGAAGAAAAATTAGCTGCTGTTGGTCGAGTACGTTTTAAACTTTTGTATGCAACAGCAGTTTTTTTTTTTCGCAATTTCCGAGTTGGTCCCAGAACAGCCTGTGAAAATGTTGCCCATTATTTGAAAAACACCCTGTAGAAATTAAACGTAAAAAAAAATCCTTTATATTTTGTTTAATCGCGCTAATCTCAACTTTTGTTAGTACTACGGCCCTTAGGAGCCAGTAAAATTGCGGCACACAACTAGTAATAAATAAACTTTTCACTTACTTATAAGAGCAACTAAGAAAATCGCCGAGACGACCTGGCTAAACCTCCCGTGATTCATCTTGAAGTATCTGGAACAAGAAAATACGAACATTTGTTATTTTATGTCGTGTCTTACCTCAGGGGACCATATGGGGAAAAAGAAAATGTTCAAGTACATCTGTGTAGATTCATGTATCGTGCAGAAAGGCGTGGTTTTAAGAAGTAAGCATCAGTAGTAAGTAAGTTTATCATTTTAAGACATTGTAACGCGCAACTATGGGTCACTAACTTATCAGACAGACGTGTTGCTGAGGAGTTGGTACCGCCACTTCTTCTTCCCAGCAAAACACTAGGAAATGGTGAAGGGCGGGCGTTTTGGGGGACTGACTACTGTAATTTTGACGTTTAAAAAGTGCTGAATCGCAGCCTAGTTTGAATAAATGGCCTTTTTCAATTCATATGTACTTTCTAAGTTTAGGTATCTTAGACATCATTGACATCGGTGAAGGAAAACATCGTGAAGAAACCTAGTTAATATAAGTTTGAAATCGCCAATCCGCCTTGAGCAAGCGTGGTGATCAATGCTCGTGCCTTCTCTGTATGAGAAGATTATCTTCACCTATTCTTTAGTCATTAACATGTACCTACTAAAATAAAAAATAAAAAAAAATATTTAAAAAAAATGGAACTAAGAACCACGTAGTTTATAAGTCTAGTGTTAAGAATTACCCATTGTACTGTTTAAGTTTAAAAAAAAAATATCCAAATAAATTATAAATTCAAAAAAGGGCACGGACGCTTAAGTCTGTGGTAGTTTTACTCATAATAATAATAAAAAAAAAAAAATGCAGATATTGGAGAGTGCTAGCTTGTAGCAAATAATTTAGTTTGATTGATTTATATTGAAAACTAATTGTCTATTAGTACTAATATTATCAAGGGTTTGATTGATTGTTTACATTGAATAGGCTCCGAAACTACTGGACGGATTTATATTCCCACGGGAACGGGAACTACGCGGGTAAAACCGCGTGACGTCTGCTAGTACTGTATAAATTCAAGTTCTTCTAACTTATCAGACAGCCGTGTGGCTGTGGAGTTTGTTCCGCCACTACTTCTTCCCAGCAAAAACACTTGGCACAGTGACTTTTGGCTTGATTGTACCGTACTAAGTTGAGCTAACAACGCCGAGTGGCCACGTTACCATGTATAAATAAATAAATAAATAAAATCAATAATATTCCACAACTTTTTCACACAACGCCATTTACACCCAAGCTAAGCTAAAAGCTTTGAATCTTTTATTTTAAGGTAAGTATTAGAAAATTATAAAGTTTAAGTTTAATTATAAAATAAAGAATGAACGGTAACACAATACCCGGTTAAACTAGTTGTCAGACTTTCGGACTTCTGACTATGGGTAAGGGATCTACTGTCAAGGATCTACAAACGACAGCTAGGACCAACGGCTTAACGTTCTTTCCGAGACACGGAGGTATGTAATAAATGGTCAACCATCGTCGAACCAACGTTGTCAAGGATAGCGTAACCTTAACCCTTAACCCACGTCTCGATCTGTAATTATTTACTGACAAGCTTTTATGTACAGACGCCAGCACATCAAGTTTTTTTTTTTTTTATTACTGATAGGCACGCGTTTGACCACTATCTCACTTGAAGTTACCCTAATGTGTCAAACATCTTTGATCGTTTTTCAACTTTATGCAAAACAGAATAAGGTTCATATCCAATTGGCAAAATTTTACACACCATTTTTTGTGCTGGCGTCTGCACGTTATGATTACACGACATTTAATTTGATACTATCGAGGTGGTGTGAAAAATACGTTTACTTCTCATCTTTTCACCTAGCCCCAATCCCTTGTCAGGCTGGAAGCAGAAGGTGGTGTTGTGGAGCATTCTAGGAGAAGCCTATATCCAGCAAAGGACTACGATAGGCTGAGTTGATTGATACATCACCTGCCTAGCTTTTTCCCAACTATTTTGGGGTCGGCTTCCAGTTTAACCGGATGCTTCTAAATAGGAGGAACTGTCTGTCTGACCTCCACAACCCAGTAACTGGGTTCTTACCCAGTACCGATACCCCTTGGTTAAACTTGCTGTCAAAATTTCGGGTTTCTGGCTATCTGTAACGAGTGTCATAAATCTACAATGACAGCCGAGCTGAGTTGATCGATTACGTACTCGTAAATACCCACTGCTTCCTTGTGCGGAAGAACTTGTTTAATATCTCTTTCAAGACACCAGTTTTGATAAAAAGAATACCATCAGTTTGGTTCAAGAACCCCATAAAAATCTCGTCTTGTCTTCGTAGATTCCAAGGTGTTCCGCATTTCGAAATGAAGGAGGAAAACGCTATAATATTACAAGAAACTTCGCCATTGGTAATCTTTAAAGGAATTTTGAGAATGGACTCTCTTTGAACTGGTTTTGAGACACGGAAAAGAATAATGGGTTTGATTTGAGCAGTAAAAGCTTAGTAGTGTGATCGGTGGACTAGCAAGTCAATAGGTGTCGAGTTTGAATTTGGATTATCGAGCCAGTCGTTTTTTCGGGGTATTCCTCAAAGCGCAACCGTTAGTTGCGCTCACTAAATCAAAACAAAAATATTATATTTTTTTCCGCGAAGCGCAACCATGATTAAAATTAGACAGTGAGGGGTATGATGGATTAATCAAATATATCGATAGACAGTTTAATACGGACTCTCCAATTTTTTTACCAGGCAAACATAAATTGACTGGAACTAAGTGATAAGCAACTTTTGGTCAAGTCAAAGAGATATACAGGTTCATTATATAGAATAATGACTGTTGTATTGAAAGTACCAGGGTATTCGAAATGAATAAAAGTAAATAGTAAATCGCGGAATAAGATAGTTGCGCTTCGATGGTTGCGCTTAGAAAAGGTTGCGCTTCGAGGACTACCCCGTTTTTTCAGGTCACATCCATCCAAATTCTTTGCTAATTTTTAAGTTTTAAACTACATAGTGCACGACTATTTCTAACCTTATTTTGACATTAATTATGAAAGAAAATTATAACCTAAATATGTTTAACTTATTGACCGCCACGGTCGGGTATAGCCGACAAATGAAAACGTACTTACCCAACACGCCTATTATATTATACCTAATATAATATCTTATATTATAGGTACTTAAAAAAAATGTTTTCTTGTCGGCACTAGCCGTCGCCGTCGGTGGCGTGTTGGGTACGTTTTCATTTGTCGGCTGTACCCGACCGTGGCGGTCAATAGGTTAAAATACAATGTTATCTCCAATATTTGTGACAAAAAAGTAGATCAGCACAAAACCTGTAAGTTTTACCAAAACTCACACTAATCAATATATACTTAGACTTTGACATGCTCTGATATTATAACCGGGAATATTTTCTATTTTTTTTTTTATAAAATCGAATAAGTAAAACGCTAACCCATCCTCCGAATGGACGACAGCAAAACCAGCTTTACTTGATTTAGAAAAACCCTAAAGAAACAAGGTCGTGTCTTTTGGAGTATCAAGTTATGTATTTCTTATGTCCGGGTTTACCCTAACCGGAGTTAAAACAAGACAACTGTGGTTTCCCCAGTCGTTTGCATGTATCTGTTTTGTTAAAAGTAAATTAACTTGATTTCGTTGTCATGTACAGTCACGAGCAATAATATGTATACATTGACACATTTTCTAAAATATCTTAACTTCTACCATTCAAAAATATGTGCCCGATATTTTCTTCTAAATGATCATAATATATCTAAGATACTTTAAAAGAAAATAACGAATACATATTTTTGAATGGTAGAAGTTAAAATGTTTTAGGAAATGTGACAATGTATACATATTTTTGCTCGTGAGACTGTAGGTTACATGACTATCTTCCCACTCAAGTTATCTTTTGTAGTTTATGATATCATCATCTGCCTAACTTAAAGACATTTAAAACTTACTATAAACGGGACATCAGGAAAACATTTTCATCCGATACTTGTATACTACTGTACACAAGTCGATTAGTCTAGTTTAGTATTGTTCGGTCCAATATTGTAATGTTATGCTAGATGCAAATGAATGCGTAACTGAGATATGGGATCAAAGTTTTTCTATGACCAATTCTAATGCGATAGATGTAATTTCAAGTTTTGAAAGACTTTCTTTACATACGAAGAAACTAAAAATTTAAAATAATACTATTTTACAAAAAAAACAAGCACCTTCTTAAAAAACACTAAAAGGTGTAAAATTACTCTAGTTTTGGAAGTCGGTGGCCAATATGAATAAAATAAAACCAGCAAAGCCACAGACTTGCGAAACTAGAGTTTATTTTACACCTGTTAGTGTTTTTTTAATCGGTTGTTTTTTTTTTGTAAAATAGTTTTTATTTTGCAATTTTTAGTTTTTTCGTATGTAAAGAAAGTCTTTCAAAACTTGAAAGAATTATTGAAATCGGTTAACAATTGCTAAAGAAGTTCTTTCTAAACATTAATCTGTACATCTCAGCCGGGCCCCTTTTTAATAGATAGGCGTAATGTTATTTTATGGAAATACATAAACCATGCACAGACATGTGACTGTGGCAATCTGAGGTTTGATAAAATAGTACCAACCTGGAGGCTTACTATGAACTATTATTACGATTCAATTGACGACCTAAAATGAACTGCTTTGCAATTTCATACTAAGACGTCATTAAAACGATCCGGTTTAGGTTGACGCCAAATCAAGTCGGCACTTGAATCGCAAGCTGTTTTAGTTCGTTCATTTTTCGTACCATGAGGTGACATTTGAACCTAAATTGGTTCGCATAGTGTCAAAAATAGCGATCCAAAAAAAGTTTCTAGTTTCGTGGCGTAAACTGAATCGTTTTGTTATAAACTTTGAAAAAATGTGGAAATATACGTACCAAATTCAAGGTATTTCAGTTAAATATGTGTTTCTTACGTATCAATGTAAAATGTACGCCATTATTCGTATTACTAATTACTTTATCCAAGTTAAACGTTAAAAACTAAAAACTCTTTTGAGTACTACCTACCTAATTAGAACTCCTTGGGTTCTATCAAAAAAGTTTGTATATATTTCAAAACGCGTGTGTTGCGTTCTAAACTCGTCATAATCATTTTACTTTTACGATGACACTAAGCAAACCTTTAATTTTTATTTTAAAGAATTATTTAAATTACTATTACATTAATGAGTAGTAAAATTGGGCTTAATGGTATATAATTTGACTCATAAGCGCAATTTTAAAATATATTTGTTGAAATTTTATACACAAATAAAACCGCTAAAATCATAACTACTAGGTTTCGGAACGCAACTCATAGGTTGGAGTAAAAGAGACAAACTTATGCAACAATTATCTAGCGTCATCTCTTTCTCACACCGCGGACCATCGACAAATTTCGTTCTTTCATTCCTCCATGAGCGAATCAAACACCACTCAGTTATAGGCACTTCATGGTGTGAATATTAGCGAATCAGTTTAGGAACCTAAACTGGTTTGCGTCGGAATTGAATGGCTAACTAAAAGTTGACGGTAGGCCTGCTGGTATACCCTATCAATAAAAAAAATACTTTTGAAAATCGGTCCATAAATGACGGAGAAACGAGGTAACAAACACACAAAAAAAATACATATAGTCGAATTGAGAACCCCCTCCTTTTTCTAAAGTCGTTTAAAAATTAAATTACCTACAATAACATTCACTGAGCCTTATGAGTAGGTATAAGCCCTGTGGTATAAGCTAGAAGCTATTTAAAAAGTTTCACCTACAACATATCTGCTTTATTGGTTATAACATCCAAAAAGGCTCAGACCAATAAAAAAGTATAGACAGAGCATTGCGCTCCTAAAAGTGTGGCACGTAATATGAAGACGATTCGCAATATGAAGACGGCCGCTCGGTAGTCTGCTAGCAAGCGAGAGCGCGTGACGTTGTTTTGTTTTAATCATAACTACGAAATTATAAATCATAAATCATAAATCATTTATTTATTTGCAAACATGGGTAATAATATACAATACATTGATGTTATTTTTAAAATAAGCAGGTACAGTGCTCCATGTTTAACCATCACATGGGTATGCAAATCATGTAGTTATTAAAATTAAGATTAGATAATGATTGTCATTAAATTAAAAAATAAATAAATAATGTCAGCCTTAAGAGTCACAGTTATGAGAAAAAATATTTTAACATTGTATGTCAGAATAAAAAGATCAACAATTAAAAAATCAATAACAAAAAAAAAACAATTACAAATAAACATAAATCAAGTGGGTAACAATTCGAATACTAATTTCATCATTACTTACTATTTTTATTTTCTAATATTTTAGATCGGATATAGTAGGCCTAGCATCTTTCATTTAAATAGTCATTAATTTGATAGTAGCATTTTGCAACTAGAAAATCGTGTAGTTTTTTTTTAAATTTATCCAGTTTTTTAATTTCAATGATGTGTTTGGGTAGTTTATTATAAATTTTGGGGGCCATACCAAGAAAACTCTTATTAAAAATAGCCTTTTTATGTGGGATCATGCATATTTTATTTTTGTGGCGAATACTTTTCGGGTGATTGTATAGGTGTATATTTGTCTTGATATAGCTTGCTACTTCGTATATGTAGAGACAGGGAAGTGTAAGTAGCTGAAACTTTTGGAAATGTGGCTTACAACTGTCTGTGCTTTGAATACCACAAATTGCCCTTATGCATTTCTTCTGTGCTTTGAACACTAATTCTCTATCAGGAGAGTTCCCCCAAAATATGAGTCCATATCGCAATGTAGATGAAACATTTCCGTGGTACGCCATTAATAATGTAGACAAATTTGATATTTTCCTTAAGTTATAAAGGGCATATGAGCACTGGCTAAGTTTTTTGCATACGTTTTCAACATGTGTTTTCCAATTCATCTTTTTATCGATCCAGATACCTAAGAATTTAGTATTGTCAGTCTCCTGAATACATTTGTCATTATATCGGATATCTAGTTTTTTATTGTCTGTTCTTTGTTCAAAAGAAATGTAAGTAGTTTTTTCGAGATTTATTTTGAGATTATTTTCAGTAAGCCAGGTTATTATGTTACTTAAGTTATTATTTATGTCGTCTGCGAAAGTCTCATCATTTTCGCTTCTAAATAGTATTGTGCTATCGTCCGCAAATAAGATCATCGGGTTAGAGATAATTTTAGGCATGTCATTAATATATACGATAAAGAATAATGGTGCTAGGACGCCCCCCTGCGGTACCCCAAATAAGGATTTGCGATATTCGGAAGTATATGTAATTTCTGTTTTTGTGTAGGGGCAGATTTTTTTTATGCATGTACATTGTTGCCGATTCATTAGGTAAGATTCAATAAGTTGAAGGATATTACCTCTGATCCCACATTTTTCCAATTTATTCAGAAGTATTTTGTGGCTAACGTGGTCAAAGGCCTTAGTCATGTCCATAAATAGTGCGACAACAGGAGTTCTATTATCAATATTAGTAAGTACGTGTTTGACAAGCGCATATATAGCGGAATTAATGCTTTTGTTTTGCCTAAAACCGTATTGTTCACTAATTAAGATTTTATGCCGCCCCGCATCATAAACTGCTGCAAGAACAATTCCTGTTTCCAAAATAAAGCTTCTGGAATTATTTTTTACAAGAAAGTAACGTTTGTTTAAATAAAATCGTAAAAATATCAGAAATAATTTCTCGGAACACGCCATTGTGTCGGTGTTGCAAGTTAAGAACATTATTTTTTCCCAAAAAATAAGGAAAATCGTAATGTTTTACGGACACTTCACAGCATTTTTTTTTATAATTTTACTATTGGACACAGTCAAATATAATCAAATAATAGTATGTTTGATACGATATTTTTAGGTTCCCAACTCATAAAACGTGGAAAGAAAAATGAATTAAAACTATACGGGACAACAGAAATAATAACGAGTGGCTCCCTTCAAAATTTTGTAGGATCATGACCAACGAAGTATGGAAATCCGTCTCAAGTTGAAACAAAATAAGTCTTTTTTTTATTATAGACTACGCTTTATATTATACTATTATATAAAAGTATTCATTTTAACATAAATAGGTACCCGAGTTTTAAAGCAAACAAATATGGAGATAATCTACAAATTATGTCTATGCTACTCGTAACTCGTACATAAATATAAGGTTCCATCATGTTGCGAAACAAGAAACTTTACTCAAAAGTTATGACTCAAAACGTCAGACATATTATAAAAAGATGACACAACATAAGAGGCATTAATAATTTCACTTATTCAGAAAATTAATTATTGTAATCAAACAAAAATATCTTTCATTTCATACAATCAAGATAAACACTATACTACATACATAATAATAAAACTTAACCAAAGTATCTCTCGCGCTTGGGAGTCGCAGCGCAACGCTCGCAACATTTTTCTCTAGCACACATGCGCAAATCTGCGATGTCATACACCAAGTTACGCACACAACGCCAAAAGTAGTCCTCACTTTTTTAGTCGCGATTGTTCACGACGGCTCCGTCTATACTTTTTTATTGGTCATAGCAAAAAGGTTTTAATATTTTATTGTGTTGTAAAAAAACGGTCAACAGGATTTATTGTAAAATAGGCCTGGCAGTCCGGACTCAGTACAGGTGTCCGGTTGACGTTGTATACAACCTACCTATCCCTTCGGAAAATACAGGCGTGGTGATATCAATAGATACTAATATTAAAAAGAGGACAGATTTGTTTGTTTAACTCAAAAACTGCTCAACCAATTTTAAAAATACTTCCACCATTATGATTAGACAGCTCATTTTTAAAACTACGAAGGGATGAAGTGAATATCAAAGTTTAAATTTTTAGCGGAGGATGTGCTAGTTTTTATATATACCTGATATGGCTGGCACTAAATATGAAAACACTTAAATAAATTAATCCTACATGAATTTCAACCTATTTCGGCCTTTAAAAGTTGATGGTTTAATTTGCAATTAAATTAATGGTTTTTAAGCGTGAGGAAAGCAACACACTACAATTATTATTCCTCCTACCCTTATGTAAATAGTAAGGCTTCACACAAGATTTTTAAGCCGTAAAAATCTACGGTCTTTTGATCGTGTATAGGCACTATTATCTGGATTACTAGCTGATGACCGCGGATTTGCCCACGGGGATGTTGGTGATAACAGCATGAAAATCGGTGCAGGAGTTTTGGAGAGAAACGGTGTATACAGCGCGGCTAAAAAATTACAAAAGGCCTCACGTGAATTTATTTATTTACTCGTAACGACTGTCAAAAATCTACAATGGCATCAAAAATTACAACAAAAATTTATGAAATCGTTTAATCAAACTTCAAAATTACATAAAACAGTCCCCCAGTATACCTGCCTTTACCACTCCCTAATACCGGGCCTGGAAACAAGAAGTAAAATGGCGCAATAGACTAACGTGAACTTAGTGGATTATTTCTCAGCAGAGCATAAAAAAACTCCCCAGCAATATTACTTAATAATGAATTGCGCATCATTTTCTGCATTTTTTATAGCCTGCTTCATACATAATTAAATCTTTACACCTCATAAATTAAGATCTTGGGAAAAACTTTAAGTGATTCATATCACTATGCTTGCATAAGTGCCAAAAAATATCTGTTACTTTTGAGACATATTCTATTAGGCAAATGTTTTAAGGTGATTCCTTAAGTAAGTTAAGTATAAGAATAATTAGTAATGCGTAGTCTTAAAGTTATCTTAATCTACACAAATATTATAAAGAGCAATGATTTAATTTTCTGTTTGTAGGGAATTTTCTCAAAAAATATTTAACCGATTTTAAAAATTCTTTTACCTTAGAAAGTTATATCATTTATTTGCTTATAATGTAGGTATACATCTAGGTTAATAATAAATTGAATTGGAATATTTGGTTCTTGTCCCGATACATTTTACCTTACGTCATGCAAAATATTGAATTCGATTTTTTGAAATTATGTATTACTGCAACTAACGAAAAATTTACGGAATTATTAATTATTATTATTGTTTAACTTTGTATCCAATAGTGCAGATCTACTCGTATTTAATGGAACGTACCTAAGTCCGTCGCATATCAACATTATGTGTCAATCTTATTCTATAACAAATACTTACAGTAAAGAATATAAAAAAAAATGAAAAACAAAATGTCAAAATGAGTATTTATCAAAGTGCGGATGTCAAACATAGTGCATTAAACAACTATCACGTGCAATGTAGAATATAATCATAATAAGCTACGTATTATTTTCGGATGAAGTCGCAAGCGAAATACTAGTTATTTGATAAAGAGTATTGTATTCTTCTTATCCCTCATCGATTATATCTAAGAAGGTGTGTTGTGTATATAAACGCGAGTATGTAATAAATATAAGTCTGAAATCAGCAACCCGCTATGCACATCAAGTTACCCCAATGTGTAAAATTTTCCCAATTGAATATGAACCTTATTCTGTTTGACATAAAGTTGAAAAACGATCAAAGAAATTTGACCCATCTGGTATCAAACGGTGGTATCATAGGTACAGACGCCAGCACGTCAAGTTACTGGATTGCCTTCCCTGTTTGAGAAGAGGGCTTTGCACTGCAGTGGGACAGTAACAGGCTGGTCATTTTATTTTTAATTATTATTAGTTAAATCTTAATAATCGCTGCAAAAGGAATGCAGCTATCCAAATGCAGCGTTAACAGCGCTTCAATTTACAAACAATTTAAGGAATTTTGAATTTTGCAGTCTCCATTAACGGATTCCCCTTAAGAGCGTACATACAACATCCGACCACAATAATTAGTCAACATGTAATGGATTATGTCATTTGTAACATTACACTTTGAACTGGTTTAGTTTTTTGTTAAGCAATTGTTATGAATACTAGTTAAACCCGCGGCTTTGTATGCAAACATTCGATAATCGGGCTACCTACACGTAACGACTCTCAAAGATCTGCAAATGACGAAAGTCAGATCTATGCAAAAACACTAGATAGTGGCGAAGGGCGGGTGTTTTAGGGCACTGTCTTATTTTTGACGTTCAAAAAGGTGCTGACCCTCAGCCTAATTTGAATAAATAAATTGAGATTTTGATTCTTTTTATTTGTTTAGATTTTTAGATCGTTATAAAATCCCGTTTGAACGTCACCGTTGGCTGTGGCCGTCGCATCAGTTTGGTTTAATTCGGTCAAACTTAAAATACCCTCAATACTTTTTATTGAAAAATAATATTTTAAAAGTTCCATAACTTTGTAACAGAAAATAGTGTAAGTTCTGATGTACAGCAACGTGTGACCGTATCAACTAATCTATACATATAATAAGACTGTAAAAAAACTGTGTCTGTACATTGAATATATTTAAAAAATAATAATTGAGGGGGGTTTAGAAACAGTAATAGAGCACGAATCCAAAAAAAAAAGTCTGTCTGTTTGTCTGTTTGTCTGTTTGTCTGTTTGTCTGTTTGTCTGTTTGTCTGTTTGTTTGCACACGCTAATCTTCGGAACTACTGAACGGATTTGAATGTTTTTTTTTTTGTTGTATAGATATTAAGTCTGGTCAACACATAGGCTATAATTTATCTTGGAAAATGGAACACCTGATGCAGAACCGCAACAGACCAGCTAAACTATAGGCGATACAAAAATGGTCCCATAGCAAAAATTGTTTCACGTGGTGAGCATTTTCTGCTGAGAGAATAAATTTGAAGATCCGGAACACCTGATGCAGAACCGCAACAGACCAGCTAAACTATAGGCGATACAAAAATGGCCCCATAGCAAAAATTGTTCCACGTGATGAGCATTTTCTGCTGAGAGAATAAATTTGAAGATCCGGAACACCTGATGCAGAACCGCAACAGACCAGCTAAACTATAGGAGATACAAAAATGGTCCCGTAGCAAAAATTGTTCCACGTGATGAGCATTTTCTGCTGAGAGAATAAATTTGAAGATCTGGAACACCTGATGCAGAACCGCAACAGACCATCTAAACTATAGGAGATACAAAAATGGTACCATAGCAAAAATTGTTCCACGTTATGAGCATTTTCTGCTGAGAGAATAAATTTGAAGATCCGGAACACCTGATGTGGAACTTCAAGAGCCCAGCTACACTATAACATATATTGGAATGACGTCTTAGCAAGAGTTGTTCAGCCTTATGAGCACTCGCTGTTGACGTATAAAAATCGAAGATCTGGAACACCTGTTGTAGAACTCCAAGAGCCCAGCTACACCATAACTCAAATAGGAATGACGTCTTAGCAAAAGTTGTTCGGTCTGATAGGCATTTCATGTTGACTTATAAAAAATTAAGATCTGAAACATTTGATATAGAAATTAAAACTATCACTAATTTCATTGCATAATTATGAAATAACATAAGTAGGAGGTACTACGCGGTGAAGGCGGGAACAGTTCAGGACTGATTTTCGATGACGATGGTATATCGTTGAAAATTAGACTCTACTGGCTAAAACTCCCATTTTTTTATCGTATGCCTTCGGGCTTATGTTATTTGAGTATTTAATTTCCTTTTCCATTTATCTTCGTTCGGGTAGCTTACCCGGTAACGCAGGGGAGCAGCCACTTAGATTTTAATTGATCAGGTATCATCACAATAAAACTATAACCATGCCTAGAAAGAGGTCAAATTTTTCCCAATGTTCCAAAGGTGCTAAATGATTAAAGACCATAAGATCCCAACAATCTACCGAAGAGCGTTAGGAGAGACTTAATGCTGTTTGAAAACATGAGGCTGCAACTCGCTCCGTGGAAACTTCTTGGGATCGCGAAGCACGCCTGCATTCTCAGCGTATTTACGCATCTACATCCAGGTCTCTAGAGACCAGTGAAGAATATGTGCGCGACTGACCGCTGATCGTGAACATCATGCACTGTCTCGCGAGTTGGAGACGTTCACGGAAAAAGCATGACGCTTGAGTTTTCAGCGTATATACGCATCGACTCTAGAGATAAGTGGGGGAAGGAGATGCGCGACTGATCGCTGATCGTGAACGTCACGCAACATATTATAGGCTATAATTTATTTTGGAAAATGGAACACCTAAAGTAAAAGAGATATAAAAATGGTGCCATTGCAAAAACTATTCCACGTGAAGAGTGTTTTCTGCTGTGAGACTAAATTTGAAGATCTGGAGCACCTGTAGGGGAACTCCAAAGCCCAGAGACAATATAACATATACATAATAGAAATGGCGTCTTAGCAAAAGTTGTTAAGTCTGATGGCATTTCCTGTTGACCAACAAAAATAAAAAAATCTGGAACATCTTGAATCGTCTCGCGCATCCCATTGATTGCCCGTCCCCGGGCTTATAGAATTCGACATCAGATGTTTCAGATCTTCGATTTTGACGACCCCGTTGTCGCTGGCATAAGCAACAGGCTCCGCGTACGAAGTCGCGGGCAGAAGCTAGTAGATAAATAAAATATTCCTAAAAGAATTCCGAATGGTCTCATGTTGATTTCTAACCACGGCCAGCAGTTACGTTTTAGAATAAATTGCACTCAAGACGTGTCCTTCTTTGAGGACAAGCTCAGCACTTGACGCGACGCCGACGTCAGGTGCAATGCGGACATGGACACGTAGGACACGTCCGCCGAGATGTCGACGTGGCTTACGAACTATTGCATTTGTAATCCGAGGGAACGGCTCAACATCTGGGACCGTACCATCGTCGTTATGCAACGGAGTTGAAGTACAAGGTTGGTTAAGTCAGTATTTATTTATTTATTTAATACTTCAAGCACACTAATGTACAGAGGCGGACTTAATGCCATAGGCATTTTCTACCAGTCAACCATTAGGTGATGCAGAGAAAAACAGTGGTAGGTGCAATTAAAAATGAAAAAATAAAAGGAATCAAAGAATACTAATACACACATCAAAAGTGTCTAGGGATCAACATATATTTTTGCAATAACTTTTCTCCTGATTGATATTAATTAAAATTTTCTTTAAGGCATCAAATAAAGTGTTTTCGTTTGTCACAGTAACGATAAACCAAGTCACCTTTGCATTAATAAAGAAATTTGCCATTTTCCTAATAAAGGGATTTTTGACATTTGAACCACTAACATTAAAGTTCGAAAAAAAGACTGAAATAACAGTTTTCTTTCAAATTTTATTGGGTAACTTAAACAATTAATAATCCGTGTTTCTACCGCGAACACTAACAACACAAGAACATCGGTTTGGCATACTCAAAATGAGTTCATCCAAATCACGCTGTGGAATGGCCGCCCATGTTCGTTGCAACAACAAAAAAAGGTCTTCTTGCGACTGGATACCCTCCATATTCGGCAGAGCACTTCTCTGTAGCATATCCCATGCATGCTCAATCGGGTTCAAGTCTGGCGACTGAGCAGGCCAGGGCAGGACATTGATGTTAGCTGCGGCGAGAGTCTGTCTTACAACTCTTGCGGTGTGCGGTCGTGCATTATCATGCATTAACTGAAATAAGGGACCGATTTGCACTTGTAGAGGAACGATGACGTCTGATACAATCGTCTCAGCATAAATTTGAGCGTTGAGGTTGCCTCTGATCCAAATCAACTCAGTTCTGCCGCCGATCCAAATACCCGCCCATACCATGATGGTTCCACCACTATAAGGATGGACTTCCTGGCAGGATTTTAATCGCTGTTGGCGTCCAGGGGTTCTCCAGTGTCGTATACGTCTTGTATCCGGTCTCATACAAAAACGAGACTCATCAGAAAAGCACACGAAACGCCATTGTTCATCTGCCCAATTTCTGTGTTCAAGAGCCCATTGATATCGAATCCTACGATTGTGCATTGCTATAGGTGGTACCCGTAGCGGTCTTCGGGAATGAAGGTTCACTTCATGCAAGCGGTTTCTGACTGTTTGGTCGCTAATTAAGTTCCCTGAAGAGTGATGAAGCCTCACGGCTAACATCATGGCGGTTATTGTTGGAGCTCTTCGAGTTAAGATTTGAATGTATCGGTCTTGTCTCCGTGTGGTGCAGCGATACCGTCCTCCATGGCGCTCAGCCACGGTACCAGTGCTTCGGTAACGTGTCCAAAGTCGACTGATAACACTCTGTCGTATTCAGAGCTAAAGCCACAGTACGTTGCCGGGAACCAGCTTCTATCATTCCTACGGCTCTGAGCATTTCTTCCCTGCTTAAATGACGTCGCCGCTCCATAATAACGTTGGTTTTAATCAGTAGTAGGGAAACAGTAGCACTAATAATGTCTTCAATGCGTTGTATGTTTTTATAGGGAAAATATTGACAGCTGATTTTCATCTTTTACTCGAATTTGATTCACAGTTCCTGATTCAAATTATGAAATGCACCAAAAAGGATCCATATAAATTTATAAAATCATAAATTTATTACAAAGCCACATCTCAATCTCAAGAAATTCGCATAAAAATGCTTGATCCCTAGACACTTTTGATGTGTGTAGATATTATGAGTATAAATACATAGATATGTACACTATACATATAATATATATAAAAATTAAATTACGAAGAGATAGAAAAAAGAGAAAACATTAGCGCTATGAAGATACTACTGCCAACTTCTTACGAATATGCTCGCGAACCTTAACCTGAAAAGATAAACGGTTGGTTGCCATCCTGATTTCCTGGGGGAGAGCGTTCCACAGAGAAATAGACTGCACAAAAAAAGAACTATGAACAAAGTCAGTACGGTGAGTGGGACATAGGAGAAGACGGTTATGCGATGAGCGAAGGTTTTTATTGTGGTTGGCACAGATGTATTGAAAGTGAGGAGATAGATAACTAGGGGAATTAGGACAGTAAAGAAATGAAAACAGAGTGGTTAGTGCTCTTTGTTCTCTACGAAGGCGAATGGGTAACCACTAAGTCAGTACCCTCATGTCATATTTTTTTTTCGACCCACAGATGTACCTACTACTACCGGCCTGTTGGTCTAGTAGTTAGTGACCCTGACTGCTATGCCGGAGGTCGTGGGTTCGATTCCCACCCAGGACAAATGTTTGCGTGATGAGCACGATCATTTGTTCTGTGTCTTGGTGTTATTTATCTATAACTAGCTGCCCCGGCAAACTTCGTTGTGCCTTAGAGTCAATTCATTGCTCTTATTTTTTTTTATATTAGATATACATACGTTGAATAAGACGACAACAAATAAATCCAAACCAATAATAACTACTACTACTTTTAAATTACAACATGTATACAGCGTGGTGACGACAATGCGACAATAAATGAAATCACGGACACTGCTAGTTCCTAGGAATAATTCTAAACCATCAAAAAAATCCTAACACCAAAATTAAAAAAAAATAAAAATCAAACAAACTAAATGGTATAAAACTGAAAACAAAATAGAACGCCCTTTAGAAACATTAGTTCACTAACCTGTGGTAAAAGTGGCAACAGCGCGGTCTTGCAGGCAGCGACTTGATCTTTTGTCGCCATTATTAATGCTCAGTAAAAACAATAACACTGAATCACAGATTATTAACTGAATAATCAGGTAACTCTCACCAGGGCGTCATTTATTAATCAAATTATTAATCACAATCAGGATCACTATTCAATCACATAACTCAGTAGGTAGGTAGGTACCTATGTCACTAAATTTTTCGTTTTTCGATATGGCCGCCATGAATACGAATACACAAATCGCACCGTCGGAGAAGGTTATTTTTAACGTTTGCTAAGAGGTCACCATTTGCAGCCATGTCATTTAATTTATTAACAGACAATATTATCCTTTCTTTTAACAAAAAACACGAAAGCACAATAAAAACTAAGCGTTTAATTTCGCACATTCACTTAACTATTTAACTTAGTACCTATTACTATTATACGTGTCTTAATTATGATCTTATCACTAAAATAAATCGTCCAATTTCGCACTTATAATCAGTCGTTCGTTACAAAAACACACGAGCGGCGGCGCGGCGGGCAGCGCGGGTAGGTACTTGAAAGGCGGCGGGTAGGTACTTCAAAGGCGGCGCGAACACCGGTGCTCCTGCCTGCCTGCGGCACTCGTGCGGCGCTTGCACAAATCAATGACGCGTGGATCGTCACAGGATTACGGCGATACACTGACCAGTGACCGTGACCTAAATTTGTAGTTGCAAGTTTCGACAAGAAAGTGAAGTAATAAGCAAACAAAACTAGATTTATCTCTTTCGCACACACTAAATTTTCTATTGATATGAGTGCATAGCAACTTACTTCCGCGTGCGTTATTTTCTTATCGAACTCTGATGACATGACACGCTTTATGACTCTTATGACACGGGTTTAAGGCATAATTTTCACTAAATTAAATTTAAAAACTGATTTGGCGAAAGTTTTTAAGTAGGTTGCGAGTTGGCCACGTCACCACGTGTCTTTAATGTTTTGATGTTACCGAGGCGGGGGTCGTTAACCTGTCAGTGCTTCCGTATTAACAGATACATCATGTAACAAATGTTAAAAAAGTAAAATCACCTCCTGTGACTAAACTACTGGATATTTTCAAATGATTTTTTGTATGTAGACTGGGAACGTCCTTAAGTATACGAAGTTTCATTTATTGTCGCATTGTCATCACCACGCTGTATATACCCTAACCTAACTGACCATACCTATCCTATAGCTAACCCAACTATCTAACCTAACTACCTTACTAAAAAATTCTAAATTCATAATTTTAATCTGAACTATTGCCTCTATGTTACATACAATAATTTATGCCTATAGTTTTCCCGGTCTACTTTAATTAAAGTCCTAACAGTAAAATAAGTTCTATTTGCAAAGAATTATTAAATTTCGTCTCTGTCATCATTGCTAGTTACGTAAATTGATTTCTGAAATATAAGACTTTTTTATGCTATATAAAACCTCTAAGTTTAGTAACAAAATAAATTTCAGAACGTAGGTGCGTATTATAAATTGACAACCTTACCTTCTTGGGTTTAGCTTAAGACTTGTCAATTTCAAATTGTCACCTGATAATGAACTGGGAAGTTTGACTCCTGTCATGTCATCCAAGATGGCGCTGCGTTTGAAAAATGTTTGAGACAACCGATATTCTTGATATATATTTTTGTGATGTCGAACGGGATAAAAAGTATCCTATGTCCTTTTCCTGGCTCTAAACTACCTCCCTGCCAATTTTCAGCTAAATCGGTTCAGCCGTTCTTGAGTTATAAGCGAAGTAACTAACACGACTTTCTTTTATATATATAGATACTAGCTGCCCCGGCAAACTTCGTTGTGCCTTAGAGTCAATTCATTGCTCTTATTTTTTTTTTATATTAGATATACATACGTTGAATGACGACAACAAATAAATCCAAACCAATAATAACTACTACTACTTTTAAATTACAACATGTATAATATACCCTAACCTAACTGACCATACCTATCCTATAGCTAACCCAACTATCTAACCTAACTACCTTACTAAAAAATACTAAATTCATAATTTTAATCTGAACTATTGCCTCTATGTTACATACAATAATTTATACCTATAGTTTTCCCGGTCTACTTTAATTAAAGTCCTAACAGTAAAATAAGTTCTATTTGCAAAGAATTATTAAAGTTCGTCTCTGTCATCATTGCTAGTTACGTAAATTGATTTCTGAAATATAAGACTTTTTTATGCTACATAAAACCTCTAAGTTTAGTAACAAAATAAATTTCAGAACGTAGGTGCGTATTATAAATTGACAACCTTACCTTCTTGGGTTTAGCTTAGGACTTGTCAATTTCAAATTGTCACCTGATAATGAACTGGGAAGTTTGACTCCTGTCATGTCATCCTAGATGGCGCTGCGTTTGAAAAATGTTTGAGACAACCGATATTCTTGATATTTATTTTTATGATGTCGAACGGGATAAAAAGTATCCTATGTCCTTCTCCTGGCTCTAAACTACCTCCCTGCCAATTTTCAGCTAAATCGGTTCAGCCGTTCTTGAGTTATAAGCGAAGTAACTAACACGACTTTCTTTTATATATATAGATGTATGTATTTAGAAATATATAAGTATGTATATCAGCTGTTTAGTACCCATAACACAAGCTCTACTTAGCTTGGGACTAGATGACGTTGTGTGAGAGTTGTGGAATATTGTTTTTTATTTATTTATTTATTTTTTACTCGATATTGTCTATCGTAAAGGAAAATGCCCATTTTCTGGGGAAACTTTGACCAAGTGAAATTTAATTAGCGTTATTCTTAGACTATCGAATATGTTTTTCGAGGATCCGGGTGGCGTAAAAAAACATAAAATAATGAAATCCTCTATTAAAAGAAAACATACAAAGGTTTTTGTCGCTGGTTGTGAGTGTAAAGCCGACTTTTTATGACACTCAATTGTTTATTGCATTCTAATTTTTCCGTTTGGTCGTCAAGTACGAAAAAAGTAGGGATTGCAATTCTTGATATAGAAGTCCCACCGAGTTCTACTCAATGATATTATAAGTAAAAATGAAATATATGTATGTCCAAATGAATGCAGTATATATAGGTTGACTAAAACATAACATTTTAATGATAATATAAAAAATTGTACACCCCATGGGTATGTTACAGTGATACACTAACACTAATTGTAAGATCTTCTGTTTACCTGTGACAAACAATAAATAAATGAATTATTATTATTATGAAAAAGGTGTAGATAGGTTACATAAAAAAGTTTCGATCTTAAAAAACGTTACACTAACGCACGCACGCGTCCGTTGGGGCGCGGCTATAGTATAATGTTCTCTGTGGGCGCGACGCTACACTGAGGTGAAGTGTGGGTAGTAAGCCACATTTTAACGTGTCACTTGCTGAGCGCGTATAACTTATCTACACCTTTTTACTTATAATATCATTGGTTCTACTAGTGAAAGACGGCAGTTGTTTCTTGATCTGTGATGTCAATATTAATGCCAATTATTTGTTTCTTCCATATGCATCACTTGGCTAAAATTTCCTCTACTCTTTTAGCTTTTTCAGCACAACCACAGTACGGCCTAGGTAGGCTGTCTGCCAATTTCCACACTTTCGCGTTTCCATTTATTATAATCTCTCTTTTTATTCCTTTGTTTTTGCTCTCGTTGCCAAAAGTTGCACCACATTAACAAATAATGTTAGATAAGGTGACATCCATTTACTACATAACACGTAATATTACGCCAGTATACGCAGAAACGTTAGGCAGAGCATACAAAAAAAAATGTGAAATTACTAACAGTACACACACATTTCGCAAGTAATGTTTAATTCCCATGTAGTTGCAATGGGGACGAGCCTATAGCCATCAATTGGCCATAAATCCAGACTCCGAGCTGCGACTGGAGAATACCAAATGGAAAAACACAATAACACTATGCCCGACCCTGAAATCGAACCCTGGATCTCATGCTTAGCAGTAGTGACAACTAGACCAACGTGACAGAAGAGATCATAAACGTAGATCGCCAAAAAAAGATTTACATTTTAATACAAAATTTTGATAATGTCTACTCTACTTGACGAATTTATGAAAGAAATAGCAGATTTTTGTTTTGGTTCCTTATCTCTTCTTTGACGAAATCAGAGACACAGATCATGAAAGTTTATCATATTCACGTTTTACGAACCCTATGAAAAATATAAAGTATATGGCCATATAAGGTTCAAATTGATAAAATCCATATTACCAAAAATATTGACCACATATTTGTAAAATGTAAGTGCCTGGATTTATTTGCTCCCAAGTGTAGTAAGTCTACCTATCTCTATGATGGTACTAAAAAACCTTCACCCAAATAATATACCGAAACGTCACAGACAATAGATAATAACAAAAGACCAAACCAACTCATTACATAGAATTTGTCTGCTATTAAACCAAAATACAAGTGCATAATGACATACTACATAGTTGATTGTGCGTCCCGTTGAATGACCTTTGTACGTATTCTGAACTGTAGTATGATTTAAAAACAATTAATTAAGTGTATAAACAACGATAATAATAATAATATTTAATGCTATGAAATCAAATTAAATGAAAGGAAATGAAGTAAAATGTAATGTTATGTAATAATTAATAAATTCTTTAATATCGAACAAGTATGGGTAATGTGTAAATAATGATATTACGAATAATTTAATAAAATACTGTTAATCTTAATGTCCTGAAATGAAATGTTAAATAATTATGTCAAATACTGAAATACTTATAATATAAAATTATTGCTGTAACATTATTTCTATATAATGTCTGCTGTCAGATAACCTATTTCCATTGTATTTAGCTGTAAGTCTTCCAAAGTCGTTGAATAAATAAATAAATGGTAGAACTAAAGGTTCTCGGATGCGTAGAACTAAACTCTTTCATTTAATCTATTTTAATTAAATTTATGGAAGTTATGCGACGTTCTCGGATGCGTATAGATAACTATATGCTTCCTGTGACGATCGTAAACGGTGACTAAGGGGTCATAAAATAGGATGGACAGGCTCGGGCTAATGTCTGTTGTATGCTTGAAACGGACTATTGTTAGATATTAAGAAGATTGTAGTAACACGGGTAAGAGATAAGCGTAAAGAAAAACATATATCTGTGCCTGGAATGACGTAAAAAAAATCAAAAAAAATATTAAATTAACGGAAAATTTACGCCAAATCGGCACAAAAAGGCCATCGCTCAGCATTATGCATTATTACATAATAATATGTGAGGCAAAGCCACAGCTCTGCTGGTTATTAGTGATGGAGACGATTATTTTTAACCGACTTCAAAAAAAGGAGGAGGTTCTATGTTCGTGTGTATGTATTTTTTTTTTTTTTTATGTATGTTACCTGATTTCTCCGCCATTTGTGGACCGATTCTAGAAATTCTTTTTTTGTTTGAAAAAGTAGACTTCTGAGGTGGTCCCAATTTAATTTGGTGAAGATCTGGTGCTGATCTTCGGAGATATACAACGGAACTCTTCAAAAATAGATGGCAAATCTATCGTGATTGCTGGAATCGCTTGGATGTTTATTGTTTATACAACATCATGACGTATCATCAAGCCTGTATGCTCAGAGGGGTAGGCAGATGTGTTCAATATACCTAGATTTCGACAGTTAGGTATGTTAAGTTTCATTTATTAGGGTTAGGTGGATAACCCTATTATAATGACATGTATTGTTAACAATTAACAATATAAAATGAATTCATGGCAAATGTTTGTATGGGAACAACTAAAAATGGAAAAATAAAAAACTTTTTTACAAAAAATAAAACCGACTTCAAAAATAACACTAAACGGTGTAAAATAACTCTAAATTCGGAAGTCGGTGGCCCATCAAGAATAAGACAAAAGTACCAAAGCCACAGACTTCCTAATTTAGAGTTATTTTACACCGTTTAGTGTTATTTTTGAAGTCGGTTTTATTTTTTTTTAATCTTTTTATAAGGGATGTTTGTAGAGAGCAGCGGTAGCCCTATGGTGGCGGGCGTGGCGGCCCCGATTTACGAACAGTAAGTCGTGGGTTCAAACCCAGGCAGGGGCATTACTTTGTGTAATTTATTTCATCACCACTGCTCTCAAAAACGGTGAAGGAAAATATCGTGAGGAAACCGGCATGTCCTACAACCAAAAAGTTCGAAGACATGTGACTTCTACCAATTCACACTGGGCCCGCGTGGTAGATTATAGCCCATACGCAAAATACGCGCTTTGACGTGGAGTTGCGGATACTAGCCCGGTATCTATAATCTTTAATTTTTTTAAAGGATGTTTGTACACGAATGTGACAATATCAAATACAATAATAAATAGCAAACAAACAAATTTATGGAATAGATTAAAAGCAGACACTAACATAGGAAAAGGGTAGACAGATGATAAGATGAGTATGCAATGATTAATTATGAATATACTTAGTTATTTATACACGTTGTTCAGACGTCATGTTTTTTAATAATATGTGCATAGAATAATAATCGCAATAATCGTTCTTGCCAAAATAATTTTAGACGTCATCTCTAATAAAAATAATAATACTCATCACAAATTGCATTCTTATAATCTATTGCATTGAGACATGCATTTGTATTTCATTTAATTTTAATTTCAACAGCATTAATTAAGATTATTATATTGAAATCTTCTTCGGTGTTTCTAGGACGCATTCATTTGAATTTGTTACATCAAACTTGATGTTTTAAATCGTTAAAAAATAACTTGAGTCAATGATGACGTAAAAATTCGTATAGAATTGGGCTATCAAATGGAAAAAGATTTATCCGTGTAATAGTTCTAGAACTTAGCACATTCAAACTCTTCAGCTCTATTAAATTCGTATAAACAGATACAATGATGATTCATTCTGCATCGAAATGCCATCGCTTCAAAATCGTCACCAAACTCCAGAATATGCTGTATACTATCGACATTACGTCAAACGCAATGTATGTCAATGACGTTAACAACGAATACTGTTTTGAGATTACTAATACAGAATATTGTACAGAAGGCACACATTAAAAGAAAAGAAAAAATATTTGCCTCAGAGGACTTGTATATTGAACCCTAGCTCTTCTAACTTTAACGCCCCCCCATTCCTACGACACTTAGGTACAAATATTGTGGCGTTCTATTGTTGAAATCATATTTAAAATCGGTTGTGTAGATCCAGAGTTTGTCTTCTACAGCCTCATAAACTTTACCTCTTTATTATATAAGTATAGAAACATCTCGAGATCTCAGGGTTGACCCGACAGTAATCGTTGTTCATAATGATGAGTACAATATCACCACAACAAGAGATTTTTAGTTATTTCAATCATACCGTGCGAATCGAACTGACATAAGAGTCATGTCAGTGGTGAGACAGGCGGAACAAAAAGTCATAGGTCTCGAGTTTTAAGCCAACTCACGGATCTCTAACATTTCAGATTCATGCGTATTGAATAATTTTTACTTGCTTCAGAAATGTTCAAGGAAAATGTCGTGAGGATACTTGCAAGCCTGAGAGATTTTTCACGACGGCTTGTGAAGTCAAGTTAGAGGCTCCGAGGGCGGTATAAAAACTGCCATTAGGATAATCACTAACCACACGTCTATGGTCTTTGTTTAAAGACCTACGAATGGACGTAAGAAAGCTACGTCTACTACTAATTTAGCTGCTACTTCGCAATATAATCCTTTGTCCTTTCATGCAGAGAGTAAATTCATAGACAGAACTAAACCTTACACAACATTGTTGAAATCCATATATTTTACCTCTATGTTTACACGAGATGTAACGGCAGATCATTTGGAGTAGGCCTTCGGTACTCATTTGTTCAAGTACACTACTCAGTTATACAATAGAAAGTGATTCATTTTGACATTGAACTGATGTGCGGTAGACATTACTTCAATGAAAGCCTACTTCGTTTTAACGAAGCACGTGATGTGATTTGTAATTACGCATGTTTATTTTTATATAAAAGATTTTTATGTGGATATTATGAGTTGAGGTTAATAAGATTATATAATACAAATAAGACCTTGAATATTGCATTAAATTTAAGGAAATAGGTATTAATATGCTTTTATAACATCGTTCCTATTTACGATAATACCTATAAGATGGATCATTATACAAATTGCAAAAGAAACTCTAAGCCAAAGATAAGGGTGAAATAAATCTTTAAGTAATGAAGAAGAGAACAAGAAAAAGATAAAAATAATATTGTTACGATTACGCTATGGTGGAGTTGTAAACCAAATCATTATAAAAATCAGTTGGTTAATATACCGTATCTTCAGTGGCAGTGGTAAACCGGCAAGGATCGTGGATGGATACGTCATCCAATATAATTTTCCATATTAACCAATAATAATAAATAGAAGACATTCTTGGACACTTGGTACCTAACCAAAATAAAAATGTTTTTCACAGAAATAACTAAATGAATTTAAATTAAAACACCGACTCTCAGGGCCATTTGGTTTGAAAAGTCTTTTGTTAAACAATTGAAAGTTCAGTAAAATCGCCATAAAAAAAATTAAAACTGCACTGTTTTTGACACCTTTCTTTTACCTTTAAATTTATTGGTATTTCTATAAATTACTAGTCTTTGTGTTTGTAAAGATGTACCCTAAATTAAATTCACACCACACACTACCAACTATGCTTAGATGGTACTAGCATGTCATTTTGTTTGTTCATAATTCATTATTGTCTGGTCAAAATATTGTAAATCAATCCATAATTAGTTGTAACATAAGTTTATCATTAAGTAAATTTTGTAAAAGAGCTGTAAATAAATAAATATTTTTATAATCATCGCAATAAAGATGTCTTCAAAAATTTAGCCGTTCCCTTAAAATAATCCTATGTTAATATTGTAAATTTAAATCGTCTTCTCAATGTAATTACAGGAGGACAGTACCCAACATCTTTCAGTGATTTGGTCACGTATTTCAAGCACTTTAGTACTTAATACCTTTACGTGCTTAATAAAAGAGCATGCTTGCAGTGTCTGAGCTATTCTTTAACAGACTTTAGCATCATTTACATCCATTTATAATCTTGAAGAGTCGTTAATTATATTTCTTTAACGATTAGTGTTAATACAGTGTGTGCACTCGAACATAACATAATATTACAATTTCCAGAAGGGATTATTTCTAGATTAGACGAAGCCAAAAGCGCTTCGTTCAACCTAGGCATAATCCTTTCATTTACTGAATTAGCATAAGAAGGGATTATTCCTAGGTTGGACGAAGCCAAAAGCGCTTCGTTCAACCTAGGCATAATCCTTTAATTAATTCAATTAGAAAGAGAAGGGATTATTTCTAGGTTGGACGAAGCCAAAAGGGTTTCGTTCAACCTAGGAATAATCCTTTCATTTATTCAATTGGCGAAGGGATTATTCCTTGGTTGGACGAAGCCAAAAGCGCTTCGTTCAACCTAGGCATAATCCTTTAATTAATTCAATTAGAAAGAGAAGGGATTAGTCCTAGGTTGGACGAAGCCAAAAGGGCTTCGTTCAACCTAGGCATAATTCTTTCTGGAAATTGTAGTGGTGAAATTATGTTATGTTTGAGCTTTCAGAAATTTTGTCAATAGCAGTCCTGATTTTCGGATTTTTGTCCCGTTGATGTCAATAGACTCACTCACTTTTCATCATCTGCCTAGCCTGTTCCAAACCATGTTGTTGTGGTCGGCTTACAGTTTAGTTAGTTCAGTTTTACGTGGAGTGACTGCCCGTCTGACCTTCACAATACAGTAACTAGGTAACATGATACCCCTTGGCTAAACTGGTAGTCTGACTTTCGGGTTTCTAACTTCACGTAACGACATCTACAAATGACAGTCGGGACCAACGGCTCAAAGTGCTTTCTAAGACATGAAACTTTCCAATAACTGACAAAATGTAGGTTTACTAATTCAGGATCATTTTTGAGTAAATTGTTATCAGACATAACAAAAAAGTGGACTTTGCATTTTGATCCAGTAGGTATTAAATTAAACTCCTGTATAAAACAGTTGATTTTTTTGACGAGATCACCGAGTTGATCTCATTGTGAATGTTACTGAAATAAAATTAACTGAAATGAAATGATTTATTAGGCAAGTAGGATATGGAAATCACTTTTACACGTCATTTTTTCCATTAATGCTAGTTGAAGTCGGCATTTCCTAACTGACTGCCACTGTGAAGAAAAACCGAAACAAACTCAGGGATCATCGTCTCTTTTCAAGTCCAGACATTAAAAAATATTAACAAAATCGTGCAACTCGCACTCATAGGTAACACTAGCACAAACTCTGAGGTTAGTCAAAATAAAAACATTGTGCATAGTCTTCTATCTCTAAAAAGCCTTCACCCAAATTACGAGCCGAACAGTATTGATTCCATCCAAGATCTTGTAGGCCTCTCTGTGTACCCCTTTCTGCACTACAGGCCTGATGTTCCACTCAATATCTTCGTTAAAACACCCTGTTTGCAATTATGCCTTATCACGTCCACCTTTACGTTAGTCACGCTTATCAATGTAACTTGGTCCTTAAAGAATTACATGGTGCGATTATTGGTGCTTGTGCATACATTAAAATTAGACACGTCTGTGAAATTAGTGGCAGTTTTACATTTGTTCGCTAATGTATATTCGGATGGTGTTATTTATTATTGATGGTGAAGACAGTTTGTGGGTAAGGTTTTATTTAATTTTGAGTTAAGATTAAGTCAAACTGGCGGTTAGATCAAAAAAGCCTCATGGGTCGTTTGCAGGCTAAGTTTTGCTTACGGAGGTTAGTTATTTTTTGTTGATTTGTGATCCCTCTTTTGGTTCCCTGTTCTTGTTCTGTTGTTCTTGTCTTTTAAATGTGACCCTGCGTCCCTGGTGTGACGTTTCATACATATATTGCACTACGTTCGACGATTTCGACGTTCAAAAAGTGCTAATCCTCTTGCTGATTGAATAAATGACTTTTAATTTTGATTTTGAATATATTTTAAAGAGAAAAATATAGTTGAAGTATAAGAGTTAATGCTTTGGACTTATTATTATTAATTGACTGTCTCGTTTGACTAGTGGTTGCAAGCGCTACTGCTGAGCATGAGGTCCCGGGTTCGATTCCCGGGTCGGGCAGTGTTATTGAGTTTTTCATCTGGAATTTCTCAGTAGCAGCCCGGAGTCTGGATTTGTGCCCAATTGATGGCAATAGGCTCGCCTCCTATTCCATGGGCCTTAAACATAACTGGCGAAATGTGAGAATACTACCAGATACACCTCTGTCTTAACCTTAGTGGAATACAGGCGTGATGTTATGTAACTTATTATCACCGAGTTCATGTCTCGTCTTCATGAAATACGGTGTCACAATTTGGCATCCACCCCCCCCCCCCCCTCTCACCCCTCGAGACGTACCTATAGCATAATTTAAAGATGGCCTCTTATAACGGAAACTGACATTGATAGAAAATGTTATCAACATTTTTCTAATTAGCTCATGGGAACTAATAACTCACAGAAAGAAACCTTCGATATAATCAAATGTGTCAAAAGAAAACTCCTTGTAAGAAAACAGAATTTATTTCGACAGTATCTCAGCTACCTTCCCCACAAAATTATCTTTTCGTAAGTGATGGTTAAGGAAAAACTGGCGTACAAAGCTACAAGGGCCTTGTCATAGACATTGGTAGAAGAGAAGAGCGATTGAGCGTGACGAATACCCTTTTAGAATTGTGAATGAACGTGTCGAATGCCTTCCTAAAATCTAAAAGGTCAAGTTTTGATTTGAAACGCCAAAACGTGGAACGGTTTGTGTTGCCGTTTATCAGTCAATGGTCGCGATGTTAGTATAATAGAGCTGTATGTCAATAGCCTAATAGACTAGGTCACAAATAATAGACTGTTCCGTCCTATCATTGATGTTTTGTGGATAGAACGAACGAAAGTCCTGCTTGTATAGCATTGTATTAACCTTTTTTACTTTAAGAGACATTACAAATTTTTATTAAAAAAATCTATATCAAAATCAGTATAACCGTCTAGGAGCTACAATTTCACAAACATATTTAATAAAATGTGATTTTTTCAAGGGAAAACTAAGTTAAGACCAATCTTAAAACTGAATTTCGGCACATGAGGAAGACCAACACATTGTCCATTACATCAGCATAATAGCAATAATCAGAAAATTATTGTGCAACTTATTTTATATCCGGGATCAAAGGACCATTTGTTATATACCGAGGACCAATAAATTATTGTATCAAGAATAATAAAACAAAGACCAAATTCAATAGTTTCACACTAAACAAATATCTAGTTAACATAGCTGAAGGTCTTAACAGTTCTAGCAATCACAGTCATATTATAAACAAATGCATTAGCTTATGTGTTTAACACTTAAGTTTCATCTTTAAAGATGACACAAGTACATAACGCTTCAATCGAACCGACTCAGCGAGGTCAAGGTTAGGACGTACTTATATTGGTACCATTGGGTACTACGTACATCCAATATTAACGTGAGATACCTACCGGATGAGATTAGGACATTAGGACCTCTTCCTATTTTCCTAATACTTCCCGTGTTGGAGGAAGGAATTGGATCAAGATTTGATTCGAAACTATAGAGGATAACAATCAGATTGTTTTATGTATAACCATTTTTTAAACGTGGAAGATAAACCTTGTCTAGACTTAAAGACAATTCTTAAAACGCGAAAGAAAATTAAGGACTTGTACTGTACTCGTATTTAAATTAAAATCACGTGCAGTTTGATTGTAGGAATTGATGTCAAATTAATTAGTTTCAGTTCCTTTACTAGTTTACGAATAGATTAGCAGTTTTGTTGCATATCGTCGTTTAAGTTCCCTTTTTTTATATAATTTTAAAGGTTTTTATGGGTATTATCTTGCTTGGATTGGGCGAAACGACGCGTCTATCGATTCTCTAGCCTATGGAACCAAAATGTTAAAAATACCAAAAAGTGAGTTACGTGGTTATAGAATTTAAACGTCGATATCACACATGCTTAATGTCTTAAATTTTGACAGTTCGAAGTACATTTATTGCGTTATTTACGTTGTCAAGGAGGCAAATTTCCAAAGATGCAGCAAGCAAATGATAAGGTATCTTATGTCTTAAAATTTATCAAGTCATCGAGGCTTAAACTGGTAGCAAAGACATACACATATACTCAAAAAATATTATGAAATACTTTTCTACTGAGAAAATCAGGTAAAATGAGTAAATTCAAGAAAGGAACAAAAAAATCATTAGTAGTAAATTGCAATTATAAAATTGATTAACCAAGCAAACCCTATAAATAATAACACCGTTGATTTCTAAAAACTTACGTGTAGCTACGTTAAATTAATTATCTATGTAAAGAGATGCATCTATCATGCACTATGCAGCTCTTTTCACCCAAGACCTAACTGTGCCCAGCGAGCCGGACACGCACTTGTGTGGAAAAAAAAAGATGAAATAAAAAAAACACTTTACACTGCACAGTCTGCTGACGTCTAGCGGTTATAATTAATCAAGTTGAAGGCAAAGTTTCTTTTTGCAGTTCGCTTTGTTGTTTTTTTTTTGCCTAGCGATGACCGCACTAATACGAGTTTTGTGATGATCTTGGGTATGTGGAAGTTGATGACCATCTGAATAATTAATCAGAAGCATCTAGCTGTCAAACTTACTGCTGAGTTTTTTGCTTTATTAGCAGCTTTGACAATGTATCAGTCCAATTAATTTGTTGTTATTTGACAGTCAGGGTAAATTTTTGCTAAACAGCTATGACTCATATTCCTCCAGGCATTTTCTCAACTATTTTGGAGTCGGGTACACTATCACGTTTGGACCGAATGCCTATCTGACTTTGGACATTATATTTACTAAACTTCCGTAGATTTTTTTCCTTTTGAACTAGTGCTTGTCTGCAATCTTACCTGATGGTAAGCAGTTATGCAACGATGGCGAAGCGCACTAGTTCATTAAGATCCTATTCACTCTGGTCTTGGAGACACCTAAATTATAATCGAACGGGAAGACCGCAGCAGGCAAGTTAAATTATAGAGCTTAAAGCAGATAAGCATTTATAATTGAACATTTTAAAGAAGTATAGGTACATAACAAAAAAATGGACGGAAATTCTATAAACTAAATAAAATTACGAAGTGTGAGATCAAAGTTTACATTTAACGCCATAATTACGTTTGAAGTCCAATTATATCGTAATTGGGATTATATTTTTTTCCCTAATTTGAAGATTGCGAGTAAGATAAACCACTGACCATGTTATTTGGTAGAACAATAAAAAATCGGGCCAAATGCGAGTCGAGCCACACACAATAAAGGATTCCGTAGTTAGAATGAGCATACACATGCACAAGATTGTTCTTTTTAGCAACGGTAGAATTAAGAATTATAGTATTCTCAATTTCAAGTAGTAGTCAAAATTATTAAAAGGACTACATTTTTTCGCGGTGAGAATCTCGCCAACTAGCTATTAATGAATGAAACCGAGAGAGACTCTCTAATGCTTTTCAACGCAACCTTACTCGCTTAAATTAAATGCGATGACACTAACGATTGACAGATTGTTAAACAGACTGATGGATGGCTCAAATTAACGTGTTCGATTTTTGCTATTTAACTACAGAACGCCAAAAAGTTGCAAGCTAATGAAACCCAATAAAATTACGCACTACACTATTATTAAGACAAAGCGTATAATTTAGTTAGACAATGACAATTTAATTGTAGTTATTTTATAATATAGCAATAGAATTGTTTCCTGGAGTTTATATTGAATAAATAAAATAAATAATAACAGTCTTATTCATAAAAAGTTATGGAACAACTAAAGTGTTCTATAAGCTAGCTATAGGAAGTCTGGCGAAAAATCGTATTCATAACAGCATTTTAACACTAAACAGTTCTTTAAACCTATCATAAAGTTATAGAGACCAGGACCCTACTTTATCAGTACTATAAGATACAAGATGGCCGATTTCACAACAGCTGATTACTAAGAAACTGACATTTGATACACAAATTGTTTGAATGTTATTTTGTAAACAAAACAATCGAATTTGAAGTACTTAGAAACAGGGGAAATTAAATTATTTTTGCTGATTTTTATGAAATAATGCAAGCTTTACACAGCTTACCTGTTATTGAAACGATTGAACAACTTGAAAATAGTACGCGTCGAAGAAAAGTGTACAGAAGCAGGGGTGATCCGTTTTCTTTGGACGACGAAGACTTTCGGAAGCGATATCGCTCTAAGAAATTTACTGCGACTTACTTAATTAACCTAGTATGTACGTGATGATCTCATTTTGATCGTAGAGGCTCTGCATGGTTCATCGCCTGAAATCCAAGTTTTAACGGCCATAAGGTGTTGGGCTCGTCTGTATTTATATTTTCGATGGTTAAAACCCTCTCCCTTATAAGTTCTTACAATATCATCTAATAAATGGAAGCATCAGCAAACCTTAGTTCAAGAGGTGTAAGAATGTTTCCTTACTTTGGTCCAATTTTAGGTGTATCAGTATAAACCTTATCTTCCTCCAAACAGTTTTCACTTCTCTGCCTTCTAACTGTTTTTAACTGAGATTCCATTTTGAAATAGACTACGTTTACTAAACTTTTACTTGAAAATAAATTCAAATCTGACAAGTTGTATGTAGACCACTTGAAACCACTTGACGTTCCGTAGACAACAAAATATGGTTTTAAACCGTATAATTGTCTATAATCAGACGTATTTGGACAATATCGATATATATTATCTGTTGTCGATTCGGTATTTTCGTCAAACTTGTTGGCGAACTTCATAATAATGGCATTATTTTTGCTTATAGACGACTATTAGTTATAGAAGGTTTATGGAACTGTTATGAATAGACAATTTTATCGAACGTTTCTTAGGCCTATCGAGCATTTTAACTAATGAACGTTATAAACGTTCTATTAGCTTTTTTTATGAATAAGACCGTTAATGTTTATTTCTCCTCACAAAGACAAGCTTATTCTAGGTTTTACATATCATTTAATTACTTTTAATCAACGTGAGAAGCTGGTGTCTGAGTTAGGCATAGAATGCCTGTATTACAGATCACCAGGTCCCCAACCCACGGAAGATCAAAGAGTTTAACTTAAAAAATATATAAAATTAATGAATGGCTCACTAGCTACAGAATCATTATATGTAATGGACTCCTAACAAAGGTATTGATCTTAACCCTTAATATGCCCGAAATCAAAGATCGGTAAGATTAGAACGAAATTGAGTCTTTTTGGCTACAGTTGAGCTCTTAGTTTGGTATGAACAAATCGAGCCATTTCACTAGTGATACAAATTTCTACCAAACCAACCTACATACTATCAATAAATCTAAGAAACCAACTGAAAATGTATCAAGCGAATTAACAAATTTATCCAACAAACAAAATCTAAGGACCAAAGGACCAAAAAGTTTCAACCGTACATTAGGACCGCAATCATAAAAACTAGTTAAACTGCTATAAGTGCACGCTGCGTTCACTTCAGAATGGTTCAAAAAGTCGTTTTGTCTTCAATTAAGATGCTCTCACCACTGGGACTTTCCTTAGCCAAAGGGAATGCAAAATACAAGGAAAAATTTACGTTTTATACGAAATGTCGTGTATTTACCCGGTTTTTTTCTGGTTTGAGAGACGTCAAACTAAGGTTGAGAGAGCACAGTTATATAAAACACTCTACGTGTTTATTTTGTTAGGAAGGAAATAATGATTGCCTGTCTTAAGATGTAGCTTTGTAAAATAAAAAGAGCGTTTTGACTAAGTCATTTTTAACTTGTGCTTGTCTTCTGTGGTAATTAAACAGTGTTGAATTCTTTTCTTCCGTTCTATTTTAATGCTATACCTATTTGTAACATAATTTTATCATCTGCCTAAACAGTAACTCGTGGGTTCGAACCCAGGCAGGCGTATTACTTTGTGTAATTTATTTCGTCACCACTGCTCTCAAAAACGGTAAAGGAAAACATCGTGAGGAAACCGGCATGTCCTCGAACGAAAAATTCGAAGACAAGTGACATCTACCAATTCGCACTGGGCCCGCGTGGTAGATAATAGCCCATATGCAAAATAAGCGCTTTGACTTGGAGTTGCGGATACCAGCCCGGTATCTTTAATCTTTTAATCATCTGCCTAGCCTTTTCCCAATGTTGGAGTCGGATTCTAGTTTATCCGGATGCAGCTGAATACCAGTGTTTTACATGGAGCAACTGCCTATCTGACCTCCATAACCCAGTAACTGGGTAACGCGATACCCCTTGGTTAAACTGGTTGTCAGACTTTCGGACTTCTGACTATCTGTAACGACTGTCAAAGATCCACAAATGTCAGCCAATACTTCCGAGGCACGGAGCAGTCGTGATTTGTGATGATTACCCATCCACGGATCAACCTCGTCAAGTGAAGCTTAACCTTCGATCGACCCGTTGGACTGTTATTAGTTTAGTATTAGTATTAGTAGCTACATGCTCCTCAATATTTCAGTTGAAATATTACATGAAAAGGATAATTTTCGTATTACAAGATATTAAAGTTTTCAATTATAATGCCCCTGACCTTTAGTAACAATTCCATAATAATAAAAAAGCTAACCTTGACTTTGACGCCGAAAGAAGCTCTCAGAAAAAAAAATAAACGAAAAAACAATCCTATTGCTCACAGAAAACCGAGAGATTTTTTGCTTCAACCGTATACAATCGACGTTTAGCGAGAAAAATACTTAATTATCTAACCAACTGTATTTGTAATCGATTGTAATACAGAATCGATACTACACGCAGCCCTTAATGGTAAATATACGCTGATTTCAACGCATGACCACAGTCTAAAAACCTGCAGGCGTCCGACGAAGTCGTCTAGACCGTGCAATCGTGCGGGGTGTGAGGGACGCGGGAAAGCCGCTCCCGAACTGCGAACAAAACGATGTTCGTATATAGTTCGGGAGGTACGAGAGGCTACCTTCATAAAACTAGGTAGTATAAATTTTAAACAACGAAGATACCGAACCGGCAAGGTAGCATGTAGTAAGCTGTTTGTAGTATTGACCCAATGGACCCGATCTTCAGGGAAAAGTAAGTTCATAATCTCTAACTTGCTCTTATTGACCAGTTGGAGTAAATAATGAATCGGAACAAACCTCCCTCCTCTTTTCTAGAGTGGAGATTCATAAAAGCAAACGTGATTGAGAGAAGGACATAGTATATTTCAGTTCTGGTAAGAATCATGATCTGTGTCCTCCAGAATTTTTTGACTGGCCTGTTGGTCTAGTAGTTAGTGACCCTGACTGCTATGCCGGTGGTCGTGGGTTCGATTCCCACTCAGGACAAATGTTTATGTGATGAGCACGGTCATTTGTTCTGTGTCTGGGTGTAATTTATCTATAATATGTATGTATTTAGAAATATATAAGTATGTTTATCAGCTGTTTAGTACCCATAACACAAGCTCTCAAGCTTAGCTTGGGACTAAATGGTGTTGTGTGAAAAGTTGTGGAATATTTATTTATTTAATTGTCTTGGTGCCTCTCCACTCCTCAAGCACCTTAGGATCCCCTGTGTTACTCTTACTACATCACTATGAGCGTCTTGCCCTAGGACTCATTATTGCGTTGAGTAGTCCAATGTTCCCATGTTTTGCAATAGACCGCGCATGCACTTGCATAGTGCATACATTCGTCGATTGGTACTTCATTTCAGGGAGATATTTATTAAGTAATTTACGGAAAATAGTCGCACTTATTCAACTACCATACTATAATATTAAATCACCGTCAAGGCTACATAATGAGTTAATTAACGTCTAGTTAATGTACAGACGCCAGCACATCAAGTTACCCCAATGTGTCAAATTTTCCCAATTGAATATGAAAGTTATTCTGTTCGACATAAAGTTGAAAAACGATCAAAGAAATTTGACACATTGGTGTAAATTGATGTGCTGGCGTCTGTACTAATGTGCTTAGACAAAGACCAAATCGGGGGTTTTCGTAGGACAATAAATCTTTATACTAGATAACGCCCGCATTTCCATGATAAATTCGTGCATAATATAAAACTTTATTTACTGATTTAGCTCTTTAGCTAAGTCTTTGTTAACTATATTAAAAGCGGCTTCCTCGCCATGCGGGTTAAATACTCGTCCGCATGTAAATTTAAAGAAAAATTACTAGAGATTATCTTAAGTATTGGAAATTATTTAACTTCTTTCAGAACTATATATTTCATTTATGGAATGCAGAAAATTTTTTCTCAAAAATAACTTTAACCGATTATAATAAAATTAAAATTATTTTCTTTTAAAATTAGAAGAATAAAAGTGAAACGAAGAACGTTCCTTAAATTGTTCATGCTTGTTTTAGGTTCAACTAAAATGCATTAATGTAAATAAAATCCACAGCATTTCTAAAATAAATTGTTGAAATGGTTATAACAAAGTGTGACAGCTGCAGTGTAAAATAAATTATAATTCGGTGTCTATCGTAATTGTTGCATGCATGCATGTACTTTCGTTGCAAAGTTTGCATAAAAACTAACCTTTTTTTAACTTCTGTCTTATATAAGCTATTGTAAATGCAGTAGGTATAGGACCATACTAAGCACCATCGACCAACTGACCCGCTAGGATATTCCTAGCACCAAGGTTAAGCCGATAGTTTGATGATGAATGATATCATTATAACATACCAATACAATTCTCACGTAACCAACATTTTAATACTGCATACTAATCGACTTAAGCGGATCCTGGGAAAACACGACATATTGACACCAGGATACTATGCATTGATGTCACGACAATCGAATGTAGGTTGCACTGGCATTATAATTTGTAAGCGGATCTAGGAATTGGACATCTAGGTTTGTGCTCCTTCATTTTAGAAAGGGATTAAATATAATGACCACCATAAAATGCTTTGATACTTGCTTTTGTACTTACTTTGTTCTTTTACCAAAAATATAAACTTGACACCAGAAAAATAAAGTCTAAAATAACAATAGTACTAGCTATTTTAGTCACGACTGCACTTTAAATTGTATTCGAACACCAAATGTAGTAAATGATCACCAAATCTTAGCGAGCAAAAAGAGTTTGCTCCCATAATCACGACTTGGGGCATCCCGACGTTAGGTTAGTTAGGTTCCTTTAAACCCTGCAAACAGAAATAGGAGCCCCGCATAGTGGGGCTCCGTCGTCTACGCTTTTTAAATTTCTTCGTTGTTAAAAATGTAAAAACTTTGGTTATAATTTTACATTAATATGCTGGTTTAATTTTGGTGATCATTTACTATTTTTGGGTTACTCATGATTTACTTGGAGTCATTTTACTTAAATAGGATAGCAAAGTGTTAAAACTTTGATTATAATTTTACATTAAAATGCGAGTTTCATTTTGGTGATCATTTACTATTTTTGTCTGCTATTTGTTACTATATCTGGTGGTAAGTTAAACATAAGCCTTTTAGAAATTGCCTAGTAACGCGTCTCTTAGGACCAATTTTTTAACTGCAGGCCTGTTGGTCTCGTGGTTAGAGGCTCTTACTGCTATGCTGCAAGATGTGGGTTCGATTCCCACCCAAGACATTTGTTTGTGTGATGAGCACGATCATTTGTTCTGTGTCTGGGTGTAGGAAATGTATCTATGATGGGTATGTATGTATTTAGAAATGTATAAATATGTTTATCAGTTGTCTTGTACTCATAGCACAAGTTCTGCTTAGCTTGTGACTAGATGGCGTTGTGTGAAAGTTGTGAAATATTTATTTATTTTATTTTTTGCTTGTTCGGAAAACTTACAGCTAGGTACAAAAATAAACAATGCAAGGCCAATTAAAAGTTATTAGTTAAAGTTGTGTTATTTTTTTTAAATATGGGATTTATCGTTCACCGGCAATACTTATTAATTGAATTACACTGGTTAATTTCAAAACTGATTTTAGTTTACTATTTTGTGGTCCTTAGTCCTTATTCATAAGACGAGTGAAGGCTAAAAGTTCATTAATCTATACCTTACATCAATCAAGTGAATCAGGCTCTTTTTATACTTTAGAGCCAGTAATATGTATATTGTATTGCTAAGTACTTACCTTAGTTATGTAATTACCCTACATTATTATACTTATCATAAAATCAGTACTTATATCACATTACTTTGCTTATTACCATACGCTTGATGTCTATAATGCATTTCAATTATCTAGAATTTACATGAAACTAGCGATAACAAATCACATTCTTTGTTTTTATATTTCGTTTCCAATTTATTGGTGTATCCTAATATTGTGATTGACAATAGGTAGTCATGTTGGCATATTTTACTAAAAGGAACCAGCATGATTTTATAAAACTCTTGTAGGGTTGTGGTTCTTTTTTTAAGAGTAATTGATTATCTAGATTTTATTCCAATACTTTTCTTATCCTTTTCAAATAACAATATTACCAAGCCCTTCGTGGAATAATTGCGTTATTATGGACATATTAACAAGACCGTTCATTTAAAGGACAAACGAAGATTCACCTCATTCAAGGTTACGCTCAAAGATATTTAAGAAAAAATGTTTTGGAATTGTTCGTTAAACCCGAAAATTAATTGACACGATTTCGTGACAATTTCGCATCAGGCAAACTTTACCGGTGTTAATTTTTACTAAATTGAATTAAGCTAGAGGAGTTCTTTTGTTTAAACACTTTAATCTCTTGATCTACCACTTGGATTATTTTTTTTTTGCATTTGATGTTTAAAAAAAAAAGAAAGATATTTTTTATGGGCTACAGATTGAAGCACGCACAGTAAAAAAATGTAAATAAAAATACATAAAGGGCTATCTCTCATGCTGGCTCTTATTCTATTCTAGGTGTATCATTCTCACAAAATGCAAAATATTATAAACCTTTTTGAAAAAAAATTAAGTATGGAGTTAGGAAGGGGCAATGGGGAATCATTTTCATATTTTTCATTAACTTCCCAAACATAACTGCGAATTCACAACGCATCGCAAATATCTGCGAGGTATGGACACCTAAAGCAACGCTTTACCGAAAGAAATCGTATCACAGAAATTCACATCGTGGTTTTGTGTGGGCGCCCTTAAAGTGTGACGTTCAAAAGTGCTTTTTATCGCTTTAATTCATTAAACCCTAAGAGGACACCGGTGTTTGCGCTATCATTGTCTTTCTATTGTGTCTCTAATTGACACGATTGAAAGGTAAATAACTAAAAGTATACTAATTTAGTAACTTAAATTTTGCTATTACCAATTTTGGATGAGTAAAAAGGTATCAAAAGGAGATTTCCATATGACACTCAATTGTTTAATACATTCTAATATTTCGGTTCGGTACTATAAAAATAGGGTTTTCAATTCTTAATAAAAAAGTCCGACTAAGTTTCATGTGAAAAACAGCTATTGTTCCTTTATCTGTGATATCAATCCTAAAGCCTATCACTTATGTCTTCCATGTGTATAACTTAGCCAAAGTTTTCTTCACCCTTAGCAAATGGGCATTTCCTTTTGACTTTGACGTTGACTTTGACTACCATGAGAAGAGGCCATTGTCATACATTGAAACAGTACAGTCCGCAAGTGGTAACTGTCCATACAACTGAATTCCTATCGGCTTCCCTTTGGAACTTGGGAAGAGCAACTCCACCGCTATTGAATAATGGCACCCAGACTCTAGTATTGCCTAATATAAGGTATTTAATACAACTAAATACATACATAGGGTTGCAGATAGACCAAAGACTTTAAGAGAGACATCAAATACTGGTCTAAATAGAAGGTTTTTATTCGTCGACTTCCCTCTAAAGAAAATTTTCCCCTCGCAACAGCATGAGTCTGGTATTATAGAGAGTCATTTTAAAGACACAAACAGAGAGAAAAGGATTTCCTTTAAAGCAGAGAGTACATCGCACAAAATTCGCAAATCTCAATAAAGACTAATAAAGATCCGACAATCTTTATAAAGAGAGATGAATCAAAAGGAAGTGTCCGCTTTGCGTAGGTTTCATAATCACCTATTTATTGTCTCGGAGCTCTAACTAAACATTATACTGGCTACAATTTCGTTGCAACTTGCTTAACCTGGTTCATATACGGTCAAGGTAATGCGTGTTGAGCAAGATAGTAAACTGCTTAGAATACTCGGATCAAAGGACCACTGTATCTTGGCATACGGTGAATTTAGATACTTGGTTCAAATGTACTGAATCTGACGTAATTTTGACAGTTGAGCTTGCAATCAGCGCTTGTGTGAAATGTCAATGAATGCTGGGCAATTTATTAGATGCTTTATGTAGATTATAAAAATGAGAGTAATTATGGTTTTGTATGATATGCATTGTAGCTAACTGTGATATTGTTTAGTTTTAAGTATTTTAATGGATTTCATCATTGTGTTTACATCTTTCTGTCTTATTACTATATGTTTTAGACAGGTACCTATACTTTGTATGTAAACGGGACAACAAAATTTAGTTTCTTTATCAGGAAAAGAATCCACTTTTAATTAATATTTTATTTGACGTAACTTATATTGACTCCAATACATAACATAAATATGTAAATAACGATGTTATTTAATCAACAGTTAATGGTAGCAGATAAGTCGTAAAATATTTAGTATTTCCAAATAAAATTCTCAGTGTTTTATCTTAACAATTCAAATTGTCCCACAGGTGAACACTAGTCTTCCTACAATTTGCTATTAATAAAAATAAAATAATTTTAAACCCGGAAAAAAAAAGTTTAAAAAAATATATAATTTAAAAAATTAAAAAAAAAAATAATTTAAATAATAAATAAAAAATAATAATAATATGTATAATTATTATTATTTTATTTTTTTAAATTTTAAAACGAACCTACTGTGGTCCTTTTACACTAAGTAGAGTAATGATAATGCTTTAACAAAAACCTTCATTGCCTTCAAATATCACTTAGGCCTTCTTTACAAAAGTACCTAAACAAACACAAAAACAAAAAAAACCGCAACTTGCGACAGAAAACAAAACAAAATAACTTACAGAAAATCTCCAAAATATAAATCAATATCACTAAACAACAACACTCACACAAACATAATTTAAATAACGTCACTTTAATTCTAAAATCCAAATTCAAAAGTTTATTTATTTTTCGCAACCGTCACTCTTTACACTTTGAATTTCAAACCGCGTTCGCGAACGCTACATATGGTTGGTAGTCGGTAAATGACCATTGAGCCGTTCTATATCACCTGTTGAAGCTAGGGCTGGCACTTGTGACTATTATGGGGGACTGCCCAACAAACGTGTTTACACACTGCTTTTGATAGTGGATCATTTATGTTTCATCTCGTTCGGCGAGGAGATGTATGGGTGACGCGTACTGTGATGACGTGCGGTCATAAAGGTTATAGTTTATTGAGCTGTGGATACGGGTGGCTGATAGTTTTGTTAAGGAAATATTGTAATCATTTAAAAAAATGTATGGGGCTCAAAGGATAATATTTTTGGTAAACAAAATTAAACAAAAAAAAATTATGAATGTAATAATATTTTAATTTATTTTTATTATTTTTTTATTTGTATCTTTTTTTAATTTTTTTTTTTTATTAGATTAATATGTAATGAAATCTCGTCTTAAATTCGTTGACTAACATCGTTTTAAGTGCACTGATAGGTACTAACATAATATGGACATACAAAATAGTCTGTTATTTTTTCACAATTTCCTGAAAATTAAGCACCTCGAATTAACATAAAGATAAGAAAGAAACAAAAAAAAACATTTATTGGCAACAGCTTGATATACACATGCCATTTTTGTTTTTCTTTTTATATTGTGTTTTACAATAAAAAAAAAGAAAAACAAAAATGGCATGTCTCACGGCTTATGATATTCCCACTTTTATTTAATTTTAAAGGCCATGTCATGTGGATCATCCCATGTGTCTCCACTTACTCCTAAGGAAAACCTGTTACAGGCATGCACCAATGTGATATAGAAGGTCACTAATTACACAATGGGTACTTATATCTATTTTAGTTCACGTAACAGATGATGGCCGTGTCACTCACTCCAAACAAGGGATCTTGATCTTGCATGCTTAATTAATTAATATGTATCTAGCTTTCTATATCAACATACAGTCATTGACATGGGGCTCTCCTTTGTATACTGAACACAGAGTGTTGGTAGATTGCTTGTACATGAGCAATCAATTTACCTTAGAACTAGCAACGACGACACGATTCGGACAAAGCGGTTCGCTTCGTCGTTTATACCGCGTACATCGAACTGGAACAACTTGCCTGCTGCGGTCTTCCCGTCCGATTATAATTTAGGTGTCGTCAAGCCTGAGTGAATAGGCTCTTAATAAACTAGTGCGCTTCACCATCACTGATTGCATCACTGCTTATCATCAGGTGGGATTGCAGTCTAGCACTGGTTTAAATAATTAAAAAATAAATACACTCCTAGCATATTTTAATAGGCATTAATTCCGTTTTTGTACTAGTTTTTTAAACTTGTGCATAAAGTTTTAGTAAATAAATAAAACGTTAAGTAAATAATTATTTGGTGATAAATAAATAAATATTCCACAACTTTCACACTACGCCATCTAGTCCAAGCTAAGCAGAGCTTGTGTTATGGGTACTAAACAGCTGATATACATACTTATATATTTCTAAATACAATAATAATATATTATAGATAAATTAAAATAAATGGTCGTGTAATGTTTTAAAGAGAAGGCGATCCAATGTCATTCAATTTCATGGTTTTAACTTTAAGATTTTCTTCTTTTTTTGTAAAGAAAAGAGGTTGGTGCCGTACCGTGATACCAGCACATCAAGGAACCCCAAACTGTCAAATTGAACATAGACCTTATTTTATTTGCAATAAAGTTGAAAAACTATCAAACAAATTTGAGACATTAGGGCAAAGAGATTTTAGATACTATAGAAAAGACATGCTATGAAATTACATAAAAAGCTGTGATCCCATGTCTCAGTAACGCCATCTAGAATAATATAGCAATATTGAAGCGGTACCGGAGCGTACCAAACTAAACTAATAGACTTGTGTCCACTAGGACACACTAGTATCGGATGAAAACTTTGTTCCCGTCTATAGTAAGTTTTGTATTGTATGTCTTTGCATTGGGTGCTAAGCTTGATGTGCTGGCCAATGTACATAATATAGACTAAAGATAAAAAATACAATAATGAACGTCGGCAACCCTAACCAGTGCATCTCCGCTTAAGCCGCGCGTGCACCCGCGACCTTGCCGCGTGAGAGGCAATTTTTGGCGCCAACCATAGCTTGCATCTATCACGTGCATACTTAGCTTTACGACAGTGAACTAACTGGTTTTGCATGGTAGCAAGTGCTGAGCCTACGTGTTTTTATCAAATTATTTTGGTAGGTAATCGACCGGTGTTGAACTATATTTATATACAATACAGTAATTAGTAAACTGGCTGTGCCTGTGCCCTGCAGTTTTGACAGCATATTCGCATGCGAAAATGGCCGAATTTTTTTCTGCCTTTTTTGTATTTTTTGTTGTACATATTTTAGCCAATTTACACAATATTTTAATTATTATAATTGCCTATTAATTAGCTATGTTAATGTTAAGTTTAGTTCAAATGTATTCCGTATTTTTTTTAGGAAAGAGTAACAAACATCCAATTTCAATATTTACAATAATTAGTAGGATTCAATTAACTTAAAGATGTTTCAAAGACATTTAAAGGTATTTTTACAAGTAAGGCAGATGTAAGTGGAAACGCCGGAAGGGGACGCCCTAGAAGGATCGCCATACATAGACCTTATTGTCGAGGTTCTTTAATAAGGTACGTACGTGGTACTCGCAACCGGCACGGCGTATGAACATGTATGTACGAATGTAAACGAAGCAAGAGAAGTATGTCAGAATCGAAGTAGATGGCGTTCTGTAACTTCTGTCTACCCCCATGGGAATAGGCGTGAGTTTATGTGTATGTATAGGGTGACTGGTAATTAGTGACCAATACTTAAACACGTAATTGTACTCATGAATACGAATAAGTTTCCAAAAGAAACTTTTTTTTGTACTCATTAACTTTCAATTAATTTAATTACGTCAGTACTGCACAACGGGAGCGGTGGGGGTGGTGGGGGATCGTGTGACGCTATCACGCTACTACTAGTAGATTTTGCCCTTCCTGAGGTCAGACTATCAGCTGATAGATCGTGTTGATTCGTGCCTACTGTGATCGATTACAGGCGCGCGCGGGAATTTCAAACAGCGTTATAAGTAAAGTTTAAAAAAGTTGCTTTGGAAAAGTTTATTGAAATAATGAACACAATCACGTGTTTGAGTATCGGTCACTAATTACCTGTCACCCTACATATATGTGTAGATTTTATATACTTAGTTAGGTGGACTATTTAGTGCCAGTTTTGAGTAACAATAGATGTCAACATACAACAGACTTGTATAAAAATGCACTGTTTTAGCGCTTCACAACAGTGCATAAATATTTATGCATTACATAATGCTTGGTGTTAGCGAACACGAGTGCAAGAGAGACATTTAAGTTTCTTGTACAGACGACAGCACATCAAGTAACCCCAATGTGTCAAATTTTCCCAATTGAATATGAACCTTATTCTGTTTGATATAAAGTTGAAAAGCGATCAAAGAAATTTGACACATTGGGGTAACTTGATGTGCTGGCGTCTGTACAAATAAATTAGAAGTTATACTTCTTTGGCGTAACAAGATAAAAATCTTTCTAAAAATATTATCTTTCGCGTTATTTTACGTTTGTAGAAAAAACGACACTTATAGTAGAAAAAAACTAAAATGTAGACTATAGGTAACTTCAGGGTGTCGGTTTATCAGGACGGTGTGCAAGCGCGTTGTTAAAATTTACTCTAATCATTTTATCTTAAGGCCGAGCGCATACATATACAACTTTTAGTTGAACAACTGTTTTGTTGTGTTTCATAAGTTGATAGCACACTGTTCAGTCTCGCTTAGCGTTTGAAGCGGTGCCACTGAATAAAAGATGTACACAATACCTCCTTTTCTTATCTTTTTAACCGACTTCAAAAAAAGGAGGAGGTTCTCAATTCGACGGTGTTTTTTTTTGTTTGTTACGCGATTACTCCGCCATTTATGGACCGATTTTCAATTTTTTTTTTATTTGATAGGGTATGCTAGCAGATTGGTCCCATTTGTATTAAAACTCGTATCCGATGAGGGATCCTTGAGGGAACTCCTCAAAAAATATAGGTACACACGTACTGATTTTTACATTTTTAGTAACAAATCAAGCATTTTCATTCAGAAAGTATCATTTTGTGAAGAAGACTTGATGAAGAAGACTTGCGACGGAACTCTTCAACGCATAACAGCAAATTATTCGCGATTGCTATAGTCAGATGTTTATGCAGAGTTTTTGTATTACCATAACATAACATTACGCCCTTCTGTTTTAAAAGGGGCCCGGCAGAGATGTACAGATTAATGTTTAGAAAGAACTTCTTTAGCCATTGTTAACCAATTTCAATGATTCTTTTAAGTTTTAAAAGACCTTCTTTCCATACGAAGAAACTAAAAATTGCAAAATAAAAACTTTTTTACAAAAAAAAACAACCGACTTCTTAAAAAAAACACTAACAGGTGAAAAATAACTCCAGTTTCGGAAGTCAGTGGCCAATAATGAACGAAACAAAACCACCAAAGCCACAGACTTCAGATTTTTTTTTAAACGTATATAAAGCGTAGCACAAGCTATAACTCTAAGTTTAAATGGCATTGTCCTTAGCACCTTAGCTCGAGCATTGCGTACAGAAGACTGTTGGATTTGTTTAGGAGATAAATCGACTGAAATCGATTGTATGTGCACCTTCATCGACCAAACAGTTTAGTCGTGTGAAATCTACAAGAAGTACACAACTCGACTAAACAGTTTAGTCGATGAAAAAGTTGTATGTATCGCGCCAAAAGACATAACTTCAAAAATTCACTACCCATGTTAGGGCCAAAAGAACACTTAGGTAATTGATGTAATAGGTTAAAGGCCAAATAAATAACACTTTCTTTCTAATAGCATTAATCTTATTTACATAATTAGGTACCGATTGATAAATTGTTTGTCGAAAGATGTTAAACACTCCAAAAAGGTCGGAAAGTATCTCCAATTGGCTATTAATTTACGTAATTTGCTCATTCCTATGCTAAGTTTGTTTTGCTAACGCATTTTAATATCGTTAAAAACCCCATGCAACAAAAAAAGCCATGCAATGGCACGTAGTGTGCTTTTTAAGCGGAATATAATTTATTAAACTAATTTTATTGTTTAACTTAGCTACGCAAGGCCAATGCGTATCTCAATTGATAATTCGTATTGATGATCACTGTGCAGTGTTCCACGGTTCAATAGTCTATTAATCTACCCTAATATCGTGCTCATCCATCACACAAACATTTGTCCTGGATGGGAATCGAACCCACGACCTCCGGTATAGCAAACTGAAAATAACATCATTATCATGTATGTAACATGCCATGAATGTATTTAGATTTATAACAGTATGATCATCAGCTGTTTAGTACTCGTAACATAAGCACATGCTTAGCTTCGAACTAGATGGCGTTGTGTGAAACAAAAAAAATATACACAATGTATATAATTTGCGGCGTGTGTGTATGACAACATGTATGAATGTAAACGAAGCAAAAGAAGTATGTAAAAATCGTAGCAAATGGCGCTCTGTAGTTTCTGCCTACCCCCATGGGAAAAAGGCGTGAGTTTATGTATGTATGTAGGGATGTGTATGTATATAATTTCCAACTAAGTAACAAACAGACAGATCGACCGAAATCATAAGGATTCCGCTTTAGCTATTCGACTACGGGATCTCTAAAACGATAAGAATTTTATTATTTTTACGTGAAAGGACAGCATTTGTTATCTGTATTGACGTCTATTTCACGTCAGACAAACTTCTTTAATCGAGGTGAGAACGAATGCGCGGGGATGTTATCTATGTACCTATGTACAAATACTTTTAATGATGCATCTTATTATGCTATAAGCGCGAGCGTAGACGTCAATCGAGATATATATAGAAACCCGCATTATAATTTAAAATACGTACAATTGGTATACCTACTGGTGATAGCAATAGTAGGTACCTACTGTTTTTACTTCCTTTCTTTAAATAAACGTTGTCCCGTACAAGGAATTTCTCCCGTATCGTGGATGAGTTAACAAACATTTAAACGTACATACAAAAACAGCCAGAACCGAATCAACTTCTGGAGATCATACAAATAAATAAATAATTAATAAATAAACATCACACATTGCCATTTATTTCGTCCCGCAAGCAGAGCTTGTGCTATGATTACCAAATAAGTGATAATTTCTAAAAACATACATAAATATTATGGATAAATTACACTTTGACACAGCACAAATGATTATCGATCTATGGTGTTCATCATACAAACATTGGATAAATTACACTTTGACACAGCACAAATGATTATCGATCTATGGTGTTCATCATACAAACATGTTTTGTTTTAGGTGGGAATCGAAACCACGACTTCCAACATTGTAGTCAGCAAGCCTAGCCATAATTATTACAAATTATATTTTTATTCTATTTCTAATAAAGAAATAAAATGACGTATATGGAATCAGCTGTTTGTCAACAGACTGTCAAGTGTATTTCATTTTCAGCCATATTACAAATTCTACTCGTTGAAACTTGACAGTTGACAAACAGCTGATACCATATACGCCGTTTTCTTTCTATGGTCGCCTTATCAATTACGATAATAGAAATAGAATTTGTAATATGGCTAGGCCTGCTGGGCCGCAAACCACTGGACTAACATGCCAGTCACACGGCACCAATGATGACCATTAGTAAATTATGTATTTAACAACCCAAGAAAGGTGAGCAAAGACGTCACCAATCGCCTTAATTATGCTTTCAAACCCACATACATAATTACGAAATACTTATAAAATTTTACCTTTTAGATTTGCGTCATTGGATTTATTTTCTTAAACATATTTTCCTCATACAACTCATTCATTACTCTAGAAGGGGTGCATGAACTCAAAATATGCACAAAATACGGTCACAGTTACTTCTTTTTTGTTAGGGTTCCGTAGTCAACTAGGAACCCTTATAGTTTCGCCATGTCTGTCTGTCCGTCCGTCCTCGCTTAATCTCTGTGACCGTTAGCACTAGAAAGCTGAAGTTTGGTACCAATATGTGTATAATCACGCCGACAAAGTGGTAAAATACAAATTGGAAAAAAATGTTTTATTAGGGTCATACAAAAAAAAATCACTTCCCACTTTACATATAGGGGGTATGTTTTTTTTTATTTCAACCCTAACGTGTGATATTGTTGGAAAGGTATGTAAAAATGAATAGGGGTTTATTACAATCATTTTTTGATAATGTCAATAATTTCAGAAATAATCGCTTCAAAAGTAAAAAACGATGTGTGTCCTCTAACTTTCGAACAATAAGTTTAGAAAATATGAAAAAAAACTGAAATGTAGAACTTTATAAGGACTTTCTAGGAAAATTATTTTGAACTTGGATGGAAACAGTTTTTGTACAAAAAAGACAAAAAGATGTACAAAATAAAATTGGACTAAGTTTGTAGTATAATCGTATTTATGCAAGCATTTTGAACACTTATTGTGACGGACGGGAAACTACGGAACCCTACACTGAGCGTGGCCCGACACGCTCTTGGCCGGTGTTTTTATATTGCTTGTGGCTTAATAATAATAGCCGTCTCTTTGTTGGGGCTAATCTCTGAAACGACTAGACCGATTTCAACGGGACTAGTTCTATATATTATAAAAAAAACTACTGGGCCAGACTATGTTTTTTATGAAACCTTATGGCAACTATTCCGCATCAAACTAAAAAAAAAATCACGTAATTTGGATTTCAAATCTTATCGAACCAACTTCAACTTCAACATATCTTTATTGTGGATCATAGGTTTGTACATAATACAGGTCTTAAATAATTAAATCGATCAGCTACGTCCCGCCTTTGGGGCATACAATAGTCATATAGGAATACATGTTTATAGATTAGGTAATAATATTTCACAACACACATATTTGGTACGCTATTTATACAAATTATAAATATTTTATATAGACAAATCGCAATAAAGTGAAATAAGGTTGGTAGGTACACATTAGTGGGCTACTGAACACATCACGACTGAGGAGAACTATATTGAAGCAGTGAGTTGTCAAATAAGTAGTCTTTTATAGAGTAGTAGCACTTGTCTACTAACAGATCATGAAGACTCTTTTTAAATTTTTTCATTTCTGCAATTACTCTGATAGGCCCCGGAATGTTATTATAGATGCGTGTAGCCATACAAAAGATACTTTCATGCATAAGATGAGTCTTACTAGCTACTGTGCGCAATTTGTCCTTACGCCGTATACGCGTGTAGTAATTATACATGCTAATGTTACTTCTTACAAATACTACAGCCTCAAATATGTAAACACATGGCAGAGTAAGTACGTTATTTTTTTTAAAAAATGGTTTACAGGAGTCAGTTTCACGTAGGTTAAATATGGCTCTGATGCAACGTTTTTGAGCAATGAAAGCGCGCTCTTTGTCTGTACTGTTGCCTCAGAATATTAAACCGTATCTTAAGATAGAGCCTACGTAACCGTGGTAGGCTGTTAGTAAAGTACTCTGATTTGCTATTTTTCCCAATCTGTGCAGTGCATATGAAAACTGTCCTAGCTTTTTGCATACATGATCAATATGAAGCTTCCAGTTAAGTTTGTTGTCAATATTTAACCCTAGAAATTTTGTTACTTCCGTTTCATCAATGTCGCTATCTAGGTAACTGATTTTTAACTTCCCCGTGCGTTGAGTTTGTACCATGAAATTCATTATTTTAGTTTTGTCAATGTTAATCATTAAATTATTTATTTCAAGCCAGTCTATTATTAATAATATTGTTTGGTTAATGTCAGATTGCAAGTCAATTTTATTATTATTTACGAATAAAACAGTGCTATCATCAGCAAATAGCGTAATGTCATGATTTGTAACCGAAGGCATGTCATTTATGTAAACAAGGAAGAATAAAGGACCCACAATGGTGCCTTGAGGAACACCGAATTTAATAGTTCCCAGTTCAGAAGTATATATTTCCTCTGTTTTAGTAATGGGATTTAACATTCTTACTTCTGTGAATTGTTGTCTGTTGCTAAGGTATGACTCTATGAGTTTGTATACATTACCCCTCACACCATATGCATACATCTTTTTCAGGAGAATTTTGTGGTCGACACGGTCGAAAGCCTTCGACATGTCCATGTATAACGCGACAGCCGGCTGTCCTTTATCCAAGTTAGTCATTACCTTTTGTAAAAAGTTGTATATTGCCATATTTATAGATTTGCTTTTTCTGAATCCATATTGACTGGACGTTAGAATGTTATGTGTTTCAAAGAAAGTATAGAGACAGTTAAAAATCACCTTTTCTACTATTTTTCCAAAAATAGGTATCAGTGCTATTGGCCTATAGTTGTCTATGTTAGTTTTTTCTCCTTTTTTAAACACTGGCTTTATAACAGATATTTTTAATTTGTCTGGGAAGGTACCTTGTTCCATACATAAATTAATAATGAAGCTTAATGGTTCAGATATAATATGGGCTACATCTTTAACAATATTTGTCATAATGCTATCATAGCCGGTACTGGATTTATTTTTTAAAGCAATTATTATTTTATTAATGTCATCGGGGATAGTTGGTGTCATAAAAATTGAATTAGAATTATTTGTCAGGTGTTTAGAAGATTTTTGGGGTAAACTAGTATTATTATCATTGATGTCAAGAAAAAAGTCATTAAATGAATTCGCAATGTCTTGGGGATTGATTATGATTTCGCCATTTTTAATTAATTGATTTACGCCTTCATTTGGATATTTAGATTTAGCTTTGATATCATTTATTACTTTCCAAGCAGCTTTGTTCTTATTAGTAGCAGATTTTATAAAGTAGTCGTTCTGAGATTAGACCAAATATTTTAGACCAAATACCAATCGAATTGAGAACCTCCTCCTGCCGTCGTCGGTTAAAATAACATTAACTGAATTGTGTTCATTTTTTATTCATTGTATTTTTGTAAATACAATTAATAAATTTACTAAATAAAACTGCATTAAAAATGAGCTCAAACTTAGAGTGGCCGAGGGTGAAAAATCTAGCTGCAGCAACATGCCTTTAGAATTGAAATAAATAGAAGGACCCACCATCAGTGTAGGTGCCTTAACTAGATTGCAGCTTTCTCCAAACACGAAGCCATTGAAACTCCCAAGTCAGTTACCCAACTAGATCATAACTATCTGGCAGAAACTAGACGTTCTCGGCTTAACAAATAGTTTCGAGTTTCCCTTCGTTAATGTTTTCAAAGAAACTGAATTAATATACTTATATTATTATTCGGTATATTCATTTAAACAATATTTATATTTTAAAAAGTCATCGACCTCATTGGTGAGGTTCTTCAGAAAGGTCAGGTGCGTAGTACTCGCAACCGGCGTGTGTGTATGACAACATGTATGAATGTAAACGAAGCAAAAGAAGTATGTAAGAATCGTAGCATATGGCGCTCTGTAGTTTCTGCCTACCCCCACGGGAAAAAGGCGTGAGTTTATGTATGGATGTATGTATGTAAAAAATCACGCGTAAAAATTTGCACTGTGTTTGAATTGTGTACATCAAATAAATATTCCATTACTTTTTCTTCACACAACGCCATCTAGTCCCAAGCTAAGCTAAAAGCTTGTGTTATGGGTACTAAACAGCTGATAAACATACTTATATATTTCTAAATACATACATAATTATAGATAAATTATATCCAGACACAGATAGAACAAATGATCGTGCTCAACACACATAAATTTGTCCTGGGTGGGAATCGAACCCACGACCTCCGGCAAAGCAGTCAGGGTCACTAACTACTAGACCAACAGGCCAGTAAATAATTTATAACACTTTTGAACGTCATACTTACAAGTTAAATACACAAAACAATAACATCAGGCCTATAATCCTCGAAGTAAGGGTAAGGAAGAGGTCTACCTGTAGTACACCCACATTTCGCCAGTTATGTTAAAGTCCCATGTAATAGGGGGCGAGTCTATATCCATCAATAGTCGCACCTTCCAAAGGTGGAAGGTTTTCCTTAATTTTTATAACTCAGTTCGAGTACTCTATGCGGCCAATCCAAATATTCTTCTTTATTGCATAATTAAAATCTAAAATACAATAAAACTAATTAAAATAAACTAAATATGTACACTTAAACTAACTACTAATAAAAAGAAAAAAAAAAAAAAAATACTAAAACCTTCTTCTAAGAAAAACAAAATCGGAACACTCAGGCGTCAAAGTACTCCTCCCCATCGCTGTCATCAGGAAACGTGCCCAGAAAACTGGCAGCATTGCCACGTTGGATGGCAATGCCAATTCTTTGGCCAAAGGATAAGCCAGCCCTCTGGTCACGTGAAGTGTCGACCAGTCGGCGAGAAATCTCCTTGAAAAGGCTGCTTGCACTCGGACCCCATGACCCGAGCGTAATATAATATTGAAATATTCTTCTTTGGTATTGTTGGTCAAGTCGTTCAGCTCCTCTAGTTAGATTTTTGACCGACTGGTCCACCCATATCTGAGTGGGTTCTTTCTTGGACGAACATCTCAGACTCTTATCTGCATGGTCGTCACATGAAATGACCAAGAATAGAATAGAATAGGTAGGTACTCTTTATTGTACACCATAAAAGCTTACAAATTATAACTTTAAGGGCTACATAGGGTGTTACAATGGGCGGCCTTATCGCTAAAAGCGATCTCTTACAGACAACCTTTGGATGGTCTTGATAGTGGAGGAGAAAAGATGAGTATGCAGATTGTGGTATACTATTTATATAAATATGTCGTGGAAAACGATATTCTTGAATAATAAGTTGTGAAGTTGATTAACTTAGTACAGAGTCTATGGTGACCAGCGTGACGTTACTTGTCATTTGAAAATGGCGCGAATGTGTTTTCGGTAATGTCACGTGGACAGAGTCGTGCTGGTGCGTGGGAGCTGGGCAGAGCTCAGTTTGATTTGAGACACCGACCAAGACACACATCCAGCACGAAACTGTCAGTTACCTAGACTTGAGTTGTTTTGTGATTAAGATTGTTAAGTGAGGTTATTACTGCAATGAACATTGCTATTCTACGTTATGAACTCTGTACCACAAAACCCCCATCGGTGTCAGCTCATCGCTCAGCCATCGCTGACGCCGACATCAGAAGTGGCATAAAGAACTTGCTTCCAACTTTACTGGCGAGCTTCACCGAGATGTGATGAGATCTTCGTCGTGACGCACCAGAAGAACAAGATGCAGTGATCGAAGTCTGCTTGCTACATCGGGCTCCATCAAGAAAGTATGCGAGGTGCAAGATGCGAGGCTCCTGCAGCGCGGGTTGGCAGCGCGGCGGCGCGCGGGCGGCAGCGCGGCGGTGCAGCGTGGCGCAACTACAGATGTGCAGTTGTGCACGAAATAACTGGTATTTTCTGGTAGTAACAACAATCCGGTGAGTCGTGTAATTTTTGTTTTGATTTCGGTAGGTACCGGATGTTGTCTAGCTAAGTTGTACTATAGTCGCAATTTTAGAGGTCAATGCGAACGTTTGTGTAAAGGGCATACCTAGGTAGTACCTAGTAGTACCTATAAACATAGACCTAGTACCGAACGAATTATTTACGAAGTTTTATATAGTGGCAATAGTTTATTTTACATGTGGGTAGCGCGTACAATAAGATAATTAATCATTTCAAATAGGTGTGACTGTGTGATGGTAATGATCGTTCGAGAAATATTTTAAGGAGGGTATCGCAATCAACAAAATGTTTGTTGGTTATTTCGAAACAAAAATGTGTGGTGGATTATGGGTGTTAACCCAATCAGTTCTTTGTTTTAAAAGTGTCGATACCGCGGGTATGTACAGAGATCCTATGATTACTTTACGTTATGAATATTGCCATAATTTTTATTAGGTAATGGTTTATCGTGCAGGGGTTGAGTACCCCTTGTGAATTGAGAATTAGACTTCAAACTCAAACCTTATCGTCTATAGGCAAGCTTAAAAACTCAGCCTAGACAAAAGGCAATAAATAGTGTCAAAGGTCAAAGGTCCAGGAACTATTGGATGCTTACGGCATGCGTCCGTGTCAGTCCCCTATTAAGAAAGCTATTCTTTTAACAAAGCATCTAATAGATAGGCTACTTGAAGTTAAATTAGCAAAGGGCTATTTTAATGCGTTAAATTGACAATAATGCGATCGAGATATTGTTTAGCGTTTTGCCTGGGGTCTGTTTACGTAGCCATATTTTGTTACGTTGTTATACAACAGCGATCGAAGTTGTGACATTTAAAACTCAGTAAGTAAATAGACCGAACCGAACCGAGAAAAAGGCTTCAAAACCTGAACCTTAACCTTTGACGTCAACCTTACAGACTAAGTCGGACGAAAGGAAAGTAGTGTGATAGGTACTCAGTTCAAAAAAACTATTGTGAGGTACTGTTATTTGCCCTAGTTAAGCCCTGTTTCTAAAACCTGCTACTTTAGCAAGGGTTGAAAGGCTGCTGGGTGTATAATAAACGCCGACTAAAGCCGGATTTTCATTGAACATTTCGAAGTGTTCATTTGTGAAGCGTTATGTAAAGTTTCTAGGCTATGATATCATAGCAAAGGTGAGCTGAAGCTTAGTTAAACTGCCTTTCTTGATAACATTCACCATGTTAGGCGGTTCATAGGTTTTTCGTATAGGTTTTCGTTTTTTTAATTTACCCTCACTGTTTTTATTGATGACTAGTAAACAATTTGGTCCATATAATTGGAAATTGGGACACTGACAGATAAGATAACAAATAATTTCAATTTTACCGACTATACCTGGTTGATTATTTTCTTATTATGAACTCTCAATTTAAATGAGATTGAAATTCAAACTGATGCAAGTGCGGCGCTATTCCCTTTATTTTGTAAATCGTATGGAAACCTTGTTGATATCACCACGGTATCAGAAAGCTGGTTGTTAGCCTAAATTTAATTTGAGCAAAGCTTAAAATCGTTTTGACCACAATATTAGGACCAGGTTTTTAAATTACCTTAATGATTGTGTTTTAATTAAAAATGAGGACAGAAGTCAAACTAACTTAGATTCAAGTATGAATGCCCCGATCACCAAGTTCCTTGTGAATTGAATGACATAGTTAATGACAGTGGTAGTGAAACCACATCTGGTTAAGAATAGCTTGTATACTCGTACTCGAAGCTTCGGACCGCACCTCATGAGCAACATGTGGCGATGGGTCTATAAGGAATCGTTGGTGCGATTTCTGTCTGTGTTGGTGCACAAAGCGCTTCATGTGTTGTAGCACATATTGCGTTAGATTTTTGAGAGTCGTTGGTGCGATTCTCTTCGTGTTGGTGCACAGATTTTAATGAGTTTCATGAGTTGAGTATGCATTGCTTATAAATGATGATAAAGAGTAACAGAACTGTTAGAATTACTGTGTTGTAACTTATTGGTCGGACCTTTACTAATTACTAGTGCGCAGTGCGCTGTGAACCTAAGATAAACAAGGTATAGTGTAGTTATTAGCGGAGTTCAATACTGTGCTTAGACATGTGAAGTACCAATAGGTTATTATCTTGTTTATTAATGACAGAAATTCATTTGAATAAACTTAAACTGATGTTTTACCGACTAGACGACTGTCCAAGATAGTCGTGAGCGTCTATTAACTGAATTACAATCGCGATTAATGGGTGGTTTACCATTCACTCTGGTAACTTACAAAAGTTCCAACTCGTACTCGTGTTGTTTATCGCTGTCCTTACCAACTCTATCTTCGCGAAGTAGAGATAGTATCGTACGACTATCCGACAGCGTAGTTCCCGCTTTTCTAACCTGTTTCCTCTTCTCGAAAAGCGTGATGGTTTCGTGTGTATGTCCGTAGATGATTGACAGTCAAATTTAGATAGTAGGTACTTTGGGTAAATTCCCACTACCGTGTAAAGAGATCAAACTTCTTAGGTCAATGGTAATGAAAAACGTTTCTCTAAGTTCCGTTTTGATAGTACCTACTAAAATGAAACTTAAGTGTTAGTAACTTGGTTTACATTAAAAATGAAAAGCCTAGCTTAACTAAGCTTGACCCGAAGTGAAGGTTCTTTTAAACGCTTGCGGGCGACCAGTATGTTGTAAAGTCAAGTCGTAAGATGCCAACCTGTGAAGTTCAAACGAGTTAGAAGAAGAAAACAATGTTTCTGAGGGCAAAAGAACCTCAACAGACCTATGATACGCTTGTTGGCTTTCCGGTAAATCCGCATCCATAAGATGCAATCGCAACTGCATACGTTGTCGTTCAGGGCGTGATGAGCGGCTTGTGGTCTAGCGGGGACCTGGGCCTTGAAAGAGACTATTTTGTACGGTCATGTAATGACTTGAGGGTCGCGGACTCTGAGGTGATAACGATATGGGTGGCAGTACCGAATTGTCAATAGCTGTGGCAGGGCCATGAGTAGTGTTTATTTTTTGAAATTTGATAATTATGAACTTTCCGTGTTTAAGTTCTAAAAATGGCTTAGTTAAAGTTCGTTTAGTTATTGTGAGTACTGAGTAGTCATTACTAGGTAATGATTATCTGTAAAGTTTTGGAATACATTTCATCTTACTTAACGTATACTCTATGGATTAAGTGTGAGGGTTTGGTGACCGATCCAGTTGCGCCGGAGCATGTAAGAGGTGCGCGTGGTCTGCTTTTTATGCGCAGGATATCCTTTCCGAGGGGTAGCACTTACGCGGCTGAGATGGTTAGCTTCTGGGGTTGGATCACAAGCCGATGGCCTGTGTGGCAATGACTAGCCTGAGTGGCAATGACTAGCCTGTGTGGCAATGACTAGCCTGTGTGGCAATGACTAGCCTTTGTGGCATTGACAAGCCTGCGTGGCGATGACTAGCCTGTGTGGCAATGACTAGCCTGTGTGGCAGTGACGCGCCTGTGTGGCAGTGACGAGCCTGTGTGGCAGTGACGAGCCTGTGTGGCAGTGACGAGCCTGTGTGGCAGTGACAAGCCTGTGTGGCAACGACGAGCCTGTGTGGCAACGACGAGCCTGTGTGGCAACGACGAGCCTGTGTGGCAACTGTGAGCCTGTGTGGCACCCGTGAGCCTGTGTGGCACTTGTGAGCCTGTGTAGCACCCGTGAGCCTGCGTGGCACCAGTAAGCCTGCGTGGCACCTGTGAGTACCTATGTGTGGCACTCGTGAGCCTGTGTGGTACCTGTTAGCTTTAGCCTGTGTGGTATGTGAAAGTCTATGTAATACCTACTATGTCGTGCATTTGCATAGCACTATCTTAGTACACTTTCAGTTCTAGTAATGTTATCGGTCTTAGTGACGATTCATTCTGCCTGGATTTGTTTCGATTAGAGGTGTCAAGGTTTGACATACACCCTTGGAAATTTAGTTGTGGTCAGAATGACCGAGTTTTGAAGTATGTGAAAAATGCGTGCGTGCGTGTGTTTTGAAGTATGTGACCAATACGAGCGTGCGTGCGTATACGTGTTCTGTGTGTGTGTGTGTGTGTTTATTTTTAGTAGACACGAGGACGTGTGATGGTCATGATGGCCGTGTCGTGGAAAACGATATTCTTGAATAATAAGTTGTGAAGTTGATTAACTTAGTACAGAGTCTATGGTGACCAGCGTGACGTTACTTGTCATTTGAAAATGGCGCGAATGTGTTTTCGGTAATGTCACGTGGACAGAGTCGTGCTGGTGCGTGGGAGCTGGGCAGAGCTCAGTTTGATTTGAGACACCGACCAAGACACACATCCAGCACGAAACTGTCAGTTACCTAGACTTGAGTTGTTTTGTGATTAAGATTGTTAAGTGAGGTTATTACTGCAATGAACATTGCTATTCTACGTTATGAACTCTGTACCACAAAACCCCCATCGGTGTCAGCTCATCGCTCAGCCATCGCTGACGCCGACATCAGAAGTGGCATAAAGAACTTGCTTCCAACTTTACTGGCGAGCTTCACCGAGATGTGATGAGATCTTCGTCGTGACGCACCAGAAGAACAAGATGCAGTGATCGAAGTCTGCTTGCTACATCGGGCTCCATCAAGAAAGTATGCGAGGTGCAAGATGCGAGGCTCCTGCAGCGCGGGTTGGCAGCGCGGCGGCGCGCGGGCGGCAGCGCGGCGGTGCAGCGTGGCGCAACTACAGATGTGCAGTTGTGCACGAAATAACTGGTATTTTCTGGTAGTAACAACAATCCGGTGAGTCGTGTAATTTTTGTTTTGATTTCGGTAGGTACCGGATGTTGTCTAGCTAAGTTGTACTATAGTCGCAATTTTAGAGGTCAATGCGAACGTTTGTGTAAAGGGCATACCTAGGTAGTACCTAGTAGTACCTATAAACATAGACCTAGTACCGAACGAATTATTTACGAAGTTTTATATAGTGGCAATAGTTTATTTTACATGTGGGTAGCGCGTACAATAAGATAATTAATCATTTCAAATAGGTGTGACTGTGTGATGGTAATGATCGTTCGAGAAATATTTTAAGGAGGGTATCGCAATCAACAAAATGTTTGTTGGTTATTTCGAAACAAAAATGTGTGGTGGATTATGGGTGTTAACCCAATCAGTTCTTTGTTTTAAAAGTGTCGATACCGCGGGTATGTACAGAGATCCTATGATTACTTTACGTTATGAATATTGCCATAATTTTTATTAGGTAATGGTTTATCGTGCAGGGGTTGAGTACCCCTTGTGAATTGAGAATTAGACTTCAAACTCAAACCTTATCGTCTATAGGCAAGCTTAAAAACTCAGCCTAGACAAAAGGCAATAAATAGTGTCAAAGGTCAAAGGTCCAGGAACTATTGGATGCTTACGGCATGCGTCCGTGTCAGTCCCCTATTAAGAAAGCTATTCTTTTAACAAAGCATCTAATAGATAGGCTACTTGAAGTTAAATTAGCAAAGGGCTATTTTAATGCGTTAAATTGACAATAATGCGATCGAGATATTGTTTAGCGTTTTGCCTGGGGTCTGTTTACGTAGCCATATTTTGTTACGTTGTTATACAACAGCGATCGAAGTTGTGACATTTAAAACTCAGTAAGTAAATAGACCGAACCGAACCGAGAAAAAGGCTTCAAAACCTGAACCTTAACCTTTGACGTCAACCTTACAGACTAAGTCGGACGAAAGGAAAGTAGTGTGATAGGTACTCAGTTCAAAAAAACTATTGTGAGGTACTGTTATTTGCCCTAGTTAAGCCCTGTTTCTAAAACCTGCTACTTTAGCAAGGGTTGAAAGGCTGCTGGGTGTATAATAAACGCCGACTAAAGCCGGATTTTCATTGAACATTTCGAAGTGTTCATTTGTGAAGCGTTATGTAAAGTTTCTAGGCTATGATATCATAGCAAAGGTGAGCTGAAGCTTAGTTAAACTGCCTTTCTTGATAACATTCACCATGTTAGGCGGTTCATAGGTTTTTCGTATAGGTTTTCGTTTTTTTAATTTACCCTCACTGTTTTTATTGATGACTAGTAAACAATTTGGTCCATATAATTGGAAATTGGGACACTGACAGATAAGATAACAAATAATTTCAATTTTACCGACTATACCTGGTTGATTATTTTCTTATTATGAACTCTCAATTTAAATGAGATTGAAATTCAAACTGATGCAAGTGCGGCGCTATTCCCTTTATTTTGTAAATCGTATGGAAACCTTGTTGATATCACCACGGTATCAGAAAGCTGGTTGTTAGCCTAAATTTAATTTGAGCAAAGCTTAAAATCGTTTTGACCACAATATTAGGACCAGGTTTTTAAATTACCTTAATGATTGTGTTTTAATTAAAAATGAGGACAGAAGTCAAACTAACTTAGATTCAAGTATGAATGCCCCGATCACCAAGTTCCTTGTGAATTGAATGACATAGTTAATGACAGTGGTAGTGAAACCACATCTGGTTAAGAATAGCTTGTATACTCGTACTCGAAGCTTCGGACCGCACCTCATGAGCAACATGTGGCGATGGGTCTATAAGGAATCGTTGGTGCGATTTCTGTCTGTGTTGGTGCACAAAGCGCTTCATGTGTTGTAGCACATATTGCGTTAGATTTTTGAGAGTCGTTGGTGCGATTCTCTTCGTGTTGGTGCACAGATTTTAATGAGTTTCATGAGTTGAGTATGCATTGCTTATAAATGATGATAAAGAGTAACAGAACTGTTAGAATTACTGTGTTGTAACTTATTGGTCGGACCTTTACTAATTACTAGTGCGCAGTGCGCTGTGAACCTAAGATAAACAAGGTATAGTGTAGTTATTAGCGGAGTTCAATACTGTGCTTAGACATGTGAAGTACCAATAGGTTATTATCTTGTTTATTAATGACAGAAATTCATTTGAATAAACTTAAACTGATGTTTTACCGACTAGACGACTGTCCAAGATAGTCGTGAGCGTCTATTAACTGAATTACAATCGCGATTAATGGGTGGTTTACCATTCACTCTGGTAACTTACAAAAGTTCCAACTCGTACTCGTGTTGTTTATCGCTGTCCTTACCAACTCTATCTTCGCGAAGTAGAGATAGTATCGTACGACTATCCGACAGCGTAGTTCCCGCTTTTCTAACCTGTTTCCTCTTCTCGAAAAGCGTGATGGTTTCGTGTGTATGTCCGTAGATGATTGACAGTCAAATTTAGATAGTAGGTACTTTGGGTAAATTCCCACTACCGTGTAAAGAGATCAAACTTCTTAGGTCAATGGTAATGAAAAACGTTTCTCTAAGTTCCGTTTTGATAGTACCTACTAAAATGAAACTTAAGTGTTAGTAACTTGGTTTACATTAAAAATGAAAAGCCTAGCTTAACTAAGCTTGACCCGAAGTGAAGGTTCTTTTAAACGCTTGCGGGCGACCAGTATGTTGTAAAGTCAAGTCGTAAGATGCCAACCTGTGAAGTTCAAACGAGTTAGAAGAAGAAAACAATGTTTCTGAGGGCAAAAGAACCTCAACAGACCTATGATACGCTTGTTGGCTTTCCGGTAAATCCGCATCCATAAGATGCAATCGCAACTGCATACGTTGTCGTTCAGGGCGTGATGAGCGGCTTGTGGTCTAGCGGGGACCTGGGCCTTGAAAGAGACTATTTTGTACGGTCATGTAATGACTTGAGGGTCGCGGACTCTGAGGTGATAACGATATGGGTGGCAGTACCGAATTGTCAATAGCTGTGGCAGGGCCATGAGTAGTGTTTATTTTTTGAAATTTGATAATTATGAACTTTCCGTGTTTAAGTTCTAAAAATGGCTTAGTTAAAGTTCGTTTAGTTATTGTGAGTACTGAGTAGTCATTACTAGGTAATGATTATCTGTAAAGTTTTGGAATACATTTCATCTTACTTAACGTATACTCTATGGATTAAGTGTGAGGGTTTGGTGACCGATCCAGTTGCGCCGGAGCATGTAAGAGGTGCGCGTGGTCTGCTTTTTATGCGCAGGATATCCTTTCCGAGGGGTAGCACTTACGCGGCTGAGATGGTTAGCTTCTGGGGTTGGATCACAAGCCGATGGCCTGTGTGGCAATGACTAGCCTGAGTGGCAATGACTAGCCTGTGTGGCAATGACTAGCCTGTGTGGCAATGACTAGCCTTTGTGGCATTGACAAGCCTGCGTGGCGATGACTAGCCTGTGTGGCAATGACTAGCCTGTGTGGCAGTGACGCGCCTGTGTGGCAGTGACGAGCCTGTGTGGCAGTGACGAGCCTGTGTGGCAGTGACGAGCCTGTGTGGCAGTGACAAGCCTGTGTGGCAACGACGAGCCTGTGTGGCAACGACGAGCCTGTGTGGCAACGACGAGCCTGTGTGGCAACTGTGAGCCTGTGTGGCACCCGTGAGCCTGTGTGGCACTTGTGAGCCTGTGTAGCACCCGTGAGCCTGCGTGGCACCAGTAAGCCTGCGTGGCACCTGTGAGTACCTATGTGTGGCACTCGTGAGCCTGTGTGGTACCTGTTAGCTTTAGCCTGTGTGGTATGTGAAAGTCTATGTAATACCTACTATGTCGTGCATTTGCATAGCACTATCTTAGTACACTTTCAGTTCTAGTAATGTTATCGGTCTTAGTGACGATTCATTCTGCCTGGATTTGTTTCGATTAGAGGTGTCAAGGTTTGACATACACCCTTGGAAATTTAGTTGTGGTCAGAATGACCGAGTTTTGAAGTATGTGAAAAATGCGTGCGTGCGTGTGTTTTGAAGTATGTGACCAATACGAGCGTGCGTGCGTATACGTGTTCTGTGTGTGTGTGTGTGTGTTTATTTTTAGTAGACACGAGGACGTGTGATGGTCATGATGGCCGTGTCGTGGAAAACGATATTCTTGAATAATAAGTTGTGAAGTTGATTAACTTAGTACAGAGTCTATGGTGACCAGCGTGACGTTACTTGTCATTTGAAAATGGCGCGAATGTGTTTTCGGTAATGTCACGTGGACAGAGTCGTGCTGGTGCGTGGGAGCTGGGCAGAGCTCAGTTTGATTTGAGACACCGACCAAGACACACATCCAGCACGAAACTGTCAGTTACCTAGACTTGAGTTGTTTTGTGATTAAGATTGTTAAGTGAGGTTATTACTGCAATGAACATTGCTATTCTACGTTATGAACTCTGTACCACAAAACCCCCATCGGTGTCAGCTCATCGCTCAGCCATCGCTGACGCCGACAAATATATACTACACATGACTATCTCAATAGATATAAAAAATAACTATAAATAAGAAAAAAAGTTATATATGATAATGTCTGGACTCTAGAGACTATGATCTCTGAATTTATTTCGGTGTTTCTTCTCAGTGTATTAGTCAGATAGTCAAACACTGTCCGCAAACAGTTTATTAAAAACACATTTTACTTGTTTGACGTGTTAAATTAATATCATTTACCAATTAACAGTTACGTATGGAGAAGAATAAGCAAGAACTACTACACTACATTTAGCTTTTGTCAAAACTGTACTCAAACTGAAACACTAACAAATCAGTATCAGTTACGAAATCGCTACGTCTCGGCGCCGGTATTAATTAAGAACATGTTTTTAGCTACCTACTGAGTTTACGAAACAGGTCACATTCTTGAAGTATTTATTTCACGCTGTATCACTTACATGTAAATATTTAACTTGAGTATTGCCAAATAATCCTTTTAACTATGCAACCACAAAATCCTGAGCAAACCACTTTGCTAAGTGATTTGTAGTAATTTCTTGGGTCATTTCTTACACCTAGTTTATTTACAGTAAAAGGTTCACGTGTACACAGTTATAATAATAATAATAATTTATTTATTTCTCTTCAAAAACTCAAGCATCAGTGTGGCTCTGGCTTGTACTAGGAGTTCCTGTATCACAAGAGCCAGACCTCTCAAATTACACAGAATATTTAAAGAAGCAGTAGACCTAAATCAGATAATACATCATAGATATTAAGCTTACAAAACAAATATGTGGAAAAATGATAATAATAATAAAATAAAATAAAGCAGGGCAAAAGTGTGTGTGTGTGTTGTAAAAGTGCGTGCAAATGCGACAGGAGTCATGTGACGCTGACGAAAAGATTTTCTAATTCGTCATAATCATAACTATCTGGCCAGTTAATAACAGTTTTTCTGAATTGGAAGTTGTTAAGTTTTTAGTAAAATCTTTATACATAATAAATATCTATTCCACAATTTTTACACAATGCCTGCTAGTACCAAGCAACGTGTACAACAATAATACTCATCTTTACTGTTTATAAAATTAGTATAGATTTAATAGACTGATTGTTATTGTATTGGTCCTCCGAGGCAAAATAAATTAAATGTGGTCCTTTAAAACCATAATACAGGTAACGTTTTAGTTGATTCATAGACATAAAATGTGTTGATGCATTATTTTTATAGGTACTATAAGACAAGTAATTTTGAAGGATTTTTCCTAATGCGTAAAGCTATGGAACAAATAGGTACCACTTTCATGATTTATAAACGAAAAATTCCATGATTTTCCCCAATATTAATCACTGTCGGTGTTTACTGTAAATTATTGTAGGTTTTTGCAATAAAAATCGAGGTGAAGCTACATTACTGAATGGCGTAAGCGTATAAGTACCTACCTACTTGGGTTGTTGTTTGCAAATTTCTCCAAAGATAACATGTTACTAATTAACATTGGTAACTATTACCCAGATTGCGGTTTTTCATGACGCTTGTGCTCGCCTTCCTCAAGTATCCAAAAGTGTGTTATGTAATTATTGAAGTAAAAAAAGTGCTGATTCTTAATAAATTAAATTGATTTTTATTTTAACGCATACGGGAAAACCAGTGGGTATGTAAATGAAGTACATAAAAAGTAAACATACATTTTAGCCAGACACATCCACTGCTGATAAATAAATAAAAATAAAAATGTTAATTGCAACAACTTTTACCATTAACGCAAGATTACAATGGGGAGAACCTTTTAAGCAATTAGTTTACTTGTGCTGGGATTCTCCAGCTAAGTTATATAATTGCTAATAAGTTATGATAAGCTGTTTAAAATTATGTAAATTCACACAAATAAAAGAGTGGAAAGGATACAATTTTTTTTAGGAAGATAAAAAATGCGCTGGGACGTGCGTGTTATGTGTGTATCGGTGACGGTGTGTAATTAAATGTGTTTGTGAATGCATATGCTGTAAAATTTCATCAAATTCCTGCAATCGTCATCAGATCGTCAGTCTACCTTGTACAAGCATTACCTAGAATCTATAAGTCATCTGGAAAATCAATTATTATTGCGGTAAGTACTTAGTCACAGATGATCTAACGAAATTACAAGCAATTACGTACAAACATTCACGATCGTCATAGTGAAGTTTTCCAGAATAGGGTATCCCCCAGTGAAGGTTTATATACCTGACGCTGAGAAGACGGTATACATCTTGTATCGTGAAAAAAGAAGTGATTGGAACCTGCCATACAAAAAGTTATATTATCCTAATATTTAATTCAAACATTTCTTTGTGTCCCTAGTGTGCTGAATTGCCGTTGTTTTTATACACCAGTCTCTCACAAATATACATTAATTTTATATTTGTGGAAGAAAAATAATATTTTTATTATAATAGTTAAATAATAGCAACTCCACTTAAAATGTGCACGCAATAACTTCCAAAGGATCAGAATCAACAACCCAAATTGTAAACGATCCAAATCAATTCTCAGTTCCGTAAAGCCAAAGGCAAATCGAATCCGATCGCCTCTTTGGTACTAAAATAATTAAATCCGAGCTTTAATCCAGGATTCACCGTTCTAGGTAATCCTTTAGAATAACAAGTCTGAACGACGCATACTATAAACTAGCTACGTTTATTGCGAGAAACAATTACTGGGTGATTCACGTTATGGGTATTTGTCAAGTAAATTACACCGTTATGTTATTCGATTATAAGGACCATATTTCTTTTTTGTCTCAAAGGACCAAATTCAAACTAAAATTACGGAACTTTGTGTTTGATTAGTATAGTTTCTAGAAATGTGTACTTAAGTAATTAAAAAGAAAATATTTATCGTAAAATATAATGTATTTTTTATGTTTGACTATGTTTTATCATGGATGCATTTATTTTAAATTGTAATATTAATTTATCATTAATAAATTGCGTTACATTGTTAAGAAAGGTTAGAATTTAATTTTTAGGGTTCTGTACATCCAAAGGAACAGCGGGGCCCTTATAAGATCACTTTGTTGTCTGTCTGTCTGTCTGTCTATCCGTCAAGACCCTTTATTTCGGGAATGCAAGGAGGTATAAAGTTGAAATTTAAACCGTATACTCAGATCTACGGTCCCATAAAGTTGTGGAAAAATTAAACTTGTAAGTTTTTATTTTATTTTATTAGATTGGCACGTCAGTCTGTTATTAAGGTACTAAATGACTGATGTCACAATTGGAAATTTATGATAAGAGTCATGAGAAGATAAAATATTTAGTTATGTATTCATTAAAACTTTATGCACGAGTAAAACACAATGTACAGACGCCAGCACATCAATATACCCCAATGTGTCAAATTTCTTTGATCGTTTTTTAACTTTATGGCAAACAAAATAAGGTTCATATTCAATTGGGAAAATTTGACATATTGGGGTAACTTGATGTGCTGGCGTCGTGCTACAAAGGCGGAATTAATGCCATAGACATTTTCTGCCAGTCTACCTTAAGGTGATGCAGAGACAGAAATATATGGTAGGCGCAAGCAGGTAACAAAAACTTCAAAGTCAAATGAATAATAATCATTTAAAATAAATACCAAGACACCAAAGACCAAGAGAAATAAAGATTTATTAAATATATTACATAATCAAATTAATATTACCTACGACGAATAAAGTGGTATTTCCTATGATTTCATAAGGATAAAACTTGGTATAAAAACTTAAGATATCACGTGGCTGTAAGACGATTATTATGATGTTTTTATAGAAACGAAATATGAGCGTGAAACTAACAGTAACCAAGAAGGAAGTAGGTAAAACACAAAGAACGATTAATAATAAACATTAAATATTTATAATAGAAATATCTCTGTGAATGTGAGTACCATGCAGGCTAGATAAAATACATGAGTCCGTAACTGTCTGGCAGCTTTGAGTACTTTTACGTGGCCTACGCAAATGACCGGTAGATAGCGTCGTGTTTGCGGGCCGTCGAGCTCCCTAAAATAGGTTTGAGCTACACGATTACTGAAGCATGCATGCCGTTTGTCGGGACAGGTCAACTCAAAGCTAAATTGACTCTTTCTTCAAAAGGCCTTTCTAGACTTTGCCCTGCATCGTGAGACTCGCATATACATATAATACACTAATACAATCTTATGTCTGGACTTTAAAAGAGACCATGACCCCTGAGTTTCTTTCGGCATTTCTTCACAGGGATCAGTCACTTTGGAAATGCCATTTAGTTTAAAAAAATGACATGTAAAATTATTTGGGAAGATCTACTTACAGAAATAAATATCATTTCATCATTTCATTTCATTTAAATAGACATAACACTCGTCTATATGGTACCTAATTACCTATTAGCAGACCCAAACTCCGTCAGATACGTTTAAGTCTATATTTTATTATGATGCTAGTCAGATTGCCATCAGTTTGACTGGCCTGTTGGTCTAGTAGTTAGTGACCCTGACTGCTATGCCGCGGATCGTGGGTTCGATTCCCACCCAGGACAAATGTTTGTGTGATGAGCACGATCATTTGTTCTGTGTCTGGGTGTAATTTATCTATAATATGTATGTATTTAGAAATATTGTAAGTATGTTTATCAGCTGTTCAGTACCCATAACACAAGCTCTCAAGCTTAACTTGGGACTAAATGGCGTTGTGTGAAAAGTTGTGGAATAATGACTTTTTTTTAGTTAAAAACGATTTCAGGCTTCTGGTTGCGGAGTATTCCCGTTTGAGCACCTATTTATTGCGCACCTATGCATTAACCTATGGGAAATGGGAATACCTTTGGTGCTAAATGCATAGGTGCTCAAAAAATTGGTGCTCAAACGGGAATACTCCCTGGTTGCTACTGAGAAATTTCACATAAAACAAACGAGCCTTGAAACCGCAAAATCTTTTATGATAAAAGTTGAACACAGTGAAAAGCTTGAATAAAACAATCAATCGAAGTTAAAAGTAATTATGCTCACAGTCATTACATGGCAGGTCGTATTCCCTTATATCATTTACTCACAATCCGAATAAATATCTAATCTTTACACGGTTTCTACCATGCTAAAATTATACACCAGACAACTGAAGCGGTTGGCTCTCAATAATTAATTTGTAAAAATTAGCGATTTTTACAAATGAATTATTGAGAATTAATACAAATCAATTATTGAGAAATCAAATAAAGTTTAAGCTTCGAAGTCGGTATTCTTTGTTTGATTGATTTGGTGTTTTTGTCACCGACTTCGAAGCTTAAACTTTATTTGATTGATTTGGTGCATCTGTCACCGGCTTCTGAAGCTATTTATTTTTCACTTTTTTGTGTTTTTCGTTTAGATTTTTTGTTTGTGTTTTTTGAAGTCGGTTTTATTTTTTGCAAAAAGTTTTTTTGTTCTAAAAACTAAATATAAGAATTTCTCAACAAAAAGTTAGCTAAGATGTTGGATAGAGATAACCTTTGACTAACGAATGTCATGACTGTTCAGAGATTAGTTCCCACAGATTAGTTCGTTGGCAAAATAGTGAACAATGAATCTGTTTTTGTTGTTTAATTATATGTCAGACATTTGAACAGGATCATCATCATCATCATCATTTCAGCCATAGGAAGTCCACTGCTGGACATAGGCCTCCCCTATAGATCTCCAATAAGACCGGTTGGAAGCGGCTCGCTTCCAGCGCATTCCCGCGGCCTTAATGAGGTCGTCTGTCCACCGTGTGGGTGGACGTCCTACGCCGCGCTTGCCGTGACTGGGCCTCCACTCGAAAACCTTTCGACCCCATCGGTCATCAGTCCTCCGTGCTATGTGCCCCGCCCACTGCCACTTCAACCTGCTAATCCGCTGGGCTATGTCGGTTACCTTGGTTCTACTACGGATCTCCTCATTTCTGATTCGATCTCGCAGAGAGACTCCGAGCATAGCCCTCTCCATAGCTCGTTGGGCTACTTCGAGCTTACTCATAAGGCCCATGAAGAATCAAAAAACCTAAAAACACTGCCGTTGCCTATAGTTTTAATATCATCTGCCAAACTTTTTCTCAAACTGCAGGGCTATTTCGTATCTCCGTTCACAGTTCATAGTGATGATCACTGGGCAAAGTGTTCAACAATTAACTGTCAAACTGCTAGGGTTGTATTGGCTATCATAAGTAAGAGTGTATCTAGGATGACGTCATGCGCACTCTCAGAAGTGGGATGAATACCAATTTTTTGTATACTCTCAGTTGTCATCAATTTTCAGTGTGCAGATTAGAGCTCCCCTCGCTGTCTCGGCGAGGCCCTTGGGGCCGGCACCAGTCGAGGGTCGCGGAAGTATCTTCTGTTTCCGTGACCCCCAGCGCAGGTGTGAAAGGAACACGGGGTGGTTTTTAGTCAGTAAGAGTCTGAGAGACCCCCCGCCCGACATCCATGAGGATATTACACTCCTAAAAAAAAGCGATATCGTGCTACCCAGTAACTTGGTTGTTGAGATGACAGGCAGTCGCTTCTTGTAAAACACTGGTATTCAGCTGCAGCCGGTTAAACTGGAAGCTGACCCAAACATAGTTGAAAAAAGGCTAGGCAGATGATGATGATAAAACACTGGAATAACCAGAAATAAAATAACAAAAACACTGTTGCTTGTAACAAACGGATTTCTGTTAGTTATTAACATCATAATAACATTATTGATAGCATAGTTAATCTCTCAACAAGATGTTCTAGACGGACAATAAGCAAAAAAATATGATTTACTCATCCGCGTGCCTAGTGCAGTCGTGCCATATTTATTGTATAGTGGCCGATTCGCGACGGTCAAACACGGACACGTAAAAGCAATCATCACCATATTTCAAAAGGCATATTGACAGAATATGAATATCAAAACATAATTAGTCCATCAGTTACTTAGATTATAAAAAATAATACCTACACAATTTTTTTTTTTTCAAATTGTGACAAACTACTTAGATTAAGTGCATTAAAGTTGAAAGGGATTCATTTTATAGTATTTAAAGATAAAACTTTGTTTTGACGATGTCGCAACAATAAACAGCATTAGCACAAATAGATAGGGAAAAATGTATTGAAATACCTTTATAAAGAAAGTGATTTTTCAAAAAAAAGACATTACCGCGGTATAAATTTTTGTGCCTTTTAACAACCAGTTTGCCTTGAGCCCTGCGATTGGTCATAATTTTATTAACCTAACTATTTTTTTAATTACCGATGAAAAGTTATCCATCATTTTTAAAACAAGATGTTCTAGACGATTTTCCACACCATTGAACTAAACAGGTATTAATAATAATTGGTAAAATCATTATTGTCATTTAGTATCAGTGCAATTTCATTTATGTGTCGTGAGCCTGAGTCGCCCGTATGAGCAGTCAAGAGGCTATTTATAATAGTCATTGGGCTGTAAGTAAGTTCATTAAAATATTTAAAGATTATATTATTATTAAACCACCTTGTGCTAGCATAGTGATTAATACCAGTGCTTTCTCTATATACGAGAAGCTGCCTTTCCCCTGCAGTGGGACAGTAAAAAGCTGGTATTGATATTACACAAACAATTAGTCAAAAAAATAACTCACCCTTTTTATCTTAATTTCGGCTTGAAGACAAAAAAGGTGTACATTAGGCTGGCAACGACGTTGACTAGAACTTGGTCTGAAGTGAGGTTATGCGTGGACAAATGAACTGTATCACACATAACTAGACTTTTAAGTGTTTGACGTAAACTAGTGTTGTGGTTAAGGGTAGGATTCGTTTAAGATTTAAGTTTAGACTTTATTTGGTCCTGTTGTCCAATATTTTTTTAAATTGGTCCTTTTCCCAAAAGACTCATCATGTACAGAGGCCAGCTGCGCACATCAATCTACCCCAATGTGTCAAATTTCTTCGATAGTTTTTCAACTTCATTATAAACGCAATAAGGTTTATGTTATGTTAGGAAAATTTGACAGTGATGTGCTGGCCTCTGTACTTATGTAAGCAGGCGTTTGCCCAGCAATGGTACAGTTTAATCTTGCAATAAAGAAAATTATAATAATCATTTTAAGTCATTCATTTAAAAACCCCGCTGTGTTTTTCTCATTGAATCGTACAGACACCCCACTTTCGGTTCACCACAAAACACCCAATTCTGAAAAGCAAGCCGCGCCTCCGATTGCGCTTGTCTGACATGTTTTGTTCCAACCTATAACTGGTTTTCTTTTGTTTTATATTAAAGACATAGTAGGGTTTTCTTGCCAAATAGTAAAACTAGAACCCAATTATGTTGGCCTGCCCGTCTGCTAATCTGTTTGCCCGAAATTTACCTAGCCGTTGTTTTGTACCTACATGAGTGATCTGTGGTCATTTTATAAGTTGCGAGTAGGTAGACATTTTGTAGGTTATCCCCATAATTGTTTGATTACTTAAAAATCGGGTATTTATGTTAAAGTAAACACTCTAAATTAATAGTATATAAAGCGTAGTCTATAATAAATAAAGGGTTAAGTATTGTGTTTCAACTTGAGACGGATTTCCATACATCGTTGGTCATGATCCTTTAGTATATATACATATAACCTAACCTAACTTACCATACTTATCCTATAGCTAACCTAACTACCTAACCTAACTATCTTACTGCAATGCATTGATTTTGAAAGATACAAAATACATCATTTTAAACTGAACTTCTGCGCTGCGTGTCTCTATGTTGCATACAATACAAGAGTGGGTAGTAGTATTTGAAGTAGTAGTAGGAGGTAATAATTTAACCCGATTGGTATAACATCCATACATAAAGTACTACTTTGACTGGTTGATCAAGTGGAATCGCACTTGCGTCGCGGTCGTCTGTCTGTCAGTCTGTTCGCGATAAACATGACTACGCCGATGCTGTTTTCACCTGTAGATAGAGTTTTTCTCAAGGAAGTTAATAGTTTCAAATTTGACAAGTTTTTGTATACATTGGCAAAAATATCTTATATAGCATAATCAAAATAATATCTTAATAGCTGGGCGCGATAACTGACATCCATGCGGGCTAAGCCGCGGGCATCAGAGTCTATAATAATTATGTATGTATTTAGAAATATATAAGTATCTTTATCAGTTGTTTAGTACCCATAACGGCTTAGTAGGCGACTCGGCCGCTGAATCTCGTCCGATCCGGCCAAGACAGGAATTTCATTATTATTAATATTTTTGAGTGGTGTTTCGGACTATACTTTTTTTTAAGCAAATTTTGTACAGTCAGATTGAAAAACTAAGGTTTTTTTGCGGATACGATACCTATGTATCGGTATCGTATCGGCAAAAATGCGTATCGAAGCAATATGCAATATGAAGCAGTGATGAGCTGACAAGTAGGGATAGGTACTTGTCATCTCATCACTCATTAATGTTTATTTTATTTATAATTAATAATTTATCCATGGCGGCAAAGTAAAATATGTATTAAGTATTAAATTATGTGTTTGACGGTACTTTGCCTCTAAAAAAGGATTCGTCCGAAACACCACTCAAAAATATTAATTATAATGAAATTCCTGTCTCGACCGGATCGGACGAGACTCAGCGGCCGAGTCGCCTACTAAGCCTGAGAATTGTCAATCTGATTTGTACTTTAATATTATTATTTTCTCTCTAGAAAGCCAAACAATTAATTCAGGTATAATATAAAGGAAGGTTCACTAGTGTTATAAACAAATAGACGCCAACAATAATAACTCAAGATGGCTGATCTTGAGTTACAAGCGCTACTATTTAGCTCTGGGGTGCAATTCTCATCAAGTCAGGCAAAGTCAAAATTTGTTTTTTTTTTTTTCATCTGTAATTTCTCATAGCTGTTCCGTTTATGGCATTAGGCTTACCCTTTATTTACTTAAACATTACAGACGAAATGTGTGTGAAATGTGTGTGTGTGTACTTCTGCATAAACTGTATTATCATTTTTAAACTGTTTTAAACGAACAGACTGACTCTTAACACGAGCTAAAAGAGCGTATCTCTACAACACTGAAAATATACCACGGTCATTAGTTTAGCTTGCTAACAAGCCAGACACACAATTAACTAATTCGATGCATGACTTTGTACTTAGTCTAGCCATAAATACTGTTACAATTAAAAATAAACAAACTGTTACTTACATTTAAATTTGGGATTTGACATTTTTATATGATTTTTCATTGTGTTTTCTCATTTTGGCGCCAATACATTGTGCATTATTTGCTATATTAAAATGGAGTGGGCTGATAAAGAGAGCCGAATCGCTGTGATTGCATTACACAAAACTCCCCAGCATACGCTTGATAGTAGTCAATTGTTTGTGTACCGGGCTATTAATAGGTATAGACGCCAGCACATCAAGTTACCCTAATGTGTCAAATTACTTTGATCGTTTTTAAACTTAATGTCAAACACAATAAGGTATGTATTCAATTGGGAAAATTTGACACATTGGGGTAACTTGATGTGCTGGCGTCTTTACAATGAGACCTCCTCTGTTTGTGACAGAAATAGATCTGGCCGTCCACGTAGTATTCATACGAAAAAGGTGGTCAAAGCAGTAAGGGAAAGAATTCGAAGATCCTATCTGAAAGCAAAAAAAAATATCTCGGGAAATGATGCTATCTTCATTTCCCGAGATATTTTTTTTTTGCCTAGAACCATGTCGCGTATTTTAAAAGATGACTTAGGACTTGCAGCCTATAAGAGACGCACTGGTCATTTCTTAACAGATAATTTAAAAAAGAATAGGGTGGTAAAAATAACTACTGAAGCGGTACGCAAAGGTACATCACAGAAAAAAAATTGTTTACGGATGAGATTTTTTTTACAATTAAGCAAAATATTAACAAAAAAAATGAGCGTATTTATGATCAAAGCTCTAAGGAAGCTTCCCAATTAGTCGACAGAGTGCAGCGTGCATTACCCGACTTTAGTGATGGTTTGGTGGGGTTTTAGCTATGATTATGAAGTAGTGACTGTGCCATACTTTTGTGAAAAAGATATCAAAACATCGGCACAAATGTATCAAGATACCATTCTTGAGAAGGTAGTTAAGGCCCTTAACAACACCCTAACTACCTAACCTAACTACCTTACTGAAAGGCGTAGATTTAAAAAATACCAACTTCATAATTTTAAACTGAACTACTGCGCTGCGTGCCTATCTATGTTACGTACGATTTATTTAGTTTTCATGTTCAATAACCAAAAATGGTCCTTCCAGCATGACTCGGCACCGGGTCATAAAGCTCGTTCCACGCAGTCTTGGTTGGATGATGATGTCATGATAATTTGGAGTCCCTAAAACAATCCATACGATTGACAGTGAAGAATTTTCCATGAAAAGAGTGCGTGCTTCTATTGATAACTGGCCTCAACGTTTAAAGGACTGTATTGCAGCCAATGGAGACCACTTTGAATAAGCTTTTTATATTTTAAATTGTTTTATATTTATGTATTAAACGTACACACTGGAAAAGTAATACATGTGCATTAGATAAAAATTTTTTTTTTTTTTTGTTACAATATTTATGGCAAGACTAGGACTATACATAGAATTAGGAACACACGTGAGTACAACAAAGGAAAGGCTCATTTTGGCAGACGCAGAACAGATATTTTTTTGTCATTTTGTTTTCAAAAGTATAAAGTTGGATGACGGAAGATTGCGTGCGGTTACTGTAGTTTTGAGCACTAGGTATTACTCGTTCTGTCTATCCTTTTTGAAGCACCTGAACAGCAATTCATATCCTATAGTAGTTTTTACTCGAATATTTTGTATATCAAAAATAAAACGGTTTATGAATACAAAGATTGTGTTTTGGTATTGTTTGTTCATATAAGAAGAAGGTGGATCTCGCAAAACAATATGGTTAAATTCCACAGGTGGTACAGTCCGAGTTCAAGTCCACATTCCCGCCATTGACATTCAAACTAGATACAAACTCGAACGTCGATACAGACACATACAATACTATATCCAACTGCTCACCTCGTCCTGGCATTGTGTCCCAATCAAAGTTCCAACCAATTACCTTATTGCCGTCAGACGTACCTACTCGTGCAAATTTAAACGCCTTACAGCTAACAGGAACATACCTTTGTGAGTTCAGGTGAGAGTTTGCGGCTTACAAGCTGATGTTAATCAATAAAGAGCTTGCATGGTTAACAGCCAAACTTTAAGTGCCAAGGTCGGGAAGAGAACGGATAAGCATCCATTACAAAAACTAATGCATGCCTCGGAAAGCACGCCTGGCCTTCGATCCCGGCTGTTATTTGTAGATATTTGACAGTCATTTATTATTTATTTATTTAATACTTCAAGCACACTATTGTACAAAGGCGGATTTAATGCAATAGGCATTTTCTACCAGTCAAAAAAATTCCGCCAGTCGAGAAGTGAAAAGCCCAAATGTTTCAACAATAGGTTAAACACGCTTGACTTTTTTTTATATAATGGGTCTACTCTTGACCTCAATCTTGTCCAGTGGTCAGAGATGAGGTCGACGATGGAACGAGCTTACAGTTCAACTTCCAGTCAAACCGAAAGCAGCTGTGTACCAGTGTTTTACATAGAGCGACTACTTAGCTGACCTCCACAATCCAGTGACTGGCGTGATACTCATTGATTAGTCAGGTTGCCAGACTTCCGAGGTTCTGACTACTCGTAACGACTGTTAAAATCTTCAAATGAATGTCGGGACCAACTGCTTAACGTGCTTTACGAGGCACGGAAGGGTCTTGATATAATAAATGATCAGACATCCACCGTCCGGCCATACGACCTCTCACAATTCAAATTTACCGTTAGCTTTTCCAGATTATAATGGATCACACGTTTATAACATCTAAAGTTCTTTTACTCTACCCAAAGCCTTTAAGCTTCCTTAATAATTCCATGTGATATATTAAAACTAAATAAAAGAAAATTTAAAACTTATATTAAAAGTAGGTACACTTTGTAAACTGGCATACCTATTATAAATTAGAAGACTGGCATATTATTTTCAAGATAGGAATGCTTGGAAACATGCTGGTCCTGCTCCATAGGACAATCATTGGAGTCTTGACAAAATCAACCTGGTTGCTATTCTAATAATGTACAGACCTATGTACTGTTTTCTATTTATTTTTTCACTTTTTTTAAATTATTGTTATTACATTTGTAAATATGTGAGCACAATGTATCTTTCTGTACCACATGTAATTATCAACTCCATTGCTTATTTTTTTTTTGCTTAAACCTATCTTAGTATCTATAGTACTTTTATTCTAGGTGCATCGTCCTCACATATAATCTTATTAATGTATACAAAGTATTGTAAAATCGATTTTAAAAGAGTATGGAGTTTCTTGCCCATTCTTCTCCATACAAATCTACTTTTTGGAAGGGGCAACTAGAATCATTTTTTAAAGTTAATTTTTGTTCGACGTTCAAAAGTGTCTTATAGGGGCCTAATTGAAATAAATGGTTTGACTTTGGCTTTAAAAACTGGGCTATCAAATGCAAAGTTCATTTCAAATCTAATCCGACTAGCAATTCCAGATATTAGCGTCGTCAAAACAAACAAACTTTCAACATAACTGTTTTAAAATAGATAAACTGTAAACACAAGAGCACTATTCTTCTTTTTATTATACTGCCAAAGACACAATTACATCCGTAGCTCAGCCAACAGAACATTTGTACCCACTGAGACCGGACGTCCATACTCCATTTTGTTTTGTTCTGTTTTCATTGACACTTCGTGTAAATTCAGCGTACAACTCGGGAACGTTCGCGTGTCACTTGTTCGCATGTAAATACTCCAACTATTTTGTTTGTCCCAGTTTATTGGTAGTCCACTAGAAATGTGAATGAATGTTTGAAAAGTGTGACGAGAACCAGTGGTTATTTTTAATGCTCACTTTTGTATTTGTTTAATGCAATAGGAACGTGCGATGTCGTGATGGCCCAGAGGTTAAGGCACCTACCTCTCATGCACGAGGTTGTGGTCCGAATCCTAGTCTGGATTAAAACATAGGATACTTTTATCACGAAGAATTCCCGTGGGAATTTGGAAAGGTTTCAATGACATGTTGATTTTTTTAACCACGGGTAGCAGTGAAGAACACGGCTAGTTCCCCTGTATTTTTACTGGGGAGGTTGTTCCGCCACTTCTTCTTCCCAGCAAAAACACTAGGAAGTGGTGAAGGGCAGGCGTTTTGGGGAGCTGTCTTATGTAATTGTTGACGTTCAAAAAGCGCTGACCCTCAGCTCTTTAAATAAACGCATTTTGAGTTATAATAATCGCTAACCTATTTAAAAATTTATGTCACGTTTCTTCATATTTCATCCTCGACTATGATTGAATTGCCTAGATAATACTACTTGGAACTGCTTATAGCAATAAAAGTAATAAAACTAGCTGAGTTTCGCAGAACCAAGACACAGATAGTTGGTACGTCCCATAATGAAGTTTATAATATACATATACCTACTACATCCTTCAGATCTTTAGCTAACGTCAGGCATTACGTTTTGAGCTGGGCCTCAAGTCTGCTATTTTTGTAAATATTGTCATTTCAACACAATCTCATTGTCATTTTACTGGCCAATAATTAATTGATGGGTTAATGGTGCCGTAATAGAGTGTGAAGTGTGCTCATTTTTTGAATGTATAAGTATTCTATTTGTTGTTTTAGTTTTAATTAGTGTTCTTCCCTACACAAAGTCAAAATTTAGTCGAACTCAAATACTTTATTTCAATTAGATTTTGAACTTCAAACTTAAGTTAACTTAAACATAAAAATGATTCTAGTCACCTTTTCCAAAAATTAGTTTTGTATGAAGATGAATGGGCTAAGTAAGATTAACAGAAATATCGTATTTATGAACACTTTCATGCTTCCCTTGCGACGCCGTGCTTCCAGAATAGGTCCTTTTACCCCGGACCAGCGATTTTAAAATTTAATTGCAAGATATTTTAATAATAATGTTACGGAAAGAGCTGTAAAATAATTAAAGTTACCAAGTACAACAAAAATTCAATCACATGAAAAATATGCGAGCATAAACATCCTGGTTTCATTATATAATAATTAGAAGCTAGAGATAAAAAAACGTTACCTACTTTGTTCAATCATAAGGATAATATGCTATTTTTTTAACTTGTTTAATGTACATACAACAGTACTGAGATATAATTGTAACGAAATAATTGTTTTTTTACGCCCGGAACGCCCGAGTCGTATCAATGTTCATTCATCAAGATTTTCAAATCCCAGAAAAAAAGATTCACGTCCCGCTGATACGGACCTCATTTGTCAAATTATGTTAAAAGTTTAGAAGTAATGAGAGAACAGATAGACATATACATCGCCGTCAAAATCATAACCGATCTTTACGCTTCACTAAAGAAGGACTTTTTAAAATTCACTTCCTTTTGAGGTTAAATTTTAATGAGTAATGGAAATGGCACTTCATTATTTTTGGAGTTAAAATGTGGAAGTTGGTAACTTTGAATTCTTGTGAGTACCAACAAACTTCTACCTTTTCTTGAAGTCGATTAAAAACCCTTGAACACACACACCATCCAAACCAAACCAACCGTCCGACCGTCCGTCCGTCCGTCCGTACGTCCATCTGCTTTGCAAACAAACATAACATCATGCCTGTAATCCCCGGAGGGCTAGGCAGCGGTGTACCTGGTAGTACACCCACATTTCGCCAGTTAAGTTTAAGTCCCATGTAATAGGGCGCTAGCTTATTACCATCAATCAGACACAAATCCAGACTCCGGGCTGCTACTGAGAAACTCCAGATGGAAAAACCCGATAACACTTTGTCCGACCTGCGGATCGAACCCGGGCCTCAGCTTTTATCAACTATGTTGGGGTCGGCTTCTAGTTTAACCCGTTTGTTTCCAACGATAAACTATAACCTGTATCAGTGTGACTCGTTAGGATTTTTTTCCCAACCAGTCACACTGTTACTCGTTGGGAAAACTTTTTAAAGTTCGTTCCCAACTAGTCACACCGTAACGTGTTACACTGTGACTGGTTGGTGTTGTGACATCTCTAATTAGTAAATTAGTAGTATGCACCTCACTAGACATTATCTATGTATCCGCTTCCTAACGAGCGTCACTTCATTGTCTGTCCCCGTCTGTGAAGCTGCTACTACTTACTATAAGACTGTGTAATATACTGTGTGTCGAATAGACGAAATCAACCTCAACGGTGTCTTATTGAAGAAGCCTACAAAACATAACAGTTGGGCTTCTGTTTCAATAGTTCTCCCAACCAGTCACACTGATGTCACAGTGTTTTAAATGGAGCGACTGCCTGTCCGGTCCCCACAACCCAGTTACTGGGTAAGACGATCCCTCTTGGTTAAACGGATAACATACACCTCTGTGTTTGAATTAGAATGAGGATTTACAGGTATTATGTTAATCAAAAGCAAATACGGCTCTATTAAGTAATTAGGTAACGCCCACTGTAATAACACGTTGATATTATTATCACAAGATCGAATCTTAATGTAATTAACATAATCCGATTGTATTACAAGCTAATTATCAGGTAAACTCTGTGATGTATTACTCCCATGTTAATTGTAATGTAACTGCATGGCACGGCAAAGTATTTGCGTGGTTTCTCATTTTGGATTAGTTAATAATTATGTTGGTAACTAGGTTATTTAATGTTAAATTCCATGACTATTCACACAACGCCATCTAGTCCATGCAGAATTTGTGTTATCGGTACTAAACAACTGATACATACTTTAATATTTCAAAATACATACATATTACCGATAATTAACACCCAGACACAGAACAAATGATCGTGCTCATCACACAAACATTTGTGTGGGTGGGAATTGAACCCACGGCCTCCGGCATAGCAGTCACAGGCACTAACTAGGGACAAACAGGCCAGTCAAAGGTAGTAATATTATCACGAACGTATTTGATTTAATTTAGATCAATATTATTAAAGTGATCATGTAATTTTGACTCAACTTTATCTTTGTATTTTGTAAACGCCTAATAGTTTTCTGTCAGCAATTTGTACATAGAACAAACTCGAGATAGTAAGAGTTTAACAATAAAATTATATAAGGCGCTATAGTATTGGTAATGACGATAAACTTACTATAATAATGCAGTATTGAAAGTGTGTATATTATCTAGGTATGTAGCATTCATAAAAGAATTAAAAGCAAGCAATCTCATTCTTTACAATTAGCCTAAAACTTTCAAGCCACTAATTTAACTAGGTATCTTCTGAAATAGGTAAGTACCTACTAAATCAACACATAAATAAACTAACGCTGTTTTCCTATAGGTGTGGGCAGTAACTACGGAACAACTAACTGCTACGATCTTATCATTCTCCTTTTGCTTCATTTACTTTTCAACTCATACACACAAACACGCTTGCACATTAAACTATACCCAGCAGGCCTATCCATATTACAAATTCTATTTCTATTCTATTCATATTATAGAAAGAAAATGGCGTATATGGAATCAGCTGTTTGTCAACTGTCAAGTGTATTTCACTTTCAGCCATATTACAAATTCTACTCGTTAACACTTGACAGTTGACAAACAGCTGATTCCATATACCTACGCCATTTTCTTTCTGTTGTCGTCTTATCGATTAGGTACGATAATAGAAATATGACGCTGGCAGAATAATCAACATCGATTCAGTTGCCATAAGGAATAAAAAAAATAGAAATTTAATTTGTAATATGGCCAGGTTTGCTGGCTAGGCCTGCTGATCTGTTATTTTTAAAGGATTTTTTTAAAAGAAGCAGGTTCATGTTCAATTACGAAATGTCAGTTTGGAATAGCTTTTGTACTGGGGTATGAATTACCTACGCATTGGACTTGTTAACTTGTAGTAATATCCCCAATAATGTGTGTACAGTATATCATTACGATTAAAAACGCGCTACCAAACGTGTTGTTTATAAATTGCAATATCTAACAACTCCAACAACCAATCGTTGTAGACTTTTACGACTCCCTATAGAGCACTAGATCGAACGATTGCTGTGTGTGATATAGATAGAAATGGTATATGTGGTAACTGGCTAATCCTGTGTTTATAGTCATTGGTCTTGTTCAAAACATTAAAGGTCATAAAAATGTGAATGTGTCAACCGGGACTTCGCGTCAGGTGCTATGGTATATCCTGAGCATCTCCTCTTACGGTAGTAGTAGGAACCATATAGTTTTAGTCGGTAGTAGTCTAACATAGCCCACAGTCTTCCACAGACGGGACTCAGTCTGGGGAGGACAGATGAACTCCTCATGGGTAAATAATGACAAGAGGCACGTAGAGGCATCTGTCTTTTCATAACAAAAATCGTTTCAGAAGATAGAATCGATCGTTTAAGGAAGGATAAATCGGGGTATTCCTCAATGCGCAACTATTTCTAAGCGCACCCATGTAAGCGCAACTAAAATGCATGCCGTCTGTTGCGACAGGTCAACTCAAGGCTGAATTGATTCTTTCTTCAAAAGGCTTTTCCAGACTTTGCCCTGCATCGTGAGACTCGCATAATAAATTAACACAATCTTATGTCTGGACTTTAAAAGAGACCATGACCCCTGAGTTTCTTTCGGCAGTTCTTCTTAGGGATCGGTCACTTTGGAAATGCCATTCGGTTTAAAAAAAATACATATAAAAGTATCTGAGAACACCTACTACTTACGGAAATAAATATCATTTCATTTCATCATTTCATTATTTCTCAAAGCGCAACCATTAGTTGCGCTCACCGATTCATCTTAAAAATATTATTTGTTTATTCCTTGAAGCGCTACCATGATAATAATATTAATACCTAATAATAATATATTTATTTCTTACAAACTTGGTACATAATACAAAAATAACTTAAGCTAAAGTGTTTTTCTAGGCATATGAATTAAGCATCTGTAGCCGAACTAGGCAGTGCTTGTATTTCGGCTATCAGTGCCCAACCCCCTAATTACACAGTCAAGTTATAGCGTCATTTTTAAGAAGTATCTAACAATTAAAATTGATTTATGTTTCTAAGAAAACATAAAGAGTAGTTGGAGTTTGTGATGAAATAATAAAGAGGGGGATGATAGGTTCATGGAATGGTATCGATCGATAGACAGTTTTAAATTAACTAGCCAAATTGAATATTCATTAAAACGGACTACCAGGCAAACAGAAGTTAGGTAGAACTAAGTGTTTAAGCAACTTTTGTTCAATAATATATACAGGTTCATTAAATTTAAGTAAATCAGGACACTACTTATTCTTATAACTTTTTGACCAGATTGTTTCTGTTCAATTCTGTCAACCTGGTACTTTTTAAAACAACTGACATAATTCAATATAATGGACCTGTCTGTGTAAAATCCGTGTAAGATTCCTATTTGAGTCCTAATTATTGTGTTTAAGGTTAGATTTACTACTACTTTTACTGACACTAATAAAGCGTTACACATTGTCTAGTGGAGGATCATCGCTAAAAGGAGCATCCGCAAGTGAAATTAGGTTACGACTAGTCGTTTTAGTACCTAGTATTTCTAATAATATTCCTGTCCTTTGAGATACAGGATTGTCCTTGTCTGAAGGACAAGGATCTATCTAGTTTGTAACTATATTTTTTGAAAAAAAACATTCAATAATATTAATAAAAAAATCTTTATCGTAGACAAGAGATTCATAAAACATTCAATTCATAAAATAAAAACAAAATTGAATATTGAATAGGTATACGCACACACACGAACCAAATTACACTCACACACAAACACTTTTTATTCTTAGTGAATTTTCGTAACAAATTACAATAATAGTCAAAAATCAAAAGTGTTTATTCAAATTAGGCTGAGAATTCAGCTCTTTTTGAACGTCAAAAACACATAAGACAGTTGCCAAAACGCCCACCCTTCACAATCCTTCCTAGTTATTTTGCCGGGAAGAAGTGGCGGAACAAACACCCCTGCAAAGCAACACAGCACACACACACACACACACACACACACACACACACACACACACACACGCATACGCGCACTTAATCTTATAAAGAACTTGAACCTGTACAGCGCTGCCTGCACTCATGGCTATACAAATATAAACCTTAAAATAAAAATAAAAAACACATTCGTTTTGGAATACGCACAGGAAATAAGACGACAAAACCCTTGTGAGGGCAAAAAGGCATCTATCTCAGTGTAGAGCTGTGTAATTTAGAAAAAATAATTTTATGAGCATCATCAGCATCTAACACCGTAATATTATTATGTCGAATTTCAGTAATAATCAGTAATCAAACTGAACGAGATCAACACATTGGTAATATTAAACTGCGTTCAATTGCTGTCAATGTCAACGACAATAATGACACTGACACTGACAGATCTTGAGTGCAGTTTAGGCGGGCTTCATATAAAACGAATCGAATAAACAGGAACTTACATGAAGATAATTGTTATGTCAGTTATATCTTTCGCGATAAAAACGGGGAAACTGTTTGTCTACAGTACCTACTTTAAAAGATTGTTTGATAATAATCACGAGACTTTCAAAAGATGCAAATGTCCGAAGGCTAGGACACTGTATGCAGCCGGTCGATTTAGTTAGTCGCCCCATGAGAACTTGTGAAGTGAACTGTCATTGACTAGCATTTTAGTATGGAATGACAGCTCAATTCTCCTTTACTTCACCTACATTTTCAAGGTGTGATTTTTACAAAATAGCACTGCAGATTCTTTTAAAGTTTCATGCTGTCTATATAGAAGCACTTGTCTACGGCCACGGGGGGTCGCGTCATGCTCGTGTAGGAGAAATGTCAAGTTGAATAGAAAGAACTTTTGTCGATAAGTTAAGTTTTGTCAAGAGATAGAAGTGGTTGGGTATACTACGCGTGCTGAGCATTTATCAAATATTCCTCATTTCCAAGATTTGTCTACCAAAAGGGTCAGTCATACGGAATAATATTTTTTCAAAGTTTAGTAAATTAATGTCTCTGTGAAGCATGATCTCCTATCAACAAAAGTAGTTTCCGTGGAACTCCCCTGCATGCTTATTGACAAGGCTGTTATCAGATCTCTATGTGCTATCTGTCGAAATATTATCATAGGAGCTGATAACATGTAAACACATTAAAGTATTTCTCAAATAGAATATTGTCTACATTCTTGAAATAATAAAATGAGTAATACAATAGAATAGAATATTCTTTTTTGTATTGCACCATAAAAACTTACTAATAAATAATAGCTTAGAGCTACCATAGGATGTTACAATGGGTGGCATTATCGTGAAAAACCATTCTCTTACAGACTACCTTTAACACCTACCTCGAATAGGTCCCCGTCTACCTTTGAATAGGTAGACGTTTTCCTAACTAATGCTTCACAATATTTCCATCTGAATCCATGATAGACTAAAAATCCCTGTGCTTCGGATTCAATGTGTACTATGAAGTAAATAAAACCAAGAACACGCCTTTTCCGTTTAATTAATATAATGACCAACGTGTGCACGTGTTGAAAAGAATGTTGACAGCTGTTTCCCGAATAATCATGCAATTAATTAAATAAATATCAAAATATTACCTTGAAAAAAGACTCCAAAAACTCAAATACGTCGCTGTTGACATGTAAAATCACTGAGGTAACTTGAAACTAGTCTATATATTTTTTAAAAGTCTACACCTACACGTAACTTGAAACTATAGAAAAACGCAACTTCTTTTTGAAAATTTTCATTTTTCTCTTCACAAACGGATCCACTGTGACAATCTCCAAAGTGTTGAAACAAATTATTATGATAAATAAAAAAAAATCCCACTGAATGAATCCTCTATGAAAAAATCACTGTCTGAATGACTCGCGACCCGCGCCAATCGATGAAGCCATTAGATTGAACTTTCGCGGCAAATTTCGAAAATAGTACCGAACGCGAGTCACTTTACAAAAATGGCGGCGACTACCGTACGGAAATAGTTAAGTGGTAGCTATTTTGACCGGTTCTCTGCTGTGCATTATTTATTTCTATTGGAAAATTAGTCTTTAATAGTGTGATTGGTACGTAGCATATCGTAGAGCATCTGTGCCCACGCGGCATTCGTGAACGACTGAGGACTGAGGCCCATACGTCTGAGTCGACAAATATTCAGTTTAATCATTTAAGACCAGTGTATATAATACGGGATTCTGTATATATCGCGTTCTCGTATGACACTCGAGTACATGTGTGACGCAATGAGAACGACATTGAGGGGATGAAACGATTCTGAACCACATTAATTTTCGTGTAATATGTCTGGCTCTTTCAGTGCTATGTAGCGATAAAACTATCAGAACGTCATATAAAGCGCCAATTTTTGTTATGTATTATAAGGTCGTGTAGTAAACACGACCTTATAATATTCCCTCGTAATATGTAAAGGCCAAAGACGACATGATGATCTTCTCATTGTCTTTTCGCTTTGAACTTTGTCATACACGCGTGTCTTGTCTAGTAGATCACTACATCACGCATGTCTGACTCTCTATGAAAATGTTCCAACAGTAGAACAGTCATAGTTCAATGACTGCGGATATTATATCATTTCGTCCCATTCGATACGGTTAGCCTATTGCTCTATTTTAGTCAGTACAGCTCATAACACAAACGGTCGATTCTATCTTCTAAAACGATTTCTTTACGAAAAGATAGCTAGGTCCATCTACATGCCTCTTGTTATTATATTATATCCATGAGGATTAAATTTCCCCACGATATGGAAAGAAATTGTTCAACTGTCCTCCCCAGACAGATTACCGTCTGTGGAAGACAGTTGGCTATGTTAGACTACTACCGACTAAAACTGGACTACCATAAGAGGAGATGCCCAGGATATACCATAGACCTTGACGCGCAGTCCCGGGAGGCAACAGGTCGCCATGCTTAGTGGAACCCAACACTCCCAGACGTCACTCATAGACAACTGCGCTCCGCCTTTTTGGCGCATTAAGATCTTCGTCAGGTGGGTAGAGATCGCTAAGAAAGGTCTAGCTACACTAATTTCAATAGGGACAAACTACCCACAAACTATAATATTTCTGTTAGTAAACCGCTCAATATTTTATAGCTGTATCTTGGACTAAAACTTAAGCTGCAGGATTTAGATTGCTGGGGTTTACAAAGAGGTTGACAAAATGAGTGATAATGCTTAAAAAAACAGTAGGAAAATGGCAACCTAGATTAGCTTAAAGCTTTAGATGTCGCTAAGGCTTAAGTTTATCTAGTATCACTTATATTATTGTAGTCGAAGTTGTCGTAATCTGACTAGAAAAACTCTCTTTTCAATCTGGGGTCGATTCAGTCTTAACGGCTGCACCAGTATTTTACATGGAATGACTGTCTAATGCCTATATCTGGCCACCACAAACCAATTGCTAGGTAATACGATACATTTGGAATCACCAGTTGTCTTCCTATCAGGCTTCTGCTACGACTACCTATAACAACTGCCAAAGATCCACAATTGCCAGGCGCGATAAATTTAAGTACGGATGCAAGTAGCTTGCATACCTTGAGCTATAACAACTTCTTCTTTTTAACGTGACGATGGCAAACATACATTCAAAATAGAGCTTGAATTTGCCATCGTGGTAAAAGCATTTTCCAATCGACAGCATTCCCATAAATTTCTGATTGGTGAATTTGACAATGTCTTGCAAACTAATAGCATACTGTATAAGCACGTGTATTACAAGCTTAACATATTTCTCTATATACATTGTGTGTACTATAGACTTCATTAAAAATACAAGAATGTCTTCAACTAGGAGGCTTATGGTGTGTCTTTATGGTGGCCGGACCAGACGTAAATGCCTATTCTAGGGTAAAATGATAGTAACAATACTGTCTGATGATGGTAAAATAGTCGGTACTTTGATTCGGCGAAGCTGGGACAATCTAACTTATGCCATCAAACAGATGAAACATATGGAGGATTTGAACTCCCTTAAAGATACACAAATCGACACCAACGAATTTTATCTAAAATCATATGAGAAGGTGAGTTCCGGATAAGATATAATATTGTTATCTTTACATAATGTTACTCTTATGTTTTATTATTTACGGATGATGTAAACTGCGATTCTTTCCCGTTGCCATTGCATCATGGAGACACTTTCAGCTTGACTTTGTTCTAGATATTACCCCTCCTGGGGCCAAAGCTAGTGTTACGCCTAGTGTCTTATCTATATTTAGTATTTATCTTAAATCCCCAATGCAAGCTCTGTCATGATCCCGACTGGCTTTCGTAGGTCTTTGGCCGTCATTATGAGTAGTCGGGCTTTTGGCCCCATCGAAGTCTTGGAATATGACGATGGCTTTTAACTTTGACTTGATGGTTCTAGTCTAGGTGGTAGTCGTTGGTAGTTTAAGCATTTTTCGGGTGATCCCTGTCTCCCTTGCCATACCATCCTACTAATATTATAAACGCGAAAGTTTGTGAGTATGGATGGATGGATTGATGTTTGTTACTCTTTCACGTAAAAACTACTGAATGGATTTTATTTGGTATGGAGTTAGCTGACACCCTGGATTAACACATAGGCTACTGTTTATCCCTGTATTCCCACGGGAGCGAGACCTACGCAGGTGAAACCGCGGCACGTCTGCTTGAGTATGTCATATCCATCGCATATTATGTCTCGACAGAATGTTTTTATCTCCAATCTAATCTTGCTTTAACTGGTAATTCTTTTATTGTGACAGCCTGACTGTTGCTGTGTTACATATTATATGCCTAGAGATATGACATACCTACATGTATATGCATAAGGCTTGACATTCAATAAACATGATTCGACTTGCACGATATTCATCTTATCATAGCCTATGTACTGTGACAGTATTGAAACCAGGTGGTAAGATTGTATGTGCTGATTTTAATCTGATGAAAGTAGATAAGAAGAATGTGGATTTGAATGTAAGTTATATATAGCTTGTATTGCGAATTGAAAGATTAAGAATTGAGGAAAAAGAAGACACGATGCGTCGGTTCCAAGTAAAGTAAGATATGAACAGGAGGATGATATAATCACTAATATAATGAATACGAAAGTGAGGAGCTTGTGGCTAAATTATAACAGCCGCATGGGTCGATCGAAGGTTAAGCTACGCTTGACGAGGTCGGTCCGTGGATGGGTGACCATTTATTACATACCAAGACTCCTCCGTGCCTCGGAAAGCACGTTAAGCCGTTGGTCCCGGCTGTCATTTGTAGATCTTTGACAGTCGTTACTTGTAGTCAGAAGCCCGAAAGTCTGACAACCAGTTTAACCAAGGGGTATCATGTTACCCAGTTACTGGGTTGTGGAGGTCAGACAGGCAGTCGCTCCATGTAAAACACTGGTATTCAGCTACATCCGGTTAAACTGGAAGCCGACCCCAACATAGTTGGGAAAAGGCTAGGCAGATGATGATGATAATGAATACGAAAGTTTGCCAGAATGTTTGCTCCACTTTCTTGCAAAAAGTGCTGCAGCCGCTGCAGGGATTTTAGAACAACACGTGGATATCATTCATAAACAATGTTTTACATTTTGAATAAAGGTTACGTTAGTGGGGCATATCCTAGTAGCCCCGACAGTATGTAAACCTTACTTCTAATAATTTTTAGTTAATCAAATGAAAGACCTGTGGAATTCTCCACGGTAATACTCGTAACAGTACCGGGGTAAATTATACTAGATTATTTCAATTGTATAGGTTGCATCTGCCCCGTTAGGCCCTGGTGCTGGTGCTACCAAGACAGATGCAACCATTTTTCTCATCTGCCCCGTCTCAGTCATTGCTAGTAGTAGTTTATATTAAGATTAACCAAAAGTGGTAACAACAACTCTATTACATCTTGAACAAAAGAGCCTTGTTTCGATAATTTTATTCTACTTAGACTGAACCCCGCCTACGAGATGCTTACGTCTTAGAAGGTACTGTCAGCAACACAGATTTGTTACCGCCAGCGAAACAAGCGAGAATGAACAGGGCAAGTAAAAACTGCGAACCTAAAGATGATTAATGACTAAATGTAAGTGCAGCTGTTTTTATAGAGAATATTTTATTAAGGCGCGAAACAAAATGCAACAATGACGTGACCATAGAGCATGCTAATGAGTAGGGAATGCAATCTCGTCTCGCCGAGATCCCGATCTCGCGAGATCCCGGCCATATTTTACGAGATTGGATCTCGTCAAATTTCGTACGAGATCTCGCGAGATAACGAGATCGACAAATGCAGCGTGACGATGTGTATTTCATAGCGCGACTGCGCGCGAACTGAATCCTGGCCCAGTGTTGCCAAGTTTGAAATCTAGCGGATGGTAGAATTCGTGTAAAAATACGGTAGGTTTCCCGAAATTACGTTGTATTTATATTTACTATCTTCTCGATTTGTAGCGCTACCGCTATCAATCTCCATCTTCTAAAATTTTCAGATCTTACACAAAACAACACATGAATCTCTTACGTTGTGTGAATGAAATGTCAGTCGATGAAGATAAAAATTAACTGTATGTGTATTTTACTACCGTAATTATATTCCTACGCAGCTACGGTAGGTGGTAAATCTTTCCTGATTACGGTGTTTTTACCGTAATTACGGTGCAGTTGGCAACACTGTCCTGGCCGGCCGTGCGGCCGCGCCTGGCGCATCTGACAGACGACTTCTGATTTTGCATGCAAAATCAGAAGTCGTCTGTCAGATGATACTCTCGACATGATGTGTATTCAAGTATTTATTCCAATCCATAATGAACATACAGGTGGAAGGTTAAACAGATTCGAGTAACAATATGGACCCTGTCGGGCACAGCAACATCAAAATGTGATTTTTGAGAAGCCATTTTCAGACAAACTAACTTGCCTTTCCGTACCTTGATAACTTCATCTGACTTCTACTTTAAACTTCTTTTATTTGATTAGTACGATCTCACAACATTTATTTAAGAACTTGTGAAGATAAGTTTTTGTTTTGTTGTATTTATTTACCATAAGTAATGTTCCTATTACTCTTAATTATTGAAACTAAAGTAATAATTTACAAAAGACTAAATATAGATAATTATTGTTATGTTACCAATATTGTAAGAATTTGAACTGATTAGCTACAGTAGGTATAATAATTATAGACATAAACAAATGTTATTAGAGTTAGAGACAAAATAATTAAGTACTCTGTTGATTTTTAAAATAAAACTTACATTATTTTTATAACTAAGCAACGCAGTTTCTATTTAATTACATATCATGTCAATTACTAGTTCTTAAAACAAGCATTTGCATATGTTTTAATTGCGATTCTCCCAATCTCGCGAGATCCCGTAATTTGCGAGATCTCGCGAGACTGAGTTTTGGGTCTCGCGAGATCTCGCTAGGCGGAAATCTCGTACGAGATTGCATTCCCTACTAATGAGTTTAGTTAACGATATAGTAGGTACGAATAGTGAAACACCGAACTCAAACTAGTTATTTTAAAAACAATTATATTTTGCTGGTTTGACGGTGTTTAAAAAAGCTAATTTGCTAAACCACTTTACCATTATCTAACTTAGAAAAAAGGAGGTTCTCTGTTCGGTTGAACCTATGGACGAACTGTAGACCTTTAACGACCAATTTGAAAAATATATTTTTAGTTTGATCTATAATTAGAATCATATTTGAATTCCATCGATTTCAGTTTGGTTGTTTGGTTTTTATCAATTACATACTAAAAAAACAACTTAGTTTTATTTCACAAAAAATGCAACCGACATCTAAAAAAACACTAAAATCAGTAAAATACCTTTAGTTTCGGAATTCTGAGACAGTACGGACCGTAGAGGTTGAGAAATGGACTGAGCAATACCCGCACAAAATTGACCACTCCCTAGCAAAAAACAGAGGGAATGTGCGGCCTATACCTGTCTCTTATTTGTAGGTCTGTGGTTTAAGAAAGAGACAACTATATTGGCCTCACGTTTGTTTCTCTCTCACACTTTCTTAGTTTTTATTTCACAGCTGGATAAGAAACTCTCAGTCCATTCTCTATTGCTGTGGGTCCGACACAGTTTTTTTTTTCTCAAGTCAAAAAAAAGGTTGAGACTCTGTACTCCTTTTTACAGATACGACAATTCCAAGCCAGACAGACGATCCGCTAACACATGTCTAGTGACGTCACAGCAAGGGTTACGAGGTGACGTCATGATCTCAATGTCACCAGCGGACGTTCCGCAACAGGGGCATTGGATGCTTGTCACTCACAATCAGTGTATTTTTATACTGATTTGCATGTGAATCTCTTTGTATGCTTTGTTTTTGTTCAGGATCCGCGAATTGCATTGATCCTGGACAAGGATTTTGGTTACGGTGAAGGAAAACGTCGTAGGGAAACCTAGGCTTATATCCTTACCAATATTATAAACGCGAATGAATATATGTACTAAATTATTTTTTTTACTAAAAATAAGCTTGTGGGTATGGTTACATATATGTAGACCGCTTAAAATCATTACAAATCGGTTAAAATTTAGTACTTTTTATTAATCAACTGATCACTGTTACTAAAAATTTGACTGGCCTGTTGGTCTAGTGGTTAGTGGTTGACTGCTGTGCCAGAGGTCGTGGGATCGATTCCTAACAAAGGTAAATTGTTTTGTGATGAGCACGGTCAATTGTTTTGTGACTGAGGGTAATTTATCTATGACATGTATGTATTCTATACTAATATTATAAAGTGCAAAGATTTATATTTTTGTAAGTTAGAAACAAAGTGATTTAAAATACCTACTATAGAGCGGGCATGTCAAGGAAATGTCTTCTAGACTTGTGTCCACTAGGACACAAGTTTTGCATGAAAATGTTGTTGGTGATGTCCCGTCTATAGTGAGTACCTATTAAATGTCTTTGATTGATTGTCCATTGTTTTTGCCCGATTCCCAACGTCTTCTGCCCAGTCTGCCCACATAATATCAGAGTGCCTAGTGTGAGTTTGTTTTACGTTAACGCGATCGACACGTTCATGACGTTCGGCGCTCCGATTGGCCCGCTCCAAGCTTTTAACCAATCAGAGAGCCAAACGCGGTGAACGTTTCGATCGCGTTAGCGTAAAAACAACTCGCACTTAGGGCACTGAAGAGAGAAGTACTCCAACCAAACAATGGCCTTCAGATTATACGTATGTATGTTTATCTATTGTCTAGTACTCATAACATAAGCTCCATTCGGTTTAGGACTAAAAGGCGTCGTGCGCATGTTGTGGAATATTATTAATATTATACAGGGTTATTTAAAACACCAACAACCTCGCAGGACCGGATAGCTAACATCGTTAGCAACAACTTTTGTTCTACGACTTTTATTTGGTTCATTTTATATCCAAAAATAAATAATAATACAATTGCCAGCATGAATGTTAATAGCTCTACGCGCATCCTTAATACCTATTAGGTGTAATTGTGTCAACAAACTCCTACGATGGGCGGGGAGGTGGTGGAGCGGGGCGCGTGACTTAGAAATGTTATGACAGTACAATAATAAATTGAAATAATATAATTTTTGTTCCACGTATTTGCGTTATGTCAGAACTTGTAGAACAAAAATTGGTTGCCTGTAAAGTCGGTATACGGGCGAAAGTTTTACGTGACAACGACTTTGAGTGGTAAAATAATTTATGTCTGTCTCTCTCGCTCTTAGGCGGGCTAACCATGCCCGAGTGGAAGGGACGCGTGCCTCTCACTCGCTCTCATTGTGAGCGCATAACGTGAGCGGAGCGTAACGCAGTTTCTTGAAGTGTCACCCGGCAAACCAATTTATAAGACGTTGTCACGTCAAAAGTTGTTGCTTATGATGTTAGGTATCTATTCCTGCGAGGTTGTAGGTGTTTTACAAGTAACCCTGTATAAATCCCACGTTCGGTACTTAGTCCAAACATACATACATAACAGGTTAGGCAGAGCTGTACCTGTAATAGTACACCCATATTTCGCCATTTATGTTAAAGTCCCATGTAATAAGGGGCGAGTCTATAGCCATCCATAGCCCACGAATCCAGACTCCGAGCTGCTACTGAGACATTATAGATGGAAAACCTTAATAACATTTTGCCTTACCCTGGGATCGAACCCGGGAACTCATGCTTAGCAGTAACACTACGACCGCAAGACCTACGTGGCAGGCAACCTAGTCCAATCTGTCATATAAATCTCCTTATTCTTTGAACTAAAACTGAATCCCTGTCAAGATCTCGTAAAGTTACACAACATTACCACTATTCCTACTATCTTTACCATTAAAGCACTATCTACCCTCCGTTCCGCCCTCTAAGGCAGAGGTTCCCAAACTTTTTGGACCAAGGACTGCTTTGACATATACATATATTATGTTGTAAGAATCTGTGATCAGAAAATTTAAAAATAAAGTAAGTAAACTTGTTCGAACCATCTGTTAATATAACCTATATATAAATACTAACACTATACGAGTATTATTAAATTAGATATCTCGGTAAAGTAAGTTTTAATTAATATACTTACATTTTAATGTGTTTTCAGGTAGATAAGATTCAGATTCACTCAACAGGTAACTAAGATGTTTGGCAGCGATCGGCTAGGTAGGTACCTACACATTTATTTAATCACTAGCTGACTTCACGCGGTTCGCCCGCGTAGTTCCCGTTCCCGTGGGAATACGGGGATAAAATGTAGCCAATGTCACTCGGGGATAGATTAACTTCCCAACATTGAAAGAATTTTTCAAATCGGTCCAGTTGTTTTGGAGCCTATTCAATGCAAACAAACAAACAATGAAACCTTTCCTCTATAATATTAGTATAGATACACACATTAATAGTACAACATTATATACACTACATGATTAGGTATAATAAGTGTAACCCACCATGCTAAACCAAGGTGAGTGGCTAGAGTTTATGAGAATTATTAAATCTGGTTCCATTAAAGGATTATTTTCGGTAAAAAGTTTGAAACCTTTCGCAGACCATATTGAAAATCAAAATGAATTTCATGCATTCAAATCAGGTTGAGAATCAAAACTTAGTGTTGAAAAATTCATAAGACAATCCCCAAAAAACTACGCTCTTTCAAGGAAAACTATTCAATATCTAAAACTCAAGGTTTTGTTAAATAAGATTCCGCTAATTGACTTAGCACGGGAGTATTAGCTCTGATGGACCATTGATGATTCGCTGAACTCTAGTTGGGAACCATTGTCCTAGGGGTTATATTAATACCTTATCACAAATTCACGATCACCCCCAGGTTTTTACCGGGTCATAATATGCAAACTGTTTATGACTATCACGGTAGTGCTAGATAACCGTATATGTACCTTAAAAATGAAGACTGGTTTTTGATGGTAAGATTTGAAAATGGTTAAGAAAATAAAATTTAATCAAGTGCGAGTCGGATTCGCTCATGAAGGGTTCCGTATCATCGTACAAGATAAAAGATTTATTTATTTTATAGTTGCTTAAGACGGTACAACACCAATTACACTAAGTAACATAGAGACGATTGCAATTACAATTACGATAGAACTAAATCAGAAATAAAAACCCTAAAATTGACAGGGAACAGTATCCCTGGCATACTTCTTCTCATTGAACACCAAGCATAGGTATATGTAATGCATAATTTTAATCCATTCACCCACAAATACATCACATTAATTGCTGGCAGCTAGAAGGGCATTCAGCACCTTTAGACTACGACAAATTGGGGATTTGGCTCTCAGATACAGATTGTTATTAAGTCTGAATTTAAGTCTAGTAAAAAAGGGCCTTGACAAAAGATCTATTACTTGTAGAAGTACTCTTTGATTTGGTTTTATTTTTATTGATTTTATATTTAATATATTATAAAGTATACTAGGTGAAATTTAAAAAATACTTACAGGTACCCATCAGGTAACAGGCAGGTTCATAAGTAAGATACCTACAGTCATTATCAAGATCAGGCAACAACAAAAATTTTTAATATCGAAACCACATACAATAAACTTTTAACTTAATTATAATTTTACTATTTGTTGTTATAGACACACTTTTTATAAATTTAAACTGTCTACCTATTATTTACAATACTGCTGACAGAGAGAGACGAACAATAGAGGCTTAGTAAATAAGGTTCCGTTAGTACCCTTCAACTACGGAACCCTGAAATTGAGTGTATTTTTAAAAACAATTGAAAACTGCCGAAAATGAACCAAAAATAGTAGATTTAGGTACTTCTAGAAAGATTTCACTCGATCGTGCATCGAAAACTTTAACCACCCAATTAAATTAGGTACCCTAAACTACTCACAGCTTCGTTAACAAATCACAATATTGATCTTTACCGTGGCCCATTTCCTTCAGACATCAAAACAATCAAAACGAAAATAATTCTCATTAAGAACAGTTTACCAAACTCAAGTTTTATTGTGGGAACTTGACGGAGCTGTTAAAGATATTCAAAGTGCCATTTTATGGTCGCCGGGACTGAAATGACTGTATCATAGGGATAATTTAATGTAAGGGTGACTGTGTTTATGTGGTCATTAATTTATACCTATTATTATAATAATAATTGTCTTTATTTAGGAGCTTGTGGCTTATGAGGGATGTAGCAGGAAAGATAGCAAAATTCAAATTCTCTTGTGTTTTTTTTCCAATTTGCCGTGCAGTGTCAGTGGTTTTATGTTGATTAAAAAATAGCTGGGAAAAGGCTATGCAGATTATGACTGCATTTATGTCGTCATTAATTTATGAAATATGAATATATTTCATCATCTAGCCCAGGCTTGCAGTCTAAGTGCATGCAGCAGAAGACACTAGCTCCTGTAACACAGGTTGCTACCTAGCTCAGGAGCTAGGGCTTCAAAAAATTATTGTTACTGTATATTTTTGTGTCAATAAACTTATTATTAATATTGTTATAGCAGAATACTAGTGCAGTGGGACTCTTTTAAAATCACCCTGTAAAAATATAGGTGAAGTGAAGGCTAATTGAGCTGTTATTCCATACAAATACTAAGCATTAACAGTTCACTTTACTCAAATGTTGACAGGTTGACCCTTTCTGAATCGACCAGCAGACCAGACCTCTACAACCCGATTACTAGGTAGTAGGATTTCTCTTGGTTAAACTGGTTGTCAGACTTTCAAGCTTCTGGCCAACCTTAAGGACTGTCAAAGATTTACAAATGTCAGCCCAACGGCTTAACGTGCTTGACAAGGCACAGTGCACGGTTGTTTATAGAATTTATAGTTTTTATTTTATTTATCTACCTATTTAGGATCACACTGCGCAAGTACCTACATGTATCTTATAAGGAAATAAAAAAAAATACTTACAAAAGTATTTTCTTTTTCTTATAGGACTGAAATGAATAAACTAAAACCTAATAAATCATTGTACTCACCCAAAACGTGTCTCCAAACGCACAATATATTTTTCACTAGTAACAATTAAATAAAAAAAGAAGGCTCACTACATTAACATATTATTATAAGAATGGAAACATAGAGAAAACTGAAACAAAGTACCAAGATTATGTTAAGTTTGTTTTTAGATAAGATAGGATGAATCTTGTCATACAACGTCGATAAGTCTTGATCATGACAGTTAAAAGTGTACATAACACTTGAGGAAACTACTTCAGGTTCCTGATATAGAAGTTTTTTTCTCTCATGTACCTACTTAACTATACAAGTGTGTAGTTCTATCGAACGTCACGCGGTTGCGCCCGCGCAGTTCCCGTTCCCGCGAGAATACAGGGATTAAAAGCAGCCTATGTCACCTGCACGCGTAGCATGATCACCGAAGAAACGGTCTTTGTCGTGTCTCGGAAGAAAAGAAATTAAGTGTTCATGCTACGCAGGCAGGTGTATTGAAAGAAATTTGACAGATTGAGGTTCCTGTCTATATAATCTGTCACTTTGCCGATTCGTCTATAGACAAAGGCCGTTTCTTCGGTGCTCAATGTGTTCATGCTACGCATGCTGGGGATAGTGTAGCTTCCCAAGGGTGAAAGAATTGACCAAATCGGTCCAGTAATATGTACAGACGCCAGCACATCAAGTTACCCCAATGTGACAAATTTTCCCAATTGAATATGAACCTTATTTAGTTTCACATAAAGTTGAAAAACGATCAAAGAAATTTGACACATTGGGGTAACTTGACGTGCTGGCGTCTGTACAAAAATACTAATCTTTCCTATTTATAACTTTTGGTATAGATAAGTACCTATCTAAATATGCAACTGCATGTTTCTTCGGTTGCTTGGAACGCAAAAGGAAATAATATAATAATAATAATAATTTATTTAATTGACAAATTTGACACATACCAAAACATATATTACATCTAAACGGATATATACGATCGTATTTGATTATAATTAAAATAGTAAAGGCATCTGTGCCTGACCTAGATAAGAAAAATATCTGTATCTCAGACATCAGCGCTACTCTTTACGATGACCATTACATTACCAGCTTAATTAGACATAATGATATGACATTCGCAGATATGTCATAGATACACAGAAAAAGGGTTCAAATCAGAAGGAGTGTGGAGTATTAACCTCTCGGTGTGTAGTGTGTGAAAGTACGAGCTCTCTCATGGACTTTATACTTTCGATTGGTAATGAATTTGTCTTTTAACCAAACCAGTGAAATAAGATAAAAAAATATATCATGGACTGAAATTTTTTAGGCAACCCATTGCAATATATTTATTGACATATTAAATTTAATATAAAATAGGTTTCATTCATTAACCAGCTCGGTGAAGGTCGTTCTTAACGGGATCTTAGACTATGTTGAAGGCTGTCAATATTAACCTTGTAAAGTAGGTACTGCACCTCGTACCGGACCCTCATGTTTAAAGCTTTATCTAACTACAATTTTATTGTGAATTTAAAATGTGGATGCATTCGTGTGCATCCTAGAATAGAATAGAATACTCTTTATTGTACACCATTAAAACTTACAAATTATAATTTTAAGGGCTACAAGCGGTGACACAATGGGCGGCCTTATTGCTAAAAGCGATCTCTAGGTACTACAACGATGAAATAGGTCTAATATTAGTCAAACAAAAAAAAACTGGGCTTCCCCCCCTGTACTAAAAGTTGGAAAAGCTCATGGGGAGCAGTGTTTATGAACGCGTTTTATTTAGTAGTGCAACTTTTTCATAGGTAGAAATTTTAATTTACCTACTACTTACACTTTCACTATGAAACTCAATCTCTATTCTTGCAAATAAATAGTTCATTCATTCATTGCCAGCACATAAATTATACTACCAATCCAAAAAGGATTAAGTACAGCTTGGCAAAAAAGAGTAGAAACGGAACTAAATTTTTATCTGTTGGCAACATTTCCAAAACAATGACATCTCATAATAAACAAAGTTCACAATTTCGTAAAATTTTAATTTCGACCACCAAACGTTGATTAATAAACGTAAAAAGTGAAGAATAATGAATAAAACCATTCGGAGTGCTGGCAGGGAGGTTAATTATAAGGTGTACAGGCGATGTCGGGCGGAACATGAGGCCCAAACAATTCTATCTGAACTTCACAATGTTTACCAAAGAACCGCTGATAAAACAGGTATGTAAGAGTTTGTTTTGTTGATTTTAGTTGAATCAAGTGTTAATTGATGAATACAAAGCTATATTAATTCGCTTGCGTAAGGAATAACTAGAAATTTGAAACAATAAATGACGAGCACATAGGTTATGTTTACATTTTTTCTGCATTACTCTGGTATAGCGCGCTGAGATAAATTGATACTTTGGTGACTTGACTTTTAACTGAATGAAAATTAAATTTCTATGTAAATTATACTTTCAGTGCGATATCCAGGGAGCTAATTATTTGTTCTAGTGTTTGCATTAGAAATTTAAAAGAAATTGTCGTGTCATTGCCTAAAAAATAAATTTAAATCTATTATTTAATTTGGGGAAATCTGTTAGCGTTCTAAGAAAAATCGTGCTGGAAGTAGATAAACAACATTAACAGTATGTGACAAAAATGTTTTACTTTTAATATTGTTAGACATAAATGAAATATTTCGTCTTTACAGGACGCAGGTAAACGTGCATTCCAAGCTATTACCGAAGAGGATTGGAAGAACTCGTGCTAACATGTAATAAAAATAGAAAGGGATTACTGGGAAAAAAACTAACTATGCACGAGGAAATAGAGCGATTAGTCATAAATCTAGAAAATGATAGAAGCAGCACCTCTGAACCCGAACATGACTCAGATAAGTTTGAGGCCAGCTCTAGCCATGACATGAATGTGGTCAGGGTGGAATATTTGGAGGACGATTTATTAGATTATAATATGAAATAAAGAATTAGGTTAAACAAAATGATGTTTTATTTTTATAATTCCTAAACCATGTAAACTCAGGAGTATTTACCCGAATATTTATTTTTAGGTAAGTAATCAGTTGCGTGTCGAGAACACGTCCTTGTTCAATGAAACCACTACTAATTACTTACGGATTTAAAAAAAATACTTATACAGGTTACGAATACATTGTTACTTTATGTCTAAAAAAAAGTTGCTAAGTACCAAGATTAGGTCAGTACGCTATTCGATTGCAACGGGTTGCCATACGAACAGCACAGTGGCGCCTCCATTATTTTCTACTCTTTTTTGCCAAGCTGTATATGACTGACCAATTAGAAGTCTGATCAAAATTACCTACTTTTGAAAAAAAAAATTAATGATTATGTAGTTTATGCCTCCCGTCGTCTGTTATCGATATGACAACCAATTTAACTGTAATGCAACACGGTCACTCTCTGAAAGCGTGATTAACCATTCATGTTGCATGATAGCTGTGTTCTATTAATTATTGTTAATTTAGTTGTAACATAAATCGTCACACTGGATCTATATAATTATCTTCAGCCGTATCCCCATCCTGTTGTATCGCAGTCCAACAAAAAAAGGGACATGGCTCGCCTCGAATATCAAAAGTGAAGCCAGAAAACCGAGCTCCTGCAAGTAAAATAACACACTCAAGCACACAGTTACCTATACTTACTAAAACCATGCCGATCGTTCTTAGTAGGTACGGCAGTGACATTAAGTACGAGGGCGGCCATAATATGATTCCAATATGATTCAAATTTTCTCAAACTTACATCAAGACAAATATTTCTGTTTTATTTTTAAATCTAAGTATTTAATATTGAATACAACTAATACTCTTCGTTATTGGGAAAAAGTTCATCAAATGCCAACCCTTCGAGACACACATACTCGTAGATAAAAAGGTGGCTTCGCTTTTGAGGGGTCTACTTACCGGATACTCGGGATCTACTTACCCGTCTCTTATTAATCCTAATCCTACTAATATTATACAATGTGAAAGTTTGTGAAGATGTTTAGATATTTGCTACTCAATTACACACAAGTAAACCGTTGAACAGGTTTGGATGAAAATTGTCACATAGATAGACCATTTTCCACATAAGACCGACTTTTTGAATCCAGCTGCAGTTTATTTCATTAGTCGGTACCTAGAGAGAGACGCGGTTATGTGGTTTATGTGGGGCTTGCCCATTGAAAACTTCACCTGTGCACCTACTTTCACCTTGATGGCTGGGCCGAGAGAGCTTCTTATTCTTTGTCCGCCTCCGAGCTCTCTGTTCCTTTAGCGAAATCCGGATGCACTGGGACATCACCACAACTCTAGGGACCATTTAGCTTGGACAATAGAGTCCCCGGACCTGTGCAAATCTAACTTGGGTACCATAACCTGAGCGATTTCAAGTACCTCTCAAGTTATTTTTAAGTATTTAAAAGTCATCTGACTATTGAAAAATCAGCTGGGTATTAGATAAGAGAATCGTTTATTTGGTAGAATAATACTTCTCTAGGCCAATGTCTGAATGTAAAAGTTCCATAAAACTCTAATGAATCGCACCATAGCGTGCTAGAATTCATCAGTCGTAATCGTCTAATACATCTTAACTGATGTTGTAAAGAAATAAGTAGTTAAAAATGTTTGTTTGTTTGTGAGATGGTGACTAATTGATAAATGATGTGTAACACCAAAGACATTCAATACTTTACTATAGACGGAACATCACGAACAAAATTTTCATCCGATATCTTGTGTCCGACATAAGCCGATTAGTGTGGTTTAGTAGGCGCTCCGCTGCCGTTTCAATATTGCTGTATTACCTATGCTAGATGACATTTCTTCGCATGTCCTCTATGGTCTCAGACCAATAAAAAAGTATAGACGGAGCCGTCGTAAACAATCGCGACTAAAAAAGTGAGGACTACTTTTGGCGTTGTGTGCGTAACTTGGTGTATGACATCGTAGATTTGCGCATGTGTGCAAGAGAAAAATGTTGCAAGCGTTGCGCTGCGACTCCCAAGTGCGAGAGATACTTTGGTTAAGTTTTATTATTATGTATGTAGTATAGTGTTTATCTTGGTTGTATGAAATGAAAGATATTTTTGTTTAATTACAATAATAATTTTCTGAATAAGTGAAATTATTAATGCCCCTTATGTAGACACTACATATGGGGTATGACAGCTTTTTAAATGTCTGACGTTTTGAGTCACTACTTTTGAGAAAAGTTTCTTGTTTCGCAATATGATGGAACCCTAGGTTTATGTACTTACTTACTAAAGGAACATGACCAAAATCAGGCTAGCAAAGATGCATGAAACATAATGAAATGAATATAAAAATGATTTCCACATTTTTCTACAAGATTTAGATAGGAATTCAGCAAAGCCGCTGTAAAGCCATAAAAAGCATGAATATTACATTTTATTTCTAAATTAGCAACTGTTCTCTTATTTTGTTTTAAACTAACATTGTTGTTTTGTACCTACATGAGTGATCTGTGGTCATTTATAAGTTGCGAGTAGCATAGACATAATTTGGAGATTTTCTCCATATTTGTTTGCTTTAAAACTCGGGTATTTATGTTAAAATGAATACTTTTATTGATTAGTATAAAAGCGTAGTCTATAATAAAAAAAATACTTATTGTGTTTCAACTTGAGACGGATTTCCATACATCGTTGGTCATGATCCTACTAAATTTTGAAGGGAGCCACTCGTTATTATTTCTGTTGTCCCGTATAGTTTTAATACATTTTTCATTCCACATTTTATGAGCTGGGAACCTAAAAATATCGTATCAAACATACTATTATTTGATTATATTTGACTGTGTCCAATAGTAAAATTATAAAAAAAGTCCGTAAAACATTACGATTTTCCTTATTTTTTCGGAAAAAATAATGTTCTTAACTTGCAACACCGACACAATGGCGTCTTCCGAGAAATTATTTCTGATATTTTTACGATTTTATTTAAACAAACGTTACTTTCTAGTGAAAAATAATCCCAGAAGCTTTATTTTGGAAACAGGAATTGTTCTTGCAGCAGTTTATGATGCGGGGCGGCATAATTTCGTAGTTATAATTAAAACAAAACTACGTCACGCGCTCTCGCTTGCTAGCGGCAGACTACCGAGCGGCCGTCTTCATATTGCGAATCGTCTTCATATTACGTGCCACACTTTTAGGAGCGCAATGCTCTGTCTATACTTTTTTATTGGTCTGAGTCTATGGTATGTTAAATCTCTTTGTGTAACATCTTTCCTCTCGGATATTTTTATTGGGAGTAATTAAATGAAAAGGGACGGAAATGCGTAACAGGAAACCGATGAAGCGCGCGCTATTTGATTTGGAAAACCGCAAAAAGTACCTACACCTACTACCTTTTCAAGCTGTCAGACAAAAAACAACAGGAAGAGAAAAAAACTCAATAGTTTAAATCAGTAATTGATGAGTCGGATAAAAGTACCTATAATTAAAATATAGTAGAAACTCTGGAAAAGTACGAACGTCTACTCAACTGATCCAATTATAAAAAAAACCTTAATAATTAATAGTAACACTATCGTAGAGGGCCGCGAGGGATGCCGGAGGATAGACTAGTAATAATATTATTTTTTTTACGTACAGACATGCCTTGCCTTTGCCACTTGCAATGGTCATCCTTATATTTTTTCATTATAATTGAAAGCCAAGGTCTTTTCCACAACGGATCACGTTTCTTAGATAAAGTGGTGAGATTTTATTGTTAAGTGTTTTAGAACCTGCAATGAGTATAATAAGTTATTATTTCCTGTAGCAGAACAAAACTCTTCCATTGGCCCTGTTATCATTACGTACTGCAAACATTTTTAAATTCTATTCTAGCCCAGTTTTATTGTATATTTTAGCCCCAACCTAGATCCAACTGAGTAGCCATAGTATCCAGGGTATTTAATGGACCGGGTCCATATACCCTGGATACTATAACTACATACAGTAGAAGGGTCCATTGGACCCTTTGTGTAAAGACTGACGTTCATCGTGTTTTAAAACCTAGAAATTTGCTTAATCTATTTAATTTTCGTAGCGCTTGGAAGTAAATGTAGAAAAATGACGATAATTATTTTACATTATAATACAAGATAAAAAAGAAAACTTTCTTTGATGTTTTTTCCATTTTTTTTATTCAATGCTAACATTAGTAATTTGCATTGGCAACACTATCCATCCATCTGTCATGACATGACTGTCATAAGAAAACTGACATGCGGATTGCGGTTCATAGATTTCAATTTCAGTATGAACTATTTTATTTTACAAATTAATTGTATCTAAACATTCAAATTTCACGTGTAATGTCGTTATTCGACAGTGCTGTTTTCAATTCCACCCTTTACGAGGCTCTGTATCTTCAAATCGAGGATACTTTGTCGTTCGCAAGGGATTTTTTCGATTCGTGTGTATCATCACTACCGATTGAAAGTTTTCCAAAATCTATTGTTAATTTCACCGAGTTATCATTCTACGACGAGCTAGCGGAGGTTTTCTACTTCAACGAGTTCCAGTTCTTGTTGTTGAAGACATTTTTCTTGATTCTGCTGTTTACATTGTTATTGATTTTTATTTCGTGGCGAGTGTACGGTAAACGCATTTCAGAGCGGTTTATGAAACCGGGTGAGTCATTTTTGCACTAGTTTTCTTTATTTACGGTGTACTGCACGATTTTCGTAATCTAGGAAGGTGCGAGCATCGATTGCTCCTATTTTCTTTGTTTAGCATTGACATTCAATCACCTACGACTTGGTTTCGGACGTATTTCTATTATTACTCTTGTTCTATTGCCAGATTTATGTTCAAAATGATTAAATTTTAGGTAAGTAGGTAGGTATACAACCTTCATGGCCCTTGGTGAGGTCATATTAACTGCCTAAATAATTACTTACATGTGTAAACTGCATACTTACCTAATTCAATCATATTAAATATAATTTTAATTTTTGTGCTTTATTTCTATAATAATAAAAGACTGTTGACAAAAGTGTTGATAAAAGTTGTGTAATACCAACTCTTTAGAAAAACAATATATTAGTCATCAGACAAGCCGAGCATCACTTGAGCTGATTACAAGATCTAAAAAAATGTTTTACAATGTTACTTAATTCATTAAACCCCAAGAATATAAGCACCCACTCTGTCATTGTCTTTCTGTTCTGTCTCTAATTGTCACAATTGATACTTAAAATAAATAAATGTACACCTTCAATCTAATAATAATATAAATTAATTATTAAGTAGATTAATCTAACTTACTAATTATTTAACTTTTAATAACATTTATCACACCAGTGCTGTTCTTCCTCTTTCTACTAGATGCATGCTGTACCTGACAGGGTACAACATTTTCGATGTCTTCTTGTGTTTGAATTTAAACTGATCTTTACTAACCAAGATAAGTTTGCCCATTTGGAACCCAACTATAATGTAAGACATATCCTATAACAGTTGGTTTGGCTGTATAGTTTCTATCAGTGAGAGAACTTTTGACACTGAATGAGATGTTTCAGAGATAATGTTCATATTCAAACTCACAAATTAAAGCTCTTATTAATAATTAACCACTTGTATTACGTAATTATAGAAACAATTAAAAAGCAATATGTGTCTCGCGTAGATCTACGTATGCAATATGACAGGTTAATGTATAATATTTCATTGGTTTTCCTTTATTGTAGTCCTGATGTCCTTTTCACTTAAAAACTGTTTAAAATCGTGGTTTTGTCCAAAGCACTGAGATTTTGAATGAAAAAGTGGTTTATTAAGAAAAATAGTGAAGCTGTTAAGTTTAATAAAAATAATAAAGAAATGTATTTAACCTTTCAATAGAAAGACACAATAGAAAGAGAATGACAGGCGGACACCGGTGTCCTTCCGGGGTTTAACAAATTAATCAAGACAGCCTGTGATTACATATTCAAACTGCTGTTATAGGTATCTTAGATGTTGGCTTAGATACGGATATGCCCATTTCTGGCCAAAGTTTTCCCATCTATTGAATAAATACATAAAAATATACTAATCCGAGTTGTAATTGCTGTCTGTCACCTGTTTGTCTCTACTTTTCATTTTGAATATAAGGAAAGTAAAAATAGTAGTTGTTCGATAATTTTTATTCTTATCTGCCCGCAACTTATAGTCATTGTATATATTTAGGTATCTTTCCTTTGAAATTTCTGGCAAAGGATTTTCGATTACTATATTTGCCTCGTCTTTAACAGAATCTGGGGTCAACATTTCAGAATCACTTGAACTCATTTTTAATAAGATATTAGTTTAAAAAACCGATACAGCTTGCAGAGTTAGTATCCCGCCAAATTATAAATAGTCTATTAAAAAATTTAAATGAAGGAACACACCATGTCACTACTGCTAGCTTTTTTTTTAAAATTTACACTGGCTGTTTATACACTCACAAGACCGCAGCATTTTTTTCTTAATTATGTTATGTAGATTTTTTGCAGCCGACTGCCAAACCAAATTTACTTCTATTTTTAAATTTTATTCCCACCCTAGAGAGGGAAGCAATTACTATGAGTCTTTCCGCCCTAAGGTGGGATGTAGCATCTTCCACCCGCTACTCGGATCAAACAAACACTACTTTCCGAGTATGAGAAATGAATATAAAATTCCTAGTATAAAGTCGCTTAATGATAAATAAGTAACAGATCTAAACATTTATACAACTAAGTAAACTGCAGTTAGAGCAAACACTAATTAATATTGTAATAACAAGTGCAGTCATGGGAAGGGCATTCTTATTTTTATCTACTTACTAGCAATTTGCTTGTTCTTAGTCTGAATGAATTTGGAAATTAAGCCTGGCGTACTAGGCACATTTTTGTTTGCCATCATGACTGTGTCAATACTACAATATCTACACTTCTTTCACAGCAACATCAGCCACAATCGAACAACTGAAAGAAAGCGTATCAAAACTAAAACTGCCTAAGGAACACACGCCAAGAATCTAATCAACATGGCGGACCGAATAAAGAAGTTCTTTCAAAAGAAGAAGGTCGATGCCAAATTCAAAATGGCCGGGCCCGGCCACAAGTTGAGTGAGTCAACGTTGAGCAGTGACAGCTCTCATACATCAAGGAAGGAGGCTCCTGTAAAAAGGTCTGGGCTTTCTGAGGAAAGTAAGGTGGCCGCAGACGCTGCTTTGGCAAGGTTGACTCAAAAGAGGGAGAATCCGTCATTCAATACCTCTTTGGCTGCAATTCAGGTAAGTTCTTTTTAAAAAAAAGTTTGCTTTATAATACTGCCGTGCTAAACGCAAAAGCGGTATCTCAGATAAAGCTAGTTTCGAGAAAATTTATAAGGTAGTGTTATTTTTACTTCATAGATGAATTGGAGTTTCTTGCGCTACTTCTTGCCTTTTAGGGGACTGTCTTTGTAATTTTTGATAGGTACTCAAAAAGTTTCGATTTCCAGCCTAATATTTGAACAACAGAATTTTGATTTTGATTTGTGGCCCTGAACCTGGAACAAGCCATTGGTCTTGCAACTGCTCTATACCTGGTTTGGTTGGACACACTTCCTATGAACATTGCTTGGTCTGTTGCTATCATTGCCAAATTTCTTTCTATTTCAGGCACAAGTGAAGAAAGAGCTAGAAAATGAGAGGACCAATGAAACGGAGGCTCCGTCGGCTTCACAGGCAACGACGTCGGAGCGTTCGTCTCGCGAGCACGAAGTAGACTTGCCTAGAAACTTCGCTGCCAGTGGTGTATATTTCAAGTAAGAATATATATATTTCACAACTTTCCTACAACGCCATCTAGTCCCAAGCAGAGCTTGTGTTATTGGTACTATACAATTGATAAACATAAGTACTAATATCTAAATACACAATAATAGATAAATTACACCCAGACACAGAACAAATTATCATACACAACACACAAACACTTGTCCTGGGTGGGAATCGAACCCACGACCTCCGGTATAGCAGTCAGTCACCAACTACTAGACCAAAAGGCTAGCCAAAAATTGGTATTAGTTATTTATTTAATAGCCTTATTTATAACCTAACAGTAATGAACACCAAAACCGTTGTAGTGGCCTTCATACATTATCCTTCATGGTAATTAATTGTCAATAGCAAATGTGTAAAAACATGGTTGTCTAATAAGAAAGTTGGAAAAAGTATGATGCTAATTTATTTTGAATTAAATGTATATTTATTACTCTTTAAGATGTTCCCCTAAACTGTGTTAAAACAATGGTGTGGTTAAAAAAAATGTGATGCTAAGAATTGAGAAGAATGTACTTAGATGGTGACCACCCTTGTTGGTCGCAAATGCTACTGCTAAGCATATAGTCCTAGGTTCCATTCCCGGGTTAAGTACGAACGTGTTATTCGGGTTTTCCCTTTTTCACCTGGATTTTTTTAATAACTGCCTGGAGTCTGGATCTATTGATGTCGGGTAAAGAAGAATGAATACGTTGACTGCCAGACTATTGACGGTGACCGGCGTGGCGTACAAAGTATTAATTATAACAATGAATACAAGATAACTATCCATCTATGACCGTTTATGAGATACAGTCCACTAACAGACAGGTAGAAGACGTCAGCGAAGGCTTTGTAGTAGGGTTCCAACCGCCATAGTCACATATAGATGACAAACCAAAATATACTTGAACATAACGCCACGCGCCACGACTGTGTGACAATTTAAAAGAATAATTTGTAACTTGGCGCCTTGGACACTTTTTTGCTTTTTTGACGTGTCTGTCAAAAGGTTAAAAATCCCATTTTACTTACAGATGTCCTTTAATAAGCAACGATATCCTCCCTCGAGATGAATGGAAGAAAAACATCAAGACGTTTCTGTATGAGCAGTTAGAAGACGAGCGGGGGCTCACCGCCTGTCTCATCATACAGTCTTGCAACAACAATAGGGAAAAGGTATGTAGAACTTACTAACTAACTAACTAACTATCAACTTACAGAATTACACACTTAACAGTGGCAAGGAGTCAATTTTCTTAAAGTGCTCAGTCAAGTCATTTTCTTATGAGTAGTGCTCATTATACAAACTTTTGTCTTTGATGGGAATCGAACCCACAACCTCTGACATTAGTTAGAGTGACAAGAATAGAATAGAATATCATTTGTTTGCATTAAACATGGTATATGAGGTGGTAAATACAATTTGTGGAACATACATGTTTTGCTTCATCCAAAAAAGCGTGCAAATTTACATGCAACAATAAAATAAAATAAAATAAATAAATAAATATTCCACAACTTTTCACACAACGCCATCTAGTCCTAAGCTAAGCTAAGAGCTTGTGTTATGGGTACTAAACAGCTGATAAACATACTTATATATTTCTAAATACATACATATTATAGATAAATTACACCCAATACAACTACCTACAATAATCAGCATCGGATGTTATGCTCAAGGAACTCCTTGACCAACAGACCAGTAAAAAAAAAGTGTTTGTAAATACACCCACGACACAGGAGTAATTTCTAGTGTGGGGCAATGTTTATTAACAAAAAAGAAAGTTTGAAAACTAAAACCCGACTACTAAAACACGCTCTAAAAAGTACGAAACATGAACGTATTTTTGTAGTCAGGTTTTACTTTTTAAACATTCTTTTTATTTAACTTATTTTGGAGTTTTGTGAATTCAGGTTACGTATAATTATTGTGCAGGACAGACCTAATATAGCAGTTAAAGAATGTGCTAAGAATGCTCTTTCATTTGATAGGTAACACACACATTTTTTTTTTAATTTTTACAATAAGTCCCTAAGAGTGCTGTAGTCAATTTAACGTAACGTCATGCAATCTATAACCAGCGGACAATGAAGAGGCTTCCAATGACACCTTTTTTGTCTAAATATGATAAGTAGTTTAGAAGACATCCATACCCACATACATACATACAGTTCAAAATCATAACCCTCCTTTTGCTTCGCCGCAGTCGGGTAAAAACATAACCCATACATCTCTGTCTTACCCTTCGGGAAATACAGGTGTGATATTCAGTACCAACGATAAAACTGCTTCTTCCACACACATAAATATGTTTTAATAGATACTTAAATATTTTTAGGTGGACACATGTGTGGAGACCCTGTGCAAGTACTTAGAGAACATTATTACAAATCCTGACGAAGAAAAGTTTCAGAAAATTCGGATGAGCAACAGGTTTGTGAGATATCTGCCACATTTTTTGTTGTTGTTAATCCTTCTAGCAATGTTGTATGCTTGCATATTATTAGTAGTCTTGTTAACCCATGCAACTAAACTAAACCTGCTTGTGTCTGGAGTGGATACACGTCAATAGTGCTGTAGCGACATCTAACTCGCCACATACGAACTAACGACTCACATCCTACATCGCGGTATCAAAGTTATCCGCGCTGTTTGAACGTAACAAGTTCCTGACTGCAACCGTCGGGCAGTAGTTAGCCCACCAGACACAACACCCGTCTGGTCGGAGGATCCTCCCTTTTCAATGGTGGATGAGGAACTTTACACCCTGTTCTATACCAACCATACCATACATACCATACCTCCTAAAGTGGGTCGGGATCACGACCTATCGATCTCCAGACCGAGACTTTAACCATTGGACTATTGTCGCGAACGAACTTAACTTATTGTAAAATCAGCAAAAGTATAGATTTTATGGTAGGAGCGCACTTATTCCCCGTACCTTGGTACAACAGGCCTTTACTGTTTTATACCTGGAGGCTGTTTTTTTCAGTTTTATAGTTGTTTTGCTTGAGTTTAGATTTCAATGTTAGTATGAATTTACTTTTTTTTTCTTAATCTCGGTATATTGGAGTGTGCTAGCTAACACGTGACAATCATTCTGAAATGTAATGTTTTACAATGTGTATAAACATAAGTGCTATTTATTGAGCATTTCATTGTATAGATTCTTTGTATACCTAGTTCTTCAAACGAACCAGACAGATGTGTTGCTGGGGAGTTTGTTCCGCCACTTCTTCTTCCCAGCAAAAACTCTAGGAAGTGGCGAAAGGTGGGCCGTTTTTGGGGGACTGTCTTTATGTATTTTTTTGACGTTCAAAAAGTGCTGATTCTCAGCCTAGTTTGAATAAAGACTTTTGATTTTGATTTTGATTTTTAATGAAAATGCCGTATTTTTCAGAGCATTCACAGAAAGAGTGCAACCAATCGAAGGCTCGATGGAGTTGCTCCTGGCGGCCGGCTTCGTTCAACAGAAAGTGACGAACGCAGACGGACTGGAGGAAGACTATCTTGTATTCCAAAAGGAGAATGTGCCGACTGTCGAGAGTTTGGTGGTAAATATTATGATTATTGATAGAATGGAAGTAAAAAAATAGGCCAGGATTGAAATAGACATTTCAGATTTATTAGTGAACTGTATCAGAATGCAGATGACAGACATAACCGGAAGAGGAAACTATACTTATGTGGCGCCACGAGTGCTGTATGCTTGTTTAAAAATACAATAAGAACTGTTTAGTTTACATTTATGTTTTAACAATTATTATTACTTATGAAAGAAAGAAGTCGTAGCAGATAGCGCTCTGCAGTTTCTGCCCACCCCCATGGGAAAAAGGTTTTATAGTTTATATAAACTCACGCCTTTTTAAGTAATAGTTACATTTTTACATACACACATAATTATGTATGTATGTAATTATTACTTAATATTTGTCGAATCCTTTGGAAGGCGTATAGCGACATCTATCTCTCCACCATCGAACTAAAACTAATATATCCTACATCGCGGTGTTAGAGTTATCCGCGCGACTGAATGTATACAAGATCACGACAACAACCGTCGGATACCAGTAGCCCACTAGACACATCCTTGAACATCTCCCCTCTTAATTTAAAAAATAAAATATGAAAATTACAATTAATATCCTTTTCTACTGGTAAAAGAATTTTCAAAATAGGTTCAGTGGATCCAGAAATTACGTCCTACGACGTCACTTACTAACAAACTTTATCTATATCTATACTAATATTATAAAGAGGTAAAATTTGTAAGTTTGTATGTTTGTAAGTTTGTATGTAGGAGGTAATCTTCGGAACTATTGATCCAATTTTAAAAATTATTGTACTGGTGGAAAGCTACACTATTCCCGGTGGACATAGGCTACTTTTTATCCCCGTATTCCCACGGGAACGGAAACTACGCGGGTGAAACTGCGTGACGTCTGCTAGTTAAAAAATAAATAAAATAAATATTCCACAACTTTTCACACAACGCCACCTAGTCCCAAGCTAAGCTAAGAGCTTGTGTTATGGGTACTAAACAACTGATAAACATACTTATATATTTCTAAATACATACATATTCCCTTTAATAAAGGTCAAAGTACCTATACACAAACGACCACAATGGATATCAAAGGGTGTCAGAGTCTGCTCCAAACGTAAACGTCAACTACTTTGGAATTTCAGGAAAGCACCAAGCCAACAATTTAAAGATGTATATAAAACGTATAATAAAAGATTTAAAAAAATAATTAAATTAACGCAAAAATCCCAAAACGATTACTATATTAAAACATCAGTAAATAAAGCCAAAGCTACTTGGAAGGTTATAAATAATTATAAAACAAATATCCAGCAGTTTAAAAAAATTGACAAAATTAATGTAAACAATTTACCAATCACAGATCCAATTACTATAGCTAATGAATTTAATAATTTTTTTACAACTCAGGTACCAGATAAACTCCCTATTAACAAAAAATCCCATTATAGAATTACATACAATAATTCCAACTCATTCTTTATGCGCCCGTGCACGCCAGGGAATATTGTCCCAATAATAAAATCCCTTAGAAACACAAATAGTGTGGGGCATGATGGAATATGTACTAAAATAATTAAGGCAGTGGCGGAAATAATAGCGCCAGTATTGTGTTATATAATTAATAAATGCATAGAAGATGGGGTCTTCCCATCAAAATTAAAATTATCTGTTGTCACTCCAATATTTAAAAAAGAGGATAGGGAAAATATGAATAGTTATAGACCTATATCCCTAATACCTATCTTATCAAAAGTGTTTGAAAAAGTCATCTACAACAATTTATACAACTATATAGAAAAACATAATATACTTGCGGAAGAACAAATGGGTTTCCGTAAAAATAAATCTATTAACAGTGCATTTCATACTTTCCTTAAAACGGTACTAAAAGGCATGGATAGTAAGAAACATGTCTCAGCTTTATATATGGATATGACGAAGGCCTTCGACTGCGTAAATCATGGTTTGTTATTAAATAAATTAGAAGCGTATGGAGTACGGGGAAAGGCTAGAGATCTCATAAAATCATATTTAAGTGACAGAGAACAACAAACTGAAATATCTAGCATCTCACATGTCACAAAAGTAGAAATAAAACATTTGTCAACACCAATAAAAGTCTTCAGAGGTGTACCTCAAGGGAGTATTTTAGGTCCGCTGCTCTTTATTATTTATATAAACGACCTCCCCAAATCCATCAAATCCTCTATGGTTCTGTACGCTGACGATAGCACTGCGATAGTAGTATCTGAAGACCCCTCGACTCATGAACATGAGATAAACCATACGCTATCATCTATAGTTAATTGGTTAAACTTAAATGAACTCAAAATAAATCTAACTAAAACATTTATAACGACATTTAAAACAAAAAAATCAAAATCCAATACTATTAATATACAATATGAACAAATAAATATAGAAGAAATTAACTCTACAAAATTCCTTGGACTACACATAGACTCAGACATGAGATGGAGGACACATATCGAACAAGTCTGCACTAAACTGAGTCGGTATTCATATGCCTTGTATATGCTATGTAAAGTGGTCAACCAAACTGCTCTTCTAGCTGCTTACCACGCTTACGTTGGTTCGACGCTAAGGTATGGTATAATGTTTTGGGGGAATGCCACTGATAGAGAAACTGTCTTCAAGGCCCAAAAGAAATGTATCCGTGCAATATGTAACCTAAAACCTACAGATACATGTAAACCACATTTTATAAATTTAAAAATATTGACATTCCCATCACTGTATATTTATGAACTAGCATTAGACATTAGAAATAATATTAATAAATATGAAACGCTAAAAAGTACCAGGCTGGCAAGTACACTTCGTGCAATAAGCCATAGGACGGCTATGTTTGATAAGAGTGCATTTTGTATGGGCCCTAAAATTTATAACAAATTACCAAGGAACATAAAGGACGCTGAGAATTTTATGTCATTTAAAAATAAATTGAAGACGTATCTAATCAATAAAGCCTATTATAATGTAAATGATTATTTAAATGAAAAAATGTAATAAATATGTACTAACTAGATGACTAATAATTTTAAAATTTGAAATGGATAATTAATAATTAATAACGAATAAAATAACATTTGACATTTTGCATGTATTATATTATTAGTATTTAATATATATTTGCACGCCTGTTGAGGTAAAGTATGGCAATAAGAACTTTTTTGTTTGTAATATCTCATGTACCCATATTCCAGCAAATAAATGATTTTGATTTTGATTTGATTTTGATATTATAGATAAATTACACCCAGACACAGAACAAATGATCGTGCTCATCACACAAACATTTGTCCTGGGTGGGAATCGGCATAGCAGTCAGGGTCACTAACTACTAGACCAACAGGCCCGTCCAAATTAGTATGATAGATAGTATACATAATAATAAAGAACCCTATTATGTTTCAGTGTCTAATAGACGGGCTAAGAACGGCAGAGCCGATTCAGCTAGAACTAGACAGAAACCTGCAAGTGTTGCTGCCTTCGCAAGCTGCTAACAAGGTCCAACTACCGCCTTCATTCTACGCGCTATCGCCTGAGGAAATCAAGAGGGAACAGCAATTGAGGTGAGCTTTGTACCTTCATTTGGCTAGGTTCATCGGCATGGCTATTTGCGTTTCTCCGTCACCAGTCCATAGTGATGATCATTGGGAAAAGTGTTCTAAAAAATAAAATGATGTTTATTTTGTAAATAGGTTATCACAAACACCTTTACACGTCATTTTTTAACTGATAGATGAAATCGGAGTTTCACTAACTGACTACTCTGAGAAGAAACACCGAAAAAAACTCAGAGGTCATAGTCTCTTTTAAAGTCCAGACAATATCTTGGTCAAATCATGTAAGATCCATGCAGATTAGTGTCTGAGATGGTCTTTTGAGGAAAGAACCACACAGATATGAGGGGACCAGATCAGTCAGTGCAAGCATTTGTCAGTAATCGTGAGCTCAATTCGGAACTAGAGGAGCTCCACGTGCCAACATTTGGGTCAGACAAAAAGTTAAAAAAAGAAATTACAAATTTAGAAACGAGATACAAAAAAATTATGATCCACATAGGCCTTACATTCACAATTATAAAAAGCTTAAGGTAAAAATACATGTCAACGATTAACTGTCACACAGCTATTTTTGTATTCGCTATCATCAGTGTGTATCTAGGATGACGTCATGCGCACCGCGGTTCATTTGGAAATCAGCGTCAGGCAGCATCTCAGCATCTGTCTGGCATTACCGCTGAAATGAGCCTTTTGGCGCAGCCGTGAGACATGCCATTTTTTGTTATTATTTTTTTTTTACTGTGCGTGTATCCAGCTGTTGCCAATATGTGTGATGTGTGTTAATACAGGGTATTTTTTTATCACCAGCCTTATTTTCACGGGGTGTTCTAACCATGAATATGAATAAATTTCACTAAGGAACCATCTCGGAAATCTCGAAGAAAGAATCAGCTGTTGCATACATTTCGGTCGAATACCTATTGAACTTTTGGTATGGAACAGTAAATATTTTTTTCGAGATAACCGACTTGTCCCGTAGTGAAAGTTGTTCATATTCAAATTTATGAGTAGAACATGCTGTGAAAATTTGGCTGGTGATTAAAAAATAACCCTGTATGTGACTCGCAGATAAAACCCACAGTTCCCCGTCTGACAGTCACCGTAACTTCAAGCCCACTTAATAAGCAATGGCAATGTTCTGTTAATTTTCAGTTGTCAACAAAGTTTGATTTCTAACTGGGCACCAGTTAGACACTGGTAATGAAAAGACCTACTAGCCCTGCTGACCTCCTACTGTCATAATAAATAAATAAATAAATATTCCACAACATTCACACAACGCCAGTCGATGTCCGAAAAGGCACGACTGGCTGTTCACAATGGTGTGCTGGTACCTACACTAACGTATGGAAGTGAATGTTCGGCGTGGCAAAACAGACATGAAAGCAGAATAAATGCTGTAGAAATGCGTTCCTTGCGAAGTATGTGTGGTGTAACAATGAATGACAGATTGAGGAATGATGCGATAAAGCAACGTTGTGGTTTAAAAGAAGATGTAGTAACAAAAATTGAAAAGAGTAAGCTTAGATGGTTTGGTCACGTTGAAAGGATGGGTGAAAGGCGACTAACGTCAGAAAGGTCAGGTGCGTAGTACTCGCAACCGGCGTGTGTGTATGACAACATGTTTGAATGTAAACGAAGCAAAAGAAGTATGTAAGAATCGTAGCATATGGTGCTCTGTAGTTTCTGCCTACCCCCATGGGAAAAAGGCGTGAGTTTATGTATGTATGTATGTATTAACACAACGCCATCTAGTCTTAAACTAAGCAGAGCTTGTGCTATGAGTACTTAACTAGACAATTCAAGCAGCCAGTGGTGGCGGCCCCGACTTCCGAACAGTAAGTCGTGGGTTCCAACCCAGGCAGGCGCATTACTTTGTGTAACTTAATAATAGAGGAGCTCCTCAAGTTCCGAGTTGAGCTCACGATTACTGACAAATGCTTGCACTGACTGATCTGTTCCTCAAAAGACCATCTCAGATACTAATCTGCATGGTTCTTACATGATTTGACCAAGATAATGTCTGGACTTTAAAAGAGACTATGACCTCTGAGTTTCTTTCGGTGTTTCTTCTCAGAGTAGTCAAATAGTGAAACTCTGATCTCATTTGCTAAAAAAATGACGTGTAAAAGTGTTTGTGACATTCTATTTACAAAAATAAATATCATTTCATGATCATTTCATTTCATTTCAATAATATTCCACAACTTTTTCATACAACGCCATTTTAGTCCCTAACTAAGCTTGAGATGTTGTATTATGGGTACTAAACAGCTGATAAACATACTTATATATTTCTGAATACATATATATTATTATAAATAAATTACACCCAGACACAGAACAAATTATCATGCACACCACACAAACATTTGTCCTGGGTGGGAATCGAACCCACGACCTCTGGCATAGCAGTCAGAGTCAGTTTCAGTTTATTTCATCACCACTGCACTTAAAAACGGTGATGGAAAACATCGTGAGGAAACCGGCATGTCCTAGAACCAACATTTCGAAAACATGTGACATCTACCAATTCGCACTGGGCCCGCGTGGTAGATTATGCGGCCCATACGCAAAATACGCGAAGAATTCAAAAACATACTTACATTTTTCTAAATACATACATATTATAGACAAATTACACCCAGACACACAACAAATGATCGGGGCTTGGCGCCGTGGGGATGTTTTTGCTTTTTGACGTGACTGTCATGAGAACTGCAAAAACCATGGAAAATTATTATTTGTGCTAATTTGTTAGAGTTATTTGTAATTATTTGCAATACATGTAAGTCAGAATGGATCCGCCTATCTTTTGAGCTGAACATCTTATAGTGCCGTAGCCTACCATTGTAATCAGGTATAGCTTTTCGGATCCCCACACATTGATACCTAACAAAACGGACCTGAACCAACATCAACATTATTAGTATAAGTTGAGTTATAATAATAAATAAATATTTCACAACTTTTCATACAACGCCATGCTTTTCTCCCAAGTTAAGCTCGAGAGCTTGTGTTATGGATACTAAACAGCTGATAAACATACTTATACATTTCTAAATACATACATATTATACGTAAATTACACCCAGACAGAACAAATGATCGTGCTCATCTCACAAACATTTATCCTGGGTGGGAATCGAACCCACGATCTCCGGAATAGCAGTCAGGGTCACTAACTACTAGACCAACAGGCCAGTCAATAAGTAATAAGGAGACCTTGACCTCTAAGACCTTGTATATTAATTTGTGGAATTAATGTATCTATATTTTAACCAACAGACAAGAAGCCATAGAGAAGAGTCAAATGCTGCGAACGAAAGCTATGAGAGAGAAGGATGAACTAAGAGAAATGAGGAAATACAAGTTTGCCATCATCAGAGTACGCTTCCCCGATGGCATTTTGCTGCAGGTAATGTTAAGAATTTTTATGTTCTACCAGCGGACCCGATAGACGTTGTCCTGACCGAAAGTTGGTTTCGAGCACGATCGCAGCGCCATCTACCGGGTCCCATTGTGAATCTTGTGGTCCGAATGGCTTTTAAAACGAAGGTTCGTGAGCATATTCACAAAAAAAAATGGCTGTAGTATCGTCACAGCGCTAATGTTTTCCCTTGGCATGTTTATCAAGTTCATGTGTTTAAGTTTTTTGTGTATATTTTTTTATTGTCCATAGTTTATATTTTTCCTATTTAATATTTACATATATATAAATAAATGATGTTTACTTGTGACTACCACTGTTTGTCCCTGCATTACCTAAAGGTTGACTGGTAGAAAATGCCTAATAAGCCCGTCTCTGTACATTTGTGTGCCTGAAGTATTCAATAAATAAATCTAAACACGAAAACAACAGAGAAAGAATTATCCAATATGCAGAAGTCAGCATATCAAGCTACCTCGAACTGTATTTATTTCCAGTTGAACAATGAACCTTGAACCATGAATGTATCTTGAGGCTGAACCCACATTTGGCGTGCGCGATCCTCGGGCGTGCGACTAGTGCGAGCGCCGCGCGAGTGCTGCCGTGTGACGTGTGTGACGCGTGCGCGCGGCGTTCGCCTTGGCGTTTAACCCGCTTCAGATCTGCGCCCCGCGCGCACGTTGCACACACGTCACACGGCGGTAACACCCGACGCTCACGCAGCGCGCGCGGCGCTCGCACTACTCGCACGCCCGAGGATCGCGCACGCCAAATGTGGGGTCAGCCTTACTTCTATACTAATACTATAAAGAAGAAAGGTTTGATTGTTTGTTTGTTTGCATTGAATAGGCTCCGAAACTACGGGACCGATTTGAAAAATTCTTTCGTTTGGAAGCTACACTATCTAAATCTATCCCCGGGTAACATAGGCTACTTTTTATACCTGTATTCCCACGGGAACGGGAACTGCGCGGGTGAAACCGCGTCCTGTCTGCTTGTTTATAATAAAGTTGAAAAACTATAAAAAAAATTGACACATTAGCTTAAGGGTAGCTTGGAGTGCTGACCCCTTTTTTTTAGAGTTGACAGGAGTGGGAAATCCTCATGGACGCCCACACTGATCCACTGGGAGTCAGTCTGGGCAGTGCCGGACTCTTACCGGCTAAAACCCACTCCTGCCTTTGCTTTTGGTGTCCTCTGACATGATCAGAGCCCTTGTGTTCCGTTTTGTCGTTTTTTATCAATATAATTTATGTTTGTTGTGGAGAGAATGATGTGGTGGTGTGTTTTTGTTTTCATTTTTAGTAGTACCTTCCATGCATCTTCATTTAATGTTATTCGATTTTCTATTGTTCAAATAAGTTTTAGTTTTTCTAATTTTATTTGAGTGCTGACCCCTTACTATAAGAACACCTCTGCCTAATCCTTCGAGGAATACAGACTAGATGTTTATGTTATGTAAATTGTCAGATTTTTTTATTGATACGAAATAAATCAATTAATTTTGATTTGAAAACTAACATAAAATAATTCCATTATTTCAGGGAACTTTCTCAGTGTACGAACGCTACAACGAAATCCACGAATTCGTTCGAGAGAACCTCGAACATGACCTCCCGTTCGTGCTAAACATGCCAACAGGACACAAGTTAATCCCCGAAGAAGACGCGAATAAGACCCTTATCGACCTACGATTGGTACCGGCGATAATACTCACATTTGCTTGGCATTCGTCGGTAGCGGAACAAATTCAAAATAGCCCGAATAAGGATGTGTTTTTGAAGCCAGAAGTTATGGTTTTGGTGCAAGAAGTGTAAGGTATATTATTATTGATGGTTTAATATGCGGATCTTGTGCAAAATGGCCTTTTGTCAAGTTGGTCACAGAATGATGAACAAATGGAGTACACGCGTGCTTACTTAAAAACATAGACTTGAGAAATGGTCTGGGCTAGAAGGGTAAAAGGGAAATCGATACACATCCGGACATCATGAGTTCTCCAGCGTCGAAATTTCTCGTCCATTTTCCCTTATTTCAATGTCTTTTTTTTTTTCATTTATTTTATATGAATTACTATTAGCTAATAAGTAGTTAAAATATTATTAAAAAGTGCTTATAAAACTAACAAATACAAGAAATCATCCAAAAACACCTTTCTTATTCTCTATGAGTTTATGGTCAGACTCTTGAATCACGTTCCTTGTAAGATTCAGCACTTGCACTACAATTTTACTTGATGCTATTTTTTGTTGTTTAAAACATCTAGAATTCTCTACAAATCAATCAGATTTTAAACAAAGAAAAACTCTTATTTAGTTGGATAGGAATGTTGATGCTTGTTTCATGGTTCTTTACAGTTCAAAATTAAAAGACAGATAATTCAAACTCCAAAATCAAGAAAAGCCGACGAAATTTTTTATCGCTGGGGATTTAAAATCATGTATGGAGCTCATGGTGGTTGAATGCATCGATATGTATATAGCTGTTAAGTAAATACCAGTGCAAGTATGATAGAGACAAAGCGAACTTGCGGCCAGCAGTATTATCTTATCAAAGATAGAAACATTGTCCGCAAGCTTGCTTAGTTTCACTACGGAGAGGTTATTTTTGTTACGGGTATTGCTCAGCCCATCTCTCTGGATTCTGTCTATGGTTAAAATCAATAATATTATCGTTGAGCGTTGAGAAAATAACTTAATCAAGCAACTATTTCAAATATTTAGTCCCTGTTTCTGTTAACTGGTCTCGAAGGTATGTCTAGATGTTCTTAGGCCATTTTGTACCCGAGCCCTTGTTGTTAGCGAATAATTATTTAAAGAACCCCCTTTAATAACTGTTATAAAATTGATGTTTAGAACTACTCTGTAGTTCGACGGCTAAGGCATTCTTTATTGAAGGAATAGACAAATGGAATTTTCATAGTACACAGGCCAGTACATCAAGCTAACCGAATGTGTCACATATCTTTGATAGTTTTTAAACTTTATTGCAAACGAATAAGGTGCATGTTTAATTGGGAAAATTTGACCGTTTAGGGTAGCTTGATGTGCTGGCGTTTGTACCAGTCTACTACTTAGTCTTGTGTCTGCAAAATGTCAACTACTTAGATTCTCACATATTATACTGCGAATTGATGAACCAATCCAACCCATTTAAACGATATGCGGTTGTTGCGAGAGAAAAACAGGTGTGACCTAATGGTCATACTTAGCTGTTTTTTCCAAAGGATTAGGCGAAAGTGTGGCAGTAGTAAGTGCACTATACAGTAAGGTCAGTTATTGTTGCAATATTATCTGGCCTATGTATAAAAAAACACGTAATTTAGATTTTAAAACCTTTATCATCGGATTGTCGCCATTCAATATTCTGGCCTCTCACCTACACCTCATACGCTCATGTGTTAACACTCAATTTGTTGATTACTCTGTGCCTCGAAGCCGTGGAACTATTGTAGCGAGCCCATATATCAAGCATTAGCTTAGTTGGGTTAGCAGGAATATTAGTGATTTGTTCCGCACATTACTAGTAATATTTAGTCATTTTAATACACGCTGACTTTTAAATAATGTACACCTTCGAAGAACTTACAAAAATCGCAAAGGTTGGTTTAGGACTTGGTTGTATGAAAACTTGCCCAAAGTCTGGATTTTTGCCCGATTGATGGCAATAGGCTCGTCCCCTAATACCTACACTGGTACACCTCTGCCTAACCCTTCGAGAATAACAGGCGTTATGTTATGTTGTGTTATGTATAAAAACTAACAAAATAATACTAGTTATTCAGTAATGGCTATTGCTGGCTGCATAGGTACATTAGGTACTAATTCAATATCAGCGGTTTGTCTACCCTTAGTCGTCCCCTTCTCTATGCTGTGGGAATTTCAATAAAACCGATTTTTTTACACAACATCATAATGAGAACCTGTTCAACATTTAAGCTTTGTAGGGTCGAAGGTTTAGACTGGGCGTTGATGACGTATTTAGAACTTATATGAGTCAGATATTAAAGTATAAAACTGGACGCAAAATTTTGGAATACATTTTAGTTCCAATCAAAAATCATGAAATGAAATGATATTTATTTTTGTAAATAGGTTATTATATACAAACATTTTTACACGTCATTTTTAACTAGACGGTGAGGTCTGTGTTTCACTATCTGACTACTCTGAGAACACCGAATGAAACTCAGAGGCCACAGTCTCTTTTAATTTATAGTCCAGACATTATCATGGTCAGATCATGTAAGAACCATGCAGATAAGTGTCTGAAATGGTTTTTTGCTCTTCCATCATGTCCGATGAGGGTGAAAAAGACAGAAGTAAAGTTTATTTTCACTTTTAGTTCTTTGTGTGTATAAAAGTCGGCGTGTATGTCACACTGTATCCAGACATATTCTTATAAAGATCCCGAATTTTTAAATTTGTGATATCCGAACTGAAAGTTGCATATTGTTATTAATGTATGTAATTCAAATTATTTAATAAACGCACTGTAAATTATGGAATATGTTAAGATATTTTTTTAAGCCTTATTCTTCTCTAATTATTAAATTATATTCTAATATCATGTTCATTATACTCCATCCGAGTAGGTAGTTAACTAAAGGTAAACAATCTTGACAAGTCTTTTTACATAAACGCTTATTAATTAAATACAACTACTGTTTAAACAAATTGTTTAATTGATCATGTAATCGTTTTTGTTGTATATAAATTTGTTTTCAGCTGCATTTTATTTTTAAACGGTGTTATTAACTAAAAATACACGTCGAAATTGTTTACCTTTTGTTAACTACCTAATCGGATGGAGTATAGATCTCCCATGATAAAACCAACCTCATTTCCCAGGTTTAAGATCGATTATCACATTCAAAATGTGTCGTTTTAACATCTTTTTGCACAAAATGCTTTTAGCCAAAGTAGTGGCCAAAAGGCTTCCAAAGTGCACTTCTCTTCTAACTCAATGGTCTAACTCTCATTTCTTCTACTTCCCACTTGCACAGATAAGAAAGAAAAAAAACTATTCTTTTTTTAATTTATCAGCTGAGTGAGGAAACCTCGGAGTCTTCTGTGAGATGAGATTCGTTGCTAAATCTGTCAAAAGACGTCCACTTCTGGACATAGGCCTCCCCCAAGTGTCGCCACAACGACCGGTCCCGTGTGTCTCACATCCATCGGATTCCCGCGACCCTCACCAAGTCATTGGTCCTCCTTGTGGGAGGCTTTCCAACGCTGCGTCTTCCGGTACTTGGTCGCCACGCCAATTTTTTTTTCTGGCGTTATCGGAAATATACTAGGGAATCGAATCGGAAAACGGTGCTCTAAACCGCCCCAGTCGGTTTTTCTGACGTAGCGGTCATCATCTGCCCAGCCTTTTCCCAACTATGTTGGGGTCGGCTTCCAGTTTAACCGGATGCAGCTTAATACCAGTGTTTTACATGGAGCGACTGCCTGTCAGATCTCCACAACCCAGTAACTGGGTAACATGATACCCCTTGGTTAAACTGGTTGTCATACTTACGCATTTCTGACTACAAGTAACGACTGTCAAAGATCTACAAATGACAGCCGGGACCAACGGCTTAACGTGCTTTCCGAGGCACGGAGGAGTCTTGGTATGGTGTAATAAATGGTCACCCATCCATGGACCGACCTCGTCAAGCGTAGCTTAACCTTTGATCGACCCATGCTGCTGTTATAATTTAGCCACAGCTTCTCATTTCTGACGTAGCGGTCCAGAGGTTTATATGCCTAGTAAATCCATGTATTGTGACAGGACTGTGGCGAAACAGCTGCTCAGTCTACTAAATTGTGGATTCATACTCCGGTCGGTGCTACGTCCCGCCAAAGCTATCGCACTCCAGGCATTGTTCATTTCTCTAAGGGAATTGTATAATTTATGTTAATGTATAACGATTATGTATATTGAGATGTTGTATAACAATAAAAATAAAAAGACAATTTGTTTTTATGTATTTAATTCTATATTTTCAATATCTACAAGCTAGTGTGAATAAACCTCTTTGAAAGATGATTATGGCTTGTCGGTAATGAGTACTAATATAACATCTATACGCAATTTACAATAGCTTAGAAAAAAGTTCTTATATTGAAGAATAAAAGTAATTTCATTGTAATTTTATATTTATTTCAAATTCTATTCATCATTTCACCCTCAATTGCAAATTATTAAGAAATATTGTGTTTTCAAAAAAAAAAAAAAACATTTAAATAGTAACTTATAAGGTGATTAAGTATGTGGACTGCCACTGATATTTTTTACTGCAAATAAACGAGACCGTCAAGATGGAGGGACCAAGTCTCGGATGTCTGTCATACATATATTAAAAAATAATACCATAAATCTTCTATTTGCTACCTTTACTAAAAAAATTGCTACCTCTATATTTGCAAAATAACTTTAACAAAATGTTGGTCCCTCCATCATGACGTCAAGATGGAGGGACCAAACTGATACACTGCTCCCTGGAATGTTCCACCTTGCTAGTGTTTTAATACCTTTTAATTCTACCTAAATAATATTAATTCTGACTGACTGAAAAAATATTGGTTGTAAAAATATCGAGTAATTTGTTTGGTCCCTCCATATTGACGATTCAATTATTTAGTGTAGTATATAGATGGTCAGTATATTTTCAATTTTCGAAGGATAAATATTTAATACCTATTTACTACCTTCCAATGATATTATTTTTTTAAGTTATAGATTATTTTAGAGAGCCAAAATCTAAAAAATCTAAATTGACGAATTATTAAGTGCGCAATAAATTGGTATAATTATATAACTAAGAACGCAGTATAGCTAAGAACCACCACCAGGGCCATATCCAATAAAGCTGACAATCCGACAAGTCCGACATATGTCAAAAAGTGACAACTCGACAATTTTTCTGTTTAATAAAACTTACAGGCGACAAAATTGTCATGGTGGAAAATTGACAAATATGTCGGACTCTTTTTTTTCTTGACATTTTTCTGTTTTATAAAACTTTATATGCGACAGGTGACAGGTGACAATTTGTCGTGAAAAACTTGTCAAATCTGCTTTATTAAACAGAGAATTGTCATGACATGTTGACATATTTGTAGAATTGTCCGACAATTCTGACAGGCGCGTTACCCTCTGTCGCGAAATCATATTTAAGCTATTTCCTTCCAATTATTTATTTTTACATCGTGGGTCAATTGGCCACTAAACTTCCCAAAAAGTATATTTTTACTTTCGTAAATAAGGCCCAAAATAGTAAGTTTTCTGTGCATTTCCATCTTACACGCGATCATAACACAATCGAAGTTGCACTAGTGATTGTTTTATTCTTGTACTTTGATAATATCTTTTTCAATTTTACCCTCATCCAGCTTCATAAAACAAAATTCTTTGCAAATATGTCAAAAGTCGACATAATCGTCACGACAATCCGACAATATTGTCATCGACAAATGTCAGAAATATTGTGACTGGTTTTTTTGATATGTCGAGTTTTATTAAACGTGTTTTTGCATTAAAAATATGTCAAGATTTCACCTGTCGATTTTTGACATATTTGTCACGTTTATTAAACAGCTTAAGCGCGACAATTCTACAATTTTGTAATTTTTTGACATATATGTCGGATTGTCAGCTTTATTGGATAGGGCCCAGGAAACTGGTTTTCAAATAATAAAATCCGCATCGAAATCGGTTCATCCGTTTAGACACGCACAACGCAGACAGGCACACAGACAGATAGACAAACAGACATCGACGTCAAACTTATAACACCCCTCTAATTGCATCTGGGGCTTTTAATTTTTATATTAATTATACGAAAAAGTAAAACATTTTAAAAGTAAAAAATAACACTTCCCTATCGTTGAGCGGTACCCCGAGTTGACGTATTCATGACTCAAGGATAGGAAAGTGTTATTTTTAACTTTTTTTTGAATGCAGAGTCAAATGATGGTTAAAACGAATCCAATCACGATTATCTGCTATTATTTTCCCAAGAGTGTATTAGTGTGCTAGATATCCTGGCTGCATCAGACCAAATATACCATAGGTACCTCAGAAACCGATCACTATGGTTCACACATGACCCAACCAAGATAATGTCTGAACTTCAAAAGAAACAATCTCGTGTAGAGTAAACTAAACATTAAGTCAAAATCAAGGCCAAGGCCAATCAAAGGCCACCTACAAAATAGAGCACCTTACTCCCCGGGGAGTGTCTTTAACTAGGGGGATACCAAATTTTCATTATTTTTTACCTAGGACGTCCCGTTTCAGAGATATGAACGGAAAACAGGATTCCTGAAACCAATGAGAATTGCATTTAAAATTGGTCACACACAGCTTCGACTCCACATTTTGACGACCTCTGATGTGATTGCTGGAAAATCGACTTCGTGGGATATTTCGTTTAGGGATGTTTCAGATAGTTGAAAGACTTTGTCATGAAATACTCATGGAAGTACCTCGACGCCGATCAGCATGGTTCACACATAACCCGACCAAGACAACGTCTAGACTGCCAAAGAAACTTGGGTTCGTGTGATCTAAAAGTAAATTTAGTCAAAATCAAGGCCAAGGCCAATCAAAGGCCACCCACAAAATAGAGTACTTTTCTCTCCGGGGGGTGAATTTAGCTAGGGGGATACCAAATTTTCATTATTTTTGACCTAGGACGTCCCGTTTCTGAGATATGAACTGAAAACAGGATTTCTGAAACCAATGTAAATTGCATTTAAAATTGGTCACAGAGCTTTCGTCGACTCCATATTTTGGTCAAATACTTATGGAAGTACCTCGACACCGATCAGCATTGTTCACACATAACCCGACCAAGACAACGTCTAGACTGCCAACGAAACTTGGGTTCGTGTGGTCTAAAAGTAACCATTTAGTCAAAATCAAGGCCAAGGCCAATCAAAGGCCACCCACAAAATAGAGTACTTTTCTCTCCGGGGGGTGTATTTAGCTAGGGGGATACCAAATTTTCATTATTTTTGACCTAGGACGTCCCGTTTCTGAGATATGAACTGAAAACAGGATTTCTCAAAGCAACAAAAAAATCCTTCTCGGTTTTCGTCGGCTCCATGTTTTGGCGCTCTGTAATGTTGTCATCGCTGAAAATCCTAGGTCCTGAGTCATCCTGTTATGGGACATTTAGGCAAAATCAAGGCCAAGGCCAATCAAAGGCCACCCACAAAATAGAGTACTTTTCTCTCCGGGGGGTGTATTTAACTAGGGGGATACAAAATTTTCATTATTTTTTACCTAGGACGTCCCGTTTCAGAGATATGAACTGAAAACAGGATTTCTGAAACCAATGTAAATTGCATTTAAAATTGGTCACAGAGCTTTCGTCGACTCCATATTTTGGTCAAATACTTATGGAAGTACCTCGACACCGATCAGCATTGTTCACACATAACCCGACCAAGACAACGTCTAGACTGCCAACGAAACTTGGGTTCGTGTGGTCTAAAAGTAACCATTTAGTCAAAATCAAGGCCAAGGCCAATCAAAGGCCACCCACAAAATAGAGTACTTTTCTCTCCGGGGGGTGTATTTAGCTAGGGGGATACCAAATTTTCATTATTTTTGACCTAGGACGTCCCGTTTCTGAGATATGAACTGAAAACAGGATTTCTCAAAGCAACAAAAAAATCCTTCTCGGTTTTCGTCGGCTCCATGTTTTGGCGCTCTGTAATGTTGTCATCGCTGAAAATCTTAGGTCCTGAGTCATCCTGTTATGGGACATTTAGGCAAAATCAAGGCCAAGGCCAATCAAAGGCCACCCACAAAATAGAGTACTTTTCTCTCCGGGGGGTGTATTTAACTAGGGGGATACCAAATTTTCATTATTTTTTACCTAGGACGTCCCGTTTCAGAGATATGAACTGAAAACAGGATTTCTGAAACCAATGTAAATTGCATTTAAAATTGGTCACAGAGCTTTCGTCGACTCCATATTTTGGTCAAATACTTATGGAAGTACCTCGACACCGATCAGCATTGTTCACACATAACCCGACCAAGACAACGTCTAGACTGCCAACGAAACTTGGGTTCGTGTTGTCTAAAAGTAACCATTTTGTCAAAATCAAGGCCAAGGCCAATCAAAGGCCACCCACAAAATAGAGTACTTTTCTCTCCGGGGGGTGTATTTAGCTAGGAGGATACCAAATTTTCATTATTTTTGACCTAGGACGTCCCGTTTCTGAGATATGAACTGAAAACAGGATTTCTCAAAGCAACAAAAAAATCCTTCTCGGTTTTCGTCGGCTCCATGTTTTGGCGCTCTGTAATGTTGTCATCGCTGAAAATCCTAGGTCCTGAGTCATCCTGTTATGGGACATTTAGGCAAAATCAAGGCCAAGGCCAATCAAAGGCCACCCACAAAATAGAGTACTTTTCTCTCCGGGGGGTGTATTTAACTAGGGGGATACCAAATTTTCATTATTTTTTACCTAGGACGTCCCGTTTCAGAGATATGAACTGAAAACAGGATTTCTGAAACCAATGTAAATTGCATTTAAAATTGGTCACAGAGCTTTCGTCGACTCCATATTTTGGTCAAATACTTATGGAAGTACCTCGACACCGATCAGCATTGTTCACACATAACCCGACCAAGACAACGTCTAGACTGCCAACGAAACTTGGGTTCGTGTGGTCTAAAAGTAACCATTTAGTCAAAATCAAGGCCAAGGCCAATCAAAGGCCACCCACAAAATAGAGTACTTTTCTCTCCGGGGGATGTATTTAGCTAGGGGGATACCAAATTTTCATTATTTTTGACCTAGGACGTCCCGTTTCTGAGATATGAACTGAAAACAGGATTTCTCAAAGCAACAAAAAAATCCTTCTCGGTTTTCGTCGGCTCCATGTTTTGGCGCTCTGTAATGTTGTCATCGCTGAAAATCCTAGGTCCTGAGTCATCCTGTTATGGGACATTTAGGCAAAATCAAGGCCAAGGCCAATCAAAGGCCACCCACAAAATAGAGTACTTTTCTCTCCGGGGGGTGTATTTAACTAGGGGGATACCAAATGTTCATTATTTTTTACCTAGGACGTCCCGTTTCAGAGATATGAACTGAAAACAGGATTTCTGAAACCAATGTAAATTGCATTTAAAATTGGTCACAGAGCTTTCGTCGACTCCATATTTTGGTCAAATACTTATGGAAGTACCTCGACACCGATCAGCATTGTTCACACATAACCCGACCAAGACAACGTCTAGACTGCCAACGAAACTTGGGTTCGTGTGGTCTAAAAGTAACCATTTAGTCAAAATCAAGGCCAAGGCCAATCAAAGGCCACCCACAAAATAGAGTACTTTTCTCTCCGGGGGGTGTATTTAGCTAGGGGGATACCAAATTTTCATTATTTTTGACCTAGGACGTCCCGTTTCTGAGATATGAACTGAAAACAGGATTTCTCAAAGCAACAAAAAAATCCTTCTCGGTTTTCGTCGGCTCCATGTTTTGGCGCTCTGTAATGTTGTCATCGCTGAAAATCCTAGGTCCTGAGTCATCCTGTTATGGGACATTTAGGCAAAATCAAGGCCAAGGCCAATCAAAGGCCACCCACAAAATAGAGTACTTTTCTCTCCGGGGGGTGTATTTAACTAGGGAGATACCAAATTTTCACTATTTTTTACCTAGGACGTCCCGTTTCAGAGATATGAACTGAAAACAGGATTTCTGAAACCAATGTAAATTGCATTTAAAATTGGTCACAGAGCTTTCGTCGACTCCATATTTTGGTCAAATACTTATGGAAGTACCTCGACACCGATCAGCATGGTTCACATATAACCCGACCAAGACAACGTCTAGACTGCCAAAGAAACTTGGGTGGTTCGTGTGATCTAAAAGTAACCATTTAGTCAAAATCAAGGCCAAGGCCAATCAAAGGCCACCCACAAAATAGAGTACTTTTCTCTCCGGGGGGTGTATTTAGCTAGGGGGATACCAAATTTTCATTATTTTTGACCTAGGACGTCCCGTTTCTGAGATATGAACTGAAAACAGGATTTCTCAAAGCAACAAAAAAATCCTTCTCGGTTTTCGTCGGTTCCATGTTTTGGCGCTCTGTAATGTTGTCATCGCTGAAAATCCTAGGTCCTGAGTCATCCTGTTATGGGACATTTAGGCAAAATCAAGGCCAAGGCCAATCAAAGGCCACCCACAAAATAGAGTACTTTTCTCTCCGGGGGGTGTATTTAGCTAGGGGGATACCAAATTTTCATTATTTTTGACCTAGGACGTCCCGTTTCTGAGATATGAACTGAAAACAGGATTTCTCAAAGCAACAAAAAAATCCTTCTCGGTTTTCGTCGGCTCCATGTTTTGGCGCTCTGTAATGTTGTCATCGCTGAAAATCCTAGGTCCTGAGTCATCCTGTTATGGGACATTTAGGCAAAATCAAGGCCAAGGCCAATCAAAGGCCACCCACAAAATAGAGTACTTTTCTCTCCGGGGGGTGTATTTAGCTAGGGGGATACCAAATTTTCATTATTTTTGACCTAGGACGTCCCGTTTCTGAGATATGAACTGAAAACAGGATTTCTCAAAGCAACAAAAAAATCCTTCTCGGTTTTCGTCGGCTCCATGTTTTGGCGCTCTGTAATGTTGTCATCGCTGAAAATCCTAGGTCCTGAGTCATCCTGTTATGGGACATTTAGGCAAAATCAAGGCCAAGGCCAATCAAAGGCCACCCACAAAATAGAGTACTTTTCTCTCCGGGGGGTGTATTTGACTAGGGGGATACCAAATGTTCATTATTTTTTACCTAGGACGTCCCGTTTCAGAGATATGAACTGAAAACAGGATTTCTGAAACCAATGTAAATTGCATTAAAAATTGGTCACAGAGCTTTCGTCCACTCCATATTTTGGTCAAATACTTATGGAAGTACCTCGACACCGATCAGCATTGTTCACACATAACCCGACCAAGACAACGTCTAGACTGCCAACGAAACTTGGGTTCGTGTGGTCTAAAAGTAACCATTTAGTCAAAATCAAGGCCAAGGCCAATCAAAGGCCACCCACAAAATAGAGTACTTTTCTCTCCGGGGGGTGTATTTAGCTAGGGGGATACCAAATTTTCATTATTTTTGACCTAGGACGTCCCGTTTCTGAGATATGAACTGAAAACAGGATTTCTCAAAGCAACAAAAAAATCCTTCTCGGTTTTCGTCGGCTCCATGTTTTGGCGCTCTGTAATGTTGTCATCGCTGAAAATCCTAGGTCCTGAGTCATCCTGTTATGGGACATTTAGGCAAAATCAAGGCCAAGGCCAATCAAAGGCCACCCACAAAATAGAGTACTTTTCTCTCCGGGGGGTGTATTTGACTAGGGGGATACCAAATTTTCATTATTTTTTACCTAGGACGTCCCGTTTCAGAGATATGAACTGAAAACAGGATTTCTCAAAGCAACAAAAAAATCCTTCTCGGTTTTCGTCGGCTCCATGTTTTGGCGCTCTGTAATGTTGTCATCGCTGAAAATCCTAGGTCCTGAGTCATCCTGTTATGGGATTCCTGTTATGGGACATTTAGGCAAAATCAAGGCCAAGGCCAATCAAAGGCCACCCACAAAATAGAGTACTTTTCTCTCTGGGGGGTGTATTTAACTAGGGGGATACCAAATGTTCATTATTTTTTACCTAGGACGTCCCGTTTCAGAGATATGAACTGAAAACAGGATTTCTGAAACCAATGTAAATTGCATTTAAAATTGGTCACAGAGCTTTCGTCGACTCCATATTTTGGTCAAATACTTATGGAAGTACCTCGACACCGATCAGCATTGTTCACATATAACCCGACCAAGACAACGTCTAGACTGCCAACGAAACTTGGGTTCGTGTGGTCTAAAAGTAACCATTTAGTCAAAATCAAGGCCAAGGCCAATCAAAGGCCACCCACAAAATAGAGTACTTTTCTCTCCGGGGGGTGTATCTAACTAGGGGGATACCAAATTTTCATTATTTTTGACCTAGGACGTCCCGTTTCTGAGATATGAACTGAAAACAGGATTTCTCAAAGCAACAAAAAAATCCTTCTCGGTTTTCGTCGGCTCCATGTTTTGGCGCTCTGTAATGTTGTCATTGCTGAAAATCCTAGGTCCTGAGTCATCCTGTTATGGGACATTTAGGCAAAATCAAGGCCAAGGCCAATCAAAGGCCACCCACAAAATAGAGTACTTTTCTCTCCGGGGGGTGTATTTAACTAGGGGGATACCAAATTTTCATTATTTTTTACCTAGGACGTCCCGTTTCAGAGATATGAACTGAAAACAGGATTTCTGAAACCAATGTAAATTGCATTTAAAATTGGTCACAGAGCTTTCGTCGACTCCATATTTTGGTCAAATACTTATGGAAGTACCTCGACACCGATCAGCATTGTTCACACATAACCCGACCAAGACAACGTCTAGACTGCCAACGAAACTTGGGTTCGTGTGGTCTAAAAGTAACCATTTAGTCAAAATCAAGGCCAAGGCCAATCAAAGGCCACCCACAAAATAGAGTACTTTTCTCTCCGGGGGGTGTATTTAGCTAGGGGGATACCAAATTTTCATTATTTTTGACCTAGGACGTCCCGTTTCTGAGATATGAACTGAAAACAGGATTTCTGAAACCAATGTAAATTGCATTTAAAATTGGCCACAGAGCTTTCGTCGACTCCATATTTTGGTCAAATACTTATGGAAGTACCTCGACACCGATCAGCATTGTTCACACATAACCCGACCAAGACAACGTCTAGACTGCCAACGAAACTTGGGTTCGTGTGGTCTAAAAGTAACCATTTAGTCAAAATCAAGGCCAAGGCCAATCAAAGGCCACCCACAAAATAGAGTACTTTTCTCTCCGGGGGGTGTATTTAGCTAGGGGGATACCAAATTTTCATTATTTTTGACCTAGGACGTCCCGTTTCTGAGATATGAACTGAAAACAGGATTTCTCAAAGCAACAAAAAAATCCTTCTCGGTTTTCGTCGGCTCCATGTTTTGGCGCTCTGTAATGTTGTCATCGCTGAAAATCCTAGGTCCTGAGTCATCCTGTTATGGGACATTTAGGCAAAATCAAGGCCAAGGCCAATCAAAGGCCACCCACAAAATAGAGTACTTTTCTCTCCGGGGGGTGTATTTAACTAGGGGGATACCAAATGTTCATTATTTTTTACCTAGGACATCCCGTTTCAGAGATATGAACTGAAAACAGGATTTCTGAAACCAATGTAAATTGCATTAAAAATTGGTCACAGAGCTTTCGTCGACTCCATATTTTGGTCAAATACTTATGGAAGTACCTCGACACCGATCAGCATGGTTCACATATAACCCGACCAAGACAACGTCTAGACTGCCAAAGAAACTTGGGTGGTTCGTGTGATCTAAAAGTAACCATTTAGTCAAAATCAAGGCCAAGGCCAATCAAAGGCCACCCACAAAATAGAGTACTTTTCTCTCCGGGGGGTGTATTTAGCTAGGGGGATACCAAATTTTCATTATTTTTGACCTAGGACGTCCCGTTTCTGAGATATGAACTGAAAACAGGATTTCTCAAAGCAACAAAAAAATCCTTCTCGGTTTTCGTCGGTTCCATGTTTTGGCGCTCTGTAATGTTGTCATCGCTGAAAATCCTAGGTCCTGAGTCATCCTGTTATGGGACATTTAGGCAAAATCAAGGCCAAGGCCAATCAAAGGCCACCCACAAAATAGAGTACTTTTCTCTCCGGGGGGTGTATTTAGCTAGGGGGATACCAAATTTTCATTATTTTTGACCTAGGACGTCCCGTTTCTGAGATATGAACTGAAAACAGGATTTCTCAAAGCAACAAAAAAATCCTTCTCGGTTTTCGTCGGCTCCATGTTTTGGCGCTCTGTAATGTTGTCATCGCTGAAAATCCTAGGTCCTGAGTCATCCTGTTATGGGACATTTAGGCAAAATCAAGGCCAAGGCCAATCAAAGGCCACCCACAAAATAGAGTACTTTTCTCTCCGGGGGGTGTATTTAACTAGGGGGATACCAAATGTTCATTATTTTTTACCTAGGACGTCCCGTTTCAGAGATATGAACTGAAAACAGGATTTCTGAAACCAATGTAAATTGCATTTAAAATTGGTCACAGAGCTTTCGTCGACTCCATATTTTGGTCAAATACTTATGGAAGTACCTCGACACCGATCAGCATTGTTCACACATAACCCGACCAAGACAACGTCTAGACTGCCAACGAAACTTGGGTTCGTGTGGTCTAAAAGTAACCATTTTGTCAAAATCAAGGCCAAGGCCAATCAAAGGCCACCCACAAAATAGAGTACTTTTCTCTCCGGGGGGTGTATTTAGCTAGGGGGATACCAAATTTTCATTATTTTTGACCTAGGACGTCCCGTTTCTGAGATATGAACTGAAAACAGGATTTCTCAAAGCAACAAAAAAATCCTTCTCGGTTTTCGTCGGCTCCATGTTTTGGCGCTCTGTAATGTTGTCATCGCTGAAAATCCTAGGTCCTGAGTCATCCTGTTATGGGACATTTAGGCAAAATCAAGGCCAAGGCCAATCAAAGGCCACCCACAAAATAGAGTACTTTTCTCTCCGGGGGGTGTATTTAACTAGGGGGATACCAAATGTTCATTATTTTTTACCTAGGACGTCCCGTTTCAGAGATATGAACTGAAAACAGGATTTCTGAAACCAATGTAAATTGCATTTAAAATTGGTCACAGAGCTTTCGTCGACTCCATATTTTGGTCAAATACTTATGGAAGTACCTCGACACCGATCAGCATTGTTCACACATAACCCGACCAAGACAACGTCTAGACTGCCAACGAAACTTGGGTTCGTGTGGTCTAAAAGTAACCATTTAGTCAAAATCAAGGCCAAGGCCAATCAAAGGCCACCCACAAAATAGAGTACTTTTCTCTCCGGGGGGTGTATTTAGCTAGGGGGATACCAAATTTTCATTATTTTTGACCTAGGACGTCCCGTTTCTGAGATATGAACTGAAAACAGGATTTCTCAAAGCAACAAAAAAATCCTTCTCGGTTTTCGTCGGCTCCATGTTTTGGCGCTCTGTAATGTTGTCATCGCTGAAAATCCTAGGTCCTGAGTCATCCTGTTATGGGACATTTAGGCAAAATCAAGGCCAAGGCCAATCAAAGGCCACCCACAAAATAGAGTACTTTTCTCTCCGGGGGGTGTATTTAACTAGGGAGATACCAAATTTTCACTATTTTTTACCTAGGACGTCCCGTTTCAGAGATATGAACTGAAAACAGGATTTCTGAAACCAATGTAAATTGCATTTAAAATTGGTCACAGAGCTTTCGTCGACTCCATATTTTGGTCAAATACTTATGGAAGTACCTCGACACCGATCAGCATGGTTCACATATAACCCGACCAAGACAACGTCTAGACTGCCAAAGAAACTTGGGTGGTTCGTGTGATCTAAAAGTAACCATTTAGTCAAAATCAAGGCCAAGGCCAATCAAAGGCCACCCACAAAATAGAGTACTTTTCTCTCCGGGGGGTGTATTTAGCTAGGGGGATACCAAATTTTCATTATTTTTGACCTAGGACGTCCCGTTTCTGAGATATGAACTGAAAACAGGATTTCTCAAAGCAACAAAAAAATCCTTCTCGGTTTTCGTCGGTTCCATGTTTTGGCGCTCTGTAATGTTGTCATCGCTGAAAATCCTAGGTCCTGAGTCATCCTGTTATGGGACATTTAGGCAAAATCAAGGCCAAGGCCAATCAAAGGCCACCCACAAAATAGAGTACTTTTCTCTCCGGGGGGTGTATTTAGCTAGGGGGATACCAAATTTTCATTATTTTTGACCTAGGACGTCCCGTTTCTGAGATATGAACTGAAAACAGGATTTCTCAAAGCAACAAAAAAATCCTTCTCGGTTTTCGTCGGCTCCATGTTTTGGCGCTCTGTAATGTTGTCATCGCTGAAAATCCTAGGTCCTGAGTCATCCTGTTATGGGACATTTAGGCAAAATCAAGGCCAAGGCCAATCAAAGGCCACCCACAAAATAGAGTACTTTTCTCTCCGGGGGGTGTATTTAGCTAGGGGGATACCAAATTTTCATTATTTTTGACCTAGGACGTCCCGTTTCTGAGATATGAACTGAAAACAGGATTTCTCAAAGCAACAAAAAAATCCTTCTCGGTTTTCGTCGGCTCCATGTTTTGGCGCTCTGTAATGTTGTCATCGCTGAAAATCCTAGGTCCTGAGTAGGGCTTGCAATCCGGATATCCGGATATCCGTACTATCCGGATATCCGCCGATTTTAAAATCCGGATTTTACTTGCATGACAATCCGGTTTTTTCGGATATTACGGATAGTTCTATTTCACTTTGAAATATTAAATAAAAAGCTGTCATCTGTAATGAGCATTACTGTTATTACGTTATTTATTATTTCAATATAGTTAATCACTCTCGCTTTTGTTTTTTTACTTCCCAAATCATACATAAATACATAAACGCACGCCTTTTTTCATGAGGGTAGGTTGAAATGAGAAAGTACAGAGTGCCATGTGCTACGATTCTGACATAATTCTTTTGCTTCGTTTACATTCATACATGCTGTCATACACATCATAATATTGAGTCAATTTAGTGGCAGAGATTATAATTAATTCCAACATTCTATATACATAGCCAAAATACAGGCTTTGCTTAGCTCTGCTTGGCTACAGATGGACACTCCACACCAATTAGACCGACCTAACTTAGCTTGTACAAATATTATGCCTGAGTTTTCTTTTAACAAACATTATTATTAAAATTAATGACCACTGGCCAACTTTATCAATCAATCAATTCATTTATTAAATCAAACAAATGACACACATCCATATTGCACGCATTTTCAAGATTGTGTTGTATTTTACGGCACGCACGGTAAAAGAAGACTGGACCAGAGTTTCAAAATCAATCGCTATAGTGGCATTTACAAAACCTCTCACATTTTTATTAAGAACAAAAAAACTTCCAACGAATCTGTGAGACTAGCGATTATTAAAATTATATCCACGTTTAACACACAACAACCAAATCAAACAGTCATAACTTCTACGGACAATACACGATATAAAGAAGGTTGCTCTTCTTCAACTGAAAACGTATCAATCAAAACATGTTCAAGTTTCTTCATGACACACATGATATATCTGAGGTCATCAAAAAACTTGAATCTTTAGGCCCATGCATACCACTAATTTCTACGGAAAATTGTTCTCAGTGGAGGCTATACAGTTATGGAATGCTTTTCCTGTGTCAGGGAGACAAGATCAAACATTAGCATCATTTAAAAATATATTATTATCTTTCTTCTTTCTTTCTTTCAACACCAGGGGCGCGTTGCCGACCCTTTAAAAACCTATCTACTCCCCTTTTGAAGAACCCCATACTGTAGCCCTCTGAGAAAACCTCGGCAGGGAGCTCATTCCACAATCCAAGTGTACGCAACAGCTGTAATAGATGGTTAACAACTAAATAAGCAACGCATAGCCAATTACAGGTAGAAACAAAGTATGTTACAGAAATCTTAGGATTACTAACAAGCACGGTAATAACAGAAAAAAAATAGAAAAAAATACAAAAAGCACTCACATTATAATGTTTTATACAGGTCGATTGGATTGCGATGTTATGATTTGTAATAAATGTAAGATCTCATGTTTAATTAGAATTGTTAGTATGAGAAAAGTACATTCGATTGTATAGTGCGATATCGGTGTTTTAAAGCAAAATTTTAGAAAGTTAATAATTTTGTAATTGTTACTTGAAATATTGGTATAGTTTAATATTTCTTGTCATTTTGCCTGAGAGACTAATTAGAACGTGTTACAAAAGCTTATTAATTTAATTTATAATAAAAACAAAAAAATATCCGTATTATCCGAAATATCCGGATAATCCGGATAGCAATTTTTTAAAATCCGTATTATCCGGATAGTAAAAACGAACGGATATTGCAAGCCCTAGTCCTGAGTCATCCTGTTATGGGACATTTAGGCAAAATCAAGGCCAAGGCCAATCAAAGGCCACCCACAAAATAGAGTACTTTTCTCTCCGGGGGGTGTATTTAGCTAGGGGGATACCAAATTTTCATTATTTTTGACCTAGGACGTCCCGTTTCTGAGATATGAACTGAAAACAGGATTTCTCAAAGCAACAAAAAAATCCTTCTCGGTTTTCGTCGGTTCCATGTTTTGGCGCTCTGTAATGTTGTCATCGCTGAAAATCCTAGGTCCTGAGTTATCCTGTTATGGGACATTTAGGCAAAATCAAGGCCAAGGCCAATCAAAGGCCACCCACAAAATAGAGTACTTTTCTCTCCGGGGGGTGTATTTAATTAGTGGGATACCAAATTTTCATTATTTTTTACCTAGGACGTCCCGTTTCAGAGATATGAACTGAAAACAGGATTTCTGAAACCAATGTAAATTGCATTTAAAATTGGTCACAGAGCTTTCGTCGACTCCATATTTTGGTCAAATACTTATGGAAGTACCTCGACACCGATCAGCATTGTTCACACATAACCCGACCAAGACAACGTCTAGACTGCCAACGAAACTTGGGTTCGTGTGGTCTAAAAGTAACCATTTAGTCAAAATCAAGGCCAAGGCCAATCAAAGGCCACCCACAAAATAGAGTACTTTTCTCTCCGGGGGGTGTATTTAGCTAGGGGGATACCAAATTTTCATTATTTTTGACCTAGGACGTCCCGTTTCTGAGATATGAACTGAAAACAGGATTTCTCAAAGCAACAAAAAAATCCTTCTCGGTTTTCGTCGGCTCCATGTTTTGGCGCTCTGTAATGTTGTCATCGCTGAAAATCCTAGGTCCTGAGTCATCCTGTTATGGGACATTTAGGCAAAATCAAGGCCAAGGCCAATCAAAGGCCACCCACAAAATAGAGTACTTTTCTCTCCGGGGGGTGTATTTAACTAGGGGGATACCAAATTTTCATTATTTTTTACCTAGGACGTCCCGTTTCAGAGATATGAACTGAAAACAGGATTTCTCAAAGCAACAAAAAAATCCTTCTCGGTTTTCGTCGGCTCCATGTTTTGGCGCTCTGTAATGTTGTCATCGCTGAAAATCCTAGGTCCTGAGTCATCCTGTTATGGGATTCCTGTTATGGGACATTTAGGCAAAATCAAGGCCAAGGCCAATCAAAGGCCACCCACAAAATAGAGTACTTTTCTCTCTGGGGGGTGTATTTAACTAGGGGGATACCAAATGTTCATTATTTTTTACCTAGGACGTCCCGTTTCAGAGATATGAACTGAAAACAGGATTTCTGAAACCAATGTAAATTGCATTTAAAATTGGTCACAGAGCTTTCGTCGACTCCATATTTTGGTCAAATACTTATGGAAGTACCTCGACACCGATCAGCATTGTTCACATATAACCCGACCAAGACAACGTCTAGACTGCCAACGAAACTTGGGTTCGTGTGGTCTAAAAGTAACCATTTAGTCAAAATCAAGGCCAAGGCCAATCAAAGGCCACCCACAAAATAGAGTACTTTTCTCTCCGGGGGGTGTGTCTTACTAGGGGGATACCAAATTTTCATTATTTTTGACCTAGGACGTCCCGTTTCTGAGATATGAACTGAAAACAGGATTTCTCAAAGCAACAAAAAAATCCTTCTCGGTTTTCGTCGGCTCCATGTTTTGGCGCTCTGTAATGTTGTCATCGCTGAAAATCCTAGGTCCTGAGTCATCCTGTTATGGGACATTTAGGCAAAATCAAGGCCAAGGCCAATCAAAGGCCACCCACAAAATAGAGTACTTTTCTCTCCGGGGGGTGTATTTAACTAGGGGGATACCAAATTTTCATTATTTTTTACCTAGGACGTCCCGTTTCAGAGATATGAACTGAAAACAGGATTTCTGAAACCAATGTAAATTGCATTTAAAATTGGTCACAGAGCTTTCGTCGACTCCATATTTTGGTCAAATACTTATGGAAGTACCTCGACACCGATCAGCATTGTTCACACATAACCCGACCAAGACAACGTCTAGACTGCCAACGAAACTTGGGTTCGTGTGGTCTAAAAGTAACCATTTAGTCAAAATCAAGGCCAAGGCCAATCAAAGGCCACCCACAAAATAGAGTACTTTTCTCTCCGGGGGGTGTATTTAGCTAGGGGGATACCAAATTTTCATTATTTTTGACCTAGGACGTCCCGTTTCTGAGATATGAACTGAAAACAGGATTTCTCAAAGCAACAAAAAAATCCTTCTCGGTTTTCGTCGGCTCCATGTTTTGGCGATCTGTAATGTTGTCATCGCTAAAAATCCTAGGTCCTGAGTCATCCTGTTATGGGATGTTTTAGATATTTGGCTGACGTTTTCATGAAATACAACATAAAACAGAGTAGGGCTGCCTCGCTTATTTAGTGGTCGCAAGCGCTAGTGCTTATAGCGTGAGGAGCTTACGATTACTCATAAATGTGTGCATTGAATAGACACTAAATACTTAGTACTAACTAAAACAAGTCTAAGCTCTGTGTGGTTCTTTCATCACAAGAGTAGCTCATACACCGATCAGCGTGGTTCACACATGACCCAACCAAGATAATGTCTGGACTTCAAAAGAAACAGAATCTCGTGTAGAGTAAAATAACCATTAAGTCAAAATCCAGGCCAAGGCCAATCAAAGGCCACCCACAAAATAGAGTAGGTACTTTTCTCTCCGGGGGGTGTATTTATCTAGGGGGATACCAAATTTTCATTATTTTTTACCTAGGACGTCCCGTTTCAGAGATATGAACTGAAAACAGGATTTCTGAAACCAATGTGAATTGCATTTAAAATTGGTCACAAAGCTTTCGTCGACTCCATATTTTAGCGACCCACGCGTAGCATGGTCACCGAAGAAACGGTCTTTGTCGTGTCTCGGAAGAAAAGAAATTAAGTGTTCATGCTACGCAGGCAGGTGTATTGAAAGAAATTTGACAGATTGAGGTTCCTGTCTATATAATCTGTCACTATGCCGATTCGTCTGTAGACAAAGGCCGTTTCTTCGGTGTTCAATGTGTTCATGCTACGCACAGTGATGTTGTGATTGCTGGAAAATCGGCTTTCTGGGATATTTCGTTAAGGGATGTTTCAGATAGTTGGCCGATTTTTCATAAAATACACATAAGAGTACCTCGACACCCGTCAGCGTGGTTCACACGTGGCTCGACCATGACCACGTACTGCCAAAGAAACTTGGGTTCGTGTGATGTAAAAGTAACCATTTAGTCAAAATCAAGGCCAAGGTCAATCAAAGGCCACCCACTAAATGAAGTACCTAATCTTGTTTATTAATATAACACACATGGGTGTTTGAAATTTTAAACCACATATAATAATATGTTTGTAAGTAAAGTTAATATCCATAGACATCTAAAATCGAAACGGTAGCTACCTATAACACAAAAGAACTGATAACCTTGAAAGTAAGTAACCTTAGTAAGTAAGTAGGTACCTATTTGAAAGTAATGAGGTAACAGACCCTAAAAAATAGATATATCCAAAGTAAGAACCTCCTCCTTTTTTGATGTCGGTTAAAAAAAGCTATTATTGCGGTAATCTAAGACAAAACACAGCTACAGACAGCTAAATACTTCGTGTAGTGAAAAGAAGAAAAAATCGGCTGCTATTAAATCCGATTCACGCGATTATTAAATCTATTTAAAATAACAATATTGTAATTAACAATTGTATTTGAATTGAATTGAATTAAACGCATGCTATTGATGATAAAATACAACATTATTATTGTATAAATTTATCTCTTTTTTATAAGTAGGTAATGTTTGTAAAAGTATCGATTTTCTTTAAAATCGACCATAAAAAGCGGCCAAGTGTGAGTCGGATTCGCCGATGAAGGGTTCCGTAGCAGCAAGTAACATAATAATTATATAAGTTTTTGTAGTTTGTTGTAACTTTGATCGATATGATTTATGACGTTTTAAAAAAAAAACTACTTACTAGTTTTCAAACACACATTTTACTACTGTGGAAGTCTCTCTCGCGCAAACTATTCAGTTTAGAAAAAATAATATTGGAAACCTCAATATTATTTTTGAAAGCCTATCCATAGTTTCCCCACACGGAGTTTGATGAAAAAAAAATAGAGTTTCAGTTCTAAGTATGGGGAACCCCCAATGTTTATTGTTTTTTTTTTCTATTTTTGTGTGAAAATCTTAATGCGTTTTACAGAATACATCTACTTACCAAGTTTCAGGGGTTTGGTTTCGGGAAAAGTGGCTGTAACCTACGGACGGACAGACAGACATGACGAATCCATAAGGATTCCGTTTTCTGCCATTTGGCTACGGCACCCTAAAAATGGCTTCTAACAGTTACAACACTACGTTAACCAACGCAATGGCTTAACATTGTAATTACGGCCTTTCAGAATATGAATTAGTGAGCTCTGAAACACTAATTCATCAACGATGAATTAGTGTTTCAGAGCGCATTTTTTAAAATATAAAGTTTAACTAAACGCTTGATAATGGTACTCGTCGTCATTGTGTATGGGTGGGTATCATAGTAACTAATTAGGACTATTTATTTGATTATCAGGGTTCCATAGTCAACTAGGAACCCTTATAGTTTCGCCATGTCTGTCTGTCCGTCCTCGCATAATCTCTGTGACCGTTAGCACTAGAAAGCTGAAATTTGGTACCAATATGTGTATCAATCACGCCAACAAAGTGGTAAAATAAAAATTGGATAAAAATGTTTTATTAGGGTAGCCCCTCATATGTAAAGCGAGAATTGTTTTTTTTTTTTTTCATTTTAACCCTAACGTGTGATATATTGTTGGAAAGGTATTTAAAAATGAATAGGGGTTTACTAAAATCATTTTTTGATAATGTCAATAATTTCGGAAATAATCGCTACAAAAGTAAAAACAATGTGTGTCCCCCCCTCTAACTTTTGAACCATAAGTTTAGAAAATATGAAAAAAAAAACTGAAAAGTAGAACTTTAAAAGGACTTTCTAGGAAAAGTTTTTGAACTTGGATGGAAACAGTTTTTGTACAGACGCCAGCACATCAAGTTGTAAAATTTGTGTGTAAAATTTTCCCAATTGTATATGAACCTTATTCTGTCTGACATAAAGTTGAAAAACGATCAAAGAAATTTGACACATTGGGGTAACTTGATGTGCTGGCGTCTGTACAAAAAAGATAAAAAGTTGTTCAAAATAATTTCTGGACTAAGTTTGTAGTATAATCGTATATTCAAGCATTTTGAACACTTATTGTGACGGACGGGAAACTACAGAACCCTACACTGAGCGTGGCCCGACACTCTCTTGGCCGGTTTTTCTATTTCTTACGTAGCTTCGTAGAGGTAGGTACTTACAAAGTCATCGCGAGTTCGCGACCAAAAAGTGAGAAACGTCAAACGTCTTATCAGTTTGTCGCAGGTTTAAATAAGTGTAATAAGTAACTAAGCATAACGTGGCCATCTTTAGTTGTCTGTTGAAGTATTTCGTAATTATCACTTTCTTTATTTTACGGAACCATTTGATATAAAAGAATTTCACTCTTTGATCAACGTTCTTAAAGCACGAACAGTTAAAATATTACAACAGATTTTTTTATTGTAAATATACTTCTTACGTAAATTCTATATTGCGTAAAACCACAAAATAAAAATAATAATAGAATTTAATTTCAATTGGATTTATTTATGTATTCTGATTGATTAATTGATTGACATTGTGTTTATTTTGATTTATTATGTTCGTGTTTAAGTTTAATTTAATTGTATTGTAAGTTATTGAGTTTGATTTTACTATTATTTATTTTTATTTTTTAGTTGGTTTTATTGTTGCTTTGTGGTTTTATATCTTCTTGTCAATGGGTGTACTTAACTAAAATAAATGAATTTATATATTTTACATTAATAATGCAACATTTTTTTTTTTATTAAGACTCTTTAAAATAATTAATAACTTAAAAAAAATAATATCATTTGAAAGTAGTAAATAGGTATTAAATATTTATCCTTCGAAAATTGAAAATATAGGTACTGAGTTACTGACCATCTATATACTACACTAAATAATTGAATCGTCAATTTGGAGGGACCAAACAAATTAGTCGATATTTTTAAAACCAAATATTTTTCATTCAGTTTGAATCAATATTATTTTGGTAGAATTAAGATATTAAAACACCAGCAAGGTGGAACATTCCAGGGGGCAGTTTATCAGTTTGGTCCCTCCATCTTGACGTCATGATGGAGGGACCAACATTTTGTTAAAGTTATTCTGCAAATATAGAGGTAGCAAAATTTTTAGCTAAGGAAGCACATAGTAGATTTATGGTATTAATCTTTTATATGTTTGACAAATATCCGAGACTTGGTCCCTCCATCTTGACGGTCACAAATAACCTCAACTTTTTTGACCTTTCTTGGTTTGAATCACGATTTCTGACCCAGCCTGTACAGCTCTTACACAAAATTACAGTATATTTAACCTCTTGTATTACGAATTACAGACACAATTAAAAAGACATTGTGTCTCGCGTAGATCTACGTTCGGTTTAATACGAGAGGTTAAAGAAATTACAATATCTACGAAAGCATCAAGACGAAGAATTAGGTGACCCTCTTATAACTGAGACCAGGGTAGAATGATTCTAGACGTAAGTAACTACAATCTTAACTCATGTGATCGACATATTTATTATCAATAGCAGACGCGTATCAACTTTACAATCATAAATCAACACAATCTATATAAATATAACACAAAATTACGGTATCTTACAACGACAATGGTATCCCTCTTATAACTGAAATAAGAGCGAAAGAATGTTAGTTATCGTTATCACAATCCAATTTATATTATGTAATCGACATAGGAAATTCAGACGTACCAACTGTACAATCATAAATCAACGAATTCTATATAACTCACACAAAATTACGGTATCTACAAAGACTATGGTGACCCTATTATAACTCGAAGGGCGAAAGAACGATAGTTATCGTAATTTATTACAATCCAATATTAATGTGATCAACATTGGAAATACAGATATTTACCAACTTTACAATCATAAATCAACGAATTCTACATAATTTTTTCACAAAATTACGGTATCTGGAAAGAAATTAGTTTTAAAAAATATCTCGAAAAGCAAAAAAGCCAACGTCAAGCGGTGTTCCCAGGCGGTCACCCATCCAAGTACTGACCGCGCCCGATGTTGCTTAACTTCAAAGATCGGACGAGAACCGGTGTACTCAACGTAGTATGGACGTTGGAGACAGTTAACGAAAATACCTGATCGTATTCCGTTGATATGAGGTCACAATTTGCGTAAATAAACATTTATTTTTATTTCAAAACACTAGAGGATTTTTTTTTACATAGATTTATTTAAACTACTAAAAGAAAATTTATTTTACATAGATTTATTTAAACAGCAATATCATTTCCAACGGGCCTCTCGGGGAGTTTATTTTCAATTGTAACAGATTTAGTGCAGTCTTCGGTCTTGTAAATACCCACAAGACGGTTGCATACCTCGAACATGTTGTACCGAAGTGAGATTATAATGAACTGGGCGTTTTTGGTGCGTTCCTGCAAATAGAGAAAATTAAATAATTAAATTTATTTGTTTATTTATTGAAGGTCGAATGTTGATTAAAATAATGATTCGCGACCATAACTAATATGGAATATCTGAATTTGAGAATTTTTTTTTAAGAATTCTGTAAACACACACGTGGACAGTCGCAAATCTTATTTTAAAACATACAGCTTGACACTGAATGTCAAATTGCAACAAACATAAAAGTATTCACAGACGATCGAACTTGGTTCGGAGCGGACCACGAACCGTACGGTGCGGTCTACACAACAGACAAGCGCACCAGACTCCGTACCGTCCAGTCGGTTATGTGCTAGCATTGCGTGAACACGTCTCCTCGACATGCCGCCTATTCTAACAAAACAGGCCAAAAGGGCATTATTTGCTGCAACTATCGTTGCTACATCGCCATTACATAACGAACGAAAAAGAAAAAAAGAATGGGCAAAATTTTATCTCAGAAACAGACAACAATACAGTCATGTGAACCTCATTAAAGATCTCGATGATAAAGATTTTCGTATATATCTTCAAATGAGTTCCGAAGCATTTATTGAATTGTTTGATCTTGATCTTGATGTTGCACGTACGGTGGCACAATAGCGACTGGACCGACATTTGGTCCGGTGCGCCGTCCACACGATCGTTCAGTTCGGAACGCACCGCGTTCGATGTGCGAGCGCTCCGAACCAGCCGTACCGATATTAATAATAATAATGTCCAGCGGACCGTGCGCCACACGATTGAATTTGGTTCGAAGCGCACCATGTTCGTGGTCCGTTCCGAACCAAGTTCGATCGTCTGTGAATACTTTTAGAAGCAACGGCCATACAGCCCATAGACGCACCGATATCTGTCAACACAACAGACTTATAGATCAGCTGCCTTATTCTAAACCGTTCGATTGGTTTCCGTGTCGGTAAGGAACCGTTTTCGACAATCTCATTTCCGAGCCGAAGAACTGCCAAAACGCTATTCACAGATCCGAACGGATACGTTTTCTTTTCTATACGATTGATTATTGTATTTATGGGGAACGCTACAAAATGGTAGTAAATGATCAGCGTGGTAGAAAATTTAAAGTAGTAAATAAAATTGGTTTATTTGAATGTTTCGATCCGTTTAACTATAGAATATACAGCTAGTAATTTAATAGACAGCAAACGGTACAAAATGATTTTATTATTAATCAAACAAACTTTATTTCGAATAAACTTGCTTTGTAAACAGCCGTTTGTCAAACTGGCATTGCCAGTTTGACAGACTTTTTTACTTTTTAAACTTTTTCCGCATTGCCAGTCTGGCAATGTGAAAAAAGTTTTTATTTGAAATAAAACTATGGATTAAAATTTCTTTTATTATAACTTTGCTTAAAAAAGGCTAAATGACTGTAAGTATTTGATATCAATACACAAATCTTGCTATTTGCTCATTGTCAAACAATAACACGTACCTACAACTATACGAATAAAGTCATTCAAAGTGTAATTATGTAGTTCAACATAATTACACTTTGAATTTATGTAAATGCGAAAGTATCATTGAAATACGGTCAATACAATAATAAAACTTCATTTACTTAAAAGTGCAGTGTTTTAAGGTTTACAGTGTTTATATTTCTCTGAAATAACCTGGATTTATGCAAAATAAATCGTTTAAATTTTTTTCGGTATGGCTCCCGATAGCAAACAGCTGTCGGAAAGATTTGAGTCTTCTTATCGAATTTGAACTGTCGAAAAAATCGGTTTCGGATTTGTGAATTGCGTTTGGATGACATCTTCGACATCTTAGACGTTCGATTCGGTACGGAATCTAGTCGAATGGTTGTGAATAAGCCAGCTGATGTAGGTCGCTAGGCAACTAATTCGAATTAGTTTCGACCAATTACGTGAGCTGTAAACACTTCCGCGTTTATTCCATGAAATATCTATATATATAAAAGAAAGTCGTGTTAGTTACTTCACTTATAACTCAAGAACGGCTGAACCGATTTAGCTGAAAATTGGCAGGGAGGTAGTTTAGAGCCAGGAGAAGGACATAGGATACTTTTTATCCCGTTCGACATCATAAAAATAAATATCAAGAATATCGGTTGTCTCAAACATTTTTTAAACGCAGCGCCATCTTGGATGACATGACAGGAGTCAAACTTCCCAGTTCATTATCAGCTGCCTTATTCTAAACCGTTCGATTGGTTTCCGTGTCGGTAAGGAACCGTTTTCGACAATCTCATTTCCGAGCCGAAGAACTGCCAAAACGCTATTCACAGATCCGAACGGATACGTTTTTTTTTCTATAAGATTGATCATTGTATTTATGGGGAACGCTACAAAATGGTAGTAAAAAAATCAGCGTGGTAGAAAATTTAAAGTAGTAAATAAAATTGGTTTATTTGAATGTTTCGATCCGTTTAATTATAGAATATACAGCTAGTAATTTAATAGACAGCAAACGGTACAAAATGATTTTATTATTAATCGAACAAACTTTATTTCAAATAAACTTGCTTTGTAAACAGCCGTCTGTCAAATTGGCATTGTCTTTTTTACTTTTTAAACTTTTTTTACTTTTTAAAAATTGCCAGTTTGGCAATGCGGAAAAAGTTTTTATTTGAAATAAAACTATGGATTATTTTTTTTATTATAACTTTGCTTAAAAAAGGCTAAATGACTGTAAGTATTTGATATCAATACACAAATCTTGCTATTTGCTCATTGTCAAACAATTACATGTACAACTATACGAATAAAGTAATTCAAAGTGTAATTATGTAGTTCTACATAATTACACTTTGAATATAAGTAAATGCGAAAGTATCAATGAAATACGGTCAATACAATAATAAAACTTCATTTACTTAAAAGTGCAGTGTTTTAAAGGTTTACAGTGTTTATATTTCTCTGAAATAACCTGGATTTATGAAAATTAAATCGTTTAAATTTTGCTCGGTATGGCTCCCGATAGCAAACAGCTGTCGGAAAGATTTGAGTCTTCTTATCGAATTTGGCTTGTCAAAAAAAATCGGTTTCGGATTTAGTGAATTGCGTTTGGATGACTTCTTCGACATCTTAGACGTTCGATTCGGTGCAGAATCTAGTCGAATGGTTGTGAATAAGCCAGCAGGTGACAATTTGAAATTGACAAGTCTTAAGCTAAACCCAAGAAGGTAAGGTTGTCAATTTATAATACGCACCTACGTTCTGAAATTTATTTTGTTACTAAACTTAGAGGTTTTATGTAGCATAAAAAAGTCTTATATTTCAGAAATCAATTTACGTAACTAGCAATGATGACAGAGACGAACTTTAATAATTCTTTGCAAATAGAACTTATTTTACTGTTAGGACTTTAATTAAAGTAGACCGGGAAAACTATAGGCATAAATTATTGTATGTAAGATAGAGGCAATAGTTCAGATTAAAATTATGAATTTAGTATTTTTTAGTAAGGTAGTTAGGTTAGATAGTTGGGTTAGCTATAGGATAGGTATGGTCAGTTAGGTTAGGGTATATATACATGTTGTAATTTAAAAGTAGTAGTAGTTATTATTGGTTTGGATTTATTTGTTGTCGTCTTATTCAACGTATGTATATCTAATATAAAAAAAAAATAAGAGCAATGAATTGACTCTAAGGCACAACGAAGTTTGCCGGGGCAGCTAGTAAGAAAATAAATATAATAATGGCCCCTTGTACAATACGTTGGTGTAGTAAAAATAGCCAGACTTCGAGTATTCAAAAAGATGGCATAACATTTCATCGGTAAGCTGTTGATAGGACATAATCATAATAAGATTAATTTTCTGACATCATTTATCGGAGTTCATCTTATTCTGGTCATATTTGAATGTCAAAGACATCCTGCCAAAGGTGAAAGATAATCATCTCTTTCTTCTGAAAGTAATTTATTCACTATCTCTTTCTCTCTATTTTAAAAGTAAACGTAACCAATGATGTACCAATTTCTATAACCAAATGACCTTGGAAGGACCAATCAGAGCGCAGTACCCCGCTTCGTCGCACCTCGCAGCTAGTTGACAGAATTGTTTTGGTACATTAGATCAAACAATAGGCGTCTATGGGCTGTATGGTCGTTGATAAGAAGATATGAATTTCGCAGGCTACCACACACACGTAAACAGATACACTGCCTCACCTTGATATAATTAGCTACAATCGACACGTTCTTGAAGTCCAACGCGGCGTCGATCTCGTCCATGACATACAGTGGTGTTGGCTTGTAGTAATGAAGCGCGAACACCAGCGCTAATGATGACAGTGTCTTCTCACCACCGGATAGGTTCGATATGTTTTTCCATGATTTGTTCGGGGGGCGGACACTGGAAAAAAAAATAAAAAATAACGTATAATATATTAACTAGTCAATCGGGAGGTTAAACGCAGGGATGAATAGAAACAAAACTTTGTAGGAAATTTTCACGTGAGTTAAAAGCGCATTAAAGTTGAGAAGAGGGTGCTTGTAACGTCATTATCTAGTATAAACTGTACTGGCTAGTGACGTCATGCAACATTTTGACTCGACGTACCACTGTTTTGGTATTTTGATAGGAGTTCACAGTCCGACAACAGTAGACAAATTATAATGCTGTCCTTAAGTTTTTTGTAGGCATTATCAAGCTCTACAACTTTTCTCTAGAACTCAATTATATAGTATCTGCCATTGTTAAGTCAGATTTCATAAGAAACGTTTTCGTTCGAGCTTTTTTATGACTTGCTATATAGGTGCCGACTACTACGAAAAAGCCTTTTAATTTTTCGGGTCAGTTTATTCTGCATTTTAAATAATAAATGATCATTAACTTGAAATTATTAAACGTCTAAACAGACGTGAAAACTCACAGCAGTTGCGATAACCGCACTCGCGGCATGCTTAAATTTTACACGCTGGGCGTGATTTGCCGCACGGCCGTAACGGAAAATATGAAAACACAAGCGGCGTGCGCGAGCCGCACTGGCGTTCCGGCGGCGATAACACAGCGTATGTGAGTCAACAAGGGCAACTGATATTTAGCCAAGCGCTTAAAACGTTAAAGAGATAATACGACGTAGGTATGGAACCGTAGAACATCTCCTGGATTAAAACATAAGATACTTTTTATCCCGATTATGTATTCCCTTGGGAAGTCAGTCTCGGTAAAGTTACGCGGGTAAAAGCTAATAGTTAACTAATATTATAAGAAAAGATTAAGGAAAGATTTGATTGTTTGTTTGTTTGCATTGAATAGGCTCCGAAACGACTGGACCGATATGAAAAATTCTTTCAATGTTGGGAAGCTACACTATTCCCGGGTGACATGGGCTTTTTATCCATGTATTCTCACTCGAACGGGAACTACGCGGGTGAAAACGCGTGACGACTGCTTGTAATTTATATAGTTTGGTACCTGAAAATGATGCCCTCAGTGAACGGATCCAGAGAGTCAACGAGCTCCAACTCAGCATCACCTCCCAGTGTGATCATTTGATACATTTCCTTTAACTTCCCAGTTATTGTGTTGAAACCTGTAAGGAAATAAAAAAAAATGTTTATAGTATTCTTATCACACAAGAAAACTCCGACTATTGCGTGTAAACTGATTAATAGACCCACGAACGGCGGACTGATTAGTCCGCCTATGTACAGACGCCAGCACATCATGTTACCCCAATGTGTCAAATTTTCCCAATTGAATATGAACCTTATTTTGTTTAACATAAACATGAAAAACGATCAAAGAAATTTGACACATTGGAGTAACTTGACGTGCTGGCGTCTGTACATTTGTGTGCTTGAAGTATTAAATAAATAAATAGGTATTGTGGTTTAAAACGTTTGTTGGTTTACATTGAATTAGTGTCCTCAACATATTTTTTTTAACATATAAGTATAATAAAAAGATGACTTGAGAAGAGATTTTCGAGAAACTCGCGTCATATTCATGTTTTAGAGCAAGAGCCCGTGAACCCCAGACCTTCGTTATTTTATAAAAGCTGAAAGTTTGTCAGCGCATGCTCCCAACACAGGTAAGAACGATGGCATGATGGAACAATGGCAAACTTTCAGCTTTTGTAAAATAACGAAGGTCTGGGGTTTACGGGCTCTTAGACTATTTTGAACACCTCCATAATACTAGTCATGTTACCGAGCTGGATGTCAACTCAAGGGTCTGACGTGTGCCAGCTCGGTAACATGTTGTCATCATCATCTGCCTAGCCTTTTCCCAACTGCGTTGGGGTCGGCTTCCAGTTTAACCAGATGAAGACCTCTACAACCCAGTAACTGGGTAACATGGTTAAACTGGTTGTCAGACTTTCGGGCTTCTGACTACAAGTAACGACTGTCAAAGATCTACAAATGACAGCCGGGACCAACGGCTTAACGTGCTTTACGAGGCACGGAGGAGTCTTGGTATGTAATAAATGGTTACCCATCCACGGACCGACCTCGTCAAGTGTAGCTTAACCTTCGATCGACCCATGCGGCTGTTATAATCTAGCCACAAGCTAATAAAAATAATACTTACACATCATATTTAAATATGATCTGTTATTGGTTTCGGCCGTTCGCTTTAAAAAAGAATAAATTAATGTTAGATGTTATAAACAACTGGCTAGCTTCGTAAACGGTTTTAATGTAACTGTTTAAGTAAACGCACACTTAGTGTCATTGTATTGTCTATCGCACTGTCTCTCTCTCTCCCGTCATGGTAGTTGGTGTATGTACTATAAATCTGTCTCGCTAATAAATCTCTAATTACTTCCACAATCTGTAGTTATTTCCTCATAATCCATCAATTAATAATAATAACGCTTACCAGCCAGGAAATCGGTGGTCCTCTTCTTCCTCAGTTGTTCGTAAAGTACTCTCATATCGTTTCTTCTAATTGTTATCTCCTCAAACTCAGCCGCCCTACGTAGATATAGCTCTTCTTTGGCTTTGTAATCCTGAAATAGACATTATTTAGATATTATTGTTGACTAGCCTGTTGGTCCAGTAGTTAGTGCCCCTGACTGATATGCCAGAGGTCGAGGGTTCGATTCCCACCCAAGACAAATGTTTGAGAGCACGATCATTTTGATCTGTGTCTGTGTCTGTGTGAATATTTAATTATTTATTTCTATTAGATTTTGCCAATATCAAGTTTTTCACACAACCATGGTGATCAACCTTTCGGAAACAAACAAAAATATGACAGTAATATGCGAGTTAACACTGAGGTACACGGAAATGCAAAGGAAAGTTGTAATTTTCTATGAAACATAAATACGGTCGAACTTCGGCCATAAGGCGATCACTAGTCAAAACAAATTTACCTTTATAGCCTGAATATTGGGTTTTTTATCGCCAATTCTATTCTTCTGTGCTATCAGCCGGTTCCTCAATTCTTCAACTTCCACATCTTCCATCTCATCGGGTGTATAATGTTGGAAGGGAGGTATGGGTTCCACTCCAGGAATACCTTCTACTCCTACTTCTTCAAGTTTCAATGATTGAAGCTGTGAAAAAGAGAAAAAGAATTATTTGTCGGTGTTATCTTTGTATGATCTATTCGATACGTAAAAAACAGGTAAGATGAGGGAGGACTGAGTGTAACATAGGTTACAGGTATATACTGCCGTGCTAAACGCGAAAGCGGTATCTCAGGGAAAGCTAGTTTCGAGAAAATTTAAGTTTTGTAAATATAGTTTTTGTTTATAGATTGATTAAACTTTTGTTACTTTTTTTCATATGTTTTGAATAAGATACCGCTAATTAGCATAGTTTATTGGATGTGACTTACTTTAAGCTTTTTGATGCCATACTAATCAATTATACGATTATTTTTGAGATACCGCTTTTGCGCTTAGCAGGGCAGTATAGATAAATGAATAAAGAATTGTAAGATTTAATTCCGCCAAGCCCTTTCCATCACCGGATCACTAGACGTACGGCACTGCGCCACCGGTACATGGTGGGCATTCCACCTAAACGTACAAGTAGGTTAAAAAAGATAACGATACCGGGCTGGTATCCGCAACTCCACGTCAAAGCGCGTATTTTGCGTATGGGCCATAATCTACCACGCGGGCCCAGTGCGAATTGGTAGATGTCACAATATGTATTCGACTTTTTGGTTCTAGGACATGCCGGTTTCCTCACGATGTTTTCCTACAACGTTTTTGAGAGCAGTGGTGATGAAATAAATTACACAAAGTAATGCGCCTGCCTGGGTTCGAGCCGATGACTTACTGCTCGTAAATCGGGGCCGCCACCACTGGGCCACCGCTGCTCCGAGTGAATAGGTTACTTCTAGGCAAACGCGAGCCTATCAATAATAATACTTAACAAAAAGTATTCACCTCTCGCTCCCACATAGGTGTTTTGCTCTCACACTCTTGTATAGACTTCTCCATTTTCGCAATTGCATTGTTAGCCTCCAGGCGTTCAGCTTTAATTTTGTTCTCTTTGCTTTGGAGTTTGCTTATTTCTTGTTTTAGCTCCGAGAACTCGTCGGTGCCTTCATTTATTTGTTCGTCGAGCTGAAATTGAAAAAGACAGAATTAGATATTACATAAAAAATAACGTTTTCTTATGGGGGTAAGCAAAACTTACAGAAACCTATTAATTATCAATTTTATTGATACTTTTACTTTCACATATTTATGTCATACACGCACGACGGTATCCTTATTGAGGAGGTTTTTCAGAAAGGACTCGCCCTTTCTGAAAAACCTCCTCAATAAGGACAGTTAATTTTCTTCTAGGGAGATACATTAGATTGGTAAATAATTGTTAAGGACTGTGCAACTTTGGTAAATAACCTCACCAATACGGCCTTTATATATCATTCTATAGCGTGGCATATCCACTTATTACAGAGATTGTCTTATGGTGAATGTTGTTCATATTCTTGAGTCATTCATCCTGTGAAATATGAGCACTGCATAAAAAAAACCTGTATACCTCTTCCAAGTCCTTCTGTAACTTAGAACTCTCCAAGCTCAGTGCTTTCTTCTGGTTGTTCAATGATTCTATGTTGCTCTCAGTCTCTCTAAGATCCGCTTCCATTTGCTGGATTTTGTCTTTGGCTTTCTTTGCGTTTCTGTAATTAGAAAACGTTAAATATATTATTATTATTGACTCGCTTTGTGGTCTAGTGGTTTGTGGCTCTGACTGCTATTTAATATAAGTAATAAATAATTTAATCCTACTATATTATTAACGCATAAGTTTTTGAGTATGGATAGATGGATGGATGGATGGATGGATGGCTGGATGGATGGAAGGATGTTTGTTACTCTTTCACGTAAAAACTACTCAATGGATTTTAATAAAATTTGGTATGGAGTTAGCTGACACCTTGCATTAACACAGGTTACTTTTCATTCCCGTATTCCCACGGGAACGGGACCTACGCGGGTGAAACCGCAGGACGTGTGCTGGTTTCTATATTTATATATAATTTCGATTCCCACCAAAGCTAAATGTTTGTGCAATAAGCACGCTCATTTTATCTGTGTCTGAGTGTAATTTATCTAAAATATGCATGTATTTAAAAATATATAAGTAGGTTTATCAGTTGTCTAGAACTCAAAGCATAAGGTTCGCTTAGTTTGGGACAAGATGGCGTTGTGTGTTAGTTGTGGAATAATATATTATATAATAAAAATCAATCGCTGTTAGTTTGTCTGGATAAAACTCAAGAACGTCTGGGCCGATTTGACTGATTTTTGAAGATATGTATAGAATGTGTAGTTATCGGCTATGTGATCGGTCCTTTTACATAATACCTGTATATAGGCTACTGATACAGCGAGGGGACACAATAGCAACTGTGGTCTTCGCCTCTGCTTACATGCCCGAGGAGGATGAGCCACCGCCGCACGACCTCGCCCGCCTCGTGACTTACTGCGAGAGCACAGGGCTTGAAGTTGTCATAGGAGCTGACGCGAACGCTCATCATCCTCTATGGGGCATGGACACGCAAAACGCAAGGGGTAAGGCCTTAGTAGATTATCTATTTACAACAAACCTAACCCTACTAAACACAGGTTCTGAACCAACCTTCGTAAACAGACGTAGCCAAACTATCATAGACCTCACTTTGGCATCGGAGGGTGCAGCGGCCACCACCACCGGCTGGCAGGTCTCTAAGGAGGCCTCCTGCTCGGACCACAGATGGATCCGCTTCGACATTCAGGTCTGTGTAACACCAACACCACCACGGCGAAACCCGCGTAACACGGACCGTGCTGCCTACACACGCAACCTCGAAACCAAACTTGCGTCAACAAACTACGGGATGACCTACGAGGACACACCGCAGATCGACGAGCGTGTAAGTCATCTCACTAAATCTATGCTAGACAGCCACCATTTATCCTGCCCCGAGACCAATCCGCCCACAACACCAGGGAAGCAACCATGGTGGGGAGCGGATCTGGAACGCAAGCGCGGGAAGGTAAGGTCAGCCCTAAACAGAGCCATGAACACCTGTGCTGATAAGGATTGGGACGCGTACTATGCGGCCAAAAAATGCTATAAAAAATGCATCAGATACAGGAGCTCCACTGGATGGCGAAAATACTGTGGCAATATCGAATCTTGCCAACAAGCAAACAGGGTAAGGAAGATCTTGGCCCAGCATAACACGACTGGGCCCGCTGTTCTCCGCAAACCCGACAACACACTTACCACCTCACCAGAAGAGACAATGCGCGTCCTTATTGAAACTCACTTCCCAGGCTGCGCTTTTACACAGAATATCGACTGGACAGAGGTAACCCAAACACCGTCAGAAAACGACTGGCGCTACGCACACAAAGTCATAACGCTGGAAAAACTCCAGTGGGCGATCCGGTGCTTCCATCCTTTCAAGGCTGCTGGTCCGGACGGAATCTTTCCGTCCTTACTGCAGTGGGGTGGAATCTCTGTCGCCAGCAGACTGGTACCCGTAATGAGAGCGTGTCTGGCTTTCAGATACGTTCCAAAAGGATGGAGGGAAGTGAAAGTCATATTCATTCCTAAGCCAGGTAAGAGTGACTATACCAACGCCAAATCCCACCGACCAATCAGCCTGACCTCCTTCCTCCTTAAAACCATGGAGAGAATGTGCGAGAGAGAGCTGAGGGACGGCGCTTTGAAAACTATTCCACTCCATACTAACCAACACGCTTACAGCTCGGGTAAGTCCACGGAATCCGCCCTCCATCTAGTGGTCGGCCGGATAGAAGAGGCGATTCATCAGAAGGGCACTTGCCTGGGCACTTTCATAGACATCGAGGGAGCCTTCGATAAAACAAACTTCTCCAGCATCAACACCGCGCTCTCTCGTCACGGAGTAGAACAGGTACTGACAGACTGGATTACTAATATGTTAAGTAAACGAGTGGTTCGACTTGAAGTGGAACAGCAGATGGCCATGATAGCCAGAGGCTGCCCCCAAGGTGGCGTACTATCCCCGCTCCTCTGGAATCTGGTGATAAATGACCTCATCACGAAACTCAACGGGAACCATTTCTACACTATAGGGTATGCCGACGACCTCGCTATCCTCATTTCGGGGAAAGTGACGGGGACAATCTGCGACCTCACTCAACAGGCACTACGCATCGTTGAACGTTGGTGCAGAGAGTTCGACCTCTCAGTGAACCCCACGAAGACTGAACTAGTCATGTTTACCCAAAAACGAACACTAGGCCCTTATCGCCTACCCAAACTTTTTGATACAGAACTCCAGTTAGCCAATGAGGTCAAATATCTGGGAATCATCCTAGACAGCAAGTTAAACTGGAGTAGCCACTTAGACAATAAAATAAACAGGGCCTGCATTACCTTCTGGCAATGCAGGAGGATGATAGGTAAGAAGTGGGGCCTATCCCCTAAAATTATACTTTGGTTGTACTGTGCGGTGATCCGACCTATGATCACTTATGGGGCAGTGGTCTGGTGGCCCCGCACCAAATTAACTACAGCCTGCAACAAACTGCAACGCTTGCAAAGGCTCGCCTGCATGGCGATCACAGGCTGCATGAGGACTACTCCGACTGTGGCTCTCGAAGCCATGTTGGGGCTCCCACCGCTTCATCTGTTCATACAGCAGGAAGCGACAACGACGGCTGTACGCCTTAAAACACTTCAACTCTGGAGCAAGAGACAAACACAGCGCACCGCGGTACTGGAGGGATTCTATAATGAGTTCCCCCTGGCGAAAGCAACAAACGATCGGGTACCTAAACAATTCGTATTCGATAAGAAATACAAAATTCAGCTCCATGAAGATGACCGCTGCGAGGGATTGAACCCCGCGGAACTACGGATCTTCACGGATGGATCTAAAACAGGTACTGGTACTGGGGCTGGAGTCTTCTCGGAGGATCTCAACATCCACATAGCCAAACCTTTGGGGGCCCACAACACGGTATTTCAGGCAGAATGCATGGGCATTTCTCTGGCGGCATCTGCCATTTTAGCCAGGGAGGTTGTGGACCACTCAATTCGCATACTCTCGGACAGTATGGCTGTACTGCTAGCACTAAACAACCACACAGTGAACTCTGGGTTAATATACGAGTGTCACCAACGCCTGAACCAGGTTGGTAATCTCAATAATATAACCATCCAATGGATCAAAGGACACAGCGATTCCCGGGGCAATGATGCTGCGGACGAACTCGCTAGAAGGGGATCGAGCATGGCAGCGGTGGGACCCGAACCCATCGTACCACTCCCTTTCGAATACCTACGCACACTGGTAAGGAAACGAACTAGTGAACAACACCACAAGCTGTGGCTAGACCACGGCGAGTGTAGGCAGGCCAAGGAAGCACTTCCTGCTATCGACGGCCGCCTCACTAAACGCGCGCTTCGGTTGACCAAACCACAGCTGCGCACAGTAACAGCCGCTATTACCGGACACGGCTCTTTTAATAAACACCTCTTTGTCTTAGGAGTCACAGACAGCCCCCTGTGTCGTGCCTGCATGGAGGAAGACGAGACAGCAGCCCACGTGCTTCTGCACTGCCCAGTGGTTGCAACATACAGGGCAAAGTACTTAGGTAACCCAGGTACTCTCCGCGAGATAGCCAGCAACATCGGGGCACTGCTGGCCTTTCTCGGGGAATTGGGATGGTTAGAATAGTCTCCCACCCGCACGCAAAATACGCGCTTTGACGTGGAGTTGCGGACACCGGCCCGTTATACTATACTATACTATATATACCTGTATATGTAAAATATTGGGAAAATTGCGTATTTAGATTTTAAAAATACGGAAAGGTAAATAGTGTCACCATGACAACGGATCAGCATAATTATTTTTGGTTGTCAATTTATGCGCACATTCTGAAATTTATTTTGTTTTTACATAATTTAAAAATAGGTTTTATGAAGCATAAAAAAGTCTTATATTTCAGAAAACAATTAACGTAATTTTATTAATAATGATGTACATATTATATTATGTTGTCATTTCAATTCTATCGAACACAAATTGTTTAAATAAGATCACATTAAAAAGAGACTCTAAATAAAACATAGTAGTAGCACAGTATAAATATTAATACAGTAGGACGACCTTTGATCTCTGGAAAAATGCCGACAACTTCTACACGCGTTAGACTTGAATAATACCTCCCGCATTACGAATATCGTTTTGTTCGCAGAGCGGCTTTCCCGCGTCTCGCTCCTCACACCCCGCACGATTGCCCTGTCTAGACAGCTTCGTCGGACGACTGTATGTTTTTAGACTGTGGTAGTAGTTATTATTGGTTTGGATCTATTTGTTGTCATCTTATTAAACGTATGTATATCTAATATATAAAATCATTGTTTCATAGTGTTTGTAACAAAACTCCTCCGAAACGGCTAGACCGATTCTTATGAAATTATATATTTTTTTTAATTTTTGGTTGTAAACTATTTTTTTTTTAAAGTAGGCAGATAAAAGTCCAAAATTGATTCATATCATTTATAGAAACCGATGGTGTGGCTTGCAGAATCTGGAAATAGCTGAAATATTCTATTAAATAAATCTCTTTTATTAACATTGACGGCGGGACAATGACGGCGGTTGAAACCCAGAAGAATATATTCAAACTAACCTCTTGCTAGTATTAATAGCGACCTTCAACTTGGTGATTTCAGAGTTCACTTTGTCTATCTTCTTAGTGAGGTCGTTCACAGTTTTCTGTAGATCTTTCACCTTGCCGCCTGCGACCGCTGATATTTGCGAGTCTACTTTTTGTACTTCTACTTCGACCTGTTAACATTAATAATAATTATAATACCTGTTTAAGGGTTTGTTTGGGTGTTTCTGTAATAAAATAAACCTACATTACGCCAATCTTAAATTAATCAATGGTGCAGATGTCTTTGTTGTACATTTTTTTTTATCTTCTTGGGTAAAAGTAGAGAACTGACATCACTATATTTATTTTCTGTAAATGTGTTAACATAAACACTTTAACATGTCATTTTTTTAAAAAGAAGAGGTCGGTATTTCGCTATCTGACTACTCTGAGAAGAAACACCGAAAGAAACTCAGAGGTCACAGTCTCTTTTAAAGTCCAGACATTATCTTGGTCAGATTATGTCAGAACCATGCAGATTTGTGTTTGATATTGGTCTTTTGAGGAAAGAACCACACAGATATGATTGGACCAGATCAGTCAGTGCAAGCATTTCCAAAAAAGCTTTAGAAAAGGACGGAGATAATACAGATAAAACCTAAATTAGAGATGTGGAATTAGTTTTTTCTTGAACTTACGCCATGTTTTTGGTCGATGCGTTTGAAATGTCAAGTAAATTCAGTATGAAAACTTAAGTTTAACTTAAATTAATAGCTCTTGTATATGTCCGTCCTTTTCTTATTAGGGAGAAACTGGCGAAACTTAGCCTTAATTAAGTTTGATTTAAAAAACATTGGTTAATAACTAGTGGTGCTTTTTTCTTGAATTTTCTGGCTCCTGCTAAGAAAAATACAGTCAAAATGGTTCTTGGATAGGAAACCGACACTTTGTGTTGTCCAGACATGACCAAAACAAAATTTAAATTGACTCAAAGACATTATAACATTAGCATAAAATATAACATGACGCCTGTAATCAAGGGTAGGTCTGTAGTACATATCGCCAATCATGTTTTAAAAGTCCCATGTAACTTGGTCGAGACTTTTGCCTTCAAGCGGGCACAAGAAAACACTAAGAAAAATTAAAAATTCCTATAATCCAAATATAAAAAAAAAATGTGTAGAGGCCCTTGCAGTGGGCCAGTAACAGACTGCTAATATTATTTTAATTTATTTTTATACACTTACTTTGCCGGCCTCCTCTTTGGCTACGTTAAGTTGTTCTTGAGCCGTTTCAAGCTTTGCTTCTAAGTCAGCTTTCTGTACCGGGTCCACCTTGCTAGCAGCCGCCTTCGCTTCTTGTTGTTTTATTTGATTCTGTTGAAATATTTACCTTTAAATTTAATTGTAAAGCAAACAGTTGAAGAACGTAAGATGACACTTAACGGTTTGTCGATGAAGGCTGATGAAAGGCAAAGTCAAATGATTTATATCAATTGGACCGTTAAAACGCACTATAAAACCAATTATTTATGAAAATAATACTAGTAGCACATTCCAAAAGGTTGTTTCATATGGATGAAATGGGGTTAACAATACTTTGTTGACATTAATCAGGGGGTCGAGTCTGCTATTGCAATCGTGTCTCAATGACCGGTCAATGATCGATTTTGATGTATAACGTCAAACTTATGACACATTTCGCATACAAAACTGTCAAAGTTGTCAAATATTCGATCAATGACCGGTCACTGAGACACGATTGCAATATCAGACTCGAGCCCCAGTTTATGTGAACACGATATACCTACAATAAAACTACTATACTGAGATAGTTACAAATTTTTGAAATATCCAGTGTCTCTGACAATTAAGACGCATGTAACGATACCATACAACCTAAAATCTATTTACCCTATTAATCTCCAGAGCCTGACAAAGGCTCACTCCTTTCTAGTTTATATACATACATAAACTAGAAAGGCATAACCCTCCTTCCTGGTGAGTAAAAACCTATCTATAATAATAATAATTTCGGCGATTCATTTTAATTATAACAAAAATTACTCGCCGAAATGTTTACAATGTACATGCATCTCTTCCGAATGCTCGGGCCAAAATGAATAATGTTTTGTTTTATTGTACTTGTGTTGGGCCCGGGATGGTTTAGATTCACAATAGAGACCGGTAGGTGGCGCTGCGATCAAGTTCGGGCAGGACAACATCTGTCGGGTCCGCTAGTACATACAATCTTAAATATGTTGAAATTACGTGCTACAAAATTACATGGAAATTAGAGATAATTTACTACCTTCATAACTGGCACTTGCTCAACCAAACTCTTGAGCTCAATATTCAGTTTGTTGAGTGTACATTTGCCATCGCGTACGCTTCGTTGTAGAGCAGCGAGTGTCTCTTCCAGTTCCGATTGCTCGTTTCGTATTTCTGCTAACCTACAAAGAGTATTGAAATTAAATGAAATTATATTATTATTGTAAGTAGATCTTTGTGTTTTCGTTGGTGTTCATATAACAATAAACCGGACTTCACACAAACATAGTTTTATTTTAAGTTCCTGTGTATTACAGTTAGCCATGCTTTAGACGCCATCATGGCCGACCGCCTTCTTTAACATCACTCTAGTGCTTGTTACCTACGCATAACACTTTACAGATACTTTTACATGTCAATATTTTTTAAACTCGAGTCGTGACTCGTGATGGCCCAGAGGTTAAAGCGCCTACCTCTCATAAGATAAGATAAGATAAGATATTTATTTGCTAAAACATGTGTTCACATACAAGAATAACAATAAACGTGCATGCAAGATAACAAAAAAAGAAAAGAGTCCAGACATGTTTGCCACATTTCATGGCGTGCAAATATTACAATTCTAATTGAAGTAACATGGAATTTATGATACGAATGTCTTATTATTGACAACTATAAAATAAAATAATTTGAATTTACATAAAACATAAGTCAAATAATATGATAATAATTATGTCAAAGTTACATTATTTAATAATTGGATGTCAGATGTCAGTATTAAAATAATGGGTATTCATACAGATTCATTAAAAAGAACAAACACAAATAAAACATTTCAAGTGAGCGTATCAAGTATCTTTTCTTCCAGGAACTCAGAAAGTGTATAGTAGGCTTTGGTTACGAGAAAATTTTTGAAATGTCTTTTAAATAGATTAATGTTTAACATTTTGATTGATTCTGGTATGTGATCAAAAATTATTGGAGCCATACAAAAAATACTATTACGCATCAGTGCTGTTTTGGATCGCCTTGAACATAACATATTGGCATGCCGTCGACTGCGGTCAATTCTATCTGATAGCTTAGGAAATAATTTTTGGTTGGCTTTTACAAATACAGCAGCTTCGTAAATGTACATACAGGGTAACGTCAGTATTTTATATTTAATAAAAAAAGGTTTACAAGTGTCTGTGCATTTTAATCCAAACATTGACCTGACGCATTTTTTTTGGGCTTTAAAAATAAGCTCCTTATTTGTTGAGTTTCCCCAAAAGATAACTCCATATCTTAATAACGAACCAGACATGCCATGGTATGCTGTTACAATAGCATCCACTCCTGTGATTGGTGCAAGTTTACATAAAGCGTATGCCGATTTACTAAGTTTTTTCGCTAAGTCTAATGTGTGTGCTTTCCAGTCTAGTCGTTGGTCTATGGTTAACCCTAGGAATTTAGTTGTAATTACTTGTTCAATTTGTTTGCTATCGTAATAAATGTTCATAGGTAGATTTTTGCGTTGGTTGAAAGTCATCAATTTGGTTTTGTCAATATTTATCTTTAAATTATTGTTATTAAGCCATGTTATAATCGAATCTATGGTATTAGTGATGTCAGTATTATAATGTTGTTGGTCTTTACAGTTAATGGTAACTGTGCTGTCATCGGCAAATAAAGTCATATGATGTTTCGTAACTTTTGGTAGGTCATTAATATAGAGTAAAAATAGAGGGGGTCCAAGAACGCTGCCCTGTGGCACACCATATGTAATTGTTCTGTCACGCGAACGATAGACCCTTTCGTTCTTTGTTTTAGGATCTATTTGTGATATTTCCACATATTGTTTTCGTGTTTTTATATATGACTCGATAAGCTGTAAGATATTTCCTCTTATTCCGTAGGCTTCTAACTTATTAAGTAAGATATTGTGATCAACGTAGTCAAAAGCTTGAGTCATATCGCAGTAGATTGAACATACTGGTACACTATGATCAACGTTTGTGATAACTGTATTTAAAAAGTCATAAATTGCCATGTTAATGGTTTTATTTTTTCTAAAGCCTTTTTGTTCTTCAATTAAGATGTCTTTTTTTATTAAATATTTATAAATTTGTTCATATATGTATTTTTCAAAAATTTTTGAGAAAATAGGCACAAGTGCAATAGGCCTATATGACTCAGCTTTATCCCTTTCGTTTTTTTTATACAAAGGTTTTATAACGGCAGTTTTGAGTTTAGTCGGATATATACCTCGTGTTATACTTAAATTAATTATGTGACTTAACTGGCCACTAATGCTGTCTGACGCATACTTTATCGTTGCCGTGGCTATACCGTCAACTCCTACACTTTTAGTATTTTTTAAGGTTTTTATTATTTGTTTTATATCGTTTTCGTGGCTAGGAGCCATAAACATTGAGTTGTTTTGTTTAGATAAATTTGCAGTTATTTCTATGCCGGTATTGCAAACTGGTTTAATTTTGTCAATGAAATAGTCATTAAAGATGTTAGCTATTTCACGAGGTTGTGTTATATTTTTATTTTCAAATTGTATGCTTGTTATAGTGTTTTTTGGTAATTTTGGTTTTGATTGATTAATTATATCCCAAGTTGCTTTAGATTTATTTGCTTCTGTTTTTATTTTGTGTGTATTTTGTGCACGTTTAGTTAATTTAACAATACGTTTGTACCTACTGGAGTAAGTTTTAAGCCTTATTTTGTTTTCCTCATTTGGGTTGAGACGGTAACGCCACAAAAGTTCCCTCTTCTGTTTACTGCAGGCTCTAATACCACGCGAGACCCAACGAGGTCGTTGGTGCACCTTTATTTTTATTTTTTTTAATGGAAAACACAGGTTATAGAACAAGAGAAAGGTCTCTAGAAATAGGTTGTAAGCCTTATCTGGATTATCGCACTCATATATATCTGAAAAAGAAGTGTTTTGTAGACATTCTCTAAACTTTTTCATATTTTCCAAAGTAATGTCTCGTCGTTTTATATACCAATGATTTACATGAAAAGTTCTTTTTATGGGACACTTTAAGATTTGACAGGTGTGATCTGATAAAGCCAGTTCAATTACGTTAACTTTACATTTATTGCCAAAATCATGTGCAAAATTGTCTATGCAAGTGTTACTTTTTAACCTGGTTGGTTGGTTGATTTCTAATTTCAAATTGAAATTAAGCAGCAAGCATTCTAGGTCTAAAGATGTATTGTTACGCTTTAATCTGTCAATGTTAAAATCTCCACATATTACAATATTTCTGTGTTGTTCCTTTGTTATTAACTGTAGCAATTTTTCCAAACGGTCAAAAAATGTTGTCAAGTTATTCGGTTTTGGAATTCTGTAAATACATATGATAATGGTGCATGATTGCGTTAATTTTATAGCGCAACATTCAAATGAATTACTTATTGCTAGTTTATTTATGTCCGGTAATTCTACCCATTCAAGTCCTTTTTTTAACAAGATACATGTTCCCCCACGCTTTGTCCCTACTCTACTAAAACATGTTGCTAGATTGTAGTTAGGAATATTTAGAAAGTCTTCATAGCCTGACATAATGAAGTGCTCAGAAATGCAGATGACGTCAATGTTGATATTCTTTGTGATAAATTCTTCAAGACACACAATAAGAGCATCTGATTTATGCAGGAGCCCTGCTATATTTTGGTGCATGATATGCAAATACTTGTCATAGAAATAACTGATTAGTCGACAATTCATTGTTCTGGAACGTATCCTTAAGCTTTGTTTCTCTATCAACTATGTCATATTTTTTTAATCCTTGAATAAATTGGTCAATATCTTTGAAAATTATATGCATTCCATAGTTGTTAACAGATCCCGTGCGTTTTAAATACATTGTGAAGTCATGTGAAAGATTCCTGTTTGTGTCCAAGAAATATGCATGCTCATGGGTCATTGTGTCAAGATAAAGCAGGTTGTTGAAGATGTTTACCCTGAAATTATACATATTTTTGTAGTCATTGTATTTATACGTCGGAGCACAGATGATAACATTGGTATGCTTAATATTTTGCAGAATCGTCCGTATAGAGAGTACCAGCTGAAAATAGTCATGTGTGGTGTTGAACTCTTCCTCCCCTATTAGTATGATACAAAAGTCATTGTGCGTAAAATTATTTAGCCTGGAGTCAATGCCGCTTAACAAGTGTTCTGTTTTACACTTCGGTATTACATAATGACATATTTTTTCCGAATGTTTACTGAGCGTAGTTTCCGCAATGTCCCTTATTTTATTCTTGTTATTGGTACTCAAAATGCATATATTACAGTCTTTCGTTTTGTCTTGTAGTCTTTGTTTAGGCTTTGGTTTTATTATTATACTTTTGATTTGATTTTGAGGTTCAGCCAGTGTGGTTGAAGCAGATTGTTCTAAAATCGGTTCTGATGGCCTCGTACTCACTGTTTTATTAGTTTCATGGTTTTGTGATATTTCATGGGTTGTAGCATTAGATATAGGGGATATATCAGTTTGTGTTGAACGATGGCTCAAACTTTTCTGACATTCCTGCAAAGAGATAACATCTTTGCTTGGAGTAGACTTCTTAGCTTTACTTTTCCTGATACTATTTGGGGTCATATTTATGTTATCTGACAAACTAAGGGTTTTATAAGTTTCAATAGCTTTTAAGCTTTGGCTAAGGTCAGTCTTCAGTCGAAAGTTCTCCGTGTTTAAATTATCAATTTCTTGATGAGCACTTGTCAATTGGTTTGTGAGTTCTAATATCTTCTCATTTAGATCAATTACTGTTTGACTATCATTCAGAGACGTGTTCGGGAGACTTAACATGGTAGTATCAAAAAGATTTGACTCGTTTCTTGAAAGGTCTTCGAGTGAGCTTGCTCGTTGGGGTTTGTTGTGGCGATATGTAATATTTTGTTTGAAATCCATGTTGAAATAAAAAAGAAATAAGGAGTGCTTCGTGTATTGGAACGTAATCAAAGTTAATTCAAAAGCCAAGTGTCCAAGCAAACAGTATTTGTTGGCAGTGCTATTTCCGAACGAAGATTATTATGTCAGGGATCAGTTGCTGATTTGCGATTGGTTATTTATAATCAGCTGTCCTTTGTTTACATTGTAAAAATACTGTATTCAAATTTACAACTGTCCCATCTAAAATGTTATTTGATCCAGTGTGTGTTATTTTCATGGAAATGGTATTTTGTTGTCTCAATAATGATAAATATTTGTAAGCCAACCTGGTAATTTGAAGTTGTGGGTAAATTATCCATTCAAATCCATGTACACTGCTTATTAAGGTCTTCCACTGTTGCTGCCGTATTTCATGATAAACAGGGATTCCAACTTAGATAACACTATCACTGATGTTATACCCACTGCGGAATACACTTTTGCATTTAAATTGTACGTGTAGCAAGTTTATAATTTAATATGAATAAAAGTTTAAATAAGTGATGTTGACAGCGTAGTTTTTTTTTTTTTTTTTTTTTTTTTTTTTTTTTTTTTTTTTTTTTTTTTTTTTTTTTTTTTTTTTTTTTTTTTTTTTTTGGGAAACCTGGACTTATAGTAATTAACATAAATTTGAAATCGCGAATCCGCCTTGAGCTAGCGAGGTGATCAATGCTCGTGCCTTCTCTGTATGGGAAGAGGCCTTACTGGAACGATAGTAAATCTTCGTAACTTGACTTGTTGCATTGGATTATAGACCTTAAGATGACAAACCTTCGTTCCATTTTCACTAATTTTTCTTCATTAGCCTTCATAGTCCTTGGGTCCTGTTCGGTTGTATCTTGTTGTACTGAACTGGACATCCTGCCTCGCATTGTGGTCTTACCACCGCCGGACATAGTACCTAGGATTTATTTGAATAGTTAATAATAATATTCCTCAACTTTCACACAACGCTCTCTAGTTCTAAACTAAGCAGAGCTTGTACTATGAGAACTTGGCAACTATCTAAACATACTTACTTCTAAATCCTACTAATATTATAAACGCCAAAAGTTTGTGAGTATGGATAGATGGATGTTTGTTACTCTTTCACGTAAAAACTACTGAATGGATTTTAATAAAATTTGGTATGGAGTTAGCTGACACCCTGGATTGACACATAGGCTACTTTTTATCCCTGTATTCCCATGGGAACGGGACCTAAGCGGGTGAAATCGCGGGACGTCTGCTAGTACATATAATAGACTAGCTGATGCCAGCGGCTTCACCCGCTACAACTTGAAAAATATCCCATGGGAAAGATATAGTCAGGATAAAAACTATCCTATCTTAATCTAGGTTATAAACTATCTGTGTACTAAATTTTATCCAAATCCGTTCAGTAGTTTTTGCGTGATAGAGTAACAAACATCCATCGATCTAAACAAACTTTCACGTTTACAAGATAAATTACACCCAGACACAGGACAAATAATCGTGCTCATCACAAAAACATTTGTTTTGGGAATCGAACCCACCACCCCCAGCATAGCGGTTAGGGCCACTAAGCACTAGACCAACAGGCAAATTAAAAACTAGTAGTTGTATAGGTCTGATATTTGAACTTACCAGCAATCTCGATGACATCTCCCTTTAGTGTAACAACCCTGTATCGCGTTTGCCCGTACGCGATACGCGACGCCTGCTCCAAGTCGTTGGCGACCAGCGTGTCGCGCAACGCGTAGTAGAACGCGGGGAGCACGCGTTGGTCTTTGACGTTCACCAGGTCGAACAGTCGCGGGGCATCTTCAGGGCTTAAATAAAATTAAATATTAGGTATAATGGGCAAAATTTTGGTTTTCATTATTAGATTTCACGAAAATATTCGACACACATTTTGTTTATTTTTTCACGTAATTAAAAAATAATGGCGATACATCGATTGAAAATGTCGCATGACGTCACTAGCCAGTACAGTTTATACTAGATAATGACGTTACAAGCCCCCTCTCCTCAAGTTGAATGCGCTTAATCTAAGCAGTTTTCCATCAATTTTAAAAAGAAAAAATACGTGTCAAATATTTTATTGTAAATTATTATTCTAGATGAAGGACTAAAAACTAAAATTTTGTAACTAGCCCATTTCTGAGATACAAGAAAATTTTACATAAATCTCGCCTTTTTCTCGTGAACAGTTATTAAAGGCAAATGACAAATGCTTGTGTGATGAGCTCGATCATTTGTTCTGTTTCTGGGTTTAATTAATCTCTGTAATATTTTATTACTTTTAAGAAGGTTTCAGACTTACAACATATTAATAGGTAACAACAATTAATAATCAAATTGCTAATAACAAACCACCACAGATATTTTGTAACATAACGATAAAGCTTAAGTATTTATTTAGAAATAGATAAGTATGTTTATCAGTTGCTTCATACCCTTAACAAAACCCTGCTCAGCTTGGGACTAGATGGCGATGTCTGAAAATTGTGAAAGGAAAATGCCCATTTGCCGAGAAAACTTTGGCCTAGTGATGCACATGGAAGAAACAAATGATAGGCATTAAGCCCCGTATTCATGGTAAACATTTGTTTAGCAACAAAGTTGAATCAACGTGTTGCGGAGTTTACTCTCTCGCTCGATGAGCGTAAACTCCGCAACACGTTGATTCAACTTTGTTGCTAAACAAATGTTTACCATGAATACGGGGCTTTAGGATTGGCATCACAGATTAAGTAACAATAGATATTTTTCACATAAAACATGGTGGGACTTTTTTATTAAGAATTGTAATCCCTATTTTGATAGTACTGACTACCGAACCGAAATATTAGAATGTAATAAACAATTGAGTGTCATATTAAAATCTGCTATTGATACCTTTGTACTGATCCCAAATTGGTAATAGCAATATTATTAAGTTACTAAATTAGTGCATTTTTAGTATTTATTACATAGACCCATCTACATAAACATGGTCAGAAATCGGCATTGCCCTTTATTTATTTAATAATAATAATAATAATATTTTTATTGCAATGAAGATATTTGTAGTACGTACATAATGGAGTGAGTGAGTTAAATGAGCGTAGGACTTTAACTAACAAATAAAAAGTTGGTGTGAGCCACGGTTCTCCTAGCTAGGTATCAGAGCAACCTGTGTTAAGGAGTATTCATTGTTATTTAAGTATTGAACTTACTAGGTACTCCGTCGTTCGTACGTCTGTCTCAAATGCTCCTGCTTGTCGAGCGCTATGAAGGTGGCGCGTCCGATGTCGTGCCGCTTCAGATGCTCGACACATTCCTGTGCGGTCTCCACGGTGTCCACTACTATATTGTCGAGCGCTCCGCAGCATGTAGATATGGCGACGTCGTATTTTCCATCAATGCCTCCTAGATCACCCTGTAAATTAAAGATTAGTTAGGTTTTAGTATGAACATTGGACATAACACACAATGGACATTTGAGTGGCCTGCCGGTCTAGTTGGGTTCGATTTCCACCCAGGACAAATGTTTGGGTGTTGTGCACGATTATTTGTTCTGTGTCTGGGTGTAATTTATCAATAATATGTATATATTTAGAAATATTATAGTTTTCTTATTTATTTTTTTATTTTTTTATTATTATTATATTTTTTTTATGAGCTGTTTAGTCCCCATAACACAAGCTTTCAAGCTTAGCTTGGGACCAAAACGGCGTTGTGTGAAAAAGTTGTGGAATATATTATTATACTGTGAAATATAACATAAAGGCACGCCTGTAATCCCGAAGGGCTAGGCAGAGGTGAACGTGGTAGTGCTCCCACATTTCGTCAGTTAAGTTTAATCAATCGGGCACCGACTCCGGGCTGCTACATAAACGCAAACATCAATTCTTCAATCTTTATAATATTAGTATAGACTAGTTTCTAAATAAAACTTACCAATCGTCCAAATATTCCAGGTAGTCTTCCGTTCCTTTTCTCGCTCATTAGCGCGTCGATGACTCTGTCACGGGATCTGTTAGCGCTCATCGCTTGACGAGATTCTTCTAGTTGTGCTCTGAAATTTAAGTTAATATTAAAAAAGATTAAAGATACCGGGCCGGTATGCGGCATGCGCAACTCCACGTCAAAGCGCGTATTTTGCGTATGGGCCATATTCTACCACGCGGGCCCAGTGCGAATTGGTAGAAGTCACATGTCTTCGAACTTTTTGGTTTTAGGATATGCTGGTTTCTTCACGATATTTTCCTTCAATGTCTTTGAGAGCAGTGGTGATAAAATAAATTACACAAAGTTATGCGCGCCTGCCTGGGTTGAAAAAAATTAAGTTAAATATAATCCAATTTTCTAAGCATGGCGGAGTGGTGCAGTTATCACTGGTAAACAATTATTAACCTTGTGGTAGTTGAAATAGAGGTAATCTGGGAACATCAATGCCCGTAGAAGTACGCGGTTTATTTTCGACTTTATTCTGAAAGTGGCAACGATGATATTGATTTAGCATGGGAAACAAGCGTTAGTATGGCCTGCAGGTAGTTGTTCCGGGTCTGGCTGTTTGTGTGAGTTAAATTTATGTTTCTAAACGTGAGTATGCCTAACCCACGACAGAGAGGAAATTCCTTGAGTGTGCAACGTTTTTTTAAAAACTCGAAAGTGGTTGTTTTATACTAGGAAGTTACGGGGGTTTTGGAGACCGTCTTATGGAATTTGGAAGTCCGAAAACCACTAATTTGATTAAACTTGATTATAACCGTGTGATATTACCACTACCTGTCATCAAAACGCCATAATATTTTTTGCATGATTTCGTTCCGTTGCATGGTGTAAGTATTAAGTACTTAAAATAAGCAGAGACCGGGATAGGTATATTTATCACAACTACGAGAAAGGAAGTAACATTCAGTGAATAAAACCTCTTCTGAAATCCCTAAGCATGTATCTTGATGTTGTAATTCCGAGATGAGAACCCACGTAGTTTTTTTCGGGCTCAAGATAATCTGTAATCTCTATAATCTGATAAGAATGGGCAAGTTCGTCATTACTGTCTATAGGAAACTCCATAGGGCACAATGTAAAGAACATAAAACAGTATAAATGTACACACCTTAATGGACGAACTTCACTTATAATTTTCGTCTCTTCTTTCTTCAACTGCTGCAATTTGTTGTTAACTTCACTCAATTGTTTTTCATTGCCAGGCACAGAACGTGACAATTCTTCTTGTAAGCTGAAAAATTAAATATAATTTAGGCAATCTCAAAATTTAAAACATTACTGAGCTTCTACTGAACCCTACTATTACTTTATTAAGGGCTGATTTTTCCATCGCCAGATGAATTGTTTTACACTTTTTTTATGAAATGACTGTCAAACATAATTTCCCAAATAAAGTTATATAAACGCTAACTTTTCTTTTCAATCATCTATGATTGAAAAGAAAAGTTAGCGTTTCATACGATAATTACTTACCATTAATTCTGTCCGTGTAAAGTTCAAATTCGTACTAAGAAAAAAGACCAGAAGAGAAGAGAAAAGAAGAAAGAGAAGAGAAGAGTCTTAAAGACTCTTGACAGATGGGACTGCATTTCAACTTAACTCTGACTTCTTTGCTGTTTGAATGCAGTTTGATACAAACAGCAGTTGGCAGTCTCTAGTCTACACTTTAATTACAACTATACAATAAAACTAATTAAAATAAATTAAATACGTTAACTTAAACTAACTACAAACAAAATAGTAACAAAAAAAAACAAAAACCCCCTAGACAACAAAATTGGAACACTCGGGCGTCAAAGAACTCCTCCCCATCGCTGTCATCTGGAATCGTGCCCAGAAGACTGGCAGCATTGTCACGTTGGATGGCAATGCTAATTCTTTGGCTAAAGAATAAGCCAGGGTCACGCGAAGCGTCGACCTGTCGGCGAGAAATCTCCTTGAACAGGAAGAAATCTCCTTTTTTTTAGAGCCTAATTTTACTTAGCTAAGTCTTAGTAGGTACACATCTAACATATCAGCTCCAAATTTGATTCAATACTAGAAAAAAATCTTTTAACTTAGACTCTATTTCCAAAAACTTACGGTCTTTTCTCCTCCAAAGCCGCTTCAGCCTTCGCATAAGCTTCCTTCATCTTCTCCAATTTCTCCGTCTCCTTCTGTTCCGTACTTAAATACAACTTGAGTTCAGATTCTGCTAACTTGCAATGGTTGTTTGCTTCATCTACTATCTTCTTCAAACCCATGAGGTTAGCTAGCAGACGGTCTTTTGTTTCTTGAAGTCCTTGGGTTTCCGTTCTGGGGAAAGGAAATGAAGCTGGTAAGTCATCCGTCTACCTAACCTATGTTGAAATGATATAATTAAAAATACTGCTTGTTTTTATTTATTACTCTGTACGAAAATTCCCTAAAGATGCATCAGTTATTGTGTAGTTCTACCTAATTTTAGGGGGCTTAACAGCCCGTCTCATAATGCTACTAGATCTGTTAAGGCCATATAAATAAAAGATAAGGTAATCTTCTTCTCAGTGGACTGTATATTTTAATAAGTAATGTATGGCTTCACAATATTGCAATGTAACCCCCGAACCGACAAGCACCTATGCGCGAGAGCCGAGCGTGCGTTCTTCTTGGAGTTCTGAATGTCAGTGTCGGAGCGCGCCCGGACGACTACCGGCTCTCCTGATTGGCCAGCGCCGTGATTGGCGCGGGGCTCTGGTTGATCTGATAGGCTGGCGCGGGCGGACGCTGGTGCGTTTGTCTGTGGTGTGTTTGTCTATGATGGGTTTGTCTATGATCGCAGTCATAGACAAGATCTACAGGTCTTATGCTTAGGTCACTAACAGATTTTCCGAATTATTATCTTAGCTACATTTATAGATTCTCTTTTTAATTACATTCATAACGTCACGCCTGTAATCCCCGAAGGGCTAGGCAGAGGTGTACCTGGTAGTACAACCCACATTTCGCCAGTTATGTTTCAGTCCCATGTAATAGGGGGCGAGCCTATTGCCATCAATCGGGCACAAATCCATACTCCGGGCTGCAACTAAGAAATCCCAAATGGAAAAACCCAATAACACTTTGCCCGACCCGGGAATCGAACCCGGGACCTCATGCTCAGCAGTAGCGCTTGCGACCACTAGACGAGACAGTCTCATTCATTCATCTGAGTCATTCTCTTTTTAATTATAATAATAATAATCTTTATTTCAGACCAGCAGGGCAATAATTGCGTATCTCCATTGAAAGTTCCTGACTGTTTGACTGGCCTGTTGGTCTAGTAGTTAGTGACCCTGACTGCTATGCCGGAGGTCGTGGGTTCGATTCCCACCCAGGTCAAATGTTTGTGTGATGAGCACGATCATTTGTTCTGTGTCTGGGTGTAATTTATCTATAATATGTATGTATTTAGAAATATATAACTATGTTTATCAGCTATTTAGTACCCATAACACAAGCATTCAAGCTTAACTAGGGACTAAATGGCATTGTGTGAAAAGTTGTGGAATATTTATTATTTATTATTATTATTTATAGTTCATAGTGGTGATCACTGGGCAGTGTTCAAAGATTAACTGTCAAACAGCCAGGATTACGTCATGCGCACTCGCAGAAATGTGACGAAGCGCACCAGTACCCCGTCTGATAGTCACCGTAACTTGAATTCTACTTAACCAATACCAATTTTTTGAAAATTCTCAGTTGTGTGCAACTGGATGCCAGTAAAGTCTCTACATAGATACATTTACTAATTACTTAATTGTGCGATTTCATTTTATAAATTCAAAAATCATGTTTTTTATTTTATGCTTAATAATTTACGAATTCATCAATTTTATTCAATGAATTTATTTCTATTTGTGTCGATTTTTGTTTATGATTTAGTTTTATTTACCAATTAATTGATCAATTTTATTTTAATTTTATTTTAATCAATCTTGTCATAATTCTATTTTCACACTTTTAATTTTAATTGTATTGTAATTGAATATTGGCGCTTGGTAGTTACTAAGTTAGCTTAGCTATCTAATTTATTGTTTTGTGCATGCGGTGTTTACCTTTAAGTAATTGTTACGCTGTAGCCTAATTTTAATAATGAATAATGTCGATGTATCAAGTGTGAACAATTGTTGGTAGACCTAAATAAATAAATACTAACTAAAACATGTTAAATATATTTGCAAATAAGTCCGCACGCAAAATACACGCTAAGACGATGGAGATGCAAACACCGGCCTGTTAAACCTTTTTTTTGTGCCGGGTGGAAAATCGTCATGGATGTTCTCCGCCCCTGGGTGGGCGGAGAGGTCAGTCAAAACTCTTACTGACTAAAAACGATCTCGGTGTTCCGTCTCACACATGCAAGCGGGGGTCACAGTAACCCCCGACTACCCGATAAACAAAGAGATTTAAAATACTATAGAGCGGGCATGTCAAGGAAATGTCATAGTAAAACTTTGATCCCATGTCTCAGTAACGCCATCTAGAATTTTTTTTTTATTTTTTTTATATTATTTCTTGTCCTGCGATCTGTCTTTTCGACATTGAGCTGGATTTTTGTCGTTGAAATTTAAAAAGTTGGCGTGTATGGCACAATATCCAGTGATACGTCCACATTTGGTGTTAGCTCTTCATGCAATTAGGTCTTGAGGAGCGCGTCTTTTCAGCCTTTTGAAGGTAGACTTTGGCTCTATGCTCATCAGCTCCCTAGCCAGGAGGTTTGGGTGGTGATTTAGTCTCTCCATATATTTAAGCAAGGAGTTTTTTATTTCCTCCTTGACGGACTCGACTTTTAACTCTTTGTAGAGGCGTGTGTTGGTTATATACCATGGTGCACCAGTTATCATTCGCAAGGTCTTAGACTGGAACCGCTGCAGAATCTCTATGTTAGATACGGATGCCGTTCCCCACAGCTGAATGCCGTAGGTCCAAATAGGCTTTAGGATGCTTTTGTAGAGAAGAAGCTTGTTTTCGAGACTTAGTTGTGACTTACGACCCATTAGCCATTGCAGCTTATGGAGTTGCAAATTTAGTGCCTTTCTTTTCGTTTGGATGTGCTTTTTCCACGTTAGCGTTTTGCCATCTAGAATAATACATGAATATTGGAGCGGCAGCGGAGCGTACTACAAAAAACTCATAGACTTGTATCCAGCAGGACACACTTTTTCGGACGAAAATTTTGTTCGTGATGTCCAGTCTATAGGTATTGAATGTCTTTGCCGATGAACCTAACCTAAATACAAATAAAGCTATTTATTTAAATCTAAAACTGCATTTCGGTATAAAAAAAAAAAGACGTGTGGCACTCGGAGACTGCCACGGTAAAGCTATTGCATATCATTTTTTATCAACTCCTCTCCTCTCCCCCTCCCCATTCCTCCCCTCCCCCACACCTCCCACACCCCTCCCCTCACCGCTCCCTCCCCTTCCCTCACCCCTCCCTCACTTTCCCCTCCCTTCCCCTCCTGTTCCCTGCCTCTTCCCCTCCCCCTCTCAGCTCCCCTCTCACCTCATCCTTCCCATTCCCCTTCCCCTCCCCCTCCTTCTCCACCCCCTCTCTCTGTCCTCCCTCTCCACTCCCCTCCACATTCCTCCCCTGCCCCGCCGACCCCTCTCACAATCCCCCCTTCCCTCTGTCACAATCTCCCCCCCTCCCCCTCCCCCAACTATGCAGAACTGCATAGTTTCTTGAATTTATATAATTGTAATAATTTACCTCACACTAGCTACAGTCGTTTGCAATGCTTCTTCCGCCTTCACTTTCAATTCTGTATTTTTGACAAGAAGCTTCTCACAATCTTCAATCTCCCTCTGATTTTTCTCTGGAATCTGTAAAATAATGTATTACATGATTAAATCATATAAAAATAAATAAAGAACATAAGTAAAGCAATAAATTGTGCTAGTATCTTCAAAAATAATATTTCCTGTGCGTGTATGAAATAAAAGTATTTCTTTCTTCTCATTCTAAAGGCATCCTACAGAAAACCTGAAAGAAAAATGTATAAAAATATGATTTCAAACTTACCAGTTCCAAATCAATAAGTTTCCCTCTCTCCTGTTCAATGAGTTGGTCCAAATTCTTCTTTTTCTTGTTACTCTGTGTGAGATCAGCTTGTGTGGTCACAGTCTTCCGTTTGCAGCCTTGAAGTTTTTCTGTAATATCTTCCTTCTGTTTCCGGAGGTCGTCGTATTTTCTAGAAAAGGATATTTAAAAAAAATCTTGTACTACATACATAAACTTACGCCTTTTTCCCATGGGCTGAAACTACAGAGTGCCATATACTACGGTTCTTACATACTTCTTTTGCTTCGTTTACATTCATACATCTTGTCATACACACACGCCGGTTGCGAGTACTACGCACCTGACCTTTCTGATGAACCTCAACAATGCGGTCTGTGTATGTTCTTCTTGGGCGTCCCCTCCCGGCGTTTCCATTTACATCTGCCTTGTTAGTCGCCTTTCATTCATCCTTTAAACCTGGTCAAATCCTGAACTAAAGCTTAAATAAACTATACTCCAATTGAAATAAGAATAGACAATTATATAAACCTTTTTACAGTCCGTTCAACCGATTTTGACTTCTATTCCGTAGTAATAAGGATGGCATTATAAGCAAAAACGAGAATGCAATTCTAATGCGGATTAAGACGTTATAGTATGGCACACAGAAATAATCTCACATATAAAATCTCGTGTCACTGTGGTTTTCAAAAAACATCTTCAAAACAGAGTAACAGGTTCATGTAAAATTTTCAAATTCAAATTCTTTATTGCAAACTAAAGGCACAGAAAAAAATCTAGATTTTAACAATTAAGATAGGTAATAATAATAATAATATATAAAAATATATATATATATACGACAAAGGGCCTCTGCGAGTTGGCTTAGGCTCCTCGTACGCCTTCCAAAGGTCCGGAACCCAAGGGTTCCGAGAAATATAAGCTCATAATAATAATATAATTGAGTTGCCTGCTAGGGCATTACAATTTAAATAAGTAGTGTGTGTTTAGTTTTGTGTGCATATATTATTTAATAGGTCTGAAAATTAGATGTATACGAATCAAAACTAAATAAAACTTCTCAATTGATTCTAAGGCGGATCGAAGTTTGCCTAGGCTGCTAGTATCAGTAATTTTGGAAATTCGAGATTTACGTACAAACATTAATTGTACTTACTTTGTACCCTCCTTCAAAACATTATTTTTTTGTTTGAACTCTTCCTCAACGCTCTTCAGCTTGTTATCAATGGCCGCTAGATTCTCTTTTAAGTCTGCAAGATCTTCCTGCTTCTTTTCTATTATCTTATTTGTTTCATGGCTAGAAAAAATGCAAGTTTTAAATAATAATTACATAATATTCCACAAGCGCAAGCTCATGGACATGTGTATTCTTCCCATCTTAACCTACAGTGACCAGAAGACCGCAGTATTCTGGGTGTCAAACTCACAGATCGTGTTCGAAACACCACACTGCGCTACAAGACACAAATAGTCGACTGTGCACGAACAGCTGCTCAACTAAAATGGGACTGGGCAGGACATGTCTACCGCATGCAGCCGAACGAGCTATGGGCTAGTAAATCCCAGAATTGGTGCCCTGCAGTGACAAAGGGGGCCTCGGCAGACCACCAAACAGATAGCGGGACGACCTGGATGTCTTCCTTGAGAATTAGAGACAGGTGGCGCAGTATCGCGACAAATGGAAGGAATGGAGGGGGGCCTTTGCCCAGCAGTGGGATAATTCAGGCTAGTTAATAATAATATTCCATTACTTGCACTCAACACCATCGAGTTCCGAACTAATCAGAGCTTGTGCTATGAGTACTGAACAACTGATACAAATACTTATATATTTCTAAATATATACATATTTTATACGCCCAGACAGTGAACAAATGATTGTGCTTATCACTTAAACTGTTTTGGGTGGGAATCGAACCCTATTAATTCATACAACCCTATATATCCTCTTCTTTATGATTCAAACCAAAACAGTTGTTTAACCTTTTAAGCGCTCGGCTAAATATTAGTTGCCGTGCCCCTAGCGCCGGGCCAAAATTGCTACAAATCAATAAAATAATACCTACAGTAAATAAGGAGAAACAATCGTTGATTTTTAGTTTTTGTTACATAAATAATATCTCAATTCGATAATGGTTTTAGTTGTACCACACAGACAGTATTTTGAAAATAAAAAACGAAAAAGTCGCAGAAATACGACACGCGCGGCAGGGACACGATAATATGTGTCATATTTATGCGACACAAGCGGTTAAAGGGCTAAAATTGAATTAGTGTGATACATGCCATTCGAATAGACAAAATTACTTACATATATTTCTGCAGAAGCATATTCCTGGTTCTAAGCAAAACATTAGTCAAGTTCATCAGTTCAACGGCTTCTTTCATTGGTTCTTCAAGCTTTATCTTCTCTTGTTCAACCAATCGGACTCTGTTCAGTTTATCTTTACGCAACTCAGACAATTCTTCCGCTTTTATGTATAATTTTTCTATTGGCTCCTGTGAATAACGAATTGATGACCATCCTAAATTTATACTATACTAAAATTATAAAGCTGAAGAGTTTGTTTGCTTGAACGTGCTAATCTCAGGAACTACTGGTCCGATCACATAGCCGATAACTATACATTCTGTACATATAATTATTAGTAACCAAAAAAGATTGCTGGGAAAATACTTTTTTTTTTTCATTTTTAAAAAAGAGATGCTATTTATTGCGCGCAATGAAAAGCGCAACCAACACAATGCAACTTTCGATCAGCTGAGCGTACGGCCGGCCGCGGCCCGCTTGTGTTTAGTATCTATTGCATTTTAGAAATTCAAATGCGTAATTTGTTTTGAAAAATCGATCATTTTGATAATGTAGCAGCCGGGGCCAACGGCTGTGCTTGCTTTCAAAGGCACAGAGGTATTTTGATATGTAATTATAGGGCCCCAATCCACGGACTAACATCGGCCTGCATAGCTTACCTTACAATCAACATCTGCGGTTTCTACTAAATTATATTTATTTCTGTAGGTACACAGGTTCACACAAATACTTTTACGCCGTTTTTTAACTAAAGGTGAGGTCAGAGTTTTACTATCTAACTACATTGAGAAGAAACACCGAAAGAAACTCGGAGGATACTATTTAAATGGACAAATTAGCTGCGTATGGGTAGACTAAAAGCCAAAATTTGATGCCTTTCCAAACAATATTCGGGAGCATTGTTCGGAAAGCCACCAGTGTAAACCACCATTCATGGGTTGTTTTTTCTTTTAGGTCATCATTTCAACCCAATTGCCCCCAATTGTATTCTGATGAGTGGCTAATCCTTACACGACAGAGGCACATTCAAGCGCTATTTTCACTACCTGTTTACCATCTCTCTTGTTAAGAAGAAAATGACAATGAGATAGGGCTTAAAAGTATACATACCTTGTATCTGGAAGTACCAATGATGTCTTCCAAGTACTCCAGCATTCCAGCCTCATGTTCATTCACAGCTTTTGGTTTCATCATAGCAATTTGTTCTACTTCACCCTGCAAATAACATCAGTTTACAATTATACCACCTTTTTGCTTTAAAGCATTTTTTATTTTATTTTATGGTCTCGACCAATTATGCCCCTACATACATAAATAAACGAGTAACGTAGTAACGTAACGTGTAACGTTAGATTGAGGTCAAGTATAGACTCATTATATATAAAAAAAAAACCTCAAGCCATTTTTCCCATGGACGTAGACGGAAACCATGTTATTATCGGTTGTCCTTATTTCTGTTGCGTTTTTTTTCTCATGCAAGTGAATATATTCTTATTGAGAAATAAAGTTCTTAAACCATAACAACATTACGCCACCTGCTACAATTCTTACACACCTCTTCAAATAGTGAGGCCCATCTTTATTTTAAAAGGTTGCCAACTGCTGGTTAAGTCTAGAAGGTGCCAGCAAGACTGCTGAGCATGAGGTCCTGTGTTAGGTTCCTGTGTCAGTACGTAGAATATAGGCGAACATATAAAACCAACATATAAAAGATTCCTAGGCCAGATTATTTGTTTATTTCATAGTAGCAGCTATGTCCCACCCACCTCTACAGTAACGAATAACGTAAATAAATTTTAGCTCATTCTATCATGATTGAATATCTTGAAAAAAAAACTTAAATTCTACCTGCAAGATCAAGAACCGATTATGATCCAAGTCAATGCCATTCGACCGCAACATCCGGGCTACTTCTTTAAACTGCACCCGTCTTCCATTCAGTGTGTAAAATGAAGAACTGTCTCTAAAGGCTGTTCTGGATACCACTATCTCACTGTCCGGAACTACAGTGAATGCATCTCCTTCCTGTGTTACAAAAAAGTAAGGTTTGTTAAATATTCACTACAATCTGGCTACATAGAGTTAGGAAGTCAACTTTATGTCGTTTTTTTTTTCTCCTGTGTTGTAGTGCGTTCAGAAACATTTGCGTTCGCCTCGCCCGATCACAATTTTCGTAACGCATTCGTCACGCATTCGCCAGCTTACTTCCCCAAATCAAGCAAATGTAAAAAAGTTTTAATTCAACAAAATACACACACAGATAGAGTTAAAAAAAAACATTTGCTTACCCCATCAATAATCTTGCAGAAGTGTACAGCAACACTTGCACTTTTGACTTTAGGGTACTTGCTGGACGAGTGTAACAGGACAGATATCTTCTTTGACCTGATTTTCGTGGCTCTGTACCCAAAGACAAAAAGCATAGAGTCTATTACGTTGCTCTTTCCACTGCCGTTTGGGCCAATGATAGCGGTGAAACTCTGAAAAGTTTTTATTGACAATATAATACTAAACAGCTGAAAGCCATACTTAAATATTTCTAAATACATACATATTATAGATAAATTAAACCCAGACACAGAACAAATGATCATGCTAATCACACAAACATTTGTCCTGGGTGGGAATCGAACCCACGACCTCCGGCATAGCAGTCAGGGTGACCACTTCGTCATTGATAGGTTGCAAAATCAGCCTATAATGCTGCTGGAAATAGGCCAATTGATTATTTATTTATTCAATTGACCACTACCACACATGCAAGCTAGTTAAGCAAGTTATAGGACATGTAAACATACACTTTAGATGACCCACTGACCTAAAATTAACATTCATATGTAACAATAAATGTTAAAGGTAAAAGATAAAGATACCGGGCTGGTATCCGCAACTTCACATCAAAGCGCGTATTTTGCGTATGGGCCATAATCTACCACGCGGGCCCAGTGCGAATTGGTAGATTGTCTTCGAATTTTTTATTCTAGGACATGCCGGTTTCCTCATGATGTTTTGCTTCACTGTTTTGGAGAGAGGTGGTGAATAAATAAATTACACAAAGTAATGCGCCTACCTGGGTTCAAACCAACCTCTTACTGTTCGTAACTTTGGGCCGCCACCACTGGGCCACCGCTACTCTCAACAATAAATGTTAACAATATTATTAAAATGGACAAAGGGTTAAAATTAAAATTATTCTAGTTTTCATTGTCCTGGCGCATTCCTTATTTTAGGCTTTTTTAAACACTTGATCGCCAATTGGTAAGTTCTTCAAAAGCTGAAATTGGCCCAGCATTGTCATATCTTTGGACATGATACTTGACTGAGGTAGCTGGCAAGCAACCTTTGCTTAAAATAATATACTTAATATAATCTGACCCTAAGACAACCAACTGATCATAATTATTTTGTAAAGTAAATGTATAGTATAATGTGAAGCAATACACCAAGCAATATCTGAATTGTGTAGGTTTACACAGTACAAAAATGGGCTATACCAATAGCAACAAAGTTTTTATGGTTTTAATGCATTAAAGTATTTGATAATGGAACAAATGGCTTTATTTTAAACTTACCTTGTGGAACGGTCCTAATACTTGTACGCCAGCATAGCTCTTGAAGTTTTCATTGACTATATGTGAAATAATAAGCCTTGGGCCTGTAGTATCGAAAGTCAACGCCGGTTTTGGCGCGGGCGGTATGTAAATATCACCGATGCGAACTCCACCTTCATCATCATCAGATATGTGGTCTATGTCACCGTTTAGGAGTTGATCATGATTCTCTTCCTCGTGATTTCCTTGATCTTGAAAGGAAGAAGAGGTCGAAGGCCCGCCATTCGGCGAGTCTTCAACTTCCATCGCTTCATCTCTTGGCTCTGCCTTTCTCTTTCTCTTCTGCATTGTTATTACCAAAACAACACAGTGGTTTTAGTAGTCACGAGCGACAGACAGTTCAGTAGCGTCGACCCTCTTAAAAAATTACTGGAAATTTGGAAAACAGTACAACACAATCCGTTTAAAAAATTTGAAGCGCGTTTTGTTTGACAGTTTTGTTTTGTTCGTTGTAGGGATGTACCGACCGAGTTAGGCTGACTTGAGTACTGAATCGACTGAATCGAATCACACGAAAATTCAAATGATCGCATTCGAATCTTCAATACTCTGATTCAGGATTCGAGTACTACACTTTAGAATACTAAGTCAAGTTGTTTAATCGCAACCTTGTACCTTCACACGTAAAGTCTAATTCGGCATGCAAATATTTCATCATTATTCGAGTTTTGATTGACGAATAGTCTATTTAATTATTAAAACGACATAGGTAAATAATGGATTATTATTTTTTAGTATAACGTTGTGTTTAATTGTTGATTTCTAAGTAAAAAACACCTTTTCTTCTCCTTAGTTGCTTCTATAATTTACTGAATAAGTAGATAAAACAGATAATACATAGTATATTTCAATAAATAAATACATAGTATGTATTTATTTATTGAAATATACTATGTATTTCAATATATAAAGGCTAAGTTTATTGAGTACTTGATTAAAAATACTGATTTTACATCACGTTATTACTTACATAAAAATGTGTGAAACCTCTCAAATCAAAAAGAATCGAGTTCACCAAAATACTTGAATACCTATCATTCTAGTACTTTGGTGAACAACTATCCGAGTCTTACGATTTGATTCCTGGTTGTTTTTTTTAACGAGTACTAAATGTCACATCATTAATGTTTTACGAATAATAAAATGTTTGGCGGGAACAAAATACATTAATTTTTTAAAGTCGAAATAAAGTTCTCGATTGGCATTGACGCATCTCAGTAATTATGCTCATAATATTGGCTCATATATTTACGTTAGCTAGGCCTGTGGCTATTTCCAATATATTACAACATTTTACGGGCTAGGCCATACAATTACATTATGATGACAACATCGATGTTTCTATAATATTATTATCGATTCGTCTTATTTACAAGTGTCAAAGTCTGCCACTAGTCCGGTCTATTTAGACATTCGAAGTTACATAAAGTCCCAACAAGCTGAATTTCTGTGAAGTTGTTCAAAATATAATTATAAACAATGTCTAGAAGTTCCCCATCATTCCCCTGTAAGGAAAAAAATTAATTCAAGGTCAAAGGTCAAAAAAATGAGTTTTTCGCGATTTTCAGCAAAACGGTAAGTTTTATCATAAAAGTACCTCAGACAAAAATTGTAGATCATAAAATTATCTATAAAAAATGTATCAATACTTTTTTTCTTACGAGCCACCGTTTCTGAGATATAACGATTCAAAAAGTTATAAAAGTCGTTATCGTCATAATATGCACGTTTCCACGCCACCTATGAGGTAGTGTACTTAGCGCGTTTTTTTTAACGTGGTTTCCCCAGTAGGCCTACTCCACGGGTCAGTTGTGATCCTGTTTAATGTAAAACTATTGCAAAATAACGGAAATTTTCAAAGATTGGGAAAGATAAAAGCGATGTAAATGAAAAAAAAAGTGTTGAAGTTTATTCGTCTTATTCGTAAGTTTCAAATTCTTGTTCTTCTTCTTGATCTTCTTCTTGTTCTTCTTCTTCTTCATCTTCATTTTGGATGCAAGTAAATTGCGTCAATAGCGATGTATCGCATGATACTTCGTCGGAGTCAAACGAATCCTCCATTGTTTGTGATTCAATATTAGAGCACGACCGGCCTTGACAATTTTTGCATGCCAAAGAACAAGACAGTCCGACTTTTTTGCAACCACATTTAGCACTGCATCCCTTTTTGCAGTTGCAAAAAATAGTGTTCAGCAGTTTTTCCGGCGCAGGTGGAAGTAAAGTTTGAACTGGCTCTAATATATTGTTGACCATCTTCCAACCCCAGTCTGTAGGGTCTAGCTGATAACCAAGCCACACTTGAACTTGGTAAAATATACTCGAAAAAGATGTTGGTGAGCAGCAACTGAGGTTGGAGGAAGACAAGCTAATTGAGCTTGTTTTTTATTTTTAGTATATTTAACGAAACATTCATGTCGATGCTTATCTAAACAGGTAGTTTTTTTAGGAGCTCCGTACATAGAAAGAAGAAAGCGGATGCCGTTGGTAATAACTTCTTGTTGAGTTGAATTACTCTTTTTAAAAACTTCAGCACATTGAATTAAATCTTGTTTTTCAAACATTTTGAAAACTGCTGTTTTATCCCTCCTGTAAAATGCAGATGTCGTATCACAGCCAGTTATTGCGTGTAAAAATAGTACATGATCTTTACACTTTACTAAAGTAAATAAACTTTTTGATGAATATATATGTGATGGATGCTGAGCTTTTCCTGGTTTTAAGAAAAAAATAGTTTTTTCAGTTGGCGTTCGAGCAGTGAGTAATACAAGTAAGTCAACATACATATATTATATTATATAAAATATTACAACTCTAGATGTATATACGTTACTCATGCATATTATGACGATAACAACTTTTATAACTTTTTGAATCGTTATATCCCAGAAACGGTGGCTCGTAAGAAAAAAAGTATTGACACATTTTTTATAGATAATTTTATGATCTACAATTTTTGTCGAAGGTACTTTTATGATAAAACTTACCGTTTTGCTGAAAATCGCGAAAAACTAATTTTTTTGACCTTTGACCTTGAATTAATTTTTTTCCTTACAGGGGAATGATGGGGAACTTCTAGGCATTGTTTATAATTATATTTTGAACAATTTCACTGAAATTCAGCTTGTTGGGACTTTATGTAACTTCACTCTCATTTTTTGGTCTAAATAGACCGGACTACACAGATAGCACACAGATAGGAAACACACTCGCTAGAGATGGGTTTATAAGTTTTTAATTAAACCGTAGCTTTGTTAGCTTTCTAAGAGCCGCTGGCCGGTGCAGTTCAACTTTTAATAAATTTTGAAATAGCTAGGAAAAATGTATGGTTTTGTTTCGCAGTGCAAATAAGCACGGTATGTACAGACGCCAGCACATCAAGTTACCCCAATATGTCAAATTTTCCCAATTGAATATGAACCTTATTCTTTTGACATAAAGTTGAAAACCGATCAAAGAAATTTGACACTTTGGGGTAACTTGACGTGCTGGCGTCTGTACATACATACAATTGTAGGACATGTATATAATTATAGTCTTTCATCAATAAGATCAACTTATGATCCAATTTATTTTAGTACAGTAAAGTATTAAAGCTTATTTGATGAAAATAAATAAAATGATATTTATTCCTGTTAGTAGTAGATTCTCTCAGATACTTTTACATGTCATTTTTTAAAAAACTAAATGACCTCTGGCCTCACCGCCTCAATGATCCCTGAGAAGAAATGCCGAAAGAAACTCACGGGTCATGGTCTCTTTTATAGTCCAGACATACAAGAAGGTTGTAAGATTGTATTCATTTGTTATGCGAGTCTGACGATGCAGGGCAAAGTCTAGAAAAGCCTTCTGAAGAAAGAATCCATTCAACTTTGAGTTGATTAGTCCCGAAAAACGACATGCAGTTATCGTGTATCTCAAACCTTTCAGACTATACATTTACTTTTCAGGGAGCTCGACGACCCACCACAGGACGCTATCCGCGGGTCATTTGCGTGAGCCACGTAAAAACTGTACTCAAAACCGTCAAAACCGGACCAGACAGTTACGGACTCATGTATTTTATCTAGCCTGTTGCTGTTGCCTAAGTGTTGCCTCATTCATGTCTGTGGTATACTCTTTGCCTGTGGTCATGTCACTGTTTGTCCTGTCACTGATGTCAGTTCTGTCACAACAAAAATGGCGAACCGCACGGTGAAAGATGCGAAGTCAATACGAGGTACAAATCCTCAATATTTGATAGAAAAGATCATCAGATCGCGTATTTACGACTCCAAATACTGGAAAGAAGAATGTTTCGCTTTAACTGCAGAGTTGCTAGTCGACAAGGCCATGGAATTACGATACGTCGGCGGCGTGCACGGAGGTTTCATTTACCCGACGCCGTTTTTATGTTTAGTTTTAAAAATGCTACAAATCCAGCCTGAGAAGGACATTGTAGTGGAATTTATAAAGAACGAAGAGTTTAAATATGTGCGTGGCTTGGGAGCATTTTACATGAGGCTCACTGGGTCGTCAGTTGATTGTTACAAATATTTGGAGCCTCTTTACAATGACAATAGGAAGTTGAGGAGGCAAAATAGGGAAGGCCAATTCGAGATAGTTCACGTAGATGAGTTTATAGACGAACTCCTTCGTGAGGAGCGTCTTTGTGACGTTATTTTGCCTAGAATACAAAAGCGTCATTTTTTAGAGGAGAATAATGAGTTGGAACCTAAAGTTTCGGCCCTGGATGACGATTTAGACGAGGACATGCCGTCTGATGAAGAAAATGTGGATACTGAGGTGAAGGAGAACAAGAGAGAAAAGGAACGGCGCGGAGATAGGGAGAGGAGAAGGGATAGGTGAGTTTGTGAACAAACTATGGAACATCATGTTGTATTTTTAATACCACTTCTACCCAAAGGTCCCGTCGACTACGTCTTTTGCTTCTTAAGGTTTGGCAGCTCAATGAATGAGACCCTTGAATATTTTTATGTCATGTCCAGGTTTCATAAAATCTTTAACATTTGTTGCAAAATGCAGGTGATAAACAGAGATTTTAGTTTTCCTACATTGACTAAGAATAGAATAAACATGTTTTAAGCCAGGCATTTCTAAAACTTATTTTTCCTTACAGATCAAGAGAACGAGAAGGACGGGAGGTCAGACGTGACAAAGACCGTAAAAGGGAACGCTCACGAAGCAGGGACCGTGACCGCAGGAGAGATAGGGAACGTGAACGAGAAAGGGAGAAGGAACGTGACAAGGAAAGGGAGAAAGATCGGTCACGAGAACAGAGGGAAAGAGAACGTGATAAAGAAAGGAGGGATATAAGAGGAGATAGAGATAGACATGATATGGATAGAAGAAGAGATAGAGGGAGATATTGATATGAATAAATGTGTGAAGTTATAGTTTTGTTTTATTTATTATTGAAGAAACACAGTCCTTAGGCTGCGTATAGACGACACGCGTCTGCTAAGTGCACGACACACGCGACAACATTAGTTTCTAACTAGCTTTGATATTTTTTCTATGTAATTTGAGTCTTATGAGTAATATGTAGATCTCAAATTGCATTTATCGCTCACCCCGCACACGCGTTGCTTCCCAACGTTCGCGATTCTCACGCAAATTTTGCGCGTGCCTAGCGCGGGTGTAAGGGCGAGACTCCACCAAAGCGCAGACGAGAGAAGATGTATCGTAATTAACCAATACGGTATTGTATTGTGCTGAAGCTAAGCATTGAGCTGTCGAAATGAGGCAAGCAAATTGGTAGTATGACGCAGCTCTTGTCTCCACTTTGGCGGAGTCTCGCCCTAATGCGGGCACGAGTGTCCGTGGTCGGCGTAGTTCATCTGAACACGGCCTTACGCTTAGATGTTCACTTTAATTAAGAGGATGAATGAAAGGCAACTAACAAAGATTTTTTTATAAGGCATGTATGTAAGTGGAAACACCAGTAGGTGACCCTAGAACAGGGATGACAAACCATTGTTGGTTATGACATTATTTGATTTAAAAAAAAAAACAATCTATGAATGTAAAACAAGTGTATGAGCATCATAGCAGGTAGCGATCAGTAGGCAGTTGATACTGCCTACCCCCATGAAAAAGGGCGTACATTTATGCACGTTTGTACGTATGTAATCCTTAGCCACATAGGGTTTCTGCATAAAATAAATATACAAAGACATGAATTTGATGTGTATATTTAAAAAAAAAAATGTAAGTATTGCTAAGATAACAATGTCATAAAAATAATTCTCTGTTTATTGAACAATTAATTTACAAGTACATTCATGTGTTTAATTTTATTTATGTACAAAATTATTAGTAGTTTTAAATTAATAAATAATTTATACTGCTGGCAGTAACCAGTGGAGTTGACAAGATAGAAAACTATCAAAGATATTTTTGCAAGATATAAGGGATTACTTAGGTTTAAAATATTCTCAAACTCTCATGGAGGCTTGGACAAAAAGATTCAGTCATCATCTGCCTAGCCTTTTTACCAGTGTTTTACATGGAGTAGCTGCCTATCTGCCTATCTCCACAACCCAGTGAATGGGTAACACGATACGCCTTGGTAAACTGGTTGTCAGATAAAATGATTCAAGAAATTATGGATGTGATTTCTTTTACGATTTTTCTGAGTACAAAAAAAAAACAGGTTAAAATCTTTAAAATAAGAAAGATGAAAGAACTTAAACAAAAAAAAAACAAAAAAACTTGACAGCTCTAACCTTTTTTTTGTTTTATCTATTAGCAAAGGTCAAGGATAGCAATATTTAAAGTTAGTACTGTGTGTCACATACAAGTTCATTTAAGTTCATAACATTTATGAGGAAGTACTCTTTATTTATATTCTAAATACATGAGCATAATATATTTTTTGTAATTATAATATTTCGACTATCTACATAATTATGTACAGAATATCATTTTCTTTGAACATCTATCTAAATCTTTGTTAGGACTAAAATGCATACTAAATGCATTTCTGTTGATTTATTAGTAAACAATTTGCCTATTTGTTTTTTTTTTCATTAAGTATTTAGTTTTATTTATTATAACAGGCATAATTTATACATAAGGTGAAATTAAATTAACTAGCGCAGCTTTACATACGTCATGGGTATTGATGTACAGCGCCAGCACATCAAGTTAACCCAATGTGTCAAATTTCTTTGATCGTTTTTCAACTTTATGTCAAACAGAATAAGGTTTATATTCAATTGGGAAAATTTGACACATTGGAGTAACTTGATGTCTGTACCTGAAGACGAAACAAAAAAAAACTTACAGGGTGAACAGTCTCTGGTGTGTACAGAGTCTGTGTAGAGTTGTAGACTACGGCTGTTGACATGAAATAATATTTTTTTTATTTTGTTTTTTTTTTTGTTAAACTACAAAAAATACAAAAATGCAAGGGTAGGGATAGTACCTATGGTATGACATCTTTATTGTAAGTTTACAAAAAATAACTATTTTAATTATAAGTTTTGTAAGTACTGTTTATGTTTCATCAAACCGAGATATACCCATTCCGTTTAAATGTAAAATTACGCCAGTAAATTTTATCTGACCTTTTAACATATAATTAGATTAGAATTTAAACTTTTTTTAACACTAATTTCATAAATAATACGTTACTATTATTGTTCATGTTATTATAATAAGTATTATTAAAGTCTATTTGGAAACAGGGCTGGCTAAGTTATTCATACCTATACCTTAAGCACTTACATAATGGAGGGTAGAGGTGTGGATAACGGTCTCTTTGAATGAAAAAGTGTCCAGACAAATTGCGTTAATAGGAACTGGCTAAATCCACACCACTCTTGACACTAGTCCACGATGCTCAACAGACAGTTCTTCTCACTTTATATAGTACGCAGGCACATAATTTGAATCAAAATGGCGTCATACCGCATTTGGATTGAGAACCGAAAATCTGTTACTGTGCATTGAAGGTAGTTCAACTTCCGTTGCGCAGTATGTACCCTCTCTAACTTAAACATAAAAGCTTCTACGTATTTATCTGCCATCTAGGAGAAGCGAATTAAAGTATCAAATCTTGATTGAATGGAGCAAACTCAATACTAGTCTGTGAAATAAATATTTACATTAAACACCTTGCCAGATTTAAAAAAAATCTATAGACGCCAGCACATCAAGCAACTCCAAACTGACAAAATTTCCCAATTGAAAATGAACCTTATTCTATTAGTGTTGAAGTTGTAAAACTATCAAAGAAATTGACACCTTGGGGCAGCTAAATGTGCTCGTCTCTGTACGAAAAAGGCCATAAAGATTTATAATGTGGCACTTTTGGGAGATGTTATTTCAATAATTTCGGAGTTCAGATTATTTCAGAATTAAGATGTTTTGACCTTATGGTCAAAGCATCTAGCATTATTGTTAGACATGAGTAATGCAATAAAAAGAAAAACAAATGTTTTGCCAACCGCGCAAGTGGGTAGGTACAGACGTTAGCATATCAAGTTATCCTACAATGCAATATTTCTCCAATTAAACATGAACCTTATTCTTTTGTTATAAAGTTGAAATACTATTTAACGATTGTGGTTGCTTAATGCGCTGGTCGCAGTATCGTGCCTCGCACAAATTTGGTTATCCTGCGCTATGTTTGATTTTGCGAGCCTGCTGCATGTGAAAACATATCATTATACATAATTAATATTTCTCACATAGCAATTATAAAACTTGTCCCTTAGCTTACAACGCCGCATAAGTCACTTTTTACCAACTTTCCAGGAGACGTAAAAAATGGTGGAATTATTCCGTTATTACTTAAGTACTTACTACTTTTCGAATTACGGCTTCTGATTGGCTGAAATCTATATCATGTGACCGATGGATAGACGCGCAACGAACAGCTCCATCTGAATGTATTCAAATGTGGAAACCGCCAACTATCGACTTGAGTGGTGTTGTAAGTTAAGGGACGAAGTGCAGCCATAAAAGAGATTTAAGATAAGTAGGTACTATAGAGAAGAAATGTCATAGAAAATCAGTGACCCCCATGTATTAGTAAGGCCAGCCAAAAAAATATACCAGAGCGGCAGCGGAGCGTACATACTAATTAAAACTCATTGATTTGTGTCCGACTCGGACACAAGTTTCGGATGAAAATTTTGTCCGCGCTGTCACATCTATAGTAAGTATTGAATGTTTTTGGCAGCAATAATAACCATAGATCAACAATTTTATAATTTACAATAATCATAGACACTCCTCCGCACTAGAGTTTCGATTCAAAGAGTTTTTAATCATGCCACTGATTGAAGGCACGCTGAACTTTGGCTAGAAAGTAGGAGCGTGCATTATGAAGATCCTTTGTTCTTCTTTCTTGATCCATTTGAGGAGACGGTCTACCGCTTTGATTGCTTGGTCTTTTTCCATCAGAGGGTCAAAAGTCACGTAAAGTTCAAAGCCGTTTGTTACCTGTAATCATTATTGTCAATTTATTTTTTAATAAATACAAAATTTTAGATTTTAGTCCCTCATCTATTTTACTAGAAAAAAATTGACACGTTTTTTTTTCTTTTTACATGTAGGTATTCAAAAAATAACGGCGATCCGAGTCACAATGTCGCATGACGTCACAATTTCGTACAGTTTATACTGAATTATGACGTTACTAGCCCCCTCTCCTTAATTTTAATGCACTTAATCGCTTTGAAAAAGCAAAAAGATACTATAATAGATGTATGACAACATGTATGAATGTAAACGAAGTAAAAGAAGTAGGCATGTAGGAATCGTAGCAGATGCAGACATGGGAACGTGAATTTATGTATTTATGAAATAATTTGCAATTGCTAAATAAGACCATGCGGAAGATTATATAACATCACGCTACGACCACCTGCCTGCGTAGCATGAACACATTGAACACCGAAGAAACGGCCTTTGTCTACAGACGAATCGGCCAAGTGACAGATTATATAGATATTTCTTTTGTCTCGAGCATGACAATGTCAAGAAAGATGAGAAGTTATATGCCGAAGAATGCCGAACAATGCCGAGCATGAAGTGCGTACCTATTTTCTCCACTTTTCGAAACATTTCCTGTCAACAAGTGTCAAACAGTCTACATCAAATGAGACCTAGACAAGAGCAACTTCACAGTTGCTATAGACAGCATATAAATTTCTTTCTCTACGTACAAACGCTTGTCGACGAGTCGCCTCATGCTCGGATAGAAGAAATGTCAAGTTGGACAGAAAGAAATTTGTTGTGTCTCGGAAGAAAAGAAATTAAGTGTTCATGCTACGCAGGGTGTATTGAAAGAAATTTGACAGATTGAGGCTCCTGTCTATATAATCTGTCACTTTGCCGATTCGTCTGTAGACAAAGGCCGTTTCTTCGGTGTTCAATGTGTTCATACTACGCAGACAGGAAGGGGTAAAACAGCTAAGAATCACTTACCCAAGCCAGTATGGTGTCACTGGAATTCGACCGAAATATAAGCTTTGCCGGCGTCGATGTACAATGTATTGAACTGCAAAAGCTCCTATAGTTCCTCACATAATCTATATCCGATAGTTTTTCAATCTTTTTCACAGTTATATCACCTCCAACTTTATGTCTCATTCTGTAGTCTTGTAACTTATCCAGACTTATGGGGTCTGAACTGAAAAGTTGTGCCGTTGATTTACATTTGTACATAAAATGTCGGATTTCGGGTATTCCTATGTGTTTCAAGGGATTCGTCGTTGGTAATTCTTCGTTCCTGTTCAAGGCATCGTTTATGGCGACTAGGCAATTCGAACGTCGTAGTTTTTCGGCAATCGTGTGCTTCGCTTGGGAGAGAGGGAAGAATGCGTCTCGTTGTACTGTGAGTAACAGGAGGCAGGCCTGACAGTCCTCTGAAATGTATGACACGTGGCCGTGAAGAAATCCTCTGTAATATTAAAATAATTTATTTTATAATTATAAGATAATTAGTATTCAACTTTTTACAGGCATAGCGTTTAACTGAAGAGGTTCCTGATGCGTACGAGTCGGATTCATGCACGGAGGGTTTTCTTTCTTTCCATTCTGAGCAAAAAGATCATGGTTTTTGTTATGTTTTTAGTATTTGTACCCAAAAGGTGCCGACAGAACCCTATTACCACAGTCTAAAAACATACAGTCGTCAGACGAAGCCGTCTAGACAGGGCAATCGTGCGGGGTGTGAGGGGCGAGACGCGGTAGATTCCCGCACTGCGAACAAAACGATGTTTGTAGTGCGGGAGGTACTATTCAAGTCTAACGCGTTTAGAAGTTGTCGGCATTATTCCAGAGATCAAAGGCGTCGTCGTATTAATATTTATACTGTGCTATTACTAAGTCTCCGCCGTCCGTCCGTCTGTCTATCATCGGGCTGAATTTCATGAAGTGTAATAGGTAGACAAATGAAATTTTCCCAAAGTGTGTATTTCTATTGCCCCAATGACAAAAAAATAAAACCGGCCAAATGCGAGACAAACTTGCGCACGACGGGTTCCGTACCAAAACGGCAAACAAATCTCATTTTCTGTGTGGGAACCCCACATAAAAATTTAATATATTATGTTCTCGGTATTTGTTGTTATAACTGAAACAGAACATCAACAGTCTAGCTATCATGTTTCATGAGATACAGCCTGGTGGCAGACAGAGAGACTCGCAGAAAGTGGAGTCTTAGTAATAGGGTCCCGTTTTTACCATTTGTGTACGGAAAATACATTTTTATTCGTCGTTTATAAAGCGATAAAAACAGGATGATGATGATGATGTACAGAGAGGCCAGCACATCAAGTTACCCCAATATGTCAAATTTCAACGATAGTTTTTCAACTTTATTGCAAATAGAATAAGGTTCATATTTAATTGGGAAAATTTGACAGTTTGGGGTAGGTTAATGTGCTTGCGTCTGTAGAATATAAACATTAACAAACATAAGACTTACGTAGAATCAAACTTCGGCAAACAAATCGGCGTCCAACTTTCAGCTGTTTTGAACGACTCGGAACTCCGAACCAGATTGAAAAGCAGGTGTATGTCGGATGGATGCAAGGTATACTTCTTCATACGAACTAGCGTGATCAGCTGATTACCAGCCAGCATTATCGCGAAGACCAAGTCCCTTATCTTGTTGCATGTCGACTGAATCGCGCTTGTGATGTTTTCTCTTGCTTTTTCGGGTAGAGGTAAGCAGCGGACGGCGCCTGGAAGATAAATTGGTAGCGTTCAAAAAGTGCTCATTCTCTGCCTAATTTCAATAAATGAATTTTGATTTTAAGAAATTCGGGAAATGCCACGCTGGCAAAGTCGCGGGGCGAACACTAGTAACCCAATAACTAAATCTGTTGAATGTCAGAGAAATGTGTGTCTGTTGCACATCACAATATTGTGACATTGTTAAGTGGAATTACTGACCCGATTTTGATGAAGTTTTTACAGATATTCAAGGCATTTTTAAAATTTGTCTTTTGCCTTCCATAAGAATTATGGGCATACGCGTAGGTATACTTATACCTACACACCATGCCCAGGAGCTTGCTTCAGCAGGCAACTTTGGCTTGCCGTAGTCATTCGCCAAGACGGCAGTTGCTACTTTTGACAAACCAAAAGCCAGCCACCAACCCAGTATGACCGGGCTATATAGCAATTGAGCTAGTGGCCAAGTCATAGGTAGTTCGAACCAAAAGGCCTTTCGCCTCTGACTTTCCGTATTCATGTAGCCGTAGTTACCTATTGTATCACTTGCTGAAAAACCAATGATATTACAAGTAAAAAGGTGTAGATAGGCTATAAGCGCTCAGCAAGCGACACGTTAAAATGTGGCTAAGTATACCTCAGTGTTCGCGCCGTCAACGGACGCGTGCGTGTGTTAGTGTGCCGTTTTTGAAGAACGAATGTTGTTTAGGTAACCTATTTACACCTTTTTACTTATAATTTTATTGGCAAAAACTGTGAAGGAAAACATGGTGACCAGCATGCCTGAGAGATATTTCTTGACGGCACGCGAAGCCAAGTCAGAGGCCCATTGCACACAAACACACACACACACACACACACACACACACACACACACACACACACACACACACACACTCACACACACAAACACAAACTCCGGTCTGGTCTGGTCACTAACCATACGAAAAGAAGAGTGTGCAATAAAAAACGAGCTTACCCAATAAGAATGCTGGATCCTTTTCCATAAATATAAGTAAGTGATCAATAAGTCGCTCAGCCCCCGAGAGTAGTCTCCGTAAGTCATAGTTCCTTCTCTGTTCAAATATTCTGTTCAGTTGCGTTAGAGTAAGCACTGATACTATTTGATTAAATGCATATCTGAAAGTAATTTATAAACATATAACCTACCTTATAACAATATACCTTCTAAAATAAACTTTTTAAATTATGGTAAAAACCACACCAAAACTCTTTGTGTGATTTTGATGGACTAAATAGTCACAGACAGACTTTATTTTTGTGTTAGTTATTTTTGCGTATGTTGCACTCGTGGGTTGTAGTTGAAAATCAGCGTCAGATAGGTACACCCTGTGTTCTGATCTGACATTATGCTAAGCTGATACCCTTTTGGCATTATAATCCCTGTATTTTATAGTTTTAAGGTGTATCTTTGTTGTAATGCCAATAAACGCATTTTTCTTTCAGACTCTAAAAATAGTCACAGATAGACTCTAAAAATAACATTATTGTACACTGTACAATAATGTTATTTTTAGAGTCTGTCTATGCTAGACTACTGTGTACTGTACACTACCTACGTAAACATTATTATTTCTTGTTATTTCTCGGAACCCTTGGGTTCCGGACTTTTGGAAGGCGTACGAGGGGCCGAAGCCAACTAGCAGAGGCCCTTTGTCGTTTTTAAAGAATTGAGGCACCAATCGCAGAATTTCCCTGTATGCACTAGACAAGTGCACCCAAGGAAAACCTACGACTGAAGTAAGACTGTTGCAGAATATGGTAACAAAAGAACTAGACTATAGGTTAGGGTTAAGACTGTAGGTTAGTATTGTTATACTTTTTTTCCCGGAAATGTGTTCCTTTGGATGTGTTTTCTTGGGAAAGTTACTGTTTACGCCGACGAAGCTGCGGGCATTTTTGGCATACCTACCTAAAGTTTATAATGATGCGTACAAAACTAAAACGGGAATTGATACCAGTACACGCCGCGCAACAGCCAATTGTTGCCACTGCGAAATAGTGCAGCCAAATATGGTGCTAGCATGTCATTCTGATTGTTTCTGAATTATAACTGTCAGGTTAGTTAATGAATTCGTAATTAGATCTAACAGTAGTTTATCATTTAGTAAAATTTGTAAAAGAGCTGTGGATTTTGTAAAATGTTACTTACGTTAACTGTAAAACAAGTTGTGTTTCACTCTCGTTCGATTTGGACAACGCCACCAGTATCAATGGTCCCTTCACCAAGAAGACAGCTTTACAATCCTTTGTTGTGATAGATCTCAAAATATCCTGATTTTGTTCCTCTACCACACTTACTAAAGCCTGAATAACACCACAAAGACCTGCTAACTTATCTTCGTTTCCATATCTGAAATCATACATAATAATAAAAATGTAATGGATCGTAATGCGCCTGCCTGGGTTCGAACCCACGACTTACTGTTCGTAAGTCGGGGCTGCCACCACTGGGCCACTGCTGCTTTTAATGCAGGGCATGCTTTAAGGCATCAGTAATTTGGGTTCTTCCTCTTATTGTTTTGTGTCTGACTCTGTATATCTGTTTCAATTTGTATGAACCTAAACTAAGCAAAAGAAGTATGAAAGAACTAGCAGACGTCCTGCGGTTTCACCCGCGTAGTTTCCGTTCCCGTGGGAATACAGGGATAAAAAAACGTGAAAGTTTGTTTTTTAGCGATAAGGCCGCCCATTGTATCACCGCTTGTAGCCCTTAAAATTATTATTTGTAAGTATTAATGGTGTACAATAAAGAGTATTCTATTCTATTCTATTCTATGAATGGATGTTTGTTACTCTATCACGCAAAAACTACTGAACGGATTTGGATAAAATTTAGTAGGTACACAGATAATTTATAACCTAGATTAACACCTAAGATAGTTTTTATCCCGACTATATCTTTCCCGTGGGATATTTTTCGAGTTGTAGCGGATGAAGCCGCTGGCAACAGCTAGTCTATCATACGTACTAGCAGATGTCCCGCGGAAGCACCCGCGTAGGTCCCGTTCCCGTGGGAATACAGGAATAAAAAATGGCAAATTTTATTAAAATCCATTCAGTAGTTTTTACGTGAAAGAGTAACAAACATCCATCCATCCATCCATCCTCACAAACTTTCGCGATTATAATATTAGTAGGATAGAAGCTTAAGTTTATGTTACATGTATGTAAATTTAACCTTTCAATCATGTCAATTAAAGACACAATAGAAAGACAATGACAGCGCGGATACCGGTGCCCTCTTGGGGTTTAATGAATTAATTTTGGTTCTACAGGTAAGTTTAATATTTCCTGCTAATACGCACATTCAAATTAAGAGCAGGAAATGAGAACTCTTAATAAAATAAATGGCCTAACTATTTAAGAGTTCCCATTTTCAATATCAGGAAAATAATTAACTTTTAATATGTGAGTGATTAAAATCAAATCATTTAGGTACCTACCTGATACTTTTTCAATGTTTCTTTGTGTATAATTAGTAACTTTAATGGTTAAGTAAATTAAGTATCTCTTGGGGTCAGCCTTTAACTAATATTACAGAAAAATGATTTTTTTTTAATTTTATGAAAACATAAATAGAATATACACAAAAGGAAGTCCAACTTAAAGGGACAAGGCAAAAATTTGCTGCTGATTGCTGAATGAGACTTAGGCCTGTAAAACACAGATTAGTGCCCAACCCTAATGGAGCAGCCCAAAGACCATGAAGAAGACAGTTTGACAACCTGGATGTCTTTTTTAACATGTAGGCTGCCATACGAGTATACTCGTAGTAACTTTTTTTTATGTTCATTGCCACCATACAAAATGGTTTCAAGTTCAAACTACAAGTTAACTCGTAGTATGGAAATGACTTAGGATTTTTATTACCTTATTACCAACCAATTATTTTTATTACCTACCAAAAAGGGAATGTCCGGGATCGATCTTTCAGACCAAATGCTGTCATATTACCTACTGCAGCTCTTAGAAAAACGTTGTTTTTTTAAATCTACTTTCACAACGCTTGCATGATCTACAATCAACAAACCAACCATACTCCGGAAAAGAAATTGGATACCCTTTCAATCAAAGATGAAGTCATACTCATAAAACTGTGTCTGCAGAAAAGAAAAAAAAACGCAAATAATCAATTTATTATTGTCCGGTATATCCTTAAATAACTGCCTTATTCGTAGAAAATTAAAAATAATTTTTAAAATATATCACTTCTTTTTGATTTTACTGTGATGTACGCAAAAAAAATTCTATTTAACTTTTTTTTTCTGATTTAATAATGTTCTACTTCAAATGCCAATAAATGTAACCCTGCCCTCTGTTCCCTGCCACTTGTCTAGAATTCGTTAGAAATCGCATACAATTAACTACGAGAATACTCATAGTTGGCAGTGGGGCCCAGATCTTGTACTACAAGTATACTCGTAGGTTGGCAGTCAATGTGTTAAGAATTGTAGAATTGTAGTGCCAAGTCACATCATATTGAAGGCCCAGCAGTGGGATAGTTTAGGGTAGTTAATAATTAAGCCTACCTAAGAATAGCAGAAAAGTAATAGCTTTTAAACATTGAAGAAATACTCACCGGGAATAAATAGGTTTACCAGCAGAACTCAGTATAAATACATGTTTCTCTTTGTTCACTAATTCCGGTGTTTGTAGATAATCATCCTTCTCATTGTCCGTCTCATCACCATTTTGTTCTGTCAAGTTTGAGTGGCTAGTTGATGATGATATTGTTTCCTGATGATGCACAAATCATATTTAAAACTTTTTCAATAAATTAGGCTGTAGAAGAATGTCACAAACAAACAATAAAACTTACATCTTTAGTCTGTAAATCGTCACTAGATTTTGTAGCTTTTAATTGAGCAGAATTCTCACCAATTTCACTTTGAATTTCACTGATAGTACTGTTAATTGTAGCCAATGAAATGTTACGCTCTTGAAGGCTCGAACTCATCTCAGAGGCGAACTCCTCGAACGAATCTGTAGGATTTAGGATGCTGTCATAACATGCACCAGGCTCCAAATCATCAGGGGGGTTCTCCTCAATGGAGACCGTAGGAACATCTTTGGATGTGGAAGCCATTACGAGTTATTTTCAATAATAAATAAATAAAATATTTCACTAACTGCAGAACGGCATCAATAAATTAAAGATGATAGGTACGTTCCAGCGCCAGTCGACTTGTTATGAAACAATTAGCCATTACTCATCTCTTTTAATCTCGTTGGTTTTCTGTTGTTTAACTCAAACTGATGCTCAAAATGTACTTAGGTACGGAATGCGAAAATATGGGGTGGCTTGTCACAATGACAGTGTGACATTTTTTTCTGACACTTCATTGACATTGACTGGAACCATGAAGGTTGCCTTACTTTATTTTAAAAGCTTACTAAATATTAATAAGCACGGCCAAGTAGTAATATTTATTGTTAACGGCACGGAACTTGAGCGCTGGATGTAGCGGTGGGGGTAAGTTCGCATACATTTCATTTACCACTAAAATTGAACATACACACAAGATCCGTGCCGCTAACTATAACTTGTTTTTTTTTATTTGTTTTTTTTTTGCGGGATGTGTACCGAAATTGATCCCTCGAAATTAATTTTTAAAACTAAATGTTTACAGACATGTCACGTAGTGTTTTTTACTGTTTCAATGTAAAGTTTTAATAATGCTACAATTTAGAAAAAAAACAATGAATAGACTGGATAATTGATTTGATTACATTTTTTTTTTGATATTTTTGATTTTCTGTTTTCCAAAATCATGTAATATAATAAAACAAGTTATACCTGCTTTATAAACAACATCATTTTGTTCACATAAAACATAATACATGGCTTTCACTTGTATGTGTGTACGTGTTAGTAATATTTATGTCATGTCATGGTCCAGCCAGGGTAAACATGCAGGGACTTTGTTTATTTTAGGACATAGTATAAGTGTGGTGAAATTAAGTGAACAACTTGTCACTCGTTCAACACGCTACAATGATTATTTAACTACTTTAAGTTTTTAAATATTTATTAAAAGAATATGAGAAAACAATTGTATTAGTGCCACAGGCGCTGTGGCACTAGATTATTTTTTTTTGTGCACCATGCAAATGTTTTTCATAACTATAAATAAGTAAATATGTAGACAGTGACACAGTCCAGTAACAGTAATATTGGTCAGTGGGTCGCCTTAGGTACAATGAGTACAATTCGTACCTACATTAATCACCATCCGGATTCAAAATTAAATTGGACTATTAGAGTATACAATTATTTTTTAATTCCCATGTATTTTATGTCTTATTAATCGAAAACTCTAAGCAACTTACGGAACATATTGATGCAATTTATAGGTGGAATATTTCAAGCAAGAAAACTAATCCTTTAGATACGTAATTACAACCGATATTCAGAACGTTATCTCCAACAAAAGTATCTGAAAGTGGAAACGTGAAAAGGTATTCGAGTAGAATAATGTAACAAATTGTCGGCGATTGGACACAGGGTCTCGCGTGCGATGCGTCATGGCCGACCATGCGGAAGACGCTGATAACTCCTCACTCTTAGGTCCATGGCACTGAGGGTACTTACCTACTCTTATAAACTAACTTTCGGTAATGTTCCGTGAGAAAATATTGGCGAAAATCTTGTAGGTAGGTACATTTAATCGGGTTCATTGGCTAAAGTATCCATCCATTGACGATTGTTCGTTTGTATTGATACTCAGACTCAATATTAGATATTTAATAATGATAATTTTTATTATTTATATTTTAATAATTTAATATTTGTATTACATAAATGAAACTTGTACGTTAATGATGTAAAAGAGCGGATCCTTCTAATACAGGCATTGTTTGCCTAAAAGGAGGATCCCAATACGTTTATATGTAATGATATGTAATCTTTAAACCCAAATAAATTATTTTGTATTTTGTATTTTGTATTTGATAATTATCTTAAACTTATGTGTTGGGTTCAAGCAAAATGTGAAATAGCACCTTTAAAAAAATATTAGCAACTTTTTGCGGGATTGCGTATTGCTAACAACATAAATCCACTTACGTCTTGACGCACCGACTAACTAAACTACCATAATGTCAAAAACTATTGACGTTCAAAAAATGCTGCTTCTCATGACTTTTGATTGGTTTATTGTTACCCCGTTACCTATGCACGAACACCGAAATCAGTGATTAATAAAGGCCTATTCAAACCTGAGCGATATTCGCTGCCGCTGTGGGTAGAGGTACATACCGCGCGGGTTTCGCTCAGGTATTTAGTATCAATTTCGCTTCCGTGGGTCTGAGGTCTGAACAGTAATATTACCGCAAACCCACTGGGTTTTCTCTGCCGCAGACGGTAGCGAATACCGCTTAGGTCTGAATAGGCCTTAAGTAATATCAAACTACGTATCCACCACCCTGACTTAAAAGGCAAAGGTAGAATACCTCTTCCTTCTAGTCTGTGCAATCCTATTATTACTGCTTAACCTATTCCAGACTGCTACAAATACATATAGCTAGCATTTAGATAGCTAGAAATACATTTTTGCTATTAAACTCAGTTTTACTTCTTCTGTTTAAGTCGCGAGTTAATAGGCTTCTTATGGGTAAGCTCGTTCCATCGTCGACCTCATCTCTGGCCGCAGGACAAGATTGAGGTCAAGAGTAGACCCATTATATATTAAAAAAAAACCATTTTACTCACTAAGTAGTGATAGCTTAGTGGTGTGACGTACTGGCTTCCAAGTAATAGGTCTCGAGTCCGAACCCAAGGTACAGACGCCAGCACAGCAAGTTACCCCAATGTGTCAAATTTCTTTGATCGTTTTTCAACTTTCTGTCAAACAGTATAAGGTTCATATTCAATTGGGAAAATTTGACACATTGGGGTAACATGGTGTGCTGGCGTCTGTACCTCTGACTTTTCGGATGTATGTGCATATTGCACAATTATCACTTGCATTAAAAACGGTGAAAGAAAACATCTGAGAGACATTTTTTTCGACGGCATGTAAAGCCACATCAGAGGCCCGTGGTCAGCATTTACTCTGACACCAAGTTACACTAACCAAATGACAAGAGAAAGAACATTAAACATACTTGTAATGGATGAACTTTAAGTTATAAACTTTCATCATTCAGGGGATATAAAATAGTAGGTTTATAATGTATGTTTCTTGATGTCTGCGGGACGTAGCGAGAACTTTCGATAAGTTATTTATTGGATAATTCGAAATAGGTATATTCACACTCTTTTATTATGTAACACCAATAATTTTCAGTCAAAACCACTTTTGACTAACCTGTGCAGTCAAAAGTAGTTTTGACTGATTTTGCTAGTCAATAGTACTTTTGACTGGTTAAGAGTTTTGACTGCAACATGCTACGAAAGCGTTGCTACGAAAGCGTAGCTGACGTAGCCGGACATCGTAACCCTAGCTACGCCATAGCAACAAAGAAATGGTTAGAAATTCCCTCAAGATAAAGAAATTCTCGTCTCAAAGGCATGGTCCAGTATTAGATTTTATTAAAGTGGGTAAAACGTGGGATTCTCTTAATGTTTTTGTATACAGAAAAACGTTAGTATAGACCACGACGCCAACGCGCGATCGTCCAGAGTGAATAGTTTTTATAAAACTAAATAATTAACAATAAAATTGTAAGTATATCATCACAGTGTTCCTTCAAAACAACTCGGCAAACACCTGAACTTAATTCCATTTCTTACTTAAATAGGGGTGTCTCGCTTTATATTGCGCCCTACACTGCACCCTTGTTTAAATAAACGTCTTATTTGTCCCCCATCCCTAATGGTTACGTGAGATGCAAGTAAATTCGCGGCAGGAAACTTTTTTCTTTCGTGACAACCCTTAGAGCTTAGAAATATGAATGAGCCATTGTTATTGGAGGGAGTTGTCAGTGGAGTGTCTTCAAATGTTGAGTGTTAAGCAGGTTAGGATGAAACTTCATGAAACAGAGAAAGAAGTGCTTAGACATTACTTTAATAATTTAAGCTCAACCTTACCTTGAAGGTTGCCTAGCTTAGGGAGGAGGCCTAGAGACTAGAGGCCTTAATTTATAGTAGTGTAGTGTGTAGTATTGTTTTATTTTATTTTATATAGTATCATTCATATGATTGTTATTAGGCAATGTTATTAGGTATATTAAAAGGGGGATTTTAAATCGTGTGTTGTAGTGCTTACATCAAGCCTTACAAGAGTGTTCTCCATAAATGCCGAGGAAAGAGATCTTGACTAAAACCGAAATACCGCATTGCCATCATTGGCTCCTTTTCTAAGATCCTTGTCAAATACTCCCAGTATCTAATTTATTCGGCCTCTTAGAGAATTATTGTCATTCATGAATATGAATTGCTTTGTTTAAACTGATCAAATTTTTTATTAAACCTTAGAAGAGTTTCGGCCATAGAGTTCTTTAAGAGAGATAATATATATTATTATTGTGGCGGATTATTAGCTCGGTCTTTATGTCTGAAGATGGTGGTTTGAGAGTCGCCATTTTGTTTTATATGGTGTTTTTATGACATCATCACCCAGATCCTTTATTGTCACACTGCGACAGAATTTTCTTGAACTCAGCCATTAGTTCTGCGAAAGTCAAGTATTTTTTTTTCAATTAAACCATTGTAAGGCACTTCGCATAATAAAAATAATAACACGCGCATCTTACTATCCCATTGCATCACTATGAATGCTCAAGGAGGTTTGGATTAGAAAGAAGTAAACTATAGGAAGGAACTAATAACTAAGTATTAGGAACCTTTAAAAACCTGAAACTAAAGTTTTTTTTTACAAATACAAAACATTTATTTGCATAACACAGGTTCAAAGGATGTTACAAAAAGTTCTTATGGTACACTGTATTATAACCATATTAGGTGTGCAAATATGTTAGGAACATTATGAGATTATTAGGGTTCCGTAGTCAACTAGGAACCCTTATAGTTTCGCCATGTCTGTCTGTCCGTCCGTCCGTCCTCGCTTAATCTCTGTGACCATTAGCACTAGAAAGCTGAAGTTTGGTACCAATATGTGTATTAATTACGACAACAAAGTGATGAAATAAAAATTGGAAAAAAATGTTTTATTAGGGTAGCCCCCTATATGTAAAGTGTGAAGTTTTTTTTTTAATTTCATCTTTAACGTGTGATATATTGTAGGTATTTAAAAATGAATAGGGGTTTACTAAAATCATTTTTTGATATAATGTCAATAATTTCGGAAATAATCGCTGCAAAAGTTAAAAACTATGTGTCTACCCTCTAACTTTAGAACCATAAGTTTAGAAAATATGAAAAAAATCTGAAATGTAGAACTTTATAAGGACTTTCTAGGAAAATTATTTTGAACTTGGATGGAAACAACAGTTTTTGTACAGAAAAGACAAAAAGTTGTACAAAATATTTTCTGGACTAAGTTTGTAGTATAATCGTATATATCCTACGGAACCCTGCACTGAGCGTGGCCCGACACGCTCTTGGCCGGTTTTTGACCTTATTATTTATTCATACTCAGAGTTTATTATGTTACAATGTCATTCGAGCTATAGATGGTCAATATACGCACAATTAAACACACACAATTAATTTTGAATTAGTAATTTATAAGAAATTGTAATGTCATGCAAATTAATAATGTCATACTCATAGGTCATAGTATTTATATTATCCATCATATTTAATTATTGCACAAATAATTTCTATAATTAAAATATAATATCTTTATCTTCTAAATAGTCTTCAACATCACAATAACATTTTTTAATTAGGAAGGTGTATAATTTAGTCTTAAATAGAGGAGTAGGTAACTTTTTTGTTTTTCAGAATATGGTTACCTACACTTGCACTGAATGTGGCTCTGGATTCTGCACTAGGATATACTCTGTTGTGGGATTCAGTTCCTTTCTATAACAAGTGCAAGTGCAACGACGCAAACGGGTAACATGTCCAGACTTTCAGACTAACGGGTACCGTAACTGTCAAGATCTTCAAACAAGACCGACTGCGGCAAGGGTACAATTATTCATCGACAGATTTGTAGACACATCGATCTCGCCACATAATAATGACGTCATATAAACAAAGATGCAAGAACACGAATTACAACCGTTGCCTACTGGAAACAACACCAGCCTTATCGTTCCTTTTAAGGGTGGATGAAAAAATTTATGCTCTGTTTTTCGTACTCTACTTTTGATGAACCTGAACATGAACGTCATCATACTTACTTTATTGTGACATGGCCATCGGCGAGTTGCTCAATAAAATCTAAGAATTGAATTTCTGTTCTACTAATAAATGATGAGTATGATTACTGGCTCTTGATGTGGAGCTTGACATCAGAAAAAACACTAACACGTGAAAAATAACCCTAGTTTCGGAAGTATGTGGGCTTTGGTGGTTTTGTTACATTCATTATTGGCCACCGACTTCCGAACCTAGAGTAATTTTTCACCCGTTAGTGTTTTTTTAAGAAGTCGGTTGTATTATTTTGTAAAAAAGTTTTTTTTTTGCAATTTTTAATTTCTTCGTACGAGTATGTAAATTGGTTAAAAATTGCTAAAGAAGTTCTTTCGAAACATGAATCTGTACATCTCTGTCGGGCCCCTTTTAAAATATACGGGCGTAATGTTTTGTTATGGAAATACAAAAACTCTGCATAGATATCTGACTATGGCAATCGCGAATAATTTGCTGTTATGTGTTGAAGAGTTCCGTCGCCAGTCTTCTTCATTAGTTTTTCTTCATGAAATGATACTTTCTAAATGAAAATGCTTGATTCCTTACTAAAAATATATTTTTTGAGGAGTTCGCTCAATTCTTCGAGGATCCCTCATCTGACTTGAGTTTTGAAACAAACGGGACCAATCTGTTAGTATACCCAATCAAATAAAAAAAGAATTTTACTAATCGGTCCATGACGGAGTACTGAGATAACAAAAACTAAAAAAAAATAAAAAAAAAAAATAAAAAAAAATACAACCGAATTGAGAACCTCCTCCTTTTTTTGAAGTCGGTTAAAAAAAGAGGCCTATACCCAGTAGTGGATGAAGTCGGGCCGTGGATGTTGATGATGACTGGCCCTTGCCCTTTAAAATTATTTATCGACGTTATTAAGCAAAGTAAATTGTGTAAAGTACTTCAATCGGTTGTGGTGTGGCAATTAGTATCGTATTGGTTAAAATTAATGAAGGTGACATTTCGGTATTTGTGGCTAATCGTATGGTTTGCGGAAACCTATAATTATGTGAACAATCAAATATTGTCATTACATTAATTGTGTGGTTTTCACTTTCTTTGAACAACACACAATGACACAAGGCTTTTAAGACATCAGCAGAGATAACTACTTTTGCAATCTACGCAAAAGGCTAAGGTCCTCCACAAACCTTAGCCCTTTAAATTATTATTTTAAAGTTTTTTATGATGTTCTTTAAATAGTATTCTAGTATTTATTATTCTATCTAATAAAACCCGAAGTGCTGACGACCAGTCCTACCAAGGAGTATCGTATTACCCAGTTGTATTGAACTGGCTTGTTGAGGAAAAAAAGACTGTCGGCCCGATTGACCTATAACTGTTATTCGGCTGCATCTAGTCAGTCTGGAAGCAGGTGTTGTTGCTGCCATAGACTTGAGAAGGAGCAAAGCAGTCAATAACGGGGGAAGTAATAGAAATTTATTAACAGTAAATAATTAAAAATGAAAATACAGGGTTATTTTTCAATGACCGGCCAAATTTTCACTGGGTGTTCTACCCATGAATATGAACAACTTTCACTATGGGACCGACTCTGAAATCACGAAAAAAAAATCAGCTGTTTCATTCATTTTAGTCGAGTAGGTATTCAACTTGTGTATGAAACAGCTGATTTTTTTTTCGTGATTTCAGAGTCGGTCCCATAGTGAAAGTTGTTCATATTCATGGGTAGAACACCCAGTGAAAATTTGGCCGGTCATTGAAAAATAACCCTGTATATGCACAAAAAATATACGAGAGATGAAGCACTCGAAAAAATTCGGTGGTGTTTTGTTAAAAAAAAATCATATTCGCGGGCGTATGACTGTGACGTTTTCTATGGCGCCCATTACCCCCTAGACCGTCACTGACTGGAAACTGACTCATCTAACATGCGGCAGATGTCTACAGCCAAATTTGTACGCTTTTCAAGTGATATCAGTAAGAGGAAAACAAAAAGTTTCACCACTTCCCGCCCACAGATTTCCCTCCGACATTTCAAAATAAAAATTTTCTTCCCTCAATAAATTCCTCCATTAATAATAACAATGGCACATTATAAATGCGTATCACGACGCACACTTATTTGTTACCAACTGTATGACATAACGGAAAGGGATCACGTCTCACAAATTTGTCTTCTGACAACTTCTTAGACAGTGTTACCACCAGTAAAAAAGCGATGGCAATAAAACAAGCATTTGTAAGAGTTCACGACTTGTGAGAGTGAAGTTTTAGAATTCCGTGATCCACGGATAGAAGGCCCTACTATTGTAAGGCAGAACTTACGAACAGTTTTTTTTATATCTTAAAGAAACGTGTAAAAAATGTGGTGATTGCACGAAGTTATGGATTAAACCAGGGTTAGTATTAATGTGGCCGGTTCAATTCTTAGGTCCTTTTTTAGTTTTTCAAAGACATAATTGACATTGTTGCGGGATCGTGAGGAAACCTGGAATCATAGTTAAAATAAGTCTGAAATCACCAATCGTTGTTGCACATGATATGTACCTACTATTGTTTTCTATTGTTTTATAAATTATTGTGTGTATGTGTGTTTTGATGACTGATGTCAAATAAATATTTTTCTTTCTTTCTTTCTTTCTTTCTTTTTGTTAGGTAAGCCTGGTGATCAATACTCGTGCTTCCTCTGAAAGAGAAGAAGCCTTTGTCCTGCAGTGGGATAGTTTTCCAGAAGCGTGCTCAGAAGACTGTCAGCATTGTGAAATTGGATGGCAATGCTTCAGCCCAAGGAAGTGTGGAGTTTTTTATGTCAAATAACAAGCCCTTAATAACTGCCGCATAAAAACCAAACTGTAATTATCGACTCGCCGCATCGCTCGTAGTAGTCGTAGCAATCTGTCTACCTGCTACGAAAGCGTTGCTACGAAAGCGTAGCTGACGTAGCCGGACATCGTAACCCTAGCTACGCCGTAGCAACAAAGAAATGGTTAGAAAATCCCTCAAGATAAAGAAATTCTCGTCTCAAAGGCATGGTCCGGTATTAGATTTTATTAAAGTGGGTAAAACGTGGGATTCTCTTAATGTTTTAGGATGCTCATAATCGAATGGTTACCGCACTTGTGTCCGATGGGTACTTTACGTTGTAACATCTTCATCTTTTTCTATTGGAGAGTGAAAAGTAAATATCGTCAAGACTGCTGTGCCTAGCTACCTTAAATAAAAAATCGCGCTTCGAATTTAATATACTTTTTGAAGATTTCATTTGTCATAAATTTAAACCTAAATACTACTTACCTGATTATTATTTTAGAATAGTCTATTCTCAGGGTGGAAAACCCTCATGGATATCTATTCAACTCAACTCACAGTCAACTTAAAGTCAGGTCAACTCAAAGCTTAATTGATTCTTTCTTCAAAAGGCTTTTCCAGACTTTGCCCTGCATCGTGAGACTCGCATAATACATAAATACAATCTTATGTCAGAACTTTAAAAGAGACCATGACCCCTGAGTTTTTTTCGGCATTTCTTCTCACTTTGAAAATGCCATTTAGTTAAAAAAAAAAATTACATGTAAGAGTATCTGGGAAGATTCACTTACAAAAATAAATATCATTTCATTTATTCCTTTAGAGCCTTCCTTTTGAGCGAAGAGGTTTGTCTGTTAAACTGTTACTTTTATTTTTACTACTACTTTTTTTATTAAAAACTCGCACTGGATGCGAGCCGCTTCCAACCGGTCTTATTGGAGATCTATAGGGGAGGCCTATGTCAGCAGTGGACTTCCTATGGCTGAAATGATGATGATGATGATGATGATGATGACTTTTTTATTTCATGTCATACCTACAACTTACGGGGATCGTGGAAAAGTACGATTATTCCGTCTAGGCCAAGTCAGAGCATGAGTATAGTCAGGCTCAACTCATAGAATCAGGATGTAAGTCAAAATCACTTTCACCCTGTATACATCACAATTTGATTGACTACTTCCTCACTATCTCTATCTCTCTCTCTCTCTCTCTCTTTCTCTTTTGTCACCTTAAGACTTGGTTCCTTAGTAGTGGTGTTCCGGAGTTTGTGACAAGTTATGAGTCAGTGAGTGAGTTTTGAGGAGTTTACTGACAGAGAAGGCTGTGTCTTGTTGCGCGTGACGCCGCGTGATTAAGTGCTGTCGGCCTAATGACTCGACGAATACTGTGTTGTTTTGTTTTGTGCACTTTGTTGGTACATGTCTAAGGTCTATCCTTAAAGAAAAAAAATGTGAGCCGTCACGGGACGCCTGGCAGATGTGGGACATCGAAATTACTTGGTTTAAGTTAAAAAAAAGCACAAAAAAACAAATTACGAGTGGAATCAGATATGGCATAATGAAATACTAAAGCATTACGAATTTGTTTGTTACATAAACATTCATTTTTAATAAATACGACAATTTAAAAAATAATTTGTAATTGCGACAACTAGAACAGCGGTGGCCCAGTGTTGGCGGCCCCGACCTACGATCAGTAAGTCGTGGGTTCGAACCCAAGCAGGCGCACTACTTAGTGTAATTTATTCGGTCACCACTGCTCTCAAAAACGGTGAAGGAAAACATCGTGAGGAAACCGGCATGTCCTAGAACCAAAAATTCGATGACATGTGACATCTACCAATTCGCACTGGGCCCGCGTGGTAGATTGTGGCCCATACGCAAAATACGCGCTTTGACGTGGAGTTGCGGATACCAGCCCGGTATCTTTAATCTTTTAATCTTTTTGCGACAACTCAATGGGCTATTTCTTTTGTTTTTAGTCCCTCATCTAGATTATAAGAAAATATTCGACGCGACGCGCATTATTGAAGACGATTGAATCAAAACTTGCAGGTTCTAGTACATAGTTTCGGACTTCCCACAAACACATAATTTATGAAGACATTTTTTAAAATCTTTATTAAAAAAGGCTTTGATCGCGGGGCGATCATATCAGCCTTATGAAGACATTATAAATTATGTTCTAAAGCTGCAATAATAAGGGCTATTTGATACTGTCGCCTCTCACATATTTTTAACAATATAAAGGTTTGTAACAAATTGCCCGTGACAAAAATCTCGCATGTAGCCAAGCCGATGGATATTACGTTTCCCGAATGAGCTACATAATTTTCCTGAAATATATTCGTGTCTGATTCAGAAAGACGGGGAAACATATTACTTAATATTTGTAGCTTACCGGTTCTCCCAGTAAGATTTTTGTGGGTACCATTTAAGAGGCAGGACGCATTGTGTTCGACGGTTAGTCCATAGAAAAAGAGAACAATATAGAACCGATATACGCATCCTTTTGTATCGACGATACGGCGAAAGCAGGCAATGATTGTCGCTAGAACGAGATTGCGACTAGATTTCGAACATTCTATGGGAATTTACCTTCTGATGTATGAGGGAACGTAATCGAAGCATAAGACTTTTTGCTTCGCTAATTAAAAAAATAGTGGGTACACCACTATTTTATTAATTAGCGAAGCAAAAAGTTGTAATATGCCTAGGCCTGCTGACTACTCGTAACGACTGTCAAAGATTTCACATGACAGCCGAGACGAGCCTCAAACACATGTGTGTGAGTAGGTATGTATGTACTGTAATATCTGAACACACACACACCTAACTGGTTTGTTTACTAAGTAAAGATACGAGCGACGGGTCTACAATGTCGCGACGCATTACATTAAAAGTTATATTCAAAGCGGTGCCGTCCGCAATTCAGCATCGGTCTTACATTGTAGGGAATGTTATTAAAGACGTAGGTACAGCTTGTTTTAAATATTGGTACAGAGAACCTTGGCACAGCATCTTTTTAGGGTTTATCAAGCATGAATCACACACAAAATTGGTGTGGGTTTTCGTATGAGAAAGCTTAAGATTCCTTAATACTCAACATACTTACATTTATTTATGCATCACTCTTAGCTTATGAATAGAAATAACCGTAAAACTACTCCTTTCTTTACTTTTTTTTTGTATTTTAACTCAATAAATTGAAATAACTTGTGTAGATAGAGGTTTATGCTCGTATTTTCTATACTATTATTATATAGAGGAAAAGTTTGATTGTTTGTTTGTTTGCATTGAATAGGCTCCAAAACTACTAGACCTATTTGAAAAGTTCTTGTACCGTTGGGAAGCTACGCTATCTCCGGGTGACATAGGCTACTTTTTATCCCTGTATTCCCACGGGAACGGGAACTACGCGGGTGAAACCGAATGTCGTCTACTAGTTAAAAAAAAAAAAAACATACCGTCTAATTGAGAACCTCCTCCTTTTTTTGAAGTCGGTTAATAAAGATGTTGTTTGTAACTAGCACTGTTGTTTTAGTTAACGAAGCCAATTATGTGATCTCAAAAAAACATTTTTATCTTGAAATGAATATATTTTTGCCGTACCAAGCCACAAAGGGTATAAAGTACAACCATATTTTTTAAGATTTATTTATTTATTTATTGATTAACCTACAATTGTTACACTAATGCAAAAAAAACAATATAGTTACAAAGATGTCGGCAGTGCACAACATTAGGCGGCAAACACAGACAGTTTTTTTTTTGACTCCTCGGTCTAGGGTTCGACACCTGAGTCGGGTCTGGGTTTGAGTCCAGTTGATGGTAATAGGTTGGCACTCTATTACACGAAGCTTAAACATAACTGGCGAAATATAAGTGTTACCAAATATATATACCTCTGTCCAACCCTTTGAATAGTACAGGCGTTATGTATATTTTCAACTGTCGGTGGTAAATAATATTAATGATATTAATTAAACTTCAGGACTGCCTTGTTTGTCTAGTGGCCGCAAGCGCTACCGTAGTGCATGAGGCCCCGGGTTCGATCCCCGGATCGGGCACAGTGTTATAGAGTTTTTTTCATCTGGAATTTCTCAGTAGCAGCCCGGAGCCTAGTCTATTTGTGCCCCATTAATGGCAATATACTGGTTATGTGGGACTTAATTAACATAACTGGCGAAATGTGGGTGTACAGACGCCAGCACATCAAGTGACCCCAATGTGTCAAATTTTTTTGACCGTTTTTCAACTTTATGTCAAAAAGAATAAGGTTCATATTCAACCCAAATGTTCTTTCTTTGGTACTGTTCGTCAGCACGTGGAGCTCCTCAAGTTCCGAGTTGAGCTCACGATTACTGACAAATGCTTGCACTGACTGATCTGGTCTCCTCATATCTGTGTGGTTCTTTCCTCAAAAGACCATCTCAGACACTAATCTGCATGGTTCTTACATGATTTGACCAAGATATTGTCTGGACTTTAAAAGAGACTATGACCTCTGAGTTTCTTTCGGTGTTTCTTCTCAGAGTAGTCAGTTAGTGAAACTCCGATTTCATCTACCAGTTAAAAAATTACGTGTAAAAGTGTTTGTGAAAACCTATTTACAAAATAAACATCATTTATCATTTATAATTGGGACAATTTGACACATTGGGGTAACTTGATGTGCTGGCGTCTGTACTTCAAGTTCACCTTTGCTTTACCCTTCGATTATTACAGGCGTGATGTTATGATGATGATATTCAATTTAATGGACGATGTAGGTATACAACCGTAGTTACACGAAAGGTCTTAAACTAGCGAGTACATGACCATGTTAGGACGACGTTATAGTCGAAGAATTTTATAGGTACGTAGTACATTCTCACCTTTTTCAAGCAATCCGTGTGAACACTTCGAGCATAATATGTATGCAGATGACAGTTTTATAACTCGGAACGCATTCGCTAGCAAATACCGCAGTAGAATTTCAGAGAAACTTCATTTCTCGTTATGAGACAATATTTTGGAGTGGGTACGTAATTTCAGTTGGACAACAATGAAAGCGTTTTCGTGTGTCGTAAGTTATTTATTTTTGAACCATTAATGCAAAAGAATATCCTAACTAGGAAGTTAGGATATTCTTTACCAAACAAACAAACTTTTTTAAACAAACTTCCTTTTACCTTTATGGTTAGGAAACCATAAAGGTAAAAGGAAGTTTGTTTGGTACCTTTTCAAGAATAAACCACTGAACCGATCATCCTGAAATTTTGCAAGTACTGAAAAAAAATAGTATCTTTTCCAGCATATTCTTTGCATTGAGAGATTTAGGAAAAGAATATAGGAGAAAAATTAAACATATTACTGACATTTTAGACAAACACACTCACACACACACAATAAAGCACAAAAGTAGTTGAGATGGGAATTCTCCCTCCCAGCATTCTGATCTCAGCTGCATACACATCTTCTTTTATGCGTCTTCTACATTAATGGCTTGGAAATTGGTTTTACAAACTCTTTCTCTTTTCTTTTTCAAACGTCAAACCAATAATGTTTTTCTAAACAAGTGACTTTGTTTCACTATCCGATTAGTCAGAGAAGAAAAACCGAAAGTAACTCAGGGGTTTCAGTCTTTTCTAAAGTCCGAACATATCATGTGAGGACCATGCAGATTAGTGTATAAGATGACCTTCCAAAAAAAAAAACAAACAAATGTTATAAGGACATAGGGTTAAAAATTATTTCATATAAGTAGGATTAAAAAACACGGTTTATATTACGGATAGTAAGTCTTAAGCAAGATCACTAGCTTATTATTTACATGCAACCAAAGATGGATAATTACAACCCAATAAAGTTTGATCCCAGAACAGATTGGCAGGACACGTAAACTCCTTAGGTACCAACCCACCAGTGGCATCTTTCATGCAATATATAAACTTAGTACAGTCACCAGGTTTAGCCATATAACCTTCTCTCTTACAAACACTATTTGGAGCAACAGTAGGAGACTCGGTTGTACCAGAGGTAATACTACCAGAAGAATTCGTTGCACTATTTCCAGTTGCTCCTGTACCTAAGGCATCATTGATAGCATTAAGCAAAGGATTGACTCCTTCCCCACACAATCCATGAAAGTCATCAGTCTCGATACTCCAAATCATAATATTGGTGATGTTCATCTGTATGGCGTGTCCAATTTTGGCAGTAATCGATTTGGGATCGTCATAGGAGACCCAGTCTTTGTCCTTGACGGCGTAGGGTACTGCAGCTAGAGAGTCAATGCGTCCGGTCCAGGATTCAGTTTGGAGTTTGTAGCAGAACTGAAATCAATAGAAGAGGCTGGTGATTATTCTGATGGCACAGTCAGTAGTGCACTTATTAGAAATGTTACATGCAAAATTATAGGGACTGAAGTAAGCATTGATATGTGGTCATTACAAACGTACTAATAAACAAATAACTATGACTGTAAATAAACTTATCATTTAAAATGACTGCACAAAAAGGTAACAACTGAAAACCCACGCATTAAAATAGAGACTTTACAGTTAATCTTATAAGGTTCATTTTGTTTTAAACCAATTTTGATGTAAAATTTATTAATGAAAATAAAAATCTTTTTTGCAAAAAATAAAACCGACTTAAAAAAAACACTAACCAGTGTAAAATAACTCTAAATTAGGAAGTCTGTGGCTTTGGTGGTTTTGTCTTATTCATGATGGGCCACCGACTTCCGAATTTAGAGTTATTTTACACTGGTTAGTGTTTTTTTTAAGTCGGTTTTATTTTTTGCAAAAAAGATTTTTATTTTTCCATTTTTAGTTGTTCCCATACAAATATTTGCCATGAATTTATTTTTATATTGTTATTTGTTAACAATACATTATATGTCATAGTAATAGGGTTATCCACTTATCCCTAATAAATGAAACTTAACATACCTAACTGTCGAAATCTAGGTATGTATGTACACATCTGCGTACCCCTCAGAGCATACAGGCGTGATGATACGTCATGATGTTGTATAAACAATAAATATCCAAGCGATTCCAGCAATCACGACAGATTTGCCGTCTATTTTTGAAGAGTTCCATTGTATATCTCCGAAGATCAGCACCAGATCTTCACCAAATTAAAATGGGACCACCTCGGGAGTATACTCTTTCAAATAAAAAAAGAATTTTGAGAATCGGTCCACAAATGAGGGAGAAATCGCGTAACAAACACACAAAAAAAAAAAAAAAACATACCGTCGAATTGAGAACCTCCTCCTTTTTTTGAAGTCGGTTAATAATATGTACATAGGCAAATGACATGGGACAAGTTATGTAATGACTACATTGGCTCATTGTTATTAGACTACTACATACCATTCTATGCTCACATACGATTTCAGACCTCGTTTACTGTTCTATGACGAAGATACTTCTGTTCTGCGACAAGTTAATACAGAAACAAACCAAGCAAAGTAGACACTGAATAATCTTGATTGCTCAACAAAGGTAATTCTAGCTCTCGTTGTGAAACGAAACACCGAAATTTAATTTATGCCATCTGCAGCTTTGAGTCAGATAAAGTTTGCAAACTTGGGTGTCAGTTGTTCTTATATAAAGGAGAAAGTTTGATGTGAGTGGGGTATGTTGCCTCGTTTTCTTCTTAGTTTAATGGTGGGACTGCATCATAGTTTAGTTGTGGAAGCTGCAAATGTACTTGCTTATTGTTTTGATGTTCAACCGCATACGTGTGAAGATACTTTGACCCCGTATGTTGTGGAAAGCAAAGTTTTTAATGGGCGTTGTTACAATTTTTGCTTTCTTTGAAATTGTGGTTGTAATGGATAACTTTTTATAGGACTGTTTTTAAACTAGAGTAAGTTTCAAACAGGTTAGCATAAAATCTTCATCACATCCATGAGGATTTTCATGGAGACATCCATGAGGATTTTCCACCCCTCGAAAAAAAAAAGCCTGCTATGAGTAAAACATGAAACCCTTACTAACCTCATTATATCCTATAAAGCCATTAGTAGCAGTAAATGGTCCTGTTATACCATCTCCAGACGATGGCGCTCTTACACCGTTATTAGCGGCACTTGTCAATGTAAATGTTCTTCCGTAGAATGGAACGCCGAGTGCTATTTTTTCTGGAGGACAACCTGAGGACATGATTTAAAATAAGATATTGAACAAAATAGAATACTCCTTATAGTACACCACAAAAATTTATAAAAAGTAACTTAAAGAGCCACATAAATATGGTGTTACGATGGATGGCCTTATAGACAACCTATGAATGGACTTGATAGAGGATACAATAAGTATATAGATGATGGGGTAGGTGGCTAATAATAGTAGCATGGTTTGATCCAAGATTAATCTCCCGAGGTCAATGTGTGAATGGGTGATCATCGTAAAGTATGTTAGGCCCTTGGTCCCGTTTGTCACTTGCATGATCTTTGACAGTTATTCGGAAAAATCGCATCTGTAAGTCTAACAACTAGCCTTATAAAGGGTATCGTGTTACCAAGGATTTTGGATGACTTATAGGCAGCTTTTAAGACACAAGATTTTTCCGATGATGAGAGTAGCTAACTACGAGTATATATTGCCAGTAGTGAAATAACTTTCCTTGATTTTACTCCTCATTTGGAAGACCTGAATTAAATTACCGGAAAAAGTTGATTAATTTTATGAATTCTCTAACCTGCACCAATCCAATACTTCAAAGATTGTTCAACAGTGTTCATGTCCTCTTCAACTGCATTTTCATCACCTTCGCCTTTGAAGAGAGGGGCATTGTGTCCTGTTACAGGGTCCCAAGCACCGTTCATGTCATACGCCATTATATGGACCATATCCAAATATCTGAAGTCAAAATACACGTGTTAAATTTAAAGCATGTACTCTTAAGTAAAAGAGAGAGAAGCTTGTGGCTAAAAAATAATAGCCTCACGAGTTGATCAAAGATTAAACTTCGCTTGATGAGCTTGGTCCGAAGGTGGGTGACCATTCATACATATCAAGACTCCTCCGTGGCTCGGAAAGTATGTAAAGCCGATGGTCCTTGATATCATTTGTAGACCTATGACTGTCGTTACAGATAGTCAGAAGCCCGAAAGTTTGACAACCAGTTTAACCAAGGGGTGTCGAGTTACCCAGAAACTGGGTTGTGCAGGTCCAACAGGCAGTTGCTCTATAGCTATATCCGGTTAAACTGGAAGCCGACCCCAACATAAGCTAGGCAAAAGAAAAGGAAAAGGCTAGGCAGAAATATTCTTAAGCACACATTACTAACACACACGCTTTATTTTAACATAACGTCTGTAATCCCGAAGGATTAGGCAGAGGTGTAACTGGTAGTACATCCAGATTTCGCCAGTTAAGTTTAGGTCCCATCATCCCATGTAATAAGGGGTGAGCATATTGCCATCTTCCTGGCACAAATAATTACAGCTCTAAGTAATAACAACAACATTAAATAGCCCGCAGTCTACACTTACTTTGAAATACCTTTAACATCGTAAGACTGTGAAGCCGATGCTCTCATAGCTGAGACGGCAGCAGTAAGCAACAGTCCTTTCTTATCAAACACTGCTTTTATTTCTTTCAAGAGTGTGGTAAAGTTCTCAATATCTGCTACTCCGTGTACTGTGTCTCTTCGGTTAGGATACTCCCAGTCGATGTCTAATCCATCGAAACCATGTTTTGTTATCATCTTTAGGGCGCTATCTATGAAATTCTGTCTTAGAGAGGGGCTTGCTGCCATCTGGAATGAGTTGGTGATTTTATTAGCTGACTTGAATGATTAGGGCCTTTGCACAACAAGTTTTTGAAGTGAAAAATTCTTTAGCCGCGTTGGGCACTATTTGGTTGGGGAAAATCTTAAGAGTTCGCGTCAACGACATGCTCATGACTGGTGCATAAGCAGCGGCCACGTGCTGTGCGCGTTAGATGCTATTCGGATAGGTGAAATCACGTGCGATCGCGTCACTGACTTGCTTAATAGAAGTATAAATAATAAATAAAGAAATATTCCACAACTTTCACACAGCGCTATCTAGTCCCAAGCTAAGCAGAGCATGTGTTATGGGTACTAAACAGCTAATAAACATACTTATATGTATATTTCTAAATACATGCATATTATAAATATATTACACCCAGACACAGAACAAATGATCATGCTCATCACATAAACATTTGTCCTGGGTGGGAATCAAACCCACGACCTCCGGCATAGCAGTCAGGGTCACTAACTACTAGACCAACAGGCCAGTCGTTGCCATCGTTAAATCCGAAATGTACGGAATTCAGCATGTTGATAGATTCTACCTATGCCATACATTCCAGATTTGAATTTTGGATTTTTAAATGTGACTTTTTCTAGGTTATTTGACATGAAGCGATATAGATACGTTTACACCATGGACATAGACAATGGACTAAGGATTATTCAGCTGTAAAGTAAATTTTGGTAAGAAAGTGTGAGAGAGATAACGCGAACGTGCTGCCAATAGTTGTCTCTTCCTAGAATTCTGATTAAAAGAGAAAGAAAGAGACAGGTATTGGCCGCACAGTCCCTGTCTTTTTCTAGGGAGTGGTCAATTTTGTGCGGATACTGCTCAGTCCATTCTCTATGTCTATGGTATACACAATATAGACTTTGAAATAAAGTTGTACCAAAAAAGTTGTAGGTAGATATTTTAGTTATTCCTAAAGAGTATTGCAGAATAAATTCACTTTGACCGCGCCAGAAGAACTTGATCAAATTTAAACTCATTAAATAGAAAAACTCACAGTCGAGAACTTGGCGGAACCTTCATTCCACCCGCCGACCGCCAAAAGTGTTTTTAAATTCTGATTCTGTTTCTTCAAGGCGTTGAATTTGCCGAAGTTATCTGAAAAAGGCGGTTAGACGATTCAATATTGGCTCATAATTAACATAACATCAAGCCTGTAATTTCCGTAGGGTAAGGCAGAGGTGTGCTTGTAGTAAACCCACATTCGCCATTTATGTTTTCATTGAGAAATATTGAGAGAATTGTAAATGTTAAAGTCCCATGTAATCAATCGTGTGCATATATTTTTCCTACATAACTATATAGTACAAAAGAACAGTGTATTTTTTAATGAACAGCAGCTGCTGTGCTACATAAAATCGGCCGCCGTATTGTTTCTTGTTTAAAGTGCATGCACCTTAAAAAACTCAAGACGAACCCTATGGTATCTCATTTGTTAAAAACTATAATACAAAGCTCGGAATGCGGGGCGTGCTACAGAAATAAAAAAAAAATATAAAATACTATAGAGCAGACATGCGAGGAAATGTCATTGAAAAACTTTGATCCCATGTCTCAGTAACGCCATCTAGAATAATATATGAATATTGGAGCGGCAGTGGAGCGTACTAAAAAAAAAAACATAGACTTGTGTCCAGCAGGACACAAGTTTCGAAACAAAAATTTTGTTCGTGATGTCCGAACTGTAGGTAATGAATGTCTTTAACAGAAATACACAAACTTACATACATTCAAACACACACACGAAAAACATTGCCCTCCTTCTGAAACCATCAGGTTAAATGAACGCAAACTTACCTCGTCCATAATTATCAGGTAGATCCAAATAAGAGTCTAAGGATACAACATTCCCATTAGTATCCAATCCCACAAACGCGTAGATCAAGTGTGTGCACAGTCGAGGATTGATGTCTGCAACGTTGAATTGGCCTTGACCGTACCTGTATGTAGCCCATGTTCCATAGTAACATACAACTGCTTCTGTGAATCATTAGTAAATAATAATAATAACAGGTCAATAGACAATACTTTGGCGTCTTCAAAGTTGCTTGCTATTTGCTATATACAAAAAATCTACAGTTTAAAATGAATTTAAATGAAAAATTTCCACACCTTGTATCATCAAAAAATATTGAACTAACGTGAAAATCTTGTCTTCGAAGTTTTGTTTCAATTGACCCCTGCGTTCCTATTCATCCTGTTTGGCGGTACATTATGTGCAGCGACATCTATTCCGCCACATAAGAACTAAAGACGGACATCCCGCATCGCGATGTTAAAGTGATCCACATGATCAAACATATGCATCAGCTGCTTAGCCTTCTCCCAAGTATGTTGGGGTCGGCTTCCAGTTTGATCGGATGCAACTGAGTACCAGCTATTTATATATAGCGACTGCCGGTTAGACCTCCACAACCCAGTTAGTGGGTAAAACGCTCCTTGGTTAAATTGGTTGTCAGACTTTCGGGCTCCTGACTACAAGTAACGACCATCAAAGATCTACAAATAACAGCCGGGACCAACGGCTTAACGTGCTTTCCGAGGCACGGAGGAGTCTTGGTATGGAATAAATGGTCACTCATTCATGGACTGACCTCGTCGTAGCTTAACTTTCGAAAGACCATTGTAGCTACAGCGTGCGGCTGTTATAATTTAGCTACAAGCTCCTCATTGAACAAATATATAGGATTCCAATAATGACCATTGGGCAGAAGTAGCCCACTAGAAACAATATCCAACGCATTCTTTTCTATGAGGATGTGGAACTTTACACCTTGTTCCTAGTATTCCTAATTATAGAAAAAGTGAGACATAATTTTATCCAAAAGACACTGCAAGGCTTCGACCAAACTTTTCCACAACGATCGTTCATTCACTCCATTAAAGTGAGTGACAGTGTCCAGTACTTCATGGGGAATTATAGAGATTACAATTAAGCCTTTAATAAGGAGGTATTAGTGTACTTCACCTCTCACAAGAGGTACAACTGTTTATCACTAGAACTAAAAATATTTCAAACTAGCAGACATCACGTGGTTTCACCCGCGTAGTTCTCGTTTCCGTGGGTATGGAAGGATAAAAAGTAGCCTATGTCACCCGGGGATAGTGTAGCTTCCCAAAAGTAAAAGAATTTTTCAAATTGGTCCAGTAGGTTCGGTGCCTATTCAATGCAAACAAACTTTTCCTCTTTATAATATTAGTATAGATGTGTTCTCACTTACTTTCACTCGTCACCACGTTCAAAAGCATCACTACGAACACAAACAAATTAACAGCAAACATTTTAAAATTTTAGCTAGACTGTTTATTTTAGTTTCAAACTATTTCCCTTATATAAATACTTTCTTATCTCAAGTATCTAAATAAATACAAGTACATTTGATAGCACTTCTATATCGCTAGCTGTTATTGTTTGATAGTTATTTTTATCTTGTAATTGTCAATTGTTATTTGAGGCTAATTTATACTAGGTGAGTTTTTCGCCCGTTGTCGACACGCTAAAAGGGTTATGTAGAGATGTACCTGTAGTATTTACACACACATTTGGATTATGATTAAGTTTAATGTAGTAAAGGGAGTTTATTGCCATCATACATACATACATACATAAACTCACGCCTTTTTCCCATGGGGGTAGGCAGAAACTACAGAGCGCCATATGCTACGATTCTTACATACTTCTTTTGCTTCGTTTACATTCATACATGTTGTCATACACACACGCCGGTTGCGAGTACTACGCACCTGACCTGATCATTGCCATCATGTTGAAACAAATTCAGACTTCGGGACGCTCCTGAGATTTTTTAGATAAAAACCCCTTTAAAATGTGTTCGACTTGAGATTAGAAGAAAATGGAAAGATATGGATTTCAATTTCATAGTAGACGAGTTTAATCCACATTTTAACCGACTTCAAAAAAAAGCGAATTCAGTCGTATTTTTTTTTTAAGTTTTGTTCGGAAGTCGGTGGTCAATAATGAATGAAAGTAAACTTCTCAACCTTGGCATGTTTTCTTTTATGATGTCGGTTGTATTTTTCCTTATCAACTTAATGATTTTGTCAATCAAAACAATATGATTTATCGTCTATTAAAGTGCAATAAAGAGGCCATGATTACTGTTGCAAAATTACTTATAAATACATCAATTTGTCGAATTATCGATAATTTCTTGAGGATAACAATGTGATGATAACGTTGAATCACTAAATTTTCCGACCACTTGCACGATGTAAGGAGGAAAATCAGCCATTCGAAACCAAAGGGTTGAATAGAGGGCGACCAGGAAAACCGGCAAATTAAACATAAATATCTCCTATAGTCAAGTATATTTAAAAGCTAACTCTATCACAGACTATATGAGCTCTAAAATTGCCACTTTAACTGCATTATAAAGAAAATTATTTCTAGAAGAGATTTTATTATCATCACTCTCAATTATGAGCACGAACGAACACTCTAAACATTAAACAGAGCTTGCATACAAAAGGCACATTTTCTTAAACCTGATAAAAAATAGAAACAAAATGGCAAGTTAAAGTGCAATAAACAACAAAAGGCACGCCTCGTATTTCTCCTGCAGCGAGTAAAAAAGAATAAAAAAAAGTCAAGAGAATTACATTTTTAAATTCTCATTAGTCTGCGTACTTGCAAGGCATTACAATTTCACTCCTACCCAAACTTGATTGTTTACAAGCATTTCAGTGTGAAATTGATTACTAAAAATCCAAACGGGCCGAAAACTCGCGAGAGAAAATTGAATTTTTAAAACCATACAAGGCTTTTATGCCAGGGTATGGTCTAGTTTTATTTTGAAAAACATTGCAGTAATAATTTAGCCAGGCCGACGGCTAGCCGCTCAAATAAAAGTCGAAAAAATGTCTCTACGACCACATGTGCTTTTTCGGCCTATGTGGAACTATGTCCATGTATTTGCTATCTCTCGACCACTGTGCCAACGGGTAAATGGATTCCGTGTGGGTTTCAAAGTTCTTTGTCCCGATATTGACTTTCAAGTGTTTTGTGACGTTTTTCAGCAATTTCTCTAAAATTGTAATTTTCATGGTGTCTCCAAAATGTTTGTTATTTAAACAGTGGATTTTATTTGTGTGGAAAAACAATGTAAACTCAATTTTAAGACGAATAAAAATTAATGACTAGGTAAATAATTAATAAAGTTTGTTCTGGCTACTGACAGAATACTAATTTTATTGTATTTCAATAAATAAGTAGATAGTTGGGTTAAAACGAATTTGAAAATACCAGTAGTCAATTACTTTATCAGTATTGGTGTTAACTAGTGATATCAGGTTTAATCATCAACTTGATAAGACAAGCCAGTCACTTAATGTATCAAATAATAATACATAGTTCATATTGAGAATTATATATAGGTGTGTAGGTGTAATGTTATGCACATTCTGCTTGCTAGCTGCAGCAGTTTCAGGCATCAGTTAGAGTCTACAGTGGGTATCTAGAAGCATGGAGTAACATACCTGTCTCTGCAGCTGTAATAAGAAACTCTAACTAATACAGTTTTTGGGTTAGATGGCATCTCTGCGGAATACGGGTCTGCACAAATCGAGCTCATATTTGTTTTAAGTCGGACGCTACTCAATTCCACATCGGGCACCAGACCAAGGACCAACGCCAAGGACCATACCAGTTCTACGTTAGTTGTCACACTGGGTTCAAGTTAAGTGTCCCAAGTTGGGTGCCACACCGGTCCCACGTTGGGCGTCACAATGGTCCCACGTTGGGCGCCACACCGGTCTTACGTTGGGCGTCAAAATGGTCCCACGTTGGGCGTCACAATGGTCCCATGTTGGGCGCCACACCATTCGCCACACCATCTTCGTCAAGCGGCACACCGATCCTACATCGGGCAAGTGAGGTGAACAGAAGGGACGAGGTTTACGCCGTTCATCATCATCAGCCTATCAAGCCCTCGCGTTGAGCATAAAGCTTCATTTGCACGCTTTTTAAATCGATTATCGGTCACTTACTTCCGGTAACTATCTGCATTTTTACCAACACAGCAACACTGGTAACAATATGACAAAGCTGAGCTTTACTGCATGGCTTTTTACAGCAACAATGCAATAATCAAAATCATCGCACATTGTGAGGCCACAGTTTAAAACATCAGTTATCATAAAGCATAGATTTGTTCTGGGCGGTTAGATGTTCATGCTCACTACACTTGAATCGATGCTAACAAACTCGATTACTAGGCATTGTAGATTGATAATCGAGGTAATTTTTATGATCTTTTTTTCTGTTCCATTCGTGTAGTGGACGCAAGACTGACTGAATTGTGGTTCGCTTTGAGTTCAATCCTTGGCTTGCTTGTTTTGATATTTCAATTTGTGACTAAGGATGTGACTTATTTTTTTTTGATTTATTGACTTAATTTGACATGAAATTGTATTGTAATTGTGTTTTTTATTATTTTTTAGTTGGTATTAATGTTAACGTTTTGTATGCGTTGGGGTAGGACATGGTGTGGTTCATAATTAAAACTTTTTATTTTTACATAAAGTAAATAAATTGGAATGATTTGAATGATTTATAAGTATCCCTCTTAACTAGCCGGTCACCACCTTTTCAGGTTTTCAACAGCCATTTCAGTACTCAAAAACAAATAGTTTAAAATTATATCTCACGTTCACGAAGCGTAACTACAGGAAATATTTATATCACTCTTACCGTTGAATATTGACACGTATGGAGCACCAAATGCAGTAACGTAACGAGCACTTCTCAAATATATTTGAACCGTAAATTTTTATTTTGTTTTGGGTTTTTGATATCGGTTTTTTGTTAGAACATAACTCACCCTGTCATGTCAGCCATTTGTGTGATGCAGACACACACAGACGTATCGATGTGAAAAAATAATAGTTTTAAAAATATTTTCCGTAGTTATTTTGATGTTTGGCGAGTCGTTCTAAACTACACGATACTATGATTGGATGGGTTGTATTTCGACCACGGATATCTATGGTTTCGAGTCTAAACTTTATAGGTTGTGATTTTAAATGAAATTATTTTTTTGGAATCCCGACCATCACACATTTTTTTTGGCGTTAAACGTTAGGCCATTAATGAATAATAAATTATTTAACATTTATTTCTATGAGTAATCTTTTCAGATACTTCTTAATAATTCTCAAATAAAACAAAACGTGTATGTATACTATGCATGTGTAGTGAGCGTTTCCATTCACTCGTGGAAATTGTCGGTCGATGTTTTTTTTTCATATTTGTCGCAATATCCAAAACGTATTGAGTTAGTTGCGCCTGTCTCGATATATCCGCTGATTTAGGAGACGACGTAAGTATATTGAACATTATGAGTAGTATGCAACAGCCGCAGGAAAGGACCCCAGCCAGACACCTCAATCCATGTCTCTCAACATTCACAACTTTACGACACAGGTGCTTGTCAAAGTAATATACATATTATAAACAGGAACAATCGCTGACTTGAGAAACATTTATTAATCCATTACCAAGAACAGAGGGCGCCATATTGTTACTTTACAATCGTAAGGAGCTTTTATAAAGTTGGCTATTCTCTGTACGATTAGGAGTTAAGACATAATTTTAGAAATTTTATTATAACCTGTGGTCGCCCAGTGGTAAAATTTGTGACAACGACCCTTTTAGGCATCTGCAATTTTTCTCTATTTCAACTTTAACTATGTCTAATCTCACAGTCCTCTGGCGTCAGCGTACAAATATTTCCATAACAATAAGAAATTTGCCTGCAGTGCTATTCTGTAAAAATCACTCCGTGAAAATGGAGGTGAAGTGAAGAAAAATAGCTGTCATTCCATACTAATGCTAGGCATTGACAGTTTATTTCACGATGACTTTCATTGAATCGACGGGGGTTGATGGAGACATGCGGATGCGAGTTCAATAATTAATTAGTTATTATGTGTACGATCAAACGTAAATTTATTAATATTATCTTTTTTCCCCTATCCTAAATTGTTTTAGAATCAAAGCACCAAGCATTTTTTCTCTATACTACCTATTACGTTCAAGCTATTTGTGGTCATATCAATAGTCACTCGCTCACAACATTATCCGCAGCGCTTTATTTTATCAACAAGAACACATTTGTATTGCAAACACGAAACGTTGCTACTGTACAAAACCAAAAAAAAAGTTAAATAATGCAAACATTCCAATAACATCCTTATGAACACAGTAGTGCTTTAATTTAATAAACATTTATCTCCGTCAACAGCAAATAAGTATTAAGGTCGCAAATGCTATGGCAAGCCTTTTTGTATTTGCAAACAAGAGCGATATTTGTTCTAGACGTTTGGACGTGAGCATTTCAAAACACTGTAAATGTTTTGTCCTGAAAGATTTACAGAAATATTATTTTGTTATGGAAATATTTTGTTCTTTATTTTGTACGGAATTTTAACTCAGAAGTCTCATTACATTTTGTGTTCTAAAAAAGATAGAAAAGTCAAAACAGGTTTAACAAAAATGTTGACTGACTTTATGCTGACATGGAAAAATAATTAAACAATCGTAATATGATAATAAAATACTATTTCCATTAAATTATATCACGAGCCACTCTCCTCGAGTTAAGAAAGACTCGCTGTTCTGCAAGCCTTGTCTCTTGCACACGTGACAAAGACATAACGACTGCTTCAGCGTATGGTGTTGCGTGGCTGAATACTGGGCCAAATTTTGTTTTAACAAAATTGCGATATTTGCGGTCAATCCACCGCTTACGAAGGCCGTCGACGACCAATCGCGTCTTTGTAAGTCTGCCGTCGAAGCGCGTTTGCCGCGTGTATGCAAAAGGAGGAGAGCTATGGAACTTACGCTGTTCCATACTTTCTAGAGAGAAAGTATCAACGACGTGCAACGGTTTTCCATACAAATAGAGTATTTGTATGGAAAAACCGTTGAACGCGGTCAATCAATGTGTCTCGACCCTCAGTGTCTATGTTTGCCACAACGCGCTTAGAAAATGGCTTCACTGTTCCTGTTTCGTCTTTATTTTGTGTGTTGAATAATAAGATTATTAAGTAACATCAATACGAAAGACAGAAAACCATCTATAAGTTCTTTTCGATTTAGCGAGTGGAACTTCTGAATAAGAATCTTTGTCTGGAAACACTACTTCAAAAGCATTATTAATAGAAGGACCTACAGTTTATTTTAAGCAGTTGTTTTGTTCTACTTTGCTAACAATAATGATTATGTTATTGATATCAAGTTAATTCAATGTGTTTACGGTTCTTAAACATTTAGAAGATACGTATTTTGCTGTTTCAGTCTGAAATATATAACGATTGAAATTAATAACGTATTTCTTTTTTGTCAGTGATTTGTACATATTATTTAGAAAAAAATATTTAGAAAAAATCGCAACTTAATACTACTAATTTAGGGATAACCTAGTCCGATTGAGAATAACAGAGGTGTCTAGCTTGAATTACATGTGTGTACCTTTGCCTTGAGTGGGACACAACAGGCTCATAAATTCGCTCAATAATTCGCGTACTTTTATTATCCTACGCGTAACGAAAAACTGCAAGACGTAAATACGTTTACAATGAAACCCGTATAATATTCAATCATGGACACGTACGAATAATGAAGTAAATTCTACTTCACAACAATGAATTGCGCAAAAGGAATTTGCATGCCAACGCTTGGCAATCATCAGCGTCGGAAAAAAAATCCATTGATTCCTTAAACTATGGAAATTGGGCTTTTCACTTCACATTCGGAATTGGATGAGGGTAAAAAGTGTTTTACACAATTTTTGGTGTATTTTTTACGGAATTCTGTTATGTAGAATTTATTAAAGGATTGATTGAAGTTGTTAATTTGATACTAGTTAGCCTATTACGGAACCGTCGTGTTTAACGTATCTAGTTTTTAAAGTGAAAACATTTCTGAGATGCGAAAAAACCATTCAACTCGTGACATTGTTACCGTAACCGACACCTCTGTTTAAAAAGTAATTTTACTTTATAAGCAACAGCTGATTGCATTTTTTTTATTTCATAACGATAAGTAGTCACTTCTGTCTTCACTCCAGCAGTGCCACAGTTTTTTTTAAAGTCAAACAAATTAGTCGGGTACCTTATTGTTTGCCGCAATACAGAGTTATATATGTTTAAAAATGCCATGACATAATTTCATAATAAATTCACTTCGGGATGATATCATTCTTTAAATACTATACTCGGGTTGTTGTACTCATCATTTATGAAATTTGTTTTTTACGTAACGAACTTTGAAATGGCGAAAAGAAATCAGCTATCCAATATTTTTATGAATCTACATGTAACAAAAACAAATAATGCAAGTTCAACTGATTTTTTCAGACGTAAAAGGAAGATATATTTATAAAACTACATCTATTCAAATTAAAAGTATTGTAAATATGATAATCACGACAGAAAATTTGGATGTTATTAACTTTTCTTTACAGTGGACAGTATTTTATAGCAGTTGGAAGCTATGTATATATCATAGTTGGAAAATCTTTAGCTAAAGTAAATTTTATTGAAAAAGATTATAAATATATAGTACACAATTAGAAATGAGATGCCAACATGGCGGCAAAAGTAATAAAGTACGTCACAAACAGAATTCTATCTATAACTTCTGCCAACTCTTTCTTGTCTCCAAACGATCTCTGGTCTTTCTCACTTTCCATTTCTTCTACATCTCTTGTTATTGGAGTAGACTGAATGTCATCATCATCTTCTTGGACAGAATATCCTCCATTCCTGTCGGTTGATCTCTGAAATCAGGTCGGTAGAAGTCAGGTGAGTCGGTTTGCTGTATTCAGGTATTTAAAAAACAGCACTGTTGAGGAAAAGTAACGTAATCGTTGTTACGGTAAAGTAAGTAGTAGTGTCTAAGAATAGAATCTGGCCTGATTTATAATAAAACATCTCATTATTTTAAGGGTTGTTCTGTCATGATTTTTAATTCTAAGGTAACTACATTACTTTTAGGAAAATGTTTTTACTCAAAAGACCTTCTGAACGATATGAGTTTATGTAGATTATGATTGTTTTGTAACTGACTGAATGTACCTGACTATAGTAATATTAATAGATTTTATTTTAATTTCTGTATTGTTTTCTTGCGATTGTTTAGTTTAATTTACGTAATAATTTGCACGCTGCGCGTCGTAGCCGATCACATTAATTTATGTACAACTTCTTTTACCAGTGCCTACCTACACCCACAAACTTTTGATTCTGACTCTGAGCGAATAAGGAATCATACGCTGTGCTCTGGTTTATATTAAATGATTCTCTCTACGAGTTAGTACGTCGGAGGAACGAACCAAGGCAGACACTTTACTTTGTATAAACTATTGAATCACCACTGTTCTCAAAACGCTAAAGGAAAACGTTTTAAAGAAGCCGGCATATCCTAGAACCAAACATTCGAAGACATGTGATATCTACCAAGTCACAATGGGCCCACGTGCTAGACTACTGCCCAATTCTTGTTACAGAGAAGAGGGCTGTGGTGCCTGGCCTGTGAACATTATAAGCTATGTTGTATTATATTGCTGTGATTTTAGCTAAGTCCATCTGTTTTCGGGTAATCAAGGAACATCAACATACACATGAAAAAATTAAATTGAGAACTTTTACTTCTCTTACTATTTACGAAGTCTTTAAAAAAATGTTAAGTGTTGGGAATATTACCAAATAAGAAGGCAAACAGAAAATAGTCCTGAAAATGTATGCGGTCATAAGTTTCTGCATAGTCGCTGTGTTTCGAAGTTTATCCATTGCTGACGTCATTAGAAGGGCTTGAATCAGCATCGCCAGCAATACACCCATAAGAGCCGTAGTGTAGAGGACCACTGAAAAAAAAGAGTATTATTTTAATGCAGTGCAGAAGGATCACCTAACTTAAAATCATGATTTTTGAGTTCAGAAACTAATGATTCAGTACCCTCTCTCTTAACGTATTTTTTCCAGCTTTTTCGACTTTTAGGATACAAGATACAAGATACAAGATACAAGAATGTTTATTTTGCTAAAAACAATGAGTATACACATACATGCAAGATGTTACATACAGTTTTGTTGAATCGCTGTCATGTTTTGCCTTAATGGCGTACAAAATATTGATTGAGAAAGAACATAATTATGTCATTTCCTTAACAAACAATAGGTACTAAAAAATGAAATGAACAATCATTAAGGGCCAGAAACAATTTTGAAATGCTTAAAGTCAAAAGTTATAATTGTACGTATTTATGATGTTTCTTTTAAATTTGAAACTGTAATAAACATGATTGTTATTAATCTAACATAGTTTCACGATTCTGGAGCCTCTATAGTCCCTGTGTAGTATTTTTTTCCTACTTTTCCGAATTTTGATTTCTTTTATTTCTTTTAAAATTTAAAACTGTTAAAAAATCAAAAGAGTATGCTTAGATGGTTTGGTCACGTTGAAAGGATGAATGAAAGGCGACTAACGAAAGGTATTTACAAGGCAGATGACGTAAGTGGGAACGCCGGGAGGGGACGCCCTAGAAGGACATACATAGACCTTATTGGTGAGGTTCTTCAGAAAGGTTTGGGTGCGTAGTACACGCAACCGGCGTGTGTGTATGACAACATGTATGAATGTAAACGAAGCAAAATAAGTATGTAAGAATCGTAGCATATGGCGCTATGTAGTTTCTGCCTACCCCCATGGGAAAAAGGCGTGAGTTTGTGTATGTTAAAAAATCATGATTTCTATAAAGCTAATGTAAGACTTTTGATAAAAGATTTCGTCAACATTATGAGTATAAAAACACTCATTATGTTTTGATGAGGATGGCAAGTGACACAACACCCGTGTCTCGTGGGCTACAACTCGTACTGCCCGATAGTTGTTGTCGGTATATTGTATACGTTCAATATCGTGGATAACTATAACATTATACGTCAGTTAATTGGTATGTGGCAAGATAAATATCGCACAATATTACCCGTACGCAAGAAATGCACTAAGCCACTGGAGTTGCTGCCACTATCTTGTTATACGATAGGTAACAAAATGTTATGGGACTTACAGATAGAAGGCATAGTGTGTGAAGGTACCAAAAAGTCAATATAACAGAGTCCCATAGATATCACGATGGTGCATCCAGCAAGGAACCATATCCTGCCCATGGTTAGGGGTTCGCTCCAGAAAGCCATTAACACAAACGTCAGAAGTACTGAAAAAAAACGTCAATAAATACGATTAATTTTAAGGACAAAATAATACAATAAAATTAAACAAGTGAAATAATTTTCAGTGATATTTTGGTGTATCCCAGGGAAGTATCTTAGGACCTGCCATTAGGATCATTTACAAAGTATATTGCTTATACTATTCTTAACCGGCTGTAGGGACAAAATGGGTGTGGCAGAGGTGCACCTGGAGCACGGCCAGATTTCGCCAGTAATATTTAACTTCCGTGTAGTAGTGGGCGAGCCAATTACTATCAATCGGGTATAAACACAGCCTGGGCTGATATTGAGAAATTCCATATGGAAAAACTCAATAACGCGTTTCACGATCCGGGGATCAAACCCGGAACTTCATGCTCAGTAGCTTGCGACCACTAGACCAACGAGGCAGGCATCTTCCTTTAAAACAAAACTTACAACCGAAGTATAGAAAGTATAAGTAATACCTATAACACAAAACATTATTTTTTTTTATTTTTTTTTATATTATAAACCAGTGCTTGACTGCAATCCCACCTGATGGTAAGCAGTGATGCCATCAGTGATGGTGAAGCGCACTAGTTTATTAAGAGCCTATTCACTCTAGCCTTGTAGACACCTAAATTATAATCTGACGGGAAGACCGCAGCAGGCAAGTTGTTCCAGTGTGTGTTGTGTGTTTTAGTATGAACATACTCTGTCACTTATTTGTCCGTAATTTTTACCTTGTTTCATCTCTGCACCACCTTAAGGTAGACCTCCGCCTTTGTAGAGTTTTTTTTTTGAGTATAATTTTAAATAAAAAAAATAAACAATATAAAATTAAAGAATAGGCAATAGAAATCATTGTACAGGATGAAATACTTAACAAAAAGTAAACTGACCTATCAACGGAGTATAAAACACAATATTATACGCAGTTGCATTCCTCCTCAGTGTTACACTGATGATCAGTCGATCGCTCTGATGCGTTTGATTGTCATCGCTGACATACACTCTGTTCCAGACTGTAGGCCTTATTATCCTCTGCTTCGTGGTCACTTCCCATTCGTTGTCAATAACATCATCTATGTCTGAAAACTAAAAAAAATATACCTAGTTTATTTTTTCCACGTTATTAGTTTTAATTGCTAACATTATTTCTACGGTAACATACAAGGTAGGTCAAAAATGAAACAGGGCGATCGTTGGGGTGATCTGCAGTAAATAATATCTCTTAGCACTTACTTTATCTCCATACTATTTGAGTGTTTTTTTTTTAAGAAAATAACAATATTTGTAATGTCTATAACCTGCCTATTTCATTAAAACAAGAAATGGTGATCTAAGCTAGGGACCATACCCTAGTAAAAAAAAAATCTACCCCGACTAAATAAAATATACTTCATACTACTACTACACTACACACAACACCGGACTACACACCACACTTACACACACTACACACTACACTTCTTACTACTTCTTTTTTTTTTTTTTTACTTACAATATGCATTTTCCTGTCTTTAGAATCTATGATTTCTAGATTGATTTTTTCATGAGCTTCCCATGGTTGGATTACTATGGAGCACAAGTATTCATCACGAGGCCATCTGTGTACAGAGGAAAAACTTATAGCAGCATATTACCGTTGTGTTATAGACTTTGTAGTTTAAAAAATATACAGGGTGGAAAGGACATCGTCGCACAAACTGATACCGTGAGTTTTGTGCATGATTATGGACCCTTGAAATTGTTTACGTATATTTTTATGGTGTTTTTGGTTAAAACTGTAAAGAATCATGAAAGAATCATCATTCCTGTCTAATCCCAGGAGATTTTTCCTTAATAAGTAAATAAGTCACTTCTTTCATTTGAAATCTTACTGATTTCCATAAAAATCACGATTTAACAACTTTAGGTAAACCTTTGGAAATAATGAAAAGCCGACGAAAAATTTCAACGCATGCAGGTCCAGGATGATATTAAGAACTCACGGGGTTCAGATGTGGTTTGATCTTCCTTGTAGGTTGAAACTATATGCTTACTGTACTGTACAAAGACGTACTTAATGCCTTAGGCACTCTCTACCAGTCTATGTTATGATGAGTAGGCAATAGGCAATAGGCACCTACGATAGGTGCATATTGCACGTGCAACACATTTGACAAAAAAAAATCAAAAATAAATACTAATAAAATTATATTAAAAAGTAAACAATATTAATCTTAACATTACTGACATCTTTCCATTTACAATATTACAAAAATTGTAATAATACTGTAAATGTCTCGAAGAGAATCCTTCTACGGAACTTTACTTTACGTTACAAAAATAACACTGACTCGATTATTCTCAGAACAAGACACTTATACCGTACCTTTTACTGGAAGTCGTGTAACTAGATTGAATTGCAAACTTACTTGCTCAAACCCGGAGGGGAATCAACGCACCAAGTGTAAACTTTGGTCTGAAAATGGAAAGTCGCTTCACCGCTGTACACCATTGATATAAGATCCGAGTTTCCTGGTTCAAAAGCAGCTGAATTGTCTGAACTGGAAGAATAAGGTTGAATCATTGGTGACATTCTATTGAATTACTGCGCTGTGTAGCTATTACTTTAGTGCATCAGGGATGTTAGCAGAGGCCAACACCGACTGTTTTGGGGCAATAGTGCGTAAAAGAGTGGTCGCCCTTATGTCTAGTGTGCGGGGTAGCCCCAGTGGCCTTCTAAACACCAAACAGAAAGGGTTGAGTGTCCTATTGTGCGCCACAGCTCCGGTATTGTCCTTTTTAATATTATAAGGTAGATAGTTTGTATAAGTTAATAACATACTAACATTATATTGAATCACGTGATAATTTTACAGTACGCACATAGTGTTTGTCTTTCATTTCTTATTTGTAATTATTAACTTATAGTTAATCAATCTTTATATTGACATTTATGAGTACTTAGAATCTGTTGTGTATTTTGTAGGTACTTTTGCAAGGTATCTGTTCAAATACGGTTTGTTATGTTTTACACCCATATTTGCAAAATTATAATTATTTCTAATTAATCCGAAAAGATCGAAGTGCGAGCCTTGAGTTCGATCTGGAGACCTATGATTTGGCAGTCTGACGGTTACCCCACTAGACTATCAATAGTTCTGTGTCCGGGTGTAATTTATCCATACTATGTTTGTATTTAAAAATATGGAAGCACTAACAGACGTCCCGCGGTTTCACCCGCGTAGGTCCTGTTCCCGTGGAAATACAGGGTTATAAAGTAGCCTATGTGTTAATCCAGGGTCTCGGCTAACTCCATATCAAATTTTATTAAAATCCATTCAGTAGTTTTTACGTGAAAAAGTAACAAACATCCTCACAAACTGTCGCGTTTATAATATTAGTAGGATTTTTATCAGCTGTTTAGTACCCCATAACACAAGCTTTGCTTAGCTTGGGACTAGATGGCGTTGTGTGATTTTTTTTGTGGAATATTTATTTATTTAATATCTACATAAATTCACAAAGGGTACAGCTAGTCTTCTCAAACCGCATACCTTATTTATTCACCCAAGTTATCGAAACGAAGATGTTGGCGTCGATAAAGTTACCGATTCAAAGTATCAACAAGACGATGGTACGTTAAAGAATTATTTATTCATAGTATATTCATGAGGCGGTGATAGCGTTGAGCTTCGGGCTATCCCAAGCATACCGATGTGTTAATCAAATATAAGAACTTCAAACGGCTAAGGAATACAGCAAGTAATTAACTTATAGATGAAGTTACGTGATAGGTATTTAAGACTGCAAGGTATTGAAGAATTTGCTAATGATTTTCTGATAAGGCCTTATTTTTTATAAGAGTTCTGCTTTTTTAATTATAATGCCTTCTGTTTTTTTAGCCGTGTAGACTACTCCTCTTTTGTGTAGATTATGAACCCGTAGAGTTATTCTACATAAAGTGTGCAGGGGTCGGTCAATAGGTGCCCTTCCGTGTCTCGGACATTAAGCCCCGGCGGTCATTAGTAGTATCTTTGACAGTAGTAACAAGACCAGGAAACTCTGACAAATATTCTAACCAAGATGTATTCTGTCACCAAGTTATCGGGTTGTGGAAGTAGGAGATGCACTCGGTCTTTGTAAAACACTGGTGCATTAGTGACACAGCAGCATCCAGTTAGACTGAATGCTGCTTGTTACAGTGGAGTATGACATTATTATATTAGCATCGGACATAATTATTGACATTACAAAGCTTGACATTACCATTATGCTGCATTGTACGTGATAGTTGTCTAATGCACTAATTTTGACATCCGCACTTTGACAATAGGTACTCATTTTGATATTTTGTTTTTCAATATTTTTTTTTTGTTTTATATTCTTTACTGTATTATTCCATGTGTTTTAGAATAAGATTGACACATAATGTTTAGGCGAAGGACTTACGCGGCTTTCGATATATCTGCACTATTAGATACTGAGTAAAACAGATAATTGTAATGTAATTGTATTTTAATTAATTTTACTAAATTCAAATTTAATATTTTACATGCCGTAAGGTAAAATGTATCGGGACAAGAACCAAATATTCCAACCTATATGTATACCTACATTATCAGCAAATAAATGATTTCTTTCTTTCTTTCTGGATGACGATCTTTTCTTATGATAAATTTATATTATTTCAAAGCTAGTATTTAAGTGTTAATACTACTTAGTTATCATCGACCGGGTTATCGATTCCCGTACTAGACGAATATTATCTCAATACCTACAAGTTAGTATGGAGCCTTCGGTGCGTGAGTCGGATTTTCACTTATAAGGTCAAAGTCAAAGTCATTTTTTTATTTACAGACTACGTTTATTTTGTTTGGTGTTTAAAAAGTGTGTAATAGGGACCCAGTTTGGGAACTCTATGATAGCAAATAAAGCTGCCATTTTATGACCATCGAAAATAATCCATGGATAAATAATGATTAATACTCACTTGAATACATAGAATTTAGGTCTCCAGATATGCCCCTGTCTAAACTTCAAACCAACTGTGCCATTGAACTTGTCTGGAAACCATGCCATGCTATCGTCGGTCCAACTCTAAAATGATACAAAACAAAGGATGATAATACAGTGTGAGATTACTCGCCGAGTAGTCGACACTTCGCGTGACCAGAGGGCTGGCTTATTCTTTAATCTTCTGGGCACGTTTCTGGAAGACAGAAATGTGGATCCTCGATTATTTCTGAATTTATTTTGATATTTAACTTTTTTGTTATAGTTAGTTTTAGTTTATATGTGTATTAGTTTCACACATATGTTTATTGTAATGTGTAAATATTGGTCTTAAGTGTCCTACGTTTTCCACTGTCCATTAAAGTTTGAGGTGAGTTCTATGGCCATTTTGCCTTTCATCTTTACCTTTTTAAATTCATATGTAATTTCTAAGTTTATTTTAGACACCACTGATATCATCAGTGATGTCTAAGATAAACTTTCTTATGAGGATAAGAACAGGCTTATGTTAACATTTACCATAAAATAAAATTATACATACGGTCACCACTGACATAGCAGTTATAAGCTTCGACTGGAATGCGTCATACTTGACATTGGTGACCTTGACACCCAGTTTCACGTCCATGGTCGGTTTGGGTGGTATCCATGGCAACCGATATAACAAAAGAGACTTCTTCAGTTGGTCAGATACTGAGAGCGGTGGGTCAATCTCTTTGGAGTCTGGTGTAGCTGTGGATTATAAACGTTTATACGCATATTATCCTAAACCAGTAAGGTTTATTTCTGCACTTATTTAACACATTATTTTTTCACATTAGTATATTAAACTTGTAAGGTATGGATGGGATATAAAAAACAGGTTGTATACTAGAAATAGGATTCTACAAAGACATTCAATACCTATAGACCTGACCTCACGATCAAAATTTTCGTCCGTAACTTGTGTCCTGCTTGGACACAAGTCTATGAGTTTTTTCTAGTACCCCCCGCTGCCGCTCCAATATTCATATATTATTCTAGATGGCGTTACTGAGACATGAGATTAAAGTTTTTCTATGACATTTCCTTGACATGCCCGCTCTATAGTATTTTAGATCTCTTCAGGATTCTGTAATCTTTACCATTAGTTTTCTAAAACATATAAAATACTTAAACTAAACATTATTATAAGAACTTGAAACACTTACAATCGGTTCCATTTTCAGATGGCACGGGGCAGTCGTAGAGAAATTTCGCTTCAACCCCGGTCCACGCCGCGAAACTAAAGTACTTAATATCAAGAGGACTAAGATCTTTATAGGACAGCAGAGGTAGAACTTCGCCCTCCCGGCCAAATTCTATTAGACCATCTGTAATTCAATATTGGAGAAAGCTGGTTGTTACTGGACTGTGGTCTATCTTGTTTAGATATACATGTAGTTGCACATAAACTGTTTTAGGAGTAAATCAATTTAATGGACTACATTATGTTGGTGATATATACCCTGCTGTATGCTATGTTTTTGATCATTTCAAAAAGCAGTTATAACCCAAGCCACATGCCTCAGAACTTTTAAAAAAGTCCGTTTACCTTTCACGGCAAAACAAAGTGTTACACATTCAGATCAACAAAATAAGGAAGACGGCGCGATGCAAATATCAAAAGTGAAGCTACAAAACCATGCTCCTGCAAGTAAAATACACACTCACACATACACCTACACTAAATCCTTGCTCATCGTTCTTAGTGTGTCGCGAGTCGAGCAGTGACATTAAGTGCGAGGGTTGCAATGAAATGATTTATAATTTCCCAATTTGATTAAACTTAAATAAGTTTTATGCTTTGAGAAAAATATTGCTATAATCTTTTAAATGTTTTTTAATACAATTGAGGCACAAACTATAGTCTACATTTTCGAACATGTACTGATTTGAAAAATATGAGCTTCCGCATTAAATATTATTCTCCAAGTTATAGGTGGAAAGTTCAACAAATGGCTTCACTTTTGATGTCCAGGCGCGCTGTCTTACTTATTTGTGTCCCTGAGGTTCCACGTATAATTTTATATTTCCACCATGTTTGTAACTTTTTACATGCTATACAAATACATTGCTTCTAATTAGCTTATGTAAAATGCTAGATGGAGCTACTGAGATATGTGATCACAATTTTTTATGACCTTTATTCGCATGTCATCTCTATAGTACAAAAACATTCAATACCTATAGACCGGACATCACGAAAAAATGTTCAACCAAAACTTGTGTCGTAGTGGACACAAGTCTGTGAGTTTTTTTAGTACGTTCTGCTGCCGCTCCAATATTCATAATTTATTCCAGATGGCGTTACTGAGACATGGCATCAAAGTTTTTCTATGACATTTCCTTAACATGCCCGCTCTATAGTATTTTAAATCTCTTCGCTATAGTATTTTTCTATTGTTATTTTTTTTTATCTCCTTGATACTGATTATAAGGAGGTGACTGTCGAGATGGCGGAAAAGAGAGACGTTTGGAAGAAGTATGTTGTGGCGACCACTAACAAATTAGGATGATGGTGCTGTTTGTAAGGAAAATCTTTTATGTCCTGCCAACTATTTTCTTATTCATGCCAGTTGCGCAATCTAATTAGCTTATGTGAAAACTTATGCTTAGAGAATAATTTCTTGCGTTTGTTAGTATTCTAAAGTAACCCTGAATGTGGTTGAGCTTTTACTAATATAACTCGCAACGTGCTAGGTATACAAAACTTGTGTTTTAATTTATTGATGTTGCCAACATTTTTTTGATGAGCATAATTGTAATACCAAAAATAATTATAAGGTTCAGATTGAAGGTAGAAAATGGTGGTTTGAATTTATTTATTAACACTTTATGAACTAGTAAAAAAAAACTGTACAAAGGCGGACTTAATGCCTTAGGCATTTTCTACCAGTCTACCTTAAGGTGGTGCAGAGATGGAACAAGGTAGGTGCAACAGGGTAAAAATTAAGGACAAATAAGTGACACATCAAAATAAGTACACAAATACATACATACTTAAACAAATTAAATACATAGTCAAGAGAGATAAAAATACGTTTAGAGAGAAAAACGAATCTATATAACAATCATCTCTGCGATGAACTTGCCAACTTCTTGTGCATAATATGTTCACGAACTTTCATTTTAAATGTGAACTGACTGGTTGCCATCCTGAATTTGATGCTAAAAAAGTGCTACTGTTGCGGCATTGAACAGAAAACTGGATTACGCAAGACATCTATGGCAGTTTTGATCGTCCGTTGTAAAAAATCTTCTAAAAGCTTCTATTGGTACGCCCTGATTGGTTGACGCCAGAACCCGGCTAATCAATCATGAATTGTAGGTACATTTTGTATTACCCCAATCTGTCTTTCTTTGATTCTTATTCACTTATATTAAAACAGGTTCATGATTAATTGTGAATATGTGCTGAATGAATACTATAATATAAACGAATATGTTTCGGGCGTGTACAAAAGAGGGATTAAAAAATCGATGAAAGCTTGTTATAAAATCTGTGTGTCACGTCACGAGCAATTTGTTTTACAAATAAATTGTATCGAATATACTATATTTTCATACCATCAGGTTTAGTGTCATAGGTATCAAAGAAATAAGTAAAGAAATGAACAATGGAGTGCTTGTCTAGCTAAAATAAACTTTAGTTGGGGTTTAGTCAGATGGCAACAACCATCGGGCAGTTTCCCATTGACACAACACCTTACACGTGTATGGTTGGAGGATCCTCCTTTACTTTACACCCTGTTCCTCGTATTTTTTAAGAATGTAGGAATAATTTTAAGTTAAAACTAAACTCCATTAAAAACTCATAAATAAGCACAAAACTTTTTAAAACATGACCGGCTGTTGTATCTGTCCTAACTGTTATAGTACTGAAGAAGCCACTTGATTTTGGTAGTTTGAAAGTTATCAGAAAATTATTCTAAAAGAACTCAAAATGTCTTTTGTCTGTCTTTTGATACTTACTGTGTCAAAAGACCAATACAGGATGGAAATAACAATACCGAAACCATGAGTTTTGTACATGATTAATAACCCTAGGAGGTCTAATTGAAATAAATGGTTTAACTTTGACTTTGAAGGCTAGGCAGATGATGATCATGAATGAAACTAGCTCTAATAATTGAACATGTTTTTTTGAGCCTTAATTTTAAATGTGATGTGTAATTTAAACGCAATTCACTAAAGTTCAAGCATTTCATCCTTACCTTCAGAAATCTTAATATAGAATCCTCTGATCTCAAAACTGGATAAAATTCTGGGTGTTTTCATGCTGGTTCGGGCATTTTTCTTCAAGTTGCGACGCAATTCCGTGAACTGGTTTCCTCCGCCACCGACAACTGGTGAACAAGGTTACTCGTTTTTTAGTTAAATATAAATAATTAAACAACTTTCACCCAATAAATAATTAAACAATTTTAGTCTCAAACTAAGCAGAGCTTTTGTACACGTCACTCGATAGAATTAATGTAAAATTTTCATAATAACGAGAACAACAACAACTTTTCGGATTTTGTATTATAATCTGTACTTATTTAATAAAGAGGTAAATTTTGTGACTTTGTGAGTCTGTACCATTGTAGGGGATAATCTCTGGATTTACTGAACAGATTTTGAAAATTCTTCCACTAATAGAAAGCCACATTATTGGTGTGTGTGTGTGGCTATCGCGTGCGAAGTGCTACTACTAATATAATCTTGAAATCAAATTCAAATCAAGTGGAAAACTCACCAATTTCATAAACAGGATCGTCGGGCCCCGGTCTCAAGACTGGGGACAGTAAAATATGTCCGTTGCTCGTTGCTTGTATCCCAAGATGCATCTCAAAGATCGTATCATAGTCCTTTTTGATTGCTTTTCTGTTATCACTGTCGACTGTGTAGAAGTATTTGTAAGTGTACCCGTCCATGCATATGTGTTCCTTGCACTTAAGAGCCACTAGAAAGTCAAAAGGTATTTATAACAAAGAATCTGACTGTATAAAAACATCCAGGGTTCCGTACAAATTGGCAGGTATGTAAATGGTTTATCTTTTTAGGGTTCCGTACCTCATAAAGAAGAAACGGAAACCTTATAAGATCACTTTGTTGTCCGTCTGTTTGTCTGTCTGTCTGTCTGTAGCCCTTATTTCGGAAATGCGTGGAGGTATCAAGTTGAACTTTATACTCAGATTTTGGGTTCCATGAAGTTGTGAAAAAATAAAACTTCTAAGTTTACCTACATAAAAAAAAGATACGGCGGATTTTTAGCAAAACAACGCATATTTCCACACTCTCAAGGAATCAAAATTCATAGGGTACTTCTCGTTGACCAAGAACTTTAAAATTTGGCAAGTAATATCGTCATACTACAAGTCCGAATAAAATGCGACACTGAAAAGAACCTAAACAATTTGTGTTGAAAAATAAATATTTTTTTAGGTTGACTTTGAAGTTTGATTTTCATAGAACAACAATATCTAGTGATCCTATAAGGGTTCTGTTTTTTTTTCTTTTCAGGTGCGGAATCCTAAAAATTACCAATTACATTACTTAAAAGACAATACTGATTTAATGAAAGTACTCTTATAATGATTTCTGAACACCGATACCATATTTAATAAATAAATAAATCCATATAATAAATCCAGAATAAAATATCTACTTACTTTTAGGTGTCAACACAAAGCTATAGTTTTGGGCCTGCGCATATCGTAACACCAAACAAAACACAACTAAAAGAAATGTCCTTAACATCTTCACTTAATACAAATAACCGGTATAATGTGATAAAATAATGTGACTAAAACACAGCAAAATGCAAAGCTTAAAATAATTTCAAATAAGACCATCGATATTGTGTGTGCGTTACACCGACGGTATAATGACTGTTTATAACTGTCGTAAATTGTATTGTTTTATCTATCGCTTCCTGGATGTGATATGAAGAAAAAAATTAAAATAGTTTGCGCTTACATTTATAGGAGTCCCAATTAATATTACTGACGCTTATAAATACGTCATTATCGATGGTAAAGGGGAAAATTAACACATGAATTACCATTTTAATAAAACATAATAATGAACTGGCGAAATGTGGATGCAATCATAATCTTTTCAAAGATCAGTCAATGGGTAAAAGTGCCTGGAAAGATACATTTACAGAAATAAATATCATATCTTTCCAAAGACAAAGTCATTTTTGAACGTTAAAATTATGTTAAAAAAAATAAAAAGGATTCTAGTTATTTATTTATTTATAAGTAGAAGAACCAACAGCTGTAACAGATGGTTAACATAATATGTATAATATGTATATTCCACAACTTTTTCACACAAAGCCAATTACAGGTTCTCAAGTGTAAAAATAGAATAGGTAAAGAAATCTTAGGATCACTAACAAGCACGATAGATAACAGAAATAATAGAAATAAGAAAGATACAATAAGCACTAGATACACACACGTTAGTCACTTATGACATGGAGTAAAAGGAAATACAAAAAAATAATAAATATACAAAAGCACTGCGCACTTCTAAAGAAATGGGCATTCAGCCGAGTGCGTGCAGAGTTGGTATTGGTGGCAAATGGGTTCAATGAGGACTCTTTACAAATAATATTAAAGTCCCTACTCGCTCGCACCAAGTATGAGTTTTGTCTATAATTTGATGAGAAAAAAGGAAAGGAGATAGGTGTATTAAATCTGACTGACCAAGAGGTAGTTTCGTATGGAGGAGAATGGGCAAGAAACTCCTCTCATTACAATATACTAACGCTGCTGCTTAATACTTGAGGAATATAGTCAAGAATTTTAATAAAAATGCCACCCCATTACTGTCCGAGAGACGAGTGAGAGATTCGGTATCGTTTATAGAGCAATGCGAAATGATCTCGGCTTCAAAAACGATTAAGGAAAACATCGTGAGGAACCGAATGCCTGATAAATATTTCTTGACGACATGTGATGCTAAATTGCCAAGTAAGAGGCCCACAGACGGCATTAAAACCTTGACACTAGTTTAGTCTCTGACTCTAACCACGCAAAACGACGAAGAGTGACGAATTTTGACTACTTCTTAAAGTAGTATACAATCAAAATCCGACTTTCCTGACGACGTTTTCATTCAGAGTCAATAAAGATAGGAAGATTTTTGTTTTATTTAAGAGATAGTGTCACTCTTAAATAAAATTGTTGCACCGATCGATGTCAGTAATGTCTAAAATAAACGGTATCATCATAGGTATCCCGGTAAGATTTTTACTTTGAAAGTATATTATATATTTTTTTTATTGTGAATTCTGTTTTTATTTTTTTTAGATATTTGTTTCTAAATCTTTTTAAGTTCTTTAATTTATTTATTTTAAATTATGTCTGGCAGTTTGAGTTCTTTATGGGACCAACCCAAATGTTCTTTCTTTGGTATTGTTCGTCGGCACGTGGAGCTCCTCAAGTTCCGAGTTGAGCATTTGTCAGTAATCGTGAGATTACTGACAAATGCTTGCACTGTCTGATCTGGTCCCCTCATTCTGTGTGGTTCTTTCCTCAAAAGACCACTGGTTACAAAAATAAATATTGTTTATTATTTATCATTTGAGAACAAACTAATCATTATTCCAGCGCTGTTCACCACTAAAATATTTGAATCAGTTTGACCAAATCTTAGGCGACATCTGACACAGCTCCATGGCGTGCTTAACCCTCGATATTCCGCTACACATCAAGCTGTACAGTTCCAGTTAACGCTGACCTCGCATTGGAAAAAATTCAACTTATGCTGGAAATTTATAACTTGATTTGTAGTCGTGTGTTAACTAGTAACTGATTTTTTATTTAGCTTCGATGGTCCTAGTGTATATTTTTTTTTATTATATCGTTTTTTATTTATTTTTGATGTTATGTCGTAGACCTAGTCAGGTATTCCAGTTTTGTACATGTAAGCGGGCACGCCCTTTTTACTTGAAGGCTTATATTAATTTATTCAGTTAGTTATATTTTATTTTTTGCATGAGTTTAGTTGTCAATGCGGTACTTACTATTCTTATTACAACTGTCTTGTATATTGGTGTGTGCTAGCTATCATGTAGCAAATTATTTAATTTAAATGATTAAGTTTATTAATTACCAATGCTGTTTAAACTGTTCTTCTAACATATCAGACAGACGTGTTGCTTGGGGAGTTTGTTCCGTCACTTCTTCCCAGCAAAAACACTAGGAAGTGGCGAAGGGCGGGCGTTTTGGGGGACTGTCTTATGTAATTTTTGACGTTCAAAAAGTGCTGATCCTCAGCCTAATTTGAATAAATGACTTTTGATTTGATTTTTGTTTTACTTTGTGTACATACCATAATAGTAAGCCGTAATGGTTGTATATCTGCAATTGTGCATAAAACAAAGCAAAAGTTAACTCTCGTATCAAACATAACAGATCACAGAGGAAGCGACACACTCGTATCAGCCGGACGAGATAAAACTGCGAATAATTATAACTAGAACTAAAACCCGTTACTTATATTGCGGCTTATACGCAGTATAATTTTACATAATGTTTTATTACAAGTTTTGTGTATGCTGTACGTGGTTTAGGCAAGTTTTGTTATCTGTAACTAAAGTTATGTTCAATTAAAATATTTAGAGCTGATTATATTAGTACAAATTTGGCCCAGTGCGGCGGGCGTAGCTTTATTCTTAGTTAACCTATGTGTTCATAATAATTAGTATTTGTTTTATGTACATACTAGCAGACGTAGGTCGTAGGTCCCGTTCCCGTGGGAATACAGGGATAAAAAGTAGCCTATGTATTAATCCAAGGTGTCAGCTAACTCCATACCAAATTTAATTTAAATCCATGCAGTGGTTACTATGTTCGCGACAAAAATAACGCTGCATACCTACATAATTCGCTACATAATTGGTGGATGTTTTGAAAGAAATAGAGCCGGACTCGAATCGGGAATCAGTGATTAGAAAAATTAATACCCACAGGACAAATTACCGAAAAGAACAGAAAAAAGTCGAAAATTCGAAGAAATCAGGGGCAGGCATCAACGATGTATACGTGCCGAGTCTATGGTACTACGATAAATTGCATTTTATCCGCGTCATTGTTCTTCTGTCTACTTATTGCACAACACGACATCTTCGGTTCGTCACAGGCGCAGAACTGAGACTGCACAGGCATACTTGAATCGTGTGTGGTCACTATGGACGTTAGGTATACTTGCACAAACAACCGCTTGCTTGTATACCGTTCAGGTATACCGCTACGTAGGTATGTGGCCGCCGTAACCGACCCTATAAGGCCAAATAACCTTAAGATCGGTAACAGAAGTTTTTGTGTCTCATTAGTCACAGTTGAGCTCCTAACATAACTTTAAATACAAATCAATAGTACCAAAAAGCTAAAATGTAGAACACAATTTCGCCACAGACTATTATAAAACCTCGATTGATCTTCCTCGACGAGACGACCGTATAAAGGCGACTCCAGACTGCAATTTGGAATTCAATCAGCTTTTTCTCCCTTTCTCCGCGCCACTGAAATCTGTGTAAATTTATACCCATTTTATTAATGCTATTCCATTATTTTACCGTTAATATTCTGTTGGTGTAGGACGAATCTGTTCTTATTCTATTAGGTGTGTTGTTATTTTTGTTGTTACGGACAAACCAACGCCTTATTTTCCCATGAAAGTAGGAAGTAACTATGGGAATTCACCAGCCACGATACCTAAAATTCCTTTTACATCGTTTATCTTAATACAGTTTTTTTTAATGCTACTTACAGTACTTGAACATCAATGCTAGTGCCCCTTTTCTGTTTAAGAAGAGGCCTTTTGCCTTGCAGTGGGACAGTAACAGGCTGGTCGTTATTTGTAAGTTTTTATGGTGTACAATAAAGAGTATTCTATTCTATTCACACGTTCTTCTCACACTGTATCCTCACATAAACATTCTTTAATTCCCACCCAGTTTTGGTCCCGCCATCATTCCTTCTACAGAAGAAATTCGTCGTTAAGTGAGCGCTGCAATTAGCGTCAATCATAAGCTGTAAGCGTCTTGAGCGACAAGTATTTATACCTACCGTCACTAGGTGCTTGAGGTAAAGCGCTTGAGGTACAGCGCCTGAGTTAAAGCGATTTTAGGTCGAGTTGTGGACAAAATTGGTGACAATTGAGGTTTTTTGGGGCTTAATTAACCCCCGACGCAAAAAGAGGGGTGTTAGAAGTTTGAACGCTATGTGTGTGTGTGTCTATCTGTCTGTCTGTGGCACGGTAGGTAGCGTTTAAACAGGTCAACCGATTTAGATGCGGTTTTTTTATTTGAAAGCAGGGTTTCTTGCGATGGTTCTTAAACATGATTCATCAAAATTCGTTAAGCCGTTTCAATGTTATCATCTCTTTTGTGTTGGCTGCCGTTGCGATTTTAGTCAGTTATGAGTAACTTATAACTACTTAAAAAAACATATGTGTGACTTAAAATTTAATAAAGCAAGTTTAGAATATTTTAATATTACTTATTAGAGGCGTAAATATATAAAGTAATTATTATTATTATTATACGACGGCAGAAATTCAGTTTCGTAATTGGAGCCTTCAAAAATATAATAATAATAATAATATAATAATATGTATTTATTTATATAAAAACAGATTGCAATACATGTTTCAGTTTTTACAAAGTGGGTAGTTTTGATTATCTGGCAATCAGGTGGGTGACGTGCCGTTCTCCTAGCTAGGCTTTGAAAAAGCCTGTATTAAGGAGTAACAGTGCCGATATATGCATAAATATCAATGATATATAATACGTCATTGGCATGTATGCATTAAAATCTTTGACAAACAGAACCTACTGTACATTTGACCGGTTCACGAAGCTTTAAAACGTGACGTGTCTAACAACTTGTTAATGAGGGTCCGTACAGTCATTGGCTTAAAATCTTTGCTGGATTTGGTTTGTTAATTTGGACTGCACCTAATTGTGGAGTAGGGATCAATCCTGTGCTGTCGGGAAGTGGCTTTCGCTGGCTTACACGATGTTGTTGTTGAGTATTGTTAAGTTGATGATCTCACAAAAGTGGTTTAAACGTAGTGGTGGAATTAGGTGTAATACTTTTTTACCCATTTTTTGATGGTCAAAAGTGTTGTCCGTGAGTAATAAATGTACTGCAGACGTACTGCAGGTTATCACCCTTTCCTTGTAGATGTTCTACACATTCGCACGAAGCGCTTTGCCTGTTCCTTCATTATGCGCACAGCCAAGGAGTGAAATTCCCTGCCTGCATCAGTGTTCCCGAGTTCATATGACCCCAAAATGTTTAAGTCGCGTGTTAATAGGCTTTTTTTGGGTAAGCTCGTTCCATCGTCGACCTGATCTCTGACCGCAGGACAAGATTGAGGTCAAGAGTAGACCCATTACATATATATAAATTTTTTTCTTTCTAATTTGTGCCCCATGTAGTTAAGAAGGAAATGCCAAAAATACGTAAGTAGCACTAAAATGTAGGAATTAAATTAATATTGTAACGTATTGAAAGCTATTAGTTAATTAATTTTCTGTAAATACTAATCTTTATACACTAAAAAAGATAATAAATTCTAAAAACTAACTCTAAAATATGGCGTCAATTAGTTTATTAAAAACTCAATTGCAAAAACTAATAAAAGATTATAAAATGCTCGTGTCACAGTAATTGTAACAAGGCGTGTCTGAAAAGTCTTGACTAATTCTTATGACATTTTGTGAATGATCAGTAGGTTCGTGACAATAAAACGTAAAATAATTAAAACTAAATTTATTTTATGGCGGAACGAAGTTTACCGGGATAGCATAATATAGATAACTAAACTATTTGAACAGAAAAATAAAATTACTTAAGCCATAAATTACAGAAGTTGCAAAAATATCTGCATACTAACACCTTTAGTCTTTAGTTTGTGTGAGTTGCGTACTTAATATATAACCATCTAGGCCCCTTACTAAGCAGAACTTGTGCTTTGAGTAAGTAGACAACTAATAAACATGCTAAAATATATTTGACTGGCCTGTGGTCTAGTAGTTAGTGACCCTGACTGCTATGCCGGAGGTCGTGGGTTCGATTCCCACCCAGGACAAATGTTGTGTGATGAGCACGATAATTTGTTCTGTGTCTGGGTGTAATTTATCTATAATATGTATGTATTCAGAAATATTTAAGTATGTGTATCAGCTGTTTAGTACCCATAACACAAGCTCTTAGCTTAGCTTGGGACTAAATGGCGTTGTGTGAAAAGTTGTGAAATATTTATTTATTATTTATTTATTTACGTGTAGTTAGTCGACATCAAAACTGAGCTGGAACTAAAACGACTACATACTCAGATACTATTTTCTTGTTATTCTACTTAAGCTCACTCTCTCGAATACTACTCGATTCTAAGAAACAAACACGTACATTATACCAATACCCCTTACGTAGATATAAAAACACCTTAGAAAGGGAGGTAACCAATTAATGATGGCGTCCAAGCAAGCGAGACCCAATTTATTGGGGATGAAAAGGATCCAGTGGATATTATCCCTTACCGTTACAAGTAAGTTATAAACTTAGTTTATGTTATCTTTGATATACACCCGGGATTGAATACGATATACCCGGGAAAGGTCATGGTTTAATGTGAATCTTGTTTTTTTTTAATATGATAAGAATGTATTATAGGTATTTGCTGTGAAAGATTTGCTTCGATTAACTAATAATGAAGGTAATAGAAATTAAAAAAAAACTATTCTTATTACTACTGTCTTGTATATTGGTGTGTGCTAGCTATCATGTAGCAAATTATTTAATTTAATTTAAATGAGTATGTTTATTAATTACCAATGCTGTTTAAACTGTTCTATAACATATCAGACAGACGTGTTGCTGGGGAGTTTGTTCCGCCACTTCTTCTTGGCGTTTTGGTGTCTTCTTTCAAGTGGCGAAGGGCGAGCGTTTTGGGGGACTGTCTTATGTAATGTTTTACGTTCAAAAAGTGCTGATCCTCAGCCTAATTTCAATTTTGATTTTGATTTTAAAAATCATTAAGTAATTATGTGCCTATTGTTTTTATTCTTACTTTCTAAACAATCAATCATTCATTAAATAAATTAAAAAAATAGGTATAATAAATGACAAATATAGGCTTTAAATTATTCAACGCAAAATAATAACAGCCACTCGGATCGAGCGAAGGTTAAGTTACGCTTTACGGGGCGGTCCGTAGATGGGTGCCCATTCTTGTTTCTTTGTTTATTGATATTTTTTTTAAACATGTATAATTTGTAATTTTCTGGTTGGAAATAATTATTATATACATACAACGGGCTATTGGACAAAATTTTAGTCCCTCATCCAGATTACAAGAAAATATTCGACACATATTTTTTCTTTTTTCTTTTCACGTAGGTACCTATCTTATCAAAAAATAACGGCCATACATCGAGTCAAAATGTCGCATGCCGTCACTAGCCAGTACCTACAGTTTATACTAGATAATGACATTACAAGCCCCCTCTCCTCAACTTTAATGCGCCTAATCTAAGCAGTTTTCCATCAATTTTAAAAAGAAAAAAAAATGTACACCTATTTGACAAAACTAAAATTTTGCATTACCCTCCGTGCCTCGGAAATCACGTAAAGGCGTACGTGACGACTATCATTTTTGTAGGTATTTGACAATCTTTACGAGTAGGTAGTCAGAAACCCCAAAGTTTGATAACCTATGTTACTAAGAGGTATTGTGTTACCCAGTCATTGGGATGTGGTCAGATGGGTAGTCGTTCCACATAAAATACTGCTAGTAACTAGCCTTGGTGAAACGGCGTGACCTCATGTAGTAACTACCTCATCAAAATACTGTGTAATATCAAGCACACCAAACTAAATAATCCTTCAAGATCTTGAAGCGCTTCAATTGCTCTCCGCGCTTAATACAAGTGTATCCTGTCATAAATTATGTCATTTAACGCCGAAACATACCGCAGCATACCGCGGCGCCACCGTCGACACACGATGTTTACCAGCAATTAAATATCAATTTTGTAAACATTAATCATCCTACGAATTGTTATAAATGTGGCAACGTACGGAAGCAGTAAACACTTTGGTGTGACATAGGGGTTTCGGTGTCGGCCAACTTCGGGAGCGGTCGGAGGTGTTCGTGTATCAATATGTTTCGATGAATTGGTTTTGTGGGGGTGCTATATAAATCCAGTCGGTAAATTAGTTGATCGTTAATTGTAGTCACTAATATTCTATAGTGGTCCCAATTCGGTATCCACTGACAGCCGAATGATCCAGTAAAAACCACTCCGTGAAAACTTGAGTGTAGTGAACTGTCAATCCTATAAGGCCTATTCAGACCTAAGCGGTATTCGCTACCGTCTGCGGCAGAGAAAACCTAGTGGGTACCTATGCGGTAATATTACTGTTCAGACCTAAGCGGTATTCGCTACCGTCTGCGGCAGACGGTAGCGAAATTGATACTAAATACCTGAGCGAAACCCGGGCGGTATGTACCTCTACCCACAGCGGCAGCGAATATCGCTCAGGTCGCTCTAGCCGCGGTACTTGATATTAACTACCTGAGCGAAACCCGCGCGGTATGTACCTCTACCCACAGCGGCAGCGAATATCGCTCAGGTCGCTCTAGCCGCGGTACTTGATATTAACTACCTGAGCGAAACCCGCGCGGTATGTACCTCTACCCACAGCGGCAGCGAATATCGCTCAGATTTGAATAGGCTTTAAGATTGGTATATGTTAAATAAGACACGGCCTTCGGTAACAAGGTGTTTATTCGCACTGAGCCTATGCGCGCGCGCGCATGACACGCAGGTCACACAACTATATCTATAGCTAATACTTATTAACCTAACATCCCTCCACCATATATTCTAAACTACAGAGTTACATTACTAGAAGAATTTCCGGTAGTTGGTTCTTGTTATATTCCTTAATTTTGGACGAACTTCCGTTTCCGTTCGGTGATCCGGTTTAGGATCAGCTGCCCCTGACCCTTGCTCAGCTGTTGGCTCTGCTTCTGTTTCAGCTATTGGCTGTCTTAGCTCTGAGCTAGCTTCGCTCCACTCTTCCTCTTCCCCCGGAGTGACTAGACGTTCCTGTCCTGATGAAAGAGCACCATGTGCCATAACTTGAACTTGTTCTTCGTCTGACCTGGAGTCTGAGAGAGACCAGTTCATGTCGTTGTCGTGCGGTACCTCGTGTTTTTTGTGATTTAATTTATATAATTGGTTTTTATGTTTTTTAATTGTTAGGGTTTTCTCTGGTACATACACGTCGTATAAACTCTTGCCAATTTTTTTTTGAACTATACCCCGTAACCATTTGTTATTGTTATTTATTTTTACCAATACTTCATCATTTATTTCAAAATGTATTTTTCTACTGCCTTTATAATATTTACTTTGCACGGATTGCTTCTCGCGCACTTTTGTTTGTAAGTCTTGTGACAATAGTGAGGACGACGCTGACACGTCACGCGCGGGCGCCGCCACGGATGTCTCTAATAAATCAAACCTGCAACGTAATTTACGTCCTAACATTAGTTCGGCCGGCGAGCTGTCTGTCGTCGTGTGTTTAGTGTTCCTATATCTAAATAAAAATTCTGACAGGTGTGCTTTAATTTTGTTTTTGGGTGTATTCTGTGCTACTAGCCCCTTTAAGAACTTTTTTATTATTTTGACATATATTTCAGCTTGACCATTACTAGATGGCGAATAAGTTGGCGAAGTTATGTGTTTTATACCATTTAGATGGCAGAAATCCTTAAATGTTTTGCTAGTGAACGAGGTTCCATTGTCAGTCACAATCGTATGAATTGTCCCAAATCTAGCCATCGATTCTTGTAGTTTCGCTATTACTGCTGCTGTCGAGTAATCACTGCTTAGGGAATAGCATTCTACCCATTTAGTAAATGCATCAATAATGATTAAGTACATTTCTCCTTGCCATGGACCAAAAAAATCTAAATGTACCCGGTGCCAAGGTCGCTCTGGAAAAGGCCAAGGTGACAACGGAGCCCGTGGCGGTGTGGGCCGTAAACTTAAACATACTCCGCAGTTAGCTATCTTATTTTCTATATCCTTATCTATCTGTGGCCACCAGAATCTAGATCTTGCCTCAACCTTTGCTTTTACAATACCTAAATGCGGTCTATGTATTTCGTCTAAAATTTTGTTTCGTAATGACTTTGGTATTATTAATTTGTGTCCCCTAATCAGGCAATTACGTTCCACAGTTAAATCATATCTGCATTTATAGAATGGCATTATATTATTGTCATGTGATTTAAATTGAGGCCAACCTTCTTGTACATATTTTAAAACCTGCTGCAATATACTATCTTTCCTTGTCTCTAAGCGAACTTCTTCTAAAGATACAGGTAGTTGCCCATCTGCTACAAAATTAATATACGTCGCCTTGTCATCTAACTTATTATTGTAAACAACTGAGTCATCCGTAATGATACCTACTTGGCCTACTTCTGAGAATGATTCTTTGTTATCAGTGATCGGCCGCACACTGCACGCTCCTGTGGTGACAGCGCGACTGAAGTAGTCGGCACAATTACTAGCGCTGGGAATGTATTGTATCTCATAATTATAACTAGTCAAAAATAAGGCGTAACGTTGTAACCGGTTTGCGGACACTTCTGGTATGCCTTTATCGGGATGAAATATAAACATAAGCGGTTTGTGATCGGTGCGCAAAATAAATGGGTTTGCCACGCCATATAAATATTGGTGGAATCGCCTAATGCCGAAAACTATTGCTGTTGCCTCCCTTTGAATTTGGCTATAATTTCTTTCTGCACTACTGAGAGACCGCGACGCGTAGGCGATAGGTCGTTCTACCCCATTTGCTTCTATTTGAGCTAAAACTGCACCTAACCCTGTTGGAGATGCATCCACTGTCAAAACCAACTTAAAACCCGGATCAAAATGTGCTAGTGTTCGAGCCGATGTTAGTTCCTTCTTGATTTTATTAAAAGCAGCCTTATGAGTCTCCGACCAATACCAGCCGACATCTTTCTTTAGCAAATCGTTTAACGGGCTGAGTATAGATGACGCATTCGGAATGAACATTCTGTAATAATTAACAAACCCTTGAAATGTTTTTAATTCCTGCACATTACTTGGGGCTTTGGTGTTAGTCATTGCTGTTACTTTATCCGATGATGTGTGAATCCCTTTTTTATCTATAACAAAACCTAAATAAGTTACCGAATCCTGAAACAACTTGCATTTGTTTTTATTTAGAACCAACCCCGCTTCTTGTAAGCGATGAAAAACTTGTTGTAACCGTTCTGTATGTACTGTTTTTGTATGTCCCGTTATCAAAACGTCATCCAATAGACAAAGTACCCCCTCAATACCGTTTAGCAAATTTTCCATAGTTTTTTGGAAAATAGCCGGGGCATTGGCTAGACCGAAAACTAAACGCGTAAATTTAAATAACCCTTTGTGTGTATTTATTGTGGTATAAATTTGTGAATCCTCCTCTAACATCAGTTGCAAATATGCACTACTTAAATCTAACTGCGAAAATTGTATACCCCCGTGTAATTTTGAGAATAGTTCTTCTGTCCTTGGTAGTGGATACTTATCAATTTGTAAACATTTATTTAATGATACGGAAAAATCAGCACACAAACGAATCTCACCGTCTTTTTTTAGTATTGGGACTATTGGGCTCGCAAATTCAGAATGTTTTACCGGAATTAATACTCCTATTTTTACTAGTCTATTTAATTCCATTTCCACCTTACTCTTTAATGAAAAGGGTACTGTTCTAGCCCGATAAAAACTTGGTTTGCTGTCCGGTTTTAAGGTAAGTTTTATTTTGTATTTGTTAAATTTACCTAAAGTATTTGAAAACAGTGCTGGATTTTTGTTTTGATAATAGTCCAGTTCCGTTAACTCGCGACAATGATTGACTTTAGATAACTGTAATTTAAATAATGATAAAAAATTTCTACCTAACAATGCTGGGCCGGCCCCTTTTATGACATATATATCTATATATTTTTTTTCCCCCACATATAAAATCGGAACTTTCATTACTCCCACTACTTCTAATTTCTCACCCGAGTATGCTTTTAACACTGACTTTGGCTGATCTAATAATACGTTACTAAAATATTTCTGGTAAGTATTCAGTGGTATGGCTGTAGCACAAGACCCACTGTCTACTTCGAATGTAATCATCTGGCCGTTTACGTCGACAGACAGCATCATAGGCTCACCGCGGTAACTACGTATATTACAAACTAAAATATCTTTACCGTCGTCATCACTTTCGTCATTTGACGCTTGTAGGCAATTAATTTGTCCAGTTTTCTTGTTGCACATTTTTTTTAAATGTCCTTTCACCCCACATTTTTTACATTTATATGTAGCAAACCGACACTTGTCCGCTGTATGATTGTTATAGCCACAAACACTACACTTCGTCGACAATTTCTCCGGTCTTGCCGCTATCTTAAACACGTCCGTGTTGGTTTCTGTCGATGCTGCTGCCGAAGCTGACTGTCGCGCCGCCCGTTTTGCACTGTTTACAGCCACTGCAGTTTCTAACGCCTTGGGCAATGTAATAGATGCCTTTTCGTCCATGAACAATTTGTCTCGTTCCGGTCCCGGCAGCATGCCAATTATGAACCGATCCCGCAACATTTCATCCATAGCTGTTCCGAACTTGCAGTCCACTGCCAGGCGCCGCACTCGGGCCGCCCACTGCGTCATATCTTCGCCTGCATCTTGCGCCGCCGTATGGAAAATATATCTTTCTGCTAACACTGACTTCTTTGGCACGAAATGCTTATCTAACTCTGTGGTTAACTCTTTGTAAGATATCTCCTCTACTGTTTTTGGTGCAATTAACTCGCGTACCAGCTTATACGCGTCGTTGTTGAGTGCGCTAAGAAGTACCGCCTTTCGCTGGCCATCTTCCTTTTCTTCTGCTTTTATTAACAACGTATTCGCTGTTAACCATTGCGAAATCCTTTCTTTAAAGATGTTCCAGTCCTGGCCGAGCTCAAAAGTAGGAACTGATCCAATAAAATTTGACATGGTTTGTTTTTTACCGTGCGTGGGTAACCGTAACTCGTCGCCACTGTTAAATAAGACACGGCCTTCGGTAACAAGGTGTTTATTCGCACTGAGCCTATGCGCGCGCGCGCATGACACGCAGGTCACACAACTATATCTATAGCTAATACTTATTAACCTAACAGTATAGAATGCTCAACAGCTCAATTTGCCTTCATTTTATTAACCCGCAACGACTGTCAAAGATCTACAAATGTAAACCGAGACCAACGGCTTAACGTGCTTTCCGAGGCACGGAGGAGTCTTAGTATGTCAATCTTGTCAAACGTAGCTTAAGCATCCACCGACCCGTGATGCTGGTAATATTTAACAACAAGCTGAACAAAAAAATTTATTACAGAATAACACTGCTGAACAAAAAAATCATCATCATCATCATCCACAGCCCGACTTCAACCACTACTGGGTATAGGCCTCTCTTTTTATGTTCCAATTTCCACGTCCCTGTGCCAGTCACGAGTGTGTGTGCTTCTTATGTTATACAAAGCACAGGTCCGTTCGTGTGTGGAGTACTGCAGTCACATATGGGCTGGTGCTGCCAGATGACATCTAGCAGCTTTGGACTCAGTGGAGAGGCGTGCGAAGAGGCTTATTGGTGACCCAGATTTGGTTAGAACCAATCTGCAAAGCCTTGAGAATAGGCGTAGTATAGCTAGCCTTTCGGTCTTCTATAGGATACATTTTGGAGAGTGTGCACGGGAATTACATGACTTGATTCCGCCATCACCATTCTACCATCAGACAACCCGGCGTACGGCGAGTGTCCACCCTTACATCGTTGGCACTCCCACGATTAGGACAAAGCGTTTCGCTTCGTCGTTTATACCGCGTACACCGAAGGACTGGAACAACTTGCCTGCTGCGGTCTTCCCGTCCGATTATAATTTAGGTGTCTTCAAGGCTAGAGTGAATAGGCTCTTAACAAACTAGTGCGCTTCACCATCACTGATTGCATCACTGCTTACCATCAGGTGGGATTGCAGTCAAGCATTAGTTTGTAATATAAAAAAAAAAAAAAAGTCTCATCCACGGTACTCCCGCAATGGCAACAATGTCGTCCGCCCATCTCGCCGCAGGACGCCCTACACTTCTCCTGCCGTTTCTTGGACGCCACTCGGTCACAGCTTTACTCCACCGGCCATCACCGCGTCTAGCTAGGTGTCCTGCCCAACTCAATTTGAGTTCCATAACGCGATTTCCAATATCGATGACCTTTGTGCGTCTCCTGATTTCGACGTTTGGAACTCGATCTAGTATATTGATGACGAGCATGGAACGCTCTCTGTGCTACTTTGAACAAAAAAATAATAGTATACAATTTTGGAAACTAAATTGCGAATGCAGTATGTAGAAGTTTGACGCTCTCCCCACCATTGAGTCACAAGATCTACCCGCTAAGAGGTCTTGTTCTAAGTACTGATGTTGATTGATGGCACTTCCCAATGTTTCGCTTTACGTAACACAATTATAGCTCCTATTACACACATCAAGTTATGGAATGAGGAAACAAGGAGGTTTTGGTTTCTACTTTTACTGGTACTATGAGGGTTGGGTACACGTGAGAGTATAGATAGCCTTGAATAGTGCTGCCCCCCTAGCCAAGTTACAAACGATTCGTATCTATTCTCTTTCTACAATCGAGAACGGCTCAAATCACGACCACGACCAAGACCACGTGACTTAGCGAGACACGCTAAGTCACGTGGTCAAAACAAAGGGATTTCGATTGTAGAAAGAGAATAGATACGAATCGTTTGTAACTTGGCTAGAGGGGCTGGTATAGCATCATCTGCCTAGCCTTTCTCAAATATGTTGGGGTCGGTCGGCTTGAAGTTTAACCGGATGCAGCTGAATACCAGTTTTACATGGAACGACTGCCTGTCTGACCTACACAACCCAGTAACTGGGTACCACGAAACGCCTTGGTTAAACTGTTTGTCACACTTTTGGGCTTCTGACTACTGATGTATACAACGTGTTTTTTTTTATATCCCATAACTCTAGGGTATGATTGAGACCATATCAAAGAATCAACTGGCATATGAATTATGTTTCAATCATCCTTTTTTTTTACTATCATACAAAATAATTCGACAAAGTCACGATGATTAATGTAAAACACCCTTACGTGTAAGAAAAGTGACGTTAGAAAGAAGATTCGTCGTACTGGTGACATTTTTTGAATTAATTAGGTACCTAATAAAAATAATATTAATAATACTTAATAATAATATTCCACGACTATTCACACAACACCATCTAGTCCCAAGCTAAGCAGAGCTTGTGTTACGGGTACTAAACAACTGATAATTTAATTATGATTGATGATATCTCCGAAACTATGCATTTTTGGACCATCTATGCTTGGACCTTTAGTATTATTTTTACCTATAGAATATAACCCTAGAGTTATGGGATATAAAAAAAAACACCTTGTATAAATTTACAACTAGGACCAACCAGGTAAGTGCTTTCCGAAGCCTGGAGGAGTATTGATATGTAATGATTGGTATCCATCAATAGACCGACATCTGCAAGCGTAGCTTAACCTTCGATCACGATAAGTACTTATCTCCAACAATGCCCATTATGAAATACTTTTTTCTTAGTACAGATTGTAGTTTTTTTTTTAATTTAAGGTACAGACGCCAGCACATCAAGTTACCCCAATGTGTCAAATTTCTTTGATCGTTTTTCAACTTTATGTCAAACAGCATAAGGTTCATATTCAATCGGGAAAATTTGACACATTGGGGTAACTTTATGTGCTGGCGTCTGTACATCGTATTCCATATTTATAATGTATTTATTTATTATTGTACCTAATTATTGCAAATATTGTATAAAAACTATTTGAAAGAGTAAGTATGGAGTTTCTTGCCCATTCTTTTTCATACGACACTTCAGGGAAGGAAGGGGCAACCAGAATCATTATATTTCATTTAACTTGTACGTTCTTTTCAAAAGTACCTTTCAAATGGGTTAATGAAAATAAATGACTTTGACTTTGACTTCAATCAATCGATCTGTTTTTATTATTTAGTCACAAGCTCCTGATTTTGGCTTACATACAACAAAATAACAGGTAGTAGTGTTCCACAATCTCGCACAAATCCAGGTTCCTTATTTAACCCCTTGACCGCCACGCTAATAAAACAAAACGTGTCCTTTAAATTTGTCATGTAGTCGTGACGCGAGGCCAGCTGGGCATGGTTTAGTCTGTCATCTACATATTGTCCAATGCAATCAGTAACAGCAACAGTCTGTGGCCAGAGGTCAGTATACCCATCGATTGAACCCCCATGTATACATAAAATGTCAAAAATAGGATTAGAGCTGTATATAATATGTCAGTATGATGTGTAAATTTTCTCATTTAGATTTAGTAACAAGGGACGATGAAAAAATATAGAAAAGTAGAGATGAATTACTCTTTATTGTACCCCTTCAAAACAAAAGCACAGTTGACAATTTAATCAAATAACCGTATAAGTCTTTTATTGAAATGAAAACAATAAGACTTCTACAAACTGACTTTATCATCTGAAATTGCACCCTTTCACCAATTAGACCTAATTAAAAATCGAACGTTTGTAACTATAGTAATAAAGGTTATATTCCTCATTACGGCCATCTGTTTGCATCTTACAGTTTTAATTAAAAACTGTATTGAGCAAAACCACTAAACAGATAACTTAAGAAGGATGGTTTCATACAATGAGCAAAATGAAATGCGTATACATAAATGTAGCACTTTGATCGTGAATGCTGATTGCGAGTGCACTTATTTTTGCTGAACGTATGTGAGCTGTGTCTTTGTCTAAGCACTCTGTTGACGCCTTGTATGTGTGAGCACACTAAAAGGTAGGTACAGGCTTTGCGAGGCATTCGGCGCGAACGTCGGGGGCGAATTGATTTTACTGACTACTGTTTTTAACCCCCAACGCAAAAAAGGGGTGTTATAACTTTGACGTCGATTTTTGTCTGTTTGTCTGCCTTTGTGCGTGTGTGTCTGTCTGTGGCATCGTAGCTCTCAAACAGATGGACCGATTTTGACGCGGCTTTTTTCATTTACCAGTTTCCTTGCGGTGGTTCTTTGGTATGTTAGGTAAAAAAGTAAAGCTCACATTTAAAAGTTATAAATAATACTATCCTATTGCGGAGCCATGAAATTTTATGTCACGTGGGGGTACCGCTAATAGACATACTACTAGGAAGATTCCTTACTTAAGCGGTATCCCGACGTGTCGTAAAAACCCCCGACGTGTCGTTAGGGTTTTTTGAAATGTGTAATTTATTTTTTTATTATTGTACTACGTATACAGGGTTAAATCCTTTAGATAGACTATTTTACTTTATTCTACTTTATTTTTGACATATTGGGGTAGCTTGATGTGTTATCCACAACGTACATAAAATTATATTGTTATTAGCCAGTTTCTAATGCGATGCTGCCATGCTTATAACCTTCTCGAAAGTGTAAGAGTTGATCCGATTGCGATAAAACTTTATACAGCGCGTAAAGCTCGAGCATTGTTATTTATAATATTAAATCATGTAAGTGCATTTTCGATTGTTACAAGGTGAGGTACTTCTGTACTTTTTTATTTTGTGGCAAAACTGTCGGTATTCGAAAGCGGTCGTCGGCAATTTTGGGCTCTCCACTTTGTACCGAACGGATCAAACAAATTAAAAGCTGGCCTTTTGTTCTTTAATTTATTTGACCTGTACCGATAAATAGCGTTTTTTGTTTTGTTTTTATTTATCGACGGCTTATTGCGAATGTTTCCAGAAATGATTTATTTGAGTTCACGGAGTTTTTGATTATTGGTTACGTACGGCGGAATGTTTTTGGGTGCCTCGTGGCGTACTCAAGTACTTTGCGTACAAGTTCAACGCTTTAATTAATGTACGTTTTCTATATTAAATGGAGAGTTGTTATTTCTGAATTGCTTGTTTTGATGTTAATATAGAACCAAAAAAACGGATCGTGGTGAACAAATTGTATGTTTTTACTGTCGAACAAATGACAAAAACCGGAGCTCTTATAATTTTGGTACCTACTTATGTTTATTTGTTCTTCTTAGTCAGTCTTTGGGTGGAAATAATTTTGGTATCTCCGTCTGTTTATGTTTGATCGGTGGATTATCAAATCATTAATCTCGAGTTCAATCCCAAGGCGCACGCCTCTTACATTTCGGATACATGTGCGAATTGTGTGATTATCACTTGCTTCAAAAAACGGTGAAGGAAAACATCGTGAGGAAACAGGCATGCCTGAGAGATATTTCTCGACGGCATGTAATGCCAAGTCAGAACCACATGGGTGGCATTAAAATTCTGACACCAGCAGGCCTAGCCATATTACAAATTCTATTTCTATTCTATTGCGACAATAGAAAGAAAATGGCGTAGGTATATGGAATCAGCTGTCTGTCAACTGTCAAGTGTTAACGAGTAGAATTTGTAATATGGCTGAAAATGAAATACACTTGACAGTTGACAAACAGCTGATTCCATATACGCCATTTTCTTTCTATTGTCGCCTCATCGATTACGATAATAGAAATAGAATTTGGCTAGGCCTGCAGGTTAGTTACTAACCACACTATAAGAAGAAGATCGTCTATCTGTGCTTATGTACAGACGCCAGCACGTCAAGTTACTCCAATGTGTCAAATTACTTTGATCGTTTTTCAACTTTATGTCAAACATAAGAAGGTTCATATTCAATTGGGAAAATTTTACACATTGGGGTAACTTGATGTGCTGGCGTCTGTACAATTAACTCATTAGGGAGACTATTGGCATATGTATAAATGTAAAGCTTAGATGGTCCTTACATATTGTTCCACCCACACAGAGAAGTCTGGGACACGGCATAGTTTTAAAAAGAATTGCAGGGAAAGTTTGATTTATTTAAAGAGAGCTAATGGGCTATTAGACAAAATTTTAGTAATTTTTAGTCCCTCATCTAGATGACAAGAAAATATTTGACACATATATTTTTTCTTTTTTCACTTAATCAAAAATTAACGGCGATACCTCGAGTTAAAATGGAATAGAATAGAATAGAATATAATACTCTTTATTGTACACCATTAATACTTACAAATAATAATTTTAAGGGCTACAAGCAGTGATACAATGGGCGGCCTTATCGCTAAAAGCGATCTCTTACAGACAACCTTTGGATGGACTTGATAGTGGAGGAAAAAAGATGAGTAGGCAGTGTGTGGTGTACTATTTACATAAATATATACCATTCAAGACTGTTTGAATAGACATATATAATAAGTATAATTATCAAGACAAAAAAATAAATAAAATAAATACATAAATACAAACCATTACAAATACAAATGTCGCATGATGTCACTAGCCAGTACAGTTTATACTAGATAATGACGTTACAAGCTCCCTTTCCTCAACTTTAATGAGTTTAATCTAATCCATGTCGAATATTTTCTTGCTATCTAGATGAGGGACTAAAAATTAAAATTTGGTCACATAGCCCATTGGTAGTGAATGGAAACATTTCATTCTGTTTAACAGAAATATATTGCATCTGTATGTGTAAGTAAAGTATGTATATCTTGTATCGTAGCGTTAAGTACATTTCACCCACAACAGAGGTTACACATACAAACACATCTTAATGCATTGTTATTGGTATACACCGTAATTAAATTCAATGTGTAATTAGATGTTATTGGGTCTTTGTATTCTAGCTTGTGGGGCTTCGAAAGCAGCGATCGCGATAAGACGTAGCTACGTTAGCATTTTGTTTTAGCTTAGTCGTAGAATTCCTGGGTTTCGTAAGGAATTTCCTGGAAAATTGTTCTGTTATTTCAAAAAGAGAAAATATATGTAAAGCTTTTGTTTGTGGGTCGTACGGTTTTATTTTTGAGTTAACTGTAAATTGGTTGTAAAGTCCGTACTTCGTAGGTAAAGCACGTTGAGACGTTGATCCCGTTCCCGATTGTTAACGTTTGACAGCCGTTACAAGTAGTCAGAAGTCCAAAACGTTCCAAACGTAAAAGTTCAAACTCAGAACATGGAAGTACGCCGGTCACACCGCGTAATAGCCATTACAGCTTAAAACCATATTATAGCATCATTATAAACAAGTATAATCACTGCTCATTAATAAGTACTTGGATTATAAATACCTATAGCTTCTTCATCGCTCGTTTCAAGGCCTAACACGCCACAGTAAGATCGAGAAATAGAGACGCGCCTAGACGATTATTGACTACGCGTCCTGACAGATCCCTTAATGGGATCGAAGGGAGTACCACTCAATTATCCAAGAGAGGTTATTGCCAATATTCCTACAATGCTAGGAGATCCTTCAGGCTACATTTTGGGAGACACTGAGGTTATATTTTTGTTGTTAATCGGTGAGAGTATGTGGTTTTGATCTGAGTTGTTGTTATAAAGGATCGATTGTTGGATTGGGGTCAATTAATTAGGTTTTAATAATAATAATAATAATAATCATTTTATTTCAGGCTACTAAGGCCCATAAGTAAAATACACACAACTAAATAATACAATAATAACAAACTAATACATATTAAACAGTAACTAAACGACGACGAAAATGACGTAATGACGTTTGGTGCGGTCTAAGGTAATGGCCTGTACTCTTGGTGTTTGGATTTGCGGAGATTTATTTTATACCCTGTAATAAGGTGAACACTTAGGTAATTTGTATTTTTTTTGAACGAGAAAATCTTTCAGCTCACTCAAAACGAGACGAAATTGAAAAAAACTTTTGGTATTTGGCAAGTCGATAAAAGGAAAGTGCAAATAGGTAAAGATAATAATTTGAATAGAATAATTGTAATAATTGTTGATAAATAGATAAATAAATTAGTTGCTTTATAGCTTGTGACTAATACCAGCCGCACGGGCCCATCGAAGGTTAAGTAACAATTGTCGACAAGCGTAACTTATGATCGGCCCGTATGTTCAGAGCGATAAGGTGTATTTTTGCTTGTAGGTGGTTTTTTAACCGACTTCAAAAAAAGGAGGAGGTTCTCAATGCGGTTGTATGTTTTTTTTTTTCTTTTTTTTCTTTAGGGTTTGTTACCTCAGTACTCCGTCATTTATGGACCGATTTTTAAAATTCTTCTTTTATTTGATAGGGTATATGAACAGATTGGTCCCATTTGTATCAAAACTCATATCTGATGAGGGATCTTCGAGGTTTTGAGGGAACTCCTCAAAAAATATAGGCATACATGCACCGATTTCAACATTTTTAGTAACAAATCAAGCATTTTCATTTAGAAAGTAACATTTGGTGAAGACAACCTGATGAAGAAGACAGGCAACGGAACTCTTCAACGCATAACAGCAAATTATTCGCAATTGCTATACTCAGATATCTATGCTGAGCTTTTGTGTTTCCATAACAGAACATTACGCCTGTCTATTTTAAAAGGGGCCCGGCAGAGATGTGCAGATTAATGTTTAGAAAGAACTACTTTTGCAATTGTTAACCGATTTCAATAATTCTTTCAAGTTTTGAAAGACTTTTTACATACAAAGAAACTAAAAATTACAAAATAAAAACTTTTTTACAAAAAAAACAACCGACTTCTTAAAAAAACACTAACAGGTGAAAAATAACTCCAGTTTCGGAAGTCGGCGGCCAATGAACGAAACAAAACCACCAAAGCCACAGACTTCCGAAACTGGAGTTATTTTTCACCTGTTAGTGTTTTTTTAAGAAGTCGGTTGTTTTTTTTGTAAAAAAGTTTTTGTAATAAGACGTGTAGACTCTTTAAAGATTGGTTGAACACTGGTTATTACAAATGTGTTCGTAAAGTTACATTTAGTGGACTGTATAAAGATTTAGATATAGGTAATTAGGCGATGCATTGCGCTGCTGTGTGGTATTGGTTTGAACATCGTAAGTCATAGATCATCCAATTTTTTTTAACTCTTGGTTAGCCAAAAAGTATACATGGGTAGAGGGCAGATAGTCAAACACATTCCCTTAGGCTTGAAAAGCTAGATTAGAAAATGTTGTTAGTTTAAGTTTTTTTTGTAAATATACACAACGACTTAGCTTACTTGCTGAAATGGACCTTTTTGGCGCAGCCGGGAGGCACACAGCACACAATGTGAATTCATCCATATTTTGTATCTTTTATAAATTGATAGATTGTGTGTATTTTAAATACCTACTGATGTCAAATAAATATTTTTCTTTCTTTCTTTCTTTCTTTTTTACTTTCTTACTTACTTACTTAAACCAGTAATTTTTAGCATGTAGGTACACTAAAAAAAAAACATTTAGCGACAAAAAACTATTCAGGACTATCCCACCATCTTCTAAAACCTGGTTGTTTACTTGTTTCAGTATCTATCTCAATCAAGTTTATCGTAATGTAACCCTTATGCCGACCGTAATAGATACGCGCTCACAAACACAATGCTTGCTATCTGTATTTAACTTATAAATGAGATGAATAGACAACCTTTGTTTAATGCTCGATATAAACTACAGGGTATCGTGTCCATTGCTGCTTTGTCTTCTGTTACGATATGGGTTTTGTGTTATGGAGGAGCAATGTTTAATGTTAATGAAATAATAATCAGAATGTCAGCCCGTTAATGTCCCACTAGCACAGACTACATAACATAGTGTTGTGATCGGCGCGGCGGACTGTCAAGTCCGAGGCTGAGATTTCTAACTCGAGAGAGACGATTATACTGTGGAACACAGTTTCAATTATCGCTGGAATCTGAGAATCCCACATACGTTCTACAATGGTTTTTTTATGTTGATTCGATTTGGAAAATATTGACATGGAAACAACTACTAACAGAAATAATCAATATCAAGTCGTTTCTTTTCATCAATTCTTTTCAGAGCATTAGCCAGAAGGGTGAGAGACAGAATCGGCCAGCCTATTCTTCAAAGCCGTCTGGCATTACCGCTGAAATGAACCTTTTGGCGCAGCCGTGAGACATGCCATTTTTTGTCTCTTTTTTTTTGTGTTATTGCGTTTTTACTGTGCGTGTATCCAGCTGTTGCCAATAAATGTATTTTCTTTCTTTCTTTCTTTCTTTCTTTTCAAAGATAAAGATAAAGATCATTTTAATTGTCAAACATGCGTATACGTAAACTGACTAAACAGACTAATAAGCTCTAAACCCAATCCTGTGAGTTAAGGCTGATGTAAATAAAAACGCCGGGAGGGGACGCCCTCGGAGGAAATCATACACAGTCCTTATTGGTGATGTTCTTCAGAAAGGTCAGGTGCGTAGTACTCGCAACCGGAGCGGCGCGGCGCGGCGGCGCGCGGCGTACGTGTATGAATACATGTTTGAACATAAACGTAGGAAATATACGAATCGTAGTAGATGGCGCTCTGTAATTTCTGACTAACTCCATTGGAAAAAAAGCGTGAGTTTATGTATTGTGGATACAGAATCATGCACATTTGATGCCCCTTCGCCTTTCACAAGTTAATTCTTAATTTATTTATTCATTTGTATGTATAATACTTCTTCACACTGATGTACAAAGGCGTACTTTTTGCCATAGGCATGTTTCTAAAAATTTGATTACAAAAAGTCAAAGTCAAATCATATATTTCAATTAGGCCATTTCAAAAGGAAGTGCCTTTTGAAGTAAGTCAAACCTACAAGTTAAATTAAGTATAATGGTTATAGTTGCCCCTTCCAAAAGGTAGTTTCGTATGGACAAGAATGGACAGAAAGGATTAGTATTTATGTAGGTATTGTTTTTTTTTATATCTTTATATTTATATATTTATGTAAATAGTACACCACAAACTTCCTACATCATCTCTCTCATCCTCTCTTTCTCCTCCAATATCAAGTCCATCGAAAGGTTGTCTGTAAGAGATCGCTTTAAGCGATAAGGCCGCCCATTGTAACACCCTATGTAGCCCTTAAAGTTATAATTTGTAAGTTTTTATGATGTACAATAAAGAGTATTCTATTCTATTATATTCTAATGGGCAGGAAACTCTATACTTACTCTTTTAAAATAGTTTTTACAATATTTTTGAATACAATAAAAAATACATTTTATACGAAACACCTACGTATTACACTCTGATTTTTATTACACTTTAAAAAATAAAAAAAAAACAACTATATAGGTCGGCATAATTGTATTACTCTTTGTTTTTAACCTTTTAAGTTTCACGTTTCAGTTTTCACGTAACATTTTTCAATGACGTTCAACACAAGCCCGTTTTACCATGATATTCGATAAATTCTGTTCACAGACAAGGGGACCAAAAACGAATACATTATTCGTCCAATTAGAACGGTGCCCTGTGATTGGTCAACGGAGATTTCAGTCTCAGGCCAATCATGAAGACAGAATAGTGAGGATAAGAGACAGTAAATTTAAGAATTTTGACTGCTTGTATGACTTTTACTCGCCAAAATTAATTATGAGACAATTTGTACCTTATTTATGCAAACAATTAATGATTGTTCATTTTTTAAGTTCGTCCTAAGGTTTTCTGTCTGAAATCACTTTTTGCGTAGCTTACAGCTGTTATCTTCTCATTTGTAGATTTATGGCGTACAGAGGCGAGCACACCTAGCTACTCCGATGTGTCGAATGTGTGTTATTCAACGTTTGTTTTTCAACTTTATTACGAATTGAATAAGAGTCATGTTGAATTGGGAAAAATTGACTGTTAGCTTGATGTTCGTAGCTAGCGTCTATACAATGAGGAAAAAAATAAACAAATATTAAGTATGTGTTTTTGGAAAATGACTAAACTCCCGAAAAAAATAAAGATCAGCTTACGCAACAACTTTTATTATTTCTTTGAAGGTATTGAAATCATTGTGATGAAATCACAGAATAATAATAATAAGGCAGTACTCCTGGACACTTCGCGCATTGTGAGGCGTTTCCTCTCTCAAGAGCCCTGACCACCGGTAGCTTGGACCCTGTTCCCGATACCGGTGGGCTACAATTTATACATTTTTAAATATTTTTTAAATATCTAAAAATATAATATGTATGTTAAGTAAAATAAAGGAAATAATAATAAATCATTTATTTCTGACCAAGGGCATACAGTGGTGTCAACATTACAGTGATTCATAAAGTTCTCCTTGATCTTATATATACTATCTTACTGGCATGCAAATTCGTGTGGTTTTATTTTAAATTCAGGAACTTTGTGCTTAGTACTTAATAAGCAGGAACATGCTTCAACATAAAATATTCACATTTATAGAATAATTCCGAAAAAAATTGAAATCTGTTAAAATCATAGATATAAATTGGAAATTTGGATCTGAAGGCCTATTCCTGTTATTAAAATCAACAAGCAGTGTTAAAAACTTTTTTTTTTTTTGAGAAATTAGACGTATGTTAAACAAATTGACACTAGAGATTAGAATAGTTTAATAGTTTTTATTTTACACTATAAAGCTTACTAATTTTATAGTAACAGACTCAAAAAGCTACATAGCGCTGCTTTAAATGGCGGACGGCGGAGATTAGAATGCAAACGTTTCTAAAATACGGAATTTTCCCCTTAAAATGCAAACAGAATAAAAATAAAATTCCGTAAACAAATCAGCAGTCACATCCACACTATCCTCTCCTCGTCTTCGGCCCATTACACACATTCGTGTAATCCTAACGTGACACCCAATGCATTGTAATGCGACATTATTCGCTCCAGTAGTTTTATCTCGGTCAGACAGTGTGAACGAGGCTTTTGGACTCGCAGTGGCCTAAATGTGAACGTGTGTAGGTATTACGAAAAAACAAAAACGAAGTAAAAATATGATTACGTTCTTTAAGATTTGTAGAGCAATTTGGTTACGGTTGAATGACTTTTAGTTGAGATGGATGAGAGAAATGTGAAATAATAGTGTAGTGGTCTTGGATGAACGCGCAGAGTAAACGTTGTGTAGCCAGTGAGACCAACACATCAAGCTACCTCAATGTAACAACTTTCATAGTTTTTTAAACTTTATTACGAATGGAGTAAGGTTCATGTCATTGATTAATCGGAAAAAAATGGCAGTTATCTGTACATCACCATCTGACTAGCCTAACTATGTTGGGGTTTCTAGTGAAACTGGATGCAGTTAATTATAGAGTGTTAGGGAAATCGACGCACATCCGAACATCTTGACTTCAGCCCATAATCCTGGACCCCCAGTGTTAAGCACCATGTATCTATCAATAATAATACTAAATCAATTGAATAATATAATTAACAGCTTCATTTATTATTTTTTATCCTTGTACCTATTTCAGTTACTACTTTTTATTCAAGAAACATCGTCCTCACATATAGTTTGATGAATGTATACAAAGTATTGTAAAAGATATTTTAAAAGAGTAAGTAAGGTTATGTAAGTGTCTGCCGCATGTCGGCTAAACTGTAGGCTCAAAGAATAGAGCTGGTACCCTGAGACAGAAAGAAGGGGTCGCGGCAGGAGGTTCAAATAAATGATATCACTTTGATTTTGAAATATTTTATGTTTTTATTATTGTGACAGATGGCTCATATAAATCTTAATTGCTTTAGGGTAATTGTATTTTAGTTTAAAAAACTGTTGCATATTAATTACTTAATATGCAACCGGTTTTCGTTTCGTCGTTTACTTCGCCCGTGTGTACTAGGTCCCACAGTACCTACGCTTTATGAAGCCTCGGAGTCCGACTTTGAGGTCGTCAGAGGTAATATGTAAAATCAACCACATATCTCATACAGATTCGGACAGCCAACTGTAAGAAGATTTGGTTGAAACTGATTGTAATATCAATAATAGGTAGGTACTACTACTACCTACTTATTTATTTAACTAACTTTGATTTTTATTTGTTTTTCGTATGTTCATGTTTATTAATTTTTTTACAATAGTATAAAATAAAATAAAAATAGCAGGCTACTGATGTCAGGAGCAGCGTCCAAGCTACCGGTGGTTAAGGTCTCATAGACAGGAAAATGCAAAGCGATCCGTATCGAGAAGTACTGCCTTCTGTATCCGGCTTGTGAACCAACTGCCTAACGACAGCCTTGTCAGATTGTCAACGAGCCTCCTAGCTATCAAGCCATATTTATAATAGATATAAAACTTTATTTCACCTTAGAATTAGTTTTTTTATTTAGTTCTTAATAATTGACGTCCTACCTTCAGGCCAACTGAATATATACACAAAATTTCATAAGAATCGGTGAAGCCGCTTTGGAGAAGTTCGGTTTTAAGACGTTTAAGTTTAAAGTTTGGTAACAAATATAGAATAGAATAGGTACTCTTTATTGTACACCAAAAAACTTACAAATTATAACTTTAAGAGCTACATAATGGTGATGCAAAGGGCGGTCTTATTGCTAAATACGATCTCTTACAGACAACCTTTGGATGGACTTGATAGTGGAGGAGAAAAGATGAGTAGGCAGTTTCTGGTGTACTATTAACATAAATATATACATGACTATTTGAATAGACATATCTATACATATAATAAGACTGTAAAAAAACTGTGTCTGTACATTGAATATATTTAAAAAATAATAATTGAGGGGGGTTTAGAAACAGTAATAGAGCACGAATCCAAAAAAAAAAGTCTGTCTGTTTGTCTGTTTGTCTGTTTGTCTGTTTGTTTGCACACGCTAATCTTCGGAACTACTGGACGGATTTGAATTATTTTTTTTTGTTGTATAGATATTAAATCTGGTCAACACATAGGCTATAATTTATCTTGGAAACTGGAACACCTGATGCAGAACCGCAACAGACCAGCTAAACTATAGGCGATACAAAAATGGTCCCATAGCAAAAATTGTTCCACGTGATGAGCATTTTCTGCTGAGAGAATAAATTTGAAGATCCGGAACACCTGATGCAGAACCGCAACAGACCAGCTAAACTATGGGCGATACAAAAATGGCCCCATAGCAAAAATTGTTCCACGTGATGAGCATTTTCTGCTGAGAGAATAAATTTGAAGATCCGGAACACCTGATGCAGAACCGCAACAGACCAGCTAAACTATAGGAGATACAAAAATGGTACCATAGCAAAAATGTTCCACGTGATGAGCATTTTCTGCTGAGAGAATAAATTTGAAGATCCGGAACACCTGATGCAGAACCGCAACAGACCAGCTAAACTATGGGCGATACAAAAATGGCCCCATAGCAAAAATTGTTCCACGTGATGAGCATTTTCTGCTGAGAGAATAAATTTGAAGATCCGGAACACCTGATGCAGAACCGCAACAGACCAGCTAAACTATAGGAGATACAAAAATGGTACCATAGCAAAAATTGTTCCACGTTGTGAGCATTTTCTGCTGAGAGAATAAATTTGAAGATCCGGAACACCTGATGTGGAACTTCAAGAGCCCAGCTACACTATAACATATATTGGAATGACGTCTTAGCAAGAGTTGTTCAGCCTTATGAGCACTCGCTGTTGACGTATAAAAATCGAAGATCTGGAACACCTGTTGTGGAACTCCAAGAGCCCAGCTACACCATAACTCAAATAGGAATGATGTCTTAGCAAAAATTGTTCGGTCTGATAGGCATTTCCTGTTGACTTATAAAAATCGAAGATCAGAAACATTTGATATAGAAATTAAAACTATCACTAATTTTATTGCATAATTATAAAATAACATAAGTAGGAGGTACTACGCGGTGAAGGCGGGAACAGTTCAGGACTAATTTTCGATGATGATGGTATATCGTTGAAAATTAGACTCTACTGGCTAAAACTCCCATTTTTTTATCGTATGCCTTCGGGCTTATGTTATTTGAGTGTTAAATTTCCTTTTCCATTTAACTTCGTTACACGGTAGCTTACCCGGTAACGCAGGGGAGCAGCCACTTAGATTTTAATTGATCAGGTATCATCACAATAAAACTATAACCATGCCTAGAAAGAGGTCAAATTTTTCCCAATGTTCCAAAGGTGCTAAATGATTAAAGACCATAAGATCCCAACAATCTACCGAAGAGCGTTAGGAGAGACTTGATGCTGTTCGAGAACATGAGGCTGCAACTCGCTCCGTGGAAACTTCTTGGGATCGCGAAGCACGCCTGCATTCTCAGCGTATTTACGCATCTACATCCAGGTCTCTAGAGACCAGTGAAGAATATGTGCGCGTCTGACCGCTGATCGTGAACATCATGCACTGTCTCGCGAGTTGGAGACGTTCACGGAAAAAGCATGACGCTTGAGTTTTCAGCGTATATACGCATCGACTCTAGAGATAAGTGGGGGAAGGAGATCCGCGACTGACCGCTGATCGTGAACGTCACGCAACATATTATAGGCTATAATTTATTTTGGAAAATGGAACACCTAAAGTAAAAGAGATATAAAAATGGTGCCATTGCAAAAACTATTCCACGTGAAGAGTGTTTTCTGCTGTGAGACTAAATTTGAAGATCTGGAACACCTGTAGGGGAACTCCAAAGCCCAGAGACAATATAACATATACATAATAGAAATGGCGTCTTAGCAAAAGTTGTTAAGTCTGATGGCATTTCCTGTTGACCAACAAAAATAAAAAATCTGGAACATCTTGAATCGTCTCGCGCATCCCATTGATTTCCCGTCCCCGGGCTTATAGAATTCGACATCAGATGTTTCAGATCTTCGATTTTGACGACCCCGTTGTCGCTGGCATAAGCAACAGGATCCGCGTACGAAGTCGCGGGCAGAAGCTAGTATAAAATAAGTATAAATAAGAAAAAAAGTACAATACACAAATACCATAATACAAATCAGTTACAGAGTAACGAACTGTTATTTTAAGACGTGTTAGGAGAGCGGTCATAAGTTTTAAGCATATGTTTGAAAGAATTCAATGTTTGTGCTTGTCTCACAAATGTACACTTTATTCGTATAGAATGACAGCTCAGTAAGACTTCACTTCACCTACATTTTCACGTGGTAAATCTTATGGAATAGCACTGCACGGCCAATCTAGAATTGATATCCATAAGCGTGTTCACCATCAACAAAATAGACCAAGAAAAATTGATATCCGTTTCACTGTCGACCGAAGAAACTCAATAAAAGAACTGCCGATACCGCAATAATTAGGAAGTGACCGTCCGCTGCAATTGTTAGCAGAATAAGAACGACAGTTGTCCTCCATTTGTCAATCCGACTTCCTTTATTGCCTTTGTTAGAGTTTTATACCATATTCTGGTTATGGATAGGTTAAATTGTTCCATTTTTGGGGCGAAAAAGTTCTGCGAAAAAGTTTGAAGCCTTTGCTTGTCAGTCTGGTATGAAAGGCATTTCTGGTGCCAATCCATCCCTGTGTAAGCCTCATCTACGATACTCCCGCAATGGTAACAATGTCGTCTGCCCATCACTATACCATAAACATGAAGGAAAAAAACATAGAGATAAATGAAACAGAAAACGAACCCTGTTCCATATGTATTAGTTTCTTTGTTGATGTCAGGAGTAATACATGTCATGCTGTGACGGCGTGAACGATATTGAAGATCGTAACATGTTTTCCTTAATTTTCCTTACTAAACCAAAAGTTTGTATTCCTTTTTAAAAACAATACGGACCCTAGGAACTAAAAAGTCACGTGTGGTTTGCCGTAGTTAAGTGAGCGAGTGAATTAAGTAATCTTTTTTGTATTTACTTTTAGTTTATTTACATTGAATACTGAGGTACTAAGGTACCTAAAAATAAACAAAAAAAGAACAGTAAAATAAATATAGAACATCAAAAATTTCATATTTATCATATTTTTCATATACGGGAAAAGTGCCCAGAAGACTGGCCACATTGCCACGTTGTATGGCAATGCTGATTCTCTGACCGAAATAAAGACCTGCCCTCTGGTCACGTGAAGAGTTGACCAACCGCTTGGTGATGTCCCGGAAAACTAGATGGGCAATCGGACCCCAAGACCCGTGTGTTTCAACCCCAAAAGGTTCAAGTATATAACTTCCAATAAGGTTGTTATATTTTCTACGTTTCGAGGTTTTCAGCGCCTGCAGCAGCCGCACCAGCACAATCCGCCGTACTAGGAAGATGGGATGGCGCAAGGGTATCGGCACATGTTGCATCCCACACCAAAGGCCTACCCAACTTCCAAGGCACTATGGCACCAAAACGATGCTGACCTACCCGAGCCTTGCCTTCGAACCCAATCGTAGCACTACCTACCGAGTCAAACTGTAAACCTAAGTCATTTTGACTGCCCTGTTGTTCTAGTAGTTAATACCCCTGACTGCTATGCCGGAGGTCATGAGTTCAATTCTTACTCAGGACAAATATATGTGTGATGAGCACGATCATTGTTCTGTGTCTGGGTGTAATTTATCTATAATGCGTATGTATTTAGAAATACATAAGTATGTTTATCAGCAGTTTAGTACCCATAACACAAGCTCTTAGCTTAGCTTGGGACTAGCTGGCGTTGTGTGATAGTTGTGGAATATTTATTTATTTTGCTTAATGACTAGGTAACACAAACCAATACAATACAACAAAAAACCAATACATGATAAATGATATTTATATTTCTGTAAATAGGTTTTCACAAACACTTTTACACGTCATTTTTTTAACTAGTATATGAGATCGGAGTTTCACTATCTGACTACTCTGAAGAAACACCGAAAGAAACTCAGAGGTCATAGTCTCTTTTAAAGTATTATTTTGGTCAAATCATGTAAGATCCATGCAGATTAGTGTCTGAGATAGTCTTTTCAGTCACTTTAGAAATGCCATTTAGTGCCATTTAGTTAAAAAAAATACATCTACTTACAGAAATAAATATCATGTCATCATTTCATTTCATCATTTTGAGGAAAGAACCACAAAGAATGAGGGGACCAGCACGCGTAGCATGATCACCGAAGAAACGGTCTTTGTCGTGTCTCGGAAGAAAAGAAATTAAGTGTTCATGCTACGCAGGCAGGTTTATTGAAAGAAATTTGACAGATTGAGGTTACTGTCTATATAATCTGTCACTTTGCCGATTCGTCTGTAGACAAAAGCCGTTTCTTCGGTGTTCAATGTGTTCATGGTACGCATGCAGATCAGTCAGTGCAAGCATTTGTCAGTAAATAAACACTAAAGGTTTAAAACGGAGAATTGACAAATAGCTGATCACTGTAGTAGTCAATGGGGAAACCCAGGAGCTTACAGATACTATATTGTATAGGCTAAAGCATTCCCCTGACACTTACCTAATACCCTGTTTTTATTCACTGCGCAAAAAGCATCACTATCAGTTACCTAAATAAGACCCTCTGTACCTTGAAGGTCTAACAAATAAACCTCATTGTGGACCAATAAACTATTTATATAGCACTTAAGAAATAAAGAAATCGATCCATTCAAGTCTGTCTCAAAAGCCAAAGGACCCAAATTTCGGGTCTCCTCAATAGAAACCTGTAGTGTAGGTACCTAATATTGTTATTAATATAATGACGGTAGTAGGTAAAAAGTGTTGTGACATCAGTCAAGAATAAACCTTGCTACGAATCGGCTGTGTTTCCTTTGTGCTCCCCGGTCCCAAATATTACATTGGCGACGAGCAAAACTGGACGTTACATACGTATTGTTGTGTGCATAATAATCCGTGATTCAAAGAAAAACGATGTCAGTTGGCCGAATAAGGGAATTCGATGTGCGATCGGGTTTGTGGTCGTCATACGTGGACAGACTTGACATGTACTTTAAAGTGAACAAAGTGGAGGACGATTTAAAATTACCGACTTTGATTGCGAGCATGGGGGACGAGGCATATGAATTGCTCGTCAACCTCGCCAGTCCCAAGAAGCCGTCGGAATTGTCGTACAAAGGAGCCGGCGAACTCATGAGTCAGCATCTACAACCGGCGCCATCTTCGCTAGCGGAGAGATACCGGTTCAGGCAAAAACGACAAGGTGCCACGGAGGACGTTGCCGCTTACGTGGCTGAATTGAAAAAACTATCGCGCAATTGTAAATTTAACGCCAATTTAAATGAAAACTTGCGCGATCAGTTTGTGTGCGGTCTACGAAGCGACATTATTCGACAGCGTTTATTCGCAGAGGAGGATACAATCACCTTTGCGGAGGCGATTAAATTGGCGTGTTCTTTGGAGGCGGCGGAGAGGGACGCAGCAGTGGTCGAGGGTTCAGCAACAGCATCGGAAGCAGGTAGTGCTTGGCCAGTACACGCACTAACGTCGGGCACAGGCCGCGCGGGAGGCGGGCGCGCCCGACGCGGCGGCGGTGGCGGAGCGGGACCGGCGGCGGCGGCAGCTTCAGACCGCGCGCGGTATGCAAGAGCGGAGACATCGGCGCGGGCCACGGCGGCAAATAATGGGAGCGCGTGTGCGGCATGCGGTGGTACGAACCACCAACATGCTAATTGCCGTTATCGGAATTTCGTGTGCAGCAAATGTCAGCGAGTAGGTCATCTGCGGCGGGTGTGCCCGGAGCGTGAGGGTCAAAGGTCGCAGGAAAAAGAGGACCGGAATCGAGCAGTGAGGCGGGAATTCCATTTCGGGGATCTCGGTAACGAAGATACAGATGAAGACGAGGATATCGAGAATTTAAATCTTTTATCGTTGAACAGCTATAAGGCGGTGAGTTTACCTATTTTGGTGGATAGTATGGTGATAAACATGGAATTGGATACAGGGACAGCAATTTCTTGTGTAAATAAAACAGTTTACGATTTAAATTTTGACCATTTGCCTATTGAAAAAGATAACACAATTTTGAAATTTTATGATGGTTCGAAAATTAAGCCGTTAGGTATAATTAAGCCTGTAGTCAGTTATAATGGTATAGACAAACAACTGGAATTATTTGTTATTGAGAAAGGGACTACGTCATTAATTGGTCGGCAATGGCTAGCGGAATTACAAATAGAAATACCCAAATTCCATTGTAATTATATAAAACAGGGCATAGTTCACATAGACACCGAAATATGTAAATTGCTTGACAGATATAAGGAAGTATTCAGCGGCGGGCTGGGACGGTACACGGGGGGCAAAGCGACGCTGCGTGTTCGCGAGGGCGCAGCGCCCGTGTTCCACCGCGCGCGCCCGCTGCCGTACGCGCTGCGCGAGCGCGTCGACGCCGAGCTAGATGCAATGCTGAGCGCGGGCGTCATCGAGCCGGTGGACTGTTCGGACTGGGCCTCACCACTGGTGCCTGTGAATAAGGCGGACGGTACGCTACGTATTTGTGCGGATTACAAGTCGACACTTAACCCGGTGCTAATGGTAGATCGATACCCACTTCCTAAAATTGATGATGTGTTGGTAGGTCTTAATGGGGCTCAATTCTTAAGTAAGATTGACTTGTCAAATGCTTATAACCAGATCGAATTGGATGATTCAAAAAAATTTACTATCATTAACACGCATCGAGGGTTATTTCGCTATAATAGACTAGTATATGGATTATCATCAAGCGTAGGAATATTCCAACGAATGATAACGAATTTACTGCAAGGCATCCCACATGTACAGGGATTTTTGGATGACGTCATAATAGGAGGTAAGACACGTTCGGAGCATTTAGAAGCATTAGAGACTGTTTTAAAACGATTAGCTGATTATGGGTTAAAACTTAAAAAGAGTAAATGTGTATTCCTAGTAGACAATGTAAAGTATTTAGGGTATGTAGTTTCCAAGGAAGGAATTAAAGCAGACAAAACAAAAATTGAAGCCATTTTAAAAATTAAACCCCCAGAAAATGTTCCAGAATTACGATCTTTTTTAGGGATGGTCAATTTCTTTGCGAAATTTATTAGGAATCTAAGTTTTTTGTTAGTTCCTTTGCATAAACTATTACGTAAGGGAGTTCCCTGGCAATGGGATAGTGACTGTAAACGTTCTTTTGAGGCGGTTAAACGAGCGTTAGTCAGTAGTGAAGTCTTGGCTCACTATAACCCCCAGAAACCCATAATAGTAACTTGTGACGCTAGCGCTCGGGGTATCGGCGGCGTGCTGGCTCAGCCGGGGACGCACAAGGGCGAGCGGCCGGTGGCATACGTGTCACGTGCTCTAACCGCCGCTGAGAAAAATTATTCGCAGATACACCGCGAAGCTTTAGCGATCATATTCTGTGTGAAAAAATTCCACCAGTACCTTTATGGGCGTAGGTTTATATTACGAACCGACCATAAACCATTAGTGTCTATATTAGGTCCACACGCAGGTATACCAACTATGACCGCCAGTAGGATGCAGCGGTGGGCAGTGATTCTATCTGCCTACGACTATGATATTGAATACATTAAGACCAACGATAACTGTGCGGACGGGTTATCACGGTTACCGAGTTCTTCTACCGAACAGACTAAGGACTTGATTCCGGAACAAACTTATTTACATTTTGCTCAGGATGCTTTGTTATTAGATCACAAGCAAATTAGAAGTCAAACATTAAAAGATCCTATTTTAAGTAAGGTGATAACTTATGTACGAGACGGTTGGCCGGAAAAATGTGAGATAGTAGGTATGCAGCCATATTTTAATAGGAGAACAGAGTTGTATGAGGAACTAGGTACCTTGATGTGGGGTCACAGAGTAGTGATTCCAGAGTGTAGCCGGGATAAGGTTTTAAAACTCATACATGAGCCGCATATGGGGATCGTAAAATCAAAAGCCATTGCTCGTAGTTATGTGTGGTGGGCCGGCATCGACGAGGCTGTCGAGCGGGAGTGCCGCGCGTGTGCCACCTGTGCTATGCTGGCGGACGCGCCGCCGCGCGCTTCCCCACGGCCCTGGCCTTGGCCCCTCAGGCCATGGACTAGACTACACTTGGACTTTATGGGTCCAGTAGATGGGAAAACGTTTTTGGTCGTCATAGATGCCATGTCGAAATGGTTAGAGATTTTTCTAGTACCCAGTACGGCAGCGCGTAGTACTATTTCTAGACTAGGGGAGTTATGGAGTAGGTTCGGAATTCCTAAACAAATCGTGACTGATAATGGACCACCCTTTACGAGTAGCGAATTTGCTACTTTTCTACGAAGCGATGGTATTGAACACATTTTTACTGCACCATATCATCCCGCTTCTAATGGGGCAGCAGAAAATGCAGTAAAAACTCTAAAAAAAGTGGTTAAAAAGGCATTAGCGGAAAATAAAAATATTGAATTAACTTTAAATAAATTTTTATTACATTATCGTAACACAGAGCATTGCTCGACCGGGGAGAGCCCGTCTATGTTATTAATGGGTAGACATTTAAGGACAAAGTTAGATGTTTTGAAACCGGACAGGGAAACAAGGGTTCAGGAAGCTCAACAGAGACAGATTAGGAATAAGGGAGGAGTGGATAGGAAGGTAGGCATCGGGGAGAATGTTTGGTATCGTCAGTATTTGAAAACAGAGAAGTGGCAACCAGGATCAGTGGCGGGATCGATGGGAGCTCATGATTTTAGAATCCTAGATAGCAATGGTAACATGATACATAGGCATATCGATCAATTAAAGCGTAGATCAAGAGGTTCACTTGTAATCCCCACAAGTGCTGGGTTATCACATCAGGATCCACCTGTCTGTGTGCCGGCCGAGTCTGCGGAGGTGGAGTCCGGGCAGTCCGAGGTGTCGAGCGGCGCGGACGGTCCGCGGGCGGAGAAACAGTCTCCGTCTGACGTACGAGTGGTTCCGGATGCGCCAGCTGCTGAACAGTTTTCTACGCCTCCTACAACCCCTGTACCGTCCCGGTCGAGACCGATTCGTAAGTGTCGCTTAGCTAAGACGACAGATGGTATAAAATAAGATTATTAAAAATATGTACATAATTTAAGCATCGTTTACGGGGTTGTTATTCTTGTTAATTAAGTGGGGAGGGATGTAGTGTAGGTACCTAATATTGTTATTAATATAATGACGGTAGTAGGTAAAAAGTGTTGTGACATCAGTCAAGAATAAACCTTGCTACGAATCGGCTGTGTTTCCTTTGTGCTCCCCGGTCCCAAATATTACAAAACCGAATAATGAACCTTGAAAAATACGATGGAAAAACTCTTCAAATCACTAGGGACGCTTCTATTTAATCGAAAGAGATATTTATTTTGAAGTCGCTTGAAACATCTTTAGTTGACCGTGTCGGGAAATCGACTTCGGGTTTTCTCGGAGATGTTCGTGTGTATTCGTATTTGCGGTTTTACATAGAGTGAAAAATACTGTTATAAATGGACGGAGATATGCAAAGTTTCTGGTGGGTGTTCAATAATGATAAGGAAAGTAAGGTTTTGTTATTGTAATTGATCGACTGGAAAATAGTCTGTGTCTTAAGGCGGTTCCAGAATCAACTGTAAGGGATAATTTCGGAATTTATAAACAAAGGAATGTATATTATAGGTATTAAGAGTTAAGTACTAAAAATATGTAATTGTTCTATGTACCTACTGTGTTGCCTAAGCTAACAGTTACTGGTAGTAGGTTGAAATTAGCGGGATTTTGGTTGTAAATAAGTTCACAAGGCCGCTACACTATTTCGACGTGGCGACCACCAGAAAAAAATCGAGGCATTGAAAGTCTCGATCTAAATACCTCAATGAAATTAACACGTTATTATAGGAATATGAGGAACAGGTTGTATAGTAACGCAACACCCATAAAAAAGGAGGATCCTCCGCCCAGACGGCTGTTGTCCGAATCTTGCATACGTTCAATTGCGTGGATAACTTTAACTTCGCGATGTAGGATATGTTAGTTCGTATGTGGCGACGTAGATGTCGCTACAAGGTAAGGGCGTAAGAATAAAAAAAAGCACAATTACCTACCACTAGTTTGGTTTTACTGACAACAGTTTATTTTTCAAGATTCTCATTTTATGATAGTACTTTTACATATGTAAGATTTAACACCGCTGCATGTTAACCCAAAGACATATTGGACTTTAGCAGACATTTCAATTTCACCCCTTTCGGGAATAGGTGCTATTTCTCACGTAACATTCAATTTCTTAGGGGTGAAAAGTCTAATTTATTACGTACCGGGGAACGAGGAACTCTTTTTGGTGCGATACATATACTGCATCGAGTGGACGAATTCCTATTTGTTACTTTTTTTAACGTAATAACAGAAGTGATAGTTGTGTGGGAATTGCTCATCGTGGTATGGGCATTTAATGCGGAAGTTTTTAAAAAAAAGGATGCATGGATACAATGAGCTACTTGACAAAACTTAAGTTTTCAGTCCCTCATCTAGATTACAAGAAGATATTCAACACATATTTTTTACTTTTCAAATTGATGGAAAACTGCTGAGATTAAGCGCATTAAAGTTGAGGAGAGGGGACTTGTAACGTATTTATCTAGTATTAAATGTACTGGCTAGTGAGGTCAAGCGACATTTTGACTCGATGTATCGCCGCTATGTTTTGATTACGTGAAAAAAGAAAAAGGTCAGGTCAAAGACAAAGCGCGTATGGCCGCGGCCGGCCGTATGCCTTTGTACGCGTTTTTTCTTTTCTTTTTACACCCTGTATGTACTACATACACACATAAACTCGCACTTTTTTCCCACAGGGGTAGGCAGAAACTACAGAGCGCCATCTGCTACGATTCTTACATACTTCTTTTGCTTCGTTTTATAAATAATGTTAATGATTTTTTTGATAAAAAATATATTTGTAAATGGATGTTGCATGTCCGTTTTGGGTAGGCTGTTGAAACTAAAAATGTAATGTTTTACTAATAAGAACTTAATGTTCCCAGTTATGCAATAAGTATATTATTATCTTTATCTTTCATAAACACACGCGTTTTAAACCTGACTTTTCTGAAGAACCATAATATACCTAAATATTATACATGCATACATATCTATTGTCAAAAAAAGTAAAAACAAAGCTATAATATATACATATTATGTAGGCACATACGTTTAGTTCAGGAATTCTAGAGCAAATTAATTGCCACCATGTCGTTCCCAATATTGACGGACTTGTTGAACAAAAATATGTGTCGTGTCACTCTTCCAAATTAATTTTTAGGCACGTTTTCACTTTAGTGTCGTAAGCAATATCAGTTTAGGCATTACGTTAGATATTTTTTTGTGGTTAGTTTTCGGTCAAAAGCGAAAGTGAGATCACCGAGATCAGAGGTGATTTTTTCTGCACGATCACTATAAAAAGCGACCTTTAGTAACTGTAATAACGCTTAATGTCGTTTCGCGAGCATTTACTGAATGGGTCGACACTAGCCCTTTCTCCTCACGAGTCTACACTGAGTCTTTCCATAAAAATCAAAATCAAAAGTCTTTATTCAAACTAGGCTGAGAATCAGCACTTTTTTCCGTCAAAAATTACATAAAGACAGTCCCTCAAAAACGGCCCAGCCTTCGCCACTTCCTAGTGTTTTTGCTGGGAAGAAGAAGTGGCGGAACAAACTCCCCAGCAACACATCTATCTGATTCGTTTGAAGAACTATACAAAGAATCTATACAATGAAATGCTCAATAAATAGCACTAATGTTTATACACATTGTAAAACATTACATTTCAGTGGGCAGGGTGTCCTAAAAAGTAATTAGTTTAAATAAGCTTTAATAACAAATAAAAAAATTTAAAGGGACCACAACTGAAATTAGAATTGGGTTTATTTTGAATTTACAAGAACCATTCTAGGAACGTGTCCTTTTCGGATTTATTTTCTAGACTTGGTTTAGACCTCTGTGTGCACAAGTACAATGGGCACTAGACCATAATCTTTATTTACTAACAATTCAACATCGCATTTCATTTAATTTGAATTTTATTTGAACATTCGACTATCCTCACCAACCCTGGTTCCTCTTCACAAGCCCATTTTGAACTTTTCCAGACTAATGAAAACAATCTTGCGCTAAGATAATAACCTCAAATTATTCAGCGGGTGTCTTTAAGTCTAAAGCCAACCAAGGGATCACACTGAGTGCTTACATCACCCTCATCCTCCAAACCTAACCTCATCTACCTTTACATTGATAACATGATACGGTAAAATCCTGATTTCCCTAAGGACTGAGTTTTCTGGAACCAAAAACTCGCCATTTGTTATATCACTGTTCATTTATTATGAGCTAAGTTAAGAAATGAAAATTTCTGGTTGTTTTGTTTCAAAAGTAGAATAGAACAAAATCGTTACCGTTTCAAGTTTGGTCATCTTCATAAAATAGGTGAGGTAGGTAAGTAGGTACAGTATTCGCTTCATATACCGCTATTGACTTCATTTTCTTCCAATTTTCTGCATATCCACATCTGCATCAATCTTTGAATCTCTTGATGGAAAGATTGATGCAGATGTGGATATGAAAAAATTAAGTAAACATTAATTAGTTTATATATGGTTCACCAACATTTGTTAAAAATACTATACAGATAGGTAACATACAAGTAATTGTGTCTTAAATGTAACTGCGCGACCAATTACAGGCAAACGCCACGTGCATAGTGCTCTTCATAATTATAAAAAAAAAATTGGTTGGTGTTCCTCAGTAGTTCATCCATATATAGCCAGTTATGTTTAAATCCCATTTATATAGCATATATAGCACGCTAGGAAGCTAACACAAATCCAGACAGCGGGCTGTAACTTAGAAATTACTGCTGGATTTTTAATAACCACGTTTTATTTAAACTAATACACGACATAATAGATTCTCCTGAGCTTTTAGAAAAAAGTAAGGTTTAGTATCCCACGTAACAGTAACCGCCTGAAAAACCGAACTACTTTCGTCCTGCCTCATTGTCGAACGCATATAGGTAGTTTTTCACCCATCTGCCTTTTCACCCATCTGCCGTATGCTTTCTCTTGCCAACTCCATTTGCAATGAAATAGACATCTTTGCTGGTTCTGTAGCCTCAGGACTAAACTTAGTGTTAATTGTGTTTATTTTAAAAAAAAATATTATTTTATTTTAGGTAATTGTATACTTTTTTAATTATTTTATTTAATTTTTTTAATCTATAAACTTTTTATTGCATAACTAAAATCTAAAATACAATAAAACTAATTAAAATGAATTAAATATGAAATATGAAAAATACAAAAACCCCCTTCTAGAAAATCGGAAAAGAAACAAAATCGGAACACTCAGGCGTCAAAGTACTCCTCCCCATCCCCATTTTATTTGAATTGTGTAGTTTATTTTAATTTTAATTGTGTAGTTTTTTTTGTAATTTATATTATGATCGAACACGGTACCTCAAGCTCAGTAGTCCCTTGCGACAAATAACAACAGTCTTTTGTAAATGGCACCGTAAATACACAAATTATTTTACACTTTCCACACTATTATGGTTTATTTTCACACCACGCGCCGAACAAAAATCTCTCGTAAACAGACTCCCTAAAACAAACTCACTAAATCATTCCACACTCATAACATTTATTTTTACATCACACTCCGAAATATTTTCACCTCTCTTTTAAACCTTGGGGTTGATATATCACATCACTAGTCACTATCATTCGCAATAGTAAGTAGTAATGTGAATTTAATTCCTCTACAAAATCATGGAGTTCTTGCACCGACAGTAGTGTCAGGTATTAGAAAGACGGCAATGCATTAGGTGAAGTGACGTCACCATTGTCTTTACTGCTCTAGCAGTTTCCAAGTGACCTGGTTGCAGCGGACCGGATACACGACTTGTGTGTTTTTGTATGCAAAAGGTTATATGGCCAACGTTTTGACATTGGCCATAGTTTGTTTGTGAATAGCTTGGAATAACGTTATGATATTGTGAAAGTTAGTAAACTTGAGATTTTGCGCTTGGTTAGTAAGTGTTTTAGTGATCTTCTTGGAATTAAAATGTGGGAAATTGAGTCGACGTTTTCAACTGATATGAACATGCACACCGATAATCTAAGTAATCGGATTTGGCAGCTATACAAATGCTTTGTGGAGTGAGAAGAAAAAAATTGAATGCTTTAAAATCTGAATCTTGGGGCATATCGATTGAAAATAATCAAGAGTTTGTTATGGACTCGTATGTACAGACGCCAGCACGTCCAGTTACCCCAATGTGTCAAATTTTCCCAATTGAATATGAACCTTATTCTGTTTAAAATCAAGCATTTCATGTATTTTTATGAGTACAGCGAATTCTATTTCTAATACAAAAAGAAAATGGCGTTTATAGAACCAGCTGTTTGTCAATTGTCAAGTGTATTTCATTTTCAGCCATATTACAAATTCTACTCGCTAACACTTGACAGTTAACAAAGAGCTCATTCAAAATACGCCATTTTCTTTCTATTGTCGCCTTATCGATTACGATAATAGAAATAGGATTTGTAACAAGGCTAGGCCTGCAGGATAATAACAAAAACAAAAGTCAACAACATCAGTATGTTCAAAAACCGCACCAGATTAGCGTCTGTAAAAGAGCAGCGTACGTGCCATGAAACCCTAACATATTTTTTCTAATAAAATTAAAATCCAAACGAACAACAAAATTAAAATAATACAAGTAAAAAGTCCTTTGAAAAATAAACACGCACCTGAAAATTTGAATAACAAATCCTAAACAACAAGATAAAAAAAATATAGGCAGGGAACTAATTTTGAGTTTATCACGTTTGACATTTAAAAAACCAGCCAAGAGCGAGTTGAAATTACATGCGAATGGTTTTTTACAACAAGATTAGAGAATAGAAAAACAGTGATTGTTAAAAAAGTGCAAGAAGTGATGCATTAAATTGTCTAAGGCGTTAAGTCTGCCTTTTGTACTGTTTTTTTTTACTTGTGCATAATGTTTTAATAAATAAATAAATGATTATAATATTTTTTTTGTTACAGTGGTAATAAAAATACACACACAAGTTCAACCTTTTACAATTCATGACAGATAGACATGCATAAATGCATAATACACTCTGTCTGTCAGGTTATGTTGAGACTCTTATGGAACCTTGAAAACCAGTCAAGTCCGTTTTGGACAGAGAATAGTTTCGTAGACGCAAGTAATTAATGTCCCATCTGCCAAATAGTTTGACATTACATGTTAAAGATAAAGATACCGGGTTGGTATCTGCAATTCCACGTCAAAGCGCGTATTTTGCGTATGGGACATTACATGTTGCGTTTACAAATCCACTAACACAAAATTATAAGGTATTGGTTTTAGCCATTTGGCTACAGTACCCTAAAAACTTTTAAAGTCGATAACAGGCTGTCTACAAAGTCCGGATTAATCTTAATCCTGCAGATAAGCTTTAGGGTTTATCTGAAAATTTTGGAATTTTGAAACTCGAGAACCCTACTTTAACTTTAAGTGAGATCGGGTACCGGCATGACCGTGAACGAATTGAAAAGCATATTAATGATTAATCGACGGCCATTTATACTAACTAGTAGTCGATATTCAACCATTTTAGGACTTCTGCACTGCTTTACCAATTTTTTACCATACAAGATACAAGTTTATTTATTCTGCTAAAACATGAGTAGGTACCTACCCTACACGTAAATGCAAGATGTTACATAAAGTTCAGTTGAGACACTGTCATGTTTTGCTTTAATGGCGTACAAAAAATATAATTAAGTATTAAGTATGTCTTAAAACTATTTACTCAACTTGCAATACTTACATACGGCCAAAAAATCTAAACTGCTGAATGTAAAATGTACAGTATATAGTAGCCCGCAGCTTTGTTCGCGGTAAAAGTTACTTTCCCAACATAATTTTTTTATCCAAATGCATTTAACGGTCGATGATTGATTGAGTATAAAACATTAAGATAGTGCCATCTATTGATTAACTTTAGAACTGAAGTCTCTCGGAGCGTTAATGCTGCGTCGATGCGAAAGGATATGCACGTCGTTCCATAATTTGGTGTCTTTTTGGTATGGACAAACTGTCGCACGCCGTCCATCTAGTGTCCTGACCCTTAGACTGAAAGCCGACCCCAATAAAGAGCGATACGTGGATAGTGTTCGTCACAAGCCCCACCAAAAAATATATTCACAATCATCTAAAAATCGATACATCACCTCAATTCTCCCAAACAGTAAAAGTGTAATCGTTGAAAAACCTTCCTACTTTCATACGGCATCACGTTTTAGTAGACACGTCGAAATCTATTTGTGAAGCAGTGCAGGTAACATGAACAGACGTGCGCTGTGACCACGAGCGAGTGTAGTAACTGGCTAAAAACTGATGCGAGCGCAATACCGATTAGGTTTTGTTCTATGAAAGGAAAAAGTGACTACGAAGTTTTGGATTCTGTGAGAAGTGAAGTTTTTTTTAATTTGTAAAAAACTTGAACTTGCTGAACTTATTTTTTTGGTAAATTTTATTTATTTTTTTGACTTGTATATCGTGTATGAATGTATAACGTAATAAGAATTTTAACATAATCAATAATATTGACATACATAATTATATTAAAATTGTACATCCCATGGGTATTACAGTGATGCAATAACACTAATTGTAAGATCTTCTGTTTACTTGTGACCAACAAAAAATTAATTAATCATGAATAAATAAATAGATAAATATTCCACAACTTTTCACACAACGCCATTTAGTTCAAAGCTAAGCTAAGAGCTTGTGTTATGGGTACTTAACAGCTGGTAAACACACTTATATATTTCTAAATAAATACATAATCTATACATATAATAAGACTGTAAAAAAACTGTGTCTGTACATTGAATATATTTAAAAAATAATAATTGAGGGGGGTTTAGAAACAGTAATAGAGCACGAATCCAAAAAAAAAGTCTGTCTGTTTGTCTGTTTGTCTGTTTGTCTGTTTGTCTGTTTGTCTGTTTGTCTGTTTGTCTGTTTGTTTGCACACGCTAATCTTCGGAACTACTGAACGGATTTGAATGATTTTTTTTTTGTTGTATAGATATTAAGTCTGGTCAACACATAGGCTATAATTTATCTTGGAAACTGGAACACCTGATGCAGAACCGCAACAGACCAGCTAAACTATAGGCGATACAAAAATGGTCCCATAGCAAAAATTGTTCCACGTGATGAGCATTTTCTGCTGAGAGAATAAATTTGAAGATCCGGAACACCTGATGCAGAACCGCAACAGACCAGCTAAACTATAGGCGATACAAAAATGGCCCCATAGCAAACATTGTTCCACGTGATGAGCATTTTCTGCTGAGAGAATAAATTTGAAGATCCGGAACACCTGATGCAGAACCGCAACAGACCAGCTAAACTATAGGAGATACAAAAATGGTCCCATAGCAAAAATTGTTCCACGTGATGAGCATTTTCTGCTGACAGAATAAATTTGAAGATCCGCAACACCTGATGCAGAACCGCAACAGACCAGCTAAACTATAGGAGATACAAAAATGGTCCCATAGCAAAAATTGTTCCACGTGATAAGCATTTTCTGCTGAGAGAATAAATTTGAAGATCCGGAACACCTGATGCAGAACCGCAACAGACCATCTAAACTATAGGAGATACAAAAATGGTACCATAGCAAAAATTGTTCCACGTTATGAGCATTTTCTGCTGAGAGAATAAATTTGAAGATCCGGAACACCTGATGTGGAACTTCAAGAGCCCAGCTACACTATAACATATATTGGAATGACGACTTAGCAAGAGTTGTTCAGCCTTATGAGCACTCGCTGTTGACGTATAAAAATCGAAGATCTGGAACACCTGTTGTGGAACTCCAAGAGCCTAGCTACGCCATAACTCAAATAGGAATGACGTCTTAGCAAAAGTTGTTCGGTCTGATAGGCATTTCCTGTTGACTTATAAAAATCGAAGATCAGAAACATTTGATATAGAAATTAAAACTATCACTAATTTCATTGCATAATTATAAAATAACATAAGTAGGAGGTACTACGCGGTGAAGGCGGGAACAGTTCAGGACTGATTTTCGATGACGATGGTATATCGTTGAAAATTAGACTCTACTGGCTAAAACTCCCATTTTTTTATCGTATGCCTTCGGGCTTATGTAATTTGAGTGTTTCATTTCCTTTTCCATTTATCTTCGTTACACGGTAGCTTACCCGGTAACGCAAGGGTGCAGCCACTTAGATTTTAATTGATCAGGTATCATCACAATAAAACTATAACCATGCCTAGAAAGAGGTCAAATTTTTCCCAATGTTCCAAAGGTGATAAATGATTAAAGACCATAAGATCCCAACAATCTACCGAAGAGCGTTAGGAGAGACTTGATGTTGTTCGAGAACATGAGGCTGCAACTCGCTCCGTGGAAACTTCTTGGGATCGCGAAGCACGCCTGCATTCTCAGCGTATTTACGCATCTACATCCAGGTCTCTAGAGACCAGTGAAGAATATGTGCGCGACTGACCGCTGATCGTGAACATCATGCACTGTCTCGCGAGTTGGAGACGTTAAAAAGCATGACGCTTGAGTTTTCAGCGTATATACGCATCGACTCTAGAGATAAGTGGGGGAAGGAGATGCGCGACTGACCGCTGATCGTGAACGTCACGCAACATATTATAGGCTATAATTTATTTTGGAAAATGGAACACCTAAAGTAAAAGAGATATAAAAATGGTGCCATTGCAAAAACTATTCCAAGTAAAGAGTGTTTTCTGCTGTGAGACTAAATTTGAAGATCTGGAGCACCTGTAGGGGAACTCCAAAGCCCAGAGACAATATAACATATACATAATAGAAATGGCGTCTTAGCAAAAGTTGTTAAGTCTGATGGCATTTCCTGTTGACCAACAAAAATAAAAAATCTGGAACATCTTGAATCGTCTCGCGCATCCCATTGATTTCCCGTCCCCAGGCTTATAGAATTCGACATCAGATGTTTCAGATTTTCGATTTTGACAACCCCGTTGTCGCTGGCATAAGCAACAGGATCCGCGTACGAAGTCGCGGGCAGAAGCTAGTATTAAAAATAAATTACACCCAGACACAGAACAAATGATCTTGCTCATCACACAAGCACTATAGATTTCGATAGGTTAAAAACCTAACGTAATCTATTCGATATTCATTAACGTTTTACAGCTGTCACCATACAAAACGGTACCATGAGTCACTAATTTCACTGACGCTATCGAATAATACGCTTACGAAAGTAGTTACGTAGCTCACTAGCATTTTAACGTGTGAAACATATATTTACATTAAAATCTTATAGGTTTTTGAGTCGAAAACAAGTAATACCAGTCAAAATAATGTCTGCAAGAGCTTATTTAGCATGGAATATGTTAGTGGCCGCTGAATTTGAAGACCAACGACGTGAACAGCGTGAAATTCAAGCAAAAATGAGTATTCATGTTGGACACCAAATGGAAAATATAAGTGAAATAAAGTTTATTAAACTTTGCTCTCTAAAGAATCATTTGAATACTTTTTATCCCGGTAGTAAGATCCCATGGGACAATCATCAAACTTAGTTAAACGTAGGTATAATAATTTTTAATCCATAAAATACATTGAATAGAAAGTTAAAACATAGGTACCTTTCCATGAACTCCACCAACAATTGAAACTGTGAGACACTGTGACACTGTGTTCCTCATTATATTAAATAATCTTTTAAACTTATAAACAGCACCGCGCAGCTCTGTGACTCAAGTACACAACACACAACGTAAACAAACAGTCGGTTTATTTGTGATATTGACTGTCGTCTCATTTTTAGCATAGCGATAACAGACATTTTGAGCTTTTAAGAGACGTTCTCTCTTCTTATTCGTGGGAAAGAAAGAAACAAAACATAAGTAATGAAGCATAGACGAAAGTATTCTAAAGATTAGAGTGAAGTTAGCTAGACGACACGATCTATCGAGCTTACCTTAGCGCCTGCGTAAGACTACGTAAATCTCATGGTGCAAGCATTATCGAAATCTATTCGATCCACGTTAGCACGCTAGCGATTTCAACGCTAGCGAGTAATTTTTAGATGGCAACTCATGGTAGAGGTACTGAAGAACGTAACCCAATAAGTTATTTAACTTCATAACATTTAGCCGCAACTTTCCTCAGATAAATGAAGCTGGGCATTCAATAACAAAAGAAATAAGAAAACAATAAAAAGTTAATTGTGACTATTTGTAACTTCTAAGTACTTCAACAAATGTTTTAATTGTATGTCGAACTCAGTCGTCTTTCACAAATATTTCTTAAGAACTTTCATTTGTAAAACTTATGATGTAAGTACGAGCTTACAAATTCTGAGTAAGTAAAACATTTTGTTTTGAATAATGTGCTTAGTTTAGAATAAAATGTTTTGCAAGAAAAAATATTTTACTGCTTTCAATTTGTATACGTTTCAAGCATAGACTTGGATTCTAAATTACAAACATTTTGTATTTCTGTCTTTATTTAATACTTTATTATTAAATTCAAATGTCAATAAATACTCTGGCTGTCATCTAATTACAGCCACCAGCACGTCAAGTTACCCTAATGCGTCAAATTTCTTTGATCGTTTTTCAACTTTATTTTAGACAAAATAAGGTTCATATTCAATTGGGAAAATTTGACACATTGGGGTAACTTGATGTCTGTACACCACTTTTTTTCATTTTTGTCTAAACAATAAAAGTTAGAGATTTAACCGATTGCGCCCCAGCCGATGCACCCTGAGTCCTGAGTCTTTAAAATAAAAATCTTTTTCTTGCAAACTTTATCAGCTTTCTTTGGAATTAGTATAAACTTAAACATTAGTAGTTTTAAAAGTGTGATACTTAGTTTTGCAGGCCAGTGCATGTTTTCGTTAAAAAGTGAATGGTGATTTGATTACGAATAAAATGTATAGTAATGTCGTGGCCGAGAGATTCAGATGCCTGCCTCTCGCACGAGATTGTGGTTCAAATCCAGGCCAGTACTAATGTGACTTTTAGTGTGGTAGCCCCGACTTTCCCAGTCATTAATTATTTAGATTCAAGACTACCCGTAAGGGTAGAGGTGAGGGTGAAGTCCAAAAATCTGACGTCGACGACGAATTCGTATTGCCCAATAACAGGTCTGGAGATTGAATAGGCCGTGACCCCATCTATACTTACCATAAAAAAATTATAAAAAAATAAAGTTCGTGATTTGTCACGTATACTGAACCGATTTTAATAATTCTTTTCCTGAAAAAGCCACATTATTTATTATGTGAGTGTCATAAGCTATATTGATGGTTTTTACTTACAATATTTTTTACTTCTGTAAAATGTGTACATAAATTTTGACACATTGGGGTAACTTGATGTGTTGGCGTCTGTACAACCTTAACTATATTATACAAAAATTAAAATAAAACATTAGCTAAACCTAACAAAAATAATAATAATAATATAATTTTAAGCAACCTTGTTGGTAGTTATACTTTCGAGCCGTTTGGGGTTGAAACTCTTGGGCCGTGGGGTCCGAGTGCTCATCTTCTTTTCAAAGACATCTGCAAACGTTCGGTTTTTTTGCCATTCAACGTGGCAATGCTGCCAGTCTTTTGGGCACTTTACCAGCTGGCAGCGATGCAGAAGATTTTTTTGAAGCTATATTTAATTTTCAAAACAAAGAAGGGGTGAAGGGGGTGATCAAGTACAAAAAGCACGCGATTGCAATCGTGAGCGAAGTGCTAAAATACACTGGAAGCCGACCCCAACATAGCTAAGGAGATGATGATGATCGTTGACGGAAAGATTGTAAAAAAAAATCAGTAAAAAATCCAGAATAATGTATCTACAAGACAAAATCAGACGTAGCGATCCTAGCTCCAAAATAAACAGAAGTTGCGAAGGCGTAGAATAAAAATAACCTCACCGTGACACTAGTACATATGATTGTCGGTGGAACAACGAGTGGCGAGGATACGGAGAATATAGTGTGTCAGAATGTTCTTAAACTTATTAACTTCTTTTTTTTAATAGTCTTCATTGTACAGTGTACACCATAAAACTTACAAATAAGAACTTTAAAGGTTACACACTCGTACATAGGGTGTTTAAAGGGCAGCTCTTATCGCTAAAAGCGATCTCTAAAAGACAACCTTTCGTCGCAAGCGCTACTGCTGAGCATGAGCGGGGATCGAAGCTGGGACCTTATAGTCCCAGGTTCGATCCCCGGGTCAGGGAAAATGTTATTGAGTTTTTTCATTTGAAAAATTCGAAATGTGGGTGTACTACAGGTAGGTACACATTTTCCTAACGCTTCGGGAATTACAGGCGTGACGTTGCGTTATATCACTTAATTTTATTAAAACAGCTACTCCACAACAATCTGTATTCTATAATCTTGGAGTTCGACAACGAATACCTCTCGAAATATTTTCTGCGGGGAATATTGGAAAATGTTTGCCTGCCGTGCCGATTGATTTGATTTGCGCGCCCGCCAAAGGTTGCTAAAGGTAGTTGTCAGAATCAACACCTTGAGTTTGGTCGGTAACAAATGTGCATAAATAAACGCAGTGTTGAGGAGGTTTTGCATTTTAGGTTACATAGCAGGATGAGGTGGAAATGTTGCGGTGAAGATTGCAAGTTTGAGGATGGGTGTAATCGTAACATAAATTTCTTTTCTTGATTTTTAACAAGGATCTGAACTTTGCGTTATGTAACAGTAGTTAGATTCATTGTGCGTACAGCTAAGGAGTGGAATTGCCTACCGGAGTCGGTGTTTTCTGATAACTACAACCTAGAGGTCTTTAAGTCAAGAGTGAACAGGTTGCTTTATGGTAGGCGTTCTTCACAATGATTTAATTTTAAATTTAGAAGAATAAAAGTGAAACGAAGAATGTGTCTGTGAATTGTTCATCCCTGCTTCTTTGAGGTTTTGAGCATTGACACTGATTTTCAACTAAAATAAAAAATAGTAAGTATTAATGTCGTATCGGCAAGCGCAGCGTAGGACGTCCACCCACAAGGTGGACAGCCGACCTCATTAAGGCCGTGGGAACACGCTGGATGCGAGCCGCTTCCAACTAGTCTTATTGGAGATTTATAGGGGAGGCCTATTTATTTATTTATTTATTTATTTATTTATTTAAATATACATGTACAACATGACAGGTAAACTAACCTAAGTTGTTGTACATTTCAAAAAAAAAGAACTAAAACTAAACACAAATCTAAAAAATATAAAAAAAAAAAAAAAAAAACTTTTGTGGTTGAAAAACATACAAAATAACAAAAACACACTTAATACTAGTAAAACACTTTAAAAAATATATACATGTATATACAGGTAAAAACAAAACTAAACACAACACAAAAAACTAAACACAAAAAAAAACAACAATATTACACAAAATAAAAGAAAAATACTCATCTTTCATTCATCATCTCACAAAATTTCAAACATTCACGACATAATTCTACCCATCTCGTAGCGAATACGTCACACTTTGGTGTCGATGTCAGTAACGCATTGAGCATTGCAAGCACGCGAACCATGGGGGAGTTGCAATGTGAAACTGTACGTGCTGAAGGAACGGCCAGCAATGTGTGAGATCGCGGTCGTACTTAGTTGGTATTTGGACACGGGAGGGACAGAAAGTCTCACAAGTTTGGCTACAAGTTCCGGACAATCAGACTCGCCTCGTAGGATACGACAAGCGAACAGGAGTAGAAAGTAATTACGCCTAACTTCGAGAGAGTTAAATTTTAGCATACCAAGTAGAAATTTTGTGGGATACAGGAATGGATAATACTTGAACATTTTCTTGAATAAGAACCTAAGAAACGTTTTTTTTTTATGTCCAGTAGTGGACTTCCTATGGCTGAAATGATGATGATGATGATTAATGTCTTTGAAATAATATAACTAAATGAAATTCACACCATTCCTTCAAATGATTGTTATAATGGTTACAATTAAACACCAATTTTCACAGCTGCTGTGAAAATAGATTTAAATAAATTCGGCGTCTATCGTAATTGTTGCAATTATGCTTGATTATGCCTACTTTCGTTACAAATTGTGCATTAAGGAAAGGAAGGTATTGAAATAAGGTTTAATAATAAAACTTTTACAACAACAAAATAAAAGGTTCAACACCGGAGCCCATTGTCAAAAACAATGTCACCAAAAAATCTTCTAAACAAAGACATTCAATACCTATAGACCGGACATTACGAAAAAAATTTTCATCCAAAACTGCTGGACACAAGTCTACGAGTTTTTTTTAAGTACGCTCCGTTGCCGCTACATACATACATAAACTCACGCCTTTTTCCCATGGGGGTAGGCAGAAACTACAGAGCGCCATATGCTACGATTCATACATACTTCTTTTGCTTCGTTTACATTCATACATGTTGTCATACACACATGCCGGTCCAATATTCATATATTGTTCTATGTAGATGGCGTTACTGAGTCATGGGATCAAAGTTTATCTGATCTATGACATTTCCTTGACATTCCCGCTCTATAGTATTTTAAATCTCTTCGCTTCTAAAAGACGTCCAGAACAAACCAGGCCAGCCTATCACCATAATAATTCATGTAAATGTGAAAAGTTACCGACTAATTCTTAAAAATAGCGGTCGCAACGCTGTCATAAGTTCGCAGGACTTTTACTTTAAAGAATTCACCCAGAAACAGTATACAAATGGACGTAATTATCGTATATTTTAAAAGTATTCTAGGTCTTTGTTCTAAGTTCAAATAATTAATTTTGTTGATAGTTTTGAATATTTTCTTTTGTATTAATGATGTAAATGACTAACCTGCAGGCCTAGCCATATTACAAATTCTATTTCTATAACCGTAATCGATAAGGCGACAATAGAAAGAAAATGGCGTAGGCATATAGAATCAGCTGTTTGTCAACTGTCAAGTGTTAACGAGTAGAATTTGTAATATGGATGAAAATGAAATACACTTGACAGTTGACAAATAGCTGATTCCATATACGCCATTTTCTGTCTATAATAGACAAAGAATAGAAATAGAATTTGTAACATGGCTAGGCCTACCTGATGTCTGAGTTTTTATGCCATTTACGAGCCTCTGACTTGACTTAACCTGCAGTCGAGAAATGTTTCTGTACGATGTTTTTCTACACCGTTTTTGAAGCAAGTGACAATTATACAAGACGCACATAAATCTGTAAAGTCAGAGGTATGCCTTTGGTCCGAATAACTAACCATATCACTGCTTATAGGCGCCGATAATTACGTTTATTTGCATTTTTACTGTATGTTTTTTTTTTTTTTTTAATATTAATAACCAGTGCTTGACTGCAATCCCACCTGATGGTAAGCAGTGATGCAATCAGTGATGGTGAAGCGCACTAGTTTTAATAGAGTCTATTCACTCTAGCCTTGATGGCACCTAAATTATAATCGGACGGGAAGACCGCAGCAGGCAAGTTGTTTATTTATTTATTAATACTTCAAGCACACAAATGTACATAGGCGGACTTACTTGTTCCACTCCTTCGATGTACGCGGTATTAACGACGAAGCGAAACGCTTTGTCCCTAAATGTAGTAAAAAATTGCTTTGAAAATGTAGTTAAAGTGAAGGCAAATTGAGCTGTCATTCCATACTAACAAAGATATTCAATACAAAAAAAAAAATTATATTTTTTTTTTTTTTATTAATTTAAATCTCTTCGCATACTTACTAATGATACACATTGACAGTTTACTACACTGAAGTTTTATTGTATCGAACGGCAGTAAAAGTTTTAATAAGTGGAGTACAAAATAGTACTCCACATATTAAAACTTTTACTTTTATATAAAATAATAAACCGTCCACAACTTTCATACAACGCCATCCAGTCCCAAGCTAAGCGGAGCTAGTGTTATGGGTAGGTACTAAAAAACTGATAACATACTTAAATATTTCCAAATATTTACAAATTATAGATAATCACACCCAGACACAGAACAAATGATCATTACAATCACATAAACATTTGGCAGGGTGGGAATCGAACCCACGACCTCCGGCATAGCAGTCAGGGCCACTACACGCTATAATAATAAAGCCGACATACAAAAATGTATACCAAACATTATTAGTAAGAAAACTTTTATTTCAGAATCAAGTTCCATAATTTGTTAGTACCAATTATAATATGCCTTATATCTAGTGTTAGTATACCAGTAGTAGCTATACCAACAGGGCAGTCAAGAAAAAAAAGAAAAAAACAAAGACACAATTTTAAACTCACGGCTATCAATCAATCCGAATCTTATAGCTATCACGATTCTATTTGTCCTTCAGGAATACAAATCAGGAACAAACTCTCCATGTCCTTCTAACGGAACAAAGTTTTTGTTCCTTAGAGGTGACCCTAAAACTCAGTGGAACGTTAGTTTGGCAATAAATCGTTCACTCCATTGACAATCAGGATCCTTCTACCAAGACTACGAGGTATATAAATTTATTTAGATTCTGCTTGACATAAATGCTCTGTTGCTGAATTCGTTATTAGAAAAATAAGAAATTGCTTTTATATTACCTAGCATTGTAAATTAGGTTATGGAGGTCAGATAGGAGTCGTTCCAGTTTGCGATGAACTGTATTTAAGAACATTAATTGTGCGAACAGCAGAAGAGTGGAATTCCCTGCCGGTGTCGGTGTTTCCTGATAGCTACAACCTAGGGGTCTTCAAGTCAAGAGTGAACAGGTTGCTTCTAGGCAAGCGTGCTTCATCGTCGACCACATCATCGCTTACCATCAGGTGAGATAATGGTCAAACGCATGACTATCAGTAATAAAAAAAAAAAAAAAATTAAGAGGTATTCGTACAGTTTTTTTTTTCAAACTATCTGGTCCAGATCCAGTGGTAACATATTGAAAAACCTTGGAAACTACCTGTACAAGGATTATTTTATTTCGATACATGAAAAAATAAATCAAGATAAAACAATACACAAATACAAGCAAAGTGATAGTAAGTTAGTTTTTTCACGATTTCTAAAGATCATATTTAGCCTGAATTGTCCCACTGCTAGGCCAAGGCCTCCTTATATATTCCTTCCATCTGTCGCGATTCTGCGCCACCTCTCTTCATTTCTCAAGGAAGACACCCAGTTCGTATCCTGATTATTATTTTGAAGTACATTATTTCTATTAAAAATCAAATGATCTCGATAAGCAGGGCTTCTTCTCTCCTACTTTTTTGCTTTTGTGCTCTACAGAGTCCATAATGATCTTCATTTATAAAGTTAACAACTGTAATACATATAGAAAACAAGAAAGACAATGAGTATTGTGTATTGAAATCCATAAGTGTGGATTAAAATCTCCGACGGAAATACGGCGACTAGTGGAGCCGAACCCTGAATATCTATCAGAGTAAACCGCGTGTCCTTGAGCCCCTCAACCGAGACACTTGTTTCACCACTTATTTACAATTCTCAGTACCGTAAAACGGGGTGGATAGAAACTCAAGGGTGAATAGAAACAAAACTTTGAGGAGGATTTTTACGCTAGTTTAATATTGTTTGATACTAACAAGGTGTCGACACTATTTATCTCAATTATTTAAAAGCATTACAGTGTTTATATGTAACAAACAACTTTTAACTTACGTGAATATCCTCCTCAAAGTTTTGTTTCTATTCACCCTTGAGTTTCTATCCACCCCGTTTTACCCGGTAGTTAGATTCTAACAGTTACAAGTACTCAAAGGATCAAACTTTATTGGTTTGTGCTCGACATTGACGTGGAACAAACATCTATAAATTGTTCGAAGCTAGCTGCGGCAGATATTCCGAATTTCTGATAGTTACAACTGACATATATTGGGAGTATAGTGAATGTTTCAGAGTAAGAATCTTGGAAATGAAATTTAGGGTTTTGGCGTTTAGGTAGGCAGTACACTAGAACACATATACATACACATATATATGTTATACATATACTGCTAACGCTGTTATTGTCAGCTGTGTACCTAATCACTTTTTAGCACTGAGTCAAACGATAACGTATATTGGTGTGTGCTAGCTATCATGTAGCAAATTATTTAATTAAATTTAAATGAGTATGTTTATTAATTACCAATGCTGTTTAAACTGTTCTTCTAAAATATCAGACAGACGTGTTGCTGGGGAGTTTGTTCCACCACTTCTTCTTCCCAGCAAAAACACTAGGAAGTGGCGAAAGGCGGGCGTTGTGGGGGACTGTCTTATGTAATTTTTGACGTTCAAAAAGTGCTGATCCTCAGCCTAATTTGAATAAATGACTTTTGATTTTGATTTTGATAAGACGGTAAAAATATTATTTTAATTATTTTTACGTTGTTGGTTATAAGGATGAGTTTGTGGTTAAATTATACCAGCTTCACGGGTCGATCGAGGTTAAGCTATGACGAGGTTATTAAATATCAAGACTCTTCCGTGCCCCGGAAAGCAATCACAGTCCTGCTTGTCATTTAATTTGTAGAGCTGTGACGGTCAATACGGGTAGCCAAGAGCCCGAAAGTCTGACATCCAATTTAACAAAGGGGTATCGTGTTACCCATGAGGAACAGGGTGTAAAGTTCCTCATCCACCATTGAAAAGGGAGAATCCTCCTACCAGACGGGTGTTGTATCTGGTGGGCTAACTACTGCCCGACGATTGTTGTCGGGAACTTGTATACGTTCAAACTGCGCGGATAACTTTAATAGCGCGATGTAGGATAGTTCGTACGTGGCGAGATAGATGTCGCTACATCAGCATTCGGTTAAACTGGAAACCCACCCAGTTAGGGAAAGACCAGGCCGATGATGATTTCACGTTGATTAAAAAAAGTCAAAACGAATGAAATAATAAATGAGGATGTAAGTAGAATTCTAAAAACAGGTACTATGCAGATGAATAAGAAACATGTCGATAGACAGTTTTGAGTGATTGTTTTTCAAAATTTCTTTGATTGTTTTTCAACTTTATGTCAAACAGAATAAGGTTCATATTCAATTGGGAAAATTTGACACATTGGGGTAACTTGATGTGCTGGCGTCTGTACACCAAACAATGATATTATAAGTAAAAAAGTGTAGATAGGTTACTTAAATAACATTCGATATTCAAAAACGGCACACTAACGCACGCACGCGTCCTTGACGGCACGACGTCAAGTGTGGCTAGTTAGCCACATTTTATCGCGTCGCTTGCTGAGCGCGTATCACCTATCTACACCTATTTATTTATAATATCTATGACACCAAAGATGGAATACAGTCTTCCAACTACATAAACTATTCCCATATGAATTGAAAAAGTTGCATTGGTACATACTTACAATAATAATTAGTCATCCATAGTGATAGTCAAAATATAAATCATCCAATATTTTTGCAAGCCTACCACTTGCGTTCAAGCTGACTTTTAAAAGATCACAAGATAAAAATTGCGTTGAAACCCCAAGAATATTCTCTTTTAAATCTACTTAAATCTGAAGATATCATGGCAGCGTCATTTCTACAATAAAAGACTTTCCACCAGTTACCTCTTCAAACGGGGGTAAAAGATAAAGCAGTTTAACGGCACTAAGATGCAAATAGGATATCTTAGTTTGTGGAGTGCCAACAAGACTTAGTGAAGCTTAATTTGAAATAGGACTTTATTCTAATTGCTGTTCTGAGAAGAAGGAAATATGTGAGACAAGGTTTGGTTGAGTCAGAAAATGTTGCTTGTCTGTGTACCACGTTCTTTTACGAGTATGTTGCGGTTAGCGCAGCCGGTAAGGAATTGACTACTGCGCTGCGTGTTTCAGGTTTGCTTCCAGAACGGAACTGATATTTATATGACCGACAGGTTATTCTGGGTGTGGGTGAATATTTTGTCTATGGGAATTTAGGAATTTGCATGCATAGGTAAATGCAGGAAAAATTTCAAGAGGGGTAACTTTTTCTTATTATTGGTTATGGTCATTTCAATAAGTCAACTGGCGGATTCTCGGCGTCCACACCCTAATGCACTGTGATTTAGTAGCTCACGGAGTTATGGGAAAGATATATTATTCGGGTTGGGTTTTGTAGGTGTCTACTGCCTATTATTAGTTTTATTTTACTACTCACTAAATGGACTTTCTGATACACCTTGCCTTTTCCTTTTAATTATAAATGATGCACATCTCTGTAAATAGGTTTTTACAAACACAAAAAACAAGCTAAATACTTTTTTTTTAACTAGTAAGGTCGGTGTTCTACTATCTGACCTATCCAAAAAGAAACATTAACGCTGGATATTAATAATCTATCTCGGTTGCTATCTTGATCCCGAACTTTGTCTGTAACCAGTCTTAAAGATGTCCAATCAGAAGCAGCCGTCAAAAACAAAGGATCGAGATTTGGATTGAGATAGAATATTAATATCGGGCGTAAAAGAAACTCTAACATGACATTCTCTTTTAAAGTCCAATCCACATGCAGATTAGTGTCTGAGATGGTCTTTTATTTATAAACTCCAACGTGACATTCTATTTTAAAGTCCAATCCACATGCAGATTTTTGTCTGAGATGGTCTTTTATTTATGGAAATAACCACACAGATATGAGTGGACCTGTCTAGTGAGTAGACGCATTTATCATAATTGTTTTTCTCGACTTGGAAGACTCGAGGAACAATACCAAAGACCGTAGATACAGACGCCAGCACAACAAGCTACCCCAATGTGTCAAATTTTCCCAATTGAATATGAACCTTAATCAGTTTGACATAAAGTTGAAAACCGATCAAAGAAATTTGTAACTTGATGTGCTGGCGTCTGTACATTTGGGTATGTCGCATGAAGTACCTACCTAAACTGCCAGACAAAAACTCGAAACTGTTTGAACGTAATAACAAAAAAAAATGATCCACATTGTTCTAACATTAACAATAAAGCTTTCCAAATTATAATAAATCTTTTCTTCGACCAAAGGATGCGCGTGAGATAGTATTATTGAAATTGATTATTGGTTAGGGTCATTTCAATAAGTCAACTGGCGGATTCTCGGCGTCCACACCCTAATGCACTGTGATTTAGTAGCTCACGGAGTTATGGGGAAAGATATATTTTTAGAGCTGGGTTTTATAGGTGTCTAATGTCTATTATTAGTTTTATTTTACTACGTAGCGAAAGATTTTGCTTACTTATTCTTATAAAGTCGTAGTTGATTTGCCAATAGTGCCTTTTTGAGCGATAATTATATGTGTTATTTTTATGACAGCATCGTATTCATTCATTTAAATTTTGTCCGTCGAATCTTGGGCAGAATATATCGCTCAGCTTTTTGTTTTGTTCACGATTTTGTAAACTTGCATTGATTTTTTGTATTTACACTGCTGGGAATTGGGTGTAAGTCACATGATTTCAATGTTTTATTATCATGGCGTGACCGTTAATTAAGTATAAGGTAAATTCGGGCACTTTTGTGGTTCGAGTCCAGCACGGATCTAATATTATATTTTTAGGGCTTACAGGTAGTTGTTCCATGTCTTATGTATGCGAGTTTAAATGTTTTTTACACCGATACAGTAGAAATTCATAGTGTGGGCAGACCTTAATGTAAAAAGAGATGAAAAAAAGGTTATATATTCTGTTTCTGCAGTAATTTCGTGACACTTATTTCAGTCTTCGATGGGCCCTTACCAAAAGTCACCATGTATTATACTATCCGTAGATATCCGTGATACTATCAATTAAAATTAGGTACCTCCTAAAATTTGTAAGTATTGTACAGACGCCAGCACATCAAGTTACCCCAATGTGTCAAATTTTCCCAATTGAATATGAATCTTATTCTGTTCGACATAAAGTTGAAAAACGATCAAAGAAATTTGACACATTGGGGTAACTTGATGTGCTGGCGTCTGTACCTATTAGGTACGCCCTATTTCTCACCATCGGAACCGGGTTTGAAGCAACATCATTTTTACGAAAATAAAATTCCGTGACGCCATATTTAGTCGTATAATAACCACAAAAATACCATCTGCCACAATTTCTCACGAGCTTTTCGCAGCGTCTTTTCACATTCGCACAGTTCACAATAGAATGACGACACAGCATTTTTATTTCCTTGTAAATATCACTTGGGTGCTTAATATTCGTCTCATAAGGCATGAGTCGGGACGTGGTGTGTGCTTCGTATATTTCGACATAGATGTAGGGAGAATGGAAAGGTTTATGAACTGAAAACTTCTTCAGAAGCGTTGTGCACTATTTTTGTGATGGGTATAAAATGTTAAACTCTCGTCAGGCCACGTGACCTGACCGAAAATTCGTAAGACGGAGGGAGATTAGACCACCGGTGCGGCGTAGGAGAGGAAGGAGGGAGGTATCCCTAACTCTTTCCACCTGTGAAATGTTACCTTGTATTTTAACACATAAATGATACCTGGTACTTTTATATTCATAATTAAAACAATTGTTAAAAAAATATTCCCTAACCATTCCAAAAGATCAAAATTGGACAACGTTAATATTCAAGTTTTCACTTCTGCCAGCACTCCCGGAGTGCAACCCGTTGATTTTTTTTATGGTTTTGTGAGATTTTTTTGTTGACAATATCCTTTTTGTTTTATATGGGTTTCGAAAATATATATTTTTTTACAGAATTAACTGGATGATGTCTCCACTCTGTCCCAACTACACATGCAGCCATAGTTACGTAGTCACGCACATACTTTAGCGTCTTTCATAAATGCGAACGCATTCTACATTTAATAAAATTCGTCATAATCTGCAAACTCTTTTCCCCACTATGCTGGGGTCGGAACCAAAAGCTTAACATAGTTTCTGAGGCAAGGAGGAGTCTAGATATGTAATAAATGGTCAGCCATGCACGGGCCGATCTTGGTAAGTCTACTTTAGGTCGCCCCTCTTGTACAGACGCCAGCACATCAAGTTACTCCAATGTCTCAAATTTCTTTGATCGTTTTTAAACTTTATGTTTAACAGTGTAAGGTTCATATTCAATTGGAAAAAAATTACACATTGGGGTAACTTGATGTGCTGGCGACTGTACATGGAAAACATAATATAGTTAGTTTTTTTCTGTAGTACATTAAAATGGTTTATTAAGTAAGAGTTGAGGCCACTTCCATCACAACTTATAACTTTTGCATAAATATTGTACGTAGAATATGGGGCGAAATGCGGTTAATCAAAATACTAATGTCGTGTTGTACGCCTTATTATTATTTGCCACTAACAGAAAATGGCTTCTGAATGTGAATGCCGTTGAACAGTTATTTAATAACGTTCAGTTTCCTTCGGTTTAGTTTTATGTGTCTGGAGGAGGGTTAGTGGAATTTAATATCTAAATGTTCTTTACTGTACATCATTATTTTTATTTTTTTTATACCACGACGGTAGCAAACAAGCTTACGGGCCCGCCCGATGGTAAGCGGTTACCGTAGCCTATGGACACTTGCGACACCAGCATGCGTAGCATGAACACATTGAACACCGAAGAAACGGCCTTTGTCTACAGACGAATCGGCAAAGTGACAGATTATATAGACAGGAACCTCAATCTGTCAAATTTCTTATAATACACCTCCCTGCGTAGCATGAACACTTAATTTCTTTTCTTCCGAGACACGACAAAGACCGTTTCTTCGGTGATCATGCTACGCGTGCTGGGGTGCCACACGCGCGTTGCCGACCCTTTAAAAACCTATTTACTCCAATTCTAAAGAACCCCCCCCCCCCTTTTTGATTTAGTTTAAGGGGCCGTGCCTGAAATCGACTGATTTTGATCAACTGTAATCATTATTTGTGAGAAAGAGAAGAAGAATTTATACAATCCTATTTGTGATTTGAAAAGACGAGTTCCTTGCTTTACATGTTGAGGAATTAAATTTTGGAAATAAATTACGTATTCATGGAAAATCACTAAAATTCACCCACGTGTTTTCCAAAAAATGACGCGAGACTGACGTTTGATCATTTAGTTACAAGAAACTACAATAGATTTTGAAAATTAAAAAATCTTACCAACACCAGTATATAGTCTACTTGCACGTGAGGGAACCACTTTTTTAATTTTCACTACAACATACGAACAAAAAAAAAATCAATGTCGTTACTTTCCGGAAATTGCAAGACTAATCAGTATTTTTTTTCTATTGATTGAATCACTTTTAAGAATTTTTAAAAGTAGCATATTATTCTTCAGTTTATTATATATTCGTACTATTTTTTAACTTGTGTACTTTAACATGTGTACCAACATAGTAAACAAATATATGTATACACAAAAATTCCGGAGATTTATTTCTCAACCGTCTTAATTTACTTAGAAACTCAAAATATGATATAAAATATTAAAACAGTTTAAGCGATCACTACGCTCGAGCTGTACGCGTGTGTTCGTGAACCGTACACACAAATATTGCATCGCAATGATGTTACCTAAACTCCAGCGAGCGAATTTTATGCACGGCCCCTTAAGTCTATAAAATATTGGCCCATAACATTGTTTGCGGCAGAACACTAAACTCTAACATACAGGGACACCTAGTTTATAGATCAGAAACAAACAACAACAGAAGTAAACGTAGGTACAGACAGCACGACAACCTATCCCGAACTGTCAAATTTTCCCAACTGAACATGAACCTTATTGTATTTACAATAAAGTTGAAAATCTATCAAAGAAATTTGACTTGGGTAGGTTGATGTGCTGCGTCTGTACGTTTACATTTATAAATCCTAGTTTATTTAGGCTTTAGTTCAATAAATATTTAATTTTTTTTTCATAATAACAGTTCATGCGCCGTAATTCCTTCCGACCTGTATAAAACGAATTCAGCTAAGGTAACCCTCTGCTGGTATTCTTGCTAAGAAAGATAAACGCTCTCTCATAGTACCCCTATATTTCAAAATACCAAGTAGGTAAAAATAATAATACTAGACTGAAACAGTTACACAGCCGCCCAAATACTTTTTCTTGTTCAGACAAGGCACGAGCATTTATCACCACGCTTGCTCAAGGTGAATTGGCGATTTTAAACTTATATTAACTATAAGTCCAGCCCCCCTAGCCAAGTTACAAAACGATTCGTATCTATTCTCTTTCTACAAACGAGAACGCCTCAAATCCCTTTGTTTTGACCGCGTGACTTATCACCTTTCGCTAAGTCACGTGGTCAAAACAAAGGGATTTGAGGCGTTCTCGATTGTAGAAAGAGAATAGATACGAATCGTTTGTAACTTGGCTAGGGGGGCAGGTTTCCTAACGGTTTTTTTTTCTTCACTGATATCAATGATGTCCAAGATAAACCTAGAAAGTACATATGAATTGGAAAAACACATTAAGTATCACTTGCCGGGATTTAAACCACAACCAAGTAAATTCCATATATTCAACAGCTCATACCCAGAACACGTTCACTAACAACCATCAAAGCAAAACAACCTTGCACTCAAACAACTTTCAACAAACGATTTCCCTTTAAATCAAACACCCAGGAGCGTTCACGATTAAGCGCTGATAACTCAGTATCAATATTGATAAGCCGTGAGCACATAAGCGAAGGTGATTCGGTAATGAATCAACACTTCAAACAGTAATTTAGCGATGTCTTGTTTGTGTTTCACGAATTGTGTAATTGTGAATTGCGATTGTTGATTCTTAGTCTGTTGTGTATCTAGCTTTATTTTGAGGCATATTTTTTAAAAGATTATATCACGCCTGTAAACTCCAAAGGCCACCAGTTTTAGTCTCACACAATAGGGGGCGAGCTTATTGCCATCAAACGGGAGCTAAATTCAAGCTTCAGGCTTCTACTAAGAAATTTTACATGCACACATTAAATTTAATAAGGCTTTTTCCGACGCGGAAGCTGATTTTGCGGTAATGAGATCAACAAGGCCCGGGAAAGGTTTTCTTCTGCTATAGTAATATTACCAGCCTTTTACTCTCTTTCGGCTGTAGGCAAAGGCTTTTTCCTATACAGAGAAGATATTATTGATTTGACTTTCAAGTTTTTGTTACCTCCTTGCGCCTACCATGTTTTGTCTCCGCATCACCTTAAGGTAGACTGGTAGAAAATGACTAAGGCAGTAAGTCCGCCACTGCACAGTGTCTTTTACTTGTGCATAAAGTTTTAATAAATAAATACGAGATTAATCACCACGCTTGCTTAAAGCGGGTTTATGTTTTCAGACTCATAATAGCTGATACTCAAGATTTCTTTACGACGTTTTCCTTCACCGATATCAATGATGTCTAAGATGTCATAATATGAGTTACTCGGAAGTTTGTTCCACCACTCCTTCTTCCCAGTGAAAACACTAGGAACTAGCGAAGGCAGGGCTTTCTGAGAGTTTATGTAATTTTAACGTTCAAAATGTGCTGATCTTCTGCCTAATTAGAATAAACAAATTTTGATTTTATTGGTTTAATTTCGAAGAGTCATACTGGTACTGGCCTGGATTTTAACGCACTGTATTATTTGTAATAAAAAAAATTAACTTTATTTTAGAAACTATATATATTCAATTACAGATGTATCCCTACGACTCCTTGAGACCACAGATTATGAATCATCGTAACATCTGCCAAAGATTTTAAATCTAATTGAACACGCACAACCTTGTGTATGTAAGATAGGTGACTGAACTACACACCACTTAATTTACTTATTGCGAAATAATATAATTCACATGTTAGCATAACAAGATATTGCACATTCTCTTGGCACGAAATTTACAAATCTATTCTAAGGAAATCATTTTGAGACCATTATACGATTTCTCCTTTTGCCAGAAAGACTAACTACAGAACATTATTAATAAGGAACTCCCGCTAAAACAGTCGGCACGTATTAATATTCTTCCACGATTCAACTTCTATGATCACTACCTTTAATATCGCCATACCATATATGAAATTCGCAAATTTAATATACACGGTGGAAAGGGCATCGACGCACAACCTAATACCATGACTTCAGAAAACAACACACATACGTTCTGACACACGCACACAATTTCTGCTTGAATCAGGCATCAGGTGCCTTCGAGAAATAAACTAATAAACAACAACCACAACAGCAACATACTTACACATTTTAGAAATAAATAAATATCCCACAACGCCCAAACTAAGCGAAGAGCTTACGTTATAATATATAAAATAATAAAAAGTTTATTTAGGAACAAAAACACAAGACATTAGGTACAATAAGTGAAACGATGATAGCTACAAAAGTTTAAACCTGTAGCGCAGCTACCAACGCCCCTTATGGTTACTAACCAGCTGATAAACATACTTATATATTTCTAAATACATTCACACCATATCTTATCCTCGCCACATTGCTAAATATTTAATCGGTTTTTCCATATTGTTTCGTGATTTTCTAACGTTTTTTTACTTAAAACTATAAAAGTTATGATTTCTGCCTAACCCTATTAGATTTTGAATGAAATAAGTGATATAGTAGATGATGATATTTTTTACTTTCCAATTAAAAATGACTTTATTATTTATTTACTGAATTCAGGGTTACAAGTTGTACGTCGATGGCCTTTCCACCCAGTATTAATAGTTCTGCGAGAAACGCAGAAGTTCAGGCCGCAAAATATTTTAGTTCAAAATGAAGTTCAACTCACGTGCTTTTGGTAAATTAATTAAACTCTGAAAGGGTTATACTCGGATATCTTCAAGTATATACTGATAAATTCAATAAAAAGTTTGGTAAGGACTGTGGGATATAACTGGCGATTGCAATTTGGATTGCTTAAACCCGTTTTTACTTACGTCCATAAAACCACCTGTCTGAAGTGACTGCCTCGTCGGTGGTTGCAAGTGCTAATTCAGAGCATGAGATCTCGGGTTCGATCTCCGGGTCGGGCAAAGTGTTATTGAGTTTTTCCATCTGGCATTTCTCAGTAGAAGGCCGGTGTCTAGATTTGTGCCCGATTGATGGCCCCCTATAACATGGGCCTTTAACATAACTGGCAAAATGTGGGTGTACTGCAGCTATAACGACGTCCTCTGCCTAACCTTTTTGGAATAACAGGCGTGATTATGTGTTTATGTTATACGTTTAACGTCTAAAAATTGAAGCAGTTTACAAATAAACAAAACATTTTACATTAAAGATACTGGGCTAGTATCCACAACTTCACGTCAAAGGGCGTATTTTGCGTATGGGTCTATAATCTACCGCGCGGGCCCAGTGCGAATTGGTAGATTTCAAATGTCTTCGAATTTTAGGACATGCCGGTTTCCTCACGATGTTTTCCTTCACCGTTTAACGAGAGCAGTGGTGATGAAATAAATTACACAAAGTAATGCGCCTGCCTGGGTTCGAACCCAGGCATAGACGAACTGTCTAACCTTTATCCAATTATGTTGGGGTCAGCTTTCTGTCTAACCAGATACGACTCAGTACCAGTGTTTTACATGGAGCAACGGCATATCTGACCTCCATATATGAGACATTAGGTAGACTTTCGAGGTTCGGATTTTGGAATACTGAATACCTTTGTCAACATATAAGAAATTATTTATAAAGGTGCTAGAGCAGGTGCTATCTTTAAATTATAGTTTTAAGTACGAAATTTAGGAACGAGTTTACTTATATAGAGACTAACTGACCTCAAAATCATTACTAGCCTACGATTTTGTGGGGCTCAGTTTATTAGTTGTATAAGTTTATTATAAACATTAAGATCTAAAAATGACAGCCCGGAACAACGGCCTAGCGTGGTTTCTGAGTCAAAACGGTTTCTTGATGTGTACCTAATGTTTTGTCAGCCATTCGTGGACTGACCACGACCTTCGATCCACACGTTTCGCTGTTAATATGCCCCTCAAATTTACACAGATTGTTATCATAGTATTAACCAAATGTTGCCTAAAGAGATAGGTAGACACAGCGCATTGTGTGAAGTTCAACTTTGAGATAGCATACCATCACTTTAGAGACTACAATCGATACTTTCTTCGTTCGTTGCACAAGATTGCAACTTGCTTATTTACCGTGGACGTACCTTAGGGATCTTTCCTCTACGAACTGAAGAATGTTATAAATATTACGTAGAGTCCGGACAGGTACATAAAGAATACATTGCAAGTTTGCAACGTCTAACGCTGCATGAAATATAAAGGTTATGCTTGAGGTTGCTCTCGTTCATATTTAAGTAATTTACTAAAGAAATATATTTAGCGATGCTTGTTGAGGTCGGTACGTAGATGGGGACCATTTATTACATATGAAGACCTTTCTAAGCTTCCGAATGCTGTTGGTCTCGGCTATCATTTGCAGATCTTTGACTGGTATTACGACAACTATATACCTTTTTTTTTAAGCAGTAAACCATCAAATGACTCCTCCTGCTCTGGGTGAGGCAGACGGGAGTGTCAGACTCTTTTTAACTAAAATCCATTCGCGTTCCTCCTAATGAATTTTCCGTCCCAGGGCCGCGGTGACTCTTTCGAACAAATTCCGCGACCTACAACTACAAACCTATAGAGTTTAACTATTGGGCTAACCAGTACAACTGTACTTGGATTAGGCATCTCAGATTGGCGGCACACGCTGGCAGATTGTGCCGCTTGGGAGGCCACGCGCCGTGCCCTGGTCTCTGGAGTAGGTAGTGACTTGTCGCTGTCGGCCGTGGTCGAGGAGATGGTCGACAGCGTTGAGTCCTGGGACGCGGTGGTGTCCTTCCGCGAAACTGTCGTATCGCAGAAGGAGGCTGCGGAAAGGAAGACGGTGGTCACTTCCACTCACCCGTCCCGCAGACAACGCCCAACGACTTATATTTAATATAAGTTTGAAATCGCCAATCGGCCACGTGTGGTGCAATGCATGTGCCTTCTTCTTGTTAAGAGAATGAGCTTATGATCTGTAGTAAGACAAGACAGTTACAGGTTGCTGGTGTTATAATGACTACATATGAAAGACAACTAGTTGCACAATCGGTAGCAGTCGCAAAATACACAATAGTATAGTTTTACTTAGTTAGTAAAGCGACAAAGTTTTACGTTCGAGCTGGCGAACGTTTTATCTTGGTTCTCAATTATTAATGCCGTCCTTACATTAATATGCATGTGTGAATATCATATACGATCGCTATAATGTGGATGATTTATGTGATATGTTAACGCGTCCTCACTGATGTTTGTTTTTGACGGAACACCAAGTGTGTTTCAAGTTTGTAAGTTTAGTTAGTTTAGCAAAATTCATTATTATCTTAAAAACACAATCCAAGCTGTACCACTAAATGAAAATTAAATAAAAAAAATAAAAAATCCCTAACGCCAAAAAGTAAAGCTTACATTTAAAAAGTTAAAAATAACGTTTTCCTATCGTTGTGCAATGTAATTTTATGTCGCGTCGGTGTACCGCTTAAGTAAGGAATTTGCCTAGTAGGTATGTACTTAGTACTTATATTAAAAAAAACTAACCTATTGTAAACTTGTTTTTTAAAGTTTAAAGTCACACATGTTTGTAAAGTTAATACCCACAGAAATGAAATTATACGTGTTTACCATTAGTTTACGAAACTCTAAAAAGCTATCACATAAGTGCAAATATTCCTAGCAAATAATTAGTCGCGCTCTACGTTAACGTTTCAATTGACTTGAATATCTCTTTTACAAAATCTCCTTTTAAATGTAAACGTAAAGCGAGGCAGCAAACCGCTTCAGATTCCGTCGGACCATGCGTTTTGTTCTGTAAATGACATACAGTTCTCGGCTATCCGTAATTCAAAGTTACTCTGGTCTACCAAACGGAAGTTTGAGCTCACAGTCGGTATCAAGAGTCAAAACTGTGAAGTTTCAAGTGGTGTTTCTCTCAGAAGTATATTTCAATACACTTGTGTACCTATCTTACTTTGTGTTGTTTGTGGAACACCTTTCAATTGTTCGTTGATGCGTGTTTTGTTTTTGGAGTTTGTTCGGTGAATTACTTTGGATTAGCGCGTTGGATTTATAATCAAGGTTTGGTAGGTAGTTATGTTTTAAGGGGTTTTGCCCTTACTTCTTTCGTGTGTTAGTGTCTAACCTATTGTCAGATTTTATGCCGTTCATGCGCTGGCATGGCATGGCCCTGACTTGGGTTCCCATACCTTTGAGGAAAACCTCTCAGGCCTGCCAGTTTCCATACGATGCTTTCCTTCACCGTTTTTAAAACAAGTGATAATCACACCGATTCTTCATGCAATCCTCTTGAGATGGCCACCTCTCTAACTCTTGGGCTACGTCAGAGTGACAACTCTGTTCAGTTTAGTAAATTTCGACCGCACCGTCATGTTTAAGTAATTTATTTGTATTTATTGAAAAAGTAGGACTATTGACTATACCTCTTATGCACGAGCTTGAGGTTTAAATCTGGGCAAGTATCAATGTGATTTTTTTCATTCATTTGTACTTTCTAAGTTTATCTTAGACATCATTGACGTCGGTGTAGGAAGACATCGAGATGCAACCTGCAGGCCTAGCCATATTACAAATTCCTTTTCTATTATCGTAATCGGTAAGGCGACATTAGAAAGAAAATGGCGTATATGGAATCAGCTGTTTGTCAACAGTCAAGTGTAAGGGAATTTGTAATATGGCTGAAAATGAAATAAACTTTAAAGTTGATAAACAGATGATTCCATATACTCCATTTTCTTTCTATAGAAATAGAAATGTAATATGGCTAGGCTTGCTGGACTTAGTTAGGTAATTTAAGTATAAAATCGCCAATCCGCCTTGAGCAAGCTATCGGTGATCAATGCTCGTTCCTTCTCTGTATGAGTAGAGGTCTCTGCCTCGCCCTGGGACAGTAACTGGCTGATATAACTATTAATATATTTACTACCAGAAAGGCAATACCATGGTAAACAAAAAGTGCAAGAAGCGTCTAACCGTATGATCTAATTAACGTCCTCTATCCGCTAACTCCCTCTCAAGTAGACGCGAAGCGAAAGTCGTGTTATCTCAGATAACTGGTATCACGTTATGAATCAAATGCCGCGAGCGAGATACTTGATGTTGATTATTATGGAACCAGGAAATGAGCCGTTTGAGTGAGGAAAATTCCAGCTGATTGAGATGTGTTAGGATATACGTAAGAAGACTTACGTATGAACTGGATTTTACGTAAGAAGACTGCTTCTATGATGCGCAGAGTGCGGGTTAGCGGCAACGACATCCTGAAGGTCATTAGTGATAAGCCATGCTGTACCATCATGGCGCATTGGGTAGTGTGCTCTTGAGCTCCACGAGCTCATTCCACCATCTCCTTTCTTCCATCGGGAATCCAGACCTACTGCAGGTTATCACCCATTCCTTGTAGATGTTCCACACATTAGCACGAAGCGCTTTGCCTGTTCCTTCATTATGCGCACAGCCAAGGAGTGGAATTCCCTGCCTGCATCAGTGTTCCCGAGTTCATATGACCCCAATCTGTTTTTGTCGCGAGTTAATAGGCTTCTTATGGGTAAGCTCGTTCCATCGTCGACCTCATCTCTGACCGCAGGACAAGATTGAGGTCAAGAGTAGACCCATTATATATAAAAAAAAAAAGTGTACATGTACATATACCCGGTGCGTCTGGTGAGTGCAGCAGATATATGAATTAAATCTTGTTTTTCGTTTGTTACTAACATAGTTTATAAGGAGTGTGTATTACTAACATTATATGGATCTTGGTCTGAAATAAAGTATTTTTTTTTATATACAGTAGAATAGATTAAACTATGGTTGTTAAAACAAAAAAACATTTACAATAAAGGTGCACAAAATACTAATACGCTAATCGTAAACTACTAGATTACGTCCAAAGAGATTTAACATACTATAGAGAGGACTTATGATGAAATGTCATAGAAAAACTTTTATTCCATGTCTTAGTAACGCCATCTAGAATAACATAGCAATATTGGAGCGTTAGCGGAGAATACTAAATTAAACTCCAAGAATAATCGTCTTCTACGATGTCCTTCTCACCGCGCTGGTTTTATTCACTCTTCTTTCTTCATCCAGGCGGTTTTCCTTTGGAATGCGCTCTCTCTGAACATCAGGATGGCAACCAGTCGGTTTACATTTAAAATAAAAGTTCGAGAATATAATGCATAAGATGTTGGCAGGTTCATCACCGGGTTGATTGGCACTCAGATTGGCTGTTCTTTATAAACGTATTTTTATCTCTGTTGACTATATATTTATTTTGATTAAGTATGTATGTATCTGTGTATTTATTTTGTTTCAGTATGTATGTATCTGTGTATTTCTTTTTTTTTTTCAGTGTCACCTTGTCCTTAATTTTTGCCCAGTTACACCTACCTTGTTCCATCTCTGCACCACCTTAAGGTAGACTGCTAGAAAATGCCTAAGGCATTAAGTCCGCCCTTGTACAGTTTTTTTTACTTGTGCATAAAGTTTTAATAAATAAATAAACTCATAGACTGCTAATGAAAAATTTTCAGTCTATAGACAGTATTGAATGTGTTTGATTACGTCACACTATATATGTATTGGGTGGGAATCTAACCCAGGACCTTCGGCATAGCAGTCAGGGGCAATAACCACTAGACCGAAAGTCCAGTCACTCACGCTCTTCATAGTTATGGTGTATGTATTATGTACGAGTTTAACACAACAAACCCGTTGCAAAGCCACCACGCCACAGCCTGAAATGGTTAAGCCCACTCTTCACAAAACATAATCAGTAGGCCCAACTTTGCGTTATATAAATAAATTATGTATGGCAGCATCTCATTTATTAAGTGTCCCTTTGCCAAGTTGTTTAAATATTCGATTACAGTACTAATCCCTTGGTGCTTGGGTGAGATTAAACTGTGGTTTGGTACCTGCAAAATGTTGCTGTTTACGAGTTGTTTGATATTTCCAGAAGTAAATGATAATTATTGAGGCTAAACTTTTGATTTCTGTTATTCACGAATTGTTGGGCTTTTAAATTGTTTACAGATGCGAACACATGAAGCTACCCCAAACTCTAAAATTTTCCCAATATTACATGAACCTTATTCTGTTTGTTGCAAAGTTAGACACTGCAAAGAAATTTGTCACTGTATACACTTATTCTGCACATGATGATAATTAAAATAAAAGTATTTTATTTGACTATACTACCGATCCATCAACGATAAATTTAATAACAACGATTTAATAAATTATAAATTACAAGCAAAGCCGGGAGTAAAAGCTAGTCTTTACAAAAACAGCCCTGTACGGTGCGTGGGAAAATTACAAGCTGTAAATAATAGCGTCACATCATTGTATGTCCACACGCTATTAAGAAGACCGTCGACCGTTCAAAAACATGCTATGGCCTACGAAATATTCTATTCAATATCCGCCTCTCCATTCATTTGGCACACCCACACTCCCAAAACGTTATTCGTCGCTTCTGGGAAGATACTTCCGAATCTAATATTGAAATTCAGTTGATAATGACGTCATTTAGAAGCGTTCCGACCGTTAACCACGCCACCGCAACACGTAATGAAACAATAATAATGTGGTCACATTTTGCTTTCGGAGTTCTGCAACTTGCTTCGAACGAGGCTGTGTGTGGTGCTTAATTTGAAAGGTAAACAGAGCGCTGCTTGTGGCTTAATTATAACAGTCGCATGGATCGATCGAAGGTTAAGCTACGCTTGACGAGGTCGGTCTGCGGATGGGTGACCATTTATTACATGCCAAGACTCCTCCGTGCCTCGGAAAGCACGTTAAGCCGTTGGTCCCGGCTGTCATGTGTAGATCTTTGACGGTCGTTACTTGTAGTCAGGAGCCCGAAAGTCTGACAACCAGTTTAACCAAGGGTTATCATGTTCACTAGTTACTGGTTCGTGGGGGTCTGACAGGCAGTCGCTCCATGTAAAACACTGGTATTCAGCTGCATCTGGTTATACTTGAAGCCAACCCTAGTTAGTTGGGAAAAGCAGGCTAGGCAGATGATGATGACAGAGCGGAGCTTTAAATATCTCTCGATTTAACAGATATGTTATTAGTATAACCTTCAAGAGCCGAAAAATGGTTATTGAAAGACTATGAACCACTTGTAATTTATACTATTCTATACTAATATTATAAAGAAATAAAGTTTGTAAGATTGTGACCATGTACGGTGTAACCTGTGGGGGTAAAGGATTTTTAAAATCAGTTCAGTATCGACCTTAACTACTGAACTGATATAAAAAAAAATAATACCAAATCTGTAGCCACATTACTTGTGAGTGTCATAAGTTTTTCTATTTTTAAAACTAAGAGATCCCCTCTTTATTTTTCTTTGCTAAAATAAAATAGAAGGGGAAATAGAATGGCGTAGTCGCGAGCGAAGTGGCAGTATGACATAAAACCTGAGGTTGAGAAAAACATATGTTCGTAGGTATATGATATTAGAATGGTATTAGAATTGATACCAGCCTAATACGTAACTGAATCTTCTTATACAGGGATGCACGACCAATAATAAAATTAATAATGCCGACTGAAAATGTTTGCAATTACAGATTTTAAAATGTTATTGATGCATTGTGATGGCTCAGAGGAGAGTTCAGGCGCCTAACTCTGATGCATGAGTTTATGGTTCATAATATATCTGGCAAGTAGGTAGGTATAGATGTCACTTTTTAATTCATATGTCCTTTCTAAGTTTATCTTAGACGTCATTAACATCGGTGAAGGAGAACATCGTAAGAAGACCTCGACTTATCTAGCCATCTATTTTCCATATAAACAAAAATGATTTGCCAAAATGTAGCACTCTTTTTCTGTTATTTTTTTTTGTTGAGCTCTGGACGGTTTAGATGTAAAGTTAGACCCGGTAGGTGGTTACGATCGAGTTTGAAACCAACGCTTGGGCAGGACAACGTCTGTCAGTTGCACTAGTAGTTAATATAAGTCTCATACTCATCTTGAGCAAGCGTGGTGACCAATGATCGTGTTTGTATGAGAAGAAGCCTTTGCCCTGCGCCTGCGGTGGGACAGTAACAAGCTGGTATTATTATTAATCTAATTAAACAGAAGACCACATACCTACTTACAAAAAAAAACAATCCTTAAAAAAAAAAACAATCCTCTCAATCTGGCCACCGACCTTGTCAATATAAAAACGACAAAAGAAGTCCACACAACTAGAAGTCATGAGGAGAATAGCCTGTACCGATCCAAGATGTATGAGCTACCCACTCTAATATTCTATTTCCGAAGGTACGCGAGATATGTAGTTCCCCTGAATTATTACTGCACGGATTCCTCTTTGTGCTACCGAGGTAATAGTACTAGTTTCTTTATACTTTGATAGATGTCGCTACTGTCTCCAAGACGTGCTTTGGTGATGAATCGAGTTCAGAGTGAAAAGTTTCTAAAAGGTAAGTGGAAAGTTCTGTTAGTAAGAATCAATTGAGTGTTGGCGAAATATTTCTGGTTGAAAATGTTGCAGAATTATTTACGAATGTACACGGTGATACACTCTCTTCATTTTTCTTTTCTTAAGTTTTTGAGAAAGTTATTTTAACTTTTGCTTTTTCGAAGTGTTGTGTTTGCTAAATTGTTTCAATAAATATGTTACTATAAGTTGCGATGGTCGAGCATTGCACTAGATTGTGATTCAAATCCGGGCAAGTAAGTACAACACAAGTAATGTGAATTTTAAAACTCATGTGTACTTGTTCTTCTTATGACTTTTTTATTTAGTGGTTGGTATCAGTGAGACTTATTTTAAACAGACTTCAAAAAAGGAGGAGCTTCTATGTTTGTGTGTATGTTTTTTTTATATCTATACTAATATTATAAAGAGGAAATGTTTGATTGTTTGTTTGTTTGCATTGAATAGGCTCCGAAACTACTGGACAGATTTCAAATATTCTTGCACCGTTGGGAAGCTCCACTATACCCGGGTGACATACTACTTTTTATCCCTGTATTCCCACGGGAACGGGAGCTACGCGGGTGAAACCGCGTGACGTCTGCTAGTCTTAAATAAAATAAGTCTCACACCAACCGCTTTGACCAAGCGTTGTGTTTTCTACGAAATCGCCGGGATAATAGTAAACTTCGTGTTCAGCCAGCTAAGACAGCACTACTGTTTAAAAGCGTTGTATGCAGAGCACCGATAATTTATAACAATATCCCTATCCGTGTAAAAAAACTTAATACAGACCAGTTTAAAAAAACATTAAGAAAACTACTGACAGGAAAAGACAAATCACTCTGATACACTGACTAAATCTATTATATTTTTTATTTTAAATTGCACGAATACCCACTGTTCTATTGTTAAGTATTTAATATTAATGTGAATTGTTATTATATTACTTTTTTTTCTTTGATCAATTTAACTTTGTATACTTATTATTATAATTTGTTTTGAAATCTGATGGTCTTCTGACCTAATTTGTACACCAGCCATGGTCAAACATGTTGTGCCAAAGAATATACTGTAACACCTATAATAAGCATCATACTATGACTATTATCTACACATGTTTTTGCAAATAAATGAATTTGAATTTGAATTTGAATTTGAATTTCTGAAAGACCACTATTCATTGACAATAATGATTCTCCGTTTAATATATAATTTTGTTTATTATTTCAACCCTCTACTTATAACAGTGAAAGTCAAAGCATTTAGATGTTTCATTTAAAAAAACATGATTTGATTCCACATGCAGTTTAATGAGATATAGCCCGCTGTCAGACAGATGGACAAACGAACGGATAGCAAAGATTTAGGTAGCAACAGAGTCTCGTTGGAACTTAAAAATAATCACCACAAAAAACATTTGCGCAATTCTTAATCCCTTCATTTTAATTTTATACGTGATCCGATTAATGAAAGGGACGTAATTTAGTACTAGTTTAGCGATAAACATCTGCCTGTACTTTCGCTCCAGTGACGGGGTTAGTTCAGAATTAATTATCCTGTTCTATTCGGGAATTGCGACTGAATATTTTATAAGTAGAGCGTAGTCGTCACGCTTTGGGACACGCGTTCTGTCTTCAAATAATATTGTTAGACAAATGTATTGTGTTGCTTTTGTTTCTTGCGTTTTTAACCGACTTTCAAAAAGGAGGAGGTTCTATGTTCGTGTGTATGTATTTTTTTTTTTTTTTTTATGTATGTTACCTGATTTCTCCCCCATTTGTGGACCGATTCTCAAAATTCTTTTTTTGTTTGAAAGAGTATACTCCTGAGGTGGTCCCATTTTAATTTGGTGAAGATCTGGTGCTGATCTTCGGAGATATACAACGGAACTCTTCAAAAATAGACGGCAAATCTGTCGTGATTGCTGGAATCGCTTGGATGTTTATTGTTTATATAACATCATGACGTATCATCACGCCTGTATGCTCTGAGGGGTACGCAGGTGGGTACAATATACCTAGATTTCGTCAGTTAGGTATGTTAATTTTAACTTATTAGGGATTAGTGGAAAACCCTATTACCATGACATGTATTGTTAACAATTAAGAATATAAAATAAATTCATGGCAAATATTTTTATGGCAACAACTAAAAATGGAAAAATAAAAAACTTTTTTGCAAAAAATAAAACCGACTTCAAAAAAAACACTAAACGGTGTAAAATAACTCTAAATTCGGAAGTCGGTGGCCCATCATGAGTAAGACAAACCCACCAAAGCCACAGAGTTCCGAATTTAGAGTTATGTTACACCGTTTAGTGTTTTTTTTGAAGTCGGTTTTATTTTTTGCAAAAAAGTTTTCTATATATAAGGAAGGGACATCACCAAGAGCAGCGGTGGCCCAGTGGTGGCAGCCCTGACTTACGAACAGTAAGGCGTGGGTTCCAACCCAAGCAGGCGCATTACTTTGTGTAATTTATTTCATCGCCATTGCTCTCAAAAACGGTAAAGGAAAACATGGTGAAGAAAGCGGCATGTACTAGAACCAAAAATTCGAAGACATGTGACATCTACCAATTCGCACTGGGCCCGCGTGGTAGAATATGGCCCATACGCAAAATACGCGCTTTGACGTGGAGTTGCGGATACCAGCCCGATATCTTTATCTTTTATTTTTAATAAGTATTTCCTTTAATAACATTCTACAGTTTATTTTGTATTTTTAGTTTTTAGTTATTGTGTATTTTTATTAATATGTGATTACAATGGATCTACCAACTTAATAATTTTTTTATCAAGTCCATTGCTTATTTATAAACCTATCTCAGTATAGTTCCTATTACTCTAGGTGCATCGTCCTCACATATAATAATATGATTATTGTACATACGAAGTATTGTAAACCTATTTTAAAAGAGTAAATATGGAGTACTACCAGGTATACCTCGGCCTAGCCCTTCGGGGATTACAGGCGTGACGTTATGTTATGTTTATGTTAAGTGTAAATATGGAGTTTCTTGCACATTCTTCTCCATACGAAACTACCATTTGGAATATGCAACTAGATTCATTCTCTTAATTTATTTAATTTGTAAGTATAACGTTCAATAGTGCCTGTAATGGGTCTAATTGAAATAAACGATTTGACTTTTGTTTTTTTTCTCATTTAGCGTTACTTAATGGTAGCCAGGTTTTGTGCCCAGTTGGTGCAGTCAGGCTACATCTAATTACATGGGACACCTGACGATTTATTTATCATCATTTTTATTTATCATCATTTTTATTTGTCACTAGCTTCTGCCCGCGACTTCGTACGCGGATTCTTTTGCTTATGCCAGTGACAACGGGGTCGTCAAAATCGAAGATCTGAAACATCTGATGTCGAATTTTATAAGCCCGGGGACGGGAAAACAATGGGATGCGCGAGACGATTCAAGATGTTCCAAATTTTTTATTTTTGTTGGTCAACAGGAAATGCCATCAGACTTAACAACTTTTGCTAAGACGCCATTTCTATTATGTATATGTTATATTGTCTCTGGGCTTTGGAGTTCCCCTACAGGTGCTCCAGATCTTCAAATTTAGTCTCACAGCAGAAAACACTCTTCACGTGGAATAGTTTTTGCAATGGCACCATTTTTATATCTCTTTTACTTTAGGTGTTCCATTTTCCAAAATAAATTATAGCCTATAATATGTTGCGTGACGTTCACGATCAGCGGTCAGTCGCGCATCTCCTTCCCCCACTTATCTCTAGAGTCGATGCGTATATACGCTAAAAACTCAAGCGTCATGCTTTTTCCGTGAACGTCTCCAACTCGCGAGACAGTGCATGATGTTCACGATCAGCGGTCAGTCGCGCACATATTCTTCACTGGTCTCTAGAGACCTGGATGTAGATGCGTAAATACGCTGAGAATGCAGGCGTGCTTCGCGATCCCAAGAAGTTTCCACGGAGCGAGTTGCGGCCTCATGTTCTCGAACAGCATCAAGTCTCTCCTAACGCTCTTCGGTAGATTGTTGGGATCTTATGGTCTTTAATCATTTAGCACCTTTGGAACATTGGGAAAAATTTGACCTCTTTCTAGGCATGGTTATAGTTTTATTGTGATGATACCTGATCAATTAAAATCTAAGTGGCTGCTCCCCTGCGTTACCGGGTAAGCTACCGTGTAACGAAGATAAATGGAAAAGGAAATTAAACACTCAAATAACATAAGCCCGAAGGCATACGATAATAAAATGGGAGTTTTAGCCAGTAGAGTCTAATTTTCAACGATATACCATCGTCATCGAAAATCAGTCCTGAACTGTTTCCGCCTTCACCGCGTAGTACCTCCTACTTATGTTATTTTATAATTATGCAATGAAATTAGTGATAGTTTTAATTTCTATATCAAATGTTTCTGATCTTCGATTTTTATAAGTGAACAGGAAATGCCTATCAGACCGAACAACTTTTGCTAAGACGTCATTCCTATTTGAGTTATGGTGTAGCTGGGCTCTTGGAGTTCCACAACAGGTGTTCCAGATCTTCGATTTTTATACGTCAACAGCGAGTGCTCATAAGGCTGAACAACTCTTGCTAAGACGTCATTCCAATATATGTTATAGTGTAGCTGGGCTCTTGAAGTTCCACATCAGGTGTCCGGATCTTCAAATTTATTCTCTCAGCAGAAAATGCTCATAACATGGAACAATTTTTGCTATGGTACCATTTTTGTAACTCCTATAGTTTAGCTGGTCTGTTGCGGTTCTGCATCAGGTGTTCCGGATCTTCAAATTTATTCTCTCAGCAGAAAATGCTCGTCACGTGGAACAATTTTTGCTATGGGGCCATTTTTGTATCGCCTATAGTTTAGCTGGTCTGTTGTGGTTCTGCATCAGGTGTTCCAGTTTCCAAGATAAATTATAGCCTATGTGTTGACCAGACTTAATATCTATACAACAAAAAAAAAACATTCAAATCCGTCCAGTAGTTCCGAAGATTAGCGTGTGCAAACAAACAGACAAACAGACAAACAGACAAACAGACAGACTTTTTTTTTTGGATTCGTGCTCTATTACTGTTTCTAAACCCCGCTCAATTATTATTTTTTAAATATATTCAATGTACAGACACAGTTTTTTTACAGTCTTATTATATGTATAGATAGATTAAAACGCAAATCATCAATTTATTTTCTTTGTTTTCTATTTAGCTGCGTCTGATTAGATTGAAAACCGACCCAACATAGTTAGAAAAGGCTAGATGATGATTTTCTAAGACTTCAAAATCAAAAAAATCAAAATCAAAAGTCATTTATTCAAATTAGGCTGAGGATCAGCACTTTTTGAACGTCGAAATTACATAAGACAGTCCCCCAAAAAGTCCAACTTCACTATTGTGGTACGAACAATCAGGGTTCAGCTGAGCGCTACAAATACTTGCATTCTCACAGTACGTTGAAATGCAACGGCTGAAAGTCGACAATTACAATCCACTCAATTGATGAGCGAGCCGGAGTTGTTACGCTCTCCTCAATATGCATGAGATGTTTGTTGCTAGGGCTGTCTCTACAGAAAAAATCTGGCGAGCCTTATAGTAGACGCGTTATGTTGTGAGAAAAATTAAATTACTGATATCGTCGTAAAAACAGTGTCATAAAATAAAATGACAGTACGACCTGATACTAACACCTCACGCAAAATGGGTTGAATACTAGGTAACTCACAATCTAAGCGCGCGCTCATTGGTCAAATCAAATAGCGCGCGTTTCTCCTGTTTCCTGTTTCTTTCCCTTATCAAGTTACTCATAAAAAAATTGCGAATTTTAATAACATTCTATTGTATTTAAGAGATGTGGTGTAACCGGCGATATGCCAAGTTATTAGTCTCGAGTTCTCTGATTTTTCGAATTCGTGTGCGTATTGTTTAATTTATCACTTGCTTGAGAAACTGTAAACAATAACGTCGTGAGGTAAAGATATAGGCAATATAGGCATACCGGTTCTATCCGAGATATATTTCTCGACGGCATGGGCATGTGAAGCAAAGCCAGTGGCCCATGGATATCAGCAAGACTCCGACACCAGCCCGCGTAGCATGAAAACTGAATTCCTTTTCTTCCGAGACACTACAATTTTCTTTATGTCCAACTTGACATTTCTTCTACCCGAGCATGAGGCGACTCGTCGACAAGCGTTTGTACAGACGCCTGCACATCAAGACCCCAATGTGTTAAATTTTCCCAATTGAATATGAACCTTATTCTGTTTGACATAAAGTCGAAAAAAGATCAAAGAAATTTGACACATGGGGGTAACTTGATGTGCTGGCGTCTGTACGTAGAGAAAGAAATTTACATGCTGTCTGTAGCAACTTTCAAGTTGCTATAGGTGTAGATTGCTTGTCTAGGTCTCATTTGATGTAGACTGTTTGACACCTTGTTGACAGGAAATGTTTCGAAAAGAACTGTCAAAAGTGGAGAAAATAGGTACGCACTTCATGCTCGGCATTGTTGATTCTTGTCTACTGACGAATCGACATATAACTTCTAATCTTTCTTGACATTGTCATGCTCGAGACGAAAGAAATGTCTATATAATCTGTCACTTTGCCGATTCGTCTGTAGACAAAGGCCGGTTCTTCGGTGTTCATGCTACGCAGGCAGGACAGTTTTGCAACATATTTTTGTTTTGTTTTTTTTTACATCCATAATTATAATGTTGTTAGTCGGTAATTTGACCGTCTCGCTTGCCCCGGAAAATACCGTCAAGCCTCCAGGTAGTCAGAAGCCTAAATGTCTGACATCCAGTCTCAATTCGGTATAGTAATACCAAACTAATGCGGTGAAAACTAGTCAATAATAAAAAATAAAATCAACAACGTCTTTTTAACATACTTTATTTAAAAAAAGGTGACAATCATACCTACAAAACACCTGTCAAATAAAATTGACAGTCTTTACGAAAGCTCTCATCACAGTTTGAAAAAAAAAACAAAACAAAAAGAAAGTTACTTTCTAATACGTCGACAGACCAGCCCAATAAAACGGCTCCCGTCAATAGAACCCAATTGGAAAAATAAACGAAGAAAGCACTCGCGTGTAAGTGCATTGTGCCAAGAAAAATACACTCTGTTGTTACTGGTATAAGGAGTTTAGCGTTAAAATTGAACGATTTGACGGGTCGTATGTTAGCTACGTGATTTTATTACTTGTTTTGCTGTAGCTAAACGAGTTTTTATTGCTTAGTAATTACTATTTTATAGCAGTACAATATTCTAGTCTAATACTTATCCGGCCTGCCATAGTCGTATTCTCGTACAGAGAAGTAATTAATGAGCATTGCATACGTCAGTTAGTACACCCTGTGATCTCATCTGACATTATGCTATGTTGAAGCCTTTTTGGCAATATAATCTTCGTATTCTCTGTATTTTTTAGCTTTTAAGTGTATTTATTTTGCTGTAATGCCAATAAACACATTACATCCAGTTGATTCAGTAAAGTATGACCCGGTGAAAACTAGAGTGAAGTGAACTGTCAATGTATAGCATTAGTATGGAATGACAGCTCAATTCCCCTTCACTTCACCGTCATTTTCACGGGGTGTTTTTAACAGAATCGTACTTCAGGTTTTCTGACGACGTTTTCTATCACCGAAATTAAAGAACCGGTTTAAATTCAGGGAAGGTTACAAACTTAACTACTTCTAGATGTACAGACGCCAGCATATCAACCTACCCCAATGTGTTCTTTGATAGGTTTTCAACTTTATTCTAAACTCAATAAGGTTCATGTTCAATTGAGAAAATTTGGCAGTTTGGCGGTTTGGATTTGCTGGCGTCTGTAGGTACGTACATATTGGGTTAGAAATAGAAAGCATATTTAAATTACGTAAAGTATTTATTTCTAACACGATATGATTTATTATTAAGCGTTTATCTCATTGTTAAAGCGTAAACTTATAAACATCTAAGAAGGTTCCAATGCTCATAGTACCGTGTCTTATATAAAACAATCCCGCGTGCCAACCCTATCCCGCATCATGACGAAGCATTGGGACCGTACCAAGAAGATCGTCGGTTTGATCCCGCGACGATCAATTAGTCAGCTCTTAGTGCATTTATTAACCCTTCTGGCGATCTGGAAGCGAAAGAAATATTAATTTGACACCTTGTTAGTTGGTATCTCAATATTTATACCGGAGATTGTAAATATTTTCCTGTTGCGGCCATCTCATCTGATTTTAATTTAGGTATCTTAAAGGCCAGAGTGAATTGACTCTAAATAATTGCATCACTGTTTATGACCAGATGGGACCACCGTCAAGCGCTAGTTTATATCATTAAAATAAATATATAAATGATGATTTTAGTTTTTTTCTAATAAACAACGATTTTTCATATGACGTTTTATTAGCTAAATTGCAGTTAATTATAGCCTTCCCATATTTCATGACACGCACAGCAGCCAGATACTGTCAATTTCCTCAAGATACCGATGTCATTGATGTCTCAGAAAAGCTAAGAAAGTACAGCGAGAATTTACCAAACAAGTGTTCAATTCCTCGCAAGAAATATGCACACACAAACTGAAACATCACACATAAACACACACGCACACGTAATGTATCTATCCAATGACTGATGACGCGTTCGTCTCGGACCGCAGTCGTAAACAGCGCTGAGTGTGACGTCTCAATGATGCGTTTCCGTGTAAATCACGGAGATTGATGGACTAGCGCTCGTGACTGATAGATGCTGGGGAAATCGAAGACGATTTTATTGGGCGGTGGTAGGTTGAGAAGCTTAGCGGCTTAGAAAACATGGTGAATACTGCAGTGTAATTCTGTAAAATTCACTCCGTTGGTAAAGTGAAGGCGTTGATAGTTCTCGTCACAATGGGCTATCTGACGTTAGTTTTTAGTCCCTCATCTAGATTACAAGAGAATATTCGACATATATTTTTTCTTTTTTCACGTAATCAAAAAATTACGGCGATACATCGAGTCAAAATGTCGCATTACTTCACTAGCCAGTACAGCCCCCCTAGCCAAGTTACAAACGATTCGTATCTATTCTCTTTCTACAATCGAGAACGCCTCAAATCCCTTTGTTTTGACCACGTGACTTAGCGAAAGATGATAAGTCACGTAGTCAAAACAAAGGGGTCGAAACAAAGAGAATAGATACGAATCGTTTGTAACTTGGCTAGGGGGGCAGTTTATACTAGGTAATGACGTTATAAGCCCCCTCTCTTCAACTTTAATGCGCTTAATCTAAGCAGTTTTCTAACCATTTGAAAAATAAAAAAACACGTGTCGAATATTTTCTTGGAATCTAGATGACGTACTGAAAATTATTTTTTTGTCAAATAGCCCATTACTGCACTTATCTCTTTGCAAAGTGATGTTTGTTAGACGGGGTCTTTATAGTACTCGGGTACAATGAATTGAGGGTGCGACGACAGTTCACTCTTGTCGTCTACTTAATAAAATTAATCCGGGGCAAGGAGCACAATCGGGAGTGCTTCAGTGCTTACGGTTTTCTGTTCCTGACCGCTACGTGTGGAGGCGGCGGCGCCCGCCACTGCTGGCTGTGCCAACTGCCAGAACCAACCTGCTGGCCAAAGCACCTCTCTCGCGAGCAATTCGTACTGTTAACGAAATTCAGAATAGGTTGGACATTTTTTCGTGTTACTTTAGTGAACTTGCAAAAGTAACTCTGTATATAATATGTTACGAAAGCACTAATTTGTAATTTTATGTCTATTGTATGTCTATTGTTTCTTTATTGTTTTATTTTTTTTTTATTTTTATTTTTTGGTTTCTTTGTTATTATAAAAATGTATCGTTTTAATTTTATGTAATTTGGTTGATTGTATTGTGTAAATAGATGTTATTTAAAATAGTCAATATTATAGTATAGTCTTAGCTTTCGCATTAGGTTTCAAAACCTGTAATGATAGTTTAAGAGTTTTAAATAAATAAATAAATAAATAAATAAATACTGTAGCGTACGTGACAGTATTCCGGTGACCATAGAATGCTAGCATTGTGCTGCAGTGGGCCCTATAAAACAGCGTCATGCTGAGTTGTGTGGCAGGCGTTCTGTGAAAAATACACCTACTACTGCTAACCTTGACTGGTAAAATCAAAATCAAAATCAAAAGTCTTTATTCAAACTAGGCTGAGAATCAGCACTTTTTGAACGTCAAAAAAATACATAAAGACAGTCCCCCAAAAACGGCCCACCCTTCGCCACTTCCTAGTGTTTTTGCTGGGAAGAAGTGGCGGAACAAACTCCCCAGCAACACATCTGTCTGATTCGTTTGAAGGTATACAAAGAATCTATACAATGAAATGCTTAATAAATATCACTAATGTTTATACACATTGTAAAACATTACATTTCAGAATGATTGTCACGTGTTAGCTAGCACACTCCAATATACCGAGATTAAGAAAAAAAAAGTAAATTCATATTAACATTGAAATCTAGACTCAAGCAAAACAACTACAAAACTGAAAAATAACAGCCTCCAGGTACAAAAGGCGTACCCGCTCAAATGTGCAATGCTGGCTTATATTCATAAGGCTGTGACTCTAAATTTAAATGATAATCTAGGACCATCGAAGTGAAACCAATAAGCAGTTAACTGTTATAACAATAAAAAAAAACCATTGGTAAGCAAAACGACCAGTCACCACAAGCAGCACCCGTTCACGAGCATAACGCAAAGATCAGCCATTACCCTCCTCGCCATATTTGAGGGAAGGGGACAACCCGATCCTCAACGCTACCGCAAGCAGCGACGTCTATGGGAGCATGACGAACTTGCTCTGGTTAAAATGAAATAGGTAGGAGATGAAAGTCCGGCTCTGTACAATAGTGTGCCTCAAGTATGAAATAAATAAATGATTGTATCTTCAATCGATTCTAAAGCTTCTTCTTTATAGAAAAAACACTTTGGGTAATAAGCCAATGAATAGACCAATTATTATTGATCGTGAGAGCGAACCCCATTATTGAAGAGAGCCAGTTTAACTTATTTTTAACGGGTTACCAAGAATACTAGGCAGTTTATCTAGCTTGAAGCTTTAGTGATAATTTATTATTTTAGCTATTCATTAATTCAACATTGAATATGAAAAGGTACACCTCAATTATAGCATTCCGAAGAGCCGTGTAAACAGGAAAATATAGGGGTTTCCTGGAAATAATTATTATAGATACAATCATTTCGGAATACTTACATAACATACCGACTAGGAAATAAATCCAATTGGAGCAAGAAAGTACAAAAATACGATGTCGCTGATATAATGTATAAGTAAATATTTTTTCCTCGTAAAAGAGTTCATTCAGGAAGATAGCTATTAACCCCATACTTTTTTTTTGAAATGGAGATGGAATAATTCTCTCATATCCAAAGATATTCAATACTTACTATGGCCGAGACATTTTCAAAATTTTCATCCAAAACTTGTGTCATGCTGGATACAAGTCTATGAGTTTTTTTAGTTCGCTCCGCAGCCGCTCCAATATTCGTATATTATTCTAGATGGCGTTACTGAGACATGGGATCAAAGTTTTTCTTTGACATTTCCTTGCATGTCCACTCTATAGTATTTTAAATCTTAATGCATATACCCACTTTTAGTAACTTCAAGACATGCATTGTAGGAACTTCACGCTGGAAAAGCGATTGCATTCTCCGATGTTGATATTTCGCAACCCTGGGATTCCGTGTGTTGAGAAAAGGAGTAAACATGACTTACCTGGATAGGCAGGGATCGAGGATAACCGCTGCACTCGGGAATGTTAGGCCGGCCGGCGAGACAGTTGTTCAATCTGCTCTACAGATCACTGGTTTCACCTGACTTCACCTCACATGGAAGGCTACGAGAACCAATCAGTCAATCGCTTTTAACGCAGCAAAATTCGGTGTCTCGCATTTTCCGTCAAAATTAACGTATAAAATACTTAGCCCTTTAAGTATTTTGACGGAAAATGCGAGACACCGAATTTTTGCCGCGCACCGCGTGCTTTTTCTTCTTGGTATAGACAATAGTTCTCGCCGTCGCCGCAGTGAGGCGCAAGCATAGCGCGCCCCGGTATGGCGCCAATTTTGAAATATGAAGGGAAACAAATTGGATAGGATATTTAAGAAGGATAGGCTTCATGTTTATCCATACATTATGAGGTAAAGTCAAACGTCGGTAGGTTTTTAAGTTACTCCATTCCATTTGATTGTCACTTCGACAACTCCAAACCTTATCATGTTAATACGTGTTCCTGGGGAGTTTGTTCCGCTTCTTCTTCTGCCAAGCAAGATAACTAAAAGAAGGTCAAGGGCGGTCGTTTTAGAGGGCTGTATTGTGTAAATTTATGACGTTTCAAAGAGTGCTTATCCTCAGCTTGATTTGAATAATTGACTTATGATTAGATTATTATTCATTAGTAACAACAACTGAAAGAAAAAAGTTCGGTTCTTCAGAAAGGTAGTACTCGCAACCGGCGTGTGTGTATGACAACATGTATGAATGTAGATGTAGCAAAAGAAGTATGTAAGAGTCGTAGCATATGGCGCTCTGTAGTTTCTGCCTACAACTAAGGGAAAAAGGCGTGAGTTTATGTATGTATGTATGTATTTAACAACAACGTCATTGTTTTCAAGTCAAATGTCTGATGAGCTAATACTTCTTTTGATAAAGACTGGCTAGAAACCAGTGGTGGTAGAGTTTACGGCACGGTTGGTGTTGAGCGATTCGCTTCTGCGATGCGTTTCGCGAGTTCAATTCCTGCATGAAGCACATAATTATAGTATGGCCTACCTACATATACTTATTTGGAATCTGACTGTTATTTTTTTTGACTTTGTAATGTTAATAATAATTTATTACACCTGTTATCCACGAAGGGTTTAAAAGAGGTTTATCTATGGTACATCCACATTTCGCCAGTTGTCTTTAAGTCCCAAGTAATAGGAGGCGGAAGTGCTCGACGGGGTCCATAACTATTTCTATCCATTATATTACAAATTCAAAAATTAAATTAAAAAAATATATATATATTACAAAAATTCTGCTTCGTTATTACGACGAGTGAGAGACAGCCGCGGCAATGGCATCCTCAGGATGATTGCTTCTCGCACTGACTGTCCGATCCAACATAAGTGGATGTGTATTACTACCGGACAATACTGACGTGCTATTGCTTTGTTTTGTGATTTAATTGTGTATTTAATGTGTGCAATTTCTAATTTTATTGACTATTTGACATGATGATCATTAATATATTAATTTTGAATTTTGTTATTTAATTTTCTTTATGTAATTATTTTCTATTTTAATTTCTGTTGTGTGGTTTATAATTTTTTGAATGTTGTTTGTTTTTAATTGAATTTATTGTTTTTGTAAAATTGTCTATGTGTGGGCGGGCTGTTCTATTTTATTCTGTTTTATTTATGGATTGTATGATCTGAAATAAACTTTTATTATTATTATTATATTACTACCTGAATACAATATGCTTTGCTGTAAAGATTTGAGATATCGCGTAGAGTTAATAAAAACGTGTACTAAACTCTTTGTCTCTGGGTAAGACACAATTCAATTACTTGAGGCTATCGGTCAACTTCAGATGGAACACAAGCTAGCTTACTTGTATTCTTATAATAAACACGAGTAAAGTTAGTAAGTTATAGTTACGGGTTGAAACTTATAATTTAATACTACAAGCATTTATTTTATATTCTTTAAATTTATATGAGGCTTTTATCCACATTGGCATGCCTGCTCAAAAAAACCGCGTTCTCTTACGATGGTTTCCTTCACCGATATCAATGATGTCTGAGATAAACTTAGAAAGTACTTATACAGCGTGTTTTTTTTGATATCCCATAACTCTAGGGTATTATTGAGACCATATCAAAGAATCAACTGGCATATGAATTATGTTTCAATCATCCTTTTTTTTTACTATCGTACAAAATAATTCGACAAAGTCACGATGACTAATGTAAAACACCCTTACGTGAAAGAAAAGTGACGTTAGAAAGAAGATTCGTCGTACTGGTAACAATTTTTGAACTAATTAGGTAATAAAAATAATATTAATAATACTTATTAATAACTAGCTTTTGCCCGCGGCTTCGCCCGCGTGGATGTCAAACTTCCGTCCCCTATGTTTTCCCTTTAAGGGTTGAATTTCCAAAAATCGTTTTTTAGTGGATACGTACTTTTCACTAAGAACACCCCTTCAAGTTTCATGTCTCTAATACCAGCGGTGTGGGCTGTGCGTTGATATCTATTATAAACGTAATAATTTTAGCATAATACTTCCGGATAGACTACTTTCAAAGTTGATCATTCCGGTAAAGATTTCTGGAACTAATGACCCGGGAAAGGGCGCCGTACTACTGATCATGTGTAAAACAACTGAGACTAAGATCAACCTGCCCAGGCGTATTTATTACAACCGTACCAAGTTTGGTTAAAATCCCTATAAAAGTTTTTGAACTATGCGTGCACATACAGACAGACAAAGCATTAAAATTTACTGATTGCATTTTTGGCATCAGTATCGATCACCAATCATCCTCATCAGAGTTGACTTCTCTACAGTTTTATTATAAGTATTATTTATTATCTTAGGTGTGTGATAGTACATGCAAACAGACACACAGACAGAAAAAACATTTACTCATTGCATTTTTGGCATCAGTATCGATCACTAATCCTCCTCATCAGAGTTGACTTCTCTACAGTTTTATTATAAGTATTATTTATTATCTTAGGTGTGTGATAGTCCATTGAATTTTATGGCGAACTATATTGTATGTTAAGAAAAAATGTTATAGTATTTTAGCCGTGTGCAGCGCCCCTAGGTGAACTCCACTGCGGGTGACGTAACCTACGACAAACTTATTATTTACGGTTGGTACAGTAGTCGGGTCTAGGGATCGAACCGCAAAATTAAGTTTGTTTTTTATTGTATATACTTTTCCGGGATAAAAAGTACCCAGTGTGGTGCCCAGGATAATAAAGAATAAGTATACCAATTTTCATCGTAATCGAACCGGTAGTTTTTGCGTGATACCTGAACATACAGACAGACAGACAGACAGACAGACAGACAGACAGACAGACAGACAGACAAAAATTTTTTTAATCATATTTTTGGGTTCGGTGTCTGTCTAGTAATACCCCCTGCTATTTATTTTTTTGATATTTTCAATGTACAGAAATTTTACTTCTACAGATTTATTATGTATATATACATACATACATACATACATACATAAACTCACGCCTTTTTCCCATGGGGGTAGGCAGAAACTACAGAGCGCCATATGCTACGATTCTTACATACTTCTTTTGCTTCGTTTACATTCATACATGTTGTCATACACACACGCCGGTTGCGAGTACTACGCACCTGACCTTTCTGAAGAACCTCACCAATAAGGTCTTTGTATGTCCTTCTAGGGCGTCCCCTCCCGGCGTTCCCACTTACTTCTGCCTTGTAAATACCTTTCGTTAGTCGCCTTTCATCCATCCTTTCAACGTGACCAAACCATCTAAGCATACTCTTTTCAATTTTTGTTACTACATCTTCTATGTATATTTTTATGTATATATAGATATAGATATTCCACGACTATTCACACAACGCCATCTAGTCCCAAGCTAAGCAGAGCTTGTGTTACGGGTACTAAACAACTGATAATTTAATTATGATTGATTATATTATTATCTCCGAAAATATGCATTTTTGGACCATCTATTCTAGGAGTTTTAGTATTATTTTTACCTACAGAATATAACCCTAGAGTTATGGGATATAAAAAAAACACCTTGTATAATACTTTCTTAGAATATCTTGACATCATTGACATCGGTGAAGGAAAACATCGTGAGTAAACCTGGACTTATGGTTAATTTAATTTTGAAATCGCGTATACGCCTCTGCAGGCATGGTGATTAATGCTAGTGCCTTCTCTGCGTGTAACGAAGATGGCTTTGCTCTGCAGTGGGAGAGTAATAGGCTGGTATTAGTATTTTTAGATATACTAATATTATAAAGAGGTAACATTTGTTTATTTGTTTGTAGTTTGTATGTGAGGGGTAATCTTCGGAACTAGTGACAAAAAATCACAGGTGGAAAGCTACACTGATCCCGGATGACATAGGCTATATACTTTTTATCCCTGTAATCCCACGGGAAGAGAAACTACGCGGGTAAAACCGCGTGACGTCTGCTAGTTGTTTATATTTTGTATTCATCTGTAGCTAAATAATGATAGACCATAGATCGAGGGTAAAGTTCACTTGCCGAGGTGGGTTTGTAGATGTGAAATTACATAATACGTGCTAAGAACCCTACGTGCCTCGGAAACCACGTTCCGCAGTACATTGTAACAAAACACACGCTAAAGCAAAACGTCAAACTCTTCACAACTGCGAAACGAGGTAATGAAATAGAAAAACATCGAAGACACACTAGTTGCAATATTGTTCTTATTTATTTAGAAGCAAGCATGTGTTTTCCTTACAAACTTACCTCTTACCGCCTGTTAAATAAAAAATACAACCTTGGCTCGTCGACTTAAAGTTCCTTTTTGTGTAGGGGATGTTTTAGTTGAGTGTAAATTAGGGTTGTCAGGTATGACTCGGTAGGAAATAGGTAGTACGGAACCGCGCACGGTCCCAAGGAAATTGCGATGTTTTATTCTATTTGCTGAACAGTTGTCGGTCGATAGGAAATATAGTGAAGGATTTCTGAGCAGATGTAATATCAGAACGGCTTAGGGCTGCCTGTGCTGGGGAATGTGTACGACTTTTCTAAGAAAATTATTATTTAAGGCTGACGTTACTTGAAGCAGGAATGAGTAAGCAATTAATATCAGTTGTAGGTAAATTAATAATGTCTTATTAAAGGTGAATAATGCCTTGAGAAGTCGGGGACGAATAAAAAAAGCCGCATCAAGACGCTTGCCAATGGTTACAAGTCCGTTCACGTCAAACTAAACTTAAAATATGTTTTTTTCATCTTTTTCGCTTTTATAAAATATGAGAAGGACAGAGATATACGAGAGTGTTCAATTTAAGTGAAACTTAAGTTTTCATACTGACTTTAGTTGAGTTCCAGCTTTAGTTATATGTATAATTCCAAAAAAATATGTATTGATTACTAATAAGCAAAACATTTATTTTCTCAAAATACCGATATTTAAAAAGAAAAAAACTGGTATACCCTGGCCATAACCACCAATATCTATGAGACATACATGTTTTACAACATCTATGACGTATGAAGAATAAATACTTCTGGGAACAGCCAACAGAACCGCAATGCCGTCAAATCCCTCATTTGTCAGTTGTATGGTAGCCCTACTAGGTGACATGACACTGAAGAGAGGCATACAGAAGGCCGAAACAGGTGAATTTGGCTCTGTTTGATATTCCAAGAAAGCCATTTGCAAATGACAGCTGACGTCACGGTGTTTACCACAGACTCTGTACTAATGTAATCAACTTCACAACTTCTTATTTCTGAATATCGTTCGCCAAGACATATATATATGTATATATAAATAGTATATGTAATATTTATATATATTATATAAATACTACACCACTAACTGCCTACTCATCTTTTCTCCTCCCCTATCAAGTCCATCCAAAGGTTGTCTGTAAGAGATCGCTTTTAGCGATAAGGCCGCCTATAATTATTGTAACACCCTATGTAGCCCTTAAAGTTATAATTTGTAAATTTTTATGGTGTACAATAAAGAGCAGGTATTCTATTCTATTCTATCTTAGACATCATTGACATTGGTGGAGGAAAACATCGTCGGGAAACCCAGACTTAAAGTTAACATGAGTTTCGCTAACCCACCTTGAGCCTTCCCTGTATGAGTAGAGGCCTTTATTTTGATGTGGGATAGTAACGGGCTGATAATAAATGCGTCACTTATTTTTTTTTTGTAAGACCTCTGTACCCGTCTTAGCTTCTCTATACGCAAGGTCAATGCTTTTGATCTATTTTGCCCGTCGTTAGTAAAGTTACAAATGACAATCACTAGGAGCCGTGTTCGAGCTACTATCGTAGACTTAAATGGTTGATAACCTGCAATAGAAACTGTACTAAGCGTCAACTGTCAGTTTAAGCCACTACTAGTGTTGGCCGCAACAATTCACAGGCAGCTGTGACCACGCAACATTTCGCTAAAAGGTGGTTTTCTTAACCAATACCATCATTATCATCGGACCAGCCCTCTTCCTTTGTTAGGGCCGCATCCCGTCAAACTACATGCAGCTGAGTGATCGTATTTTTACATGGAGTAACTGCGTCTATTTGAGTTCTGTATATGAAAACCGGTAAAACAATATCTGATTGCTGGTCACCCAAACACAAACTGAATGCGGCCAGCGTAGTTCAATCTTCGATCAACCCGAACGGCTATTGTTGTTTAACCACGAGTTAGGAACAGATAACACAACATTAACATGAATTTTACATAACTTGATCAAAGTAGGCATTCTGCTCCTATCATTTATTGTGGTAAAGGGGAGGATTTGTGATGTCACAACCTACTACTTACTTTATTTTGGGGGTGTATGAGTACGTGCGTATAGATGGCATCTGGAATATCAAGTATTACATGAAGGAGGGTTCAATGTCTTTAGCGAATGGCCTTGATTTATAGTGGGAAGTTGGGCATTGTGGTATACGACGATATTTTTAAAGGTAATTAAAATGCAACTAACTAAAGAACACCGGCGAACTCCCAAACAAATTTTTGTTGACATTTTTTTTTGCGTCTGCCTATGAAAAATATCTAAAAGTATAGAGTTTGAATTTCTGAACAGTTTTTTCTTTGGTTATACTTTTATAGGAAGTCAGGAATTAAAGATATTTTATTTTTAAGTTTTAGAGGTTAAGACTATTTAAAAGGATAATATATGTCCGCTATAATCTTAGCACAAACAATCGTGTTTTATATTACATGGCAACATTAAAAGCATAGCTGATCCAAAAGCCACGAAGTCAAGCCAGAAAGAAAAAAACACAAAGCTATGATTATTTATTTCATCAATAATCTAGTCAATTAAGCTCTTATTATAAAGACTTTTTTTCCAGACTTTGATAGGCCTTATGATTGATTTAATAAAACTTACGTAAATATTACGGTGACATACGTAGACGCTTAATAATTTCATCAACAATTCCCTCGCCGGTGTTCTTTAGCTTGTATGAAATTGTATCATGTCTGGACTTGCGGGTAAATAATGACAATGGACGATCAAAGATTACGCGATTATAGAATTGGTCCAAGGATGGGTGACCATCAATTGCTAGCTAAGATTATCATCATCCCTCTTTGCCTAGGAGAGCATGCCAAGCAACTAGTCGCGGCTATCATTCTCAGTTCTTAAGCCCCAAAATCTGACAATCAGTTCCCTTCAGTCTCACTGAAGGGAAACAAATAAAAATTGTCGTCTCCTACAAAGTGGTAATACTAAGTAAGTAGCATTTTAGGAGGGATACAACTATGCTAGGGTTAGCTTTCAGTGTGACTGGTTAACATGATACCGTTTGGTTTATGTGGTCGCAGACATTTGAGGTCCCGGCTAATCGTAACGTCTGTCAAAGATCTACAAATGACAGCGAAGACCAATGCTAGCCTTTTCAGGCACGAAGGAGTCTAGATGTCTGACGTCTCATCGAACTGACTTTGGTAAATTAAGCTTAACCTAAGATGGACCCCTTTAGAGTTAGTATAGAATAGTTTAAGTTATGACGAGGCTTTTTAAATAATTTTTAAATAAGGTTTTTGTCCAAGAAACCATCAAATGCCATCACTGACAAATTAATACTTCGTACCAATACATCGCATCGAAACTAAATAAACCAAAACATTTTCACCGCTACCACATTTGGAGCAGCAACATACCAATAACTCATAACGAAATTACTTGACAATTAAGTTTGTCGCGCCAAAACCACTTGGCACCATAGTGTCCTAACAAAAGCAGCTCCAAATGCAAATGTTACGAGGGGACGTCAGAGCCCATAATGGTATAAATAACTATGGAATGCATCTTGCGTTATTGTGCTGGCACGGACGGTAAACTTTGTGTGGGAATTTATGATATTGATACATGTGGTTAGTAGATGGGGGATTTTATTTTTGGTGTTATTTTTAATAAAATATATAAAAATTAATGCACTTGAAGCTGGAATAGCTTCCTTCCGCCGCCGACTTTGAGGTCTTGCCGTTGATTCTCGAGTCGGGAAAAGTGTTATTGAGTTTTTCCTACAAATCCCCTGTTGTAAAGCAACATTAGCCGAATGATCTTCAAACACCAGAAAAAAACCTTGAAAAACTATAACTATCTCAATCAGGTCAGCTTTTAAACAAAAATAATAACAACATCGGCCCATTCGTTTGGGAACTTAGAGACCACAGAGAGACACAATAAACTTAGAACGTTCCTTTCCTTTTGGGTTAAAGGAACTCATAAAGTAGAATGCAGTAAGTAAACTTTTAATTATGATTACCTGTCTTTCTACCCAAGCTACAATATTGCACAGAAAATATCATAATAAACAGAATTGCTTTAATTCATCTGAATAACTTCAGCCATATTTCGCTAAATTGCTCTAAGAGAGGAATATTCTTGAAAGCCTCAAATTAACGCAATAGTCTGAGAACAATAATACCGTTTAGAGGCTCGGTTCTTGAAATATAATTTTGTTTATACGCTAATTAAGGTGGAATGGCTGCTGAAGGAATGCCTTCACCTCTCCAACAATTACCGAGTTACTTTTAAGTTTGTGTTCAGTACCAAGAAGCCCTCGAACAGAAGTGGCCAGTATTGTAGAAGCTAACTGGTTCAACAGTTTCTAAATGTTATTTAAAGGTGTATTAGTTATCTTAAAAGACGTGACCAGAGGGCTGGCCTTTATTTTGGTCAGAGAATTAGCATTGCCATACGACGTGGCAATGCGGCCAGTCTTCTGGGCACTTTTCCCGTTGATAGCGCTGCGGATGAGTTTTTTGATGCCCTATAATTGGTTTACTGTTCTTTTGTTTGTTTATTTTTAGGTATGTACGTAACCAATTGGATATTATTGTTATTATTATTGGAATATTATTGTTATAGATTACAATTTTATTACTGAATAAAATTATTAGAATACTTAAAAGAAGTGCAGCTATTCTGGAAAAATCACCGAGTGACAATGTAAGAATTGTGCGGCAGTCATTCCGTAATAATATTGCATTGACAGTAATTCACTTCACTTAAGTTTTCACGGGGTGATTTTTACTGATTCGTATATTCTGTGAAAATCACCCCGCGATAATTACTCAATACTCAATACTCAAATCTTTATTGCATTCCATATGTATTACATAGATGGTGTTATCAAAATAATAGACATCAATATGACCCACAACAACATTAGGAGAGAGGAAGAGGGCTAAGTAGCAATTCAATAATATTATTTTAGGTTATTATTTGTGTTTAAATTATGAATAATTATGCAAATATATTTTAAAATTATTAGTAATTTGAAGTAAGCAAGACGTGAACTGTTAATACGTGGCATTCTTCTTCTTAGCGTGTCGATAACAATCTGAATTAGCTCTGCCTAGAAGTCGGCTACTTGTTTGGATGAGTCGTCTATTAATCCCTAGCATTAGTATAATATCGCTTTGCCTTCAATTCAATTAACATTTTCACGTGGTGATTTTTACAGAATACCACTAGTAGTCGAAAAGTCTATCTGCCGGTCGTTCAATAAAAGTCACACCATGAACATTTAGTAAAGTGAACTGTCTATATCCATTAGTACTTGTATGGAATGAAAGCTCAATTTGCTTTACGTCACCTACATTTTCACGTGGTGAATTTTACAGAATCGCACTGCTGCACTTCTTCAACCTATCTTAAAAAAGTGAATACTTTGTTTCTACCCTATAATATTCTTCATGCGAAACTATATTTTGGAAGGGGCAACTAGAATATTTTTTGTATTTTATTTTTTTGACGTTCAAAATTTCCATTTTATTTGTCTAATTGAAATAAGTTATTTGAATTTGACTTTCATCTCCATTTAAATCTTGTTATAGATTGTACTAGTGATCTTGGATTAAGCAGTTTTAATTTGTGTATCGTAGTACAGATGTGCCATCGCATTTTGATTTACCCAATATTACTCGTATTATTTTCAAGTCCTACCCTTGTGTCAAATGCAGAGCCCCCAAAAATATTTGATTCTCCGTCCAGTATCGTAAAAACGGGAGATAGAAATTCATCCAATGGGGTTTTCGCATAAAATGTATTATCGAGAATGAAACTGGACCTCTGATTTCATTTCATGATATTAAGTGGACCATTTTTATGGGCAATAAAACTTTCTTTTGAATACGTGGACCCACTGATGCCATGTAATAAATGGAGTTTCGAATTAGGTGTACGCTTCTTATATTCATATTTTTACCCGACTACGGTTAAGCCAGACGGATGACTTCTTTAGTTGTCTATGTGTATGTGCATCCGTAGAACCTAAACTACTGGGCTGTTTTTTTTATAATATATAACCAGTGCTTGACTGAAATCCCACCTGACGGTAAGCACTGATGCAATCAGTGATGGTGAAGCGCACTAGTATATTAACCTATTCACTCAAGCCTTGAAAACACCTAAATTAGAATCGGACGGGAAGACCGCAGCAAGCAAGTTGTTTCAGTCCTTCGATGTACGCGGTATGAACGACGAAGTGAATCGCTTTGTCCGAATCGTGGAAGTTCCAACGATGTACGGGTGGTGATTTGTATGAATGAGGTGTCAATCGATTTGTTATTGTATTTAGTTTTGCCGTGTTTCTATTTTTAATAGCTCTAACTATCATAATAATTCCTCTCCTTGCAAACATGGGTATTGGAAGTATGGAAACAACCAAATCAGATAATACTGCCCCAAAGATAACACGCTTCTGAGGCTCAAGATGAAGTTCCACAGATTAGCGCTTTCGAAATAAATAAACTTTTCTGCTTTATTTTATTAGTAGGTATGGGATAATAGGACTCCATAATAGTATAGGACTCCATCGTCACCTGTCCGACACAGTACGGTACATTAAGTTAATTATGCTAAGTTATCATTTCGATAATAAATAATTCAATAGTTACAATTAACACAAACGGCCATTGAAGTTTTCTTTCACCCCAAAATTTCATTTCATCGAATAAATTTATTTAATTTTACAGAAACGTTTACAGAGCTGGCGTAATCAAATATTTTTGGTGCAAAACTTTTGAAACAATTCAAGTCGAACTGCGCAGTCCAAATCTTCAACGTTTCTTGGTACGACGTACGATAAATTTATTTCCAAAGTTTCAGTTTAGTGTATTCGATGCAGGTCAATACATTTGAGCGGTAGCTAAAGTATCTGTGTCCGTAGTTTTGAATTGAAGTGATTTAGTTATGTTGAGGATTTCTTGGGTCTTTTGCAGATGAGTTTTGGACTCCTTTGTCTGAACTGTCGTTGTCTTTTTTGATTCTATTACGCTTGGTTTATTTTGAATAAAACTTGTGTGGGAATCGATTGGAATTGGTAAAGGAAGGACGTACATGGTATTAAGAAAGATTTAAGCCTGAGTGTGGATGTTAATTAGAGAAGAGATGAACCAACAAAGGACAAAGGTTGTATGGCTAGTTAGGAGGTTTGATTTTGATTGATACGATGGGTAATAGAGAGATCCACGAAAGTAGAAGACATTCTGCGCCACCTCCAAAAGAATTGATATGAGAGTTGGAGGATGTTAATAACTTTGTTCTAATCATTTTGTGTTTTCCACAAATGATACTGGTAGAAATAATTGACTCAACTGTCAAACATGTAACCGTGAACACCTTTGCAGTTGTGCACGTTGTTATTTTTAACCCCCGACGCAAAAAGAGGGGTGTTATAAGTTTCACCGCTATGTGTGTGTGTCTGTCTGTCTGTCTGTCTGTCTGTCTGTCTGTCTGTCTGTCTGTCTGTCTGTGGCAACGTAGCGCCTAAACGGGTGAACTACGTGATTTAGATGCGGTTTTTTTCATTTGAAAGCAGGGTTTCTTGCGATGGTTCTTAGACATAATTCATCAAAATTGGTTCAGCCGTTTCAAGGTTATCAGCTCTTTTGTGTTAGCTTCCGTTGCTATTTTAGACGTCTATGGGTATTAACTTTACTTACAAACATATATGTGTCTTAAAATTTCAAACACCCATGTGTGTAATATTAATAAGTAACATTATGGTGTATTTGGTCTGATGCAGCCAGGATATCTAGCAGACTAATACACTCTTGGGAAAATAACAGCAGATATGTCGTGTTTGGATTCATTTTTAACCCCCGACGCAAAAAGAGGGGTGTTATAAGTTTCACCGCTATGTGTGTGTGTCAGTCTGTCTGTCTGTCTGTCTGTCTGTCTGTCTGTCTGTCTGTGGCACCGTAGCGCCCAAACGGGTGAACCGATTTAGATGCGGTTTTTTTTATTTGAAAGCACTCTTGCGATGGTTCTTAGACATAATTCATCAAAATCGGTTCAGCCGTTTCAAGGTTATCAGCTCTTTTGTGTTAGCTACCGTTGCTATTTTAGACGTCTATGGGTATTAACTTTACTTACAAACATAGGTGTGTCTTAAATTTCAATCACCCATGTGTGTAATATTAATAAGCAACATTATGGTGTATTTGGTCTGATGCAGCTAGGATATCTAGCAGACTAATACACTCTTGGGAAAATAACAGCAGATATGTCGTGTTTGGATTCATTTTAACCTGCATTTGATTCTGCACACAATGCACTGATGGCAACTGGATGAGCTGATGCTGCAGCCGGGATATCCAGCACACCAGTAGGTAGACTCTTGACAAAATAATAGCAGATATGTCGTGTTTGGGTTTATTTCAACCAGCATTTCATTTTGCACACAATGCCCTGATGGCAACAGGACGAGTTGATGCTGCAGCCAGGCTATCCAGCACACCAGTAGGTAGGCTCTTGACAAAATAATAGCAGATATGTCGTGTTTGGATTCATTTCAACCAGCATTTGATTCTAAACACAATGCACTGATGACAACAGGATGAGTTGATGCTGCAGCCAAGCTATCCAGCACACCAGTAGGTAGACTCTTGACAAAATAATAGCAAATGTATCGTGTTTGGATTAGTTTTAACCAGCATTTGACTCTACATACAATGCACTGAAAAATTCTCATAACTGTAAACTCTATAAAACAAAATTAATGCGTTTAAAAATTTTAAAATAAAAATTAAATTAAAAATTTTAAAAACCCCCACCGCAAAAAAAGTAAACATTTAAAAAGTTAAAAATAACACTTTAGCCATGAAATTTTACGTAACGTCAGGGTACCGTTGAAATAAGTACCTACATACCTACAAGTACTAGGAAAATTCCTTACTTAAGCGGTACCCCGACGTGAAGTAAAATTTCATGGCTAAAGTGTTATTTTTAACTTTTTAAATGTTTACTTTTTTTGCGGTGGGGGTTTTTTAATTTTTTTTAAATTGAAATGAAAAACGCTGAATTACACACACATAGGTACATTATTTACAAATATATTTTTTTTACTTTACACATTATTTTAATAAAATTCCACAACATATTATTATAAAAATGTTGGGGTTGGTACTCTTCAATGATAAGCGGACTGTATATAGAGGTGATTTATTAATTACTACAATTATGGAAAGTTGAATGGCGGATGAGAAAACTGCGAGGGAGATAAGAAATGCGGTGCGAATGTCCATCCGGTCGCTACCAGGTTTTTATCTCCCTCGCAGTTTTCACCTAAATTTTATTACAAAGAAACTGAAACAATTTTTGATTCAGAAATTTTACTATTACACAACTGAGTTTATGAGTTAAATCATGTTCATATTTTAAAATATTAAACTATCATTACTCCCTATTAAATTGAGGTTATTTTATTTTTGACATTGTTAACTGTGTGTTAGTGCGTAAGTAAAGAATGTATTTAATTTTAAATGTTTGTCTGTGGTTTTAACACAACACTAACCTTGTTATTATTTTTGTATGTGTTCGGGTAAAATATAACGAACTAACCGCCATGAAACACCTTGTAATGACACCTACATTTATGAATAAATTTGATTTGATTTCTATCTAATGAGTAAAAGACTCCATAAAAGTATGTCCCTAGCTTGGCACTAATGAAAAAAAAATAAGATAATGAGATTCGTAAAGAAAATACGACGCTTACATATTATGCTCACAAAAAACAATTGCTCAATTGCCCAACAGTTCAAACACAACTGCCAAATTAATAGACACCATTCTGCCCCAACATTCAGTATCGCGAAAGTTTTTGCTAAGAGTAACTGAACGATTTCTTTTGTAGCCAACTTGTGCATTCCAGTTGGGTGCAGTAAAGGCTGTATTGCAAGACAAATTGTGAGTCCGGTACTATACGTAGGGGAGTATTCGCTTTGAGGTCGGGACTTTTGAAGTAGTTGATTTTGGAGAACGATTTGAGATTTTTTGTGGAGTGGCAGAAATCAAACCAGTTTGGTCTAGAAACGTTTTCAGCTGTGTTTTATATATGAGGAGAGTAATCAAATTACATGTGAAAAAAGCAATAGAGCTATTCTAACGTCTTAAACAAAAATAGGGGTGTCATAAGTTTCACAATTTGTGTGTTTTTGTGCGTATATGTGTGTATCTGTGTGCTTGTCTAAAGCATCATAGCTTTCAAATAAATTGGCTGATTTTGTTGTGGGTTTTTTTATGTCATTCATTTCCTAAGTCCTTATTTTCTCAGGATTATCAGAAAGGTCTGTCAGACACTTACTGACTAGAACCGGTGTAAATAAATTATTAGTACCGTCAAGCTCATATCAGAATTCTCCTTTCCATTTGATTATTAATCATGTGTTCTTTTTATACCAATGTAGTTTTTGCTATTTTTATTAAAGTTTACGGCATTGAACTTACTGGCACTAACGCGAGTGCCAAGTTCCTCATCTCGGACACTGCAATTTATGTGAGATCTTTTGTAAAGGGTTTGTGTTCATACTCGAAGCTGTAGCGGTTATGATTTTTCTTATTTTTTCTATGTTTCTTACTGTATCACCATCAGGAAAGATGACGAATAATATAATTATTTATTATAGAGAAAAAGTTAACACTCGTATTTAAAAACAACAATTTAATATCCTAATTAAAACCACGTATGTAATATAAAATTGTTTTATGGTGTCGGAAAATTCCTCCGCATCACTGTCGACACCATCGTAAATATCCCAAAAGACTTGCTGCATTGCCACGTTGTAGGACAATGCTTAACCTCTGGCCAAAGTAGAGGCCAGTTCTTGGGTCAAAGAAAATGTCAACTAAACGTTTCGATCTTTTGGGTTAATTCGACATTCGTTTTCGTTTCGTACCTTTATTTAGATATTGAAACCGCAAAATCTCCGACTTCTAAGATACAGGTCTGCGTACCGGACCTTTGGAAGGCGTACAGGGGCTGAAGCCAACTCGCAGAGGCCCTTTGTCGTTTTTAAAGAATTGAGGCACCAATCGCAGATTTTCCCTGTATGCACTAGACAAGTGCACCCAAAGAAAACCTACGACTGAAGTAAGATTTTTGCAGAATATGGTAACAAAAGTACTAGACTTATAGGTAAGGGTAGCTAAAATGGACTGAATACCTAGAACTATGAAAGTCTATGGCCCCTGCCTTATCAATGTTACATATACACAGATTAAAGGACAGAGAGTGACTTGCACACTCAATAATGGGCCCTCTAAAACGGCCACTAGCACATAGCGACGTAGCGACAAGAGGGCAACATGTCCTGAGGTGCTAAAGGAGTGGAGCGGTATTCCACGGCTATCAGGAAAATCCCGGAAGTACGGTCAAGATCCCTACCACCACCTTAATGGAATGCTTCCTTCCTCCGAGCACGTTTGCTCTCGCGAATCTCCACTCTAGCCGGCCAACTAAGGCAAGAAAGAGGTGGGAGCTCCGTTCCTCGTCAGAGTTCACTCTGGCCGGCCAATCAAGTCAAGCCAGAGATGAGGAACAAGACTCTCCCGGGAGATCAGGTCCGTGGGGTCGCTACTACCCAACAGCTCGCCACAAGCTGCCCTACGGGGTTATTATTATATTATGTTTTCGTGTTTTCGTTTACACATGAAATACTACAATACAATTAGCAGTAAAATATATCACAATTCATGACATTGCTCATGCGATAGTCATTATCTGCCTAGCCTTTTCCTGAGTTGGGGTCGGCTTCTGGGTTACCCGGAGACAGCTGAATACCAGTGTGTTACATGGTACGAATATCTGTTTGACTTCCACAATCCAGTTACTGGAGAACACGATAACCTTTGGTTAAACTGGCTGTTCGAATTACGGTAATCTAATGACCGTAACGAGTGTCAAAGATCAACAAACGTCAGCCGGGACCTACGTGCTTTCCTGTTGGTCTAGTAGTTAGTGACCCTGACTGCTATGCCGGAGGTCGTGTGTTCGATTCCTACCCAGGACAAATGTTTGTGTGATGAGCACAATCATTTGTTCTGTGTCTGGGTGTAATTTATCTATAATATGTATGTATTTAGAAATATATAAGTATGTTTATCAGCTGTTGAGTACCCATAACACAAGCTCTCAAGCTTAACTTGGGACTAAATGGCGTTGTGTAAAAAAGTTGTGGAATATTTATATTATATTTATATTTCCGAGGCACGGAGAAGTCTTGATATGTTATTAATGGTCACCCATCTACGTAGCAACCTCGTCATGCGTAGCTTAACCTTTGATCGATATGTGCGGCTGTTATTATATAACCACAACCTCACATCATTCACTACTAACCTGCATCTATGGGCTTACGTCAAATTAATGTATTGTTATATGTTTCGCTTGTTGAATATGGATTAACAAAAAATACTTTAGTTTCCATACCGACAATGCACCGATCCTCCCTATGAGAATAAATATTAACAATATTTATTCGTTCCGATGATAAATTGAATGCTTTTGGTATATGAGAGTGATGAAATATTTGTTGAGTGTTAATCAAAACGGATCGTTTTAGTTACTGGTCAACACTTGTGTTTATATACAGGTTAAAGCTTACTCTGTTTGCTTTTGGGTGATAAACATTTTGTGTTCAAAAAGAAGTTACGAAAATTTTACTGAAAATATTTTTATTCAAGTCATACATATAATTATTATAATGAAGGTTTTGTCAAACAAAAAGTCTTCATTCAAACAAGGCTGAGAATCAGCACTTTTTGAACGTCAAAAAAAAATACATAAGGTAGTCCCCCAAAATGCCCCACTCTTCACCACTTCCTAGTGTTTTTGCTGGTATGAAGAAGTGGCGGAGGAAACTCCCCAGCGACACATCTGTCTGATTCGTCTGAAGAACTTGAATCTATACATACATATATAATGAAACTCAATAGGGCATTAAGGTATAATATACACTTTGTAAATCATTACAATTCAGAATGATTGTCACGTGTTAGCTAGCACACTCGAATGTACCAAGAAGAAAAAAAAAAACATTTGAACATTGAAATCGAAACTCAAGCAATGAGGCTACAAAAAATTAAAAAAAGTTTAAATGATAATCGAAGTTTAAAATGATAATCTAAGACCATCGGAATAAAACCAATAAGCAGTGTTAATTTGTATTACAAAAAAAGTGATGATAAAAGAGAAAATAAAATTGAATTGTTGCTGGTTTAAATCATATCAAAGCCGTTTTGGAGTGTATAATATTAAACTAAATGCAGCTCATACTTAATGCTAAATTCAAAAGTGGTTTTAATCGCAAGAGAAAACTACATTTCTCAACGATATAAGAAAACTGCTTAAAAGGTAGCCAGTAGTATTATAGTAGGGTTGACAATATTCCTAACATTAGGAAAACTACTTTTTATATTCTTATCGGGGCAGCAAGTACCTAAGTACATATCTAGGTTAATAGTAACAAAGTAGTTATCGTAACAATCTAGCCTTGTGAGAGCTGGAGTCTTTGATAAGATCATTGTTTTTATTAAGTCAATCCAATCTTTGACCTCAATTGAGTAAAAGGGCTTGGTTACAATAGATATGATGAAGAAAATATCCTACACCAACAATTGAGATAAGCATAACGATGATCATAGTGATGATCCCAACGCTGATAACGATGTTGCAGAAACACATTTTTTTATTTTTCATAGGCACGAGTATCAATTATTTTTTGTACAAAGAAACTTAAGGCCCTGAAGTTCAGGGGTTATTTGCAGGTTTCCAATTGATCATTTTCTAAGAATCAGTATCAAGCCGTTTTCGACGAGGAGTAAGTAGTATAGATATCGACGCACTATCTGATACCATGTGTTCAGGACATGGTTATAAAGCCCTTAACGTTGAAATGTTTAGACAGTATTGACCTTGACCATAACTAGTTACTTAGATCTTGTTATTAATGCGTCAGACTTTTAATTCAAAATTCTTGAGCTGTGAGACTCGTCGACGATCCCGTACTCACAAGCGGTATTGAGCCCCTAAGTCTTAGGAGAGACTTTGCCTCCCTATGTGTGTTCCACCGGTTGTATAATGGGTTGTGCTCCGAGGAATTGTTTGATATGATGCCCACGGCCACTTTCTATCATCGCACCGCTCGCCGTCGACAGGGAGTTCATGCTCACACACTGGAGCCGAAATGGTCCCGTACAGTGTAGTTTCAGAGGAATTTCCTCCCGCGTACACTTGGATTGTGGAATGAGCTCCCTGCCGAGGTTTTCTCAGAGGGCTACAGTATGGAGTTCTTCAAAAGGGGAGTAAATAGGTTGTTAAAGGGTCGGCAACGCTCGTGTGGCGCCTCTGGTGTTGCAAGTGTCCATAGGCTACGGTAACCGCTTACCATCAGGCGGGCCGTAAGCTTGTTTGCCACAATCGTGGTATAAAAAATAAAAAAAAAATTGAACGTCATGGCGTTGAACGCTTTGTTTTAGTTTTCCTGGAAACCTTTTTAAAAATATAAAAGATATAATTTTTTTTAACAAAAGATCCTTCTAAACTTGTGATAGCATAAAAAGCTCTAAAGCACACTTCCAACATTGTACCTATCTCGATGGATAAACACGACGACAGTAAGTCCTGTATGTTATTGTAAGCCGAGAGCCGCGGTAATCCTCTTAAATTAAATTTAAAGCTAGATAAATCTAAAGCCGTAAAATATTCAAATCTTGTTCATAATGTTCTGGAACCCTTAAATGTGGATCGTTAAGTAACAATGTCGGATTTACTTTTGCTATTCAGATGATTGGGGTATATTATGGTGAAGGCGTTATCAATTGGTTTGGGGGTAGGAAGATTTTGGTTGGTTTTATTGGTGGAGGTAAATGATAAAAGTGATGACGGGCAAAAAGTTTATGATATCAAAGGTATCGTTGGTAATAACCATAGAAATCAAAAAAATAGAAGAAGTGGCAAGGGGGCGTGTCGGCGACTCCGCGACGTGCTCAATTGATCACGTCTGGCCGTCTGCGCGAACTAGTGTGGTTTCGACCGCGATCGTGACATTTTATCATTCACAATGCCGTGGTAATAACCAAAGGCATTCAAAACTTACTAAAGACGGGACTTCACGAGCAAAATTTTTATCCGGTATTTGTGCACTTGAACACAAGTTGACTAGCCTAGTTTAGTACGCTCCGCTGCCGCTCCAATATTGCTATATTATGCTAGATGGCGTAACTGAGACATGGGATCACAGTTTTAATTTAACATTTCTTTGCATATCCATTCTATGGTATCTTAAATCTTTTTGGTAATGACACAGGAAATAGTAAATTAGTTGATAATATTTAAAGAAACATATAACTTTATAACTTTACACATCAACACACACACACACACACACACACACACACACACACACACACACACATCACACACACACACACACACATCATACATCTGCATCTGTTCAGGATACATCTGTTTTTTGACTTCTTAACCAAATTGAAGATGAGTTTCCTTAATTTTCTGAAGTAGTGTAATTTACTTTATTTTATACAGTGAGTTAATTTATTTTATACAGTAGCTACATAGTAGTTAAAATCTCGTAATTTTTCTTTTAGTTTGTTGGTATTTGTTTTATTTAGTCAGCCTTGTACAATGCACAAGTCTTATGCATGCAGAGTTTACCTCTAAGTGATTGTTGCACTATTATAAGACTTTTCGTACATGTTACCTTTATGATATAATTAGCGTAAACAATCGTTGGTGAACCTTGAATCGTGAATCGTAGGTGAATCTGAGATACACCAACTTTTAATATGGAGTCAACAAAAAACAACAGAATGCCAATTGCTGTAATTAAAAAAGTTCAAAACTTAGTCGCGGTCTCGTCTCAACGATCAATGTCAAAAGTTTAAAATTTGTGGGTTTATAGATATATTACATTTGTGGGTTTATTATATTAGAACAGTGAGGTATAAAAATGAGAGTGTGTTTGTCTTGTTTTTGTTTGAACTCACTCAGATCTGGAACTTACAGTCAAAAAGATTCGCTCTCTTGATGAGCTGCCCCGACAAACTTTAGAATTAGCCTATTTTCAACAAATGTGTTTAGATTTGATTTTTAAACAATTTTAGGTTTATTCAGTATTACGTTCTAAATTTTCAGACCTACAGATTATACCCTCAAAAATTTTATAAGGATGAATTTCATAAAGCTTATAAAAAACTTCTATTATTCACCAACTCAAAATAACAACCTTGCACAATTCAAGTAGGTTACAAATAAGCGTCAGGCAGTATCTCAGCATCTGTCTGGCATTACCGCTGAAATTAGCCTTTTGGCGCAGCCGTGAGACATGCCACTTTTGTGTCTTTTTTTTTTGTTATTATGTTTTTTTTTTACTGTGCGTGTATCCAACTGTTGCCAATAAATATATTGTCTTTCTTTCTTTCTATAAGCATTACAGATATTATAGCTGTTTTGATGGAGTTTTGTAACAAACAATGTGACACGTGAATTTTATATATTAGATACAACATTTCGCTATGACCCTTAAGAGAAACCGTGGGCACAGCTAGTGATATATGCTATGATTTTTTTTTATATAATGTGTTTTAAATGTAAATTTAACATAATTTAATGTATTTTATGGATTTATGTGGGAATACAGTGTTCGTTGTGTTATATGCTATGAAAATATTCATAACACAACAATTTCAAGAAAATTTAAAGGTATTTACAAGGCAGATGTATGTGGGAACGCCGGGAGGGGACGCCCTAGAAGGACATACATAGACCTTATTGGTGAGGTTCTTCAGAAAGGTCAGGTGCGTAGTACTCGCAACCGGCGTGTGTGTATGACAACATATTGTAAGAACCGTAGCATATGGCGCTCTGTAGTTTTTGCCTATCCTCATGGGAAAAAGGCGCGAGTTTATGTATGTATGTATGTAATAATTTACAAAGAAATGTACAAGATCGGTGAAAACCCTAATCCAACACTCTAGCAAAGTTTCATCCGGACGAACTACAATTAAAATGCTTAATTAATGGCTTGATCTCCTGAATATGTAAAACTAGGAGCTTACGCGAACCTTATCTCACTTTTAGAACTCGAAAAAACACTTTTCATTAACAAAATGGTCGTGGCTCGAACAGTTTTAACGTGAAAAGAGGAAGCAAAACTCACAATATTAAGGACTTGTTCAATCCAATTTTGAAACAATGATGACTGTTTGACAATAAGCTAGTTGAATAAATTTTATTTTTAGTCCTTCATGTAGATTACCTACAAGAAAATATTCGACACAATTTTTTTCTTTTTTCACGTAGGTAATACAAAAAATAACGGCGATACATCGAGTCAAAATGTCGCATGACGTCACTATCCTATAGGTACAGTTTATACTGAATAATGACGTTACAAGCCCCCCTATCCTCAACTTTAATGCGCTTAATATTAGTAGTTTTCCATAAATTTGAAAAAGAAAAAAAATATTTTTCTATTATTTTTTATGATGGAACTGATGGATTAATTATGAGGTATTCCTCGAAGCGCTACTATTTTGAGGCGCTCTTAATAAGGCGCTCCTATTTTATTCCTCGGAGCGCACCTTTTAGGAGCGCTCCCGTTAGCAATTAAAAAAATATATATGTTTTTTGAGGAAAAAAAAACAAATATTTTTAATTGCTGTATTTTTAGCGCACCTTTTAGGAGCGCTCCCGTTAGCAATTAAAAAAATATATTTATGTTTGTTGAGGAAAAAAAAAACAAATATTTTTAATTGCTATCGGGAGCGCTCCTAAAAGGTGCGCTCCGAGGAATAAAATAGGAGCGCCTCATTAGGAGCGCCTCAAAATAGTAGCGCTTCGAGGAATACCTCTTAATTATATTTTGATATTCAGATTCAGTCTATATGCCTATTCACAAAGTTTGTCGTTCACTGAGTACGGAAGGAGGAACGCAGTGGATTAGGCAAAGACCCCTTTTGAATACTTGGGTGAGTGTTTGCTGATTCTCTTATACAAATATGTTGTATATTGTACGTACATACTAACTATATTGTTCGTGGGTGCTCTAGTGTAGAACGGGGCGGCTTATGTATTGTTCCAAGATAGGCAGGAGGTTTTGTCTTTGTTAACTATATCCACACTAAGGTCACACATATGATGACAATAAGGAATAAGCAATAAGGAATTATTTTGGCGACCGTACGCTCGATAAAAGAGTTCCATACCTTCTCAACCAATTGCCTGCTGATGTAAAGAGCCAAAACTTAAAAGGCAAATTTGCTAAATTACTCAAGCTGTTCTTTAACAAGAGTTTGTAAACCATGCACTTAGGAAAGTGGTTTACAGATTGTTGAGAAAGAGCAAATATATTTAAGATGGAACATATGAGTCCGCACTATTGTGTCATGTATTGTTAATTGTGACCTTAAATTCAGTGTTCCGTTCCCACAGACAAACCATGAAAACGGTTTTGTGGGGCATAGTTTAAGTACAGATCTTTGTAAACTTGGTTATTTATAAATAAATAAATAATAATAATAATATTAACCCGCCAAAAACATTTCATGTAAAATGTTGCCAAGACGAACACATAAGGTTTGTCCTGTGAAAAAGATATCAGATCTCATGTAGAGCCAGGCTTTTGAATCAACACGGTCTAAGTGTACCGACCCTTACTTCACAAATTCTACATATCAGTAAAAATGTATGGCTTCGCCGTTTCGCTACCGTCGCGCGTCGAGGAGGTGATGCGAGTATTTAGTTTCTGAAGTAAGTAACGAAACAGCCAAGCCATACATTTTTACTGATAAATTTGTAGAATTTGTATTTTAATTATGTTTTCTTTTTAACGTTAATTTGATTATTTGTAATTTTTCACTCACATGAATGTTGGTCGACCTATTATTGGCGACTGAATAAGTCTGATACTTTTTACTATCATTCTTATGTAATGCTGTATACAGAAGCTGTTGGTTTACCTTTAATAAATAAATAAATTTGTGCCCTTGCGCTTCGCTTGGCTCATCTTGGCGGGGGCACTACCGTGTACCCAGATTCTGTTTTACCAGTGTCCAATAGACCATGCTTTTTATTTATTTCAGTTCAATGATATCTATCAGTGGTGAAGTGTCCATACTTTTTGGATGTTCGAAAGAGGAATTCCCCTGGTAATTAATGATGGCAGCCAGATTCTAGTATTATTACCTGCCTACTGCCAATTCTTCTACACGTGCAGCCTGTGCTGCAGGCCTCAATGCTAGTCTTAGCCAAATAAAATAGTGTGTAATTATAAATCTGTGATTGATTGATTGATTATTGCCATGACGGCATAATTATTGCTGTATGGGCAGTAATTACAATAAATTAACGTTATAATTACGATGTTGACCTAGTTTGGATTTGATGTCAATTCATTGTAATGGATGATGTACAGACGCCAGCACATCAAGTTACCCCAATGTGTCAAATTTTCCCAATTGAATATAAACCTTATACAGTATGACTTAAAGTTGAAAAACGGCCAAAGAAATTTGACACATTGGAGTAACTTGACGTGCTGGCGTCTGTACATTGTACGTACTGTGAAAATGACTTGATTAATGTGTACGAACTAAGTGATTAATATTATTTTTTGTAGAAGCTTAGCAATTGATAAGAAAGAGTAATATTGTAGAAATATAAATAGAGTTTTACTATATGTACACACAGCACACAGCACATCAAGCTACTCAAAAGTGTCAAATTTTCCCAATTGAACATGCACCTTAAAATTAAAAACAAAAATACTAACTATGAAAGAAATTTGACACTTTGGGGAAGCTTGATGTGCTAGCCTCTGTACTACGAATAAATACTACTAAGATACGATCAGCTTGCATTATAAATAAAAATACATTGCCCTAAATATAAAAACACAAAATCCTGGAACGTACAAATGAATTCACATGGAAAAGCAAGCAAAACGGCTTATAATACTACTGTTAGTGAAAACAATGTCGAGTCAAAAGTAAATTGTGATATAACATGGTTACGAGAGCACTCATTAAAATAACAGGCGAGCCAAACCAATGTTAACATCACATTCGCAAAATAAATAAACTGAAACAAAATTTTAATCATCCAAATGAATTATATTTAAACAATGAGGCAAACAAACATTTCGCGAAGTTTCTTAATGAAGAAAACCAGGGTGAGGAAGTTGTTGAAAGTTCAGGTAGAATTAATATGAGTATTTTGCTTAAAACCGCGTTTTCTTTGATATACGGGGCGCACAACTTGTATATTTATTCGGGACTGTTAGTATACGGTACGCTTTGCAATATAAATAAAATAAAAACTTCTTGGAGACATATCAGTTGGTACCATTGTTTGTTTGGGCCCGTAATGTTGGTAGTAATTTGTCATGGAAAGGTTGTCGTCATTGCGGTGACAAGTCAGCATTGCGTTGGTTTGTCAGGGTTTATATTGTTGACATTGCTTACAATGTTCGACAGTGTAATAAAATGACAAACACTGTGTGTCTGACGTGTTTTTTGACGGCTGATGAATGTTGTCCCGCTGCCAACAAAACGTCAGGATATTTTTCCCTGACGAGTTAACATAGGTAATATTTAGGTAAGGGTTAACTGTACATCCCCTGTTTGCCGTGACAAGATAGCAGAAAAATGTATTCCAGGATGTTTACGATTTATCTACGTCGGATTCAGTTTCCATGGAGTAAATTAATGTATTCACATAAGTAAAACCCTAGGTAATATTAGTTTAAGAACACTTAGAAACTCTAGAAAAGAATCCTAGAAAGCAATTAATTATTTGCGGAATATTCGCGGTACAAACATATAGACCGTCGAATTGAAGATCTCCCTTTTTTGAAGTCGGTTAAAATTACATGTAAGACAATTATGTTAAAAGGTTTCCATAGAAAACCTGGCCCAACTAAAACCCACCCAGTAATTTGCAACGCACACAAAATGGCCGCCATTCCATTTTAAATTCCATAATCAAACAGAGAGTCGTTTTCTAATTACCTGTGAAGGACTGGAACATACATCCAAAACCAACCGACTGACCGCACGATGTTAAGCATTCACGTAAATTGATCCGGTAATTACCACTTTCGCAAACAGGATGGAACTGGTTCAATCCGGTTTCTCTAAACGGTAGTTTAATGGCAAACCGGTTTTTGTTGGTATTCGGCGCTTAATTTTAGAGAACATTTGGTCATTGGGGTTAATTAGTTTGAATTGTTTGATTGGATAATATTTTTTGGGAGTTTTTTTTAATTGAATTGTACGATAGTGATTCTGTTAGCTGGATTAGTATAGTTTAGTCCCGGAGGCTGCGGAAGTATCTCCTGTTCCTGTAACTCCTGGCACAAGTATGAGACGGACCACCGGAGTGGGTTATAATCAGTAAGAGTTTGACAGATCCCTTCACCCTCCCCACGAAATTCATGAGGATTTTCCACCCCGAATGAAAAATAAAATTTTTAGTTAATAACTACAAGAAAAAAACGCATTTTTTTCCATAATTTTCTTGGGCAGACTGCATGTTCTGTCATATACACTCTTCATTATACCGACTATCTGTATCCTGCCACGCTTCGCTGTGGCACATTGTGATTATATAGTTAAAAAAAGGAAAAAAAATTTGATAAAAACAATCCTTGATGCGGATTATATATCACGCTAAAATTTCAGCTCGATCGGTGCAGAACTTTTTGAGTTTTTGAAGCGTACACAAACCAGCATAACATTTTTATATATATGTATAGATAATAAATGAATAAGGAATCTTGAATATTATACCCTGAGTCATTAACCTTAAATTTTGTATTGAAAAGCTTTTCCAACAAATTAACAGTCATTATTTTCTTTGAACTCAAACACCTTTTTGTGAAGGCATACTTAGCGTACTTTTCGATGACTATTTTCAGTATTCCCTAAGTTCCTTTGTTAAAAGAAAAACCGAGACAATAAAGACTCATGAATTTTCTATATCACTATCAATACTACCACCTTTGTGTGGGCGCGACACAATATGGCGTCAATAGCCTTCAACAAAGCCCAAATACAAAGACTCAGAAATAAATACTCATCTGAAATGTACCGGATAACATTTTTTATCGTTGAAAAAAGGCACCTTTGAAGCAACCGGTCGATAGTTTCAATAGGTACAAATACTACCAATATGTCAGCGCGTGTTTACGCGTTGGGTACAAAAGCGATTTCGTGCTCGACTGTACCGGCCGCGGCTTGTCACTTTTGCCGGGTATTGTACGGCACTTGTCAGTCATTGTTCGTAGATAGACTTGTATTGAAATTGTTGCGGTTGAGCGCATGGTAGGGTTTAGTTCTTTTAATTCGTGTTCAGTTGTATCTACAGCCTTGAAGATTCTGATTTGTGGAATGTCTAGGAGTTGTTTCTGTTTTTAATCAATTAATTAAGTTTATTTCAAACGATAAAGGATTCTAAGAGTGACAATAATAATAATGAACAAATACACAGAAAATAAAATTAAAAACAACATTACACACTGTAGAGAGAGCTTGAGTTAACGTTAAGAACTTTTAGCAATTAATTTTTTTAAATATTTGAATGGATTTTTAAATCTCGCCTGTATCATTTATGGATTTTTAGGTCTATTTACTTATTAAAGTTTAATTCAATTTAAAGTGAACGCTTAATTAAAAACTTTTCAATGAATGCAACGTGTTAAACGTTGCATTCATCACAAAAAAAAACTAGCAAACATTTTATTGTTGATTCTCCACATTAACCAACACTTACGCACATTCACTACCGGCATTTTCCGGTGAAAGCTGGTATGTAAGTATTTATGGTATTATTGATGAGCGCGCTTGTTTACGGCGGGAAGACTTATGTATTGCATTATTGCTGACGCTACCCTGTCGAGCACTATACTGTATTAACTATAGGCCAGAGTACAGGGTGTTTGAAAAAAGTATTTTGGATATTACTTTATTTTGTCAAATGATTGTATCCTTCGTTTTTTTCCTATTTAGTCCGGAGTTTGGACTTGGGGCCCATTGAGGGAAGCGCCGCATAACACCAGTTAGTCTACTACCAAGCATGAAGTCCAGGGTTCAATTCCAACGTCGGACAAAACGATATTGAGTTTTCGCGTCTGGAATTTCACGGCAGCTCGGAGTCTGGTTTTGGGTCGATTGATGACAATGATACTGGCTAAATGTGGGTGTACTATAACAGACCTCTACCTAACCTTTCGGGGATTACAGGCGATATGTTTTATCATGTTATAATCAAGACAGTACTGCGTGCAAACGCATTACCTTTACTCAAATAGTCTGCAGTCGGAATAGAATATTTTGCGGGTTATCGACACGGGCGTGTTATTCTTTGTGAAGTAAACAGAATCGTAAATACGCTTAGATTGAATTGCTAGTAGGGAGACGAGCTTTTGTGTTCGTGTATTATGCGTCAGGGTTGAAATTCTTTTTATATGGTTCGTGGTTTCCGTGTGTATGTATATATAGTCTAGTGACATGCTACAGCTTCGCGTGGGTGCAATATTTTTTATTGAGATTTTAAATTATAGTTCAACGTCCCACATCAAAGTTAAAATTTACTATGAAATAAACTCCAAACCATTTAGTTTTAGCTGTGCGATCATCATCTTTACCACAATCCATCCATCGTTTCTTGTTACTGTCAACATTCATGTTCAAAGCTTTTTGTCTTTTGTTTTTATTTAACTGAAGCTTAATTAGTATGGAGTTTCTTACCTATCCTTCTCCATACAAAACTTCCTGTTGGAAGGGGTACCTAACTATCTTGGGTTGATAGGGTATACTAACAGATTGGTCCCATTTGGATCAAAACTCATATCTGATGAGGGATCCTCGAGGAATTGGGGGAGCTCCTCAAATAATATTGATACACACGCACCGATTTGTGCATTTTCATCATTTGGTGAAGACGAACTGATGAAGAAAACAGGTAACGGAACTCTTCAACGCATAACAGCAAATTATTCGTGATTGCTACAGCCAGGTGTCTATGCAGAGTCTTTGTATTTCCATAACATAACATTACGCCTGTCTATTTTAAAAGAGGCCCGGCAGAGATGTACAGATTAATGTATAGAAAGAATTTCTTTAGCAACTGTTAACCAATTTCAATGATTCTTTCAAATTTTAAGATTTTCTTTACATGCGAATAAAAGCTTTTTACAAAATAATAAAACAAGGGACTTCTTAAATAAAGCAATTACCGGTGTAAAATAATTCCAGTTGGAAGTCGGTGGCCAATAATGAACGAAACAAAACTACCAAAGCCACAGACTTCTAAGTTGAGTTTGACGTTGAAAAGTGCCTTAAGATGATCTCAATGAACTAAATGATTTGACCCTTCTTGACGTTAAATTATATTATCATTTATTGCATGTGTTGAGTCGACCGTTTTTCTGCAACACTGCCCCATGAATGTTATTCTAAAGTCCTTGATTATGTATATGAAGCCGTAAATTTATTTTGTTAATTCACCGTACTTCACTAAATAGCCTTGTCTCCTACAAACGACTGTTTAGTAAGCTCTTCAATTTTATTTACAAAGACAACTCGTATCTTTCCAAATATTAGGTCTCATCTTGTCACGTATTAATCTAATACAATCAATCACTATCCAAAATAATTCTAGAATATTTTCTACGGTAATGGCAAAGACGTTTTAAACTTACAATAGACGAAAAATCATGAACAAAATTTTCATCCGAAACTTGTGTCCTTGTGGATATAAGTCTATGAGTTTAATTTAGTACGCTCCGCTGCCGCTCAAATATTGCTATATTATTCTAGATGGCGTTACTGAGACATTTGACAAAATCAACCTGGTTGCTTTGACAAAATTAACCTGGTTGCTAATCTGATAATGTACAGACGCCAGCACATCAAGTTACCACAACTTTATGTCAAACAGAATAAGTGTCAAATTTTCCCAATTGAATATGAGCAGTTGGGAAAATTTGACACATTGGGGTAACTTGGTGTGCTGGCGTCTGTACCTATGTATTGTTTTCTATTTTTGTTTTTTTCACTTTTTTTAAATTAATGTTGCATTTATTAGTAATTACATTTGTAAATATGTGAGCACAATGTATATAGCAGGTTGTACCACCTTAACCATGTAATTATCAACTCTTTGCTTATTTTATACTAGCAGACGTCACACGGTTACACTCGCGTAGTTCCCGTTCCCGTGGGAATACAGGAATAAAAAGTAGCCCATGTCACCCGGGGATAGTGTAGCTTCCCAACGGTGAAAGAATTTTACAAATCGGTCCCGTAGTTTTTAAGCCTATTCATTACAACCAAACAAACAAAGTTTTCCTCTTTATACATATTAATATTAGTGTAGATAATAAAATCAAATAAAATTAAATCAATTTTAAAAGAGTAACGCCCGAATACTGAAACGCCTCTCAAATATTTGACGGCTACTTAAACGTTTGAGAAGCTCTCATAGTCGAAATTCATATTCTCATATGTCATTTAAAAGCATTGATTAAATTTAACAGGATCTCAAATTAAGTTGTACTTAAACTCAACTCTGTATAAAATCCGTATAGTGGAACGCCACTTAGCGCTTTTTAACTGTCACATCAACTGTCAAATCGAGTTGTGTACACCATTTAAATTTGAGGGCTGCTTAAATTTAAGTAGCTTTTAGATGAGTAGGAGATTTGAGTAGCGTTTCAGTATTCGGCTGTTAGTATGGTGTTTTGTTCCTATTCTTCTCCATTCAAATCTACTTTTAGGAAGGGGCAAGTAGAATCATTTTTTAAAGTTAATTTTGTTCGACGTTCAAAAGTGCCTTATAGGAGCCTGATTGAAATAAATGGTTTGACTTTGACTTTAACTTTGACATTGGATCAAAGTTTTCTGTGACATTTCCTCGAATCTCTTGTCTATGGAAGGTAGTTTAAATCTCTTTGGGAAATGGCAACTTATCAACACCCTGTACGCAGAATTATAACAAATGGTGTATAGTCAGTGATGTATGTTGGGATGATGTGGCATCAATCTAGGGGATGTTCGATTTGAACATAAAACTATTAGTTTGAAGGGATATGAGTTATTTCGGCAGTGCAATTTGATGAAGTAGTCAACTTTTGTTGAAAACTTGAAGAATGATGTGTTACTCGGGATTTATCGTCCAGTAATTCTAATCTGATTTTTTTTTCTTATTATGTTTAAGTCATATTTGTAGTCACGTAATATTAAGGATGATAGAATAGAATAATCTTTCTTGAACACTGTGAAAACTTGCAACATCTAAACTTATAACAAGGCGAAATAAAAATGCAAGAATCCTAGCGTTATTGTATGGATGTATATGATATAGATATTAGTAGATTTATATGATATGATTAGATATTTATAGATGTATATGATTTTAGTAGATTAATCAGTATCAGCAACGTAAAAATAAAAATGAACCGAATAAAAAATACATAGAAAGAGAATAGAGAGGGCAGATAAATCCGATCTATGTTGTCTTTTGAAGTAGTAGATCTAAAGCTAAATAATCTGGAGTCACAGACACTTTTGACCAACACCATAATAATAATATGAAATGCTTTGTACTTATTTTGGCAGCAGATATCATAGGTGCTCAAATACTACCAGAATATGTGTATGAGAGTTCACGAAGTAAGCAAAGAATTGCATGGACTGTTACAACCATGTTCCATCACTCTTATTAAGTAACGTGGAGTAAAGTTATGCTAGACCTAATCCTCAAAAAGTGTATGGTAAAATAGGATATCATACTGGTAGTAACATTACTTTGCGTTTATTAATAAGGCGTTATAAGTTTTATTTACGCCCATAGAAATAAGGAAGCGTTTAATATATGATCTCAAACTCAAATTTATTCAAAGTCAAGATTTGCTCAAGTCACGACGAATTTCTTCACCGACGTCACTGATGTCTAAGATTAATTTTAAAAGCACAGTACCGAAATTGAAAAAGTTACGGCAGTATTTGACAGGATATTATAATAAAAACAAGAACCCGATGTAAACTGCTAATTAATACAAACACATTTAATTACATCTAACACAAATGTTACCAAACTTTTGTTTTTCCCGGTATAAATCAAGCGAATTTGCAATGTTTCTAACAATATATATAGGCAACGTGACGTGGAAATCCTCTGGCCGTGTGAGCTGCATTCGGTATGCAAATTTTATTATACCGGATGAAAATATATGGCGGCGGTTGGCTTAATAAGTTCTGTATATGTGGATCACGGTACTTTGTAAGATGAAGTGAAAGTCCAACTGCTTATTGATGATCTGGCTACGAAGTACTATTGGGGTGGTGGTAATTGTTTTGGTATTGTCTTTGTTATATTTTTTTGCAAGACTGGGGTCGGTTTGAACTTAGTTTATCCCATTTCTTAAGAATATACTAAATACTCAATATCTTACTCAATATCTTTATCTCTCCATATTATTCTTAGGTGGTAAGTATATAAATGCGATCATTATGGACCCTGAAGGGCACAGCAAAAGGTTAGAGAGAGAGGAAGCCCTGTTTTGCGAGATTATTTAATTTTTAACCGACTTCAAAAAAAGGAGGAGGTGAGGACAGTTCGGTTGTATGTCTTTTTTATTTCTTTTGAGTTTGTTACCTCAGTACTCCGTCATTTATGGACCGATTTCCAAAATTCTTTTTTCATTAGATAGAGTAGGTATACCAACAGATTGGTCCCATTTCGATCAAAACTCATATCTGATGAGGGGATGAGGGATCCTCGAGGAATTAAGGGAACTCCTCAAAAAATATAGGTACATACGCACCGATTTTTACATTTTTAGTAACAAATCCAGCATTTTCATTTAGAAAGTATCATTTGGTGAAGAAAAGTAGAGGAGACAGGCAACGGAAGTCTTCAACGCATAACAGCAAATTATTCGCTTTTGCTACAGTCAGATGTCTTTGCAGAGTTTTTGTATTTCCATTACATAACATTACGCCTGTCTATCTTAAAAAGGGCCCGGCAGAGATGTACATATAAATGTTTAGAAAGAACTTCTCTGGTAATTGTTTGCCGATTTCAATGATTCTTTCAAGTTTTAAAAGACTTTTTTTACGTACGAAGAAACTAAAACTTGCAAAATGAAAACTTTTTCAAAAAAAAAAACAACCGACTTCTTAACAAAACACTAACAGGTGAAAAATAACTCCAGTTTCGGCAGTCGGTGGCCAATAATAAACGAAACCAAATTTCCAAAGCCACAGACTTCCGAAATTGGAGTTGTTTTTCACCTGTTAGTGTTCTGTTAAGAAGTCGATTGTTTTTTGTAAAAAGTTTTGAATAGGAACAATGTACAGACTTCGATCTACCCCAATGTGTCAAATTGCTTTGATAGCTTTTTAACTTTATTTTAAACTAAACACATTAAGGTTCATGATCAATTGGTAAAATTTGACAGTTTGTTGATGTGCTGGTGTCTGTAGGTACATCTAAATATTAAAAATGTTTTCTTGTTGTTTCTTGTTGTGTTTCGTTTGATTCGCTAATAAATTGATTAATTTGGTTATGGGACCCCTGTTAACTCGTTTGTCTTTTTCAGTGCTAATTTTAGTTTGGTAAGGAAATTAGTTTAATTCTAATTTTAGTTTGCATATTTATTTATTAATATTTGAAGGGAATTCAGAATGCAGGAAGTATTAATATTTTGAAGTCATGTTTAACAATTATTTTTTTAGAGTATACTTCTTTTACAAATTCTAAGAAACCAATAATACATAAATAACTGTTGTGTAATCATAGAAAATATTTAGCTGTTAACCTAAAAATTTCGTGCCTCAGAACACACAATATGTCGTTTTCATTCATACCTTTGAAGCTTTCAGCTTTGACGAATTGGATTTTGCGCTTTTTTTTTAAAAAAAAAGGTCAGCGTTTTTTTTTTATTTCAACACAAAGCATTTTTGCCGACATATTTTCACGGTGATTGACATTTACACCTGATTTTTTTCAATAGTTTATTGTGAGAGTTTCGGTATTATATTTCGCAGGTTTTATGCGTGAAGTGCGTGACGGCCGGTAGATGAGGCGTGCTTTTTTAATTTTATGTGATTTACCAAAACGTATATAGTGGATTTTTGTTTTCAGCCGGCTTAGCCATATTACAAATTCTATTTGTGTTATAGAAAGAAAATGGCGTATATGGAATCAGCTGTTTGTCAACTGTCAAGATAATTTAATGTTCGGCCATATTACAAATTCTACTCTTTTCTTACTTACAACACTGAAATGTCTGTGCAGAATAAGGTTTTATTTGTTTGGTTAATTATAAATGATCTTTTCTCTCTTAGCTCCCTAAATCAACGATAATTACTAATTGAATCTCCAGCGTTTGATGGTCTATCATAGTATCTACGTGTGATTGGCAAAATTGTGGTGTCTCTCTTCCACAAACGCCACACAGAAGAGTTGAAGTTGAAGTACAAATTCTACTCGTTAACACTTGACAGTTGACAAACAGGTGATTCCATATACGCCATTTTCTTTCTATTGTCGTCCTAACGATTACGTAAATAAAAATAGAATTTTCACAATGGCAGTAACCTGCAGGCCTACTGCAGGTTACTAAAAGACAGAAGGTCAGTGAAGGTTCCAAACCAAGGCCTCTAGAACATTAAAACAGGAAGCTATAAAAATATAACCGAACATAAAAAGCGCTCCCATCCCACCAGCTTCTGTTTCACCCTGTTTTATTTATCCTCACTTGAATATATTTGTTAAAAGTGTTGATAGCTTCCTTTACAATCGTAACATGTGCAATGGAAATTAAAATTTTATTTGCATTGTTGAAATAAATTGAAACAGTATCGCACGAAACATTTGTTTGGTTTTGTTTGTTTTTTTTTGCTGCGATCATAATTTGCGGATTCGTAGGAAGTTTGTAATAGATACTGTTGTGCTTTATCGTTGTACAGTAGAACTACTAATTCTATATCACTCATATCTCATATCTGTGTGGGTCTTTCCTCAAAAGACCATTTCAAACACTAATCTGCATGGTTCTTACATGATTACACCAAAATGATGTCTGGACTTTAAAAGAGACTCTGAGTGACCTCTGAGTTTATTTCGGTTTCTTCACAGAGTAGTCTGATAGTGAAATACCTCACCTTCTAGTTAAACAAAAACATGTAAAAGTGTTTTTGTATGAACCTATTTACAGAAATAAATATGATTTGATTTGATGTGTGAGATTGCATTTATAAGAATTACCCACAGTACGCATGAACCTTTTTGTTCTAACCGTTTTCTTATTAAAGATTCTTTGTCTCCAGTATAAAAATTTGTTTCATTTGTACCCATACTGATACTAACACACTGTTTGACTGGCCTGTTGGTCTAGTAGTTAATGACCCTAACTGCTATGCCAGAGGTCGTGGGTTCGATCGACAAATATTTGTGTGATGAGTACGAGCACGTTGTTCTGTGTCTGAGTGTATTTTATCTACGGTATGTTTGTATTTAGAAATGTGTAAGTATGTTTATCAACTGTTTAGTACCTTCTCATAACACAAGTTCTACTTAGCCAAGCTAAGTAGAGCTTGTGTTATGAGACAAGATAACGTTGTGTGAAAGTTGTGGAAATTTATTTAAAAAACAAGAAAACGGATCTAAAAATACATAGATTCTTAAATAACGACGGAAAAGTCAACCCTTCCATTTCCCAGTAACCATTATTTTTGATTATAACACAAGTTCTACTTAGCTTGGGACTAGATAAAGTTGTGTGAAAGTTGTGGATAATTATTAAAAAAAACGGTTCTAAAAATAACATAGATTCTTAAATTACGACGGAAAAGTCAACCCTTCAATTTCCCAGTAACCATTATTTTTGACGATATACGTATAGAACAATATTACGAGTGAACAAAAACATTGGTTGGTATTCCAATTTGTATTTTTATTTTGCGGAAATAGTGGTTAACGTTGGAAATTTTATTTTAGCTTCTGTATCAGAAACTTCCAACACATTTATTTATGACAAACTATAATTATGTCTAGATAGCTAAGTTGTTAAGGCCTCACCTTTCATGTACGAGGTTAAGTGATCAAATCTGGGCATGTTTCAATATAACTCTTCAATTCTTAATGACGTATATTTTTTAATCAACATATAATAACAAACCAATCCCGCGTGTACCTGTAGGCGTAGTGAGGGCGAATTGAGCTGTCATTCCATACTAATGCAAGGCATTGACAGTTCACTTCACTCAAGTTTTCACGGCGTGGCACAGTATAAATTTAATTCAGTAGGACGACAACGCCTTTGATCTCTGGAAAAATGCCGACAACTTCTACACGCGTTAGACTTGAATAATACCTCCCGCACTACGAACATCGGTTTGTTCGCAGTGTGGGAGCGGCTTTCCCGCGTCTGGCCCCTCACACCCCGCACGATTGCCCTGTCTAGACAATCTGTCGATAAATGCTCACACTTTATTTGCATTGGAAGAGGGTTTCCTCACTGCAGGAGTTTTTTTTATGTAGTGATATCTTGCAACCCAACATAGTTAAGCCATTCTCGGCTGCTTAGGACTACCTTGAGAAATGCTTTCATTTAATCCTACTTAGCCAGGCTAGAGGCCTTACCTCTAAGTGGGATGGTAACAAGAGTGGAAAGGACATCTTAACTGCATACAACTGCCTTTCATTCTTCGTTTCTGTAGTCCAACATTCTGAATCATACAATACAGGAGGTCTTGTCATTGTTTTATCAATTTTCCCCTTAGATTCTAGGCTGATTTTCTATATTCTTTAATCATAGAACATTACTCCTCTCCGATTTTCTAAGATCTACCTTTGACGCACAACTAAATTGTTACTTCTGGGAACAGACAGTAATAAAAAGTTGAAAGAAATACGACAGTACGTAGATACACAAAATTGTTACCGGTACATAGAATAAATAATTCATTCGTTACATTTGAGTTTCCAAAACAGGTTGTCAAGTACCAATATCTCCCAAGGTGGTTTTACATGACCTCAATTTGAAAGCAGTTCTTGACTTCTTAAAGGGATCCCTAAAGGCGCTCCTTAAGGGCCATAAATCAAAAGAAATCTCGTACAAATGTACGGAGCTGTATATCAAACGGGAGGGTGAAACAATCTACCGGTAGGTTGTAGATGAACTGGCAGTAAGTTAAGGGAGCCTTATCGCTTACCTACAAGCTATAGGATAGTTATGACTGGTGTTTGGATAAGCGTTATTAAAGCTGTGTGTGGAGACGACCCAGGAAAGGTTAGCGTTACTTTCTTTCGATCAGCCGAAAAGATCTTTATTAACCTTTTAAGCGCATGGCTAAATATTAGTTGCCGTGCCCCTAGCGCAGGGGGAAAAATTGCTACAAATCAATAAAATAATACCTACTGTAAATAAGGAGAAACCGCTGTGTCCATGTGCTTCAAAGTGCTATTAACTTTCATCAAACCTATTGAGTCAATATATCTAGTGTTTCAATTAATTTCAACAAGGACAGCAAGGGATGGGCTGGATCTGATTAATGTTGTAGATTTGTTTCCAGACATTTAAACTAACATACATAAATAGCTAGACCCGGAACAAACCTATATACCAATCGTTCAGCACTGTGTCAACCGTGCCGTCATGTCTTTTTTTATGTATCACTATACATAGCATATACTTATTGCAGGTTTAAAAACTCCACAGAATTGCGATTTTGCTTGTTACATATTGTTGCAAGGCCTTACAGGGTCCATAACTGTACCCTATTAACCTTTGTAACACCTTTATCTGACATTATGGTATGCAAATAAATGAATATGAAGATGAAAATAGACATAAGACAAAACGTGCTCTTTATTCAAAAACTCTTCTAAAGCATAATGAAAATTTAAACCACAATTATATTCACCTCGAAGCATAATGTCCGCGATTGTTGTTCTAAAATAAACTTTAATTTCGACGAACAATTAAACAATGCTTTTAGAAAGATAAGGCATGGTCGACCGGGCAACGCAACAGTTAGATTTCCACGTAACGTAAGAGTTATTTTAAAGCGAAAATAAAGCAAAACGAAATATTATTTCAACATGAATGTTTGTTATCTTGCCAAATTAAATTCAGAGCCAGATAAATAATGATAACATAAAAATATTCATGGCGAATGAAAAGAGCATTTTTTGGGGTTCCGCTTTGAATGCGGTTGAGGGACCTTTTTGATGCTGACATTCCGATAACAGTGTAGGTTTTTATTTTAATCTATATTGGTGTAATTATTGGGAAGTTGTTAACGAATTGGTATGATCAGAATCAAACAATCACGCCTGTATTTTCCGAAAGGATATGCAAAGATTTTGGTGCCCTGAACCTAGTGTCAGAGCTTTTGTGCCACCCATGACTTGAATTCACATGCCATCGAGTAATCTCCCTTAGGCATGCTGGTTTCCTTACGATGTTTTCCTTCAACATTTTTAAAGGAGTATCTAGTAGATACAGTTTGCTTGATCTTCACTGCCTTCTGCTCGCTGTTGGTCATGCTCGACAGGAGGACAGATCTTGGCAAAGACTCGACTTATAACGCCCGAAGATGTGCGTATGTCTGCCACTCTGGAGATGCCATCTTTGCCTGGAATCACGCGAAGAATTCGGCCCAACTACCACTTGAGCGGTGGAAGATTGCTCTGTTTAATAACGACTAGCGTGTCCGGTTTGAGGTCAGTGGTTTGTGTCCGCTATTCGCACGTGTAAGTGGAAGCTCCGAGAGGGGACGCCCAAGAAGGATATATGCCTATTGGTGATGTTTGTTAGAATGGTTTGGTGTGTGCAACCGGCTTGCGTGTCTACAACGTTGACGAAGTAAAAGAAGTATGTAAGAATCTTAACAGATGTCGCTTTGTAGTTTCAGCCTTCCAATGGGCAAAAGACGTGAGTTTAAGTGTATATTATTCTGAATATTGCCAGATAGAAAACCCAATCAGGCTTTGTACAACCGATAAATTATCTCAGAACCTCAGAATCAGCAGTTGCATATAGTAGCTTGTGACCACTAGACTAAAGAGGCAGTCTGCAACTTAAAAGTAAGTAAGTATCAAAAGCGAGTAAGACATAAATTCTTCTGGAACTACGGAACCCAAACCATTGTACAAGCTTTCATTTCAAACTCCACTTTAATTTCGGCGAAACTCAGTAAGATTACCGTAATTAAGTAGATTTTTTAATGAATGAGATTTTCCAGAAATTCGTGAGTAGTTACAATTGAAATGTTAGCAACAGGATATTCATTAAATTGTTCACTATTTTGAGATCTCGGAACTTTCCTCGAATGTTGGTTTAAGCACTTAAATTACTTGTGTTACGGGAATTGGGAATCTATTAAATCCTGTTAGGAGTTATTTAAATTAAAACAATTACAAAAGTTTATCTCCATATCATAACATCACGCCTGCAATCCCCGAAGGGTTAGGCAGAGGTGTACCTGGCAGTACACCCACATTTCGCCAGTTATGTTTAAGTCCCATGTAATAAGGGGCGAGCCTATTGCCATGAATCGGGTACAAATCCATACTCCAGGGTGCTACTGAGAAATTCCAGATGAAAAACTCAATAACACTTTGCCCGACCCGGGGATCCAACCCGGGACCTCATGCTGAACAGTAGCGCTTGCGACCTCTAGACCGACGAGAAAGTACTCTTCTATTCAGTACAAAATCATGTAATCGAACTAGCTGTCTTCAATTAAGAGATTGACTAAACCGTAATTTTCTCTGCCTAGCCTTTTTTAACCATGTTGTGGTGTTGGAGTCGGCTTCCAGTAACACCGGACACCACCCACTTGGTTGTGTAGTCCAGACAAGCGTCTGGACTACACAACCAAGTGGGTCACACGGTACCCGGACTACCTAGATGTAGTCTGATTGTTTCACTATCAAAGTTCTGATTTTTTCATACACCTGCCAAAGATCCGAAAATGGGGTCGGCTACCATTATAACCGGATGTCTGTCTGACCTACACAACCCAGTGGGTCACACGATACCCGGACTAATTGTAGTCTGATTGTTTCACTATCAGGGTTCTGATTTTTTCATGCACCTGTCAAACATCCGCAAATTGCAGCCAGGATCAACTGCTTAACGTGCTTTCCAAGGTAAGGAGGAATACTTTTTTCTTATTAATAAAACTGGGAAAATACCGGCAGCAAAAATCAACCTGTCCGGCTCCAGAATCATGTATGTACATTGTACACTGTACATAAGAACCTCCTTGTAGTCATGAAAATAAAACATAGTCTATGCTTCTCGATAATAATATAGCTTTCTTTTAATGGATGATTTTTTTTTAATCGGTTCAGTAGTTTTTGAGTTAAATCTCTACAAACGAACAAATCTTTCTTTTTTATTGTAATAAACAATCATAAACCTTACTACAAAAACAAAACACATCTTTCCATTTCTTTGTCGACAAAATCAACATTCACATCGCATAAGTCAAGGAGTATAATTCACGTGGACAGACAAAAGAGCTGCAAGTCTTGCTTAACATCTGAATGGAAGGTTTATTGCATTAAAATAATAATCTCGCCTCTCTTCGCATTAAGGGAGTCTGGGCTCTGACCTACATACGATAAAATGGTGGCTGAAGTCGTTAAAAGTGCGGCTTTTGTAATGCACCTCTGTTGCGTTTGAAGTTTGAAGAAAAAAGGGGAGTCTTTGAGGGTACTTGTGGGCTTGGACTTGACATAATCTTTCTGAGTTCGAGGTGTGTTGGTAACCTTTGTTTAGTGGTAAAATATGGGGAAAGAAACTATTGTATTTAAGCCAAATTAAACACAAGTTTGTAATGTAAAGGCATTTACAATTTTTTGTATGTAAACTATTGGACCGACTTGAAAAATTCTGTCACCGTTGGAAAGCTTCACTATTCCCGGGTCACATAGTCTACTTTTTATCCGTGTATTCCCATAGGAATGAGAACGCAGGTAAAGCGCGTGGCATTCGCAAGTAATTATAAAACCAGAAATACTTTAACATTTCGACTGTTAGACTTCCAGACACAATAGAAACTTTAATGTTTGTTGCTCATCGGTGACCGGCAAAGCATTCAAAGTGTTAAGTGACTAAATACGAGAAACGTTCCCAGACTGGCATCATAATTATCATCATTTTAGCCGAAAGACGTTCACTGCTGGACGTAGATCTCCCTCAAGCGTCGCCACAACAACTGGTCCTGTGCGTCTCGCATCCATCGGATTCCCACGACCTTCACCAAGTCGCCAAGTATACACCTTGTGGGAGGCCTTCTTACCAGATATCTATGGTTCTAACCACGGATATCTATGCTTACAATGCTGTGTCTTCGGGTAAGTTGTTGAGAATCCAGACTAAAAATATTGCCAGCTTAAATGGCAATGGTAATAAAATATCCGTAAAATTTGGTACTATGTTGGCTTCTCAGCCAGGTTATGGTAATGCATCAACAATAGCCAAAACTTTACCACACATAAAGTTGTAAGAACTAGGAATCTAATATGCATCACAAGGTACTTACTGTAAGATTGAAACTTGTTCAATATGCGTCGGTTCGTCTTGATAGCAAAAACTTAACTTGACGGAGATATCAACGCAAATGTGATAATAGTTGTGTGGCAATTTTCGTCATTCCACAATCACTGGACTTACTAGTTCTTCTTTTTAGCGCCAGAAATAGGCACTAATTAATGTGAGCAAGCGCTATTGCTGAGCATGAGATTCGATCCCCGGGTCGGGCAAAATGTCATTGTGTTTTTCCATATGGAATTTCTCAATAGCAGCCCGGAGTCTGGATGTGTGCCCGATTGATAGCAATAGGCTCGTCGCTAAATCAAATTGGCTGCTAAAGTATACTTAAATTTTTGTTTGTTTGCTTTTTTCTCTGAACTCACACACCGATCTGCTGTTTGTTTTTAACTTTATTCATTTGTTTATTTAATGAGTACCTATCTCCTTTAATAACATTCTACAGTGTATTGTGTATTTTAGTTAATATGTGAGTACAATGTATCTACCAACATAATATCTTTTTATCGAGTCCATTGCTTATTTTTTATATACCTATCTCAGTATAGCTCTTATTACTCTAGGTGCATCATCCTCACATAAAATCTGATTGTCGTATACGAAGTATTGTAATCCTATTTTAAAAGAGTAGGTAGGAGGTAAGTATGGAGTTTCTTGCACATTCTTCTCCATACGGAACTACCATTTGGAATGTGCAACTAGAATCATTCTCTTAATTTATTTTATTTTGTAAGTTAACGTTCAAAAGTGCCTGTTATGGGTCTAATTGAAATAAACGATTTGACTTTTGACTTTGACTTTGCTATTGAGGGACTCAAACATAACTGGCGAAATGTGCGCGTACATAGGTACAGGCACCTGGATCTGGCACCTGTTCCTCATACACCTAGAAGTCTTTAAAATAAAAATAACCAACAAACATCAGACTACAGGAAATGAGCATACAATGCCTGTGTTTGTGACAGGGATGGTAAATCTTGAAAACATTTATTTTACATGCATCATAATATTTAAAATATCAATATTTCTATTATAATTTCATAAAGAGTTAGATTTGATTGTCTGTGTCTTTGTTGGTTTTGTATGGATTAAACTCAAAAACTACTAACTATAATAACAAGCGATTGCAAAAAAAAACATTATTAGAAAGCTATAATATCACCGAGTAACATTTGCTATATTTTATATGAAAAGATAAAGTGGAAAAGTATGAAATCCAAAAAGTCGCGTGCGAAGTAACTGATTATAATTTGTTTCAATATGATTTAATATTATTATATTTGATTTCTCCTGATTTCATTTAATCTAGTTAATTTAGGCTAATGTATTTGTATTTATTATGATTTGATTGTAAATTTGCAGACCATTTTTTTTGGAAATAAAAGGAACAGTTTAATATGTAAAACCGTTTCTTATAATGATAGAGAAGGTCAAGTAATTAAAAACATGCCAAGAGGACATTGCATGACATAGGTATACTAAAAACTACTACGACTCGACTCGTTCTTTTACATACATGGATAAGTTCTACTGACACTAATTTTATAAGACCGATTTTGTATGCCTATCGGCGGGACATGGTTTGTACAATTAAAACTTAAAATATTGAAAAACACCTGTAATCACCTATGTTCACGAAGTCGAAGTCGGTTGTTTTTTTTTTTAAGTTTTTATTTTGTAATTTTTGGTTTCTTTGTATGTAAAGAAAGTCTTTCAAAACTTGAAAGAATCATTGAAATTGGATAACAATTGCTAAAGAAGTTCTATCTCTAAACATTAATCTGTACATCTCTGCCGGCCCCCTTTAAAATAGAATGGCGTGATGTTATGTTGTGGAAATACAAAAGCTTAACGTAGACATCTGACAATAGCAATCGCGAATAATTTGCTGTTATGCGTTGAAGAATTCCGTTGCCTGTCTTCTTCATCAGTTTTTCTTCACCAAATAATACTTTCTAAATGAAAATGCTTGATTTGTTACTAAAAAATGTTGAAATCGGTGCATGTGTGCCTATATTTTTTGAGGAGTTCCCTCAATTCCTCGAAGACCCTTCATCAGGTATGAGTTTTGATACAAATGGGACCAATCTGTTAGTATACCCTATCAAACAAAAAAAGAATTTTGAAAATCGGTCCATAAATGACGGAGTACTGAGGTAACAAACCCTAAAAAAAAAAAAATATACAACCGAATTGAGAACCTCCTCCTTTCTTTGAAGTCGGTTAAAAAATGAAACGTTCGCCAACCCTATTAATTCATTAAACCCCGAGAGGACACCGGTGTCCGCCTGTCATTGTCTTTCTATTGTGTCTCTAATTACCTCAGTTGAAAGATTAACAATATTTCTGAACGCGACATTACAAATCAACGCTCCAAGTTTAAACGTGTGTGTTTGTGATGTATCGCGTCAGCCAGTTCCGCTGGCGATGGCGGCCGGAACTTCCGGCTAGCCAATAGACCGACCAAGTACAGTCACGAACATCAGCAGAATATGTAAACAGTGTGGTCTTAAATAGCAACATGTGGTTTGTTTGTAATTAGGGATTCGTTTGTTGTGTTCACAGTGGTTGTATGGTTTTATACTTACTTATTGTTAGTAGTTGTGATAGTACGTGGTTATTACCGAAGTAAAACGAGCAGGTAGATAAACACTTATAATTTGGAAGAGGACAGGGAAAAAATTTACAGATAGATAGACACGACATACACATACACGCGAGATACATTCGGTAGTTTGAGTACTTTATGGGACCAACCCAAATGATCTTTCTGTGGTATTGTTCGTCAGCACGTGGAACTCCTCAAGTTCCCAGTTGAGTTCACAATTACTGACAAATGCTTGCACTGACTGATTTGGTCCCCTCATATCTGTGTGGTTCTTTCCTCAAAAGACCATTTCAGACACTAATCTGTATGGTTCTTATATGATTTGACCAAGGAATGTCTGGACTTACTCCGATCTGACCTCGAGTTTCTTTCGGTCTTTCTTGTCAGAGTTGTCAGATAGTGAAACACCGACCTCACCTTCTAGTTAAAACACGACATACCTACATATTTACAAAAATTAATATAATTTATCATTTATATACATATTTTGGAAGAGAACACTAATAGAATGTACAGACAGATAAAAAAATGCATTAAAAACTCCGCCTTTTTTCTTTCATTATTCTTTTGTTCTAACTTCTACTAACTAACAATTTATAAGGCTAGCAACAGACTTATAACACGCCATGCCACGCGACGTCAATATGGTGTTCTCATTGGTTACTATAATATATTAGGCACCTTTTTCCGATTTGACCAATAAAGCCGTGGGATGGCGTCGGGTGTTACAAATGTGCTGGAGCCTTTATGCTGCACAGGAAACTTACTGACTCATTAAAATCACTTGTGTTTGGCCAATTTACTTTTTAAAACTTAATGCATAAGAAAAAAATAGCGTACCTACTAAAGGTGGACTTACTGCCTTAGGCGTGACGAAATCCAATTGTGCATCAAAATTGCACAATTTAATTCCCTTTCTATCATCACGGACCGAGGTATGGCGCGGGCGCTGCGCCACCGCACCGGTACATGGTGGAAATCCCAACCATACAAAACATGTTAAGGGCACATTAATTGTGCGTACAGCTAAAGAGTGGAATTCTCATCCGAAGTCGGTGTTTCCTGATAGCTATAACAAATACAATAACAATAACAGCGCTGCGATATTTATATTTTTAAATAAGCAGCTAATGCTGAGATTGTCTGCTGTCTTTTTATAATTATTTTTTATTTTTGTTTTTAGTTTTTTAATCTTTTCTTGCTTGTTCTCCTTGGCATTCTGAGCTTTTACTCTTGGTTAGAAACAGATGTTTTGAAGCTTGGTCCGAATATTTTGACAAAAGATCTTTAACAAAGGGTATTTGGTACCTACAAGACGATCCAGCCATCTCTTCCACATATAATTTGGTTTAGCGAAGCCAAGATGAGTAGACAAGAAGTTGTGACGGCTTTGAGACTTCGATCTGGCCACATACCGCTCAATAGCTTTGGATTTATGATGCACAAGGTTGATTCACCCAATTGTGCTGTTTGTGGAGTTATAGAAGATGTGCATCATGTCCTGGCAGAGTGTGATCGAGTTGGTGTTCAAAGCCGTCAAGCTTTTGTCAGTAATCTTGATGTCGGCTTCTATAATAGTGTTCTGGCCTCACCATTGTCGGATGAGGCTAGAACGATTTATCATATTGTTATAATGGGTATAAGGTTGCGGGAAGGCTAGATTTAATTCATAATTGTATTCAAAAATCCGGGTGACATATTCTTTATAGAAAAAAACCCTGTAAATAAATATAGATTAAAAAAAAAAATCTTTTCTTGTTTTTTTTTTAGTATCTGTATTGTTGTTCTTTTGTTTATATGTTCTGTGCGTCCAAATAAAATGTTTTCTTTCTTTTCTTTCACATCTAGCAGTAAAACTTAAAACATCCCTCTTTTTACGTCGGGGGTTAATAATGCGCGTTAATTTTTTAAGTCAAAAGTGAATAGGTTTTTTCTAAGCCAGCTTCATCGTCGACCACATCATCGCATACCATTAGGTAAGATGATACCACGAGGCCTCTTATAATAGAACGCAAGGCACGCATCTCTGATTTTCAGATTCTGCGTCTGTGTCCCTTCAACCCTGTACTTGCCTAACGAGGAAATACCGATCCTTCCGATTGAAATCAAACAAAGTATTTATTTCCCTTCTGTATCGTTGTATGTCTTACATACATCCATAACAAAAAAATTCAAGAGTCTGTATGTCATCTCGAACTAGCAGCATTGTTAGGAAAGTTTATTTATTTATTTATTTTCTTATTTTATTTAATTGTATCAGGAAAACAAACAGTATTAACAACTAACAAATACAACAAATTATGCAACTATTAACCAATTACATGTTTTCGCATGTTTTTTACATGTTATCTAGTAGCTTTTCCAAAGAAACATTTATAATTTTTTGTTCTGTCTGTCTGGTTGATTGTATGAACAACGTAGCAGTATTCGAACTGAACGAACTGCATCAAAACAGGATGAGAAATACACTGCTATTCAGTCCGACATTACGGAGATTAAAAAGGAGGTAGTGGAAATAAAAACTAAGAACAGTGATACGGATAACGTTATTAGGAACTTGGAGGGAAAACACAGGGAATTAGACCAGGCGCACCTAAAACTAAATGATTCGAACCATAAAAATGAAAATAGGATGAAAGACCTGGTACAACGGAGCATGTTTCTAGAAAAATATAACAAGTCGCTTGAGGATCGTATTGGATGGCTTGAGCAGAAGGAATTAAAATTAAATGTTGAGTTAATTAATGTACGCAAACAAGAGGGAGAAAACATCAAAGAGGTAGTCGAGAAGATTGCAGAAGAATTGAAATTGAGGGTAGACGGCATAGAAAAGGTATGGAGAGTCAGAGGAGAGGGAAGTGGAATGCCAGTTATTGTAAAATTGTGTAACGCGGAAACGCGTAATCAATGGCTAAAAAGCAAGAAACAACAGCTGACGAACCACTCCATATACAACAACAACGACGATACCCGCATCTATATAAATGAAAATCTTACTCGCCAAATGCGCCAATTACTCTGGACAACGAAACAAAAACTAAAGGATGAGTTCAAGTTTATTTGGATACAAGATGGAAAAATTTTAATTAAAAAAAGTGAGGCCGAAAAGAAAGTTTATAATATCAGCTGTGACAGCGACATAAATAAATACATATCAATCAATAGCGAGAACGGAGAGTAAACATATAAACACAACTTATTTTAGTACCTATATAAAATTTCCTGATTTTAAGTTTTTAAACACAAAATGAACTCTGAAGACCTACAGGATATTATATACTCAAAATATGAATTCACAAAACATTGGATAAATTACATAACGCATACTAAAAATAAATTAAATATCATACACATGAATATTTGTTCGTTAAGGAAGCACTTTAATGAATTTATAGTATTGATAAAAGACTGTATACCTAAATTGGAACTAATATGTCTAACGGAAATAAATATAAAGGAGGAGGAAGTGTATAACTACGAAATAAATGGTTTCTGTTCATATTATTTAACTAGATCGGAAAGAAGGGGAGGTGGTATAATTATCTATGTACAGGAAAATATGAAGTTTGAAATTATAAAGAAATATAACCTATTTTGTGAGCTAATACATGGTCAAATTGTCACAAAACATAAAAAAATTGACATAATAGTTACTTACAGGCCTCCGCAAATGAATAAATCACACTTTATAAAGGAACTCAAGAAATTAATCCAAGATATACCTTTTGGTAATGAATTAGTGTTTATGGGAGACTGCAATATTAACATATTGCGAGGGGAAACCGACTCACGCGCCAATGAATACCTAAACACCCTAAGTGAGTTAGGCATGGAATGCTGCATTCAAGATATTACGCGAGAGGCAGTCATATCAGAGCGACGAGTGGCATCGTGCATCGATCATATTTTTGTGCGAAGTGCGCGGCCGGTCGGCGAGCTCCACGCCTACGTACTAACGACCACTGTCTCCGATCACTACTTAACGGGACTCTCGATCGAAGTAAACAAACAGCTGATGCCGCCTTGTTATCACACGACACTTAATAATGAAGCGGTTAAAAATAAATTATGTGAGGTAGAATGGTCAAATCTTATGTGTATTGAAGACCCTTTAGAACTGTATAAGAAAATGTGTGATATTTTTAGCGACATCTACAGCACGTCGGTAACAAAGAAGATAGTTAAAAAGAGGGAATCTAACACTTGGGTTAATAAAAAATTGCAAAAAATATTAGAAACTAAAGACGCATTGTTCCGAAAATGGAAATCAAATCCTAAAAATATGACACTAAGATTAGAGTACACAAGATATCGAAATAAAGTAAACAAAGCTGTAATTATTGCTAAAAATACACATAGGCGCCAAGAGTTGAAAAACTGTAACGGAGATATGAGAAAAGTGTGGGAGTGTGCGAACAAGTGGCTTGGTAGAAATAAGTTAAATGTTGACGATGTGATCCAAAGGTATTTTATAAGCAGTAAAGAGAATCTGGAAAGCGTATGTAGTAATTTCTGTTATACTTTTACTAATGAAATTGGTTTACTAAAACAGAATCATTTGTGTAACCGTTTGTTTTATAACAGGAGTGAATATGTAAAAGAAAGTATTGTAAGTTTTAGATTTAAAAAGGCCTGCCCTAGAGATATATGTTTAATAATAGATAAGCTAAGCTGCAGCAAGTCCCCAGGCTCTGACGGCATTCGAATACAGGATTTAAAAACTACACACATCAAAAGTGTCTAGGGATCAACATATATTTTTGCAATAACTTTTCTCCTGATTGATATTAATTAAAATTTTCTTTAAGGATTCATCAAATAAAGTGTTTTCGTTTGTCACAGTAACGATAAACCAAGTCACCTTTGCATTAATAAAGAAATTTGCCATTTTCCTAATAAAGGGATTTTTGACATTTGAACCACTAACATTAAAGTTCGAAAAAAAGTCTGAAATAACAGTTTTCTTTAAAATGTTATTGGGTAACTTAAACAATTAATAATCCGTGTTTCTACCGCGAACACTTACAACACAAGAACATCGGTTTGGCATACTCAAAATGAGTTCATCCAAATCACGCTGTGGAATGGCCGCCCATGTTCGTTGCAACAACAAAAAAAGGTCTTCTTGCGACTGGATACCCTCCATATTCGGCAGAGCTCTTCTCTGTAGCATATGCCATGCATGCTCAATCGGGTTCAAGTCTGGCGACTGAGCAGGCCAGGGCAGGACATTGATGTTAGCTGCGGCGAGAGTCTGTCTTACAACTCGTGAGGCTTCATCACTCTTCAGGGAACTTAATTAGCGACCAAACAGTCAGAAACCGCTTGCATGAAGTGAACCTTCATTCCCGAAGACCGCTACGGGTACCACCTATAGCAATGCACAATCGTAGGATTCGATATCAATGGGCTCTTGAACACAGAAATTGGGCAGAAGAACAATGGCGTTTCGTGTGCTTTTCTGATGAGTCTCGTTTTGGTATGAGACCGGATACAAGACGTATACGACACTGGAGAACCCCTGGACGCTAACAGCGATTAAAATCCTGCCAGGAAGTTCATCCTTATAGTGGTGGAACCATCATGGTATGGGCGGGTATTTGGATCGGCGGAAGAACTGAGTTGATTTGGATCAGAGGCAACCTCAACGCTCAAATTTATGCTGAGACGATTGTATCAGACGTCATCGTTCCTCTACAAGTGCAAATCGGTCCCTTATTTCAGTTAATGCATGATAATGCACGACCGCACACCGCAAGAGTTGTAAGACAGACTCTCGCCGCAGCTAACATCAATGTCCTGCCCTGGCCTGCTCAGTCGCCAGACTTGAACCCGATTGAGCATGCATGGGATATGCTACAGAGAAGAGCTCTGCCGAATATGGAGGGTATCCAGTCGCAAGAAGACCTTTTTTTGTTGTTGCAACGAACATGGGTGGCCATTCCACAGCGTGATTTGGATGAACTCATTTTGAGTATGCCAAACCGATGTTCTTGTGTTGTTAGTGTTCGCGGTAGAAACACGGATTATTAATTGTTTAAGTTACCCAATAAAATTTTAAAGAAAACTGTTATTTCAGTCTTTTTTTCGAACTTTAATGTTAGTGGTTCAAATGTCAAAAATCCCTTTATTAGGAAAATGGCAAATTTCTTTATTAATGCAAAGGTGACTTGGTTTATCGTTACTGTGACAAACGAAAACACTTTATTTGATGAATCCTTAAAGAAAATTTTAATTAATATCAATCAGGAGAAAAGTTATTGCAAAAATATATGTTGATCCCTAGACACTTTTGATGTGTGTATTAAGTATCCGATCAGCCAAATTCTTGCAAATTTCATTAATAAGTGCATAGATCGACAGGTATACCCTAATGAGTTAAAGACCTCAATTATTAGACCAATTTTCAAGGGGGGGAAACACAAGGACTACACAAACTATAGGCCCATCGCGATATTGAGTGTAATTAATAAAATCTTTGAAAAACTAATTATAGGACAAATTACAACATTTCTAGAAAATAATAGTATATTAACAGATATTCAGCACGGGTTCAGGCCAAGTAGAAGCACAGCAACGGCATTAAGTAAGTTTACAGATGAAATAAACAACTCATTAAATTCAAAGGAGGTGGTTTTATTAATCTTTATTGATTTTAAAAAAGCCTTTGATACTTTGGAGCATGAGGGCCTGCTGCAGGCCATGGATGAGTGTGGGATACAGGGACCTGTAAAAGAGTGGTTCAGGCAGTACCTACATAATAGGTATCTAAAAGTTAGGGTTAAAGGAGTAGACAGTGATCTCGGTAAAGTCGATTACGGAGTGCCGAACGGGTCAGTTTATGGACCGGTAGGGTATATCATGCACGTCAACAGTATGGTCAATGTCGTAAAAAATTGTAAGGCATATATGTATGCAGACGATACGTGCCTGACATACAGCGGTGGGGACTGTGAACTGATCCAGTCGGCAATGCAAGAAGACCTAGATAATGTGGTCAAATGGGCGCACGATAATGGTATCCTTATAAACATAAGTAAAACTAAGTGTATGTTGATATCGTCTCCGTATAACCAGACAGCTAAAAGTGCCAATATCTCAATAAAAGGCCACTCGTACGAATGTCTTCACGATAACAATGCAAACTGTCAATGTGAGGATATTGAACGTGTGGCGAAATACAAATACTTGGGATTATTAATTGATGAGCGATTCACTTGGGACGTACACATAGACACAGTATGTAATAGACTGCGCTCCGTACTAGGGAAACTGAACAATTTAAAATATATAGTCAGTAGGCGAGTAATGTACATCCTTTACCATGCACTTGTAGAGGCAACAATAAACTACGGGTTGGGTGGTTATGGACTGGCGTTTCCGGTACATTTAACTCCTCGAATGTCTTAAGTTACACAGTTCGACATAAGAAAAAACGCTCCAAGTGTCTTAAGTCGGACAGTTACACTTAAGGGCTTGGTCAGGATTGGTCGCTAAATATCTGTGGTTGTACTGCAAGTAGCAATATGTTCTGTATTTATATGAAAGAAATGGTTCATTCACTCTTACGTTTAATAGTTTTCAACAGTAGAAACATTATTTTGAACGAAATAAAAAATAAATAAATTCATCTGACATTCCACTCACGGCAAACGTCAAAGTATGTAGGTTATGAGAATGAATATTATCAAAATGAAAACAAATCACGTCACAGCAGTGTCTGGTCAGTTTTATTTCACTACGTAGCTGTTTTATTAGATAGGAAAACTAATGAGGGTTACAGGAAGGTATCATTTATAATTTGTTTTTATCGATTTAACAGTATAATCTTCCTTTTTCTGAAGGCCTACCTAAAGTTATTATCTAACTCGTAAAAGCGTCGACATTGTTGTAATGTGCGTGTACGGAGGTCGACACCCGAAAGGTTAAATAAAATTAAAACATTGCAAATTCGATTGTTAAAATTACTAGTAAACAGAGAAACTAAAGATAGCATAAATAAGGAGTACGAAAAATTATTTAAAATTTGTAGAATATTACCTATACAGGAAAAAGTAAAATCAACTATAATTTTGGAACAACACAACAATAACGAATACAAAGTAAAAAAAGTGTATAACCGACCAACCCGTAAAGTATCACGGAAAAACAAATATTCGGTACCTAAGGTGAGGAATTATTTCGGTCAAAGAACGCGGCAATGGCTAGTTCCAACATTGTTAAACGAACTACCTGAGCAATTGTCTACCGAAATAATATCAAAAAGTGCCTTAAAAAATATCCTGCGCAAGCACTATTTGGGTTTGTGTCCTTAGCGCTGGAACCTAAATTGTATTAGAATAATAATAATAAGTGTATTGTTAAACTTTATGATGTAAGTAGTAGGTACTTAATGTTATTTTAACTACTTAAGAGCTGTATTCACGAGAACACTGCCGACAAACTGTCCTGCAGTTTGGCAGAAGATCTGTATGTACCCATTCATGTAACTTTGTTGAAATAAATAAAAAAAAAAAAAAAATGTTTTACTAAAAAAGAAAAAAAACTCAAGCAAATGAACAACAGATGGCAGTACTAGTACACATTTAGGTCATGTTGTTTGTTTGAGGTGAATAATTTCTGAATCAGCTGGACCGATTTCGACAAAACTATCACTGTCAGATAGCTTATGTTATAAGAAGTAACTTAGGTTACTTTTTTTTCAGAACATTAATTAGGGTTCCATGCAAAATAATACATATCGTGAAATTTGACGCGGGAGAAGTCGTGGGTACAGCTAGTGTACCTTTAATATTTTTGCTAAGAAGCATACGTGCAACGTACAGAAATACCAAATGTCACAAAAGGATTCTTGAGATTCTACTGTGAACTCAGCCAATTCTACTGTGAACTCAGCCAAACTCTTGGGGAAAATCATTTTTAACCGACGAAAAAAAAGAAGCAGGTTCTCAAGTCGATGCGTACATATTTTTTTAAAATAACTGGCTTCTGTCCGTGTCTTTGTTCGGATTTAAGGTAATTATAATTATATTTTTTTGTAATTGGGTGAATAATTCCCTTCCACCTACAATAAAGAAGACGTAGAGGGACCTACATAAGGATTAAAGGTGGCGCTCTGTTTTTGCCAACCTTCATGGAAAAAACTGCGTAAGTTTACAAAAAAATATGTATGTACAGACGCCAGCACGTCAAGTGACCACAATGTGTCAAATTTCTTTCATCGGTTTTCAACTTTATGCCAAACAGAATAAGGTTCATTTTCAATTGGGAAAATTTGACACATTGGGGTAACTTGATGTGCTGGCATCTGTACATTTTAGTGTTAATAAAAGACTCCTATTAACATCATGGTAGGCAAGTCCAACAAATGAAAATACTCAGGACTACTCTTAGTGTGAGTTAAACTTAGTTTTTCGACAAAATTCAAAGTCAATTTATTTAGTGGCCATTAAATAATGAACTGTTAAATTGGAATTCCTTCGATAATAAAATGTCGCCATTGTTTAATTCCATGAATAGCTTAAATCGCTCTTTGAACGGTTTCCGTTGAAATATGACAAAGTTCTGAGTTAGGTAAAACTCGCGGCACCTTGCGCCCTTGTCCAAGAAAGTGGCGGACACAATGGGTAAGCGGAGCGGGCCTTTAAGGATGTAAAAAAAAAAACAAATTTGACAGAAGAAATCTATGGAATGAAAATGTTACTCATTGCTTTATGTAAGTATTTGAAAATAGAAAGTTATAAGTTGTAAAAAAGTGTTTCGTATTCGATTTGCTGCTGCACTAAAAAATGAAAAAAATAAATAAAATGATATTTGTTTCGCAAAAAGGTTTTCACAAACCGGGGTCTGAGTTTCACTTTCTGACTACTCTGAGAAGAAACACCGAAATAAACTCTTATAGGGTCATAGTCTCTTTTAAAGTCCAGACATTATCTTGGTCAAATCATGTAAGAACCTTGCAAACCATGCAGATTAATTTGTGTCTGAGATGGTCTTTTGAGTAAAGAACCACACAGTTATGAGGGGACCAGATCAGTCAGTGGAAGCATTTGTCAGTAATCATGAGCTCAACTCGGAACTTGTGTGGTATGTGTCAGTGTGAAAACAAAATAAAACCACTTAATTGCTAACACAAATTCTTAAAACTCACACTTTTACCCATTATAGTTGGCAGAGACTATATTAAGTAACCTGCTTTGTGTGTACTCCTTTTACTTCGTCTTCACATTAGGTATAGAGATATATTTATTCCCGTACTTTATAAAATCTTCAAAATCTAGTTCCAAACTCAACTCAGCGACAATCAATGTCAAAAACTTCACAAAAATAAATTGAATTGATATTTTCGACATATTGAGACAAATTTTGAGTTAGAATGCGAAAGACCTTAAAAATACGGAGATGACTTCCTAGTTGTACCAGACGCCAGTACCTACATCAAGCTAGCCCAAACTGTAAAATGTTCCCAATTGAACATGAACCTTATCTTGTTCGTAATAAAGTAAAAAACTATCAAAGGTATTTGAACCATTAAGGTAGCTAATGTGCTGGCAATCTGGCATCTGTACTATTCATAATTTATTCTTACACTGGAACTTCAAGCAGTCTTCAAATTTTAATCTACCTTCGAAATAAAATCAGATAGCTTTTCGTATGTTACAGTTTTGATCCCCGCTCCCGCTTCCGCAATTCTATTGTCCTTACTAAGAGTACTTCCAAGCTAAAGTGAGTAACTTTGACGCGTGGTAACTGTTGGAACATTAGCCGAGTTCACTCAAAACTCGAAGAACTTGAGACCTTGACAAGTTGGGCTTCAGTAATTACTGTTGCGTATTTAGTTCCATTTTTGAAAAGACGCGACGACGTTCCAAAGTTGAGGTTAATTGTTTGTAAATGATTGTGTTTTGTTTTGATGTAAATTGTAGAACAGTACGTGACTATTTTAAAATTAATATCTTAGATTGCGTTTAAATAGTAGATGCTCATTTAATTATTCAAAGAAGCGTCCACATTAATTTCTAATATTATTAGATTGGCGAAAAACATAAGACTAAGTTTGTAAGAACGTCAAATTTTTGAATGCGGCTATCGGAATGAGTGACACAGCTAGTTTACCGCCTTCTCGTGTCGTTAGAACATATAGCATTTTAAATATGGAATACAAACAACACCTACTCCTACCAATGATATTATAAGTAAAAAGGTGTAGATAGGTTACCTAAACAACATTCGATATTCAAAAACGGCACACTAACGCACGCAAGCGTCCGTTGACGGCGCGACGCGACACTGAGGTCAAGTATGGCTAGTTAGCCACATTTTAACGTGTCGCTTGCTGAGCGCTTATAACCTATCTACACCTTTTTACTTATAATATCATTGACTAGTACTACGTATTGAAAAGGAAGGTGGTCAGCAAACTTACCCAGGGTTTTCACGCAGTTAGTATCAGCAACTTGCAACCAGCAACCGAGGTTCATACACAGTACAGTACACTACACACACATTACATTTTCTTTTTGTTTTCTTCCTTTCTCAGCCAACACAAATAAACTACACACTAACATACACCGTCGTACACAAAATTGTTACAGTACACTTGCACTATTTTAGTATTCTCATTTCTTCCTTTTTTTATACTATTCAATTTTTTATTATGGCAAACAAAGCCGATGTCGACTATTCTGCCAATGTCTAGGGCGAATTGAAAAGCAAGTGTGCAAAAAAAAAATGCAGGCACTATTCTTCCTTTTTCATTTCTCGTTTTCATTTTTCATACCTTTTTCTTGACAGAAGTAATACTTTATTTATTTAGTTAAGGACCGTGGGATTTCACCAAAAAATAGTTATTTACATATTAGTAATTAAATCTGTATCCTAGAAGCTGTATCTATTTGACAGCCGGCTCTCTGGTTGCACCCGCGTCCTTTGATTTGTCATAGACCTTAATAGACCACAGACCACAGACAAAGTGAGCGACGAATGACATGGAAGGCGCGCTGGAGTGTTGTTTTAAATTTATATTTTGTAATACTCTGTTATTTAATTTCTTTCTATGTTATTATTATTTTTCTTGTGTGCTTCCTAAAAGGCTGTAGTATTAAAAGTGTGTTTGTGCATTACAGCGTGCCCTATCAGAATAACACCGCTGCGGTATTTTTTTAATATCGTGGCATTTTGTTAAAATGAAAGGTTTAATTTTCTTAGTTGTTGAGATCAACAAAATTAAACCTTTTTTCAATTGGATAAAGTTCTTATTAGAATATAGTTGTATAATGTCTTCATTCTCAAACACTCCTTGTGTCATTGGGTTAAAATTTAATATACTTAGTCTGGTTTAGATAAATTTGAACAGTCTGTTCGTAAACAAATCTTCATATCGAGCTATACATTTCCAGTATAACATGTATGTATTTATGTATGTGTAGCTTTAAAACTTTCTATTCCACTCTAATTGTGGTCTAAACAGCACCAAAGCTTGCGAGGGATGACATAAAAGTTATGCAGATTTAATAATGTTATCCAGAGTTAATTTATTTTATTTAATTCAATGTCCTTTAGCAGTTTCCTTTATGTGAAGATTGCCAATGACGCTATGAGTCTCATAGATATGTCGTGATTTATTTTTAAAATTCGAACAGTTTATGGGGAGGACATTGTAAACTTAAATGACAGTGTTCTCTTTGAGCACTTCGAGCGTTAATATAAAAGTGTGAGCAGCGTAGTGTGTAATTTATTGATTTATCTCGATGTGCGTAAAACTAACTACAGGTAAAACAAACTGAATAAATTTTAATGTTAACAACTCTTAATCTCATTATCATCTGTCTAACTTTTCCACAACTACATTGGTATCAGCTTCTGGATGTAGCTGAATACCAGTGCACCACAAATCTTCATCTGCACAATAATAAATCAATATTATAAAATATTCATTTTATCTGCTTTTAATAGCTTGTGACAACGTTAAGTTTAAAAAAAAAGAAGCTAAAAAAAGGCTAAAATATTACATTACATACACAAATACATAAGTACATAAAACTCATGCCTTTTTTCCATTGGGTTGGCAGAAACTACAGAGCGCCATCTGCTACATTATGCACTTCTTTTGCTTGTTTTACATTCATACATGTTGTCGAACCCACACGCCGGCTGTGAGTACTAAGCACCCGACCATATTAAAACAAAATTCTATGTCTATATTAGGCCACTAAAATCAATTCTGTATTAAAGCCTTCAAGACTTGCCTCAAAAGTTTAAAGAAAGTTAGTAACAGCTCCTTCTACCGTATTCGTAGCTCTATATCACTCTCGTAGTAATAACTTGAGGATAGGTCGCTCCACCGCTTTCAGACACATTTTGAGGAAATCCTTCCATATGCAATGAGAAACTCATTCCGGGTGCACGAGAAATTCCTTTTTTTTCCATTGCAAAACTGATTTAGTGTATGTAATATATTTTGCATATTTTTTCGCGGAGCCGACCGCCCGGCACTTTTAACTTTGGCCGTTGAAATAACTTTATTTTCGGGTTAACGTTCATTTTAATGGATATTTATTTATAAAAAAAGTTGGCTTTATTAACTGGTGAAGTAATGTATCATAGTGACTATTTTATGGGTAGACCTAGTGATCTGGAATTGGCGTCAAGCGGGTTATTTTTTGGGAGGTCTATTTCTGTTTCTGAACTTTTTTATTTGGCAGACTAAAAAGAGATAACATTTGATGAGATTTTTTGTTATTAGAGCGTCATGGACGAATTTTAAATCTATCGATTTGTAAAGATTAAACATTTTTAATAAATGATGTTAAAACAAAATGGAATCGTCAGAAACAAGCAAGCTTAAACTTATTTACGTAGTCCACACATAGTAATGTTTCAAAGTTACTTGATAGTCTATTCTATGGTACAGACGCAACACATCAACCTACCCCAATGAGTCAAATTCCTCTGATAGATTTTCGACTTTATTTCAAACACAATAAGGTTCATGTTCAATTGGGAAAATTTGACAGTTTGGGGTTGGTTGATCTGCTGGCGTCTGTACATAGTATTGACACTTATTGAAAGTTTTGAAAAGATATTAAATTTATATTCTACGTAGGAATAAATCATGTAAATACTTAATATGCAACGCTTATTTATACCAAAGGAGGTTCTGCAGTACGAATCAAAATAATTTTCGAGTTCTGACATTTAGCAGAGAAATCTTTACTGAACCACACCGTCCCTACCCTACCTGATAAAAGTACAATCATCCGGAGTACATAAAGGACATCGCCTAATTAAGTAACGCAGATCAGTAAATGGCTCCTAATAAATACTTGCCCAAAATTAATGTATGCCCGCACCGGACGAATCTATCCAACCGGTTTAGAGATGAGCAAACATCGTTCGATTCCATTCGTTCTAATTTTCCATTCTAATAAACAAAAGCGATGATATTCGAATCATTCGATTTGACCGTGTCTGGGCTGTCGAATTTAATTGGCTTTGGCAGTTAGCGTTGTCGCGACCAATTGGCAAGACTGGCTACAAAATCCATTTTCACATATTTATTATTAAAATTGCGAAGTAGTTCAGCGATATGAAGTCTGTGTCCATTCAAATATTAATGACTTGAATCCGTCAGCAAGAACAAAAGATTATTTTGTTTTTGTATGTGCCTTAAACATAACGACAACTTGGTGAGAGTCGTGGGCATCATATGGATGAGAGACGCACATGACCGGTCGTTTTGGCGACATTTGGGGGTGGCCTGTGTCCAGCAGTGGTTTCGGCTGAAATGATAATGATGCCAATGATGACAAACATAATATTTACTTACCTTATTACATTAAGGATTTTGCGTGGAAGGTAATGATTAGTGTACCTACCCAAAATTACACAATCAACAGTCAAACATTCACAACGGAAAATTTAATTAACATTCATTTGTTTGACCAATCGAATAATTCGAGCACGCACTTCACTAGCCAGGGTTACTTGCTATAAAATATTTAAGCAAATCGGGCGCCATTACTGATTCATTAGTCAAACTCCTTCGGGACAGGACTTAATTCATTTTAAATCGAGGTTAGAGAAATTTTACAAGCTGTAAAGTTTTGGGACTCTGAGAGTTTGACAGTAAGAGGATGACGGCTATGAATCCGTTTTTCATTTCGGGAATGTTTCTAAATGACGTGAATTCACTGGGTCTTAAAAGGAATTTTATCAAGGATATTTAGGGAAATTCTAATAATAAAAATTGTGTCAGTGGTTTAGAAATATCAACCATCTTATAACTCGTGAATTGCAGTTGAAAATCAGCATCAGGTAGTACTCCCTTTGTCCTCATCTGACGTTACGCGATGCTGATTCCATTTTAGCATTAAAATCTTTGTCTTTTGTGTATTTTATAGTTTTAAGGTTTTTTATGTTGCTGTAATGCCAATAAACGCATTTTATTTTCTTTCTTTCTTTCATATTAAACACAAAAATATGGGTGTTTAAATTAAACAAAATTTTAAGTATTTTCAACTTGATATTATAGTAATAATAATAATAATAATAATTTATTTATTTTCTCACCACAATACCACAAAATTTACCAAAACTGAGCAATTACATCACTAAATTGGAAAACATACTGTGGGAGACTGGTGCCTAAGCTAGGCTTGTGGCCTGTATTTCGGGTCACCAGGTCTTCCTTACAACAGATATGAGCGCAACATTGCATCTTTATTAATTATTTTTAGGGCATGTTCTGTGCGTATTTTGTGAGTTGTGAGAGAATTGGGTTTGTTTGCGGATGCGTGTATGCGAGTGTATGTGCGTATGTGTGCGTGTATGTGAGTGTATGTGGGTGTATGCGAGTGTATGTGCGTATGTGTGCGTGTATGTGAGTGTATGTGGGTGTATGCGAGTGTATGTGCGTATGTGTGCGTGTATGTGAGTGTATGTGGGTGTATGCGCGTGTATGTGCGTTAACGTGGTATCACTACTCCGGGATATAAAATATTTTTTCTGTCTCGTTATAGTCAAGTTGTTGGAGCCACTTTGTAACTTTCATTTTACAGTGTTTTTTAGATAGGTGAAATATGCCTAGGGTGCGGTTTATTTTATTGTACAGGAAACCTCCTAAGTGAATAAAAGTGATTAAAAGTGATTAAAACATACCACTAATTTAGATACTTTGTACTGAAGCCCCATATGTTCAATGTGATCTAATAACATCTCTTCATAAGTAGAAATACACAAAAATCTAAATCAAAATCAAAATTCTTTTGTTCAAATTAGGATAAGAACAAACACTTTTGGATGCAAACCGATATATAAGATATCAAAAAATTCCCCAAGATTTTCGCCTTTCTCATTTTTTCTTTTCTTTCTTTCTCTGGAATTTTTCAGTAACAGCCCAGAGTCTGCACTTGTGCCTGTATGACGGCAATAGGCTTACCTTACTTAAACGTTACTTACCTCTGTCTATCAGGCTAAATGATAGGGTGTTATTTCATTTATATTCATCCAAACTAATAAAGAATAAAATAGAGAATAGAATACTCTTTATTGTACACCATAAAAACTTAAAAAAAAAATATAACTTTGAAGGTTACATAGGGTGATACAATGGGCGGTCTTAATAATTAAAATGTTTAAAATGAGAATGTAAATCTATTTGATTTTTTGTTGGCTTCTCACGACTAAACGGCTGAACGGATCGTAATAAAATTGACAAGGAAACAGATCCTGGAGACGGACTTAGGCTTTGTTTCGTTTAAAAAAAATAGCCAGAAGTGATAAGTAGTACTATAATTCCAATATAAATTAGCCATTAACAACGGTCTTTAAAACCCGTAATTTAAAAACACAATGCAACTCCATTAAACTGAACTGCGAACGACAAAACATAAGAACGCGATCTAAATGAGTAATTGCCTACCTAAGTCACCACGGTAAGGAGTACAAGAGTTGTATTTTCAACAACAAAGAGTAATGTATCTTGTTTAGTAACTTTAAAAGTTTCCCATCGTACGGGAAGCCACCAGACTGCCTTTAAGTTATTGACTTATTGACTTTTAAAACTAGTGCTGTGGTACTGCCGGGTCCATCTTTGGAGTACGAAGGATTTATTTTTGAGGACGAAATGGCTTTTGTGGGTGGACTTCGAGTTTCAATGAACTGGTTTGTTTTAGTTTTTTTTTATGATAAAATGAGGGATGAAAGACGACTAACTAAAGGGTTTACATACATACTTAAACTCACGCCTTTTTCCCATGGGGGTATCCAGAAACTACAGAGCGCCATATGCTACGGTTCTTACATACTTCATTTGCTTCGTTTACATTCATACATGTTGTCATACACACACGGCGGTTGCCAGTACTACGCACCTGAAGCGTTTAAGATGTAACAAATGTAAGTTACCTTGGTAAGTGTAAAAGTGATCATTGAAATTGGATAACAAATTGCTAAAGAAGTTCTACCTATCTAAACAATAATCTGTACATCTCTGCAGGGCCCCTTTAAAAATAGAAGGGCGTAATGTTATGTTACAGAAATACAAAAACTCAGCATAGACATCTGACTTTTATATAGCAATCGCGAATAATTTGCTGTTATGCATTGAAGAGTTCCGTTGCCAGTCTTCTTCATCAGTTTTTCTTCATCTAATGATACTTTCTAAATGAAAATGCTTGATTTGTTACTAAAAATGTGAAAATCGGTGCTAGTAAACCCTATCAAATAAAAAAAGAACTTTTAAAATCGGTTCTTAAATGACGGAGTATTGAGGTAACAAACCCTAAAAAAAAACCGGGAATCGAACCCAGGACGTCAAGCTCAACAGTGGCGCATGCGATCACTAGACCAAGAAGAAAGACTTAATCGAATTCACTAAATTAAATCTGATTGTATAATTAAGTAGCATATTATGATAGTCGTACTGAAAAATATTTCATGAAGTTGAATTCCACTCTTTGCAAACAGAGTATCTGATACATATCCACAATGAAACATGACCTCAAACACAGAAATAATAAAACCAGACAGATTAATAGACCAAATGAACCTCGAACGAGCCCCCAATAATAACAACATATATACAACTTGAACCAACACTAAACCAAAGTTTGAGCTCTTGCATCAAAGTTACAACTCTAACTACTTTAGCGGTACGTGATCGGAATCCATAAGTTTGTCAAATGTTTGGACCAACAGTGTTGGTGTGGACTTAGTATCGACTAGCAGAAGTAGCTTTGTCTTTAAAGGTGGATAAATAGACTGCCAAAGTATACTGATTTTAGAGTTTATTCTGTATTGTGGCGATGCCTCATTAATGAGTTGTGTTGCAACGTCGCAGCGGATCAACGCATTGTATGTCACAAGTACGATGCGACGACGCACGACGTCGCAGCGCAACAGGACGACGCACGTCACCAGTCCGTCGTAGATTACCTCAGTCACTCGCACGTCTCGTTTGATCTTCTAACAGTAATTAAATAAATATTTTACAACTTCCACCCAACGCCCTCTAGTCACAAACTTAACCGACTAATTCACCTTTCAAACAAAAAAAAATCAAAGTCAGTTCATCCGTTTGAGACCTACGATGCTACAGACACACACAGGCACGTCAAAATTATAACCCGTCGTTTTTGCGACAAAATACGTAACCTCTATTTATAGTCAGTATTTACGAATGAAATCGTACAACGTCTCATCTTTCGTCTTTTTCATTTGTAATTAAGTCATTGGTGTGCGCCTATGTAGGTATAAATTAATAAATAAATAAACGTGATTTTTTAAAGAGTTATTTGAACCGTATTATAATAGATAGATATCCCTGGAACTTCAAAACTTATTCATGTTTAAAACATGCTACCAATTACCTCGGAAGTTTCTTGTATCTCAGCCATGAGGGTTTCTTTTTAACTTCACTTTGCTGGTTAAGAATTCTCAGTACTTCAAAGTTCTATGGCCTTTTACACGGGCAATCCTTTTAGATTCTCCGTAATGTTGAGAGCAAGTGTTTTCATATAGTTTGCTTTCAATTAGGCCCGCTTGAAAAGAACTTCGGGTTTTCTTTTTGTGAATGTAAAACTGTGTCGTTAATATTTTGAAAGATTTGTTTTTAATTTCAAAGTACAATAAAAAAGGTATTTTGCTATTTAATAAATTCCTATCCCATTAAATAAATTCAACACCAACCTTATCTATCACAAAAGTATAGTGTACAGATAGGCGGACCAGTGTAATCTTGGTAATAGGTTACCCCCCATTACCAAGATTACACTGTCCGTCTGTCTGCCTGTCTGTCTATCTGTCACCAGGCTGTATCTTATGAACCGAGATAGCTAGACAGGTGAAATTTTCACAGAATACGTATTTCTGTTGCCACTTTTACAATCAATACTTAAAACAGAATAAAATTTACGTATGGCCCCCAACAAACGTGATTTTTGTTGCCTTTTTATTTTAACAGACGGTACGGAACCTTACGCGCTCGATTTCGACTCGCACTTGGCCAGTTTCTTCTTCTTATCTTTTAGTTCTTAACAAACTAGGAATGACCCACGCTAGGAATTTATCCTGTGTCGTGGGTGCGTTTACAAACTCGAAAGTCACATACACAGCCGGCCAGACTGGAAACAACTACTAGTAGACCAAACCAATTTCAAACTCAAACTCAAAATCAATCAATCAAAAAATCTAATAATCAAAAATCAACAAGCAGCAATCTCAATTTTTTATCCGAGTCCGAACCTAAGACAAGCAGCTCACCCACTGCGCCATTTAAACTGTTCAGAATTCTCCCTTCCATCCTCATTAATCTACCATTCGCCACATCAGAAAACCCGATTCCTACACTAGATCTATCATCACCATTAACAAACACAAACCAAACACTAGTGATGCGCCATCAAAACATCGACTAATCATTGACAACCCGAAACATGCTCATTTCGCCGATACATCCTGTAATCTGCCGATCTCAGCATTGGCCTCAAGCATACGGCTTGCGTAAACCGTTGTCATTAGTCAAAGTGACCGCGGCATAAATTATATGCCCAATTAGTTACATTGATGGCCGTCGGCGATTAGAGATATCTGGATCAAGTGTGGGTTTGTTGTAGGGTAAGGAACTTGATACGGGAACGCTGCGTTTTCTTGACGTTCGCTGTTCTATTCAAAAACAATTGAATTAACCACTTTTTGTTAATCATCTATTGCAGCTGTTGGTTCCCCTATCTATAAATAAATAAATATGCTAGTGAATGGACTCTGTCGGAATAGCTATAAAATGAAATTAGTGGACTGTATAAACATAGGTTTATTGATATAATTTACTACAACGTGGAGAGTAACAAGGAAATGCCCGTGGTCTGTGAGTAGAGTGGCGGGCGCGCAGCGGTCATCGCGGCCCGGATTCGGTACCCCGGCTCCCCCGCGCAGGCCCCGCGGTCTATCACGCGCATGTGTGGTGCGCTGACAGCTAGCTAGCAGTGTTGTGACCGGCAGACGATCCGATGAATTATCCAAAAACAGATAATGAAAACATCATTATTGTCGACGGCACCTAAAAAACAAGTTAGTGGCCCATGGGCGGAATAAAGATTTCTGACACCAGCAGTGCGATTCTGGTCAAATCACCGCGTGAAAATGTTGTCGTAGTGAGGGCGAATTGAGCTGTCATTCCATACTAATGCTAGGCTTTGACAGTTTACTTCAATCAAGTTTTCACGGCGTGACTTTCACTGAATCGACCGGCTGGTTAGTCTCTAACCACTTGAAAAGAAGAAGATTTTCGGAAAAGCTTCTTCAACTTCTGCAGAAAAAAATAAAATTGACTCGTACTTTTGAAACAAAGTGGTATTTGGTCAAATGTAGTTCTTTCTGTGATAATATTACTTAGGCATATTAACTATTCAAATAAAATCTGATCCGTTAGTAAATAAACTTATATTCTTAATTTCGTCATTAATAGGACGCAACATACATTAGAATGGTATAGACGACCGTCTTATCACCCTGCTATGCTTACTATTTTTTATAACTTACTCATAAAGCATTTTCTTTCTAAGAACTATTTACATTCGCTTATAATATATTTAAAATAAACTTTCATACCACTGAGAAACAATCTGAAGTGAGTCGCGTGTACGCTCAGTATATTCGTTCGTATGTTTCCAAAAACCGCGCTATATCTTAACTTACTGCGTCATCAGCCTGCTTACATTGTGATGTACAACTGTGTAGATTATTGTTATACATAACACTCTTGAATAATTTATTATCCATATTTACTTATGCTAAAGCTCGTAGCTGATTGGGCGCGGCGTTGATGTCTTCAATATGGAAAACATAAATAAAGTTATCGAAATAAATTGTTCATCAAATTGACTATCAACTTGAATTGCCATTAAGTAACTTAAATCACAACTGGCCTGTTGGTCTGTTGGTAGTTAGTGGCACTGCTATAGCGGAGGTCGTGGGTTTGAGTCCCACCCATGACAAATGTTTGTATGATCATTAATTTGTTCTGTGTCTGGGTATAATAGTATTCAGAAATATATAAGTGTCGTGGAAAGCGATATTCTTGAATAATAAGTTGTGAAGTTGATTAACTTAGTACAGAGTCTATGGTGACCAGCGTGACGTTACTTGTCATTTGAAATGGCGCGAATGGGTTTTTGGTAATGTCACGTGGACAGAGTCATACTGGTGTGTGGGAGCTGGGCAGAGCTCAGATTGATTTCAGGCACCAACGAAGACACATATCCAGTAAGAAACTGTCAGTTACCTATTTGAGTTATGTTTTGTGATTACGATTGTTAAGTGAGGTTATTACTGCTATGTAGATTGTTATTCTTTATTCTACGATATGAACTCGGTACCACGAAACCTCCATCGGTGTCAACTCATCGCTCAGCCATCGCTGACGCCGACATAAGTATGTTTATCAGATGTTTAGTCCCCACAACACAAGCTCTGTTTATCTAGGGAATAGATGGAGTTGTCAGAAGGTTTTTTTTTATATATATAACTAGCAGACGTTACGCAGTTTCACCCGCGTAGTTTCCGTTCCCGTGGGAATACTGGGATAAAAAGTAGCCTATGTCCACCGGGAATAGTGTAGCTTTCCACCAGTACAATCATTTTTAAAATTGGATCATTAGCTCCGAAGATTACCCCCTACATACAAACTTACAAACTTACAAATTTTACCTACCTCTTTATAATATTAGTATAGATGGGTCTACTCTTGACATCAATCTTGTCCTGCGGTCAGAGATGAGATCGACGATGGAACGAGTTTACCCATAAGAAGCCTATTAACTCGCGACTTAAACAAATTGGGGTCATATGAACTCGGGAACACTGATGCAGGCAGGGAATTCCACTCCTTGGCTGTGCGCATAATGAAGGAACAGGGCAAAGCGCTTCGTGCGAATGTGTGGAACATCTACAAGGAATGGGTGATAACCTGCAGTACGTCTGGATTCCCGATGGAAGAAAGGAGATGGTGGAATGAGCTCGTGGAGCTCTAGAGCACACTCACCGAAATACAGTCTGTAAAAGACCGACAGACATGCAACTTTGCGGTGGAAGTTATGGAATATAATTATTATTTTATTACTGTCGTCCTTTGACAGTGGTATGACATGGCAATATCATAACATTTTTTATAAACACTCGAATTGAATGAAAACGAAGTTCTTATTAAATAAATTTGTTTTTTTACGAATTTGTGGAAACGCTTACGGCAGTCAATTTCATTATTTTGTTGTATATTAAATTACCTAATTGTTTTCTTGTTTGTTTCTTAACATTGTTAATGTTGGTTTAATGGACATTTCTTGTAGAACATATTTTTAATGTTTCACCATATTTATAATGCACACTTTGTAACGAAAGTACAATCAATCAGGTATTCGTCAAAGCGCTACTATTTTAGGCGCACCTAATGAGGCGCTCCTTTTTTATTCCTCGAGGCGCTGCTATTGCTATCGGGAGCGCTCCTAAAAGGTGCGCTCCGAGGAATAAAAAAGGAGCGCCGCATTAGGTGCGCCTCAAAATAGTAGCGCTTGACAGTTGACAAACAGCTGATTCCATCTACGCCATTTTCTTTCTTTAATAGAAATAGAATAGAAATAGAATTTGTAATATGGCTAGGCCTGCAGGTTATTTTCTTATAGAGCGTTCCTCCGATCACACTTATCTAGGCTTTTCTACATCTTAAACCCTTCAGTTAGTCGAATTTTATTCAAACTTTTATCCATTGAAACCCGAAGTCCACTCACAAAAGCCATTTCGTCCTCAAAAATAAATCCTTCGTGCTCCAACGATGGACCCGGCTATATTTTTTAACGTCAAAACACTGAATCTGTTGCTATTCTCCTCACACGTTAAGCACAAACACAAACTGTTTTTTTTTTTAAGTCTTATTACATGCGAAAATGCGGTAATTCCAAAGTTATCAGTATTTTCAAGCGGAGCGGGCCGACGCCATTGCGCACACGATGCGATTCAATCCGGAAGTAATTTGCGACATCGACGGGCGAATCTTCTTGTTCACTCGCGAGGTATGTGCGGGAAAGGGATGGGTATAGGAGATAGCGGATGTCAATCATATTTTTGAATGTTGGCGCAACCACATTTTCAATTGCAAGGCAACTACTTCAAACCTTATACTGGGTAACATGATACGACTTGGCTATAATGGTAGTCATACTGTCGGGCTTCTGACTGCTCGGTTACTGCCGCACTGGGACCAACGGGTTAACGTGCTTTATGAGGCACGGTGGGGTTTTGATATATGTAATAAATACCACACTCGACTCAGTAGAGCGCAGAACCAAGAGGTTATTGGTGATGAAAAGCTGGTGGGTACCAAGTTTCATACCCTGGCCCACCGCCGCAAAGTTGCATGCCTGTCGGTCTTTTACAGACTGTATTTCGGCGAGTGTGCTCTAGAGCTCCACGAGCTCATTCCACCATCTCCTTTCTTCCATCGGCAATCCAGACGTACTGCAGGTTATCACCCATTCCTTGTAGATGTTCCACACATTCGCACGAAGCGCTTGGCCTGTTCCTTCATTATGAGCACATCCAAGGAGTGGAATTCCCTGCCTGCATCAGTGTTCCCGAGTTCATATGACCCCAATCTGTTTAAGTCGCGAGTTAATAGGCTTTTTTTGGGTAAGCTCGTTCCATCGTCGACCTCATGTCTGACCGCAGGACAAGATTGAGTCAAGAGTAGACCTATTTTATAAAAAAAAATAGTCACCCTTCCAAAGATCGACCTCAGTAAGCCTATCTAAAAGCTACCCCAGTTTTCCTTCTAACAGCAGAAATGGAGTTTGCAGTAAAGGACTATTCCTCGGCTACTGCCTCGGAAAGCCTTTCTTTGTTCAAGGAGAAAATCCTCATAGATATCCTCCGCCCTGAATAGGGTGGAGGGGTCTGTCAGACTCTTACTGACTTAAACCACCGTAGTGTTCCGGCTTACCTCTACCACGGAGGTTATGGGAATGAAATGGAATATCAGCAAGTCTTATTTAACTTACGATCGATCCTTGCGACTACAAGCTTCTCGCATCAATTGCTTAAAGTAGCCTTTTAAGAATTGATGCGAGAAAATGTAAGGCAAGGCAAGTTTGCAATGCAAGCAATACAAATGAGCGCACAGATGTATGCAGGCTGTTTAAACTGGCGTTGTGGGTTCGCGAACAAGTACTTGCACAGGTACCAAGGGAACTGCGCACAGCTTTTAGCGATTAACTGGTATATTTTTCTGATGTAAGGTCTTGAGAAGAAGCTTGTTATATGCCATGTAAGTATCTTGTTTGTATATCAGCTAAGGTCTTTGAATTTTACGGCATATTTGCTTAAAAAATAAGGAGAGAATTAGCACGCACAGAAACACAGTAGGTACACTAATATTTACAGAAGAAGAAGATAGATATTGAAGATCAGCTTAGGTAAGCAAGCGCACGAGAAAGTATCTATGTATAAACTAGCTATGAACAGAAACGTGTCACGAGTAAAATTTTTGTTATATTTTGACCTTAACACTACAGACTATTTAAGGGTGCTTTTACACGGTGCAAGTAGCTAGCGCATATTGAGGCACTTGCGCATGTTGTGTGCATCGTTAACTTTACCGTTTAAAAACATGTGTGGGTCTAGCGACTCGAGCATGTACTAAACCGAGCCAACCGCGCAACTTATCCGCGTACTCAGTGGCGCGCACGGGTCACTTGCGCATGTAGCTCTTGACCACGAGCAAAAAACTTGTGCGTACTGCTTGCGCAAGTAGCCCATGTCTTTACTTGCTCCAGTTGTTTGCATTATGCACAGTCAGTGAGCTACGTTGCCTGACCGTTGCCTAAGATGGATCAGGTAACGTAGCTTACTGACTACAAGTAGGTACAAGCGAGTAACTTAAACAAGTAGCTTGCGCATATTACTCACGCGTTTAACCCGCATCTTTACTTGCTCCAGCTACATGCACCGTGTAGAAGCACCCTAACAAGAAGCTAAGACAGAGATTCCCAAACTGGGTTCCGCGAAACTTCGGGGTTCCGTTGAATTAGTCATCAGGGTTCCGCTAAAATTATTTATTATTAGCTCCTAAATAATACCAGGGTTACAAAACAAATACAGGTCTAGAATGGATGTTTTACCAGATATACGCATACAATTAACTATTGCCAGACATGATACGGAAATATAAAACAAGTATTAAAAAAAGTAAAGGAATTTAAACATGAAAACTTTAAGTTATTTATGGTACCATTTTTTTCCAAATGTTCATATACAAAATTCCTGTGTTGATTTGTAATCGTTTGATACGAGATTCCATAAAATAAGAGGTATATTTGTTGGGTGTTTGTTAGATCTTAAACTTTAAAGATAATCTTTAAAGTTTAAGAATTCTTGAGTTAAGGCTCTTAGAAGCGATTGAAACTGCAGGGCACAGCTAGTGTATAATATGGCATATCCTGTTGAGGTCACTATACAACGGCAAAGTGTACCAACAACATACCTAAAATACTTCACGGTTGAATAAAATTCTAAATGCTGACCACGACATTTTTTGGCACCGTTTCAAGTCATACTTCGAACGTGTTGTGCATACTTTAGAAGTCTTTCAGAGCCTGGTTTAGGTCTACTTACGAGAACATAATATCAACATCTCTTTTAACTGTTGTACATTTTTAAGGTTTTTACGGAATTTACAAAGTACACTTAAACTTACGCATTTTTTTACAATTTGGGTGATGCAGAAGCTACGAACACTACCTATACTCCAACCAATTAGGTAGTTAACAAAAGGTAAACAATTTATAACACAGTTTAAAAATAAAATGCAGCTGAAAACATATTTAGATACAACAAAAACGATTACATGATCAATTAAAGAATTTGTTTAAACAGTAGTTGTACTTAATTAATAAACGTTTATGTAAAGATTGTTTACTTTTAGTTAACTACCTACTCGGGTGGAGTATAATTAAGATCCATACAATCAAAATCATTTCGTTTCGTTGATGCTCAGAAATCTGGTCATGCATGGGCGCTGGTTGTGAGTACAAAACACCGGTTCATTCTAAAGAACATCATTGATGGATGAGGCCAGTGTATGTCCTTCTAGGGATTCCACATAAACAATGACATGGTAGGTATGTACTCCGTGTAAGCGGGCACGCCCTTTTTACTTGAAGGCTTATACAGTTAGTTATTTTTTTTTTGCTTGACTTTAGTTGTCATTGTCAGTACTTACTATTCTTATTACTAGGTACTGTCTTTTATATTGGTGTGTGCTAGCTATCATGTAGCAAATTATTTAATTTTATTTAAATTAGTAGGTATGTTTATTAATTACCAATGCTGTTTAAACTGTTCTTCTAACATATCAGACAGACGTGTTGCTGGGGAGTTTGTTCCGCCACTTCTTCTTTTCAGCAAAAACACTAGGAAGTGGCGAAGGGCGGGCGTTTTGGGGGACTGTGTTATGTAATTTTTGACGTTCAAAAAGTGCTAAGCCTCAGCCTAATTTGAATAAATGACTTTTGATTTTGATTTTGATTTCCGTCGTTCCCATTTATATGACTGTACTTTATCACTTCCTTAACTTTCATTAGTTATTTTATGTTTATCAGTAATCTCTACTTATGTGTAATCAATCAGATTATTAAATTTGCTCTGTTTTATGACCTTAGTTCATTAAACCCTAAGACACCGGTGTCCGCGCTACCATTGTATTTCTATTGTGTCTCTAATTGAAACGATTGAAAGGTTAAATCAAACTAAGTATTTAGTTAGTCAGGTAATATTACTGGCGAAACGTACGGTGGTACTACAGTTACATCTCTGCCAATCTTTCAGGGATTACAGGCGTGATGTTATGTTATGTTGTTAAGCTTTAATAGGAAACAGAAAATACAAAAAAACATAGCATTTTTTCATAAATGAGCTGTGATAGCCGCTACAGCAGTGATAGCCTAGTGGTGTGACCGGTGGATTGCTAAATCATAAGTCTCGAGTTCGAACCCAAGGCACGCACCTCTGACTTTTCGGATTCATGTGCATATTGTACAATTAGCACTGGCTACAAAAACGTGAAGGAAATATCGTGATGAAACCGGCATGCCTGAGAGATATTTCTCGACGGCATGTGATGCCAAGTCAGAGGCCCATGGGCGGCATTAAAACTCTGACACCAGGTTAGTTACTAACCACACGATAAGAAGAAGATGAACGAGCTCCAAGGTTTGCTTAACAACCTTCGAAAAGGCCGTCACATTCGTCATCTTTCATCGCCGCTGTTGTTTTTCCACATTTCTATTATTTTCCATCATACATCACACTTTTTCCTTTCTTCAATTTCATTTGATTTATTTTCGATAATATACAACATGACAAGAGACATCTTATTCGTTCCTCTATATCTGTAAAGCAATCCCCTTATCTGCGGTGTCTAACAAAGACTAGAATTTACTGCCTATAAATACAACTGTTTACTGTTAAGTTCTACACCACTCACCCTTATTCCTGCCAATTCCCACTACTGTAACCACCATCACAATAATTGATTTTCCCTTTCGCGCCAAAAACAAGTTTACCAAACCTTGTACACTAATATTTAACGTGTTTAATGAGGAAGAGATAATTACAATAAAATTAACAAGTTTCATGTATTGTAATAAAAATAATTCAAATAGTATCAATTTATTAATTACATAAGAACCTACATTTATTTATCAGGCCGCGAGTGGAAGCCGTCTTCCGCGGACTATAGGTAATTTAATTGTGTCTAGAATTCTGGTAGTTGGCAAGTTAATTAAGAAAAGTTAAGTTAGCTATAAAATAAGGGATGATGAGCCCGTAGGACATGTAAATTCCTGTATGTAGAACACTGCTCTAAAGGCTGAAAAATTGCCACGATTCTTTGTCAAAAATAGGCCGTGACATTAAGAGTCACTTAATAAAGAAAAAACACACATACACATAATAATTTATGAAACGTACAAAAGAAAATCGCTTGTATCTCGTTTATCGCTTAGTGTTGCATAGATACGCAAGTAAATAGGGCCTCATGGCTCTAATATATGAAAGCCAAACTGCTCAAACATGTAACTCCCAATAAGTTTATCTCATTTTCACTGTTTGAGGTTTTCCGGTTTTTTCCTCAAACCACAAACTAGCATCGCTTAAGACTCCCCAGGGCTTTGAGGAAACGGTAAATAAAAACTACCGTAATTCTGTGAATGTCAAGTTTTCTCACTGTCTTGCAGTTAAAATAATAGCAACGCTACTAAGTTCCACTTTTGTACGTCAAGTTTCTAAGAAAAGAAAGGATGATTTATTTAATTGTGTAATTCTTCCGGAGTCGTCTTGGAGTCAAGAAAAATGTCTGTTTGTTGTCCTAGGTAAGTTACACGAGACAAATGTGGGGATGATTGTTTGTTATTTTTAGATTCTTAATTATACTTGTTTGCAGCCTTAAAATACATTAGGAAATATTAACTTAAAGGTGGTTTTCTTTAGCACTGATAAAGTAAACATCGAGTACGAAGACAGAACTTCTCCCTTGACTATACTCCGTATTAATAAGTACAAGCCACATTAAATAACAATGGTTCGTGTGAATAATAAATATAAAATTATTCATGTTACAGTTTAAGTATATGTACACAAAAGTATTGCGCATTCGCAGGCTGAACTAGATATCCATACTAATCAAAGACTAGTACAATAATATTTTAAATCTCTTCGATACTAATATTATAAACTAGGCCTAGCTACCTATGTATCTACATAAACTATACTTAGTAATGAAATAATTTATTTAGTTAAGGATTAATAGCATGAGTAAAATAAATGCGTTTAAATGTAGTCCAAAAAAAATCATGTGTTTTAGATAAAAAAATGGTTGTTGTGCGTCACTCGACATAGATAGGTATAGTGTCTTGCGGCTTTTTTTGTAGATATTTATAAGATCTACAATTAATTAAAACATTTTATGGTTCTGTCTTTTATATTGCCTAAACGGCAGCGTACGCAAAATAAGTAATTCTGGTTGATTTTTTACACCTTGTGTCCGAAAAACCCAAATATCTTACGAAACCCTATTTTTTTCCAAAATAAAATTCATCCTATGTTACTCGTGGATAATGTAGCTTTCGAATGGTGAAAGATTTTTTAAAAACGGTCCAGTAGTTTTTAAGCCTATTCATTACAGCTACACAAACAAAGTTTTCCTCTTTAAAATATTAGTGTATAGATGAGAAAGTTACTCTGTCTGTTTGTTTGTCGGCTTTACACGACCAAATGACTGAACAGAACGTAAACAAAAATTGGCATGGAGATAAATCATATCCTGCAAACAGGCTATCTTTTCTCTCTCAAAAAATAGTATAGAGAAATTTTGAATTCGTAAACATTTTTTACATGCAGCGCCATCTTTGGTAATATGACAGATGGTTACAAATGTCTTCCCAGATAACATTTGATCAGTTTGACGTTAAGAAGGCTAACATTAAGAAGGTCACACAACAGAATTGATTCTAAGGCCGAACTAAGTATAAAGCCTTAGCAGCTTGTAGGTTTCTTATTCAATAGTAACAGTAAACATAAAAACGATCTTAATCTAAAACTCGGCACTGCTTGCAATAAAATATAATGGAAAATAAATTAAAAGCGCAGAGTCTCAGTGAAATGCACGTCACACAAGGATAATTTACTAGGTAGGTAATCCAAATTAATTCTGCACCTACTTAACTTTGCAAAGACTTTTGCAGGTAGGACTTGAGAGCGTTTCGCTGTATTTTACTTAAAATGTTCGTGGATGTATTTATTTCAAGAACGTTGAATAAGTGAGTGAAGAATTAGCAAGAACTAAACTAACTTAAATAGAAGAAAAAAGACCGAGCGGATTTATAATTATGTAGTAGTCGCATATCATGTGTAACATTTAATATTATGCTAACGTGGTAAACACGCAAAAGTAACTATCAGCCTGAAAAAAATAGGTGCAGTTAAAAATAGTTTTTCATCGAATTATTAAATGTTTAATGAAAATTTTAATTTTGGCCAACAGTACGACGCGTGGTACCAATCTCAAGCAAAATGGGTTTGCACCACAGCCATCTCTCCATCAACGCGCGCGCTCATTGGTCATTGGCAGATGAAAAAATCCAAATACACTTTGTTCGAACTTGACCTCATTCACAGCAGTAACACTTGCAACTACTAGACCAACGAGATAATCAAAATAACTAATTATTCTCTTAGTCAGTGATTAAAAGCAAAATGCATGTAGGTAATTACTAAGAAGTCGGGATTTAAAATCCCCGTTGCATTACTAACGTTAGTAATTTTCCTTTGAAATACTTCTTCATAAATAATCAGGGATTTTGCAAATTTTATGCGACCTGTATAAATGAAATAACGATCTCCATCTCACACACAAACCAGTAATTAGGTAACATGATACCTCTTTTAAACTGGAGCTCTGACTTTCGGAGTTCTGACATTTGTAACGATTGGCAGGACATTCAGACAGGGATCTTCGGCTGTTCGTCTTTTAACACACCCTATGTACAGACGCCATCAAATTTCCGCAATTGAATATGAACCAATTGCGGAAATTTGACGGTTTGCGGTAGCTTGATGTGCTGGCATCGGTACAATAAATAGTATTTCAATCTTAATGTGCTTTCTAAGGGCACGGGAGGGATTATTATTTAAAAAAAAAGTTACTGGTTATGCGGGTTGCACATTACTAGTAGTCTTGTTAATCCCTCGTACTAAGCTAAATATGTTTGAGTCTGGAGTGGGTTCACGTCAACAGTGATCAAGATAGGGATCAAGCTCACGAGCTGCCATTCGCGAGGCCGACGACTAAACCATTGAGCTATTGCCACTTTAGTTCTAATGTTCAAACTCCTTTTTCATATTCCTGCCTAAGTCTAAGTTTCCTGATAGTTACAACCTACAGGTGTTTAAATCATGGGTGAATAGGTTACACCTAGGCAAGCGGACTTCGTTGTCGACCAGATCATCGCTTACCATTAAAGTGTGATAGTGGTCAAACGCTAGTTTATAATAAAAAAAAAAGAAATCAAAAGTAATTCGTTCAATTTTTTCTGAAGATCAGCACTTTTTGTATGTCGAAAATTACATAAAATAGTCCTAAAACGCCCGCCCTTTACCACTTTATTGTGTTTATGCTGCGATGAAGAAGTGGCGGAACAAACTGTATACTTCATTTTTTAAGATGGACTTTGACATACACACATACTTACATATATTATTAAAAGCTAACGCCTTTTGTCATGGTGGTAGGCAGATCCTACAGAGCGCCATATGCTACGATTGTTACATACTTCTTTAGCTTCGTTTACATTCATACATGTTGTCATACACACACGCCGGTTGCGAGTACTTCGCACCTGGCCTTTCTGAAGAACATCACCGATGGACCTCATCGGTATGTATGTCCTTCTAGGGCGTCTCCTCGCGGTGTTCAATTGTCTTTAGGACATTAGAGTTAGAGTAAGAGTTAACCAAGGATTGACTTTAAAAACTCTTGGTTAACTCTAATGATAAAACCATGCGGCTATTATACCTACTTAAACACACTTTATAGGAAATTGTCCTAAAGACAATTAGAGAACCACAAAGATATGTGTGACGCATTTTGGTTAAATTTAAGTGTGAGTAAAATAGACCTGTGGGTTCAAATTTAGGGGGTGTTCATTAATTTAGTCGTGGTTTCGCGAAGACAGGGGAAGGTTGTTACGTCTCAACATTACAATTTAAGTAAGACATAGTTCTTGGAGGCGGGGGCAAATTTAGGGCTTGTTGTGAAGGAGACATTGCTAAAACAGCTATTAGGGAAGCTGAGAGTATATTAGAGGATGATAAAAAGACTTACCCAGATAGACTGCCTCGTTGGGTAGCGGTTGCAAATACCACTGCTGATTATGAGGTCTCGGGTTTGATCGCGGAGATAGACAAAGCTTTATTGAGTTTTGGAAGTTCTCGAATTCTTATGCAAACAATCTCAATAACCCTTTGCACAACCGGGAATCCACCCCAGGACATTCTCAGCAGTAGCGTTTGCAACCAAGAAGGTAATTAAAGTATCTTAAATGATATTTATTTTTGTAAATAGGTTTTCACAAACACTATTACACGTCTTTTTTTTTAGTAAATGTGATCGGAGTTTCACTATTTGACTACTCTGAGAAGAAACACCGAAAGAAACTCAGAGGTCAGTCTCTTTTAAAGCCCAGACATTATATTAGTCCAATCATGTAAGATCCATGCAGATTAGTGTCTGAGATGGTCTTTTGAGGAAAAACCACACAGAATGAGGGGACCAGATCAGTCAGTGCAGGCATTTGCCAGTAGTCGTGAGCTTAACTCGGAACTTCAGGGGCTCCACGCTCACAGCTAGTAATGTACGTCAAGTACTTGTTATGGACACAAATTAAATAGAAAACACCCAGCCAAAGGTGAGTCTAGTGGGTCTCAAGAGGCGGACAATAAAGTCACCCTATAAGGGTTCCATTTTTGCCAACAGTGGTACGAAATCCTTAGAAATACAATAAAAACTAAACGTTTAATTCACGCTAAGTATTTAATTTACAACTTTAAAAACCTAGGCATTACTTGTCTCCAAAACCCCGCCACTTATCACATACTTCGCCATTTGCATAAAACTCCTCCAAAGAATACAACTTAAATAAAGGTTTGCATTTTAAATTTTTAACCAAAAAAAAACGAGAAACTGTTTTAAACCGCGTCTCGCTATAAAGCGCTTTTGTTCAGCGCCACAAATGGCAGAAACTGCCAACTCGTGATTATTTTCAAGAAAAACATTATTCAAATTCGCTAACAGTCTCAGAAGGTATTAAATTCTTTTCAAAACGAAATGATACGGTAAAGTATCTGCTTTGCAGCTGAAGCTTGAATAATACGCTATTTAGCTGTTTCATTTGGATAAAGGGTGTTTTAAAGTTTGTTTTGTTCTTTTTATTTTTTTGTTCGCTAGCGTCTTTGTTTTCGCAATGTTTTTGCTTTTACCTGGACGATACAGTGTCGAGCGAACATCGATGCGCAAAAAATAAACTCTGAGTTCGGTAATGAATCTAGGGGCTCGATACAGAGATCCGAAATGTATGGAATTTTGCATTTCGAAATCTTATGCCAATTTAATACATTTCAGAGTGATTAAAGTCAGAATTTGAAGTAGGTTTTCGTAACTTTCACATTAAACCTATTCGCAAATAAGAAGCTGGAAAAGTTGTTTTGAAAGTTTTTGCCACCAGCTCAATGATCATTGTTGTAAGACAAATAAGACATATAGAACATGATCCATATAGGGGAATTCAGAAATGGGCTGTCAATGCAAGCTTCAACTTTTAACGCATTGCTTTCTTTAAACTGTAATGATTTAGTAGTAGCCCGAAGTCTACATTCGAGTAGGGTTGGTGTCAATGCTCTCCACCAGTCATGGGACTTAAACATAACTAGGTGTGATAAGCATTTTATTCTGCTATTATGTCATTTTACCTAAAATTTACTTCTATTCAGTATGTAAGTCCTGACAACAGCACACCATTATAAAAATAAAATAACAATTCAATTGTTATTTCTTGTTATATTTATGACAGAGATAGTGCCAACTATGGCAAGCCTATCTCAAAGAAACATTAAGCTTTAAATACCCATTTATGCTGATAAGAGTTCAACAGAAAAAAAATGCAACCCACAAAATTGCGCGCCCACAGCCATGACCCCGATTGCGGTAACCTGCATTCGGCCATTTTTATATAAAATACGCATACGCCAATGCAAGCCACACCTTTGGTGGCAGTAATTATTTCACAAGGGAATTGTTGGGTTTCCATTTGGCCTATCTACAGACCAGAGCGGTGACGAAGTATCAGGGTTTTTATTGTGAATATCATCACATCATCACGCTTGTATACCAGGCAACCAACCAAAGCCGAAAATAATTTCTTTGATTTGAAATATAAATTCCATTGTGTTTTATGAGTTGTTTTATAAAATAATAATAAATAAATAACACATAAACTAACTACAAATAGAATAGTAACAAAAAAAAACAAAAACCCCCTAGGAAAAACAAAATCGTAACACTCAGGCGTCAAAGTACTCCTCCCAATCGCTGCCAACTGGAAACGTGCCCAGAAGACTGGCAGCATTGCCACGTTGGATGGCAATGCTAATTCTTTGGCGAAAGAATAAGCCAGCAGTCTGGTCACGCGGAGTGTCGACCAGTCGGCGAAATTTCCTTGAACAGGCTGCGTGCACTTCGACCCCAAACGGCTCAAAACTGTAACTTCCAATGAGGTTACAGTATTTGCGTCGCATGAGGGCCTCAGCAGCTGCAGCAGCAGCGCCTACACAGCTCACCGTACTTGGAATATGAGATGGCGCAAGGGTATCGTCACAGGTTGCGTCCCACACCAAGACCTACCCATCTTCCAAGACAACAACGTCATTCCATCTGGTCTCTTTTCATCGTCTCGTACCAAGCCGTTAGGTTCCAAAACAGCTGGTACACCGACGGTGACAAGAGCACGACGAATAATATCGTTAATGCTGGTGCCCAGAGCTGTCGACAACTTCAACAACTTCAACTTCGTTAATTTAAGTGTACTTATTTAATTATTTTATTTTAATTAGTTTGATTATATAGTTGCCAATAAATACATTAACACATGACATTCATTCCTACACACATACATTAACTGACGCCTTTTTCCCATGCAGAAATTACAAAGCACCCATGTTCCGGTTCTTACATACCTACTTCTTTTCTTCGTTTACATTCATACATGTTGTGACACACACTCGCCGTCACGTCGGGGTAATATAACTGCATAATTATCTACTACGAAGATTTCTTACTTAAGCCGTACCTCGACGCAACATAAAATTTTATGGCTCAACGATAGGAAAGTATTATTTTAAACTTTTCGAATGTGAGCTTTTTTTGCGCTGGGGGCTTTTTATTTTTTTTAAACAAGCACTGCTGTTTCCTAATGTATGTTTTTTTTTTACTGGGAAACATGACTGTAATTGATTGCGATCCTATTGAGAAATTCCAGATTAAAACTCCATAATATAAGTCTGAACCTAATTATCAGACTTTCAGAATTCTGTATACATCCTTTTGAGCAATAAAGTAACTGGGTAGCAAGATCTGACCTCTGAAAGTCTGAACCCGATTGTCAGACTTTCAGAATTCTGTATACATCCTTTTGAGCAATAAAGTAACTGGGTAGTAAGATCTGACCTCTGAAAGTCTGAACCTGATTATCAGACCTTCAGAATTCTGTATTAATTTATTTGAGTATCTTAAGAAAACAAACCTTCCTTAGACCCTAACATTTCATTCTACTTTTAAAACAAGAAAAAAATCTAACAAAAACGAAATTTAATTACTAATGATTGTCCCTAGACGCTACCTAAGCAAAAATCTCGTCGAGTGCCCTCATGTTTATTTAGGACTTGGGATATTTAATCGTCTTATTATTTTGTGTTTTTTTCTGCTCATTTTTTAGAGAGAGTAGACTTTAATTGGATGTGGCGGTAATGGGAAAGTGGGGTGAAAGGGTTTGTTTTGATGACAAAGATTTTCTGAACCTTTTTCCTGAATCATCGTTTTTCTTAAGGAGGAAGATCGGAGGAAGGCGGGTTCCCGTAGAAAGCTAAGCGTGGATAGTATTAGCACTTATGTAAAAATTCTATGATACATCAAAGATTTTTTACGAGATTTTTATACTTATCAGTATATTTGAAATGTGAATATCCTTAAAAAATGTGTCAGTTTTGAGGGGAATCTTACTTTATGAACTCTTAGTATCAGTTTGTGGGTCGATGTCACTTCCATTTTGTATACAATCTTACGAAAACAAAATACAGTTGATCTCGGAACTGACAACTACACAATCAAAATCAGACATTACTTCATCATCTGCCTAGCCTTTTCCCAACTATGTTGGGGTCGGCTTCCAATTTAATCGGATGCAGCTGAATACCAGTGTTTTACATGGAGCGACAGCCTGTCTGACCTCCACAACCCAGTTACTGGGTAAAACGATACGAACAATGGTTAAACTGGTTGTCAGACTTTCGAGCTTCTGTCTACTCGTAACGACTGTCAAAGGTCTACAAATAAATAAATAAATAAAAGCACGTCACGTAGAACGAACCCATCAAGGTGACTTTGACCTTAGAGGTACTTGAACTTCCTTTTCCTTCCCATCTAAACCCCAATATAATGAAATTACCAACTAATACATCACTATTGATCCCTCTTTCAGTAATCCAATTATCTGTAATTCAATCCAGTGACTTGATTCCTCTACTTACGATACGCTAAGCCACAAAGACCGGGGAACTAAAACCTAAGGAATTTATTGTTACATGTAGACATTTTCGACTCGTAATTTGATTTAAACATCAATGTAACAAAATTATAGTAGACCAACATCAAAATAGGTACATCAAAAAATAGAGAAGTCATTTAAAAATGTATAAAATAGAGATCATGTATTTAAATTAGGCTGAGAATGAGCACCTTTGGATGACCAAAATTGACGTAAGATGGTCCCCCAAAACGCCGCCCTTCACCACTTCCTATTGTTATTTTAGGATTGGCGAAACTTTCTTGCGTTTACTAAGAAAGATTCCATGATTTATAAAGAAACGAGTGCCTTACTGATTTAATGGACATAGAAAATAAAACAATAATAATTGTATTCACTTACAATTCTTTATTTGCAATTTGATGTAAGTACGTACAGCGATTATACTGTTAAGTGTTCAGATTTTTTTATCTTTACTAAAGTTTATTTTATTACTCTTCAGTATATTAAAGAAGCAACAAGCAAAAAACCATCCTATCTAAACAGTCAATGAATTTTAAATAATAATTATTCATTATTTTTTATTTTTTTAAATAATACACAGAATAAACACAATAATTCACCAAAAAATATTTGAAGCCTCTGACTCCTGAACTAGGTATACCTGTGTGTCAGATGTCAGGTGTCAATTATCAAAGCGTCAAAAAATGATTACCTACATTTGTTTATTTATATAAAACTAGCTGCCCTGGCAAACTTCGTTGTGCCTTAGAGTCAATTTATTGCTCTTATTATTTTTTTTTTTATATTAGATATACATACGTTGAATAAGACGACAACAAATAAATCCAAACCATTAATAACTACTACTACTTTTAAATTACAAAATGTATATTTAACCTAACCTAACTGACCATACCTATCCTATAGCTAACCCAACTATCTAACCTAACTACCTTAATAAAATGCATTGATTTAAAAAATACTAAATTCATAATTTTAATCTGAATTATTGCCTCTATGTTACATACAATTTATGCCTATAGTTTTCCCGGTCTACTTTAATTAAAGTCCTAACAGTAAAATAAGTTCTATTTGCAAAGAATTATTAAAGTTCGTCTCTGTCATCATTGCTAATTACGTAAATTTATTGATTTCTGAAATATAAGACTTTTTTTATGCTACTTACAGCCTCTAAGTTTAGTAACAAAATAAATTTCAGAACGTAGGTGCGTATTATAAATTGACAAACTTACCTTCTTAGGTTTAGCTTAGGACTTGTCAATGTCAAAATGTCACCTGATAATGAATTGGGAAGTTTGACTCTTGTCATGTCATCCAAGATGGCGCTGCGTTTGAAAAATGTTTGAGACAACGAATATTCTTGATAATTTTGATTTTTTCGAGGACTTTTCATGTTTTTTATTAATTATTATGCTATTCCGGACAAAGACAAATCCAAGAAGACCAAAATCATTCAAATTGATCCAGACGCTCTTGAGTTATAAGTGGTGTAACTAACACGACTTTCTTTTATATATATCAAAGAGATTTAAAATACTATAGAGCGGGCATGTCAAGAAAATGTCATAGAAAAACTTTGATCCCATGTCTCAGTAACGCCATCTAGAATAATATATGAATATTGGAGCGGCAGCAGAGCGTACTAAAAAAAACTCATAGACTTGTATCCAGCAGGACACACTTTTTCGGACGAAAATTTTGTTCGTGATGTCCGGTCTATAGGTATTGAATGTCTTTGATATATATAGATAATAGGTTTTGATCGCGGTGTTGCAACTTTTTGATCTAGTTCATTAATTATTATTTATATGCATGAGGAGGCCAAAGAAAAGATGGATGGATTGTGTGAAGAGGGATATGAAAGAAAAGGAAGTTAGTGGCAGCATGATGGGTGACAGGATAGAATGGAAGAAAAAAACGTGTTGCGCCGACCCCAAACAACACGGGACAAGGGCAGGAAGATGATAATAATAATAATAATTACTAAGTGTGCAAGTCACCTCCTGCCATTTTATTCGTGTATTTATTAAGCATTCTAAGCTTCATACCCTGGCCCACCGCCGCAAAGTTGAATGTTTGTCGGTCTTTTACAGACTGTATTTCGGTGAGTGTGCTCTAGAGCTCCACGAGCTCGTTCCACCATCTCCTTTCTTCCATCGGGAATCCAGACGTACTGCAGGTTATCACCCATTCCTTTTAGATGTTCCACACATTCGCACGAAGCGCTTTGCCTGTTCCTTCATTATGCGCACAGCAGGAGTGGAATTCCCTGCCTGCATCGGTGTTCCCGAGTTCATATGACCCCAATCTGTTTAAGTCGCGAGTTAATAGGCTTCTTATGGGTAAGCTCGTTCCATCGTCGACCTCATCTCTGACCGCAGGACAAGATTGAGGTCAAGAGTAGACCCATTATATATAAAAAAAAGCATTGATGAGACAGGGGCCATAGTCCTTCCATAGTACTAGGTAACCAGTTCACCTTTTCCACCCCTAACCCATAGCCCAATACATTTGTTGCTTTAGTCTACAATAGTCTTGTACTAGTCGTAGATTTTCCTTAGATGCATTTGCATAATGCATACAGTGAGTGTCTGCGATTGGTGCCGCAATTCTTAAAAAAACGACAAAGGGCCTCTGCGAGTTGGTTTCGGCCCCTCGTACGCCTTCCAAAGGTCCTTAACGCAAGGGTTCCGAGAAATAACAAGGAATGATAATAATAATAATAAATTTTATTGCAGGCGACGTCGACGCAGGCCCAGAGATAAATACCTTAACCTAAAATACATTTAGTTAAGAAATAATGTTATTTCTTAACTAACGCTGCTGATGATGATGAGGAGTCCTAGGTATACCTATCGATGGGTCAGTAACAGACTGATATTGTTACAACAATTCTATTTTACTTATGGTAACTTCAGCCTCTAAGTACTCAATTAATTTGTAAGCTTAGGATAACGTGCCAAAGTTATAATTACGATCCAGCAATTTTGTTTTGATTTGTAGAACTACTTAAATATCCAGAACGAATATCAGACTTCAGTCCAACTTTTGAATTAAATAAATCAATTATAAAACAATAACGACTCGCTTAGTAACCGGGTCTAGTCAGCTGTTTTAAGTAAATGTGTACTGTGCAATGGTACTGTGGATATTTTCTTTATCCTCATGCTACCTAGAAACTTCTAATAGTTTTAAACAGTTTGTTTTTGTCTGATGTTTTATAGAAATTAAAATGTGACAGTTATAATAAAAAGGTCTCGAAGTGGCGTCGTGTTTCGGGGCTCGCATCAATATAATGCTATACATCAATCACTATTATTTTAGGTGATCGATGATGCTACACAAACATTTGACAAGTCTTTAACTAAAACTAAGAAGGTACCACAACATTAGTTTTATTCATTGTAAGGTTGAGCTCGTAATGAATAAAAATAAAATAAATAAAAGAAAATACAATGACTTCAGATAAGGAAAATATTTTCAGAAATGAAATACCTTAAAATGTAATTTAATAACATCTAAAATACAATACAACTAATTAAAATAAATTAAATATGTACCCTTAAACTACCTACAAATTAAATAATAAAGAAAAAAAATTACAAAACCCCCTTCTAGAAAAAAAAAAAAACAAAATCGGAACACTCAGGCGTCAAAGTACTACTCCCCATCGCTGTTATCAGGAAACGTGCCCAGAAGACTGGCAGCATTGCCACGTTGGATGGCAATGCTAATTCTTAATTTAATAACATTATATTTTATAATTATTGATATCGTACGTAATGTAAAAGAAAACGACAAAATAGCACTGTAAGATTAAAAATAGATAATAAAAAAGAAAATCTAAGTAACAGGACGCACAAGACGCACGGCCACAATATTATCTTTTGCAACACTACACAGTATCTCCCCCGTCTTGGAAACTCCGAAAACTCAGTCTTTAGGAAACACATCTTTCACTGTTGTACCTCCAAAAACAAATTTAATTTTATTACTAAAGTTCGCCGCCATCTTTTATCCGATGCACCTTGGTTGACGCACTCATGGACAGTCATGCATGAATGTTCGCAAGATTCTTGGCAAAACAACGGAGAATGGGCGACGTAAAATATTCTATTCAACTCGTAGCTAAAGTTTGTGAAGAATTCGAAACTGACTTTGTCATAAATCATGATTTTGAGAATTTTAATATTTAAAAGTTGCAAATGCTTTAATATATTCGTTTGATGTTTTCTGCTTTTTTTTTCATGTGAATTATCTGTTGTCAGAGTTTTTATGCCGCTCATGGGCTTCTGACTAAGCTTCGAATATGCCATCGAGAAATATATCTTAGACTTTCAGGTCCATGATTTTTTTTTGTCATGTTTTACTCACGAAGTTTTCCTTGACCGTTTTTAAGCAAGTGATAGTTAAACAGTACGCACCTGAATTCAAAAACCCTGTCTCGCCTTGGAATCGACTCTGCCGCCGGTCACACTACTAGCACAGTGTAAATATTAATACAGTAGGACGACGCCTTTGATCTCTGGAAAAATGACGACAACTTCGACACGCGTTAGACTTGAATAATACCTCCCGCACTACGAACATCGTTTTGTTCGCAGTGCGGGAGCGGCTTTCCCGCGTCTCACCCCTCACACCCCGCACGATTGCCCTGTCTAGACAGCTTCGTCGGACGACTGTATGTTTTTAGACTGTGCTAGTAGGCTATCGCTGAATTGACTAAATGACAGATTTTAAGCAGAAAGCGCAATGGCTAAGATATTACCGTGGCTAAGGCGTTGGACTGGCCTATCGAGATTCCGTGAGTTTGATCCCCACTCATTCACCCATTGCACTATTGACGTGAACCCACTCCTGACACAAGCATATAAATTTATGTAAGATTAAAAAAAAAAGTTGTGGAAAAAATTCTACCGATTGTCTTCTAGAGATTGTAGACTGTTGTCGACTGAAGAATCAACACGTTTCTTTTCTTCACTCTTGACATTGTCGTGCTCAAAACAAAAGAAATTTAATGTATCTACAATCTGTCACTTTGTCAATTTTTCCGTCCGCAAAATCCGTTTCCACGTAGGTACAGACTCAAAATTTGATCTTTTTTCAACTTTATGTTAAACGGAATAAGGTTCATATTCAATTAGGAAAATTTGACACATTGGGGTAACTTGATGTGCTGGCGTCTGTACATACGCCAGCATATTAAGCTACCCCAAACTGTCAAATTTTCCCAATTAAATGTGAACCTTAAAGTGTCAGCAATAAAGTTTAAAACCGAATAGGGAAAAACCGTTCCGTTGAAAAACGGAATAAGGTTCATATTCAATTGGGAAAATTTGACACATTGGGGTAACTTGATGTGCTGGCTACTGTACAGACGCCAGCACATCAAGTTACCCCAATGTGTCAAATTTTCCCAATTGAATATAAACCTTATTCCGTTTGACATATAGTGGAAGAACAATCAAAGACATTTGACACATTGGGGTAACTTGATGTGCTGGCGTCTGTACCTATTGATCGTACTACGAGTGCTGAAAAGAATATTATGATTATGACGACATGATACATCATTATCGGTCAAATAAAACTATTTTTTTCAAGCGATGCCATTCTCTCTTAACCTTCTAACCAAATAGAATTAGACAACTAATTATAGACACAATAGAAAGACAATGACATCGCGAATGCCGGCGTTTGCTTGGGGTTTAATGAATTAATCCGAAATCGACATCTAAACTTTACCAGCAAAAGATAAACCAATAAATAAACACAAAATTCAATTATCGGCGAAATCACCAATCGCGTAACATAAGATATATTATAATTACCTAAGTTTTGACTTGATATTTATCAAACGTAAAACATTTTAACTACGCATGGCCGGGTGAAGTTGGCTAAATATTCCAATAACATAGATAAAACTCTTAACTCCCCATCTTAATCCTTTCTCCATCGGAATGGAAAATTTCACCCCCGAAGTTATGGCGACTGGCGAGTTACGAAAAATTTCGTTCCCCACGTTTGACTTAATTCAGACACAAGTTCAAAGCTCATAAATTAATAGAAATAGGATCCGAATACACTCCGGTGCTACGTGATAACTTCAAAGTCAAATCATTTACTAAAGGACTGGCCTGTTGGTCTAGTAGTTAGTGACCCTTACTGCTATGCCGGAGGTCGTGCGTTCGATTCCCACCCAGGACATTATGTTTGTGTGTTGTGCACGATAATTTGTTCTGTGTCTTGGTGTAATCTATCTATAATATGTATGTATTTAGAAATATATAAGTATGTGTAGCAGCTGTTTAGTACCCATAACACAAGCTCTCAAACTTAGCTTGGGACTAAATGGCGTTGTGTGAAACAGTTGTGGAATATTTATTTATTTATTTACTCTAAATTTATTCGACAAACACAGGACATATAATAAAAAAAAACTAAAATTTTAAAAGAAAGAAAAGAAGAATAAACATTGATTTAAGATATGCACAGGAACTTTTACAACAAACACTAAATCTAACACGTTCAGAAATTAAAAAAAATAAAAGCCTCCTAAAGAAACTATCTCAGCACGATGCTTCGATGTTTAAAAAAAACATAAAAACCTCAGCGCTGTTATTCTCATAGGGCCCACTGTAATGCCATGGGCACACTTACAACACTATGAGGCATAAAAAATAAAAAAAATAAAATGAAAATAATAATATAGGTAATACTAAAACAAAAAGAAAATGAAGACCAACAATATAAACATTTAAAAGAAATCTCACTAACGCGTCGTTTACATTATATGTGGCCTTTCAGTCTGTGGTCTATTACGAATTGACGAATCAAATGACGAAACCACGACTTACTGTTCGTAAGTCGGGGCCACCACCACTGGGCCATCGCTGCTCAATAACACTTCTATCAAAAAGTAAGTATCTAATAAAATGAGAGTATTTAATTTTAACCTTTCAATCGTGTCAATTAGAGACACAATAGAAAGACAATCACAGTATGAACGCCGGCGTTCGCTTGGGGTTTAATTAAATTAGAATTTATTTCCAAAAGTAAGTTTGACATTGTACACCGTAACTTAAGACTAAGTATTAATTTTATTAAAGTGAGTAGAAACTTACAATAGGTTTACACAACACAATATGGTTACCTACATTCTTGTATTCTGTATGTTAAAATGATGTGGTTATAGTTTTACCAGTTATGGAAGAACCTACAAAACCTACCTTCAAAAGATATATAATATACAAACAAGATTATTAAAAATAGTGGTACCGCTTAAAGTTAAACTGAAATATAAACCTGATTATGATAAGTTGTTCGAATATTGTAAAGTCTTAAATGTATTTGATAAAGTAAAAGTAGCGGTTGTCTCTGATTACTGTGAGAATAAATTAGGGAAATTACAAAAATCAAGTAGGCCTAATTTTGTTCGTAACCTGTCGTACCTGCCTTTATATAAACTGCCAAATGTAAACAATGAATACGGAAAAAGGGTCTGGACGTATGCTCTTCCAAACATTCTAAACAATTTGCCCAAGGAAATAGCCAAAAATTTAGAAAATAAAAAGTCTCGACAAGTGAAAAACATTTTAAAAGTATTTTTTACCACCGATAAGTTTAGAGTGGGGGAAGGGCCTGCGTGTAGGTCTACTAACTAATGTACATATCTGTGAGTGAGTAACACCTAAAATAAACTTAGCGCACGTAATCTTACCATTAAAAGATTGAGCGCTATTTAAATGTAATTATTAATGTATGCATGCTAAAATAAATAGTTTGAAAATTTAAAAAAATTAATTTTTTAACTACCAACTGACAAAAATATTGTTAATAGAACAATTTTAACAAAAGTAAATTAATTGACGGTATCCGGTTAAAAATTCTTTACCTTCCGTGCTAGTCGAAGACGGTACGTGTTACGGCAAGGTAAGGATTCTCGCTCCAGAAATATAAACTGTAAGTTTAATGACTTAAGGGCAATTCTCCGATGTTTATGGATCTAAGAGGTCTAAAAAACAACAATGGTGAAAGTGTACTGTAACTTTTTTGTGTACGACGGTGTTGTGTATGTTAGTATGTAGTTTATTTGTGTTAGTAGTGAATAGAAGAAAACAAAAATAAAGTGTTGTGCTGCTGACTCGCTTGCTGAGACATTTTAACACAACTGCGCGAAAACCCTGGGTAAGTTTGCTGACCAGTTCCTTTTTTGAATTCGCAGTAGGTGGTTTTTGATTTTCGAACTAAATGTACAGACGCCAGCACATCAAGTTACCCCAATGTGTAAAATTTTCCCAATTGAATAAGAACCTTATTCTGTTTGACATAAAGTTGAAAAACGATCAAAGAAATTTGACACGTTGGGGTAACTTGACGTGCTGGCGTCTGTACAATCTGTTCTTAAAGCTCAAAAAAGGCGGTGGCGGGTCGTTCCAGCAATAAGTAGTTCCAAATTTGAATTAACCGCGGACTGTTGTTTTTTTTAATTCCCTCGTCTCATAAAACTCCTTATGAGACGAGGGAATTAAAAAAACAAAAATGTTGGAATTGTTCGTTATTGCACATAAAATTTAGTATTTGTGCTCTGCGGCTGTATCAGTTCCAAAATAATAAAATAAATTTATCTCAGATTATTTTGCATTTCCTATGTAGTATTAGTCCTAAGGGTCGGTACAAAATTTAAAAAAAAAACCTTTAATAATCCTCAAAAATTGAGTTATGATAACAAAAATGACACAATACAAAAAAAGAAGTATTTAAGTTTAACTGGTATAATTTATTTATTTATTTATTAAAACTTTATGCACAAGTAAAAAAAACTGTACAAGGGCGGACTTAATGCCTTAGGCATTTTCTACCAGTCTACCTTAAGGTGGTGCAGAGATGGAACAAGGTAGGTGTAACTGGGCAAAAAAAAAGGACAAGGTGACTCTAAAAAAAAAAAAAAAGAAAGAAATAAAAAATACACAGATACATACATACTGAAACAAAATAAATACACAGATACATACATAATTAATCAAAATAAATATATAGTCAACAGAGATAAAAATACGTTTATAAAGAACAACCAATCTGAGTGCCAATCAACTCGGTGATGAACCTGCCAACATCTTATGCAAATGTTCTCGAACTTTTATTTTAAATGTAAACCGACTGGTTGCCATCCTGATGTTCAGAGGGAGCGCATTCCAAAGGAAAACCGCCTGGACGAAGAAGGAAGAGTGAATAAAACCAGCGCGGTGAGAAGGACATCGTAGAAGACGATTATTCGTGGACCGAAGATTCAAAGCGTGCGCAGAGCATAAATATTGAAAGTGACTGGTTAGATAAGAGGGAGAAGTGGGATTGTTAAGTAACGAGAAAAGGGTTGTCAAAGCCCTCAAGGCTCTGCGCTGACGGATAGGTAGCCATTTTAAAAGTGCCCTATGCGCGGAAACGTGGTCATACTTACGTAGGTTGAAAACGAATCGAATGCAGTTATTTAGAAGCCGGTCAAGTTTATTGAGAAGGTCTGCATTCAGGTCATAGTAGCACACAACACCATAGTCAATTATGGGAAAGATAAGGGTTTGTACAAGCAGTGCCTTAATGTGAGGCGGGAGAAGATTTTTTAATCGGTATAGCGACCGCAACGTTCCAGTGACCTTTTGACTGACAGTCGCAACCTGCTTATGCCAGTCCAGGCAACTGTCAACATGAAGACCCAGATCCTTGACGTCAGAGCGGAATGGAATGCTTAGATTATCAAAGATGACCGGTGGCACAGACTTACCTTTCAGCCTCCTTATGCTATGGCAGCTCCCCAAGATGATAGCTTGGCACTTGGAAGGGTTAACCGCCACCCCGAATCGATTAGACCAGTCCTTGATGATATCTAAATCCCGGTTCAGCTCATCTACCGCCAAGGAAATGTTGTCAACACTTGCCTGACAGTAGAGCTGTAGATCATCAGCGTAAAGATGATACGCACACTGAAGCTCAGTGGTTATAAGATTAATAAAAATGGAGAATAACAGTGGAGATAAAATGCCGCCTTGAGGGACGCCAGTTTCGAGGTCACACCAAGCGGAGGAAGAGTCCCCAACATGAACTGACTGCTGACGCCCCTGAAGATATGATGCAAACCATTCAACCGACTCGGAAGAGACCATGAGATAGGAAAGGATGGATAAAAGGACTTCGTGACTGACGGTATTAAAAGCATTAGAGAAGTCGATTAAAACCAAAACAGAAACCTTCGTATCTTCCATACCACGCCTAATATCGTCAGTCACTTTAAGCAAAGCTGAAACGGTGCTGTGCCCTGGCCTGAAACCGGATTGAAATGAACTGATGAGAGCATTGTGGTGTATAAACTGCGAAAATTGTTTGTGAACGCAGGCCTCGAGGACTTTAGATAAAAAGGGAAGAATGGAAATTGGGCGAAAGTGACAAGGAAGACTGGGATTAGGAACCTTAGGCAGAGGTCGCACATGTGCTTTTCGCCATAAGGCAGGGAAAACACCGGAGTATAGGGAAAAGTTTATTATGTGGGAAATAGCAGGAAGGAGTTGATCAAGAGCAGTCACAATCATATGGCGGCTGATGTTGTCGCAACCGACGGCTTTGGATTTGATGGAGAGGATAATCTTTTTGATCTCAACCGGGTCGACTGGGGTGAAGACGAAGAGGGCGATATTGGGACGCGTCAGACCTGCAAGATAGTCGAGAGTTTGACATTTGGTTTGAATATCTAGAAGGGAAACAGTAGAGAAGTGGCGGTTTAGATCATCCAAACCGATTGTGCTAGGAAGGTCTGAATGCCGCGACCTGCCGATACCTAAAGTTCCAAGGAACTTCCAGATATCAGCAGGAGAAGAGGAAGTGATATTGTCAAGAATATGGCGGCGTTTAGCGTTGCGTATCATCTGATTACACCGATTCCTAGCAGCCTTAAAAATAGTCCAGTTATCATCTGAGCGGTCCTTTTTAAATTTCCGAAAAGCGCGGTCTCGGCGTCGCATTGCCATCCGAATTCCCCTATTCATCCATGGCGCAGGTTGGCGCTTTAACTTAATCCTTTTGAAAGGAGCATGGGTGTCATAAAGCTTGGCCACAACATTATTAAAACAGCACACTTTGTCGTCAATTGTCGCTGCTTCTTCTAGGGTAGTCCAGTCAATATTTGAGGCATCTCTCTGTAGTTTCTCGGTATCCATACGAGCAAAGGCACGCTTGTACTGGAAAATAGGAGAAGGTTTGGGAGGTTTTAGAGTGTAAGATAGGAAAATAAGGTCATGGTGGGAAAAGCCAGGAGCATCACATTGACCATGTGAAGCGACTAAGGAAGGATTCGAGGAGAGGATCATTTCGAGCCAGGTATCATCACCAACTATGTTATGGTGAGTGGGTTCTAAAGGCAAAACATAGAGACTAGCTGACTCGACCAAATGTAGGAGTTTACGAGACCGAGGGGAGTCATGGGCTAGGAGGTTGGTGTTGAAATCCCCCATGACAATATGATGTGCATACTCTGAACCCAAAGATTCAAGGACTGATTCGAATTCAGCGAAGTAATCAAGAGAAGGAGATCAATAATTTCTTTAATACCTTCAAACAAAAAAAAAAGAACTCCATAGACTATAATAGAAAAACAAACATTTTCAAATTTAGAAGCGTTCGCACGTACGTAACGATTAATCCGCGCGTTTTTACCTACTAGGCGTTGTGGCTGTAACTGTCGTTCTTTCTTCAGTAGGTCATATGAATAAGTGTTAGCTTTGTTTGTGGAATTGAGCTTAACATTAATCTTTCAACTGAGGTAATTAGAGACACAATAGAAAGACAATGACAGGCGGACACCGGTGTCCTCTCGGGGTTTAATGAATTTACGCTGTCTTATTGGTGTGTGTTTAGTACGTAACACCAGCTCGAACACCCTTTTACTAAGCCACCATTTAAAAATATAACGGAAAACAAGGTGACTGCCAATACGTCCCTAAACTGCTCTTTACTTCAAGAAATATTTACAGCTGCTTCTTTCGACGTTGTTAAATGAATTCACTTGATTGTTGCACGCCTCCCTAACAACCCAACGTTCGAGTTAATCTCCAAATAATTGGTTTTCGAATACGATTTTGCGAATCGCTCACGGCAATTTTCGCGTAAATTCCCGGCCCTTTCATTTACATGAACAAAAACGTTGTCGATTTCCTCTCAGTGAAATTTTAATTTGAAATAATGAAGAAAAATAAAGTGTACCTGCCTCTAAGTGGACAGCCTCCCTAAATAAACAGTCCGACAAAGCAATGTGTCTAAAAAGTTTTTCAATAAGACCAGTTGAAAAGGTAAATAGAAAGGTTGGCATTTGAGCAAGCCCCCTTTAAGGGGAAGCCAAGCCAAAGGGTAGCATGTAATTATTTCTGTAAATGTGGAAACTTAGCTGCGTTGAGAGTTAACCCTTAACGATTAGCAGTTAAGGGGAACTTTCGGAGATAATTGCCGATTCTCCAAGGTTTTCTTTATCGCTTCACGAAAATTTCGGGTGTTTGTTTTTTCGTAGGATACTTCAGGGAGCGCCGCGTTCTTTACCTTTATAAATTTAATTAAGGTTTAATGAATGGGTTCATTCTTCAATCGTTACGAGTTGTTTTTCGGGGAAAAGTAACAATTAACTATTCTTGGGTTGAAGCTCTTTACACTTATGACCAATGATATTTTAGATAAAAAGATGTAGATAGGTTATAAGCGCTCAGGAAGCGACACGTTAAAAAGTGGCTAACCAGCCACATTTGACCTTAGTCTCGCGTCGCGCCGTCAACGGACCCGTGCGTGCGTTATTGTGCCGTTTTTGAAGATTGTATGTTGTTTGGGTAACCTATTACGTATACACCATTTTACTTATAATATCATTGCTTACCTATGACTTTGGTTAACTATTGCAACAATTTTATCGGATCGGGGAAATTTTTAGGTACTATAATGGTGGCGGTGTAATGAAACCAGCGTTAAATGACAGATCGGATTTATTTACTTTACTTCAAACACTTGACAGATTTTAGCAAACAATGTATAGACGTGTAACCTATTCGTGGTCTTAGGGATGGACTGCGGGGCTATCCTATCGCTTAACCTCCTAGCTCGGCTGTTGCTGAGGGCTACGGGGCATCCGCTTAGGTTAAGCTTATGATAACTGTAGTGACTGCGGGGCTATATCGACCACTGTGCCTGCTAAGTAACGAGTGTCTAGTTCCTTCGTTGACTGCTTAGTGTGTATCTTCAACATCTCATGCTTGTATGTAGTGGTAACTCGTTGACGTCATAGACACTTCACATGTCATACAGTAGATGTCGCTAGTAATCTGCAGATACTGTTGATGTGTTATCGTTTACCGATATTTGATCTTGTTTGTGATTTGATAAACTCGGGTGGCGTAGTATTATGCAGACATTCCGATAGATGGCGTTAAGCGTCCTGTTATAGTACTGTTTTTTTCGTCTGTCTTTCTTAATACTAGACCGGAGTTTATATGTCGACCAAGTAGATGGCAATAGGTTCACCCCTAAAGCGTAGCATGACCACCATAGAAACAGGCGTGTCGACAGAAGAGTCGACAAAATGACAGATGGTAGAAACGTTTCTTCCGATCATTGATGAAGTAATATTTTAGGTAGACTATTGTCAACTAAAGAATCGACACATTTCTTCTCTCCATTCATGACATTGTCGTGCTCAAAACGAAAGAAATGTTTCTACAATCTGTTGCTTTGTCGATTCTTCTCTAGACAAAATCCGTTTCTACGTTGGTCATGTTATGTCCTCGTTTTGTCTAGTAGACGCAAGTGCTGTCGCTGAGTATAAGGTCCTAAGTTGGTTGGGTTGGGCAAAGTGACATAGGGTTTTTTTCAATTGGAATTTCTCAGTAGCAGCACAGTATAAATATTAACACAGTAGGATGACGCCTTTGATCTCTGGAAAAATGCCGGCAACGTCTACACGCGTTAACCCTGGATAATACCTCACGAACTACGAACATCGTTTTGTTCGCAGTTCGGGAGCGGCTTTCCCGCGTCTTGCCTCTCACACCCCGCACATTGACCTGGAATCTAGATCTAAGCCCAATTAATAGCAATAGGCTTGCCTCCAATTACATGTCACTTCGACATAACTGACAAAATATGGATGCAGGTACTAAATGTTGTATACCTAGCCTAACGTTTGTTTTACAATTTCAATCTCCTTTTTATTAATCTTTTATTCTACAAATGTAAAAGAAATCGACGCGTACAATAACATAAGATATTAAATAAAACACACAACTCATCCATAATGTGTCGTTCACGTGATACAGAGCGATTTAGTTGCGAAAACCCGTAATGATAATGTGAATGAGTGAGAATGTGTGGTCTCAGTGATCACGGATATATGTACAGACTCCAGCACATCAAAACAAAACTGTCGTATCTCAATTGAATATGAACCTTAATCTGTTTATAATAAGTTTAAAGAAATTTGACACATTGGGGTAGCTTGAGCTTGATGTGCTGGCCTCTGTACTTTGGCCACTAATGCCACCATGACACTGGAGTGGATTGGCAATGTATATCTTTTTTAAATTGTTGCCAAACAATGGGAAATACTCTGCTGTGTTGTTGGTGCGTTTGCAAACGTTTATACTCACATGCACATATAGTCTGACTTGGAATAACTACCAACTACAAGTATTGTAGGCCATACAAATATTCGTTCCGTGTAAGAAACGAACTGAGGACACGCAGCACTCAGCCGCTACGTTAACAATCCCGTCCAATCCAAAAACCATGCCGATCGCAATCGCATTGTTACAAACAAAGACTTAAAATGTATTTTATGCTTTAATTTTTTGTGTAAGTTGACTAACGCAGAGGTTAAGGCCTGTTATTAATATTTTCAGGCATTTAAACTAATAAACAAAAGCTTTTTTGTGACTTTTATTAAATTTATATTATTATTTTTTTAGACAAGATTATCTTTTTAGTTAGTTTTGGTTGTTAAATATAAGGGATTTAATATGAAACGACAACCTATCTGACTTTCACAACTTAGTTTTTGGGTATCACAATACCACCACTCGTTTACAGACTTTCGGACTCTAATTACTTAAATTGCTGTTTAAACCATCACCTTGGTTTCAAAGTCTTGATAAGAAATGTTAGTCACCCATCTATGTACCGGATTCGGGGGGTCAAACTTAATCTTCAATAGACTCATGTGGCCTCCTCACATAAAATTCCTATACTTATTTGCAACACTTATAACCTCCATCACTTGCACCACACCCGAATCCCGCGCCCACGGAACTTAAGTTGGACATTAAACTATTATTACAGCGTGCTGTTACGAAAATCATTAGTACATACAAATGTTCCTAATAGCTGCTAGATTGTTAATAACATTCGTATCTACTGTTTACATTGGTAGGCCATATTTTGATTCTTAGTTGTCAGTAGTCAGAAACTACGGTACGATACCATTCTTTTTTTGGATGCGGGACTGCGGGTTCTCATGGATGTCTTCGCCCCAGGGAGAGGGAGGGGTCTGTTAGGCTCTTAATGACTATAACACCCCGGTTTTCCGTCTCACACCAGAGCGCCAGGGTTCAGAGAAGCAGATGATACTTCCGCAAGCCCTGGTTGACAGTGCTACTTCTGCTACTTTACATACTCCTTGACATTACTCTAGGTGCATCGTCCTCACATAATATAATCTGATTGTTGTATACGAAGTATTGTAAACCTATTTTAAAAGAGTAAGTATGGAGTTGTTTGCACATTCTTCTCCATACAAAACTACCGTTTGAAATGTGCAACTAGAATCATTCTCTTAATTTGTAAGTCAGTATAACGTTCAAAAGTGCCCGTTATGGGTCTAATTGAAATAAACGATTTGACTTTGAGTTTTGACTTCCTTTTACTTCGTGGACCCTGGTGGTCCACGAAGTAAAAGGACGCACGCTGATGGCAGTTACCTTACCTACCGCATCTTACCTTTCTGAAGAACATCACTGTTAAGCTTAGTCTTCTTCTTATCGTGTGGTTAGTTACTAACCTGGTGTCAGAGTTTTAATGCCGCCCATGGGCCTCTGACTTGGCATTACATGCCGTCGAGAATAGTCTCTCAGGCATGCCGGTTTCCTCATGATGGTTTTCCTTTACCGTTTTTGAAGCAAGTGATAATTTAACAATACGCACATAAATCCGAAAAGTCAGAGGTGCGTGCCTTGGGTTCGAACACAAGACCTGTGATTTGGCAATCCGCCGCTCACACCACTAGGCTATCACTACTTAGTAAACGTCTGTCATTGGTAGGCACTTAGGAGTAAAATATGTTCCGAATTTTATTTATTTATTTTATTTTATTTTTTAACAGCTTAGGTTTTTTTTTTAGAACAGTTTATGGCTAATTAGCCACAGAGGCTAATCGAAGGTTAAGCTTTGTATACCCTGATCGATCCATGGACACATATCGAGACCTTCCGAGCCTTGAAATGCACGCTAGCTAAGCCGTTTGTTCCATCTGTTTGTTGATCTTTGCAAGTCGAGCAGTAGGATCCCCAAAATTTTGACAATTACTCTTACCTAAGCGGTTTCGTGCTAGCCAGTCATTGGATGGTGGATGGCAGTCACTCTGTGTAAACGACTATGTAAATTTTTAATTATTTATGTATAAAAATGGTAAGGTGATTAAGACAACGACCCTGAATAGTCTAAAACACACCTTTTCCATCGCCATTCTATATAAACAAAATTGTAAACACTACGATCCATTCACAAATATTACCACAGACCTAATCATGCAAATACCACAACAATTAAGCAATTCTCACCTAACTACATACCCGAGTAACGTGTTAAATTGAACACCCAACACAATGAATAGTACCTACCCATTATTATTAATACCACATGTTATCTGAGTATTGAGTTCCGGTATCGTAGATAACTTTGTTTGCTTTAAACATGCCTATATTTGATTTCATTTAATTTTGGAACAGTTATTTTGATTGGAACGTTTAGTTTGTTACAGTGTTGTGGTTAATCTGATACTGGTATTTTTGATTGATAGGTTGTTGAGGTTAATGAAAAAACTGAAGTCCAATTCAAAGCTGCATTGGTTTCTTCCTTCAGAAAGCATTTTAGACTTAGCTCAGCATCTTTAGACTCGCATAATATTTTAATATAATCTTACGTCTTGACTTTACAAATGGACCATGACCGCCGAGTTATTTTCGGCATTTTTTCTCAGGGATCAGTCAATTTGGAAATGCAAGCACCATTCAATTTTAAAATATTGAGATGTAAAAGTGTCTAGAATGATTTATTTACAAAAAGAAATATTTATAAGTATAAAAGATAAAGATACCGGGCTGGTATCCGCAACTCAACGTCAAAGCGCGTACTTTGTGTATGGGCCATAATCTACCACGCGGGCCCAGTGCGAATTGGTAGATGTCACATGTCTTCGAATTTTTGGTCCTAGGACATGCCGGTTTCCTCACGATGTTTTCCTTCACCGTTTTTAAAAGCAGTGGTGATGAAATTAATTACACAAAGTAGGTAATGCACCTGCCTGGGTTCGCCAACGACTTACTGTCAAACACAAACATTTGTCCTGGGTGGGGATTGAACCCACGACCTCCGGGAATACAGTCTTGTTGCAATGTCCCTTTTCTTAGAAGGCTAGTTCCACTAAAAATCTCTAGATCCACTGAGTACTGACTGGTTGAGTACCATATAGTCCCCTGAGGGACTGATCTAGGGGATATTAGTGGAATGAGTGATCTCAGAAGGGGTAAACAGAAGACTTTAATACACATTAAATACACTTTTAATAATTATACATTTAATACACATTTAATACACATTTAATACACATTTAATACACATTTAATACACATGTAATACACATTTAATACACATTTTAATGCACATTTAATAAATATTTAATACACATTTTGCCAGTTATGTACCCCAACTATGTTGGGGTCGGGTTCCAGTTTAAGAGCAGTTTACATATACAAGGAGCGACTGCTTATTTGATCAGTTGATTACAACCCAGTTGCTACGTATCAAGATATCTCTTAGTTAAACTGGCTTTCAGACTTTTGAGCTTCTGACTACCTATCACGATAGTAAAAATCTAGAAATGGCAGCTGGTACCAACGGCTTTACCTGCTTTCCGAGGTACGGAGGTTTCTTGATATGTCCTAATGGTCACCCATCCACGGACCAATATCGTTAAGCGTTGCTTAACCTGTGACTTACCCGTGAGACTGGCGTTATTTAGCCACAAGCTATATACTTTAATTTTAAAATATATAGTGTTAAACCCACATTGTGACTTAGTAATAAAATAATAATACCAGCCTGTTACTGTCCCACAGCAGGGCAAAGGCCTCTTCTCATACAGAGAAGCCTTGAAGAGCAATGATCACCACGCTTGCTCAAGGCGAATTGGCGATTTCAAACTCATATTAACTACAAGTCCAGGTTTCTTCACGACGACTTTGTTATCCTAACCTGTAATTGAACATTAGGCCCTAGACTCACCAGTCATGTTTGCAATATAAAGAGCAACAAACAGGTTCCTACAATATTATTAAAAGTCTGTGTTCTTTTTCTACCAAAAAAAAGAGATTTTCCCTTTAGTGAATCACTCAAGAGCTTTAAAATGCCACCGAAGTATACGATACTTTATCCTCAACAATAATTGGATAGCCTCTTCGAAGGATTACTTGTGATATTCGCCTTTATAAGCGCCGCTCCACAGTGGCCCAAAGCTATGCAACGCGAATGCGTAGCTAGCAATTAAATTCAAACAAAACCAAAAAAAAGGAAAGAGAGAATGAACAATTTTTAATCGAAACATGCACAGGAAATATTAAATTAAAAATAAATCAAAAATTTAAAATTAACAATGCGTCAAAGATCTGTGTGAAGCCAAAAATACTACTATCTGAGCATAATGCTGGGATTTTGAAAAAACAAAACTGATCGCTGTTATTTTGATAGGGCCCATGCAGTGCTGCTATTCTGATAGGGCTTCCGCAGCGCTGCTATTCTGATACAACTCGCGCAGTGCAGCTATTCTGATAATGCCTGAAAAATAACTAATGACCTAACGTGACAAATCTGTCTGCTTCCGATTTCCCCACATCATTATATTGTCGTTTGCCGAGTCTTAACTCAATACGATTGGAGTAAGCTTCCAGCTTAAACAAATGCAGCTCAATATCAATATTTAACATGCCTGGCCTGCCAGGCCTGTTGGTCTAATAGTTAGTGACCCTGACTGCTATGCCGGAGATCGTGGGTTCGATTCCCACCCAGGACAAATGTTTGTGTGTTGTGCACGATAATTTGTTTTGTGTCTGGGTGTAATTTATCTATAATATGTATGTATTAAGAAATATATAAGTATGTTTATCAGCTGTTTAGTACCCATAACACAAGCTCTTAGCTTAGTTTGGGACTAGATGGCGTTGTGTGAAAAAGTTGTGGAATATTAATTTATTATATAAACCTGTTTGTTATTTTCTTACGTATTCCCACACCACTAATATGCTCAGTATCTGTCTCTATTTAAAAAAAACACCTTTGTCCAGCTGTGGTAAAAGCTGGTATTATTATTTTAGCCGAAATTATCCGATTAACAAGCTTTCCGGGGGATGGAGGGGTGTCAATTTATTTCATGGAGATCCACACGTCAATGGAACGTAACCAGTATAAGCTAGCCCCATGTTCTAGTAAAATTCCATACCACGCTAGGTCAGCTTATAAGGTCAAAGTTGTACTATTGTTCATCACGTAGTAGTGGACGGTAGACCTAAAAGTAACGAGTTTTCCTGGAATAACTGATGCCGTCAGTAAATAACACCAGTAACAGAATATTTACAATAAATATTGTTTTGATTCAAATCAGGTGAATGATCTGTTTATAGGGCAAAAGGGATCCGACGTATAACCTGAAGCCCAACTCCCATAATAGAAAACATTTTTAATTTATTTTAACCTCAATCTCATCTCGGCGACAATTCTTAGCTGCGAAATCATGTAATTAACTCATGGGAGCTCTTTACATAGTTCCGAAACGAAAATAAACAAGCTCATGAAAAATTTCAACACCGTGGAGCGTCGAAATTTGTAGTGTAAGTATCTAATAGCAGTGAAGCTCTAACACGAATTCTCGACACAACGTACGATAATTCGAACGATTTTTAAAACTGAAGTTCCCCTACCCTTCTGCATTTAGGTTGAAATTAATGAAGCAGGGACAATATTACAATTATTATGTTAACCCATAGACTTGAATATACCTTAAAAATATAATTGATACGACGTACGACGAGCTAACCTACTTACGGTGTAGAGTAAAGCATATTCTATTCTATTATATTCGGTACGAGTATTTTCAATATATGCGTGTGTGTATGACAACATGTATGAATGTAAACGAAGCAAAAGAAGTATGTAAGAATCGTAGCATATGGCGCTCTGTAGTTTCTGCCTACCCCCATGGGAAAAAGGCGTGAGTTTATGTATGTATGTGTTTTCAATATTACGTTTGCGTCTAAAGAAGTACCTATGTGACAATCGTAGCAGATGACGGTCTGTTTGTGCTTATCCCGATGGTAAAAAGACGTGAGTGTATGAATGTAGGTATGTGTGTTCGTGTCAAAAATTTGTGCAAGACATACTGTAGAGGATCGATGGATCAAGGTCGGTCCGAGATGGGTGACCATTTTACATACCAAGAGTCCTCCGAAAGACAGCAATGGACAGGCAAATGTGTAGGGAACTTGAGGAGGACATCTTTGGGACGGATCCGCCAAATACCAGCTTGATGCGCTTGAGTCTATTGAGAAACGAGCTAAGAAGATCATCGGCAATGATGCACTCGTTGAGTCAAAACTTCAAAGTCTTGAGCATCGACGCCGAGTTGCTAGCCTGTCGGTTTTCTATCGGTTATATTTCGGAGAGTGTTCATCAGAATTGCACGATTTAATTCCACCAAGCCCTTTCCATCATCGGACCACCAGACGTACAGCACTGCGCCACCGGTACATGGTAGATATCCCAACCATACGTACTAAACGCTATGGAAACACATTCATTGTGCGAACAGCCAAAGAGTGGAATTCCCTGCCGGTGTCGGTGTTTCCTGATAGCTACAACCTAGGGGTCTTCAAGTCAAGAGTGAACAGGTTGCTTCTAGGCAAGCGTGCTTCATCGTCGGCCACATCATCGCTTACCATCAGGTGAGATAGTGGTCAAACGCGTGCCTATCAGTAATAAAAAAAAACAAAAAAAAAGAGGTCTATGTCGCAAGACAGCCTGAACTGGTACTTAACTGATGATAATTATTTATTTATTATTTATTTATTTATAATAACCAACTTGAATTTACAGTATAAAACCACACATACAAGTTATTGGTCCGTACGAAAGAACAAAAATCATTAAAAAAGAACAAATTAAACATACTGCAAAACTAAATATATAAACAGAACAATAGAAATAAAAGTAATCATTATGTCACAGAGAAATTATTATGCATGCACATTAAAAATGGTATAATAATACAATAATAAAAAAATAAAATAAGAAAAATAACAAATAAATAATGAATAATAACATAAAGAATATATAGAAATAAGTATAGATATAAATAAATATAGAAATAGTTGGCATAGTTAAATTTTTTTGTTTAATTATAGCACGAATGTGTGGGCAGAGTACAACAAAAGCTAATTAAATTTTATTTATTTTAAGAGTTCTCCGTGCCTCGGAAAGCACTTTAAGCCGTTGGTCCCGGCTGTCATTTGTAAATCTTTGTCAGTCGTTACTTGTAGTCAGAATCCCGAAAGTCTGACAACCAGTTTAACCAAAGGGTATCATATTACCCAGTTACTGGGTTGAGGAGGTCTGACAGGCAGTTGCTCCATGTAAAACACTGGTATTCAGCTGCATCTGGTTAAACTGGAAGCTGACCCCAACATAGTTGGGAAAAGGCTAAGCAGATGATGATGATGACATAAGTTGAGGATATTATTAGAGAAACCTTTTTAATTCGTCCTTTTTGGTTCACGGCACCACAAAAAATTGGCCTGTACGAATCTATTGTGATGTTTTGTTCATTTTTTATTGTGTAAGGAAATATCAATTCCTATGTTGGATCGTTTCCAAAAACGCTGTCTGTCTTTGACGAGATAAAGGCTAGCTGAAACAATGACGGGGTTTCGCGAACTGGCAAAAATCTAACTTCGATTTAGTAGTCTCGAAGTTGGATTTATTTGTATTGAAGTATATTTATATTGGGAAATAGTTGTTTTCGAAACTGTCCACTAATGAAATTAAGATGAAGAGTTTGCTTGTTTGAGCAAGCTGGTATTTGGAACCGCCGGACGAATTTAAACAATTGTTTTTGTGTTTGGTGGGGTATTTAATGAAAAATGCTAGAGACTTTATTTTTTATTATTCTACAAGTTTCACACAATGCCATCTGGGTCCAAGCTAAGCATAGCTAAAGTTATGGGTACTTAACGACTGATAATCGTACTTATATTTATCTAAATACATCATATACATATACATATAAAGATAAATTAAACCCAGACACAGAACAAACGATTGTGTTGTCATCACACAAACATTTGTCTTGGGTGGGAATTGAACCCACTACTTCCAGCATAGTCGTCAGGGCCGTTAACTAACAGGCCAGTCCATTGTTATCACATTATGTCCCTTAGACGAAGGTGAAACCATGGGGCATTCAGTAGGCTATTCATTATGACCTGCCCCCCTAGCCAAGTTACAAACGAGACACGCTAAGTCACGTGGTCAAAACAAAGGGATTTGAGCCGTTCTCGATTGTAGAAAGAGAATAGATACGAATCGTTTGTAACTTGGCTAGAAAGTTAAACCGCGGGGCGTAAGGACTATAATATATTATTCGTCAATTCTGAAATCCAATAACGCAAAGGCTGCGGCTGGTCTTATTTTAGGATATTTAATGGTGAATAAAATATTTTAGTCCAAAATTCAATCACTGAACTCCAAAAAGCACTGCCAAAGTCCAAAAACTAATCTAACATACGCTCGTAACGAAAGCAAGTATATCGCAGTAACAAAATCAGTCCAGTCTAAAATAAAAGCAGCAATCCTTTACTGGGAGCCGGCCAAGCGAGTTACATCGCGTTTAGATTGATAAAGCATGGAACAAAAGAGGCGGCGATGCGAATAGCGACATGAGATACTTTGTAATACGATGGCATTGTCTATAGTAGTGGTTCCCAAAGTTGAATGGACCATGGACCCGACTAGCAAAAGCTTCCCGATTCGGGAATAATTTCCAATCAGCCTATATTAGGTTTACAACATAGCCCAGCGGATTAGCAGGTTGAAGTGGCAGTGGGCAGGGCACATAGCACGGAGGACTGATGACCAATGGGTCGAAAGGTTCTCGAGTGGAGGCCACGTATCGGCAAGCGCAGCCTAGGACGTCCACTCACAAGGTGGATAGACGTCCTCAATAAGGCCGCGGGAACGCGCTGGATGCGAGGCGCTTCCAACCGGTCCTAATGGAGATCTATAGGGGAGGCCTATGTCCAGCAGTGGACTTCCTATGGCTAAAATGACGATGATGATGAGCTTATATTATTTTTATCTTCATTTGTTTAGAGACTTTTGGTTATCACACGAAACCGTGTCAATTGCATCATAAACACACCAAAAAATAAATTAAAGAAAACTTAACATCATCACATTCTGGTAGGTGTATGGCAGTCCATCGCCGTCACAACGTTTGAATCAGAATATTTCAATTTATATTAAGATCTTAAAGGCTGAGATAATTATTATTTATTTACTTTTTATTAGTTATTTCTTGTGAACGTTTTATTATTTTTATATTTTTGGTTTTTAATTTTGATTACCCGACTCCCGACCGCTTACCATCAGGCGGGCCGTAAGCTTGTTTACCACCGTCGTGGTATAAAAAAAAAACTCGTCTACCCAGGGGCAGTCGATCCGTCGCCGTCGTCACAATTCACAACTTTTCCGGACCCACCAAATATCCACTCGTAGTTCAGCCACCAGTAGTTCACAACCCAGACTTTGGGAACTGCTGGTCTATAGGATATAGTACGAGTATTACAGGACTTTTTGAAGTCACGCGTTTTTTGGTAGCCAGTCTTCGGTGATAACTTGCATTTTTATAGTCTAGATAAATAATATTACACCTGTGTTCTCGGAAAGGTTAGGTAGACGTGCACCGATAGTATACTTACGTTTTGCTAGTTTGTCTAAGTCCTATGTAATAGAGGCCAGTCTAATAACCGTGTACAAATCCAGACTGCCGGCTGCTACTTAGAAAACCCACATAAAAAAAAAAAAACTTTAAATCAAGATTTATAAAAAACTCAGTGTCGAAAATGACACTTTACTTCTAAGAGATCTCAGAAGAAAAAAACCCAATAAAACTTTGCACAACCCGGCAATCGCATCATAAATTCTATGCTTAGCATGTGTGCTTGCAGCCACTAAGCCAAAAAGGCAGTATTAAAAAAAAAATACTAGATCTAAGTTTGTTAATAAAAAGATAATCTTACTATATTATACAACAACTTAAAATAAATAATTAAAACTAACAATAAATAACTACAACGCGTCAAAAGATTCTTCTGTATCGCTGCCAGCTGGTAAAGTGCCCAAAAGACTGGCGGCATTGCCACGTTAAATGGCAATGCTTAGCCTCTGGCCAAAGTAGCGGCCAGCCCTTGGGTCACTGGAGTAAAAAAAACAAAAAAATAAAAAGTAACAAAGGAAAATTTATAGAACCCATCGTAAATATTGTTATAGGTTTTCATTTTGTACTGCAGCACATTGGCAGGTGATGGATCACTAGCGTAAAACTGATCAAAAATTCACAAAAGAGGTGTAGTGTCCCGGTTACTAATTCACTTTTGCTTTTATTAACTCCCATAAAATCTATATGAAAACTTGTGGCTAAATGATAACTGCCACATGGATCGATCAAAGTTAAACTGCTTTTACGGAGGTTGGTTCGTGGATGGGTTTTTTTTTAAGTAAAACTACCGCGGACTGAGAGGTCCGCGCCCTTTTTTAAAATGAAATATTTATTTGGATATTTTTTTTAGACTTAAGTATACAGCAGTTAGTAATCCTTAACACTAGACTTTACAATTATATTGAATGACTAATCACTTATAACTATGTTGAATGGTGGAAAGGAATTATGATGGAGGAATAGATTGAAAGGAATTATGATGGAGTGATTAGGTGGGGCTGACTCCGCTACCGACCATGGTCTTCGTTAGCCGGAGCAATGCGTCCACGACTGCGGATGCGTATTCAAGCATTACTCCTCCGTGCCTCGAAAAACACGATAAGTAATATGGCGTTACTGAGACATATCACAGTTTCTTCGCATGTTCGCTCCATAGTATTAAATCTCTTTCCAAATATAGTACAACCGCTTTCTTCCAGAAAGCGGTTGTACTATATTTTTAAACGTCCACCATGAAGCCAAACTAAAAGTATACTGACACATAAACCTCGATTGATTTTTACAGCAGGGTGCAACTCGAAGCGGTTTTTATCGTTAAGTGCGCCGGCACTCACTAACAATGGCGACATTCAGTTAGAAGAAGCTTGTTCTAGATTCTTCGAACATATTTATTTAGTGGGTTACGGAAGAGGTTTCTGATTTAGTTCTCACTTTAAATATAACCTTCGTAATTACAAAATACATTGTAAAATGGTTTGCGTTCATTGTCATCATAACCAAAGAAACTATGTCTCTACAATACATTGAAAAAATACTAAAATAAATTAAAGCACAGCCTGCTTATTGCTTGTCGGTGCTACGGCGTAGCTCGCGTAGCGGCTACATAAGCTACGCCGTAGCAACGATTGGATTTTCGAAACTAAACATTTTTTTTTTACTTTTATGTGTTTTAAAAAGTGCTTCAGTGTTCTATGTCAACATAGATTAAGTGGATTAACTGACAATAATTGAAGCTACTAAATCGAAGTAAGTAAAATTAGTAAGTGTAGAATATGTAGTAAAATTGAAACGTCTACGAATAATACTCAAGAGATCATGAGGAAAGTTTAGGGCGGCGGCCTGGCGATCAAGTCATCGTGGGTTTGATCCTCATCCATTGCAATATAGACGTGAACCCACTCCAGACACAAGGATATTTAGCTTAGTTGAAGGGTTTAATAAGACTACAATAAAAAAAGGAAATTAAGACTGCAGCTTGTCCTTCACATTTCTACCTTGGACGACATCTGTTTATCTGAAGTGTACTCTGACATCAGAAGCACAACTCACATTTGCTCGACTGTTAAACTTCCCTATCCAAAACACGGTGTTAATAACAACCTCAATTTATTCATCCACCCCCCAAAAATATTTCCGCCACAAAAATGCACATACGAAAAGAAAATTCCGCCGTTTGAACAGAGTCGCTTAAGGGGCCGTGCATAAAATTCGCTTGCTGGAGTTTAGGTAACATCAATACGATGCTATACTTGTGTGTACAGTTCACGAACACACGCGCAAAGTTCGAGCGTAGTGATCGCTTAAACTGTTTTAATATTTTATATCATATTTTGAGTTTCTAAGTAAATTAAGAGGGTTGAGAAATAAATCTCCGGAATTTTGGGTATACATATTTGTTTACTATGTTGGTAAACATGTTAAAGTACATAAGTTAAAAAATAGTACGAATACATAATAAACTGAGGATTAATATGTTACTTTTAAAATTTCTTAAAAGTGATTCAAACAATAGAAAAAATAATACTGATTAGTCTTGAAATTTCCGGAAAGTAACGACATTGAATTTTTTTTTCCGTATGTTGTAGTAAAAATTAAAAAAGTGGTTCCCTCACGTGCAAGTTGACTATATACTGGTATTGGTAAGATTTTTTAATTTTCAAAATCTATTTCAGTTTCTTGTAACTAAATGAACAAACGTCAGTCTCGCGTCATTTTTTGGAAAACTTGTGGGTGAATTTTGGTGATTTTCCATGAATAAGTAATTTATTTCCAAAATTTAATTCCTCAACATGCAAAACAAGGAACTCGTCTTTTCAAATCACAAATAGGATTGTATAAATTCTTCTTCTCTTTCTCACAAATAATGATTAAAGTTGATCAAAATCAGTCGATTTCAGGCACGGCGCCTTAAAAATAAAGCTGATGGCAGACAAATGATTTACCTAAGCGTTTTCGGATCAGAACGGACACGGTTGCTCTGCCCGCAGACTCCATTACACTTATTGCGAGCCTTGAAACCTGAGTGCACATGGTAGGTATTTTTTTATGAAATAAAAATGCTGAGGTTTTACTTGGAGTAATATTTTTTATACTTTGTTTGCTGACTGCTATTTTTACGTTTCTGTTTATTATTTATTTATTGTCACTGTAAATATAAGTTTTCAATTAAGCACACTAATAAAAATAAATTTAATGTTGTATAATATTTAACACTGGCGGATCAATACAGAGTTAAAAAGTAGCCTAGTTTACTATAAAACAACCTTGAAGGTTTTTTTTAAAGTAAATAGTAATGGGCACCTGAAGAGGGATGATGCTTCAGAAAGAGGTGGCGGGAAGACCCGGGTCCAACCACGAGGGTATACTCAAGATGGTGCCGAAAAACAGTTTCTGGAAGAACAGACTAATCGAAAAGTATTTCCAATTGATGAATTATAAATGCGCGAATAGTAATTAATAAAAATAATAATACGAGCTTGGTACTGTTCTACTGCAGGGCGAAGGTCTCTTCTCATACAGAGAAGGCACAAGCATTGATCACCACGCTTGCTCAAGGAGGTTTGACGATTTCAAGCCTATACTAACTTTAAGTCGAGGTTTCTTCAGGATGTTTTCCTTCACCGATGTCAATGATGTCTAAGATATTCTTAAAAAGTACAGCATGGAATTTGAACCACAACCTCGTGCATGAGCTGTAAGCGCATCATCCTCTGGCCCAGCACTTCAAATATCTGTATCATATTACTAGTTTGCACAAACCGAGATCAAGTTCTTCAATAACAAATACAAACATAAGACCCAGAAAACAAACACAGAACTCGAAAGATTTGACCGACAATTTTAATAGTTTCCGATGTCGTAAAAGCTAGCTCAATTAAGTTGAGTGTGTACCTACCCTATATCTACCGTTAGGGCTTTTCCATATGAACCAAGTTCGAACAAGATTTTTGAATAGTAGGTAATACTAGATATTACTTTGTTATGTCATGATTTCTGCTGGAGGGTTCTTTGGTTCTTTGAGAAGTTTCAGGAGACCATCGTTAGTATTTTTTGACGTTTACTTAGTGTCATTTGCAACCCACTGTCCCGCGGTTACATCGCCTTCTCAAGAATGGAGTGTGACTTAAATACTAAACTATACTATAGTAACCTTACTCAAAAGTACTACTAAGTACTATTTTCAAACACAATAATATGTATTTTTTCAAGTGCCTCTGGTAGTTCCAGAATTAGCGCAATCAATGAAAACACAAACAATTTCTTTTGCTCTATATAGATATGGTTTTTGAATTAGATTTCAATTCCACATAAAATGAAATCTTGATGAAATTGCTTCGATTATACAGGGTGTAAGGGACAGCCCTCCTCAAACTGATAGGGTGCATTTAGCTCCTGATTTCGAATCATAATCCACCGAAATTTTTCTCAGGAAAATTTTCATTTTTTTTATCGTTTTTTCAAGCTTTTCAGTTTAATTTTAATGTTTAATAACAAAGTCTGGAAGAAACACTCGATTTATGTAAATAATACGGCTAAAATAAAAATTTATATACGATTGGTATCAATAGGAACGGGTGAATCTTAACAGTCGGGAGTTGCGGCAGAATCGTCCATTCTCGTGATTGCTAGCACAGGTGTAAGCCAGAACACCGCGTTGGTTTTAGACAGTACGAGACTGACTGATAGACCCTTCCACCCCCTCCAGGGTGTAGGACATTCATGAGTATTTTTACGAATAAAAAAAATGGAACGGTGACTCTTTAGGTCGACCACTAAAGCGATCAAAACTAAATGTTACTGCGGTATACATATCTTCTTCCTTCACAAGAAATATACATAACATTGCATGAGGAATCTACACACAAATCATATGGCAGTATGTGGCTAGTCCCTGAACGCGAACAGAGCAGTACCCGGAAAACTGCTGCACACTTTGAATTGAAATGAGTTTAGATACAACTGAACGTGATACATTGGTTATGGTCAACTGCATTGCAGGTTACATTAAGATGCGCAAACACTAAAAGTACTAGAGGCTTGAAGTTAAATTATAACAGATGCTCGGGTCGTAAGGTACGCTTGTTCAGGTTAGTCCTTGGATGGGCTAATAGCCCTTCTTTGCATGGCGAGACCCTTCCCTGCTTCGAAAAGCATGTTAAGCTGTGGACTCCGGCTGTCATTTCTAAATCATTGACTATCAAAACCCCGAAAGTCTAATAACCAGTTTGACCAAGGGGTATCGTATTGCCCAGTCTCTGGGTTGTGAACTTGTGTAGGTCAGATAGACAGTCACTTCATGATAAAACATTGGTAGGTATTCAGCTATATCTGGATAACCGATTCCTGGTCAATGACGCCCCAGGGGCATCATGAGCAAATATCACGGGAGGCCCTTGACGCCCCTGGCGCGTCATATCGAACTTACTTAAAAACAGATTTAAAAAAAAATGAGATAAAGAGAACTACCACTTTTTATCCTAAATTAAACATTAAAGTTACCAATGACGCCGAAGGTACGTCATCCTGTATGCAGGCCCATGACGCCCCTGGCGCGTCATTGTCCAATGTTCGGGGCCTGGCTAAAGTATGCATGAAAATGATGGTGGCAATGAGTCGGTTATACGATTAGTCATAGATTTCCCCCGTCCTAGAGAGGGTAGGGGCGTCTGTCAGACTGTGTGTGAGCCGGAACACTGGGCTAGAGCTAGTTTTTAGACAGTAAGCTGTTTAATAACTAGCCCGGTGTTCCGTCTCACATCTGCTCCGGGGGTTGCGGGAACGTACGATCCTCCCACAAAGAAAGAAAGAAAGAAAAGAAAGAAAGAAAGAAAATATGTTTATTTGGGACACGCACAGAAATTTAACAGTATAAAACTTAAACTAAATTTAACATATTATAAGAATAACAAAAAGACCTGTGCGAGGCCAAAAAGGCCCCTATCTCAGCACGATGCCACGATATTGAAAGAAAAACAATAAATACCGCAGCGCTGTTATTGCCACACAAACTGTAAGCCAACCCCAAAGTTAATAAGAAAGGGATCATAATAATAGTGCTTAAAATACTAACTAACGTGTACTAACCTCTGTACATGTGTGTCCTTAAAGTATTTAATAAAGAAATAAACGTGTCATGGTTCAAAATATAAGTCGCGTGTCTGAACAAGGCCTTACAGGTAGCGGAATGTGGGAAATATGCTTTACAGTTTCAATTTCGTGAAGTGAAAGAGTTTCAGGTTATTCGTGTACTGCTTAACTATCGGAAATCTTTTATATGTGCATACGGTGAATCTAGGAATGATTTCATTTTGCAGATGAAAAATTCAAAGAATGTAGGTGACTGCACAGTTTTTATTTTCTGACGTGTTAAATATGTTCTGTAATATATACCTAGTACATCTACTTTTTACGAGTTATGTAAGAGGGTTTTAACAAAAGCTTGTCTATTGTGTTTCACAAAAATTGTGAACTAATTATACTAAAATAGGTTAATATTTTTGTTTTAATTTTTGTTACTTTATTTTTTAAAACCTTGTTCCACGCTAGGTATTTCTCCTTTATCTTGGGTACGTTTAAACAGATTGAAACTAACGTACACAAATAGACAAACCCGGAAAAACTACCTGTATGCAATAAAAAAGTTTCTGTGGTACCAGAAATCGAACTCGCCACACATCATTCGCCAATCGCTTAGTCACTGCACCAACCATGCCATCATTATATAATGTTACATTCTATAAATATAAAAAAAATAATAATGTTTAGTTTGGGTTAGGACAAAAGGTTTTATTATTATTTTGATTTTTAATCCCTTAGTAAGTTTCCGTAGGATGACTATCGACGTCAACGCAGGCGAAGCAACACAAAAAGGCTAGTCACTTCTAACATTTACCTACTCGCACAGTGTCGGCGTGTTTTATTACAGCTAACTCTTGCGCACAAAGAGGAGGCGTGCTCTCCCAACAGTGGCAACGTCAAAGGCAGGCTTTGTACTATTTTTTTGCTATCCATTGTCCCACGAATCCCATACTAAGTCCGTAGCTAGTATTTCGTTCAGAAATATAACAAAAAAGACTGACGTAAATGTCAACACGCCCTGGCTTCCTGAATATTCAATATCAGGCCCTCGCGCCCATCGCCACAGTTGGGACAACAGCGCCCAGCATTTAGCATTAGCATCTCGACTTCAGACGAATTTCATGTCACGTTCGGTGTGTTTTGTGTCGAGACAAATATTAAAATAATTGTTTAATTAAATAAATGTATGTGGTTTTTTGTTTTGTATGTAAACAACACATAGGTACAACCACGTTAGGTAGCGTTAATCATTTTGCAGGCTTTGTTTCGTTTCTTTTTCTTTAACATAATGAAAGAAAGAAAGAAAGAAAGAAAGAAAATACATTTATTGGCAACAGCACGCACAGCCAATAGCACAATGGAATAGCTAAGCCACACATCTATACATCTATTCAAATATTATAAAGAAGAAAGATTTGATTGTTATGTTTGTATTAAATAAGCTCCGAAACTACTTGAACCGACCGATTTGAAAAATTCTTTCATCATTGAGAAGCTTGACTATTCCCAGGTGACATAGGCTACTTTTTATCCATGTAGGTATGCCCACGAGAACGGTTGCAAACAAGGTTCAGGTTCAAACGCGAAGCCACTAAAGAGTTTAATTGCTGCATGGCTTCGCGTTTAACAAAAATGTTGATGAAATCACTGCATCTGCACCTTTATCGATACCTGTCAGAAATGAGGAATAAAACTAACAAAATCTTAGAACAAGTTTAAGCGTAGCGATGCAGACTTCAGAGGCAGACATACCAAGTATTTTCGAGACAAAAACAAAAGCCATTTATTGAAATGGGATTACAAAAAAATATTCGACACATATTTTTTCTTTTTTCACGGAATCAAATAATTACGTCAAAATATCGCATGACGTCACTAGTAAGTACAGTTTTTACTATAAAATGACGTTACAAGCCCACTCTCCTCAACTTTAATGCGCTTAATCTAAGCAGTTTTCCATCAATTTGAAAAAGAAAAAAAAAACGTGGTGAATATTTTCTTGTATTCTAGATGACGGACTAAAAACTAAAAACCATTAGACCGTGGATCGGCACTTTTTAAAAGTCAAAAATTACATAAGAAAGTCTCTCGCCCTTCGCCGCTTCCTGTAACTAGTGTTTTTGCTGGAAATAAGAAAGTGTTGAATTAAATTCCCGAGTGTTCTTTACTGTACAAAAACCTATGGACCTTCTTTATTCGCGTTCTCAGTGACGTCAACCCACAAATTTTTAACACAACATCATCTAATAGTTGTGGGCAGGCCGACCTAACTAATGGTGGTTGCGGTGTTCTAGAAGCATTCTGTAAAACAAGGCTTTTTAAAAATATCTTTAGAGCCACGTTGTGCGGTTTCTGTGGTTCTGTGAAGTTTCCCTGGAATTTGACCCGTTTAATGTTTATTATTTTTGCAGCGTTGCTTTAGAGATCGCAAACGTTACTGCTTATGAGGTCCTAGGAGCTTAAGTCAAAGTTAAAGTCGATGATTTATTATATGTGACAAATATGGTTACACAAGTTCTTATCATAGTGTATAGTAGCATAAAATATTCAATCATAAAATAATGACATATAACTAGATAAAGTCACATTTAAGGAACGAAGTTAGGTAAGTACGCAATGTATAAAAATAAAAAGTAAAGTTTTTCTTTTGCGGTAGGTACTTATAGTGTTAGAAAGAAAAGCTGATGGCTGGTCTCTTTGACAATATCCAAAAACCAATTGTCCATGTTATTTGTTACCAATGATGTCACCATAGATGGCTTTGCATATGCAACTTTTAATATGATTGTAGCTTCAGATGATAGAAGAAGCAGACATATATATTACTAATTTATATCACTAGGTACGATATGACGTGAAACACTCACATACACTCATTACACCTCCAGTTCGCATACATACACTTACACACAACACATGCATATACAACACCCCCACTACGCACAGACAACCACACGCATCCACAAAACACACCAATAACTCACACATGGCTTTAAAATATTGTAATAGCCTCTTTGCTATAGCGGTAGGATTATTTTGTCACTCAAGTGTGAGAGAGGACGCTGATTTTTGTAACACAGGTCTTTGAATCTAGAACAGAAATTAGATATTTCACTCTATATTGTAACTTTTTAACCGACTTTAAGAAAAGGAGGAGGTTCTCAATTCTAATGTAATATTATGTTATTGAAATACATCAACCATGCATAGACATGTGACTGAAGCAATCGCGAATAATTTGCTGTTATGCGTTGAAGACTTCAGTTGCCTGTCTTTTTCATCAGTTTTTCTTCACCAAATGATACGATTCTAAATGAAAATTATTAATTTGTTATTAAAAATACCTACAGTTTTTGAGGAGTTCCCTCAATTTCTCGAGGATCCCTCATCAAATAAAAAAAGATTTTGGAAAATCGGTCCATAAATGACGGAGTAATGAGGTACTCTGAAAAAACATACAACCGAATTGAGAACCTCCTTCTTTTTTTGAAGTCGGTTAAAAACCACCAAAGCCACAGACTTCCGAAACTAGAGTTATTTTACACCTATAAGTGTTTTTTTAAGAAGTCGTTTTCTTTCGTAAAAACGTTTTTCATATGTAAGTAAACTTTTTATTATTTAGAGATAACCAATCTATCCACCACACGTTCTTTATTACATAATATAATAATAGAAGTTAGTTGAATCTTTGTTCGCCTCACAATGCGTTCAATTGCATTAGAGCGCTGGCAACACATAAATTGTATCACTCGATCTCGCGACCCCGATTTATCTCTTTCTCTAAGAACCAAGCAATCCTGTCATGAATTGGAAATCGTTTAAAGTTTTATTATACTTCTGATTCTATTGTGGTCTAATTTTATTTGTATACGTCAGCGGAATTGGATTTTGAGGTTTTCAATCCGGATTTATTGACACATCATACCTACAGGTATGATGTGTCAATGAATCCCCGAAGGATTTCGACAGAAATGTATCTGTAGTAGGAACACACACGGCTACACTTCAAGCTATGAATTTCCATTATATTCTGATCTCGCATGATATAGGATTTCCGTACAATGTTAGGTCAGTGTAAACTGGAAATGTATGGCTTGATGTGTAGCCGTGTGTACAACCGCATTTTGCCAGTTATTTTTAAAGTGTCAAGTAGTAGAGGCCGCGCCTAATGCCATCAATTGGGTTGAATTTAGACTCTGGGCAGCTACTCAGAAATATCAGGTGGAAAACTCAACAACGCATTGCCCAAACCCGGGATTTCATGTTCAGCAGTAGTACTAGCGATCATTAGACCAAAGTGGCGGTCATCGGTTTTAAAACTTACTAGTTTCTGACCAGGATTTCTGGATGTCCACTATAAAATTCACCCCTTTCTATATTGTTTTTTTGTTTCTTTTTTGTTCCTACTTACCCATGTTTTACTCGTAGGTCTAACTATCAGTTACCATGTTACAGTAAAAATAGAAAACACGGTAGAAAAATATTATTTATAATTTATAAAAAATATTATTATATATTTTTTTTAATATAATTTATTTATTTATGAAGGACAAAAACAAATCAAGTAAGAAACAGTAAGCTAAGTAAAGTATTTTTCCTTTTCATGTGTTGAATACTTTTTCATTATGTTAAAGCAAATTATAATTTTTCCTTTTCATGTGTAAAATACCTTTTCATTAGGTATATTAAAGCAACAACAATATAAGCAAAAGCCACAAGCAATAGAAGTTTATGAAAATATAGGTACGCAGTGAATCCTAAAATTTTCTGTTACAACCCAAAACTTTATTAGGCTGTCTACACACATGTTTATCGGTCGTAAACTTGAAAGACGGCAATACGACGCCGAATCGAAAGTTGTGAGTGAATAATTTAGAGTGAGTGAGCTATTCAGTTCACGTGAACTATATGCGTGCTGTTTACTGCCGAACCACGCTGTCGGTCTTATTTGTAAGGGTGTAAGGGTGTGTTACGATGACTGTTGGTTTGGAAGCTATCTAAGTTCTTTTATGGTGTTTTGTAGGTGATTGAAATTTTAATTTACTTGAGTTCTTATGGATATAGTTCGTACAGACGCGGTCGCTAGTACAGACGCCAGCACGTCAAGTTACCCCAATGTGTCAAATTTTCCTAATTGAATATGAACTTTATTCTGTTTGGCATTAAGTTGAAAAACGATCAAAGAAATTTGACACATTGGGGTAACTTGATGTGCTGGCGTCTGTACATTAAGCTACCACAAAGTGTCAAATTTACTCAATTGAACATGAAGTTTTGTTATACACCCCTATTTTTTTATTAGTACACAAAACAATTGGGCTGTATCCGTACCTGTCACTGACCGTATGTGCGTAATCAAAAGTAAAAAAAAGAAGTTCAATTTTTAAATATGCGTAGTTAAACTTAAATAACGAAAACAGCTGTTGGAGGCGAGGCATGCTTGAGCGAGATCACGCGAACGTGAGCGAGAGATAACGATTAATGAATACTACTATGTCATGAATAGCCTGTACAATATTTCCATAAATTGGGTGACTTTTTGGGATATATAAACAAACGCGAATATTATTAATTGATACTTTACAAATGTAATGAGAAGACCGTCTAGAATAAGCCCTTTAAATATTTGCACTAATTAAAAAATAGTGGTGTATAGTTGAAAAACTATTAAAGAGTTTTGACACATTGGGGTAGCTCGATGTGCTGGCCTCTGTATTGTATGTCGGTTAAAAATACTGGAACCCGTAATAGGATCATTCGTATGTGTAACTATCACTCCATCTGTCACAGCTTTTGTTAGAAACTACCTACTAAAGCGATACAATTCATGCATGTATTTAGAGTGAGTGAGCTGTTTAGTTCAGGTGAACTATAATATAGGCGTGCTGTTTACACTGCCGACCCACGCTGGCTGTCTTATTTATAAGGGTGTGTTTCGGTGGCTGTTGATTTGAAAGATACCAAAGTTTCTTTGTGGTGTTTTGTTTGTTAATGGTTTGTAAATTTACTAGAGTTTTTATAGATCTGACTATCTGTCTTTGTTACTTTTTTAGGGTTCTCACAGACCACAAAATGTCAAACTTACCCAATTGAACATGAACTATTTTGTTTTAAAAATATTTTTTTTTTAAACTATTAATGAATTTTGACACATCAAGGTAGCTGGATGTGCTTGCCTCTTTATACCCCAAAAGGAAAAACAACAAACACATTAAGAATCTCTTTCTTTTTCATAACTCGATTAAAAAAACGGATCTCTTATAAGATCATTCGCATGTTTGTCTGTCATTATTAGAAACTACTAGAGTGATTGAGGTCGAATTTGGTACACATATGTATGTAAGTCTGTAACCCAAGTTCGGACGTGTAATTAAGAGTGAGTGAGCTATTTAGTTCATGTGAACTATAATATGCGTGCTATAAGGATGTAAGGGTGTGTTACGATGGCTGTTGATTTAAAAGATATCTAAGTGTCTTTAAGGTGTTTTGTTGGTGATTAGTGTTAAGACTTACAGTAGATTAAAGTTTTGGTAGATCTGACATAGTCACTATTTGTTTTTTAGCCTTATATTATTTCCGCAACGAGGTTAGCAGACGTATGGGTTATTAATTGATTTAAAACCTTTTACAACTATTAACACAGTAAAGTACCAAACGCGAATAAAAGGCCATAAAACAACATAAACAAGTTTGAAAAATATTTTGTATGTGTCTTTATACTTATGTTTGTAATATTTGATTCATGATGCAGGAGAAATTCCTTGAGGAAGGCAATTTTTTCTTAAAGATTCAGTTTTATTTACGAACTTCAAAAGTGTACAATTGAAAAAAATACATTAGTAGGTACAGACCACAGCACAACAAGCTTAGGTCTTTGAAAGGTTTTTAACTTTATTACAAATACAATAAGGTTAGTATTCAATATGGTTAATTTGACATTTTACGGTAGCTTGATGTGCTAGCGTCTATACTTAACCGGATTTCAACACTGAACCTCACATTTTCTAGTATTTTATCAATAACTTTACAATTACAAAAGTTTCGTGTAAAACAGACTCTGTGGGTCACGTTACGTCAATACGTCACGAGGTAATAAACAAGCTGTCAAATACACTGAGACGTTGTTTGTTTAGTCCATTATGACGTCATTCAGAGCCAAAAGACGTTCTTTTATTTATCGGTCAATAATAAAGCGTTTTACAAGTTGAGCTGGAAAACAAAACAAAAGGCTTTTGTTTATGTTTTTATTTTTTAAATATAGAATAAGAAAGAAATGAAAAGCGTTTACTTAACAGAAAGCTAACACATCATTAAGGGGCCGTGCATAAAATTCGCTCGCTGGAGTTTAGGTAACATCAATGCGATGCTATATTTGTGTGTACCGATCGCTTAAACTGTTTTAATATTATACATCATATTTTGAGTTTCTAAGTAAATTAAGACGGTTGAGAAATAAATCACCGGAATTTTTGGTTATACATATTTGTTTACTATGTTGGTTCTTGTGTTAAAGTACACAAGTTAAAAAATAGTACAAATATATAATAAACTGAAGATTAATATGTAACTTTCAAAATTTCTTAAAAGTGATTCAAACAATAGAAAAAAAAATACTGATTAGTCTTGAAATTTCCGGAAAGTAACGACATTGAATATTTTTTTTCCGTATGTTGTAGTAAAAATTAAAAAAGTGGTTCCCTCACGTGCAAGTAGACTGTATACTGGTATTGGTAAGATTTTTAAATTTTCAAAATCTATTTCAGTTTCTAGTAACTAAATGATCAAACGTCAGGCTCGCGTCATTTTTTGGAAAACATGTGGGTGAATTTTAGTGATTTTCCATGAATACGTAATTTATTTCCAAAAATTAATTCCTCTACATGCAAAGCAAGGAACTCGTCTTTTCAAATCACAAATAGGATTGTATAAATTCTTCTTCTCTTTCTCACGAATAATGATTAAAGTTAATCAAAATCAGTCGATTTCAGACACGGCCCCTTAATACAGAATAAATGATCATCTGCATAGCTTTTTCCCAACTATGTTGGGGTCAGCTTCCAGTTTAACCAGATGCAGCTAATGTCTAATGTTTTAAACGATGCTACTGCCTGTCAGACCTCCACAACTCATTTACTGTGTAACACGATGGTTAAACTGGTTGTCAGATCTTCGGACTTCTGACTGTCCAAAACGACAGTCTTAGATCTACAAATGACAGCCGGGACCAACGGCTTAACGAGCTTTCAAGGACATGGAATAATATGAAATAAAAAAATCAAAAAGTAAAATTCGTTAACAAAAATGTTCATAAAATGAAAACTACCAGACCAAACTATGTAATTTTTTAATGAGACCAAAAAGAAACTAGTCTGCATCAAACGAAAAAAGAATCACGTGAATCGGTAAACATACATACAAAAAAGCGTTCAAAAATAAATTAAATTTTCATAAAATTGTTCATAAAATGAAAACTACGGGGTTAAACTATGTTATATTTTTATGGGACCAAATGGTAGCTATTCCGCATCGAACTCAAAAAAAATCACGTAAATCGGATCATTAATCTCGGAGTAATCGGTGTACATACATAAAAAAAAAAAAAAACCAATCGAATTGAGAACCTCCTCCTGAAGTCGGTTAAAAAAAATATTAAACTGCTTTCAAATAAAGAAAAGCAAAGTTGTAACACTGGGGGGTACAGAACCAGATCCAGTGCTCAAAGTGGTCAGTATGTGCGACAATGCCCCCTGTGTTCCACCCTGTGTTATTATAGGACTACTCTGTTCATAAAACCATTTCTGAAACAGCAAAATTCCCAGTGCAGCGGCTTATAAAACCGGGCGAATCAAAAATAAATTTTCCGTCGTAACCGTGAGCGATTTCATGCCAGTGTGAACATACTTTATATGGCTCATACAATTTTTATTACATGTGTGTGTGCCATAAACATTTGTAGGGCCGGCTTTAAGTTGTTTATGAGAATTTATGTACCAACAGTCTGATTTTATGAGGCTCTAGATATCATTATGTTTAGTATTGGACTTTAAATTGAGTTAATAACACAACAATTTGGTTTTATTCCCCGTAATACAGGGAAAGCATTTTGCTAATTATGTTCAAGTCTCATGTAGAAGGGGGCGAGTTGTCTACTGCCACCACTATCATCATCACCACCTTGATGACATAATTGTTATTGTATACTAATGAATTTTTTGGAATGTTATTTGGAGTTGAAACATTTCCAGTAGGTACTTACTCGTTATTTGAATGACCAATGTGTTCTGTTTTATTGACTTTGACGTTGAATTGTATCTAAAAAATATGCTTTAATTAATTGTTATGATACCTAATCTTAAATAAATTATGATGAATATTATCACTGTTTTTGCACCAATCTGTTGTCAGTGTTCACCATGTTTAAACAAATTTAATAAAAATTATTTGAAATTTACTTTACTAATAAAATCACCTTACGACGGGCGCAGAGGCAGAACCATTGGCTTCTACGCTGGTGGCTAGACAGTGTGGGTAACTTTTCTTTTTTCATGTAAAAAAAACAGATTACCATGATAGATTATTTTTACCGCGTTCGTGCAAGTCCCATTAATCACAACTGCTTGTTTTTTTAATTAAAGATCTTCAATAGACGTAAAACCAAAACGAAACCACTTTTCAATTACCTCACCCATAAACGTCCCCCATTCAAAAACAAACAGCAGGCTCCCTCAAATCCAATCTTATTTACATGAGATAAACATGGTTAATAAAATTACTAGACCTTGGCAAGAATATCAAGACACTGAACGAGAAAAAAATCCGCTTCAAGTTTGTGGAGGCCAGATCATTACCGAAACACTCCAACCGTAAAATGAAGTTATAAAACGGAGGGGGCTGTTGGGGAGGCAGATCTCCAAATTATGTGTTTACTTTTAAACGTTAGCCACAATAGGTTCGCGTAGAGAATGTTTTTCTTTGAGATTGAGACGTTAGAAGTTGATTGGGTTAAAAAAAAGCGTGTATGGCTCCACGCATATATAACCATTCACCAAACTCAATTAACAGATAAATGATATTAATATATTTAAAAACAGTATCAAAACACTTCTATTTGGAAAAGCATATTACTCTGTCGCTTTATATTTAGAGGATAAACCTATGTAATGCTACTGCCTGTATGTGATATTGTTATTGGTGTTTTCTTTTAGGTCAAATTTTAATTAACGTGTATTTTGTAAATTTGCATGCCTTACGCTGGACACTATAGTTATAAGACCTTTTTCTTTTTGTACCCATATCCACAAATAAATAAATGGTTTTTGATTTGCTTTTTTTTTGTTTAGCTAATGCTGAGATAGGCGCCTTTTTGGTCTCGCACAGGACTTTTTTTTTTTTTTTTTTTTTGTCTTTAGTTTTTTAATCTTTCTTTATTATCTGTATTGCTGTTCTTTTGTTTTATGTTTTGTGCGTCCAAATTAAATATTTTCTTTTCATTTTTTTTATTTGATTTATGGTTTAACGACCCTTGATAAGGTTGGTCCGTGGATGGGGGACCATTCATTACAAGTGCTCTTCCGTGCCTCGGAAAGCACGTTAAGCCGTCCTGGTTGTCATTTAAAAATTTTTGACAGTCGTTACAGATAGTCAAAAGCCCGAAAGTCTGACAGCAAGTTTAACCTTTTTACCGCCTGATTCTATATCCATTGCCGTGCCCTCAACGCCCAACGTATAAATCATTAATACTTTTATCATGTTGCCTAAAGTATGCCTATTTAAGGTAGGATGTAAAGTAGAATCAATAAATAACATTGGTTAAACAGGTTTTTTTGGTGTGCACGACTCTGGCGGAATGGACAGAAAAATAACTAATCTGACTTAAAAATAGTTAATGGGTTATTGGGTATCGTGATACCCAGTAACTGGGTTGCGAAGGTCGGATAGGCGGTCACTCTATGTAAATTATTGGTATGCAGCTGCATCTGGTTAAATAATAATAATAATAAATAATAAATATTCCACAACTTTTCACACAACGCCATTTAGTCCCAAGTTAAGCTTGAGAGCTTGTGTTATGGGTACTAAACAGCTGATAAACATACTTATATATTTCTAAATACATACATATTATAGATAAAATACACCCAGACACAGAACAAATGATCTTGCTCATCACACAAACATTTGTCCTGGGTGGGAATCGAACCCACGTCCTCCAGCATAGCAGTCAGGGTCACTAACTACTAGACCAACAGGCCAGCAAAAAACTCGAAGTCTATTTTATTAGGGGTCGAAAATCCGAGGGGTCTGTCAGACTCTTACTGACTAAAAACCACCCCATGTTCCTTCTCACACCTGCGCCGGGGGTCACGGGAACAGAAGATACTTCCGCGACCCCCGACTGGTGCCGACCCAAACTGGAAGTCTACCTACATAGTTGAGATGAGGCTAGGCAGATGATGGGCGACTTTTGTTTGTATAGCCGTCTAGTAGTTGCAAGCGCTTCTACTGGGCATGACGTCCTGGGTTCAATTTCTAGGTCTGGCAAATAAATAAATAAAATACACTATTTAACACACGCTAGTTGTCAGGTAGGAAGTTCCTCTGACAGGATTTTTCCATTAAACATTTTATATAAAGTGTTTTAGGCTAAATTTATTTTAATGCTAAAGTTTTCACTTGTTTCCTTTTTTGCAGTCATGTATAGGGTGACTGGTAATTAGTGACCGATACTTAAACACATGATTGTTCTCATGAATACGAATAACTTTCCCAAAGAAACTTTTTTTTTAAACTCATTAAATTACTTTTATCACAATAACACAAAAGCTGTTTGAGTTTCGCGCACGCTACTTACAACTACTAGTACATTTTGCTCTTCCCGAGGTCAGACTATCAGCTGATAGATCGTGCCGATTCGTGCCTACTGTGATCGACCACAGGAGCGCGCGCAGGAATTTCAACAAACAGCGTTTTGGTGGTTTATTTTACATAAAGAAAAAGTTTCTTTGGGAAAGTTGATTGAAATCATGAATACAATAACGTGTTTAAGAATCGGTCACTAATTACCAATCACCCTATATATCGAACCATCGAACGAAAGTTCAATCGAACTTCTAACCTCTATTAAACTGGTCTATGATGAAAAGTACCTACTGCAGGAAACTAAAAAAAGAACCACGCATTCGGCCAGTACACACTTAACTACAGTACATTCGTACTATGCAGGGTTTTTGACAATTCGTTGGGCACAGAACGGGTAGGTAACTGGAGGTTCGATGGTTCGTACACAATATGTGTTCCGGCTGTGGGTACGGAACCAATATTTGTGTGGCCTACAGATATTTGTTTTGGGATTGGGTCATGGCATTGAGGATTTGTATTCAATTATGGGAAATGAAATTATGTTATGTAAAATAATAGGGTTATTTTAGTGATATAAAATTAGTGTTTTAACACTGAATAAAAAAACTGAGCCCAATTCCCGTAATAACATTCGAGCAGTTAAAACGTTCAAAATTTGGTCGCAGCCTCATCTACATTTAATGTTAAAAATGTTAGGAAATTACACGTATTTTTTTCTAGTTAAATAAGTAAATAAATATTCCACAACTTTTCACACAACGCCATTTAGTCCCAAGTTAAGCTTGAGAGCTTGTGTTATGGGTACTAAATAGCTGATAAACATACTTATATATTTCTAAATATATACATATTATAGAAAAATTACACCCAGACACAGAACAAATGATCGTGTTCATCACACAAACGTTTGTCCTGGGTGGGAATCGAACCCACGACCTCCGGCATAGCAGTCAGGGTCACTAACTACTAGACCAACAGGCCAGTCTAAAGTTAACTAAGGTTAGGTAAGTTGAGGGTGGGCAGAAGCAACAGAACGCCGTCAGCAAGGATTCTTGTATATTTCTTGCTTATTTTCTTTTCTTGTTGTAAGTTCTTTAAATACAAACATATTACAGAACACATCACCTATCACAGTAAAAAACGTGCTCACATTGTAGTCGCTTGTTGACTGAAGAATCGACACATATCTTTTCTTCACTCCTGATATTGTTAAGTTGAAAATTAAGGAAATGTTTCAACAATATATCGTAGACAAAATCAATTTCTACGCGTGCAATCGGAGGATCTTTTCTTTTCAAAGACATAAGGAACTATACACTATACAGCCCAGTTCACATACCTCTGAACACTCATGAATAAACAAATACCTAGATGTAACTTTATTATTTCAAGCTCTTGCATTTTGCTAAAATATTTTTGTTACGAAGCACACGTATCTGACGTATCACGCTTTAGGATTTAAAATTTTACTATTTCCTCTGCTTTTATAGTCTTTAGTCAGTTGACGCCTTTATGGTATTTTAATATGTGCATAAAATATTTGTCAGTTAAAATATTCTATGTGAGAGTGACAGTAAGATATTATGACCTGCGCAAGGTACAAATTTTTATAAGACTTACAGGAGGTTGTTTCATGTCGGCCTATCACGATACAAGATAAGTTCTTGGTGTGAGACAAAGTATTTAAATAGATGAAGAAAGAAATAGTTGAAAATGGGTTGTTTGTCAAATTTTTATTTTTTAATCCCTCATCTAGATTACAAGAAAATATTCGACACGTATTTTTTATTTTTTCACGTAATCAAAAAAGAAAGGCGATACATCGAGTCAAAATGTCGCATGACGACAATAGCCAGTACAGTTTATACTAGTTAATGGCGTTACAAGCCCCCTCTCCTCTTCTTTAATGCGCTTAATCTAAGCAGTTTTCCAGCAATTTTGAAAAAGAAAAAAATAGTGTGTCGAATATTTTCTTGTAATCTAGATGATGGACTAAAAACTAAATTTTTGTGAAATAGCCCATTGACTGGCCTGTTGGTCTGGTATTTAGTGACCCTGACTGCTATCCCGGAGGTCGTGGGTCGCTTAAGTAATAAGCCCGATCATTTGTTCTGTGTCTGGGTGTTAAGCATGTGTAATATGTTATGTATGTATTTAGAAACTTTAATTTTTATGTACCACCAATCATGTACCCATATTTGCAAATAAAAATATCTTTATCTTTATCTTTATTTTATTTATTTATTTATTTATTTGCTGCCATGTAAAACACTGAATATTAGGCATGCATTAAAATTTCATGACACAGTATTAAAACATGAACCCTGTAAGGGCACTGCAAATTTTGTATACAAAATTATTAAATAACATTACATTACTTATATCTATTCTATTTAACATTATTATTACAATTTATTAAAGTACCTATGCTAAACAATAGTCAATTATCATACTCTACCGATACTTACATCTTGCTTAAAATTAAATTAAATAATTGCCAATTCATTCCATTTAAATAATCGGGAAAATAGTTGTATTGGTCATTAAAAAAAAAAAAAAATTTTGATCGTGATGTCCGGTCTATAGGTATTGAATGTTTTTGTTAGGTACTATGTTAATCACTTATTTAGTACCCGTAACACAAGCTCTACTTACTCATTCTTGACTGGCCTGTTGGTCTAGTAGTTAGTGACCCTAACTGCTATGCCGGAGGTCGTGGGTTCGATTCCCACCCAGGACTAATGTTTGTGTGATGAGCACGATCATTTGTTCTGTGTCTAGGTGTAATTTATCTATAATATGTATGTATTTAGAAATATATAAGTATGTTTATCGCTATTTAGTACCCATAACACAAGCTCTCAAGCTTAAATTGGGACTAAATGGCGTTGTGTGAAGAAGTTGTGGAATATTTATTTATTTATTTATTCTCATTTATTATCTCAACGTAACCAAACCATGAAGGCTTAACAAAGCTAAATAAATTAGTATTAAGACAAAATGATGATAGAAAAGACATAATCAATCTAAAAACTAATCTAAACATAAATACTATTCAAAAAGTGGACGTCTAAATTTTCCACTATTCAAAATGACCCAAAAATATTTTATCCTCCCCACATCACACGATAAACTAACAGACGGAAGCTGCAATATTAAATCTATCTGGGAGCCTTCAAAGCGTTTGAGGTCGTTAAAATCCCGTCAGTTTTACGATAGTACCTACATCGAATGCACATTTTGAAAAGATAATAACTCGGAACAGATATGAAATCGCATTGAAGTTAACTTTATTGCTCGATTAAATGTACACTTATGTTGAAGACTAGTTGTTTTTTATAGAGTTTCTCTATTTTAAAAAAAATCAACATCAAAACTTTTTTTATTCAAATTAGGCTAAGAATCAGCACTTTTTGAAGGTAAAAAATAGTCATAGTAGTTTATTGTTAAGGGATTCTTACAAGTAATAATACAGATTAATTATATTACAGATTACAAATGACTAAAAAGATATTAAATTATTAAACAAATGTCGTCGACTGCCTCGTTGGTCTAGTGGTCGAAAGCGCTACTGCTGAGCATGAGGTCCCGGGTTCGATCCCCAGGTCGGGCAAAGTGTTATTGAGTTTTTCTATCTGGAATTTCTCAGTAGCAGCCCGGAGTCTGGATTTGTGCCCGATTGATGGCAAGAGGCTCGCCCCCTATTACATGGGACATAAACATAACTGGCGAAATGTGGGTGTACTACCAGGTACACCCCTGCCTAGGCTTTCGGGGACTACAGGCGTGAAGTTATGTATGTATACAATGTAAAAAATGTCAAATAGTAAAAGTTGTCAAACCATAAAAGAATCAAATAAATAGCAGCCAGATCACTATTACAGTCACCAAATTATTAAAAATACATTAAATAATTAAACAAATGACAAATAGTAAAAGATGTCAAACCAAAGAAACAATTTCCACCCCAGGACAAATGTTTGTGTGATGAGCACGATCATTTGATTTGTGTCTGGGTGTAATTTATCTATAATAATATGAAAATGTATGACTTCACTGTTTCGCTACCATCGTGGAGGTGATGCGAATATTTAGTTTCTGAAGTAAGTAACGAAACAGCCAAGCTATTCATTTATACTGATATGTAGAATGTGTGAAGTTAGGGTCGGTAGGTTAGGCCGTGTAGATTCAGAAGCATGGCTCTACATGAGATCTGATATCTTTTTCACAGGGCAAACCTTATGTGGTCGTCTTGGCAACATTTAACATGAAATGTTTTGGTGGGATTTCAGTTCTTTTTGTAAGTTGTTAGGCAGTCTTTTAGTACTTTTTTTATGGGGTGTATTTCTAGCACTTCAGTATAGCCCATTCTCTGTCATTGCCTTTTTTCTTTGATGGTTTACTGATTACCATAAGCGATAAATCAGGGCGATAGTTCGCTCTTAAACGGTTATATAATATCTCATACAAACTTCCACCCCCCCATTCTGTTTGAAGAACATTACACATGTTACATTCGTACGTATACAGAAAGTATTTCAGTCTGGGTTTTTTTTTCACAGAGAGTTAGTAAGCGATTTTCATGTTAAATGTAAAAATAACTAACTTCTCGTAAATTTGTTGGAATATTGTTATCTGTATTACTTAACTTCATCACATGCTGAATTTCATAGGTGGTTTTTTTGGCGGAATTTTCCGGGTAACATTAGCCTGTTGATTGGGCTAGCATCAGATAGCACCATATGTTCTCTTTCGTCATTATGATCGGCTGAGGCCTTTTTGGCGTAAGAACCTTTGTTTTTTGTGTATTTTATACTTTTAAGGTATATTTACTTTGATGCCAATAAACGAATTTTTCTTAATTTTTTTTCAATAAATTTAAATCGAAACATTGCTCTTCATCTATACATATAATAAGACTGTAAAAAAACTGTGTCTGTACATTGAATATATTTAAAAAATAATAATTGTCTATACATATAATAAGACTGTAAAAAAACTGTGTCTGTACATTGAATATATTTAAAAAATAATAATTGAGGGAGGTTTAGAAACAGTAATAGAGCACGAATCCAAAAAAAAAAGTCTGTCTGTTTGTCTGTTTGTCTGTTTGTCTGTTTGTCTGTTTGTTTGCACACGCTAATCTTCGGAACTACTGGACGGATTTGAATGATTTTTTTTGTGTTGTATAGATATTAAGTCTGGTCAACACATAGGCTATAATTTATCTTGGAAACTGGAACACCTGATGCAGAACCGCAACAGACCAGCTAAACTATAGGCGATACAAAAATGGTCCCATAGCAAAAATTGTTCCACGTGATGAGCATTTTCTGCTGAGAGAATAAATTTGAAGATCCGGAACACCTGATGCAGAACCGCAACAGACCAGCTAAACTATAGGCGATTCAAAAATGGCCCCATAGCAAAAATTGTTCCACGTGATGAGCATTTTCTGCTGAGAGAATAAATTTGAAGATCCGGAACACCTGATGACAAACTATCACTAATTTCATTGCATAATTATAAAATAACATAAGTAGGAGGTACTACGCGGTGAAGGCGGGAACAGTTCAGGACTGATTTTCGATGACGATGGTATATCGTTGAAAATTAGACTCTACTGGCTAAAACTCCCATTTTTTTTATCGTATGCCTTCGGGCTTATGTTATTTGAGTGTTTAATTTCCTTTTCCAATTATCTTCGTTACATGGTAGCTTACCCGGTAACGCAGGGGAGCAGCCACTTAGATTTTAATTGATCAGGTATCATCACAATAAAACTATAACCATGCCTAGAAAGAGGTCCAATTTTTCCCAATGTTCCAAAGGTGCTAAATGATTAAAGACCATAAGATCCCAACAATCTACCGAAGAGCGTTAGGAGAGACTTGATGCTGTTCGAGAACATGAGGCTGCAACTCGCTCCGTGGAAACTTCTTGGGATCGCGAAGCACGCCTGCATTCTCAGCGTATTTACGTATCTACATCCAGGTCTCTAGAGACCAGTGAAGAATATGTGCGCGACTGACCGCTGATCGTGAACATCATGCACTGTCTCGCGAGTTGGAGACGTTCACGGAAAAAGCATGACGCTTGAGTTTTCAGCGTATATACGCATCGACTCTAGAGATAAGTGGGGGAAGGAGATGCGCGACTGACCGCTGATCGTGAACATCATGCAACATATTATGATGACCTAAAGTAAAAGAGATATAAAAATGGTGCCATTGCAAAAACTATTCCACGTGAAGAGTGTTTTCTGCTGTGAGACTAAATTTGAAGATCTGGAGCACCTGTAGGGGAACTCCAAAGCCCAGAGACAATATAACATATACATAATAGAAATGGCGTCTTAGCAAAAGTTGTTAAGTCTGATGGCATTTCCTGTTGACCAACAAAAATAAAAAATCTGGAACATCTTGAATCGTCTCGCGCATCCCATTGATTTCCCGTCCCCGGGCTTATAGAATTCGACATCAGATGTTTCAGATCTTCGATTTTGACGACCCCGTTGTCGCTGGCACAAGCAACAGGATCCGCGTACGAAGTCGCGGGCAGAAGCTAGTAATACATAAAACAGTAAACATATTAGTTTTTTTACCAATGTTGAGGTCCAAAAAAAGTGTTATAAAGTTTATAACATCCAGGTTTTTGACTGATCTAACCACTAAGACTCGTTATGGTCACATACGCAAAAAATCAGCTATTCTATACATTTTGTCGAGTTATAACAGAGACGAGTTATCTTTTTTCGAATGAGCTTGTATTTTTTTTCTGCGCCCAAGCCATGGCAATAGATTCGCCCCCTATTATATGGGACTTATAACTGGCGAAATGTGGGTGTACCTACTACTGGAACACCTCTGTCTAGCCCTTCGGGGATAACACGCGTGATGTTATGATATACCTACAATCTACATACAATCTACTCACGCCTTTTTCCCATGGGGGTAGGCAGAAACTACAGAGCGCCATATGCTACGATTCTTACATAATTCTTTTGCTTCGTTTACATTCATACATCATGTTGTCATACACCCACGCCGGTTGCGAGTACTACGCACTTGACCTTTCTGAAGAACCTCACCAATAAGGTCTATGAATGGCGTCCCCTCCCGGCGTTCCCACTTTCGTTAGTCGCCTTTCTTTCTTTTTCTTTCTATGATATTATGTATGTTATTTTTTTTAATAATGGCACGTATCTTGCCATTAATAAAAATAAAATAAAAAAGACTTAGTATAAAATATATAAATTTTATTATTAGTAGTTAGTACCTACTTAGTTACAGTTTTTATAAAAATATTTTTTAAATTAATATTGTACTATAACTAATTGTTCTGTAAGAATCCCTCTACAGGTAAAGGCCTCCTCCAAATGAGACAGTTTTCTCTGGAATGCGCAGTTTGTATAAAGTTTGGACCTGCTGTGCGCTTAATTTCATCCTTCCATCTGTTACAAGGTCTCCCTTTCTTTCTTTTGCCCACTAGCCCCATCCATTCAGTCACTCTTTTTGTCCACCTTTGACCTTGCAGGCGTGCTATGTGTCCGGCCCACTTCCATGTTAATGCAAGAGCTTGTGCTAAACCGTCAATAGCATTTGTGATGTTGCGTATTTTATTTATTATTTTTATGTTTAGCATACTCCGCTCCATTACTTTTTGCTATTACCTCTAGATATACAATACTTGGGTTAAATCTAACGTTTTCTTTGAAGTTTAGTCATCCAGGTTAAAACTTAGCAGACTGGTAAATATTTCTGCTACAAATGAATGTTTTTGACGTGTATTTTGAGGCCAATTCAGTTTCTGACTGGCTTATTTTTATTATACATGAATTACTATAATAATGTTCATAAAGCTCAAACTGGGAAACAGACTTGGCAGGTTTGGAATCTATTTACCTACTTGCAAAATTGAATCTTGTAATAGCGCTGCTGTATATCAGGGAAAATTTGCAAAATTATCTCAACGTCTATCTAACTTTTAAGAAAAAACAGGCGTCAGTTTCCGAGAACGATATAAAAAATCGAATTACGTTATTGCGACGCAGGCTATTTGGAAAAACTTCACGTATGGTACCTACGCCAGTTCGAAAAAGCATTCAATCGAAAACCATCAAATGAGGTTGTCGCGAACACGCTCATTTGAAAAACTGTTTGACTAATACGCTCGTACGATAGTGGTATTGTAATCCACTCTTGCAAATAGCATAAGTATTACAATTTGAATTTGCCTAGTTATCGAACCTACGACTCCGATAAAGCCTAATCTTAGTTTTTTTTTTTTTAATTTCCTTACTAATAAAAAAACATCGGTGGTACTCATTATCAATAACACACTATATAATCGGATTATCTGCCACACTCTGTATATACTCCAGTCCGAAAGCTTAGTTAATACATGCATTCAGAGCCAAGCAATCCCAAGCCATAACCATCCGTAATAATTTATTCAATTTCTCCAACAAAATCCCTTCTTCTTCTTATAACGTGTGATAAGAGACTTAATAATAATAATTATACCAGCCTGTTACTGTCCCACTGCAGGTCAAAGGCCTCTTCTTAGACAGAGAAGGCTCGACCATTGAGCATTGATCACCACGCTTGCTCAAGGCGGATTGGCGATTTCAAACTTATATAAATAAGTCCAGATTTCAATGATGTCTAAGACAAACTTAGAAAGTTCATATAAAATTGAAAAAGTCACATTGGTACTTGCCCGGATTTGAACCATAACCTCGTGCATGAGAGGTAGGCGTCCTAACCTCACCTCGCCATCACGACATTTTAGACTGAGTGACTGAGGTAAGAGACTTAACTGGTGTAAAAGTTTTAATGCCGTCCATGGGCTTCTGACTTGGCATCACAGCCGTCGAGAAATATCTCTCAGGCATTTCAGTTTCCTCACGATGTTTTCTTTCACCGTTTTTGAAGCAAGTGATAATAAAACAATACAATACATTATTATATAATTAGTGGTGAGACCGGCGCATTGCCAAATCATAGGTCTCGAATTCGAACCCAAGGCACGCACCTCTGACTTTTCAGAATTCATGTGCAAATAGGAATCCCACTAAAAACATTTCATGTAAAATGTTGCCAAGACGACCACATAAGGATGCTCTGTGAAAAAGATATCAGATCTCATGTAGAGCCAAGTTTCTGAATCTACACGGCCTAACTGTACCGACTCTAACTTCACAAATTCTACATATCAGTAAAAATGTATGGCTTCGCCGTTTCCCTACCGTCGTGGAGGTGATGCGAATATTTCGTTTCTGAAGTAAGTAATGAAACAACCAGCCATACATTTTTACTGATATGTAGAATTTGTGAAGTTAGAGTCGGTAGAGTTAGGCCGTGTGAATATGAACTATCTGGTACATCGGAAACCAACTCTATGAGGGTTAAAAAAAACGACGAAACACTTCGAGAAAAGGTAGGTAGTGCCTTTGCGCTTCATTTGGCTCGTCTTGGCGGAGACACTGCCGTGCCCCCAGATGTTGACAGAATATGAATATCAAAATATAATTAGTCCAGGAGTTAGATTTAAAAAAAAATAATACACATGTATTTTTTGTCTTTTTCAAATTGATGGAAAACTATTTAAATTAAGCGCATTAAAGTTAAGGAGATGGGGCTTGTAACATCATTATTCAGTATAAACTGTATTGGATAGTGACGTCAGGCGACATTTATGACATGACATGACTCAATGTATCGCCGTTATTTTATGATTATGTGAAAAAAGAAAAAATATGTGTATGTGTCAAATATTTTCTTGTAATCTAGATCAGGGACTAAAAACAGAAATTTACGCCCGATATTAATATTCTATCTCAATCCATATCCCGATCCTTTGTTTTTGACGGCTGCTTCTGATTGGACATCTTTAAGACTCGGATAGGCGAATTCGGTCGTTGATTGGTTACAGACAAAGATCGGGATCAAGATAGCAACCGAGATAGATTATTATTATCCAGCGTTAGGCTAGGTTATTATTGCATAATTATCAAAAAATCCCTTTAAACAAACGATATCTTCACAAAGCCAAACAACAGTCTTGAATCCGTCATAAAATATAGAATTCTACTTGTAACCGGCAGCAGTGATCACCGGTATAAATGATACCCATTACGTTGGCGCGGGCGACGTGTTTGAGAAATAACCCTTTAGATGCAGCTGCAGACGTGGCGAGGGAAACGTTACTTTCGGACACACAGACCGTACCGTTATGTTTTTGTTACCGGTTGGTTGTTCATCACCACACTCACACACACACACACACACCCTTATTGTTGGGAAACCTGTGAGATAATTCAAGACGGTATGCATGTGAAATAAAGTAAAAGGCCAATGTGCGACATAAATGCTCTGATACTATGTACAGACGCCAGCACATCAAGTTACCCCAATGTGTCAAATTTTCCCAATTGAATATGAACCTTATTGTTTGACATAAAGTTGAAAAACGATCAAAGAAAAATGACACGTTGGGGTAACTTGATGTGCTGGCGCCTACTTGACGCTTGATACAAACATAACGTCAAGAAGTACTATTTTTAAATAAAAATACCTATTACTTTTGAACACATAATTAAGAAAGTTATTAGTAGTAATTGTCATCTATTGGTTGAATGATATATTCAACCAATAGATGACAATTACTACTAATAACTAAGCAAGTTTTAAGACGGATGATACCTATTTTATTGTTCTTGACTCATTAGTGCATAGTTGTATTTTAGGTAATGAAATTGTTTAAATGGGCTATTTGACATTTTTTTTGTTTTTAATACCTCATTTAGATTACAAGAAAATATTCGAAACGTATTTTTTTCTTTTTCACGTAATCAAAAAATAACGGCGATACATCGAGTTAAAATCGGCATAAATCTCTAACACTACGATTGTCGCTAAATAAATAAATAAAGGCGCGTAGGGCATTTTCGAGATGGGAGAAAAGCATTGAACTTGCAACACTGTTACGATCACCGTTACCGACACCGAAACCGTTTTAAGCTATAGATTGCATTTTTTTATTTCCTGAATCAGAACCAGAATCAGAACTTTATTTGCTATGAATGTAGGTACAGACATAAAATGTTGTAGGTAAATTAAAGAGATCCTGACGTTGAAGTCTAGCTTTTGTCGCCACTGTTTTTTTTTCCTTATGTGTATTTGTTATTGTATTATGATTTCATGTAGATTGAAAGCCGATCCCTCGTTGATGGTGTCGCGTGTCATAACTAAAACAAACAAACATCTAAACGTTATACTAACCCATTTAGTACCCACTGTACATAAACTTACAAAGTAAAAAAAACTTAATTCCGAACTGAAAGCAGGTTAGGTCCATTATGGTCTCAAACAAAAATGTAAAGTTTCGAACACACCTGTTAAATTCCCAGGAATTATTAGAAAACTGGAAGTGGTTTTGCTTAAAGTCTCCAAAGAATGGCCTTAATAATTCGGGGCTAGATTATTCCGGGCCCCAAATGAGGGAATGGCATTGGACTCTTATTGTAAAAATTGTGGCTCCCCAGCGAACAATCTGGTGTTTACGTTTTGCGTAATCAACTTGGACGATTTTAAGTCTTAGCGTCTTCTTTTGTTTGTTTGTTTGTTTTATCTGTGTATTTAGATATTTGTGTATAACTTTTTTTTACTTGTAATTCATCTGCGCATGTTAAAAAGCCATGATAAGATAGTGGTGGTTTGAACCCAATGCCACGCACCTCTGACTTTTCAAATTCAAATGCGTAGGTATTGTATAATTATCACTTGCTTCAAAAACGGTGAAGGAAAACATCGTGAGGAAACCGACATGCCTTGGAGATGTCTCTCGAGGGTATGTGATGCCAAGTCAGAGGCCCATGGGAAGCATTAAAACTCTGACACTAGGTTAGTCACTAACCACACGATAAGAAGAAGATTTGCGCATAATATTTATTATGTACAAGCAGACACCCCGCGGTTTCACCTGCGTAGGTACCGTTCCCGTGGGAATACAGGAATACAAAGTAGTCAATGTGTTAATCCAGGGTGTCAGCTAACTCTATACGAACTTTCATTAAAATCCATTCTGTAGTTTTTACGTGAAAGAGTAACAAACATCTTTCCCTGCATCTACACTTTCGCGTTTATAATATTAGCAGGATCGAAAGTAATTATATTCTACGGCTTGTGTTCATAACAGTTAGTAATAAAACGGTAAAAATGCCTTCGCGGTGCGAGTCCTACTGGTTTCAGGATCTGCGTATTACAATTTTATTATTGAAACGAAATTAGTTTAATTAGTTTTAATTAACCCGTCGAATGTCGTTATGTGCCCGCGGGGGCACATAAGCCATACAAACAATGTTCGACGACATGCGACGGGTTTTTCCCTACTTTGATAGTACTGACCACCGAACTGACATTTTAGTGTCATAAAAAATTGGCTTTTGATACCTTTGATATCATTACAAATTAGTATTGCCATTTTAAGTAACTAAATTAGTTTATTTTTAGTATTTATTACATACAATATGGCCAGAAATGGTATCTATGGGTATTCATACTTAAAATGATAAAGCATAAAAAAATTGACCCGCTTCGCTGTCAACGGGAAAAGTGCCCAAAAGACTGGTCGCATTGCCACATTGTATGACGATACTGATTTTCTAACCGAAATAAAGGCCATCCTTCTGGTCACGAGAAGAGTCAACCAGTCGCTTGGCGATGTCCCGGAAAACTAAACGGGAAATAAATGTTATTGCCCATATAGTTCCGGCCCGAGTGTTTCAACCCCTGAATACATGATTTTGATTCTTACGGAATTTCACCTAGGTACCATTGTTTGTCTCAAATTTCCATGACATGTAGTTTGCATCTATACATTAGTGCGCTTAAAATAGTAAATAAATAAAATCAAAGTTATTCGTCTGTGTGTCCCGTTGAGCTATTACGCCGCTGTAGCGTGGTGTTTAGAATTCTTGCTAATGTAAAAATGCATTTTATTCTTTGTTTCTCACAGCGAAACATTGTGAATTTATAATACAAATTGTTTCTTTAATTCTGTTTAAATGCGTTGGCTTCCTGCATTTGGAATTGTACTTGGCATATAGTGTGATTTTTAATATTGACGTACAGTAAAAATTGCTAAAACTCTTTTATTTAGAGTAAGTATGGAGTTTGTTGTCCATTCAAAATTACCTTTTGAAAGGGACAACTATTATCATTTTTGTGTTTAAAATAATATTAAAAATAGTTAATTATTAATAAACTTAAGTTTGACGTTTTATATACCTTCCTTAGAATGATACCTATACAGGGTTATTTTTCAATGACCGGCCAAATTTTCACAGGGTGTTCTAACCATGAATATGAGCAACTTTCCCTATGGGCCCAACTCTGAAATCACGACAAAAAAATCAGCTGTTTCATACAAAAGTTCAATACCTACTCGACTAAAATGTATGAAACAGCTGATTTTTTTCGTAATTTCAGAGTCGGTCCCATAGTGAACTTTGCTAAGTTTCATTACGTTATCGGCAGTCGCCTGATCCTAGTCTAATACAAATTGTCTGATGTTTAATATCCTAAAAGAGGTGTTTAACTAATCACTCTCCCTTTTCTTCCGTAGATATAATACCTATGTAGTTTAGAAGTGAGGGAACAAATAAATGGACATACAAACCCGTCGAATTGATAACCCTCTGTAGATAGTAACAAAATATCTGTTATTTTCAAAATTGTTCAGCTTTTAATTAACAAGCCTTTGTGGTAACAAACTCGTTAATCTCCTTTGGTCGAAAGATCACCACCAGCCTACAGCACAGAGCCTTCCACTCCCCTTAACAATGCCTAAAATATTTCACGACTACCCACTAAAATACCTACGGAATTTCGACTTGAAAGGACTACTCCACTACTATACAATTCTATTTGTGAGTCTCAGGTTAGTAACGCGGCCACGACACCTGAATAATTCACGCGGTCAACCGCACTGGTATGTTATGTTTTAACTGATGAAGTAATAGTGTACCTACCTATGTACTGGGAAGGCTACAGGTGAGGGTCACTCTAAGGGTAAGTGCTTGTCATGGCGTCGCTTAAAATTCGAAGGCGATCGTCTTTTTGTTTTATAACAAACAGCAGGCGTAGCCATATTAAAAATTACATTTCTACTATCGTAATCGTAAGTGTCTGTAAAAATTTGTAAACTGTCAAGAAGTGTTAACGAGTAGAATTTGTAATATGGCTGAAAATGAAATACACTTGACAGTTGACAAACAGCTGATTCCATACAAGTACGCCATTTTCTTTCTTTATTAGAAATAGAATAGAAATAGAATTTGTAATATGGCTAGACCTGCAGGCTGCGTTGTCTTAAGCAATCGCTTTTGTTACAAATGTCTGCAATGTTATAGGCGATCGTAAGGGTAACTTATGTATTCAAGTTAGGCTGAAAATCAGCACTTTTTTAACGTGCGTGAAAAATACTTAAAACAGTCTCGCAAAACGCTCGCTCTTCATCACTTACTAGTATCTTTGCTGGTAAAGAAAGAAAGAAAGAAAGAAAGAAAATATATTTATTTGGGACACGCACAGGAATTAACCAGCACAAAACTGAAACTAACATATTAAAAACAACAGACCTGTGCGAGACCAAAAAGGCCCCTAAGAAGAAGTAGCGGAACATCCTCCCCAGCAACACATCTGAAATTGTAATTGATTTTAATAAAATAAAATTAAATTCTAATCGATTATATCCAATTTTCCAATGTAACTCGCTGCTATGAATTTCAATTTAATTAAATTATATTCAAATCAATTACAATTTAATTCAATTGAATTCCATTTTAATTTAATTGGTTTATTTGTTATTATGTAAATACCTACTAACATTAAATATTAAGTGAATTGTTTCTAATACTATGGACTTTGTCTGAAATAAAAGTTAAATTATTATTATTATTTATAATCTCCGAAAGATTAGACAGAGCTGTACTAGTAGAAGTGACATCAACATTTCACCAGTTATGTTTAATTAAGGCCCATGTAATAGTAAGCAAGCCTATAATTGCCATCAATCGGGCTTTAATTCAAACTCCGGGCTCAATTTGTTTGTTGTTTTATTCAAACGAGCTGCTCGAACTAACAGAAAACTTTTCAATTTTCATAGGATCAATGGTAGAAAAATCTCAAAGATAAACTGCGATAAGAAAACTGCGGGGCATAGCTAGTAACGACAAAAAAAGATTTATCACATACTAGCTGTACCCTGCTACGCTTCGCTGTGACACAGTGTGATTGAATGGTTAAAAAAAAGAAAAAAAAATTGATGCGGATTATATATCATGCTAAAATTTCAGCTCGATCGGTGCAGAACTTTTTGAGTTTTTGAAGCGTACACAAACCGACATCACATTTTTATATATATATGTCGGCGTCAGCGATGGCTGAGCGATGAGCTGACACCGATGGGGGTTTTGTGGTACAGAGTTCATAACGTAGAATAGCAATCTTCATTGCAGTAATAACCTCACTTAACAATCTTAATCACAAAACAACTCAAGTCTAGGTAACTGACAGTTTCGTGCTGGATGTGTGTCTTGGTCGGTGTCTCAAATCAAACTGAGCTCTGCCCAGCTCCCACGCACCAGCACGACTCTGTCCACGTGACATTACCGAAAACACATTCGCGCCATTTTCAAATGACAAGTAACGTCACGCTGGCCACCATAGACTCTGTACTAAGTTAATCAACTTCACAACTTATTATTCAAGAATATCGTTTTCCACGACACGGCCATCATGACCATCACACGTCCTCGTGTCTACTTTCTTCAATATTTGTGAAACAAATAAACACACACACACACAGAACACACGTATACGCACGCACGTTCGTATTGGTCACATACTTCAAAACACACGCACGCACGCATTTTTCACATACTTCAAAACTCGGTCATTCTGACCACAACTAACTTTTCAAGGGTGTATGTCAAACCTTGACACCTCTAATCGAAACAAATCCAGGCAGAATGAATCGTCACTAAGACCGATAGCATTACTAGAACTGAAAGTGTACTAAGATAGTGCTATGCAAATGCACGACATAGTAGGTATTACATAGACTCTCACATACCACACAGGCAAAAGCTAACAGGTACCACACAGGCTCACGAGTGCCACACATAGGTACTCACAGGTGCCACGCAGGCTTACTGGTGCCACGGAGGCTCACGGGTGCTACACAGGCTCACAAGTGCCACACAGGCTCACGGGTGCCACATAGGCTCGCAGTTGCCACACAGGCTCGTCGTTGCCACACAGGCTCGTCGTTGCCACACAGGCTCGTCGTTGCCACACAGGCTTGTCACTGCCACACAGGCTCGTCACTGCCACACAGGCTCGTCACTGCCACACAGGCTCGTCACTGCCACACAGGCTCGTCACTGCCACACAGGCTAGTCGTTGCCACACAGGCAAGTCATTGCCACACAGGCTAGTCATTGCCACACAGGCTAGTCATTGCCACACAGGCTAGTCATCGCCACACAGGCTAGTCAATGCCACACAGGCTAGTCATTGCCACACAGACTAGTCATTGCCACACAGGCTAGTCATTGCCACTCAGGCTAGTCATTGCCACACAGGCCATCGGCTTGTGATCCAACCCCAGAAGCTAACCATCTCAGCCGCGTAAGTGCTACCCCTCGGAAAGGATATCCTGCGCATAAAAAGCAGACCACGCGCACCTCTTACATGCTCCGGCGCAACTGGATCGGTCACCGAACCCTCACACTTAATCCATAGAGTATACGTTAAGTAAGATGAAATGTATTCCAAAACTTTACAGATAATCATTAACTAGTAATGACTACTCAGTACTCACAATAACTAAACGAACTTTAACTAAGCCATTTTTAGAACTTAAACACGGAAAGTTCATAATGATCAAATTTCAAAAATAAACACACTTATACTCATGGCCCTGCCACAGCTATTGACAGTTCGGTACTGCCACCCATATCGTTATCACCTCAGAGTCCGCGACCCTCAAGTCATTACATGACCGTACAAAATAGTCTCTTTCAAGGCCCAGGTCCCCGCTAGACCACAAGCCGCTCATCACGGCCTGAACGACAACGTATGCAGTTGCGATTGCATCTTATGGATGCGGATTTACCGGAAAGCCAACAAGCGTATCATAGGTCTGTTGAGGTTCTTTTGCCCTCAGAAACATTGTTTTCTTCTTCTAACTCGTTTGAACTTCACAGGTTGGCATCTTACGACTTGACTTTACAACATACTGGTCGCCCGCAAGCGTTTAAAAGAACCTTCACTTCGGGTAAAGCTTAGTTAAGCTAGGCTTTTCATTTTTAATGTAAACCAAGCTACTAACACTTAAGTTTCATTTTAGTAGGTACTATCAAAACGGAACTTAGAGAAACGTTTTTCATTACCATTGACCTAAGAAGTTTGATCTCTTTACACGGTAGTGGGAATTTACCCAAAGTACCTACTATCTAAATTTGACCGTCAATCATCTACGGACAGACACACGAAACCATCACGCTTTTCGAGAAGAAGAAACAGGTTAGAAAAGCGGGAACTACGCTGTCGGATAGTCGTACGATACTATCTCTACTTCGCGAAGATCGAGTTGGTAAGGACAGCGATAAACAACACGAGTACGAGTTGGAACTTTTGTAAGTTACCAGAGTGAATGGTAAACCACCCATTAATCGCGAAGGTAATTCAGTTAATAGACGCTCACGACTATCTTGGACAGTCGTCTAGTCGGTGAAACATCAGTTTAAGTTTATTCAAATGAATTTGTGTCATTAATAAACAAGATAATAACCTATTGGTAATTCACATGTCTAAGCACAGTATTGAACTCCGCTAGTAACTACACTACCTTGTTTATCCTAGGTTCACAGCGCACTGCGCACTTGTAATTAGTAAAGGTCCGACCAATAAGTTACAACACAGTAACTAACAGTTCTGTTACTCTTTATCATCATTTATAAGCAATGCATACTCATCTCATGAAACTCATTAAAATCTGTGCACCAACACGAAGAGAATCGCACCAACGACTCTCAAAAATCTAACGCAATATGTGCTACAACACATGAAGCGCTTTGTGCACCAACACAGACAGAAATCGCACCAACGATTCCTTAAAGACCCATCGCCACATGTTACTCATGAGGTGCGGTCCGAAGGTTCGAGTACGAGTATACAAGCTATTAACCAAATGTGGTTTCACTACCACTGTGTCATTCAATTCTCAAGGAACTTGGTGATCGGGGCATTCATACTTGAATCTAATTTAGTTTGACTTCTGTCCTCATTTTTAATTAAAAAACAATCATTAAACTAATTTAAAAACCTGGTCCTAATATTGTGGTCAAACCGATTTTAAGCTTTGCTCAAATTAAATTTAGGCCAACAACCAGCTTTCTGATACCGTGGTGATATCAACAAGGTTTCCATACGATTTACAAAATAAAGGGAATAGCGCCGCACTTGAATCAGTTTGAATTTCAATCTCATTTAAATTAAGAGTTCATAATAAGAAAATAATCAACCAGGTATAGTCGGTAAAATTGAAATGATTTGTTATCTTATCTGTCAGTGTCCCAATTTCCAATTATATGGACCAAATTGTTTACTAGTCATCAATAAAAACAGTGAGGGTAAATTAAAAAAACGAAAACCTATACGAAAAACCTATGAACCGCCTAACATGGTGAATGTTATCAAGAAAGGCAGTTTAACTAAGCTTCAGCTCACCTTTGCTATGATATCATAGCCTAGAAACTTTACATAACGCTTCACAAATGAACACTTCGAAATGTTCAAGGAAAATCCGGCTTTAGTCGGCGTTTATTATACACCCAGCAGCCTTTCAACCCTTGCTAAAGTAGCAGGTTTTAGAAACAGGGCTTAACTAGGGCAAATAACAGTACCTCACAATAGTTTTTTTTGAACTGAGTACCTATCACACTACTTTCCTTTCGTCCGACTTAGTCTGTAAGGTTGACGTCAGAGGTTAAGGTTCAGGTTTTGAAGCCTTTTTCTCGGTTCGGTTCGGTCTATTTACTTACTGAGTTTTAAATGTCACAACTTCGATCGCTGTTGTATAACAACGTAACAAAATATGGCTACGTAAACAGACCCCAGGCAAAACGCTAAACAATATCTCGATCGCATTATTGCCAATTTAACGCATTAAAATAGCCCTTTGCTGATTTTAACTTCAAGTAGCCTATCTATTAGATGCTTTGTTAAAAGAATAGCTTTCTTAATAGGGGACTGACACGGACGCATGCCGTAAGCATCCAATAGTTCCTGGACCTTTGACCTTTGACACTATTTATTGCCTTTTGTCTAGGCTGAGTTTTTAAGCTTGCCTATAGACGATAAGGTTTGAGTTTGAAGTCTAATTCTCAATTCACAAGGGGTACTCAACCCCTGCACGATAAACCATTGCCTAATTAAAATTATGGCAATATTCATAACGTAAAGTAATCATATAGGATCTCTGTACATACCCGCGGTATCGACACTTTTAAAACAAAGAACTGATTGGGTAAACACCCATAATCCACCACACATTTTTGTTTCGAATTAACCAACAAACATTTTGTTGATTGCGATACCCTCCTTAAAACATTTCTCGAACGATCATTACCATCACACACCTATTTGAAATAATTAATTATCATTTTTACGCGCTACCCGCATATAAAATAAACTATTGCCACTATTTAAAACTTCGTAAATAATTCGTTCGGTACTAGGTCTATGTTTGTAGGTACTACTAGGTACTACCTAGGTATGCCCTTTACACAAACGTTCGCATTGACCTCTAAAATTGCGACTATAGTACAACTTAGCATGACAACATCCGGTACCTACCGAAATCAAAACAAAAATTACACGACTCACCGGATTGTTGTTACTACCAGAAAATACCAGTTATTTCGTGCACAACTGCGCATCTGTAGTTGCGCCACGCTGCAACGCCGCGCTGCCGCCCGCGCGCCGCCGCGCTGCCAACCCGCGCTGCAGGAGCCTCGCATCTTGCACCTCGCATACTCTCTTGATGGAGCCCGATGTAGCAAGCAGACTTCGATCACTGCATCTTGTTCTTCTGGTGCATCACGACGAAGATCTCATCACATCTCGGTGAAGCTCGCCAGTAAAGTTGGAAGCAGGTTCTTTATGCCACTTCTGATGTCGGCGTCAGGGATGGCTGAGCGATGAGCTGACACCGATGGGGGTTTTGTGGTACAGAGTTCATAACGTAGAATAGCAATCTTCATTGCAGTAATAACCTCACTTAACAATCTTAATCACAAAACAACTCAAGTCTAGGTAACTGACAGTTTCGTGCTGGATGTGTGTCTTGGTCGGTGTCTCAAATCAAACTGAGCTCTGCCCAGCTCCCACGCACCAGCACGACTCTGTCCACGTGACATTACCGAAAACACATTCGCGCCATTTTCAAATGACAAGTAACGTCACGCTGGCCACCATAGACTCTGTACTAAGTTAATCAACTTCACAACTTATTATTCAAGAATATCGTTTTCCACGACATATATATATATTATGTAGCTACCTACCTAATAAAGGCAAGAGAATTAATCTTGTAGAGTCGTTTAAGGGGTGAGGAAAGTACAAATTAATTACTATATAACCCAGTTTGTGACGTCAAAACAACCCTTGGAAACTAAGGATTATTAAGACTAAGCCTGATGACAGAGTAAGAGGCGTGAAGGTAACCGAAGAGCAAAATGGACGCAATAAAATAGAATATTCTGTACTGTACATCTTAAAAATTTACAAATTATAACTTTAACGGCTACATAAGGTGTTACAATGGGCAGCTATGTCGCTGAATCCGATCACTATGCAGTTTAACCTAACTAAAGTTATGAGTTTCTCAAATTAAACACCGTGATTAAGCATTACGTCTGGCTTGTATTACTAGAAAAAAAAAAGTTTATTCACCTAGGCAACACAGACAACAATATTAGTATTACCTTCGCCAAACTGCAAAACAGTTTGTTGGCAGATGTAGCCTTTGTCTAACACACACAAACAATTACATTTCCTTATAAATTTCATCTTAGTTGTCAGATGATGAAGATGATGATGACAACTAAGATTAAGTTAAATACTAACCACAACTAACAACATTGTTAATGAAATATGATTAAGGTTATTAATAAATGGTTATGGAATATAATTATAGATAAGTCCAGGTTTTTTTGTATACACCACTAATTTTTAATTACTTAGTACAAATACTTAAAGGGCTTATTCTAGACGGTCTTCTCATTAAATTTGTAAAGTATCAATTAATAAAATATCTGTTATTTTCAAAATTGTTCAGCTTTTAACTAACAAGCCTTTGTGGTAACTAATTCGTTAATCTCCTTTGGTCGAAAGATCACCACCAGCCTACAGCACAGAGCCTTCCACTCCCCTTAACAATGCCCAAAATATTTCACGACTACCCACTAAAATACCTACGGAATTTCGACTTGAAAGGACTACTCCACTACTATACAATTCTATTTGTGAGTCTCAGGTTAGTAACGCGGCCACGACACCTGAATAATTCACGCGGTCAACCGCACTGGTATGTTATGTTTTAACTGATGAAGTAATAGTGTACCTACCTATGTACTGGGAAGGCTACAGGTGAGGGTCACTCTAAGGGTAAGTGCTTGTCATGGCGTCGCTTAAAATTCGAAGGCGATCGTCTTTTTGTTTTATAACAAACAGCAGGCGTAGCCATATTAAAAATTACATTTCTACTATCGTAATCGTAAGTGTCTGTAAAAATTTGTAAACTGTCAAGAAGTGTTAACGAGTAGAATTTGTAATATGGCTGAAAATGAAATACACTTGACAGTTGACAAACAGCTGATTCCATACAAGTACGCCATTTTCTTTCTTTATTAGAAATAGAATAGAAATAGAATTTGTAATATGGCTAGACCTGCAGGCTGCGTTGTCTTAAGCAATCGCTTTTGTTACAAATGTCTGCAATGTTATAGGCGATCGTAAGGGTAACTTATGTATTCAAGTTAGGCTGAAAATCAGCACTTTTTTAACGTGCGTGAAAAATACTTAAAACAGTCTCGCAAAACGCTCGCTCTTCATCACTTACTAGTATCTTTGCTGGTAAAGAAAGAAAGAAAGAAAGAAAGAAAATATATTTATTTGGGACACGCACAGGAATTAACCAGCACAAAACTGAAACTAACATATTAAAAACAACAGACCTGTGCGAGACCAAAAAGGCCCCTAAGAAGAAGTAGCGGAACATCCTCCCCAGCAACACATCTGTCTGATTTGTTTGAAGAACTTGAAACTGCACAATGAAATAATAATATTTCTCAACTTTCACACAATGCCATCTAGTCCCATGCTAGGCAGAGCTTGTGTAATGGGTACTAAACAGCTGATTATCATACTTATAAATTTCTAAATACATATCTACATAATATTATGGATACAGACCACCCAGACACAGAACAAATTGATGATCGAGGTCATCACACAAACATTTGTCCTGATCCGGGAATCGAATTCACGACCTCCGGCATTGCAATGGGGGCCAACTACTACTAGACTAACAGGCCAGTTACAAAATAGCATAAAAGTGGTTTCTATATTTTGTAAGCACTTACCGACTGTTAACGTTACGGATTCCAATAAAGATTTCCGTCGGTATGTAAGTATGTATATGGAAGTTATTTTATATATTTGCGTTTATATCTTTTAATAGCTGTTTATGAAATAAACACCCCTACTTTTTAATTAGGTAGTACAAGAAAAAATTGGGCTGTATCCGTACCTGTTACTGATCATATTTGCGTAATCAAAAGTAAAAAACACGAAGTTCAATTTTTTAATATGACACTATTTTGTTAAACTTAAATAACGAAAACAGCTGTTGGAGGCGGGGCATGCTTGAGCAAGATCACGCAAAAGTAAGCGAGACATCTTTCGCTCGATTAATGAATACTACTATGTTATGAATAGCTTGTACAATATTTCCATAAATTTGGTGACTTTTGGGATATAAAGAAACGCTAATAACTTTGCTGTTTATGAATATTATTAATTGATACTTTACAAATTTAATGAGAAGACCGTCTAGAATAAGCCCTTTAAGTATTTGTACTAAGTAATTAAAAATTAGTGGTGTATACAAAAAAACCTGGACTTATCTATAATTATATTCCATAACCATTTATTAATAACCTTAATCATATTTCATTAACAATGTTGTTAGTTGTGGTTAGTATTTAACTTAATCTTAGTTGTCATCATCATCTTCATCATCTGACAACTAAGATGAAATTTATAAGGAAATGTAATTGTTTGTGTGTGTTAGACAAAGGCTACATCTGCCAACAAACTGTTTTGCAGTTTGGCGAAGGTAATACTAATATTGTTGTCTGTGTTGCCTAGGTGAATAAACTTTTTTTTTTCTAGTAATACAAGCCAGACGTAATGCTTAATCACGGTGTTTAATTTGAGAAACTCATAACTTTAGTTAGGTTAAACTGCATAGTGATCGGATTCAGCGACATAGCTGCCCATTGTAACACCTTATGTAGCCGTTAAAGTTATAATTTGTAAATTTTTAAGATGTACAGTACAGAATATTCTATTTTATTGCGTCCATTTTGCTCTTCGGTTACCTTCACGCCTCTTACTCTGTCATCAGGCTTAGTCTTAATAATCCTTAGTTTCCAAGGGTTGTTTTGACGTCACAAACTGGGTTATATAGTAATTAATTTGTACTTTCCTCACCCCTTAAACGACTCTACAAGATTAATTCTCTTGCCTTTATTAGGTAGGTAGCTACATAATATATATATATATATAAAAATGTGATGTCGGTTTGTGTACGCTTCAAAAACTCAAAAAGTTCTGCACCGATCGAGCTGAAATTTTAGCATGATATATAATCCGCATCAATTTTTTTTTCTTTTTTTTAACCATTCAATCACACTGTGTCACAGCGAAGCGTAGCAGGGTACAGCTAGTATGTGATAAATCTTTTTTTGTCGTTACTAGCTATGCCCCGCAGTTTTCTTATCGCAGTTTATCTTTGAGATTTTTCTACCATTGATCCTATGAAAATTGAAAAGTTTTCTGTTAGTTCGAGCAGCTCGTTTGAATAAAACAACAAACAAATTGAGCCCGGAGTTTGAATTAAAGCCCGATTGATGGCAATTATAGGCTTGCTTACTATTACATGGGCCTTAATTAAACATAACTGGTGAAATGTTGATGTCACTTCTACTAGTACAGCTCTGTCTAATCTTTCGGAGATGATAAATAATAATAATAATTTAACTTTTATTTCAGACAAAGTCCATAGTATTAGAAACAATTCACTTAATATTTAATGTTAGTAGGTATTTACATAATAACAAATAAACCAATTAAATTAAAATGGAATTCAATTGAATTAAATTGTAATTGATTTGAATATAATTTAATTAAATTGAAATTCATAGCAGCGAGTTACATTGGAAAATTGGATATAATCGATTAGAATTTAATTTTATTTTAATCAAACCAAATACAATTTAATTCAATGAAATTTTATTTCGGCGTGAAATATTAAGTTGCCTAGGTGGTTGATAAACTGGTTTTAAAATAAAATGCGGTGAATAAGTAATCAAGATGCTTTCATTTAAGAAAACCCTCTGCCAGTTACATATTACCCTGCTTAACCCTTAGGGGAATACCGGCGTAATATTATATGTGGGTTTTTTACACGGATAACGCGATCAAAAGTTAAGACTAATATAAAATGGCAATAACCCAATGGTTGGTAATAATGCCTGGCGATCAAGAAGAAGTCGTGATTTCAATCCTCACCCATTGCACTATTGACATGAACACACTCCAGAAACAAGCATATTTAGGTGAGTTGGAAGGGTTAAAAAGACAATGTAGCTAACTAGCCACACTAGCGACACCTCATGTCGCATCGCGCCGTCAACGGACGCGTGCGTCCGTTTTTGAAGATCGAATGTTGTTTAGGTAACCTAAATACACCTTTTTACTTATAATATCATTATGTGCAACCATTAGTAGTAACCTATTTTTTTTAAGTAAAATAAAACTGAATTGAACAAAAAGCTAAAACAAATTAAACACTTTAAAGTTCAAAAGCTAACTTATTAAATAAAAACATAATAGAAGATCCGTAGATTAATTGGAGTAAAACAATAGCGCAACTAGCCGAGATAATTAAAATGAACTTTCGCAAAGTTATAGTAAAGTTCAGACAGGTGAAGTACCGTTTGAACTTAGCCGGACTGGAGGCCAGTAGCGGGAAAGTACAGCTGTTGTTTACATAAGTCTGTAAATTCATTCAAATTCTATTGAATGGGTTATTCGCAGATTATGTTCCTTTTTTGTTTGGAAATCATTATTTTATTTTTACAAAGCCTTGGAAAATTATCAAGCTATACCGGGTCACTTCCCAATTATACTCACAGGTAAAGTCAATAGTGTCCTTTTTAAAAGATCATGTTGTTTGTTTGTTTCTTATTTCAAATGTTAACGTACAAAAATATAACATACAGGGTTACTTAATAGTTTGACAAACAGCATTTTTCACACTCACTTGACTGAGCATAGCATTCAATTTGTATTGTATTTGTAGGTAGTTTCTGTACGACTAACTAAATTATATTATTTTAATTCACACTCTCGCGTAAGCATTGACAGATAAGCTTGAAAAAAGAATCAGTTTTAAAAAACCATTCTTTACAAGAAAGTTACTGGCCACTAAAATATCATATGTAAGTTAAGCTTCGTGCAGTATGTCTGACGAGCACAAAGATACCAAAAGATATTTTAACTAGGTTTCCATGTTACGTGGACGTCTTTTTCAAGTAGCTCTTCTAGAAAGTTTTATATATAAAGAGAGAAATGAACTGGAAAAAGTAATACTTACATTCTGTTGTAATGTGTGAACCTATAGATTTTTCAAAAGATCAATGGATGATGAAACCTAACTAGGAAATCGGAAGATGTAATCGCAGTTAGGACAGTGTGGATCCGATTTATAGTACCAACCGCTTGATTAAAAATAAAAATATAAAAATTTAGGTGCCATCAAGGCTAAAGTGAATAGCCTCTTAATAAACTAGTGCGCTTTACCATCACTGATTGCTTACCACTTGTGGGATTGCAGTCAAGCACTGGTTTGTAATATTAAAAAAAAACCGAGGTACCGCGTAGGCACTGAAGGTTGCTGACATATTCTGCTTAACCTCACCTTAAGAAATTTGTATCGGATTACCCAGTAACTGAGTTGCGGGATGCAGGAAAGAATCCAGCTGTGCTATTCTGTAAATGGTAAATCACTTCAAAAGTCATTTCGCAAATCATCTCGAAAGTCATACTCATTACGCCTCTCATGTGGGCTGTACAAGTTTCGGTATTCATATATCAACGTCAAAATACTCACCCGTTTTAGTTCCTCTCACTTTGGTCATCACTTGGTGGCGCCAGTGTCGAAATCACTCCGTTTAATACGATAGAATACGATATTTTAATTTCACATGATTTTACTGCGGATTCAGAAGTGATTTCGCAAATAAACGTTTCAGAATAGTACTGCTGGTCTTAGTCTACCCGAGCGACGTAATCTCCGATCATCGTTAGGACCAACATAACCAGAAGAATCGACGACTGACTATTAGTTAACTCTTTCACTACAATGGCAAATTCAAGGTCTATTATTAGTGCCTGTGTTTGAGATCGCCACGTTAAAAAAGGGAGATCAAATAAATAGTTGCCAATTCACAAATCTTTATTGCATACCATAATGTGTTAAAAGTTGGCGAGAAAAATAATAAAAATATACAATTATGGACCCTGAGGGGCACAGCATAGATCAAGTAGTAGAGAGGAGGAAGAGCAATGCTGTGAATTTTATAGAAATAAATAGGTTTTATTTGCTTATTTATCATTCAAGTATTTATTTAAACTATAGTATCATTTGTTAATTAGAGCAAAGATTAAATTTTAGGCATTGGTATTCAGCTGGAACCAATTAGAATGGACGCTGACCCAGCATAAAAGGCTAGGTGGATGATCAACTTTCAGTGTAACCGATTGTAGCTGAATACTGGAGTTACTACCTATTAGACCTCCACAACCGTGTTACTGGTCAACACGACACTTCATCAGTACATGCTAATACTTAAAGGAAACGAAAACATACAATCTTGGGCCCAGTTGTAAAAAGATGAAATTGGTATCAATGAATAGCTTATATGTTATCAACCTTTCCCTCAAAATCCTACGTATTCTGTCAATTTGAGAACAGAGATAAGTAATAAGAGATTAAACAAAAGTCAAGCCGGCGGTAAAATCCAAAATAACAATTCCAAGTCAAACGAGTGAGCAATCTTCGGTGTCAAGTGTGAAAGCAAGGTCGTAAAAAATGAATAATAGACGGAATAGCACTCAAAACGCATCGGAAAACACGAAATGAGTGAGCAAACAAGAGCAGAGCAGTCGACAACTGTCTAGTGTCAATGTCAGTCAGCTGTCATGCCAGTGACATAAATAGACTAAAAATAATGACTGCTTGTAATCGATATGAAATCGATAATCATTAATATTGTTGTTTTAGTAATTAATTGATATTTTATTTTTTAATATGACTATAATTATATACGCTATATTGCATCTAATTATATTAATTGCATTTAGGTACTTTGAGTTGATAATCTCTTACAATGGTTTTATTTGCGTAACTGTGTAATCGATTACTTAATCGATAATCTCACGAAAACTGTCTTTCAACATTTCTTCGCTTCCAGATTGAGAATTGAGGTGATTTTTCATATTCTAAGATAAAAAAATATGTCAATTTTTTAGACCTTATCTCAACTTATTACATTTGGGCCCACCATTATCCATCTCCTTTCAATCTAAAATACTTTTTACACGTTATTCTCGCATTTCTCGAACCACAAACTGAAAATTATTCTTCAAAATCAAAATCAAAATCAAAATCAAAATCAAAAGTCATTTATTCAAATTAGGCTGAGGATCAGCACTTTTTGAACGTCGAAATTACAGAAGACAGTCCCCCAAAAAGCCCACCCTTCGCCACTTCCTAGTGTTTTTGCTGGGAAGAAGAAGTGGCGGAACAAACTCCCCAGCAACACATCTGTCTGATAAGTTAGAAGAACTTGAATTTACACAGTACAATTAGTTATAATTACAAAATAATTAAAATTAGTTCACTACATGTTAGCTAGCACACTCAACATACAGAATACCGTAATATATATAGCTACCGACAATAAAACTAACTTAACTCAAGCAAAAACAACTGACTAATAAGAATCCTCCAGGTAAAAAGGGTGTGCCAGCTTGCATGTGCAGAGTTGGATTAAATCCATAGATCTGCAGAACACAATGTAACAAAATGATAAACTAGAACTGTGGAAGTTAAATAAAACAAAAAATTAAAAAACAGGTAATAGTTAAAACAATAGCAAAACCAAAGCCAGCAAGACGACCAGTTACCACAAGCAGCACCCGTTCACGAGCATAACGCAAAGATCAGCCATTACCCCCCTCGCCATATTAGAGGGAAGGTGGTAACCCGAACTTGCTGAACACTACCAGAAGACATACATAATATATTATATTTCCCTAAATAGAAATCCGTAAGCTCTAGTAAGCTTTATGAACGTCCACAAAACCATCTAAAATAAAAATAAGAATCGTACCTAGACACGCTTTTCGGGACTTTGCACAAAAATATGGTAACAACAGAATATTATGTCAGTACCTACTCTCCGAAGGGTAAGGCAGAGGTGTACCTAGAGGATACTAACGTGAAACTAGTAATCTTTAATTTCCATGTACAGACGCCAGCACATCAAGTTACCCCAATGTGTCAAATTTCTTTGATCGTTTTTCAACTTTATGTCAAACAGAATAAGATTCATATTCATTCAGATTCTACGGAGTAAAGCCCCTATAACGCGTACCTTGCGTATGCTTAACGACGTAGCAGACGGCATAGATCTTTTTACTTGTTCTCTGGGTGAGTTCACAAAAATCACAATGTACAGAATATGTTATCAATGTTATCATACTTAAATAATAAAATTGTAATTATAGCCACACTATTGAATTAGGACATTCCTGTAATGATAGTGATGATGAGTAAATAAATAAATAAATAATAATAATAATAAATATTCAATTGGGAAAATTTGACACATTGAGGTAACTTGATGTGCTGGCGTCTGAACCTAATAGGGGTAAGCCTATTGCTACCAACTGGGTACAAATCCATACTCCAGCCTGCTACTAAAATTTCAAGATCGAAAACTCAATAACACGTTGCATGGCCCGAAAATTGAACCCAAGATCACTATAGCAGTAAATATGACGGGACTTAAAAAAAAACTGAAAATTACATTGAAGTCGTAATTTTCAAATATTTTTTTTTTAATTAGACCTTTAAAAAGGCTTATTTGAACGTCGAACTCACAAATAAAATAAAATACAATAAAAAATTGTTTAATTACCTCTTCCTAAAAGTAGAATCGTATGGAGAAGAATGCTCAAAAAACCCCATCCTCTTTTAACATTTGGACTGCCAGACTATCGGACACAATAGATAAATGTTCAAGTGCCCGGCGCAAAGGCTTAAAATGTTTTTTTTTCCAATATTTTTATACATTATTCAGGTAATGTGTCAAGGCAAGGATGTATACACGCCAGCACATCGAGCTACCCCAACCTGTCAAATTTTCTCAATTGAACATGAACCTTATTCTATTTGTTGTAAAGTTCAAAAACTATCCAAAAAATTTGACACCATCTAGAACAAATGCAACTGTATTGAGATAAAATGAAACTGTGAGTATTTTAATTAATGCAAGAAACCATGAGAAAAGATATTGTGAAAATACATACCATTATCCTTACTTCCCTAACTTAAATAGACATTTCGGAAGAAATTTCTCGCAAAACAAATTATTGCTAACGGCACAAAACACACCACGTACCTATATATTTTGCACCTCCAACTGGAAGCCGAACATTTAATAACTCCGTACTAAGAAATGAAATAAATTCATGGAACGCTGCGCGACGTCATATATTTTTCTTAAATTCTTCTAAGAAATTTAAGAACTAGGTGAGTGTACTGTGTTTAACCTATAGAAAGAATGGTGAACCTTTGTAAACTTACGTGGTCGTGGAAGTGGTTCTGATATCTGGACAAGACGGAGACAGGAGGGAACGTCGTCATAGTGTCAGCAGAAATAATTCCACTGTTGGACAAAGGCTTCCTCAAAGTCTTTTCACGACAACCATATTTATTGTGTCTCTGCATCCAGCGGTTTTCTGCAGGCTAATTCTGTAACAATCACCCCGTGAAAATGAGGGCGCAGCGAAGGCGAATTGAGCTGTTTTTCCAAACTAATGCTGAATATATTGCGTGTGTCATATTTGTCATGTGTCAAATTTTCCCAATTGAATGTGAACCTTATTCTGTTTGACATAAAGTTGAAAAACGATCAAAGAAATTTGACACATTGGGGTAAATTAAGGTGCTGGCGTCTGTACATCGTATTCACATGTAATGTATTTGTTATTGTACGCAAATATTGTAATAAGACTGTTTTAAAAGAGTAAGAATGGAGTTTCTAGCCCATTCTTCTTCATACGAAACTACCTTTTAGAAGGGGCAACTACTTGAAACCAGAATCGTAATATTTTATTTAACTTGTTACTTTGAAGTTCAAAAGGTCCTTTTAAATAGCCTAATTGAAATAAATAATTTGACTTTGACTTTGTTTGAAGCCCTTCTGGTGGGAGACCTGTCCCAAAACAAGGTTACAAGAATCATGGCAAGGTCAATTCATTATATAACCGAATATAATAATTACCTATTTTACCTCATATTAGGTAACTACCCCAAGTCCTGATAGTTTCGACATTAATCTACGGAATGGGTCTGAAGAACAATAAATGTATCGGACACAGATTGCCTTTCCCATGCCAAATAAACCATTAATTCTATAAAAAGTTTTCATATAAAGTCTACATAATAAATAGATTATATGAGACGGTTTGTTGTTTATTTAATTTATTTAGTATCGACCTAGAATACTGTCGTTGCCAACTTTATAAATTAAGGGATGTATAACTGAACTGTTTGTTTGTTTCATCACGGTTTTCCCTAAAGAGTCAAGCAGATATTTATGTGAATGTAGTACACTCACATTTACCTGTTTTTGTTTTAGTTGCATATAAATGGAAGTGAAGTTCTTGCAATTAACAGGGTACAAATACAAACCAATCGACCGCGGGTTTTCCCATCACATTTTTTTAGTAGCAACCATCGCGGGCTTTCTTCATACCCTTAATCATATTGCTTGAACTAGAAGATAAACTCAGAACCTCTTGCTTCAACAGTAAGGTTCTTAACTATTAGCTAGACCAGGAGAATAGTCCCATTTTATTTCTTTTAAAAAATAAGTAAGAGATTGAGTTACAGTAAAAACTGTAAATGTTAGTTGAATGAAAGCTAATGTAATCTAATTTCATAAGCTAAGTTATGCTAAGCTTTTGAGTATGTTTAAACATACCTACTCGTAAGTGGCAGCATGTGAATGTACCAATGGCTGCACTTCTCTTTAGGGGAAATGAGTAAAATAGTTCTTTTGGCCTGACAATAGCCAAAGTTTTTGCGTCAACAAGAGAATCGACACTAATATCAGAAGCAAAGTAAAATTGACACTACAGCCTCAAGTCGTTTTAACTCCTTGGAAGTGCACGACACGGTGCAATCTTAATGGATATTTCGATAAAATTACTAATTGCTTGTGCTGTGTTGCAGGAATACATACACAGTTAAAGTTCTTGATAGCTTTAGTGGCCAAATTGTAGTTGACTAGAACAGAATTGGTGTAAGTGAAATGATAATAGCGATTTAACAAAACATTTTTTACCATGACATCCCTACCAGCACCTTACTGGAATACTTCCTCCCTCCGAGCACGTTTGCTCTTGCGAATCTACAAAAAATGGTCTAGATACCTAGAATTATGAAGGACTGTGGTCCCTGCTTCACCAATACATGTTATGAAGCAAATAAAATAATTATCTTTAATTCAGGTTAAAAGCCCATAAAATACAATCAGCTTGTACTGGAAATGTTTAGCTTGATGTGTGTACTTATACCATAAAAACAAATAAAAATTATATCGAAACCACACTCGGTTTAGATCGTACTTCATTATAGCGTCTGAATACTATTTTAATAATGCTTTCTTATTGTTCACAGGTTCCAATGTGCTGACAGTGGGTGAGTTAGAATTCTCTCTCACACTTTTTTTTTCTTTTTGTCTCTTATTGCTTGTCATACATAGCTATTATTAAAGAGCGAGAGGACAGAGGAGCTTATGGCTAAATTATAACAGCCGCATGTGTTGTTCGAAGGTTAAGTTACGCTTAACGATGCCGGTCCTTGGATGGGTGACCATTTCTAACATGCCAAGACTCCTCCGTACTTTGGAAATCACGATAAGCCGTTGGTCTCGGCTGTCATTTGTAGATCTTGGACAGTCGTTACTTGTAGTAAGAAGCCCGAAAGTCTGACAACCAGTTTAACAAAGGGATTTCATGTTACCCAGTTACTGGGTTGTGGAGGTCTGACAGGCAGTTACTCCATGTAAAACACTGGTTTTCAGCTGCATCTGGTTAAACTGGAAACCGACACCAACATAGTTGGAAAAAGGCTAAGTAGATATATTCATACCTGTTACTTGCATGGTTATTGTAATGCCGTTTTTCGATATAATTTTTATTCGATATTGTTAATGACTGTGCTGTTGTTGTGCTTATTATAAATAACACAGCAAAATACTTGTTAGTGACCAAACACAAGATTTACTCTAGATTTTCAACAATAAAGGCTGCAACCCACTTGCAACACCCGATGATATACCACACGGTTTCATTCTGAAATGTTGCTTCACTAAATTTAAATTCAATTCAATTCAATTTAATCACTTACGATATTGATATGACATAATAATTGTACCTAATTACTGCCTATTCCTATTATTGTTAGTTATTACCTACTTTAATCTAATCAATCTGACATAAAATGAATGACCTTATGCGTAATAACTACCCGTAGCGTTTATAACAATTACCTGGACATCATAATGACTTTAAGACATATTTTAATTGTATCCTATTGTGCTATTTATAAGATTTGACCCAATTTATTTATTATATCAATCTAACTAATGTTCAAAAACTCAACAGCAAACCGGCATTGTGCTTTGCAGTGCCCTGACAGGGTTCATGTACAAAAACCGACAGTATTTTAAAATGTGTGATGTGCATGAGAGCAAATAATTAAATATAACTAATTAGAACACCACATTGACGTCACGTGACATGGTGTGTTATAAGCCTGCTGCCAGCCTAAAAGTGTTGACTCAAACGCCAAAATTGCATGTCATTATCAAACAGTGATCACTTATAACTTGCACCAACCACAGTTTGAATCTAAACTCAGTGAACGCCCAATATTTAGTTCTGCTATTTGTTTAGCAAACTGATGTTTCGAATTGCGGTAATAAACATCGCTACCATAATTTGAATTCGGCGGTAAATTAAATTTCGGTTTAGTAACACTTCCTGGTTCAATAATGTTACTAGACGGTTATGAGCTGTTGGCTTAGAAACAACTAAGATATTAGAGACTTAGCTAAGGATATTTATTAAGTTGATATTCCAAATTTGGTATTAAATACATAAGCTTTTTTAAGACAACGCTATTTCATTATGATATACACAGTATAGCAAACAAGGATCTAATGCTATACTATATAGCATGGTGTTCACATTACGCGATATAATCGAAAGCATTTTTAATATTATGCCAAGCTCAGTTGACCGCATCTTTGAAGAGTGTGCACACAATAGACACGATGGATTTAATAGGTACTGGTTAGTCTTAAAAGCTCAAGGAGCGATGTTGAAAGTGCGAAATTTACCACTATCCTTTAAGTTTTCAAAAACAACGTTTTTTTAAGGCTCCGTACCTCAAAATGTAAGAAAGAAACCTTTAGATTACTTTCTTGTCCGTCTATCCGTCTGTCTGTGTGTTACCATAATTTTCTCAGAAACGGGTAGACCTAGCAAGTTGAAATTCATACCAAATACTGATACTGAGATATGTTATGTCCCTGTTAGGTATTTAAAAATCGAGGTCCTGATTTAACACGTTATAAGATATGGTCGAATTTAGATTTTTACGAAAACTTGTCAAATAGAAAAATATTATGAGGATTTATATCTTTATCAGGGAAAAGGCTAGGATGATAGAATAATAAAAAAGTTTAGAGCACACTATCTGCTAAACAACACTTCGCACCTAAAAGCTAATTTCACATGCATTAATTTAACTAATTCCAAAATGTTTGGTTAACATTTTGTAAATTCAATAGGAGATTTTACAATAATCAGCAAATATATCTTCATTTGCGTTCACAGCTGTTGGGACTGAATTTATTAATAATACAATAATAGCGAAGCTTTTAATGGCCGGTGTGAATACATTACATTAATATATGCAGAAATGTTAGTCGACTTTACTATGTATTTAGTGTGCCTATGTACTACGGCCTATGATTTATGTTGCTGACTACGCAGATATGCATATAAAATGTCCTTTTGTAAATATTATATTTAAAAACATAATAATATATCAGTTTAGGTTAGTTTAGTTATTTATTAAGTTCTTCAGAAAGGTCAGGTGCGTAGTACTCGCAACCGGCGTGTGTGTATGACAACATGTATGAATGTAAAAGAAGTATGTAAGAATCGTAGCAAATGGCGCTCTGTAGTTTCTGCCTACCCCAATGGGAAAAAGGCGTGAGTTTATGTATGTGTGTATGTATATCATTTTACTACATTGCAAATATTTTTAATAGCTACATAAACACTACCCTTCCAAATCATTCAGTAATATTAAAGTAAATAAAAACTTTGACTAAAATTTTATTTTTTTCTTTTTCCCACACCAGTAATTTCAGTACGGTTACAAACATTTTATATCATAAACCCGAACAGAACCCGAAGGAATTAATTGTAGGCTATCCAAAATTAAAAATGAAATACAGCAATAATGCCACTTTCCATATTGTGCGGGTCCAATTTGAACCAAAACGCGCATTGAAAGTGGCTATAACTTAACATAGCTTGTAAATAAATCTATCTGCTTTATGTAGTAAATACTCTTACCTATTTTGCTCTGGAGTATTGGATAAAGAAGTTAACATTAACACCAACCAAAGTTCTATAAATCTGATATGTTTGGAAAGGTGCATTTGTAAAGCTGCCAATTCCATACATCACTGATTTATCGATATTTGCTATTGTTAATAAAAATGTGACTTATTCTAAACTCCCTCTTGCTTTAACACGATTACATACATTCATACTTAGTCTCCTCTGACTGCCTCGTTGGTCGCAAGCGCTACTGCTGGGCATGAGGTCCAGGGTTCGATCCCCGGGTCGGGCAAAGTGTTATTGAGTTTTTCCATCTGGGACTTCTCCGTAGCAGCCCGGAGTCTGGATTTGTGCCCGATTGATGGCAATAGGCTCGCCCCCTATTACATGGGACTCAAACATAACTGGCGAAATGTGGGTGTAGGTACTACTAGGTACACCTCTGCCTAGTCCTTCGGGGATTACAGGCGCGACGTTATGATATGTTATGTTATACTTAAACTCAGGCATTTTTCCCATGGGGTTAGGCAAAACTACGGAGCGCCACCTGCTACGATTTTTCAAACTTCTTTTGCTTTGTTTACACCCATACACACACGCCATTAATTGCAAGTCCGACGCACCTGACCTTTCTGAAAACATCACCACTAAGCTAACACGATTACCTTTGCAGTAAACTTATTCAAAAAAACAAAACACGATTCCATTTTAACAACACACGGAAATATAAATCGTCTGCAAGAGAAATCGATTCAATTCTCAAGCCGGAACATCGCAATCCATAGCCTAATCATACAACTTACTATCACAGATCAAAATTGTTAAATGGCCAACGTTTCCACTTGACGGGGGTACCAAACAGCCATAAATTTGAGGCGCACTATACCGAAACTACTATCTCAGTATAAACGTTACGAAGCACTATGTCACAAATAGTGCAGTGGGATGGCGAGTTTTAAATCGATTCTAGAAGTTACTCGATTGTTTTCTCTAATAGTCGAAAGATAAAAGTTTGTGAAAATCATCCGGTGAAAATATAGGTAGGTATAGTGAAGGCAAATGAGTTGTCAATTCATACTAATGCTTGACATTGACATTTCACTTCACTCCAATTTTCACGGGGTGACTTTTACTGAATTGACTGGCAGTTTTGTTTTTTGTGTAAATAATACACAAAGATCGAGAAGCGTTAAGTACTGTAGATTTGTAGTAAAACTTGATCGTCAATAGGGTTTTTTATCCTTTTTTCTAATCAAAGTCGCAAGTTGATGTTTTTTTTTTGTATGCATCGAATTGTCTACTTTTAGCAAAACACACAGAACCAAATTACCTATGATTTTTTGAATTTCGAACGCCGAATGAGATGACAGGACGGCTTGCGAGTTATTTTTTTTTTTAATTTCAAACCTTGATGTTGATCATAAGACAGCCTGTGAATTTATTCAGTGCATGTAATAATCGAAATGTTACTTGGGGTTTTGAGTCGATTGTTGACTCGAATAAAAGCAAATACTCGATTCTTTTGGTAGTAAAAACATCTCGGTTCCGTCCCGCGGTCGTTACAACGGGTGGCAACTTGAAACAAAGCTGGGAATTCCTCGTATTTTTAACCATATATACGAGGCTTTTTGTATGAATTGCATTCGGATGTGCTACCAAGTGACGGCCGTAGAGATAGACATGTTATAAAAATGTTTCCTTTTTCCCACACAACTATTCGGTATCTGAGTGAAGTTTCCGAATGATATGGGATGTGTAATGTTTTCCTTTTGGACTTATTTTTTTGTTGAAATTCATTGTTTTTAAACTGGGATTTTACGCGTTAAAAGGGGTTTGTAAAAGATGGGGCACGAATATTTTTATGTAGGTTTTTGTAGTCGTATACACTATAGAAATAAACGGTAACAATATATGCTTACAAACTTTTCAAAACTCAGAAATCTGATAAATATAAATATGTGAATTCTCGTTATAGAACTTTACTGATAAACGTTGAATGCAAAAAGAAAACGTTGAAAATGGCAACCAAAAACAAAAACGTAAAACTTTCTTCTAAAAATTGCAACAAATTAACTTACACGTCACAAAGCAGTATTGTATCCTCAGAAAACCTTTATTAACGACCAATTCATCATTTAAAAAAAGAACGCCCCATTCGCCCTGTTAGTAGTAAACAATCGATGAGTTATTATCACTCGCTCGCAGGCTTTCTATTCACTGACGCACTGGCAATACAAAAAAGAAAAAATAATTTTCACCTGTGGTATTATTGTTCTGGTAAAAAATATGAATTATTCAAAAGGTAGGCACCTACCGTTCGTGATTTGTACCCGGGTTTTGTTCCTTCAGAAAAAATCGGGCGGTTTTTACGAATTCAGAACCGGTTGGTTTTTTCTTTTTAATTTTTTTCTGAATTGCGAAGGTTTGGTAACGAACTGGACGGGCGATACTGTAGTAGATTTATTGTTGGAAACTACAAGCATTTCTGGAATGGTTAGCGGTCTGCATAGTCTCTAGTTAAAAACATTTCCTCCTTTCTATGGGATGACGTTATAACTGGCAGCTTTTAAAATATGATAGGTTAAGGGCATTATGTTTTTTTTTTTCAATTTAGAATGTATTTTAAATACAACGTGGCAATGCGGCCAGTCTTCTTGGCACTTTATCCATTGACAGCGATGCGGATGAGTTTTTTGATGCCCTCTAATTGTTTTACTGTTCTTTTGTTTGTTTATTTTTTAGGTGTGTACCTACATAATAGTAATTACATGTGAACCTTGATAACAAAAAAAAACAAAATTAATATTATTATTATATTAGTAACTAGCTTCTGCCCGCGACTTCGTACGCGGATCCATTTGCTTATGCCAGCGACAACGGGGTCGTCAAAGCGAAGATCTGAAACATCTGATGTCGAATTCTATAAGCCCGGGGACGGGAAAACAATGGGATGCGCGAGACGATTCAAGATGTTCCAAATTTTTTATTTTTGTTGGTCAACAGGAAATGCCATCAGACTTAACAACTTTTGCTAAGACGCCATTTCTATTATGTATATGTTATATTGTCTCTGGGCTTTGGAGTTCCCCTACAGGTGCTCCAGATCTTCAAATTTAGTCTCACAGCAGAAAACACTCTTCACGTGGAATAGTTTTTGCAATGGCACCATTTTTATATCTCTTTTACTTTAGGTGTTCCATTTTCCAAAATAAATTATAGCCTATAATATGTTGCGTGACGTTCACGATCAGCGGTCAGTCGCGCATCTCCTTCCCCCACTTTTCTCTAGAGTCGATGCGTGTATACGCTGAAAACTCAAGCGTCATGCTTTTTCCGTGAACGTCTCCAACTCGCGAGACAGTGCATGATGTTCACGATCAGCGGTCAGTCGCGCACATATTCTTCACTGGTCTCTAGAGACCTGGATGTAGATGCGTAAATACGCTGAGAATGCAGGCGTGCTTCGCGATCCCAAGAAGTTTCCACGGAGCGAGTTGCAGCCTCATGTTCTCGAACAGCATCAAGTCTCTCCTAACGCTCTTCGGTAGATTGTTGGGATCTTATGGTCTTTAATCATTTAGCACCTTTGGAACATTGGGAAAAATTTGACCTCTTTCTAGGCATGGTTATAGTTTTATTGTGATGATACCTGATCAATTAAAATCTAAGTGGCTGCTCCCCTGCGTAACCGGGTAAGCTACCGTGTAACGAAGATAAATGGAAAAGGAAATTAAACACTCAAATAACATAAGCCCGAAGGCATACGATAAAAAAATGGGAGTTTTAGCCAGTAGAGTCTAATTTTCAACGATATACCATCGTCATCGAAAATCAGTCCTGAACTGTTCCCGCCTTCACCGCGTAGTACCTCCTACTTATGTTATTTTATAATTATGCAATGAAATTAGTGATAGTTTTAATTTCTATATCAAATGTTTCTGATCTTCGATTTTTATAAGTCAACAGGAAATGCCTATCATACCGAACAACTTTTGCTAAGACGTCATTCCTATTTGAGTTATGGTGTAGCTGGGCTCTTGGAGTTCCACAACAGGTGTTCCAGATCTTCAAATTTATTCTCTCAGCAGAAAATGCTCATAACGTGGAACAATTTTTGCTATGGTACCATTTTTGTATCTCCTATAGTTTAGATGGTCTGTTGCGGTTCTGCATCAGGTGTTCCGGATCTTCAAATTTATTCTCTCAGCAGAAAATCAGAAAATGCTCATCACGTGGAACAATTTTTGCTATTGGACCATTTTTGTATCTCCTATAGTTTAGCTGGTCTGTTGCGGTTCTGCATCAGGTGTTCCGGATCTTCAAATTTATTCTCTCAGCAGAAAATGCTCATCACGTGGAACAATTTTTGCTATGGGACCATTTTTGTATCGCCTATAGTTTAGCTGGTCTGTTGCGGTTCTGCATCAGGTGTTCCGGATCTTCAAATTTATTCTCTCAGCAGAAAATGCTCATCACGCGGAACAATTTTTGCTATGGGACCATTTTTGTATCGCCTATAGTTTAGCTGGTCTGTTGCGGTTCTGCATCAGGTGTTCCAGTTTCCAAGATAATTAAACCTATGTGTTGACCAGACTTAATATCTATACAACAAAAAAAAAATCATTTAAATCCGTCCAGTAGTTCCGAAGATTAGCGTGTGCAAACAAACAGACAAACAGACAAACAGACAAACAGACAGACTTTTTTTTTTGAATTCGTGCTCTATTACTGTTTCTAAACCTCCCTCAATTATTATTTTTTAAATATATTCAAAGTACAGACACAGTTTTTTTACAGTCTTATTATATGTATAGATTATTTATTTGCCTTTCACTGAGCGCTACTGTCTTTTGTTTTAAAACAGTTTTTGGACATGTCTTGTGGATTTTTATTTGCATCAGAAAGTACCTAACTATGAAATCCCACCAAAACATTTCATGTAAAATGTTGCCAAGACGAACACTTAAGGTTTGCCCTGTGAAAAAGATATGAGATCTCATATAGAGCCAAGCTTCTCAATCTACACGGCCTAACCTACCGACCCTTACTTCACAAATTCTATATATGTGTGTCTGTCCAAATGACATAACGAGTCGCATGTCTACCTTCGAAACGGATTTTGTCTACAAAAAAATCGACAAAATGACAGATGCCATGAAACATTTCTGCCAATTATGGAAGAAATAATGCTCAATATTGTAAACTATTAGCGACTGAAGAATCTACACACTTCTTTCTTGTCATTGTCGTGCTCAAACAAAAGAATCTTCCTACAATGGGCTATTTGACAAAATTTGAGTTTTAGTCCCTCATCTAGATTACAAGAAAATATTCGACACGCATTTTTTTTTCAAATTGATGGTTAACTGCTTAAGCACATTAAAAATGAGGAGAGGGGGTTTTTTACGTCATTATCTAGTATAAATTGTACTATTGTATTGTAGTGACATCATGCGACATTTTGACTCGATGTATCGCCGTCATGTTTTAATTACGTGAAAATTCAGTCACTCTGTCCATTCTTTCTACGGAGATCATGCTACGCGTTTCAGAGGTTGCCTATGCTTATGGTTTCTCACTTTAACTCCCGAATTCCAGATCAGGGATTGCAGCACACCTTTCTTACACCCACCACCTTCTGCTGCGGTAAGCACGTTTATCTCTTATTCTGGCGTCATTTGTAGATCTTTGATTATCATTACATGTATTCAGAAGCCCAAAAACAGAGAACCAGTCCAACCCCTTGGTTAGACTGGTCACAATACCACTGGGCCCATACGCAAAATACGCGCTTTGACAAGGCTAGAGTGAATAGGCGCTTCTTCATGACTGATTACCATCAGGTGGCATTGCAGTCAAGCTCAAGTCGATAGTATTAAAAAAAAATAGATTTAGTTGAAACTTTTGTAACGGTGTGTACTTAAGTCAATAAGGAATTCATTATTATGAGAGACTTGTAGCTAACATTAGCAGCGGCATGTCAACCGAAGGTTAAGTCACGTATGCTGGTCTGTGAGTGGATGATCATATGTGTGTAAGGGCGAGTGTCAAACATATTTAGCAATGTTTTACCAAAGAGTATTGTGTTACCCAGTAACTGGGCTGTGGAGTTAATATAGGCAGAAAGTATCTTCTGTTCCCGTGACCCCCGGCACAGGTGTGTGAAGGAACACGGGGTGGTTTTTAGTCAGTAAGAGTCTGACAGACCCCTACGCCCCCTCCCCGGGGCGGGGGACATCCATGAGGATTTTCCAACCCTAAAAAAAAGTCAGTCGCTTCAAGTAAAATACTATTGTTCAGTTATATCTTGTTAGATTGGAAACCGCTGTAAGTATTCTTGGGAAGAGGTTTGGTAGATATTCATGAGAGCTCATTATTGTGAAAGGGTTTTTTAGTATGGAATAAAAAAACAGTTTTACAATTATTACCTTCTTTATTTTTTTTTATTTCCCGTTTTATTTTATTAATACATTATCAGCTAGAATTATGTTCAATTTAATGCACAATTAGGTGAATATATTGTAGATAAGAATGTAGGAAATGTCTTTAGATTAAAATAAAAAATGGAATGTTTATAATTAAAGGCGAGAATTAGTTTTAGAAACAAAATGCTGGTAATATTTTAAAATGACTAAATCATGCAAAAACCTATAAACGCGGAATATCGAAAATTCCTTACTTCACAATATTTATTTTATTGTTTGACAAATATAATAAAATACAGCTTAGTACTTGAATGTTTCTAAAGATAGATAATTAATTTCGTTGCAGTAGCTGTTAGACCGAAGTTTAGGTTTCAAATGATTAGTTATCCTTAAATAGCATAATTAATAAATACAAGATGGTCGAAGTATAGGGATAAACTATTATTTTAAACGAATGGTTTTTTTTTGTATTTTTGGGACATAAATAATTAGAAAAACAATTGAGCATGGAATATGGTGCTTGCAGATGTCGTAATACAATAAATAGTAGGTACTTCATGTTCTGCCTACTAAATTTAAAAAATACCACGATTCATAGTTATTGAATGTTTTATTGTATTAATAAAATTATGTTAAGAAGTTATACTATCCTGCGAATAGTTTTGTCCTTGTAAAAAAACCTGGATATGTAGCTAATCATCTTTTTAATAAAAATAATTTCACAATTAAAAATATTTAAAAAAAACTACAACTTTGCTGCTTGCCTCGTTTAACACTTTAGGGTTTAATGCTTATTTGAGATATTGAGATATTTTTTTAATTTTAGGAATACACAGTTTATATAAATCATTTTATGCACAAATCGTTCTTTACAATCATAATTCTTAACCAATGTCATAATTATATACAATTAATAATATCTTTAACATTTTATATAATACAATTACTTAATGCACCATCAATATTGTAAAGTATAGCAAATTAAATTAACTAATAACTTCTTAATAGCTCGTCTTTTATTTTAAACACAGCCGCGTAGCTACTTTTTCATTTATTTTATTGTTTAACATAATAACCATTACATTAACTTTTATATATTATTTTTTAATTTGCAAACATACCCAAATATTTTTTGATCTAACAATTCAGATCTAAAAGTTTTCTACTTATTAAATAAAACAAAAAGTTAATGAAATATACAATTAAAATATTTACTTAGAATTTTTTGTATTGGAAAACTGGTGACATAATTATCAAACATTTTTATTATAATTATATAAAGTATTTTATTATAAAATATTATAACTACGTAAACAAATAAAACAGTATAATTAAATTCTCGTTCCTCTCGCATACGATAACTATTTGGACTAACACTTATTTAGAAATATTAACATTATTCTGATTAAAAATGAACGTTATGAATAATTTAGTTTGTAAATATTTACAAACAATTACTATAATAATTATTTACACAAATTATTCTATGTAATCAGTCTATGTTAACAGTATATTTCCTAAATAGTATTATGTAATGTTTGAAACGCGCATTATTTAAACATGTGTATGTTTTTATGTGGACATCTGGTAAATAATATTTTTATACAAAAAGGTACTTATTGTTTTTAATAATGAACGCACAGACATTACTAGTTATCAATTAATGAGACATTTTAACTATAAACATCGGAACACTTATTCGTTAACTTTACTTTCAATTCCTTTACCGAGAATAATAAATCGTTAGAAACACAAAATAACAGGGTAGGTACAGACTATCTGTGGTTGTTCAATTCTTTTCGAGCTTCGGGCAATTTTGTTAGGGAGCAGGACTAATAAGATACTATAAGAATTCGTAGTAAGCGACTAGGATTGGCCAATCGACTTACCTACTTCATCATGCTTTTGCCCTTATCCTAATTTATTAGGGTCGATGCAGTACGTCAATCACCTTACGTCCTTATGGACACTAAACGCTCGGGACACAGATTATATCGTAAATGGAGTGCTTGGCTTATGGTCGGTAGAAAACATTTATTTTTCTATTTTTTGTTTGAGTGCCAAGACTGAATTGAAAGAAAAAAATAATGTGTAAAATTATCTCTTATATTTTTACATTTAAAACCGGTACATAATTAGCAGGAAAATCATAGAATAAAGATATATTAAAAACCACACAACATTTATTTTTAATTCCAATCAAATTGTTTCGAACCCTGACATTTCTAAATATTGTAATTTACATACAAATTGTTAATTCTACAACATGTTAACTTTACAGCTATCTTATTGATGTCCCGCTGTACCTTTGGAGAAGGAGTTGTAGGAAAAATTGAAGAAGTAAAACCATTATGGTCGGCAGGCATGTTTCGGTTGCGGCACCTGTTAAAGATAAAAATGTTGTTGAATTTTTTTATTTGCAATACATCCAGTTCATACATATATGTTCAGAGGGCTGGCCTCTCACTTACTTAGCTGGACATTTAGATACCAGTGTGAAATTTCAAACACTATAGTCATAAGTACTATACTCATAAGTTGGTAAACATCATGCGTTACAGCAGTGGATTAACTCACTCAACATTCAAAGTATTAGTTTTTGTTCAGCGACTTATGCAATTACTGATGTTAAGGAATTATTGGAAGAGCGCTGTTCAGCAACTTTTGTATATATACCTCTGATGTCTAGGTTATTTCGTTCTATAGTCATGACAGTTACTTATTGAGAATTTTAGTATTATTTATTTATTTATTTATTATTATTTTATTGTATTTTTATTGTAGTATTCAGGTGATTTGCAAATTTGAATGTGTTCATGGACTTTTGTTGATGATACATGATGTACCAGACTGTTATTGTCTCATTCCAGTAGGGCAAACGTCTTATAACTGATCTCATACAGATTGTGGTACGATAATGAATTACCGCGCTCGCTGTAGACGGGTTAACAATTTCAGACATATATTTATGAATAACTTATCTTCACCAATGTCAGAGATGTCTCAAAAAATACAATATGCAAAAAATATTGGTAAAAATATAAATTACCTGTTAAACTTCTGCCTAAAGCAGAAGCTGGGTTAGCACTTCGCTCCCGTAACACTATCGTGTGACTTGTCAATTTCCAAACGTCGAAAATCGATGCTTCACATCTGCAACAAAAAAAAATGTAATCGCACATTTTCAAGAACAGAAGGCGTATTTATAGTTTTTTTATTAAAACAAATTTAGCACGTATTCAAAGAAACTATGGTCATAAACCCATTTTTTCAGCGTAGGACAAATCTGATTACAAGACAGTAGGCGTAACGTATTGGCTTAAAAACAATGAACTGAAATAACTAGAAAATAAAAGTCAAACTAACCGTTTCAGTATGTTGCATTTTAAACAGACAAGTAAAGGATATTTCATATTTTGACTATTATTTAGAGTCTTACCGTATCATGAGGGTAGGCACTGGCGAATGCACGGCCGCCTCCAGCTCTAGCGTTGCTAAGCTGGACGCGTAGCCATTGCTAAAGTTGAGCACGTGGTTGGCAGTAAAACCAGGCACCTAAAATTAAAACCTTGTTACAAAAATAGCAGTAGCTTAAACTTAATAATCTTTCTTCACTTTAAAGTAAGTCAAAGTTTAGACAACATTAGTATTCTTAACTAAGTACATATTTATGAGTTTCTTCTTTTGAGCGTTATAACGAAAATACAATTTGGATACAAATATTAACTTCATAAGTTCAGTGTGGTCTCTGATCTTTACACACTCCGTGTTCCACACTGATTAGCTGACGTCATAACTCACCATTTGCTCATTGACGTACCACGTGACATTGGCAGCGGGTAGTGACGGTGGTGACGAACAATTCGCCCTTATGTGGTCCCCGCCGATGTATGAGATTCGATCAGACGTCACGTTTGGACTTGTTAGTGGTGGTTCTGGGGGAGAATGGGGATTAACTTAGAGATGTTTTGAAGCATTAAAGATGTTTTCTGTGTTACACTAAATGACGCTGACAGAATAAATAAATAAATATAAATAAATAATTAATATTCCACAACTTTTTCACACAACACCATTCAGTCTCAAGCTAAGCTTGATAGCTTGTGTTATGGCTACTAAACAGCTGATAAACATACTTATTATATTTCTAAATACATACATATTATAGATAAATTACACCCAGACACAGAACAAATGATCGTGCTCATCACACAAACATTTGTCCTGGGTGGGAATCGAACCCACGACCTCCGGCATAGCAGTCAGGGTCACTAGCTACTAGACCAAAAGGCCAGTCAGAATATTTATATTGTCACGTAGTGAATTTTGTGTAGCGGGTCTTGCACTTTATTTCAATAACTTTAAAAATGATTTTCGAGTGCCTTAATAAAATCCTCTCCGCTGCGCTCTTCCTATCTGCACTGACACTAAAACTAATATCGATGTTTCAAAACAATAGTTCCTAAATTCAGCAATTGTAGTAGCATAAAGCTCTTTAAGAAACATGTACCATTTAAGATATAATGTGATTTTGTTATTAATAGCTTCATAAATAGACGTTTTTGTTATAGATAACCAGTATATATATTATTATCCTTTATTTTCGAAAAATAATCCTGATTATCATATGATAAGCTATGATATGGCCTAGTATTGTGACCAAATTCATGTGCACCTGTGCAACATGTGTATTGCATAATTTTCACTTTCTTTTTAAAAACGGCATGCTTAAGAGGATTTTTTGACGACATATGAAACCATGTCAGGCCCGTGGGCGGCTTTAAAATTCTGTCACCAGGTTAGTCCCGAAAAGAAGAAGACAGTAAAAAAATCAACAAAACAATATCCAGCATAATATTCTGGAATGGTTAGCTTATCAAAGAAGTTAAGGAACTTTAGTTGTCTAGGTTTAAACACAAAAACAGTAGTTTAGCACTGTTCTAAACGATAAGTAATGTCGTTCTTGTCATAAAACGTGCAAGTGGGAAGGCGAATATTAATCTTTAGTTAGTGCGGGGTTTCTTGTCGTCATGCTCCCAAATTTTATGACAGCGTCAGTCACAAACTTTAGCGTTTAGTATTCAAATATCTTAGCTCACTAAAGTCATAGAGCAACTCATAGAGTAAGATCCCAGGGCTTTCAGACGTCACTTATTTTACGATGGACAAATGAGAGGAATAGTTTTCCTGTACTTTGAAAATAATTATGTTATGTGAACCCACTAAGTTGGGTAGATGGCCAATTTTCAGGTGTTAATATGTATGTATTTAGAAATTTATTTATAAGTATGTTTATCAGTTGTTTAGTACCTATAATAACACAAGCTCTGCTTAGCTTGGGACTAGGTGGCGTTGTGTGAAAGTTGTGGAATATTTATTTATTTATTTAGTGCCTATAAGGAGTGAAAGTTACGTTGAAATAGGAAAGCCAATGTCAACTCATTTATTTCAATTAGACCCATTAAAGGGACTTTTAAACGTCAGACTTACAAGTTAAATCAATTGACAAAATTATTCTCGTTGCACATTCGAAAAACAGTAGTTTCATTTGGAGTACAATGGCCAAGAAACTCCGTACTACTTTTTTTTTAGTTGGTTTTACAATATTTTGCATGCATTAATCAGATGTGTTAATTCTCAGCTCAATTAGAATAAAGACTTTTGATCTTGTAACAAAGGTATTTAGTACTAGCAGACCTCACGCGGTTACACCCGCGTAGTTCCCGTTCCCGTGGTAATACAGGGATAAAAAGTAGCCTATGTCATCTGGGGATAGTGTAGCTTCCCACGGTAAAAGAATTTTTCAAATCGGTCCAGTATGTCCGGAGCCTGTTTAATGCAAACAAACAATCAAACTTGTCCTCTTTATAATACTAGTATAGATGAATAAAGTTACTGATAATATGAAATAGAAAATGGGTAAGACTTGGAAAAATGTTCAACAGTGAAGCTGTTAACACGAACTAATTTGGATTGTGAGTGCAGTAGTGTGATGTTACGTTTTATTATATTCCCATATTTATATAAAAGTCCTCGGACATGATACACACATAAAATAAACCCGAACGAACACCCTTACATTTTGTTCCTTTTATAACCCAAACGAACAAAGCAGTTTGAACAATACTGGCAGGTTTCAATCAAATATTTTGTCCACCTTTACAATACTCTCAGAGGGTTTACATGGCTTCAGTTTTATAATTAGAAGCCTGGTTGGCCATAGACAATAATCCGTCTAACAAAAGCCGGCGGAAACAAAACCTTTTTTAAACAGGCTAATTTAAAAATCGTTCCAATTTCAAAATCGGAGGAAGAAGACTGTTTTTTGACTGTTTTGGGGAAGGATAGAACATAGGAGTCACTTAATAATAATAAAAATAATTTTATTGATATTTGTGTAGATAGACGTGATTATAAATTAAAGAACGTCACAAGTGAGTAAGTTAACGAAAATTATTACAAAATGATAATGATTGCTGAATGATAAATATTCAGATGATCAGACGGTCACACAGTAGATGGTCAGACGGTCAGATAGTAGATGGTTCGATGATCAGACAGTCAGTTGGTTAGACGACCAGACAGTCAGACGATTTGACCTGCAGTCAGACGGTTCAACCGACAGTCAGACAGTTTGACCGACGATGGACAGACGAACAGAACTAAGGGTGCTGTTTCCGCCCTTAGGTATCCTAAAAATGTTTAATAAAAAAGTACTTCCATCTGCGTTCGGCCTGCGTTTACTGATTGCTGAAAACTGAAAACCCGGTTCCCTCCCATTGAAATCGAACCGTTCGGTTATTTTTGCCGACAAAATGCCAGCTGTATTGTGATTATGCAATATTTCAGCAAACCTAATAAAAGATTCGGCGAAAGGGTATTGGTGGCAGATGGTGGACCCTTTCTGACTGATAACTGGACGCTTTTGTTTGAAACTATATAATTCGGGAAGTGGACTTCGATGCGAATGAATATGCGGAGTGTTTCCAATCCTTCAAATCACAAATCTGTTCGGTTAGTTAGTTTAAAAAAATGTGTTACTCGTATGATGAAATATTGTTAAAAATTAAATTAACGGAAAGAAATAATGTACACTTGGGAGCACATAAATTAATACATGTTGGTTACATAGAACGTATTAATTTCAACCTTATTTAACCTACATTTTTTTTTTTTTTATTTTTTTTTTTTTTTTTTTTATTTTTTTTTTTTTTATTTAATAGCCTTTACAACTGAATCTTGAAAACGGCTCCAACGATTTTCATGTAATTTAGTGTGCAGGGCTTTAGGGGATATAAATCTTTCAAGCTAGGATTGGTAAAAAAATACCGGTCATCCAGGTACTAGCCATAATCCGTGAAAATAGCACGTGGCTCGATTTATCTGCTTCCAAATGCGTAAATAACTAAACAAATTGATGTAAACTAACAGTAAAGTATAAGAATACAAATAGTAAGATGTTACTAACATTTGCAAATATCACGCCTACCATCCTAAATTCATTAAACCTCAAGCGGACGCCGGCGGACACGCTGTCATTGTCTTTCTATTGCGTCTTTATTTGACACGATTGAAAGCTGAATAAATAAGCCAGACGCTTTTTTTTCCTTTTCGTGTGGTGAGTGACTTATCATTCTGTTGTCAGATTTTATTTTCCTATGGGCCTGACACTTAGTCCCACATGCCATCTCTTAGGCATGCCGGTTTCCTCACGATATTTTCTTCACAATTTTTAAAGTAAGTGATGATTATACATGAATCTGAAAAGAGAAAAATGCGTGCCTAAGGTTCGAACTTGAGACCTACGACTTCTTTAGACTTACGGCAGTCCAACGTTCACACCAGTTAGCTATCACTGCTTTTATTTGTCAGTTGTGTTTAGGCAATAAGGGGCGAGCCTATTGCTATCAACTGGGCATCAATCCAGACACCGATCTACTATCAGAAATTTCGGAAATGGAAAACATAATAACACTTTACTCGACCTTAGAATCGAACCCAGCACCTCAGTATTGCTTGCAACCACTAGACGGGCAAGGTAAAACTTCCAGTACATTAATGAAATAAAAAGTTAGATAATACCAGTCATTCATTACAATATACTGTTAACAGCAACAATAAGTCGTTAATCAAAGAGTATACGCCTGGCATTGCCAGATTAGCTCGGGACCTAATTAAACAAAAACAAAACGAAATAAACATCATTACATAAATAAACCCTACCTTTATAACTCTCCAAAAAGCTGGCGAATTATTCAAAGGATCCAAGGAGGAATATAAAAGAAAATTTGTTTTACAAGACATTAACTTTACATTTGTCGTTGAAGGAAACACTGCAATATATTTATGTAAATTTTGGATAGAGGACTTTGCATTGCAAGTTTTTCCCTAAAATTTTCAACGGAACGAATTAAATTTTGGAGAATTTCGTTAACAGCTGGTCGGATTAGGTGTAGGCTTGAAAAATGTGGTGTCTTTGGGACAAAGCTAAATCTGGGGATTATACGAAAGGAGAATTCGGAAAATTAAAATATTACGCATATTTTTATTTGTTATTGGAATTGAAAAGAATAAGGCTTGATGAAATCTTGGCGGGTTAGTTGGTAAATAATAATTATGTGAGTTCTTGTTTGATCAAATTTTCAGATGATAGGTTCAACATTTATTGCTATTTTTTTTTTTAATCGGTATACTATGTAACATGACTTTATTGGTATCCTTTTGCTAAAGTACAGAGGCCAGCACATCAAGCTACCCCAATGCGTCGTATTTCTTTGTAAGTTTTTTAACTTTATGCAAACAAATTAAGGTAGATATTTTATTAGGAAAATGTTACAGTTTGGGGCAGCTCCATGTGCTACTGTACAGTACTGTAATGTGTCTGTACTATATACCACAAATGTACCTTCTGATCGTCGATGATAACCGGGTCTACCATAAGGTTATTGCTAAGCTATTTTATACCTTATTTCAATATAGCTAGGTAACTCACCAACTACTACCATCATGGCCGCCTTGATGTCTGTATGAAAGAGTGGCGCATCTGCAGATACTTCACACTGGTACTCGCCAGTTAACGTGCGGTCCACTTCAGTCAATACCACCCGATTTTGATCTGAAGCTGCTACCTGTAACAAGAATATGTATGTTGTTATTGTCGCCGTGATATTGTCTGTTTATTGCATGATTGCACGTTGAACGATCATTAGAATGAAAATGACTTTGGTATGCGAAATATTGGTTGTGTAGATAACTCATCTCAATTGCTAATTCGTCGCCATCCCTAAATAGGTCACATTCACTTATTCGTAACTTTGTGCAACAGCCTGCGTAGCATGAACACCGAAGAAACGGTCTTTGTTGTGTCTCGGAAGAAAAGAAATTAAGTGTTCATGCTACGCAGGCAGGTGTATTGAAAGAAATTTGACAGATTGAGGTTCCTGTCTATATAATCTGTCACTTTGCCGATTCGTCTGTAGACAAAGGCCGTTTCTTCGGTGTTCAATGTGTTCATGCTACGCAGGCTGGTCAAATTGTTTCAAGCTTTTACTTTTGTTTTTTTTTTTCATTGTTTGCTTTTTTGTGAGACGAAGTGACTTATAGAATGGCTACTTGATATGTCATGTATGTGTTATTGTAAAGGAACTAACACTACTTCACTTAACAAGCCAACATAGAGCTCAACTGTTCATCAATCGTAGATTTTTAATAGTTTAAACAGAGTAACACACCACAGTTACTTTTCCTCTTTTTTTTCGTTTTGAACCTTGTTTTTTTCTAGGCGATGGCAAAATGGCCGACTTCAGCTTCTTCAATAGAATAACGGTAGATACTTTTTCCTCTATCTGGTGTTTATAGCACACTGCGACAAATAGTGGCACCAGCTTGAATGTATAATTTGTACGATATTTAAAGCTAAAATGCTAAAATGTAAAACTAGTACTTTCAAGTCCAGTGTCGTTCGAGTTTACACCGCGGCGCGTGTTTGAATCGGGCCCACAATATCTATCGTTGTAATGATATAGCTATGCGTGGCAGTTATTCAAATCGTTGCTATATGAGAGCCATTCCTGGAAATGTTTACGGTTAGGCACAATGTTTGTTTTGTGGAAAAAAATATAGAAAATAAATATAACATAACATCACGCCTTTATTTTTTACGCGTTATGAAGAGATGCCTACTACATTTTGGAAATATAAACCCCAATGATACTTTTAAACGAGCGACGATACATAAAAAAAAGATTAAGTACGTGGCCAAGATCGGGGGCGATAAATCGATCTAGATTATGATTGGTGAAAAAAAAAACTATACCTAAAGAGCAAAGCTTGATCATCCAGGGTTTGTGTCAACCAATGACTTGTATGTGTGGTGTAAACAGCTGTTAGTATAAGAAGCTTGCGGCTAAATAATAACAGCATCATGGGTCGATCGAATCTGACTGGCCGGTTGGTCTAGTAGTTAGTGACCCTGACTGCTACGCCGGAGGTCGTGGGTTCGATTCCCACCCAGGACAAATGTTTGTGTGATGAGCACGTTCATTTGTTCTGTGTCTGGGTGTAATTTATACATAATATGTATGTATTTAGAAATATATAAGTATGTTTATCAGCTGTTTAGTACCCATAACACAAGCTCTTAGCTTAGCATGGGACTAGAGAGCGTTGTGTGAAAAAGTTGTGAAATATTTATTTATTTATTTATATTTATTTATTTATCGAAGGTTAAGCTACGCTTGACAAGGTTGTTCCGTGGATGGGTGACCATTCAATACAAATCAAATCATAAAGCCGTTGGTATCGGCTGTCTTTTGTAGATCAACCAAAACAGTCGTTACAGATAGTCAGAAGTCCAAAAATATGACAACCAGTTTAACCAATTTAAGGGGTATCGTGTTATCCAGTAACTGGGTTGTGGAGGTCCCACAGGTGCTCGCTCCGTGAAACATTGTAAAATACTAGTATATAGCTGCTTCCGGTTAAACTGGATGCCGGCAGGAGGAATTGTTTGATATGATGCCCACGGCCACTTTCTATCATCGCACCGCTCGCCGTCGACAGGGAGTTCATGCTCACACACTGGAGCCGAAATGGTCCCGTACAGTGCGGTTTCAGAGGAATTTCCTCCCGCGTACACTTGGATTGTGGAATGAGCTCCCTGCCGAGGTTGTCTCAGAGGGCTACAGTATGGAGTTCTTCAAAAGGGGAGTAAATAGGTTTTTAAAGGGTCGGCAACGCGCGTGTGGCGCCTCTGGTGTTGCAAGTGTCCATAGGCTACGGTAACCGCTTACCATCAGGCGGGCCGTAAGCTTGTTTGCCACCGTCGTGTATAAAAAAAAAAAAAACACCAACACAGTCGGGAAAAGGCTAGGCTAACGGTGGTGTAAACTGTGAGTATGAGCTGGCTATAAATAAATACAAGAAAAACTTTCTGTTGTAAAGATATTTAAATGTACCAAACAACACATAACGTCACGCCTGTAATCCCCGAAGCGCTAGGCAGAGGTGTATCTGGTAGTACACCAACATTTCGCCAGTTATGTTTAATTCCCATGTAACAGGGGGCGAGCTAATTGCCATCAATCGGGCACAAATCCAGACTCCGGGCTGCTACTGAGAAATCCCAGGTGGAAAAACTCAATAACACTTTGCCCGACCCGGGGATCGGACCCGGGACCTCATGCTCAGCAGTAGCGCTTGCAACCACTAGACCAACGAGGGAGTCATATTTAAATGTGTTCACTACTTATTCCAATATTTTACTTACATCAACCTTGATCTCTGCCACGGGGAAGACTTTCGTCGCAGGTGATTCCTTAGGCACATACCGATAGAACTCGATCATGTTTCTGTACCATCTGATGGAGTAAAGTTGTGCCCCTTCCAGTTCATAGGTGCACATTAGTTCCGCATCGTGCCCCGTTAGCACCGCTTTAGGCACGTGGATCTGTAGTGATTTGAGTGAATTCACTGCACCTGAGGACAAATTGATGTTGTTAGTAGCTTCATGATGGGTGTATTAAGAATGGAAGTGGACCCCAATTTAGTTGAGGATCGGGTTAGACAGGTTGTTGACTTGTTGGTACGAGTATCTCAGGAAGTTCAGACATCGGATTTGTCTGAATTTGACCCTGAAAGGTACTATTCTTTTGTGGGAATAAAAATGTAGTTTAGGTATGTAAGCGCCCGGCTATCCGATCACTTATAATAATTGAAAATCGAGATTTAAAAAAAAAAACCGGTATCTGCAACTCCACGTCAAAGCGCGTATTTTGCGTATGGGCCATAATCTACGACGCGGGCCCAGTGTGAATTGGTAGATGTCACATGTTTTCGAATTTTTGGTTCTAGGACATGCCGATTTCCCCACAATGTTTATCTAATCCTATTTTCATGCTATGAATTTTTTTTTTTTTTTTTTTTAAAGTTTTATTTAGTAAGGGCCGATTTTTAAATGGTCAAGTAGGTGATAACTTAGGAATAAAAATGGCAGTTTAACAGCTTTTTCACGGATAATTATTACTTACTGAAATTAAAGATACATTTAGTAAAAAGACTTTAAAAATCAGTCCTAAGTTAGATTACTTACTAGGAGAAAAAATTGCTAACATACGATTTTGTTTGTCACAACTGAAAAGCTGTCCCAAATGTTGAAGATCTTGTGTTCTAGGACATACGGTAGGCCGTACCTACTTCATTGGTTACAAAAAAACACTGTAAACTGACGTCTTATTGTGTTGAAGCTTTGTACTGCGCTGTGCCAGTTTAAGGCTGACCCCACATTTGGCGTGCGCGATCCTTGGGCGTGAGCGTCGGGTGTTGCCACCGTGTGACGTGTGTGAGGCGTGCACGCGGCGCGCGCGCGGTGCTCGCCTTTGCGTTTAACCCCCTTCAGACAAGTCAATCACAATTTGGCCAGTGCCGTGTTAGCACACGTCGTTGCTTTACTGTTCTACAATTACTAACAAAATGGACTCAGACGAGGAAACACTACTGTTAGCTTCGCTATAAAAAAGAAATGGGGATAGCGGGCGAAGGGGTAAGAACGCGACTCGAGCGTCGCGAGCGCGCCGCGCCCACGCTGCACGCACGTCACACGGCGGCAACACCCGACGCTCACAAAGCGCGCGCGCGGCGCTCGCACTACTCGCACGCCCGAGGATCGCGCATGCCAAATGTGGGGTCAGCCTAAAGGTCAAAGTATTACCAACATTATGAAAAAAAAATCAGCACTTTAATCATTGTGAAAGAAATAGGTATAACTAGTTTTACTATTGCACTGTTAACCGTAATCCAATTTCCGTTTACACATTTATTTTCAACACCAAAAAATAAACCGCTTCTCCTGTTTCTAACCTAAGAGTATCTCATATTTTAAGGAAAAAGGCCCAGTACTTCCCGCAAAAAATGAAATGTATGAAGGGCAAAGACATTGTCGGACTTAATAATAAAGTCAGTCGTAATAGGCAATTTATTTTCATTGTCACTTTTCTGACACTACGTATAAAAGTTAATAACTTACTCCGCGGCACTGACAATGACGAAACTGCTTCTTCGTTACTTTTTTTGTTTAGTGCCACAGACTAAAATAAAAGTAACGGAATTTCAGAGGTGCGAATTTTTTTATGTGAAAAGTGTAAGTATTTTTATGTAGACTGTATTTTGTTTTTGGGTCGTTTTAATGTTTGTTTTTGCTAACACTGGATGGAACTCAAATGTAATGCGTAAAAAATAAGTACATATTTTGTTAAAAAATAAATACATGATTACTTTATAAGCAATTTATCTTAGAGTAAAATTTGTCCAGGTTATTTTACACAGTGAACAGATAAACCTTTAATATGACCAACGCATTGCTGCTACATGCAGTAGAAATAAATTGAAAACCCCGTCAACGCAATTTTTTCGATAGCTATGTTTTCTAAAAACGCATTGTTGTAAATAATATACCTAAAGTTCCACAGTACAAATCCTTTCCAACAGAAAAATACCGCAACAAAAATCCGCTAAAACCAAAATCTTTACAACACGGCTATCTATTCAAACACACCAGCATTACCGTGGCTTAAAAATTTCAAAATACTTAACTTGGTACCAGGAGACCAGGCAAGCAAGGAGGTAACATCGTAAGATTTTACGATAGCGCTCGTACAGTACATTTTTACCTTGAGCACTCTTGGAGGTGCGTCAAGTAAATACCTACTTTATGACAGCTCGTTAGAAGTTGGGCTATAACGCTAAACGACGTCCCTGCTGCTATCGTGGCTTTTTGCTCTCCAAATCCCCCACTTAATACTTCTTCAACTTATTATTGCCTGGTAGTTTGCTTTCGTTTTTAGTATTGAAATTTATGCGTGACTGTTATGTAAAAAGAGGTATTTTTCCATTTATAACCTTAGTTAATACCACAGTCATTACAAAAGAATACTAATTAATTAAAAGGTATTTATCGTTGGAGTAATTAATTAGCCATTAATAGTGAAATGTATGAGAGAGATGGCGCTAGTTGCCGTGTAAACATCAGTTCGATCATCAACGTATTATTAATGTTTTAAAAATAGTTTTAATAAGTTATTAAGTAATTTAAACAGTTCAACAGTTAAAGCAAACCTTAATAGCAAAGTGATAGTGTTATTCAGTGCTAATATATGTATATTAAAAAACTATAAGCAATTTCAGTGAACAAGTGCTGACTCTTCTAACAAAGACGTCAACTTTATCATTACTGCAATTACTTTATCAAAACAACAAAATAACTACACAGCATCTCCATATAAAGTGTTTTCTCTAACTATTAATAGTGCAAAGTATCGAAAAATGGTGATAAAGTGTATCAAAATCTTACAAATTATTATCCGTCAATAGAAAAAATATTTGAACTTTTAACGGCACACCCGAATTCAAATTAATAAATATAACCAAGCGAAGTCTAATTTGGTCAACATCGCTAGATAACAGCTGGTCTAGTTGGTCAAGCCACTGATACGCAATCGATACGCACAGTGACCGGGAGTTCAAACCCCACTGAAGACATATTCTTTTCGTAAGTTTTTAAGCAAGTTATTTGAAGATAATGAATTTTTTCGAAAACATTACGTTTAGAAAAACACGCACTCTATCTGAGACAGCAATGTCGTCTGATAATAGTATGAATAATTCAAACCTAGATGGCACTACTAGTAGCTTACCAAACACATCAGTAGATGAAAACTTCATACAAATTCAAGAATATAAACAACAAATTGAACAGCTGACTTTGCAACTGAACTCTGCACATGAAGAAATCAATAATTTGTCTATCGAAAACATTGAACTTAAAAAATCCTTTAATGATATAATGTCCAAACACGACATTCTAAAAAAGGCATCAAGAGAGTTAACAAAGGAAACTGACAGTCCTTGCAAAAGTTTTAAAATCGCAACCCCACGTAACAAGTCTAAGAAGAAAACAAAGTCAGTTTTAAATAAAATTCACACACCAAAAGTGGTTAACAAAGAAAAAATCACATCGTCGCCTCAAAGTGATGTAGGTACTATGACTGACACACCTGAAAGCAGCTCGTCCTCGAAAATAAATAAATTATGCATTGTCAGTGCCAACAAAACGAATAAGATCTTATCCATTGCTGAAGACACATTTAAAAACTCACAGATATGTCACTATCTATTCCCAAACAGCGGGATTACGCAGCTTTTCAGTGGTTTACATTCTAAATTAATGGATTTTTCAAAAGATGACTTCTGTGTCATATTGATTGGAGAGGAGGATTTTCAAAAATCCATGAACTATCTAAACTTAATTTTAGAGATAAGATCTTCTGTACAAAAAATTCAACATACTAATGTAATAATTTGTTTACCAACTTTTAAATTCTTTACATCTTCCGTAATGTTTAATTCCCGTATTGAGATGTTTAGCCACTTACTTTATTTGGACATTCATACATTCAACTATGCTACGCTACTGGACTCAAATCTTAATTTATCCTATGATACTACCATGTTCTCAAAATATACTGGAAAACTTAATAATAATGGTATGAGGAATATAATGAGTAATATACTAATGCTAACTACGATTGACCGAGAGAAATCTTGTATGTATATCGAATCAGAATTTAACCTCAATAATGAACGCATTGTAAACACAAACTCTGATTTTTTTCGTATCTGATCATATTCATATCATGCACCAAAATATTGCTGGTCTATTAAATAAGTCAGATATATTAACAGTTCACATACAAGAATTATTATCCAAACAAATAAACATTGATATCTTGTGCGTAACGGAGCATTTCATAATGTCTGGACACGAGAAACTGTTACTCATTCCAAATTACAAATTAGCAGCGTGTTACTCTAGAAATAACAAAAAACGCGGAGGAGCGTGCATATTGATAAAACAAGGGCTCGAATACAAGGAACTACCAGACATAATGAGACACTCTGTTACAGGTGTAATTGAGTGTTGTGCTATAAAACTTTTTAAACAAAATGTCATCGTTCTGTGTATATACAGACCTCCTAAAATGTGTAACTTAAGCAAATTTTATGAAAATTTAGACAGTATTTTAAAAAATATATGTACTAAAAATGGCCCTAAAATAGTATTGTGTGGTGATTTTAACATAAATACAATTTTGAAAAATAGATTTACATTGGAATTTGAATGCTTTCTTCTGAGCTACAACCTCAAATTAGAAATAAATGTTCCCACTAGACTTAACAGTAACACTTGTCTGGATAATTTTGCTCACAATTTCAAACAAAAATGCAAATGTGAAGTAATAGACTTAGCGTTGTCCGATCACACAGCGCAAATTCTAAAGATTAAGGTTAATAAATCATATCAGATCAAATCATGGCGTATAACTACACGGGATATTTCGAATGAAAATCTACTCAAATTTAAAAACCATCTGCTATCATTAACGTTTTCAGAGGTATATGATAGCGAGGACCCAAACTTAGCATATGATATGTTCTTGGATTTATTTCTTTTACTATACAATTTGTGCTTCCCCATAAAATATACAACTGTTAAATCTGAAAAATCAATTAAATGGGTATCACGGGGTATTCGCGTATGTAGTAAAAGACAACGCTTCCTACTGTGGCAGCACCGAATAAAACCCACTGAAGAGAATAAACAAAAGTTTCGTAGTTATTCTAGAAAATTCAAAAAAATCGTAAAATTAACTCAAAAAGCCCAAAATAATCACTTACTTCTAAACTCAAAAAACAAATCAAAGACAGCCTGGCATATAATAAACAACAATAATAATGTAAATGAACCCATCTCTAAGATAAAAAATCATGACGTAATAATAACTAACCCTAAAGATATAGCTGAATCGTTTAATGATTTTTTCGTTGATCAAGTCTCAGTTTCGACAAAATCTACGTCTCATTGTATTAAGGAAATAGATCATATTCCAAATTCGTTTTTTATGTCCCCAGTTGTATCGCATGATGTATCAAGGGTAATAGGATCTTTAAAAAATAAAAAAAGCTTTGGTTACGACGGCATTTCAACAAAAGTCATAAAATTCGTTTCTGATGTGGTTTCTGGTCCTTTAAGTCACATTATCAATACAAGCGTATCTTCTGGAGTATTTCCTAAGAGTCTCAAAACAGTTATTGTGAAACCTCTTCATAAAAAAAACAATAAAGAAGATATGTCAAATTACAGACCCATTGCTCTTATTCCTGTGTTCTCTAAGATAATAGAAAAAATTATATATGAACAAATTTACAATTTTTTGACAAAATTTAACTTACTTTGTAACGAACAAAAAGGTTTCCGTAAAGATAAAAATATTAATATGGCTATTTTTGATTTATTAAAAACTATAATGGTAAACGTAGATAATAAGACACCAGTTTGCGCCATTTTCACGGATATGACAAAGGCCTTTGACTACGTAGATCATGAGACACTTATAAACAAACTTCAAGCTTACGGGATTCGAGGAAATGCCTTAAATTTAATTAAATCCTATCTTACTGGTCGTATGCAATATACTGAAATTTCTAACATTTGCTTAAATTCAAAGCGCGAAGTAAAATTCCGATCTTCTCCAAGAAACATCAAATATGGCGTCCCACAAGGAAGCGTTCTCGGTCCGCCTTTATTTTTAATTTATATAAACGACCTTCCACTCCAAATAGACCATCCAATCATATTGTTTGCTGACGACAGTACAGCACTAGTAAAATGCACAAGTAAAGAAAGCTATGAAAATGATATTAATAACACTCTTAAATCTATAGTTAATTGGCTTAATTACAACAATTTAAAAATAAATATACAAAAAACGAATATCATGCATTTTTATCAACGAATTACTCCCGAAGACTTAAACGCCAATTATGACGGTCATAAGATTGAAAGTGTTAAGGTAGCTAAATTTTTGGGAATTTTAATTGACAATCAATTGACATGGAAACCTCAAGCTGAATATATTTGTAAAAAGTTAAGTACTTACGCCTACATGTTATACAACCTATCCAAAAAAGTTAATATCAATACAGTCCTGGTTGCTTACCATGGTTTCGTTATTTCAACGTTAAGATTTGGCATTATTTTCTGGGGTAACAGTAGCGAAAGAGAAAACATTTTCAAAGCCCAAAAACGATGCGTTAGATCAATTTTCAACTTACAGGTTACAGACAGCTGTGTTCCTATTTTTAAATTACATAAATTACTAACGTTTGCCTGTCTTTATATTCTCGAAATAGCCATTTTTGTAAAAACCAACCTGCATCTGTTTCCATCGTTAAACGAGACACGAAAGAGGACGAATTCTATGAGATCTCAGTATCAAAATTTATTGCACACAGGTAGCTATAACACCACACTGTTAAAGAAAAGCGTAATGTGTATGGCGCCAAAGGTATACAATAAGTTACCCAACATTGTTAAAGAACAGCCATTTAGAATATTCAAAAAACGACTTACCGACTTATTGCTACAAAAATGTTACTATTCTATATCAGATTTTTTGAATGATGATTTTTGATGCTTGTATACATATTTTATCTGCACTGATAGGCTATGTGTGTAATGTTTTAAGTATGTACTTGTGTCTATATAAAAATATTTGTATGCCGAAAGGCAGAATGTACAAGGACTCTTGAACTTTGTGAACACCTTATTGTTATACCTACATTCAATACAAATAAAAACTTCTTATTCTTATTCTTATTCTCGTACATTACCGAAAATCCTTAAATGGAGTATGCTGATTGGTTACATTTTCTTTCAAAATAATGTATGCAAGCAATTTAAACAAGCCTACGTAATTTATCATACTTAAAACTATGTATAGACACTAGCACAACAAGTTACCCAATGTCTCAAATTTCCTTGATCGTTTTTCAACTTTATGACGAACAGAATAAGGTTCATATTCCATTGGGAAAATTAGAGATATTGGGTAACTTGATGTGCTGGCGTCGGTACAAATTATGTAAGTACCTCCATATATAAAAAAAAGAAAATTATATGGGTATTTTAAATAAGGCATCAAGAAAATCCACCGCATCGTTGCCAATGGGCACAGTGTCCAAATAACCTTGACGGTATTACCACGTTGAATGGCAATGCTGAAACTCCGGCTTAAATAAAGGCCAGCTTACTGATCACTAGAAAAGACTAACCGCCTAGCGATGTGCAATTTGGTTCTAAGTATCAAAAGCGTGCCAAAGAATTACGGTAACCACAACGTACCCACCTTTTCTCGAATTTTTATCGCTACCACCAATATGATGTACGAGCCCTACATAGTACGATTTCCAGCTCAGATTTAAGATATTCATATCAGAAATCGCAGTTAAGCGTATCCCACATTGAGGCATGATATTTTAAGCACGACTTTTATATTCAACATGGTATTGCGCCAAACAGCAGGCAAACAAAGAGATAAAAGCTTTTTAAATCTCCGAATTTATGGTTTGTTTGTGCTAACGGAATACTATTTGGTAAATCCTAGCGTTTGTGGACCGATATTATTTTAATATGGAGGGTACGGCATATATTTTATGCCGAATCACGCGTCTGATCACTATGTAAAGTTTTCGCACGAATTTTCTGTCTAGAAAATATGGGTGGATTTAATTTTTTTTCTAGTGCAATGATTTGTGTCCGCTGAGAATTTGTTTCTGTCCCGTTTTGAAAGGAAGGGCTATAAATCTAACGGGCCACGTAAGTTGGAATGAAAAGAATGTAGTTTGTTACCTCGTAGATGAAACTACTGAACCGGTTAAACAAATGACATGTCAGTGAATTCTTTTTGATCCAAAAAGTCGTCAGAGGAATTCAAAATGGCGCATGTCCTCTGTCATGATTATTAATAAACTTTATTACTTGAGCTTTCTGCCTTTTGAAGTTATTTTTTGCTCTATTTTGTTTTATAGTGACAGCTCTTTTCATAGAAATTTGACCCGGTTTTGAGGCAAATTCAGCCATGACCTAACATGCCGCCAAGCGTGCCTGCGTTTGACAGTTGACACTGACGGGTTCGACGGCTGCCATTGCCTAGTTCGCTGTCGCCAGCAAAGTGCCTTCCGCCATGCTTCCGCCTCTAAACGTTCTAAAAATCATTACGGTTTAATTTTGACGCAATTTGCGTCTTGTCGCTCCATTACCTACCCATATTCAGTTTCACACTTTTTCTATAGACTCATAGGAAATTCAATTTTCCTACCATTATTTTTTTTGCTTTGTGTTTATGTTAAGTACCTACCAAAGGTCCTGGCACAATTGCATGACGATCAATAAATTTCACCCATCCTCTAGCATTGAGGTTTCGAAATGAGTGAGCAATTCAAATTCGTCCGGATTAATGTTACACGTACGTCAATAATTCGTCCTAGGGCCAAGACTCGATGGGTACATCTTACCAAGTCTAGTCTACTAGATTGATTCTCATACATTGATTTTAAAAGCCAATTATTTTTTAAAGACCACGGAGTTTCACGACCCTGACCCTGTTTTTTTTTTGTACAGAAAATTACCGATTGGAACGACAAGTGAAGATGTGCATGACTATGTATTTTTTTGCAGGTATTCAGCATTGTTTTTTTATATCTATAAAGAGAAAGATATAAATATGTAGTAAAATGGTAGTCAGGGAGGTAGACTAAAGTTCTACAGCCACGCTGCAGACATTCTCGATGGCAGACATGCGTGTAATAGTCTGTGTATAAGACCTATATACTCCTTAACAATATACTGAGAACGATAGGAAAAAGATAGAAGAAAACACACAACAAAGGGATAAGAGATAGAATCAGAAATAGAAGAAAATGAAGGTAAACAGAGAACCAAAGCTATCAATAATGATGATCACAATAACCACGCTCACATTCCTAACCCCACAGAAAACAAATAATGTGGACAGCCATTAAAACAAAATAAAACCGGAACGTATCTGGAGCACATTCAGTGATCTGTAAAGAACCGATACTGTTCAGCACGGAACACTATCGTTTAAATTTACGCGTTTACAATGTGAAATAAATACCGGACGCAGATTAGATAGGAGTGGACAAGTGGATACTGCACTTGGTCAGTTTTACGATTCGTGTAGAGTGCTTTTCGGTAGACTGTGGTTTTAGGAAGAGGAAACTTATCTAATATTGCTGACGAAAACATTGTTTTGACACTTATCAAGCCAATTTGTAACGTCAAAATTGATAAAGTGATGTGAAAAGTATACCTATTTTTAAGTATCTCGGACTCGATCGTACAAAAATCCTATCGTCTACATTGCGCTAAAAGGATAAATAGATAGGCCTAAGGATTTTTTTTATGTTTTGCTATATCGTTCTTCCAACTGCAAAATTTATATACTGTTAATATATGTACAGAGGTCAATGTGTCAAATTTAGTTGATAGTTTTTCAGCATTATTACAAAGAGAATAAGATTCACGATCCATTGGGAAAACTACAGTTTGAGATGCTTGATGTGCTGGCGTTTGTTCCAACTGTTTGCACTTGCACTTAGGCCATAGGCATAAACAGTTTAAGCTGGAGTTTAACTGGTTGCCTGTACTAAAAAAATACAAAACACTACATTTAATTTTAACATCATAAACATACACACATACAATATAATCAGCCTATAATCTTTCCAATGCTTGGACACCAGTTTCCTCTTTGTGAGAAGTGGAACGTAATCTACCACGCAATGCAGGTCCCTTCCAATAATTGGTGCCATCAGCTTTACCTCCTACCTTAATTTAAAAAAAAACCCTCCACGCATTAAATCCCCAAGTCTCTTTAACGAAGCCGTACGCTCGACAATGTGCTGACACACACGGGCGTCAGTTTTAACGAATGAAAACAAAACACGCCGATACGAAACGTGGGCTCAAAAGTGGAAAACCAATTTCGCTCGCCGGCACCGTCCACCAACTGGAACTCGTTTGACACAAGTTTTAAAATAAAAACTATCGACGCTTGAATACGTTTTCAATCACGATTTCGGATGTTGGGCAAAGGGACTGGAATCACAGATGGATTTTGAAGAGGGCTCCCGTGTTATATTTTTTGGTAGACAAAGCTGTGTGCCTAAAAAACAACTTTAGATTTAACTGGAAACTCTTTTAGTTTTCTGTAGTCAAATCTAGCATGCGCCCGCGTAGCATGAACACTTAATTTCTTTTCTTCCGAGACACGACAATTTTCTTTCTGTCCAACTTGACATTTCTTTTACCCGAGCATGAGGCGACTCGTCGACAAGCGTTTGTACGTAGAGAAAGAAATTTACATGCTGTCTATAGCAACTGTCAAGTTGCTAGAGGTGTAGATTGCTTGTCTAGGTCTCATTTGATGTAGACTGTTTGACACTTGTAGGCAGAAAATGTTTCGAAACGAACTGTCAAAAGTGGAGAAAATAGGTACGCACTTCGTGCTCGGCATTGTTGATTCTTGTCTACTGACGAATCGACATATAACTTCTCATCTTTCTTGACATTGCCACGCTCGAGACGAAAGAAATGTCTATATAATCTGTCACTTTGCCGATTCGTCTGTAGACAAAGGCCGTTTCTTCGGTGTTCGTGCTATGCAGGCTGGGCGTGAACCACAGCCTCGTGCATGGCAGGTAAGCGCCTTAAACTCTGGGCCATCACGACTATTAACAGTAATTTTCAAAATACACAAAAACAGTAAACCGTTTTAACACAACCTTATGCATAAGAAGAGACACCCTCCACATGCATGGAAGTAAATACTTAAGTATATTAATGCCATTAGCAATAAACTCCCCTAAATAGCTGAATATATAATTCCAAGCCATTTAACCGACCGCGACGGTAACGCGAGGGGTTCCTTGATTTGAATTAATGTTCGTCTGTGTGCTCGTTCAAGCATGTTAAACTCAAGGGAAAATTTTATTTAGAATTATGAATGATTCGAAAAATTAAACCCTTCATTTTTATTGAGGTATGGAAATTCTAAACTGTTATGTTTTTTAGGTATTACGAGGAGATTAAAGGATGTTTGGTTTATCTTAACTAACTGACTGCCTCGTTGGCTAGACCAACGAGACAGTCGCAGGTCGCAGGTCGCAGGTCGCAAGTGCTACTGCTGAAAACGAGGTCCTGGGTTCGATTCCCAGTTCAGGAAAAATGTTATTGAGTTTTCCTATGTGCATTTACTCAGATGCAGCTTGGAGTCTGGATTTGTGCTTGATTGTTGACAATAGGCTCACCCCCTATTACATGGTACTTAAACATAACTGGCGAAATCTGGGTTTTGTATTAGTACACCTGTATCTAACCTTTCGGGGATTATAAGCGTGATGTTTTGTTTAATATTTCTCAACTACGTATTAGACTATGGCATAAGCATTTAGTTTTAATTTGTTTGCGGAAAGTAGGTATTTCTGTTTGATTATTTGTTTTATGTTTGTTTAAATTTAGTAACTATTTTTATTTTTTATTTAAATAATATGTTAGTAATAAGTTAGTACTTATAAGTGGATTGTTAAGGATTGCACTATCGTATTGGGAAAACCTGTAAGGATAGTTGCAAGGGACGTTTTTTAAAAATAAATAAATGAATAAATAAATCCGTAAAGGGATTTTTGTGTTCATTATTATGATCAATATTTATAATGGGACGAAACATGAAAAAACAGCAAAGTACATGCATCTGGGTGAGTTCACAAGGGCTACATACTATGTAGCATGATATCTAATTAAGTTTATTTTAAATAACTTTGTCGCATTAGAGTTAATCTGTAATCACAAAAGAAAACATAATATGTCAATAAATACATAAAACTGGCGTGGCTGGACTGGCCTGTTGGTCTAGTAGTTAGTGACCGTGACTGCTATGCGTGAGGTCGTGGGTTCGATTCCCACCCAGGACAAAATGTTTGTGTGATGACCATGATCACTAGTTTTGTGTCTGGGTGTTATTTATCTATAATATGTATGTATTTAGAAATATATAAGTATATTTATCAGCTGTTTAGTACCCATACCACAAGCTCTGCTTAGCTTGGGACTAGATAGCGTTGTGTGAAAGTTGTGGAATATTTATTTATTTAAAAATATATATGGATCAAACGTACAAATTACTATTACACCCACCAAATTGCCGTAACAATTTGTCGGTGAGATTAGTGTCTATAGTCTTCGTTCTATCGTGAGGTTAGTAACTAACCTGGTGTCAGAGTTTTAATGCCATCCATTAGCCTCTAACTTGGCATCACATGCCGTCGAGTATATCATAATATCTCTCAGGCATGCCGGTTTCCTCACGATGTTTTCCTTCACCGTTTTGAAGCAAGTGATAATTAAACAATACGCACATGAATCCTAAACGTCACAGGTGCTTGCCTTGGGTTCGAACTCGAGACCTATGATTTGGCAATCCGCTGGTCACACCACTGGGCGATCACTGCTGACTCGTCTTAGTAAGTTAATTAAAATTGCTCAAATATACAGACTCTAGCACATCAACCTACTCCAAAGTTTCAAATTTCTTTGATTGGTTTTCTACTTTATTCTTAACACAATAAGGTACATGTTCAATTGGAAAAATTGGCCTGTTTGGGGTTGGTTGATGTGCTGACATCTGTACACATAACTCACGAAATTATACAGAACAGCTGTTAATTCTTTCGTGAACCCCTATAAGAGTTAGTATTTACTAAAATAGTGTTGTATAGCAGTAGATAAGTACCCTACAAGATAAAATATCTAATGATTTAAAAAGTCTTAATAAGCTTGTTAAACGGAACAAATAAAAATCAAGAAAAGAAAGTGCAGAAGGGAAACATCAGCTGCGCTACACTATTACCGGTTTTTACCCCTTTTTTACCGCCAAAGCGTACCAGCGCGGTCTTTCTGTTTTTATTGAAAACAATATCGGGGGCGTGGATACCATCGATGTTTTAACTAAACTAAACTGAAATAATATTGCAAAGTATGGGTAAACATTGAAAATATTTTCCGAAGATCTTTGGTTTTTATTTATCCTATGAGTTCAAGAAGGAAAAATAGTAGGTAGTTATTTTCAATGACTGACTTTGATTTCATCATCATCATTTCAGCCATAGGAAGTCCACTGCTGGGCATAGGCCTCCCCCATAGATCTTAAATAAGACCGGTCGGAAGCGACTGGCATCCAGCGCGTTCCCGCGGCCTTAATGAGGTCGTCTGTCCACCTTGTGGGTGGACGTCCTGCGCTGCGCTTGCCGATACGTGGCCTCCACTCGAGAACCTTTTGACGACTTTTATTTAATGACAATTTATTATTATTACCAGAACACAATTAATGGGCATTCTTGATATTTTTTTATTTTATTATGAAAAACAATTGAATCTTTGACAGTTTTTAACTGACATCTGTTGTCAGTTAAAATAAGCTTGATTAACCTCTGTTAAATGGTTGGTTTTTAAAGGCGTACGAGGGGCCGAAGCCAACTTGCAGAGACTCATCAAAATAATAATAATAATTTATTTAATTCAGACACAGTCCATACAAAATATAAAAATTGGAATGACAATCACAATAATCAATATAAATAAAATTAAAATTACACATACCTACACATTAGAATTACGTAATTAAATCAAATTAAAATCATCTAAAACACAAGTAAATTAAAATAATCAACAAACATTTAAATTACATAACCAAATGTCAAATATTTATAATTAAATTCATGCACATATAAAACACATTAAAACAATCAATAATAAAATTAAATGAACACTATGAAATGAGGCACCAACCGCTGATTTTCCCGTATGCTTAATGCAAGTGCACCCAAAGAAAATCTAAGACTGGTGCAGGACTATCACAAACTATGGAAACAAAAGTACAGAACTAAAAAAAAAGTACAGGGCTAGGGTTGCTTATACGAAATAGAAACCCAGTACTATGAAGGACTATGGCCCCTCCCTCACCAATGTTATTTATTATTTATTTATTTATGAAACGTAAACCTACAGTCTTTACAGGTGTCCCCATTTCAACAGTGGTTTCCACACAAACAAAGTTACAAAATATGCATAAAATATCTAATAAAAAACTACTTTATCTAAACTTAAAAATAATAATACAAACAAAAAAGACTAAGTTCTATTAAAAAAACTTGAACTATACAACGATTAATTGTAACTAACAAACCCTTGCGAATTCACTCAAATTGCACTCAAATATGTCCATCCTTTCGTGAACTTCATTGAGAGCACATATTGTTCGAGTGAAGGGTGTTTTTGACAGCAACATTGGTTTTAGCAGTAGGCACGGCCAGCAGCATGTTATACTTACACCACTAATTTTTAATTAGTACAAATACTTTAAGGGCTTATTTTAAACGGTCTTCTCACTAAATTTGTAAAGTATCAATTAATAATATTCTTAAACAGCTTAGTTGCTAGCGTTTGTTTATTCTGAACACACGCTAATATATAATATTTATAAACAGCTTTTGTTTATTATGAACACACGCTAATATCTTTGATCCCAAAAAGTCTCCCAATTTATGGAAATATTGTACAGGGTATTCATGACATAGTAGTATTCATTAATCGTCATTTCTCACTCACGTTCGCGTGATCTCGCTCAAGCATGCTCCTCCTCCAACAGCAGTTCTCGTTAATATAAGTTTAACAAAATTAAATTAATTTAACATAATTAAAAATTGAATATTGTATTTTTTACTTTTGATTACGCAAATATGATCAGTAACAGGCACGGATAAAGCCCATTTTATTGTACTAATTTCAAAATAGTGGTGTATATATATTATTATGTATAGACGATTCAAATAGCAGGGGCTGACTTGCACTCTCAATACCGTGCCCACAGAAACAGCCCTATTAAATTATATTTCTTTTCCATTAAACTATATTACTACTCTCTGCTTCTACTTTTATTATTAATAATTGTGAGACTAAGTCCAAAACCAAGCGAACCTATGTAGTAATCCAATCCATAAACTCATTCAGCCGTAGAACTCGCCACCAACAAGGACAGTCACTTTTGCTATAATGTCTCCAAAAATAAAACAAAAGAGAATCGGACTACCGTTGAATGAATTAACCCTTATACAGAATGAACAAACATGAGAGCACATGAATAATCTAGACAATGACATCTTCACTGTAAAGTTCTCGCCAGCATTTTTGTGTCACGTTAATTATGGTCTCGCAGGAAACGTGTGACGGTTTGTGCAATTTATTTGTTAGTAGCCTCGTCTCGTACTGCTTGTGTTAGGGTTAACACTTTGTTGGAATTAGCAGGATAATCCCGACCATACCGATCGAGATGGTAGCCCTGAAGTACTGTTTTAAATCACATTAGGGTTGTCACATTAGGGTTGTTATGGTTACAAGATTAGAGGAAGAAAAAATAAACGATGGTGAAAGATAATTTGGCGATGGTGAAAGACGGAGGACACAATTGTAATGGCTGCTAATAGGATAAGAAGACACACTGGGGGCGCCCCAAAATAAATTGTGATAGAGTCCCAGAAAAATAGTGACCAGAACTGAGTCAGAATGTCGCTTGTATCTCTTTAAACGAACGAAGAAATTCTGCATCCCGCATTCCGGGAATCGTAAATCTATCGCCGAATTTGCCTCCGCAAGTTTTTAGCACAATAGTAATAGAGGTGTTTGTACATTTTTAACCGACTTCAAAAAAAGGAGGAGGTTCGCAATTCGGTTGTATATTTTTTTTTTTTTTTTAGGGTTTGTTACCTCAGTACTCCGTCATTTATGGACCGATTTTCAAAATTCTTTTTTTGTTTGATAGGGTATACTAACAGATTGGTCCCATTTGTATCAAAACTCATACCTGATGAGGGATCTTTGAGGAATTGAGGAAACTCCTCAAAAAATATAGGCACACATGCACCGATTTCAACATTTTTAGTAACAAATCAAGCATTTTCATTTAGAAAGTATCATTTGGTGAAGAAAAACTGATAAAGAAGACAGGCAACGGAACTCTTCAACGCATAAAAGCAAATTATTCGCGATTGCTATAGTCAGATGTCTATGCTGAGCTTTTGTATTTCCACAACATAACATTTTGCCATTCTATTTTAAAAGGGGCCGGCAGAGATGTATAGATTAATGTTTAGAGATAGAACTTCTTTAGCAATTGTTATCCAATTTCAATGATTCTTTCAAGTTTTGAAAGACTTTCTTTACATACAAAGAAACTAAAAATTACAAAATAAAAACTTTTTTACAAAAAAAACAACCGACTTCTTAAAAAAAATCTAACAGGTGAAAAATAACTCCTGTTTCGGAAGTCGGTGGCCAATAATGAACAAAACAAAACCACCAAAGCCACAGACTTCCGAAACTGGAGTTATTTTTCACCTGTTAGTTTTTTTTTAAGAAGTCAGTTGTTTTTTTTGTAATTTCACTGCGTGTTACACAACGTCTTCATCTTAGCCTATACCCAACAATGTTGACGTCAGCTTGTCGAAATTAATTCAGCATAATACTAGTACTTTACACGAAGCGACTGCCTATATTCTGACTTTCACAACCCCTTTACTTTACTGGGCATCACGGTACCCTCTTAGAATATATTAGTATATCAGTGCAAAATTAGATACCCATATTGTCATTTCCCCTTTATACTCATCATCTGTCTAGTTTCTTCCAAACTATGTTAGAGTTGGCTTCCGGTTGCAGCTAAATATTAGTATCTTCCACAACTCAGTAACTCCAAAATGTGATTTCCTTGTGATATATTTTTTTTTATTATTGATAGGCACGCGTTTGATCACTATCTTACCTGATGGTAAGCGATGATGTGGTCGACGATGAAGCACGCCTGCCTAGAATCAACCTGTTCAGTCTTGACTAAAAGACCTAAGACATTTACGAACTACATTCACTAAACAATGCCAGGTAATATAATATTTCCCAATATAGATATAAAGGTCCCGGTAAGCTTTATTCCCTACCTACTATTCTAACTAAAACTAAATATTAGATAAAAATACCGAGCGAAAACATTTTCCCGAACTCAGCACAAAAATATGGTATCTCTTATACAGCAACAGGAAAACAGGACGTTGTCCATTATTGTCCAATATATTACGTTCACATGGTAACCCTACCGTTTCGATGTCACAAAAGAGGAATTTCGTTGGGAAGTTGTGATAAACTGCCTTGGTACAGGAAGTTCCGTTACTGATTAGCGCAGAAAAGAATGTTTCTGTAATGTTGTTTGTATATAGGCTTATTCTTATGTATCGTTTTCTCTCACGTTGTTAGTGAAGGTTATAAAGAGACGTTGGGGGTCGCGAAAGTATCTACAGTTCCCGTGACCCCCGGCGCAGTTGTGAGACTAAACACGGGGTGGTTTTTAGTCAGTTAGAGTCTGCCAGACCCTCCGTCCTCTCCGGAGCGGAAGGGTCATCCATGAGGATTTTCAACCCAAAAAAAGGGGATAAAGAGACGCAACTATCTAATTTATTCTGCTTTTTCATCTACCTATGTGTTAACAATTACATTGGCAAACAATCATATTCAGTTTTTCCACCAAATCTCTTTAGCAGCTTCTCAGTATTTTTCTTAGTAGCAGCCCGGAGTCTGAATGTGTGCCCGATTGATGGCAATAGGGTCGCCCCCGTTTACATGGGACTAAAACATAACTGGCGAAATGTGGGTGTACTACCAGGTACACCTCTGCCTAGCCCTTCGGGGATTATGTTAATGTCTATCTGGTAATACAGTAGTGATATTTTATAAGGAATTTCTAAATGAATACTACAGTGAAGCGAGCAATGCAATTCGGGGTGCGAAAGAGTCGTCTATTCCCATGACCCATGATGCAAGTGTAAGAGGGAATACCAGTGTGGTTTTCTACCAGTAAGTTTCATTCCATTTTCAATGAACTGGTCTGTAAGTTGGTTCTGTCACCCAACTAAGGCCTGACACTGGTCCAGATTTACCAGAAAAAAAAAGATAAAGTTCTTCCCGGGCAAGTTTTCACTGACTCAAACGACTAACAATAAAATGATTAAATAGTAACAAATACTTGCATAATGCTACAAAAGATTTCTCAATTTATATAAACTCGCATGTTGCGAAATGGTAATTTAAATGGTATAATTATAAAGCATTCAAAACATAAACATAAAGTACATAATTATTATTTAGACGTCAAAGTTCTCAAAGTAAATACAGAGACTCAAATTCAAATCTACGGAACCCAATATTATTATACTACCTACGTTACATGGGCGGTATTTCTTCTGAACAATGTTATGAATACGACCTTTTAACTAAGCGTAGGTTTTTGCTCGTGTTTTCGTTTCATGATAATATTTTGGTAAAATCTGGTTGGTTCACGCATTGTTTTCTTGTGTCAACAATTTTGTACAGTCGCATTTTTAAAAGATTTGATCTTGCTTCTTGGAATTCACAAAGTAGATAAGTGTTTTTGACTGGCCTGTTAGTCTAGTGGGTAGTGGTTCTGACTGCTTCCAACACAAAGAGATTTAAAATACTAAGAGCGGACATGCGAGGAAATATCATTCAAAAACTTTGATCCCATGTCTCAGTAACGCCATCTAGAATAATATAATTAATATTGGAACGGATGCGGAGCGTTCTAAAAACCTCAGAGGCTTATAAGTTTCGGATGAAAATTTTGTTTGTGATGTCCGGTATACTTGTCTCATTCAAATCGGTCAGTATGAAAAAGTCTGAAACTATAAAACATACGAAGATCTGTTCTGAGGAACCATGTCATCGATTTTAATAACAAGAAAAACTGCATTCATACATTTTAAAAAACATCTGTCTCCGTTCGAGAATCGAACACGGTTATTTTGAAAAAAAAACCTACACTATTTCTATTTAAATATCGATAGTGTAGGTCTTAAGCAGTAAATGTCTGTATGAAACATGATGTCTAAAATGAATAAAATGCATTGTTTCCACATACTTTAATTTGTTTTAGTAGGTGCTCGAAGTGACCACCGCCTTTTTCAATACCGCCTCTGGACTATTTCTTGTGGGGTTGCGTTAAGGATGAAGTGTACAAAACAAGCTAAAAAACCGTTGTAGACCTTAAAGTAGCCATTGGGACAATTTTAACGCAAATTCACCACATGAAGGTACAAAATGCAATTGTAAGATCATTACCTAAACGTGTTGAATATTGTATTGAAAAAGGCGGTGGTCACTTCGAGCACCTACTAAAATAAATTAAAGTATGTGGAAACAATGCAATTTATTCATTTTAGACATCATGTTTCAAATAGAATGTCTTTGTTCCAAGACAAATGTTTGTGTGATGAGCACAAGCATTTGTTAAATGCTGGGTGTAATTCATCTATTATATGTATAAGAAATATATTATAAGTCTGTTTATCGGTTATCTAGTACCTACAGCATAAGATCTGTTTGGTTTGCAATTGACAATGCTCGTTCCTTCAAGCACTGCAGTAAGACAGTAACAGGCTGGTATTATTATTTAATCTATAACAAGTAGTACAGCCGAGCGAAGACCGTAATCCTTCAACCATTAATATTATTCCTAAAACCTTAATTGAAATCCGTATTCCCAAAACGAATTTATGTAACAAAATTATTTTAATTGTAATCTTTTACAGAGCATTTTGCATAAATTGCTTTTGGCATTTACTAATCAGATTGTATTCCATTCCGGTCTCTTAAATTAAAATTGATGAATCTAGAATTTATTATCTCGCTGGCCGAGTTTAACAATCTTCACAGCTGAACATAAAGTCTTAAAGGGAAATGTCCATTTGCTGAGGAACCTTTGGCCAAATGATGCACATGGAAGAAACAAATGATAGACATTAGGATTGACATCGCAGTTAAAGAAACAACGGCTGTTTTTCACATACAACTCGGTGGGATTTTTTTATTTAGAATTGCATCCCTTCTTTGTTAGAAGGTACTGGTTACCGAACATAAATATTAGAATGCCATAAACATATCATGATTTAAAAGACAAAAATTGGTACCTTTGTACTAATTTAAATCATTTATTTTAATAAGGCCATTAAAATAACGTCAAACTTAGCAGTGAATGGAAAATGATACTAGCTCCGTCTTACGAAAGGCAGTTTTATATTATGGAGAAGATATATACAGGGTGTAACGGAAAGGGTATATACATCCGAAGGGCACGGATTCTCTTGGTGATAAGAAACGACATGGCAACGTTTTTATACATATACATACATAATTGTAAAGTTGAGGCCGCCCGCGCCGTCGCGCCTTCGTCGGTTAGGCAGAGCCCGATAGGTCTGTACTAGGCGCGCAGAACCCGAGATAGATATACTTGAACCTTGCCGGACAGGATTATGACCCCCATAGTGCGGTGACACGTTTGTTATGATTTTGCATTTAATAAACTGTCGATATTAAATAATATCGTGAAGTTTCAAAGTTATTAGTTGGGAGCTGAAATTTTGAGAAAAGACTCGCTATTAAATACTCTATTCACCCTGTTTGTATGTATATACCCTTTCCGTTACACCCTGTATATATTGGGGAAGAAACGCCGTACTTACTCTTTTAGATAGTTTTGTTAGAAAAAAGAATAACAATATTAAGCACATTATAATGTGAAATTGTTGCGATATACAGGGTGTCTCATTCAAATCGGTCAGTATGGGAAAGTCTGAAACTATAAGACATACGAAGATCTGGTTCTGAGGAACCATGTCATCAATTTTAATAACAAGGAAAACTGCATTCATACATTTTAAAAAACATTTGTACTCCGTTCGGGAATCAAACCTGGTTATTTTGAAAAGAAAAATCTACACTATTTCTATTTAGATATCGATTGTGTAGGTCTTAAGAAGTAAATGTCTGTATGAAACATGATGTCTAAAACGAATAAAATGCATTGTTTCCACGTACTTTAATTTATTTTAGTAGGTGCTCGAAGTGACCACGTTTACAATATTACCACAATAGTACAGATGTTTTTTTTTAATGTATGAATGCAGTTTTTCTTGTTATTATAATTGATGACATGGTTCCCCAGAACAGATCTTCGTATGTCTTATAGTTTCAGACTTTCCCATACTGACCGATTTGAATGAGACATCCTTTATTTGTTTATAACTGGAGTTAATAGAGATTGCCAATAATTTTTCATTAGGAAAACCGTGTACCTTCTAACATTCACTCATGAAGAAACAAAACCGTCTCAGAAACCCAATATCTCAATAAACGACGTTAATCCATAAAATATTCACCTCCCGTCTTAAAATAAAGTATCACAGCGTTCAAATGTAAGACAAGAACTTAATGGGGCGAATCATTTTGGTGCGCTTTAGTAATCGAAGTGGAAAGCTGATAAATTAGGAGGCGTTCGAGACGAGAGATCTCGAACAATCTATGGATCAAAGCGTTCCTGTGGAAAAGTCATGATTGAAGACTCACTTACCTTTTGTTTATTGGGGGATTTGCAAATTTTAAATGGGAACTTTGTAGAGAATATAGATATTCTTAGTTAAAGTGGCACAGTATATTTAGCGCTAATCTTTTAAGGTGAGGTATTTATCCTTCAGTGTGCAGAACCTGAAAATAGTCTTAATGTAAAAAAACGTGCACTAAAGTTACCACTAAGATAACCTCTGATTTACCTAACATAGACAAAACAAAGGCACGCGGAAAGCATGGGTGGGTATATATATTAAAGTTATTAGCTATCGCACAGCCAGTCAAAAATAGGTATTTTCGTGCAAAAATCAGTCGGTCTCTCTAAGTATAGTCAAACTTATAGTTTTGATTGATTGATAATTTTTTATTGATCTTGTGGTATAAAACATAGGATTGAGTACTTTTTTAAACGACTTCAAAAAAAGGAGGAGGTTCTCAATAATTCGGTTAAATAATAATCAAAACCAAATATATTTTACGTACTGAGAATCAAAGAAGAGAATAAAATGCCCAGTTCTGGCCAAGTCTTTTCCACCTACCTATGTAAAAACTACCATAATTACACCAATTTAGTAACTTAGAAATGGCTATACCAATTTTCACTTGAACTTTACACTTACCTATGTTTAAAAATAGTGAGGTTTTATCTAACTACGTTAGTATTCTTGCTAAACAGCTGACCATAATAATAACAATATGCGAGTACAAACAAAGGTCTTTTGATTACCCAATTTTCGGAAACACTGGAAATTATAAAGTAAACCGTAGAATTAACGAAAGGCCGATTACCTATCAGTGATGAATATTAGCAACGTAGTTGCATAAAGCTCTATTCCAAGTCTGCACTGACTTAAATATACCTTTAATCTAAATTTACTGTAGAAAGTGTCGTAGAAAATGTATTACTAAGTGGCAATAAAATCAATGAAGGCTTTTCCAATGCAGATTACACTCACTGACTGAAAATTGCAATTTCTAGACACTGGAAAGAAGGAATTATAAATTGGACTCTCTGGAAAATTATGTTCAGTATGTTGCGTCTTCGGAACACTATTGTTTAGAATTTTAGAGAATGCGATAGTTTCAGTGATATATGCTTTTATGTTTAAAAGTTTTCTCACGCTAAATATTTAGTTGTAATGCGTGGTTTTAATTATTTTTTTTTTCTTTTTTATATAGGTTTGCATTTTTTTTAACTTGAAATACTTTATTGATCTGCACGAGGGTTATGGTGAGGTGACCTGAATGTCTTTCTTGAGAATTGAAAAGAGGTAGTGCAGAATTATGTCCTATGTAAGGATTTTTTGGGAGTGTTTTTCCAGTACTGGGACAGCTCGGGCTAGTAATAAATAAATTTATTGATGTGAACGTTGTGAACGATGAATGATATGAACGACGCAGTATCACGCCTAGTAAGGCGAAATTTGTAATTAATTTCCCATGTAAGCGAAAACTACAGAGCACGATATGAAACGATTCTTACATACTTCTTTTGCTCCGTTTACATTCAAACATGTTGTCATACACACATGCCAGCTGCGAGTACTACACACCTGACCTTTCTGAAGAACCTCACCAATGCGGTCTGTGTATGTCCTTCTAGGACATCTCCTCCCGGCGTTTCTACTTACATCTGACTTATAAATACCTTTCGTTAGTCGCCTTTCATTCATACTTTCATGATCCTAATGTTAAAACTGTCGGAGAATAAAACCTGTGATGATATGTTTATTTTTTTTTAGGATTATTTGGCTTTATTTTCAAACACAGCATCCACTTTCCACATAACACTGTCAATCCTTTCCTGGTGATTTTATAACTTGCCTCCAGCACAAAAGGTTCCTTCTTAACTCGCCCCTTTCCCAAATAATATAAAGATACCAAAACAACCTTCTAACTCACAACTTTCTTCCTATATTTAAAGCTCCCTTTGTCAAGTCACGTGGGCTAAGTGCAAAATCACATTAGCATTCTAAAATATGCGGATAGCCAAACTTTTCGCCTATTGTACAGACGCCAGCACATCAAGTTACCCCAATGTGTCAAATTTTCCCAATTGAATATGAACCTTATTCTGTTGGACATAAACTTGAAAAACGATCAAAGAAATTTGACACATTGGGGTAACTTGATGTGCTGGCGTCTGTACCTCCATCTTGGTAGCGGCAACTCCGAAAACAGTTAATCACTTAAGTTTTCGATAATGCCTTACACGAAGTTGTGTTCTCGTGTTACTGGTGTAGCGTGTAAGAGTTGTAATGAGTTTGATAGGTGTGAGGTTTTTTTACTTCGGCGTAGCTCAGTTTGGGTTTGCTAGAAGAGTAAATATGGAGTTTCTTGTACATTCTTCTCCATACAAAACTACCTTTTAGAATGTGCAACTAGAATCATATTAATTTATTTAATTTGTAAGTATAAATTTCAAAAGTGCCTGCTATCAGGTCTAATTGAAATAAATGATTTGACTTGACTTGACTTGACTAAACAATTGTTGAATTATAAAATGCTGGTAGGTACTTCTTTTGTTGCGTTTGAGTAAAAGCCGACCTTAATATAGTTTGGATACGGCTAGGCAGTTAATATGCATTGTTTTCTATTGTGGTCGTGATGACGATACATTTTTAGTATAACCACATAAGCTTGTTTCTTGTAAACTTGGTTATTTCCCTTTCATTTTTGTGCTTAATTTAATTTTTGTTATGTGTAGTCGTAACGGCAATAGGAATATGGTGTACTGTGTGAAAATTTCAACTGTATACCTATTATAATTCATAAGATACAACCCGCTGTCACACAGATAGACGCACGTTGGCATCTTTTGGTTACAAAACGCAAAAAGAACAAGTTAATTTGATTGAATTTTCATTTGAAAATACTAGATTGCCTTGAAATTAATAGCGATGATGACATAAGTAATATATTTCATCCCTTGCCAAACCATACACAAAAAAAAAAACTCGGAACTCCGCTTTAAAAGTCTCTCAAAATTGTTTTCGCATTAATATCGAACACAACACCGAAAACGGCGATAAAATATGACAACATATTTCACTTTGCCCAACAAAAAACCACAGGAACGAATTCCTACAAGCATCGTTATTGATATTTATCACGGATACCTGACATGATAAATGGGATTTCGGCAATAATAATAAATGTAAGAAATTACTTCTCGTCTCTTATAATAAAGTTATAAAAACCGTGAAGGGGAAGTATGTCCCGGGTATGGAAACTTCGTTGCTTCAGGCAAAGATTTTTATTATTCAAAAGCTTTGGCCGTGACGGCTTGATGAATGTTGTAAAGAAGTTCAAATTTTATTTCTCGCTAAAACGAATGGAAGTTATAAAATTTACGATTCGACTGTGAATAATATAATTCTGTTTGTTGTACGCAAAGAAACGACAGCTTTGATGGCTTTTTTAATTTTTCTCTGAGAGGTTGTTTCGTGATTTTATTATGACGTAAATCACTTTTGACTTTAATTATTGTGCCTGTTGTATTAAACATACATTTTAAATTTATGTTGTTTTGCAATGTCTTGACGCAGTAATTCTGATAAATTAAGTAAACACAATTACATAAATTTCTTCTCCATAGATAGCGGCATCACTTAACACAAACTTCAAGGCTTACATCAATTACTTACGTGCCGCGATTTGCACGTATTTGTCTTGAAAAGGATTAAACGTCCTAGTATTTGTACTCCGATATGTAAGCTCGATCACGCTTTGCCACGAATAACATAATAAATTAATGAAGGAGCCACCCCAAGCTTCCTTTGACCTCTGTTACGCCGGGCACACCCGGGGCAATCGTCTTCTGTCAATTGGCTAATCCTTTCACCACGATAAAAAATTCAAGCTTAATTTTAGTACCTATGTTTTCCAATGACACGCTAAAAAGAAGAAAAAGATTGATATTTTCGTAGAGGAGAAATGACGGAAAGTAATCTACTACATTTCGTCATAACAAAGTATTTTTACTATCAGAGATATTTTTTATTTTATGATTATTATTAGTATAATAATAATAAGTTAGTACTTATAAGTGGATTGCAAAGGGCCGCACTATCGTCGCATTGGGAAAACCTGTAAGGATAGTTGCAACGGAGTTTTTGATAAATAAATAAAATTATAATCTTTCATTTTGCTTTGTTTACTTTCAAACACGCACGTCACTCGCAAGTCCTGCGCATCTGACCTTTAAAACATCACTTTTAATATCGACTTATTCGTCAATGTCTCTTATTTTATAATTTTATCAAATATTAAAACTGAATCCCCAATAACTGTCTACATATTTTATCTGTTCATCAATCTTACACTCGGTTTTTTTTAAAACATAATCATCGACACGTCACAAACTAAACGCAAGTCAAGTGACACGATTGGCTGCTGATAATTCATTTAACCAATCACAGTTAACGTGCGCTTGTTAATATCTCACATTAACATTGCAAGAATTTTCGTATCTATGTCACCTTATGAGAAGATGATTAAATCATCTTCTCATAAGGTGACATAGATACGAAAATTCTAAATTTGAGTGGCAAACCTTTCCTAAAACTAGGCTATTCACTCTTAGCTTAAAGATCCCCAAGTTATGGTGGTCCATTATAAAGTTTCTAAATAGAAAATCTCTCTCAAGGTATCCTACTATATAATAATTAAAAATGCGAAAGTTTGAATGGACGCTTGGTACTTTTTCACCCAAAAACTACTGAATGGATTTTAATGGAACTTTACAAGAAATATAGCATTATTATATAATGTGATGGTGGGGTGTGGTGGCGGTGATGGTGTTGTAGTGGTGTGTGGTGGTGTGTGTGTGTGTGTGTGTGTGTGTGTGTATGTGTGTGTGTGTGTGTGTGATGTGTGTGTGTGTTTGTTGTTTAATGTGTATTCTTCCTTATTTTATATCTTTTATAAATTAGTGTGTATTTTAATGACTGATGTCAAATAAATATTTTTCTTTCTTTCTTTTCTTTTTTTTATATAATAATTAAGAAAAGAGTTAATGTACAGACGCGTAATAAAACTCGCCCTCTTCGTTAAACTGCCATAAATAAAAAAAATGAAAATTGAAGTAAAAGTAATATCAAAAAATTTAGATAACTCAAAGACTGACAAACCACTGTAGAATCACCATGAACCTAAGAAAATCACCTAACCAAACTAAAACAGGATCAAAACATTAAAACGAATAACAAGGTCTCTGATCATGTTAGAGGACACCAGCTATATCAAGGGCAGGAGTGGGTTTTAGCCGGTAAGAGTCCGGTACTGCCCAGACTGACTCCCAGTGGGTCAGTGTGGGCGTCCATAAGGATTTCCCACTCCTGTCAAGTCTAAAAAAAAAAAAGCACAGACGCCAGCACATCAACCTACTACAATCTGTTAAATTTCTTTAATCAATTTTTAACTTTATTGCTAAAGCATAAGGTTTAAAATTGATTGGGCAAATTTGACAGTTTCGAGTAGGTTGATGTGCTGGCGTCTGTACATTTAAAGCGTGTTTCTAAACAACAATATACTTACTATCAGTTGTACACTAACTGCATACTGACACGACTAGAAACTCTGAGGACCATGTTCACGGATATTTCCAGCTGAATTACAAAACATATTGTAGCAGACAGTGAGCCGAACATTAGAGGTTTTGCCTACCCGCCTTTGTTCTATTAATTGCGACTGTAAGGACCAGTTAAGGACCCTATTGTCGTTGAATAACAGTTGAAGACTGGGGCTTTTGTGTTTTAGTATTTTTGGCTTATCTCGATGAGATCTTCATATTCACTCATTATGTAGCTTAGCGGGGTATTGTGGAATGTAAAGTTGGAGTCGTTTTTGTTATAAAGGGATCATTCTTAACCTCGCTTTTGGCTTTATGATATTAGGCATGTCTTGTTTCTTGTTTTAAATAATCATTATTATTATCATTTCTTATAAATATGAATTACGGTGTGACCAGCTGAGACTTTTGCCAAAGTTGAAAGTTAATATCGTCTGATTGGCTTCTAGTAGAAACATACGCAGCTGAGCAATATTTTACCCGATGCAACTTTTTATAAATAATAATAATAATAAATAATAAACATTCCACAACTTTTCACACAACGCCATTTAGTCCCAAATTAAGCTTGAGAGCTAGTGTTATGGGTACTAAACAGCTGATAAACATACTTATATATTTCTAAATACATACACATTATAGATAAATTACAGCCAGACACAGAACAAATGATCGTGCTCATCACACAAACATTTGTCCTGGGTGGGAAATTACCTCACGACCTCCGGCATAGCAGTCAGGGTCACTAACTACTAGAACAACAGGCCAGTCAATCTGTGATCGACCTTTTATCCAATCTCTACAACCCAATTCCAAGGTTGCACGAGATCTTTAGTGAGACTGTTTGTCTGACTTTCGGGCTTCGGCTTGCTTAAAGATTGTAGGACAGAATCGATAATCTCATTCTCATCTAATTCATAAATACGAACGAAACTGATATACCATGCATCGCAATGTTAAAAGTTATCCGTGAGGTTGAATATACAAGCTGTTTTTTTTGATATCCCATAACTCTAGGGTTATATTCTGTAGCTAAAAATAATACTAAAACTCCTAGAACAGATGGTCAAAATGCATAGTTTCGGAGATATCATCAATTATAATTAAATTATCAGTTGTTTAGTACCCGTAACACAAGCTCTGTTTAGCTTGGGACTAGATGGCGTTGTGTGAATAGTCGTGGAATATTATTATTAAGTATTATTAATATTATTTTTATTACCTATTTAGTTCAAAAATTGTCATCAGTACGACGAATCTTCTTTCTAACGTCACTTTTCTTTCACGTAAGGGTGTTTTACATTAATCATCGTGACTTCGTCGAATTATTTTGTATTATAGTAAAAAAAAAGGATGATTGAAACATAATTCATATGTCAGTTGATTCTTTGATATGGTCTCAATCATACCCTAGAGTTATGGGATATAAAAAAAAACACGTTGTATACAAGATCCTGACAACAACAGTCGTAGCTTACTAGACACAGCACCCGTTTGATTGGTGGATCCTTCCTTTTTTATAAGGGATGTGGAACTTTACACCCTGGTCCTTATACCCAAAAACATTCATCACTTACAGACTTTAGACGGGGCATCACGAACCGAATTGTCAACCGATACTTGTGTCCTACTGGACACAAATCGATGAGTCTAGTTTGGTACGCTCCGCTGCCGCTCCAATATTGATTTATTATTCTAGGTGGCGTTACTGAGACATGGGATCACAGTTTTTCTATAACATTTATTTGCATGTCCTCTCTATAGTTTTTTAAATCTCTTTGCTTATACCCTTAAAAATAATTACAAATTATTTATTCATTTTATTTTATTAATTTTACGAAAACTTAAAGCAACATTTGATTCAACTAAAACAATAAATTAGAAGATGGCCAATTACAAGCTACCTATAAACATATTATGTATATACAATTTGAATTTCAACGTTGACAGCGTTGACGTTAAAACTTATATCTTATCAGCAATACATCCCAACATCAAGAAATTACAATAAAAAAAAGTTGCTCATCAAGAGACAAAAACAAAAAATAAAGTGAAAATGAACAATAACAAATAAAGTGCTTACGCGTCAAAGAAATAGTTACTTATATCCTTCTTTAACTTCTGGATACTGGTAGTAATCAAATTCAGCTCGACTTCCCGACACACCGTATTGAACGTACGACAAGCTCGTAAAATATATGAGTTTTGCCGGTAATTAGTTTAAGTGTGATGTGTGATGTGTGGTGTGTGTGTTGTGTGTGTGTGTTTGATTGATGTGTGTGTGTGTGTGTGTGTGTGTGTGTGTGTGTGTGTATGTGTGTGTGTATGTGAGTGTGATGTGTGTGTGTTGTGTGTGTGTGTGTGTGATGTGTGTTTATGTTTAAATGTATGAATAGATGTGATGTTCAATCAAATATATATTTAAACTGAAATGAAGTATGACTATGCAAAAATACAAGAAAAATAAATACAAATTTAAACCCATCGATCATAAATACTCACAATGTTCCTACCGTCCCAAGACTCAGGCTATGTACTCACATATTGCACTAGATCAAACTTCATATGACAAATGACGTTAGCCATCGACTTGAGGGAGACCTCAACGAGGAAGATAGGATCAGCTTGATTATATTGACAGATGATAGACGGACTAATGATCATACAAAGATTAATGACGTTGTCAATCCACTACGTCTTGTGACATTTTGGTAGATTATGGCTTATTTATTTATGAGCATCATACCTAGAATGTTCTGAAACTATTTGTTAGTCCGGGAAAAATGAAGTTTAGTTCCGAGAAACGATGTAGTTGATGAGAAGAAAATATATTTTTTTCTTCACGTTTAACATAATGCGACTTCCCAAATTCTTCTTACAAGAGCATATAATAAGAAGTCGTTTTAAGTAAAATTAGAATTTCATTTATAGGTACTATATTTAAATGTAAAACTAAGTTTTTATTTCTGTACCTAATTTCTCATAGAAACTAAGTATGTTAGGAAAGATATTTTTCTACAATTGTCACTTTAGAAGCTTTTTCTCGTGAACTGTTGACTTACATAAAAAAGCCAAATTGAACAATCACAATCTTATGGAACCCTGAAAAGTATTTTCTGCTAAGTTTATAATATTGAGTACGTTTGGCAGAATGACTACAAAAAGCAATGTCTTTAATTCAAGTCAAAATAAAGTCATGATAACGTACGAACATAATTAGGTATTTTAAAAATTAAAACAAGTGATTAAGGACACAAATAAACACCAGCTGAACAGTAATTAGCAAACAGCAGTGCCATACGGAATTGTCGAAAACACATTTCAACAGTTTTCATAAAATTGTCTCCCACGAATTGAATAATGGTAGTTACAGTCAGCTTTCCATTTCTGCAACTGAAATAAAATTTCAACTTTGTTTAAAGCATTAATCAAGACGTCGAGTCTCTTATGAATAATGGTAACCCTGAGATAGAAATGTTATTACGTTCCTTTGCTAAAATGCAACCGTTGCAAATCGCCTTGATGATGATAGTTTCTTAACTGAATGTTGGTGTATGCCATTCATCATTCTTGTTTCCTAGTATACATTTACAGGCAATATCATTTTTCATATAAATTACTTTTGTAGTCTTCCTTAACGTTAAGTAGGGGTTATATGAGCAGTGATATTAAAAAATCATCATCATTTACTTAGCCTATTTTCAACTAAGTATGTTGAAGTCGGGTTACCTTTAACCAGGTGCAGTTAAATACCTGTATTTTATTAATTTCATCTCCGCAACCCTGACTGATACCAAAATGGCGAACAGCCGCAGGTTGAGCAGACTGATTCCGGAAAGGAATTCGACTCTTTGGCTGTACGCACAATGAATGTGTTCCCAAAACGTTTAGGACTTATGTGGGATAGGATGTCCATGTGTCTAGTGTTCCGATATTAGATTTTCAGATCTATGGCTACCAGATTAACCCTGAACTACCGCCAGAAGCCCTGGCCACAGCTTCTGGCGGTGCGGCGTGTGGCGCAATTTGCGATGGTGTGCCACAGTTAGACAAGTGGCAACTGCGGCAGCATCAGCGGTGGCCACAGTATTTCTCAAATAAATTGTTCCAAATCTATTATTTTTATAATCTCAACGCCACCGAACTGACTTGACGTGACTTTGTAGCTGTGGCATACTTCATAGTTTGTGTACCATTTGTTTTAACCGAGCCGCTGTTCGCGCCGCGCTTGAATGTGGCCAGAGGGTAAGTCAATGACTGCCAGGTTTAATGACTTAAATGGTTTCGATAGTTATGTACGGAATGGTCGTCAGCAGTTCACGGGACAAGTTCAACAAGCATATTTTGAACAACCCACACAACTATTATAATTTGCGACGACATGTAAAATTTAATTGATATAACCAATTTGTCTCGAGTTATAAAACACCAGAATCATTTTTCATTACACGTAACACTATGTTCAACCGGAGCCTAACAAAAGCTTCATGCGCCCACACAACAAGCAAGAACATACATTCGTAAGATTTTAATTCACATTGAAAATGAACGCGAGGAAAGAACAGTTGAGCTGCAGTATTCCGAGCACAACTTCCAACTTTTCACTCCCATTCTTTTAGAGTTTAAAAGAGGACAAAAAGAGGTCGAAATAAGCTATGAATAGCTACCACATCTGTATTTAGAACTTGTGTACACTTGTGATAATTGAAAGGAGAAATTGTAACAATTTGTTTTCTAGGGCTTTTGAGATTAAATCATTTTGTATGAATTGGCTTGATTCTGATGCAGAACCAGACTAAATGAAAGTAGCGCGATTTTCATTTCTCGACCACGTATAGCAACGTTATGGCTCATAATAATAATAATAAAATTGTTTATTTGCTTGTGACGATGGTGATTATAATAATAAGAAAAATGCAACTGAACACTTGTTCTTTTTTACCTTCGAGAATTATTTCTTGGAAATGTTCTGAAATTCGTTATTGTAATCTTTTTGGTACACACAAAGCTTAGTAACTTAAAAGCACATTGTGTTATAGACAAGATTATTCATGGACGTGTAACGCAAAACATCCTTGTTACCTAACAAGAACTTAAATTCTGATCAGTGATCCATTGAACTAGAAAATTGGTATCTCAGCTCTCCGTTTTCACAAAATATTTTCTAAATTTAAAAACAAAATCTTTTCTAACGAAAATGATAACAAAATGAACTTGGACCAATTACCGCTTTAGAAGAACCAAACAGCAAGCCTTGAAACTTATAAACTATAAAACTTCTAATATTAAATTTCCAAAGACTAATTAACTATAAAAGGATGTAAACTTACATTAATTAAACAACTCGCGCCGCCAACTTGATTCGCTTTTAGAACTTTATTTAATTTACTCCGTAAGAATGGAAGAAACAAAGTTAAAACAAAACAAGTAAACGTAAAGGAAGTTGCCGAAATATCGGCGAGGTAATAAATCCGAGTAAATGCTGCGACTTAGAGCTTGCTGCCAGAGGTGTATTGCGGGGTATTGGGTAGCAAATAAAATTGCCAGTGAATTCGAAAGCAGCTTAGCAAAATGCCGACACGTTAATGCCAACTATCGCTGTGTTTCTTTAATGGTTCGTTTGTGTTGTGTACGTTGATTCTTTTGTCTGGTTTCGTTGATCTGGAACTAAATGAATAATGAAGTGTGCAGTGTTTATCTCTCCGTGTCATTTGTTATTCTTTTGTTCTGTTGTAAATTACTGTGTTCCTCTGTGTTTTGTCTGTATCATGGTTACGTTTGATCATCGTTGTTCTCTATTCATTTAATGCATTGCTCATTTATTTATTTATTTAATACTTTAGGAACACGCATGTACAGAGGCGGAATTAATGGCATAGACATTTTTTAGCAGTCAACCTTTGGGTGGCACAGAGATGAACACATTACAGTAGTAGATGCAATTCCGTAAATAATAAGGAAAAAATAGTTTAACTGTAAATATAGGTATAAATTCCACTATAAATCATTTAATACCATTATCATTTAATGTCATTTTATCATTTATTTTTTTTCATTTTAATAAATAGTAGTAATGCTAGTGTGTTTATGTGTTTCTTCCTGTATGTACCTTTATTGCAGCTGTTATTTTAGACACTTCTTTAAATTACCTCGTCATTCAATTTATTCTCAATTTGACCCCATATATCTTTATTTAATCCATTAAATACTTTTTCACGTTGAGTCTTCAAATTCACTTGTCGAGAAAATCCCAAGCACTTAAAACAAATTGAACGTAATTTTTTACACCGTGATTTGGTTTATGAGACAAAATGCTTACAAGATGCGATCCGTTTCCTGCCAAGCTTATCAGACATTTACTCGTATACACGATTTATCACGAGTCCCAGGCGTGAAGGGGAAATGCTCAGAGAAACCGACACGTACGCAATAAAATGTAACGTGCGTAATAGTTTAAAGGCTACGATCGAATGCACTGACTGCTATATGTATTGAAAGTAGAGTATAATATTCTGGCTGTATTAATCGAACATTATAGAAAACAACCATATTTTTTTAAATAACAGCAGGCCTAGCCATATTAACAATTCTATTTCTATTATCGTAATCGATAAGGCGTCAATAGAAATAAAATGGCGTATATGGAATCAGCTGTTGTCAACTGTCAAGTGTTAACGAGTAGAATTTGTAATATGGCTGCTAAAGAAATACACTTGACAGTGGTCAAACAGCTACCCCCCTAGCCAAGTTACAAACGATTCGTATCTATTCTCTTTCTACAATCGAGAACGCCTCAAATCCCTTTGTTTTGACCACGTGACTTATCACCTTTCGCTAAGTCACGTGGTCAAAACAATATAAATAATAGATACGAATCGTTTGTAACTTGGCTAGGGGGGCTGGTATCCTTTATATCAAAGACTGGGTTTTTTCAGTATTTGTTACACAATTAAATTATTATCGTTGATTTTAAGAAGTAGTTCTCAATTGAACTGTTTTTTCAGTGTGTTACGTAATGTTATTACTGGAAATAATGCGGAACAAATTTGATGCTATAGAATTTAGGTCAAGTTCTGACGAGTGATTTTTTAGGAATAACTCAATAATACCTACATAAATATTTTGTTTAAAACACTTATACTCATTGTTGCAGACTCTTTGATTGTCTTAAACTTTTTGTTAGTTTTTTTTATACTTTTTGATTGGAATGTCATCTATTTTGTTTTTTACATATAATTGTCACTTGTTCTTGGTAATACTTTTAATTTGGTTCGTTTCGTATGTAAATATTTTCCATTTACCCATTATATCGTCTTTCCTCACTGAGCTTTAGTGTTTCATTGCACAAAACCTCCATAAAAACATACAGTCCACTTTCATCGCCTACATTTTTGGTCCTTCGACGGTAAAATTAATTTTAAGTAAGTACGTAGGTATTTTTCATTTTTGTTGCCATTATCATTGTATTTTCACAAAATGAACACACGTAGCAAAGCTAAAGCCTCAGCTATGTCGTCTTGTAGTATCGCGCCTCATACTTCAACACCTCCATCATCCTCATTGCTCGATAAAGAGCCTGTAGTTTCATCTTCCAAAGTCGTAATCGGTAAAGACGACGGCGCAAGTAGTATGTGCTCCGCGCAAACGAATTCCAGCGCTTCTACAACGGTAAGAGCACGCAGAGCCGCTGCAGAAGCTGCTTATAAACGCCGTCAATATGACAATATGAAGCAGCAGGCTGCGCTTCAACAACAGCTTGCACAGCAGCTTGCGGAAGTTCAGGAATCTGAATACCACGCAGAACTCGAGCAGATTGAGGCTGAAGCAAAGGAAGGTACTAGAAGTAGTAAACGAAGTGCTACAAGCCAGAAGAGGACTGAATTGTGGGTAAAAAATATTTCATCTATTCACGAAAACCAAAACGAAGTCAATACAAACGAGGTCACACAGCCTACTCATTCAATATTGATGGGTACTCAGGCTACTGCTCCATCATTGGAAGCAAACCTCAACTATCAGGCAGGTTTCGTTCCTCAAGTGCCCGGGTTGACCGCCACGGTCCCGCAACCCTCTTGTATGGGCCTTGACGGACTACGCCACAATGTGCCTTTAGTCAACCACTGTCAGGCAAATTTCATTCCTCAAGCGCCCGGGTTGACCGCCACGGTCCCGCAACCCTCTTGTATGGGCCTCGAGGGAGGACAACGCAACAGTGTACCTGTAGTCAACAGTGAGTTTTCTCCCTTGCTTCTACAAGCAATTGCAGACACGGCTGCTGCTGCCAAGTCTTTGGCTGCTGCGCAAGATAAGCCACAAAAACCAAAGATAGAGCTCTTTGCATTTAGTGGAAATGCGTCACAATGGCTTCAATTTAAGAAATTATTTAACACTACTAAACCCTCTTTCTCCCATGCAGAGAACATTGCGCGTTTACAGAGCGCACTCCGCGGCCCCGCACGCGATGCTGTCGCGTCGTTGCTTATCTCTGCTGAGGATCCCGACGAAATAATGCACGCCCTAGAGCGTAGCTTTGCGTGCCCTGAAATGATCGTCTTCGGGGAGGTACAGGTACTGAAACAGTTACCACGCTTAAGTGCTGATCTTAAAGAGCTTGGTGTAATTTCCAATAAAGTACGCAATAGTTTAGCTACAATGAAATTTCTCAATCATCGGGAATATCTGCATTCGCCTGAGATTTTCCATGTTATTTTAGGTAAATTAAACCCGTTGTTAAAAATGAGATGGTCTGACTACGCATCAGATTTATCAAACCCTTCCTTGTCAAAACTGGAAGTTCTATCTGATTTTCTAACCAGGGAACACGAGCGATACACAAAATTTGCCTTTTCGCCTGAATTATGCATACCACTCGCACACCTTAAACGTGAAAACATTCATTCCATGTCGCATAATAATAATACAAGTAAATCTACTGAAAAAATGGAATGCGTTTATTGTAAAAAAAACCACAACGTCAAAAATTGTAACGAAATAAAAGCTTTATCCGTCGACGACAGATGGCGTTGGTTACGCGAAAATAAGGTTTGCTATAAATGTTTTAAGCGTAATTCGCATAAATGGAAATTTTGTAAGGTTAATCCTTGTGGAGTTGACGGTTGTTCTTATCGCCACCATCCTCTTTTACATGGTAGGCAGGAAATGACATCGCATGCACATGATACACGGTCGTTCAACAACACTATGTGTGCAGTTGCGCCTCAAAATGTCGAGTCCTCAACACCATCGTCTTCAGCCACCCAGCAGACACAAGAAGAAACTGTAACAATTTCCAACACAGGTATCCACCGGGACTTCATTACGCCGTCTTCAGAAACCACTACTTTTTTGAAAGTAGTACCAGTTATTTTATCGGGTCCAGCTGGCGAATTCGAAACGTTCGCTCTTCTTGACGATGGAAGCACAGCGACATTAATCGACGCAGATGTAGCTGCACGTATAGGATTGTCAGGCCCTCAAGAAGTTATAGCTGTCAACGGTATCGGTGGCTTACACAAAAAGTCAAACATTTCATATGTTAATTTTTACATACAAGGTAAATTTGAATGTAAGAAATATTTGATTAATCAAGCTAGGGCTATGCCATCTCTTAGTTTAAGCACTCAGACAGTGTCCTACCAAACAGTTAGTTCATACAACCACTTAATGGATTTAGCCGATTTTCTAGTTCTTAAAAACGCAACACCGACTGTGCTTATCGGCGCCGAGCACTGGCATCTCTCGATTACTCACGAAGCACGCACTGGGCGCCGTAACGAGCCTGTAGCATGTCGCACTTTGTTAGGCTGGACATTGTATGGAGTGGCTTCCAGCAAAACTAAATTAGTGCAGTTTATCAACCACTGTAACTTTAACCCCACCAAACTTCAGGATCAAGATCTAGAACATCTTATAAAAGAACAATACCAGCTTGACGCACTTGGCATATCTAAGCGTGATACTCTTCATAACAAACAGGATTTGCGTGCTTTAGAAATTTTAGACAGTACCACGACACGTTTGCCAAGTGGTAGGTACCAAGTAGGACTTCCATGGCGTGACGACATTCTATGTATTCCCGATAGCTATCCACAAGCCATGTCGCGTTTTTTGAGTCTAGAGAGGCGCATGCTTCGAGAGCCTGAATTTGCAAGTGCATACAAAAGTTTCATTAATAACATGCTTAATAAGGAATATGCGGAGGAGTGTGATCCTGATACTTACTATAGTAATTCCCCTTGTTCAGACAACTCCATTAAACTCAATACAAATAGTATTAAACCAAAAATAAGGTTGTATTTGCCTCATTTCGGTATATACCACCCACAAAAGCGCAAGCTTCGGGTCGTTCACGACGCAGCCGCTATGAATCAAGGGGTGTCTTTGAACTCTTTGCTTCTCCAAGGACCTGATCTTTTAGAGAACCTATTAGGCATTCTTTTTAGATTCAGGGAGGGCTGCATAGCGCTAGTAGCTGACATCAAAGAAATGTTTCCTCAGATACGGATTAGAGAGCAGGATAGGGATGCACTACGTTTTCTTTGGCGCGATAATCAATTAAAAGATACAACGCGTATAAAAGAGTACCGAATGACTGCTGTCATCTTTGGAGCATCGTCTAGCCCGTTTACTGCCCTATACATTAAAAACAAAAATGCCAATATCCATCAAGATTTGTATCCAGAAGCAGCCTATGCTAGCATACATAGCTGTTATATGGATGATTTTTTAGATAGCCTAGACGATGTCACCAAGGCTGCACGGCTGTCCTCCGAAATAGTAACTATTCACCAAAATGCTTGTTTCGAAATGCGTGACTGGATTTCTAACAATCCAGAAGCGTTGCGTCTTATACCGAAAGAATTGCATGCCGCACAGCCAACTGAGGTAGAAATTGGTAACAACTCCATCATTGCTAATAAAGTCTTAGGTGTTTCATGGAACCCATTAACGGATGCTATAGGTTTTAGAACCGGTTTAGAAGGGTGTACGTTACAAGGCTTTCTAAGTAAGCGAAAGGTATTGTCCCACCTTATGAAAGTATATGATCCGTTGGGGTTACTCGGGCCAATAGTTGTTAAAGGTCGCATCCTGCTTCAGGAGGTCTGGAGATCAAATAATGACTGGGATACACCATTTTCGCCAGCACAGGTTTTGAGATGGAGTGAATGGTTTAAGGAGCTCTCTGAAATATCAAACCTTAAAATTCCACGTTGGTATGCCTACATGAATGGCGAACCATTATACAGGGAACTTCATATATTTGCTGATGCGAGCGAGCTTGCTTATGCCTGTGTTGCTTTTTGGCGTTTCGTTTATGCCGACGGCACTGTCAAGCTCGCCCTCATTGCTAGTAAAGCGAGAGTGGCCCCATTAAAGCCAACGTCAATCCCGCGTCTGGAATTACAAGCTGCTTTAATTGCTTCACGCCTTGCGATCACTATAAAGGATTTCCACAAAAAGAAACCAATCCGCACATTATTATGGTCGGATTCAAAAACGGTATTGGGTTGGCTCAGGAGTGACGCGCGTACATTTAAGCCCTTTGTGGCCCATCGAATCGGAGAAATTTTAGAAAATTCATGTGTACAAGATTGGCGATGGGTCCCAAGCGACTTGAATGTCGCAGATGACGCCACACGTATAAAACAACTTCATTTAAATTCTGGTCACCGTTGGTTCATGGGTCCTCCGTTTCTTTTAAAGGATCCAGAAGATTGGCCTGTTGAACCAGATGGCCAGCCTATTGTTCAAGAAGAGCGCAAACGAATTCCCGAACTTGTGGTTGCTCATCTGGTTGTAGTGGTAGATTTCAGCCGTTTTAGTAACTGGCTTCGTTTACTTCGTGCTACTGCTCGCGTGTTACAAGTTGCGGCCAAATTTCGTTCGCTTTTGGACCGTACTAGACTCTCAAACACTAACACCGTTGTTAGAGATCGCTGTTGTGCGAATACACCCGCGTCCACTACTCTATTGCCTATATCAGCAGAGTTAATGGAAGCCGCAGAAAGGCACATTCTACAACGCCTACAGTCAGAAATGTTTGCACAAGAAATTCGGTCTATTGATCGAAACGATCCGTTACCTAAGTCTAGTCCCTTATCAAAACTTTCACCGATGATAGGAGAAGATGGTTTGTTACGGTTACACGGAAGAATTATAGAAGCTTTAGACGTCAACACTGATGTAAAACGCCCCATTTTATTAGATGGCCGCCACCATGTCGTTCGTTTGTTGGTACATTTTTTTCACTGCAGGACAGGTCATGCCAACAATGAAACTGTACTTAATGAGTTGAGACAGAAGTACTGGATACTTCGCATGCGCAGTACTATCCGAAAGATAGCTCATCAATGTTTGTTTTGTAAACTGAAGAAATCAAAACCAATGAATCCCAAGACAGGCGATCTCCCGGCACAGCGGCTTGCGCACCATCGTCGTCCATTTACTTTTACTGGTGTCGATTATTTTGGCCCGATAAGCACCACCGTTGGTCGAAGGAAAGAAAAACGTTACGTTGCCCTGTTTACCTGCATGACTTCTAGAGCTATTCATTTAGAACTGGTGCATTCTCTATCATCAGATTCTGCCATAATGAGCCTGCGTCGCTTTATTGCAAGAAGAGGTACTCCTGACACGATTTATTCCGACAACGGAACTTGTTTTGTTGGTGCCAACCGAATACTTCGCGACTTTTACCATCCTGACGTCGAGAATTTCGCTGCAAATAAGGGTATCAAATGGAGTTTCATCCCCGCTGCTGCACCTTTTTTTGGTGGATGTTGGGAAAGACTGGTCCGCAGTGTAAAAGTAGCGTTAAATGCTACCTTACATGAAAAAGCACCAAAGGAGGAAGTACTTAGTACACTTTTACAAGAAGCCGAAGCGATAGTCAACTCTCGACCCCTTAGTCACGTATCAGTGTGCCACGAGGACCAAGAGACGTTAACACCGTTTCATTTTCTACTGGGCTCATCCTCAAACCAAATTCTTCCTACAACTCTTGACGACCGGGACTTATTAAGAAGAGTAGACTGGCGGAATGCTCTAAGATTAGCTGACCACTTTTGGCACCGCTGGGTAAGAGAGATTTTGCCCACAATGCAGCCGCGACAGATTGGAGACAACAGAGAGCAAGCTTTAAAAATAGGAGACGTAGTTCTCATTGTAGACGAAAACTTGCCTAGAGGAACATGGCCTCGAGGTCGTATCACTGCGACCTTCCCTGGCAAAGACGGAGTAGTAAGAGTAGTGGACGTAGTCACTTCAGGTGGCTTATTTCGTCGGCCAATCAAAAAGCTTGTTAAACTATCCTCCTAAACAACTAATTTGTGCACTTTCGTGCACAAGGGGGTGGAATGTTGCAGACTCTTTGATTGTCTTAAACTTTTTGTTAGTTTTTTTTATACTTTTTGATTGGAATGTCATCTATTTTGTTTTTTACATATAATTGTCACTTGTTCTTGGTAATACTTTTAATTTGGTTCGTTTCGTATGTAAATATTTTCCATTTACCCATTATATCGTCTTTCCTCACTGAGCTTTAGTGTTTCATTGCACAAAACCTCCATAAAAACATACAGTCCACTTTCATCGCCTACACTCATTAAATTATATGTCAAAATGCGTAATATCTATACATATAATAAGACTGTAAAAAAACTGTGTCTGTACATTGAATATATTTAAAAAATAATAATTGAGGGGGGTTTAGAAACAGTAATAGAGCACGAATCCAAAAAAAAAAGTCTGTCTGTTTGTCTGTATGTCTGTTTGTCTGTTTGTCTGTTTGTTTGCACACGCTAATCTTCGGAACTACTGGACGGATTTAAATGATTTTTTTTTTGTTGTATAGATATTAAGTCTGGTCAACACATAGGCTATAATTTATCTTGGAAACTGGAACACCTGATGCAGAACCGCAACAGACCAGCTAAACTATAGGCGATACAAAAATGGTCCCATAGCAAAAATTGTTCCACGTGATGAGCATTTTCTGCTGAGAGAATAAATTTGAAGATCCGGAACACCTGATGCAGAACCGCAACAGACCAGCTAAACTATAGGAGATACAAAAATGGTCCCATAGCAAAAATTGTTCCACGTGATGAGCATTTTCTGCTGAGAGAATAAATTTGAAGATCCGGAACACCTGATGCAGAACCGCAACAGACCATCTAAACTATAGGAGATACAAAAATGGTACCATAGCAAAAATTGTTCCACGTTATGAGCATTTTCTGCTGAGAGAATAAATTTGAAGATACAGAACACCTGATGTGGAACTTCAAGAGCCCAGCAGCTACACTATAACATATATTGGAATGACGTCTTAGCAAGAGTTGTTCAGCCTTATGAGCACTCGCTGTTGACGTATAAAAATCGAAGATCTGGAACACCTGTTGTGGAACTCCAAGAGCCCAGCTACACCATAACTCAAATAGGAATGCCGTCTTAGCAAAAGTTGTTCGGTCTGATAGGCATTTCCTGTTGACTTATAAAAATCGAAGATCAGAAACATTTGATATAGAAATTAAAACTATCACTAATTTCATTGTATAATTATAAAATAACATAAGTAGGAGGTACTACGCGGTGAAGGCGGGAACAGTTAGGACTGATTTTCGATGACGATGGTATATCGTTGAAAATTAGACTCTACTGGCTAAAACTCCAATTTTTTTTATCGTATGCCTTCGGGCTTATGTTATTTTAGTGTTTAATTTCCTTTTCCATTTATCTTCGTTACACGGTAGCTTACCCGGTAACGCAGGGGAGCAGCCACTTAGATTTTAATTGATCAGGTATCATCACAATAAAACTAAAACCATGCCAAGAAAGAGGTCAAATTTTTCCCAATGTTCCAAAGGTGCTAAATGATTAAAGACCATAAGATCCCAACAATCTACCGAAGAGCGTTAGGAGAGACTTGATGCTGTTCGAGAACATGAGGCTGCAACTCGCTCCGTGGAAACTTCTTGGGATCGCGAAGCACGCCTGCATTCTCAGAGTATTTACGGATCTACATCCAGGTCTCTAGAGACCAGTGAAGAATATGTGCGCGACTGACCGCTGATCGTGAACATCATGCACTGTCTCGCGAGTTGGAGACGTTCACGGAAAAAGCATGACGCTTGAGTTTTCAGCATATATACGCATCGACTCTAGAGATAAGTGGGGGAAGGAGATGCGCGACTGACCGCTGATCGTGAACGTCATGCAACATATTATAGGCTATAATTTATTTTGGAAAATGGAACACCTAAAGTGAAGAAAGATATAAAAATGGTGCCATTGCCAAAACTATTCCACGTGAAGAGTGTTTTCTGCTGTGAGACTAAATTTGAAGATCTGGAGCACCTGTAGGGGAACTCCAAAGCCCAGAGACAATATAACATATACATAATAGAAATGGCGTCTTAGCAAAAGTTGTTAAGTCTGATGGCATTTCCTGTTGACCAACAAAAATAAAAAATCTGGAACATCTTGAATCGTCTCGCGCATCCCATTGATTTCCCGTCCCCGGGCTTATAGAATTCGACATCAGATGTTTCAGATCTTCGATTTTGACGATCCCGTTGTCGCTGGCATAAGCAACAGGATCCGCGTACGAAGTCGCGGGCAGAAGCTAGTCATTAATAATTTGTGTGCCACATAATAAAATTAAACATTTACATAAAACCGTAAAAGATTTTTATAAAATTATTCGAATATGACATGTCCATAATTGGCGGCAATGGCAACAGTTCATCATACCACAAGAATAATGATGTAATTTGAAAAAAAAATTATCCTACCATAAAAGTGTCTATCAAAACCCGTATTGCGCCACCAAAATCAAGTCTTTAACTTATTTGATCGATGAAAGGCCACGAACAAATGAGTTTAGTCGAATATGTGCACGTTCAAAGCAACTGCTTAATGAATATGCAAAATAACCCTGTATGACGTTCTGTACCCACAAGCCGCTACATGATTTAACTTGGGGCTTCTCACACCGTCGCGTAATATTTCGCTAAGATGAATTTTTAGAATGGGTTTTGTAGGCAAAAAAAAAGGGTTCTCAATAACTTTTTCTTTCTGTCTTATTTATTTATTGAAAGGAGAACCAACGGCCTGTGACAGATGGTTAACAATTAAACAAGCAACACAAAGGCAATTATAGGTTCTCACGAAAAAAATAAAAAATATAAGCACGGGTAAATCGAAGGCCAAGATACGCTTGAAGAGGTAGGTTGGTTAATGAGTGACCATTTATTACATATCTTTCCTTGCCTCGGAAAGCACGTTAAGCCGTTGGTCCAGGCTGTCATTTGTAGATCTTTGAAAACTGTCTACCTATAACAACTGTTACAGGTAGTCAGAAGCCCGAAAGTCTTAGAACAAGTTGAACTAAGGGATATTGTGTTACCTAGTCATAGGGCTGTGTAAGTCAGACGACAGTCGTTCCATGTAAAATACAGTATGGTTAAACTGGAAGCTAAATCCGGACATCAAGCGGCATAGTTGAAAAAACGCTAGGCATCTCCGAGGGAGGAGATGCCTTGGCGACCCAGCTACAGACTGCATTATTCATCTAACCTGTAACGTCACAGATAATAATTCAACTCGATGTATTGCACTAATTGTTTAATTATGCAAAGATAGAAAAAACCGCATCCAACATAGTTTTAATAAATCTAAGTAATGCATATTTAATTGAGCCTATTTTTACTTTGTCCATGACAGTTGAGTAATCAGTGTAATTTCCTTGGAAAAGATGTTGTCAGTTTTGGCATCTCTAGTCGCATCCAATTCCATGCTCTGTGGTTCCGTACCATAACATTTATTTCCCAGCAACATTATCTAACCTCATTCCATCTCGTTTACATTATGCGGTATCACGGATTCTGCCTAACTATTTCAAGCCAACGTTAATTTTAATCACAGCACTTACATTAGTACCTAATATTCATCCTCTATGGTCATACATGGCTTTGTATGGCCCATTCACAGTGGGCATTACACGTTGTTTATTGAACATATAGAGGTGGATTTTGTGTGGCAGATGTTCAAGGAAAATTATGGAATTAATTATTATTTGAATTGAATAATAATTTTCATTTCGGAAGCGGTCTAAATTGAGGGAGATGGCGTAATTATTTTAAAGGTCAACTTTTGTATCAGTAATGATGTTTAATAAAATTGGTTTATATTTTCCTTTTGTTTCCTAAATCAATACTAATCTTGTAGTTTGAAGTGATTGTCCATGAATGACATTATTTATCTAACATTTATCATTGACGAAATCTCTGGTGAAATTAGTTAAAATCTACTTAGAATAGTAAAAGACGGCAATAGTAATTTATTTCAATAATAAATTCTTTAATGTATAGTTAAAGTTCTTGGCAAGAAAAAGTGCAGACTGCAAAAATGGTCGAATCACTAGATGACGATTGACGATAATATTCTTTACCTCATTGGAAAAAAACCGCCTTTATGAGTTCCTGGTAGTTGTGCCTCTAGAAAATAAATATTGAAGAACACCAGGGTGAATTTTCGAGCGTTTCAACCGCCGTCATTACCTTCCCCTTAACATTAAGGGAAGAGAATGTATTCAATGCAATATTTCAGCTTTTCTCAGAATCTGCTAAAGTACTAGAATCTGGAAATGGTTGAAATATTCCATTAAATACATTCTCTTCCCTTAATGTTAAGGGGAAGGTAATGACGGCGGTTGAAACGCTCGAAAATTCACCCACCAACACGGTCAAATTTCTATTACTAGGCAACTGCTAGTTTAGGTAAATGTTCAAGTAAATAAAGAAATTAGCACGTAAAAACCGTACCTAAGAAAACAAAAGATCACAAATAATTTAATGAATGCAAACAAGAATTTTAACATCTTAACTTAATAATCTTCGCTGTCACCAAAGCACCGCTCACACCGAACATAACCTTAAAAATAAATACCCTATACACTTAAAACCGTACTTATAACGAGTACGGTGTAACAAACAGCCACGATTACACCCTTTAAGCAAGCGTAACGTGGTGCGCGCTTTCATCCGATGTAGGTTAAAAGCAAGTTGCATTAAGGTGGCTTGATATGGCGATACAAACTGTAATGTGCTTCAGTATTCCCCGTGTGTTATAGACACGTTGAATGCCTATGTTAAGGGGAATTTACCTATGTGTTTATTTAGGGTTTGCCTCGGGATGAATTTTATTTGTTTTGGTTTTAGAAGAAAAGAAAAAATACATATGAAATATTAAGCCTTTAAAAGAACGTGGATAAGAGTGTAAAAAAATCCAACCACCGTTAATAACCGACGATCTTCTTAAAAGAAAAGAATAGAATACTTATTATTGTACATTCTAAAAACTTACAAAATTAAATAATGACTTTAAGAATTACATAGGGTGGTACAATGGGTGCCCTTATCGCTAAAAACGATCTTCTACAGACAACTTTTTAATAGATTTGATAATGAAAGAGAAAATAAATCTTTATTTATGCGTGTGTTATATACTAGGACGACTGCCTGACGTTTGTTGTCGGGGTTCTGTATCAATGTTAATGGCGCGAACAACTCTGATGTCAAGGGTATCTATGAGCATGTAATACTAAGAGAAGAGGACAATTTTGCGAGCAAAGTCTTTAGCAAGAATGTGGAAGCCTAAAAGATCAGTACAACAAGGAAACAATCAATGTATTATATTATTTGAAACATAATATGGCTAGAAAGTTTGCAATTTAAGATGTGTGTATAGAGAAGATGCCTGCAGATTTTAGAGTAGGCAGATTAACAAAAAAAACTTGAACATATTTACACGAATTTTATCATGGGCCCCAAATTAGGCAAGTCTGTATCTTGAGAACCATTTATGAAATAAAAATAATAACAATATTCAAACATAAAATTAAATGATGATGATGATTAATAAACGATGTGTTAAGATGTGTAGGTATGTGTAAATAAGAGAGTCTGCAGTGTAATGATTTTTGATTGTGTGTGAAAGTGAGGATAAAGTGTGAAAAGTGGATACATAAACTAATTTGAACATGTAATATACCTGATGTAAAAAAAAAGAAAAAGATTTTTTTTCTTTCTCTTCATAAAAGACAGGTGCGGAAATAATATTTTACGTAAAATATTGCATGCGCACCTATTAAGAATGACGTCAATATGGCTTTGAACCAGTCATTTTTGGTCTCTTTACAATCTGAATGACACCCATTGGGGCCATGTGCGGTAGAGCGCGGTTATTGTCATAATTACCTGTATATTTGGGAGTTCATTTACCATAATTACAGAGACACAGTTACGGGAATTACTGTAAATTACTACTGATTCATTGATGAATGATGATTTATTTATTTCCGTGAATTGGTTTTGACACACAATTTAACAACCATAACTTTTAAACTAGTTGATGTTGGCCTTTTTATATACAACCCTTCTGAGAATAGAAAGTGACTTTTAGTTTGAATTCATTTATAGTTTATTTTTTAACCACATTATTATGAAAAATATGAATTGTTGTCAAGGTCAGAACTTTTTACATTCAAATAGGAAACTAAATTAAATAAGCTCTTGGCATGTATTTCAGGACACATAGTCTACTCTCCTTGTAAAATATAAAATCCAGGTATACAATTAAAATCTAACATTTTTAAGCTACTTGAAGTTGGCGTCTCTTATACAACACTTCTGAGAACAGACATTGACATACACAAACATTATGTTAGTCAAATCGTGTCAGGACCACGTGCTGACTAAGATGGTCTCTTGGGGACAGAACCACACAGATACAGTAGACCTGTCCAGCCAGCGCTCGCATTTGTTAGTAATTGAGTTACTCAATTTGGAACTGAAGAAGCTTAACGTCTTGGTGAATAATAACCAAAGATCTAACCAACAAAGATAAGATATAATAATGTATGGATATAATATTTTCACTAAAAACTTTTCGTAGACTAAAATTATGAAAATTGGTTTAGACAACAACTGGTAGGTAATGTTTTGTAAAAAAATCCCTTGTAATTATTTATAAAGTCCATAATGATCTCATCTATAAACTTATCACCTAAGAATCCTACTAGTATTGTAAAAGCGAAAGTTTGTGAATATGGATAGATGGATGTGTGGATGTTTGTAACTCTTTCACGTAAAAACTACTGCATGGATTTTAATAAAATTTGGTATGAAGTTAGCTGACACCCTGGATTAATACATAGGCTACTTTTATCCCTATATTCCTACGTGAACGGGACCTACGCGCGTTAAACTGCGGGAATTCTGCGAGTACCTATACATATATGGCAAGCAATAAAGATATTGAGTATTGAGATGGGCATGTCCCTTTACCTAACTGTTTGCGGGGTGATTTTACAAAATGGACCAGTTTTTCATACTTGAGTTCAGTCTTTAATATTTCACAATAGTATTTTTAAGTAGTTATTGACTCATTTCATTTTGTGTTTTTATGTGAAACGTACATTTAGTAGTATGTTATTCTTTCATTACTACTGAACTAACAAAACACATAGCTTGAAACCCGCTTTCTAACTATAATTAGTTAATTTATATTCAAATAATAACAATAATAATACCAGTCTGTTACTGTCCCTGTTTTAATTTTTTTTTAGTTTTATGGTTGCCAATGCCTGAAATAAACGATTATTATTATACCTCCAATTTATATTAGCATATTAAATATATCAATAGACTGTAAGATTTCTTTATGGTAAAATAATAAATTTACAACCATCACTGCTCAATATTGCCAATAAATTTAACGACGAAACTGAATACTGCAAGAATATACATTTGTGAAACAAAGTACGTTGCCTCAGTTCACAAATTATACCATAAAGCCAGCTAGAATATGTAAGGATTGCACACAAGAGACCGAACGGGCGAGGCTTTGCGATTTCTTGCTGTAAATTGGAGAAATAAGAGGCGTTACGTGTATCGGAACTATTACGAAAAAATATTACATATTAAGTATTGTGTAGCATGGAAGTATTGGAACACGGAATCCCAACGGTGTTGGGTTTGCAAAAATATATTTCTGCAATTGCAGAAGATCACACGAATTTAAATTATACGAAAAACGCTAGTAATTAAATTAAAGTCTGTTGATTCAATAGACGTTACAATAATTCAATAGTACCACGCACTACCTTATATGTTTGTTATACTTGAGTAAAGCACTCCTGGGTTACAGTTAAAAATCAGCGTCAGATAGTATATCCTATGTGTGTTCTTATCTGACATTTTGCATGGCTGAGGCCCTTAAGGCATTACAATCTTTGCCTGTGTGTTTTTTTAGCTTCAAGTGTATTTATTTTGTATAGTAATGCCGATAAACGCATTTTTCTTTCTTTCTTTATATGGAAGAATGGAAAATTAATACAATATATTATGTGTACTTACACAATAATTATAATACTAGACCGCAAAAAAAATAATTACTTTCATGCAAATTATAAACGAGGCACCAATTACGTATACTCTTGAAATAGAAATAGTATTTTATACTTTTCTTATTAAGTGAAAGATGATAAAATGTCGGAAAAGGAAAGGATTATTTTTAAAATAAAGATTCTCTTTGATGTCATAATTTATTTTAAATCTTATTAGAAGCAATCATGGCTGTTCGAGGAACACGAAGAAAGCATGAAACGAAGTTTAAGAAGTAATTAATATTACCTTTAAAATGTAGTGAACACTGTCATGATAACTAGAACGGTTGATACTAATAACTCTTACTTACTTAGCAATATAATTATTCTCAACCGTTAAAGAACTTAACAATTCATATAGAAGTATCTTAAAAAGAAAAAAATACTGAAAATCAATGAGAAGTGAGCACTAAAGTCTAATCCAAAGAAAAAAATAAAAAAACTATGTCGAAATAAATAACAGTTAATGCATAAAATAATAATGATTAAACTCTCCGATTAACACAACATCAAAATCCAATTAACATTATCCAATAAATGAAGGAAGCAGAAACATACTTCCAAACCAATGAAGCAAAACAATGAAAGAATAAGAGAAATACGAAAACAAAATAAAAGAATGGAATAGTTGCTTCAGGGAAACAGAGCTTGAATTTTGTTTTGATATTGGCAAATGGAAAAAACAAGAAGTAAGTGGTAACAGGGGATCCGATGATGCTTTTAGTTGGGATTACAATTTGCTTATACAATGTGCCAACGAAGCTTGAGTTGCCATAATAACCGACATTTCTAGCTTTTGTTCGCTTTGTTGAATTAGGGGAATTGACTGACACAGGTTTTATTGTAAAAGGTACTAGGCGGTTGGAATGTTCTGCTGACTCATTTTGTTTTCTGGGATCGTAGACGATCTAGGAACTATGTTTTGTTGTACTTTCGTTTTTGTAAATGAAAACAACAGAATTAAAAAAGTACATTATTGAAAAAAAACAAATTCTTTACATTTTCAATGCAAAGACTACAAAAAAGAGAAATTGGCGAAAATAAATTGTCCTTCACAATAGATGAAATTCAATTCGGAAAGAAAAATTACGACATGTTTTGATATAATTTACTTAAAAATAACTGTGGCTCTTTTCAAGTTCAAAGGACCGCGTATCCCAAAGTAATGGTATTCAATTTCAAAAGAAATAAAGTTACAAATTAATAAAAAAAAACATTTTTGCTATCTTTAATTATAGTAAAGTAAGTACCCATGTACAATTATTTAGTTTTCGCAATTATATATGTTTGGTAAATACAAACAATTTTGTTTCGCCCTGCATAAAATGAAAATACAAAGCTAAAATCATACCAAAGAGCTTCTTTAATTTAACTTAAATATAAGTAAATACACGCTAACATTCCTTAAGATTATAATTTCCCAAGTTTCTAAGGCTAAATCTTTTCCCAAACGCAATTATGTAAGAAAACCTTCTGAGAGAGCGAGGGAAGCTAATTACAGGATTGTGGCCACGTTACAGGTTACTTACTGTAAATAACAAAATCCACGTAATTATACCAAAACCATTAAAATATAAATCCATTCTGTAACTGTTATTATAAACCTACATAAGTAATAATGTGGATAAGTACTAATTGAGATGGAATTTTAAATTTCTATTGTAAGTTCTGTGCTCTGCATAAAAGTTGAGAAAGTATCGTATATTAATATATCTAATGAAAGAATTGTAACGTTGACTGATTAGTTTCGTAGGCACACTAATATAGTTAATACAATGAGCTTCTATTTATTTATAACTTCTTACATGTTTTATATCTTTACTTTTGGAGGCGTAGTCCTTTGAACTTGAAAAGGACCACAACTTTTTTTATGTACTTAGCTTAATAACGTGTCATGGTCGAACATGCTTTATAAAAGTGTCAGAGTAGTGTTTAAATTTAATTAATTAATTTAACAGTAAAGTTACTACAAACCTATCAAAATATTTCACGAAAATGTTAAACAATATTAGTAGAAATAATTGTAAATGGTTTAGAATTTCATGGAAGCTTGGTTAGAAGTTGTAACACGCCAAATTTATGTAGAATATACACACAAGTTACAGTATGTGTATATAGATATAATCATTGTTCGTAAAGTAACTTTGAAATTACCAACGGATAGCTTCCGTACACAACTTTGACCGTGTGGATTTAGGATATAAACTTAGCAGTTGATTTTCCAGGGTAAATACAATACCTCGTTGCAGTCCTCACTATTAGATAAACTATGGTTTAGTTTAAAATTATTGCCAACATTTCAAAATTAACATGACCCTATAACAAAAATACCGTTTCTTCATTTTTGTATGCTGAGTTTAACTGTATTTTTTTATATTTTTTTTTATTGCTTCATTTCTGAGAAAAAAAATAAAAATAAAAAAACATGCGATGACGTCACTTATTCGGTGGAATGAGGTGGTTATCTTTGCGTAAGCAAGCTAATTTTTAAGATGAAAACCATAATGTCAAACAAGACATATCTAATGTCAAAAATGACATATCTAATGTCAAAAATGACATATCTTATGTCAAACAAGACATATCTAATGATTATTCAAGACATATCTACATTGAGAACTGCTAAATGACAGTGACATCTAAGTAACAGTTTTTTTTTGACGTATCACAGTAAAGCAAAGGATGTATCGCCATTCCACCGTATTAATGACGTCAATTGGCGCTTACGTCTTTTTAGAATGCACCGAATTTCGAAGTTAAAATTATGAATGAAAAGTACATTATTTCGAAAAACCAAAAAATATGGGTCCTCTAGTATTGGATTTACTTTTATATAACGTAATAAAACATGCAGGTTAAAATTTTGAAATGTTGTCAATTAATTATACTTTTTCCCTTGTCTGGCTAGCGTTACCACAAGTATTTTAGGGTCGGTTTCCATTTTAACTGGGTGATTGAATAAAATTTATTGTTATATGGTATTTATTGGAATTGGATCTAGACCTCAATCACGCCTGATGGAAAGCAATAGACGAAGTTTCTTATAGAACGAGCATCACCAAAAGATGCCTGTTTACTCTTGCTTAAAAGGCAGTCGAGTTTAATGTGGGAGGTAACACAGATCACCGACGGAAAATCGAATATATTAAATTCTCGTGTCTGTGTTTGTTACCAAACTCTTCTGAAACGGGTTGGCGGATTGTTATAGAATTCTGTGTGTATGTTTAGTAGTCGGACGAAGTTTGCCTTGGCAGCTTAATATAATAAAATAATACGATTCTTAGTAATTCGTTTTTTTAATCTAAAATGTAGCTTAAGATAAGTATTCATGAAGCGATGCAAACACAACTCTGTTACTTAATGGGTATCACGAGACCCCTTGTAAGACTGGTTGTTATACAGTAAAACTTCTGGCTAACTACTACTATCGAAGATCTACGAATACCATCGGGCCGTTGCCAAAGGTTTAACGTTTTCCGAGACACAGAGTGGTCTCAATATGTAATGAATGGTCACTGCGGACCAACCTCGGCATACATAGCTTATCCTTAGATCAGCTAGTGCCTGCCATCACTAAGCCACGAGCCATTTTGTATTGAAGCGAGCTAAGCAAGCTGTTCTCATAAAAGATGGTAGATTCAAAGATTAGCAGGCAGCACGTTGGTAGTGATTGGTTGAGAGAGATCTGTCTCCTGAGAATACATGCCTGAAAAGGTAGGTCTTTCAGAGTCATCAAAGTACGTCGCGTGGTTTTAATCAGTAAGAATCTGGTAGTTTTGTTAGCTTTCGCTAGTGTGCAGGATATTATCTATAGAGATTACCAGTGACAAAGCAAGAGACAAAAGTGAGCGGGTAAGCTGAGTGCGGCTGACTGGCCAAGATATGATAGACGACATTCTACTAAAACTTGGAAGACTTGGAACTCGTTAGTGGCTTTTTAATTGGTTTGAACAGCTGCAACTTACTCATTTTTAATTATATTGCCCTTGCTTATTCTTTAGATGGTCATCTATAAATTTCAGCCTGTGTCTGTCAATGTAAGGCACATAAAATGACTCATCCTACAAAGAAACATCATCATCTGCCTAATCTTTTCCCAACTATGTTGGTCGACCTCAACATAGTTGGGAGCTTCTAGTTTAACTGGATGCAGCTGAAAACCAGTGGTTCACATGGAGCGACTGCCTGTCGAATCTCCACAACTCAGGTGCTGTGTAACATGAAAAACACGAGCATAAAAATGTTCAAGCTTGTTGAAGGCTGGTAGGGGGTCCAAGACTTGCGGAGCTGAGGCCTTAAAATCTTTATATTTTATCATTTTAACGTGTATTTGTTTATTTTAATGCCAATAAACGCATTTTTCATTGTTTCTATTAAATTTAAAATTTCTAATAATGTGTAGTTTAAGTCAATTTACGAACTTTTCTTTCAGCTTAGATATTAAATTGAAGAAACTAAATTGAAGACACTAGAATCTGGTTCAATGTATTTGTTCTAATAAACTTGGCATCGGTATGTAGAAACGCTGTGGGTATTAACAGATTTAATTTTTGCAAGTTGAAAGTTTTTATTGGAAGCAATTTGTTCAGTAGTTACGTTTCGAAGCAATATAATTCTTCAGATGCAATTACAGTAGTAGTTTTGAAAAGTTCTAGATTAAAAGTATTAAGTTCGTTTGTAATTTTATTGGTTCAAGTCTTAGTTCTGTTTATTTAAGCCCTTCTCGCAAATAAATATATATTTCGGAAATGCACAGGGATTTTAAACTGGAAATATAATAGGTATTCACCATTTTGCACGTGGTTGTATAAAATCAGTGCGTACGTACACCTGGCGCGGTCGAGCTCTGGTAGTCTATTGTACCGTTTCGCTAGTACACTAGCCTCACCTAGGCATTTGACTGACGTTAAACGTCACATTCGACAGTTCATAGACAATCTCGATCCGGATAAGTAATATCATACGCTAAAAGATGGCGCTACTAGTACGTAAACAAACTTTTTACTCCACTGCTCCGACATATTTATAAATTATTAGTTTATTTTTAGCTTATGTTGTCCCACATAAGTTATGCTAGCTTATGTTCTCCCTTCTTTTACTCTGTGTCATAAACTCAGTGCGATAATTGTGACCAATCCTGCCTGTAGGCTTCAAGCTTGCTACCGCTATATTTGCTTTGGTCTACCACGAAGCTTTTGAACGTTTCAATGGACCAACATTGTGTATGATTTAGCCTATGACTCATTTAAAAAATAGCGAATGTGTCCAACCCGGTTTGAATAAAGCTTGACTGCTTTTTGCGATCACAAATTTAGTTTTAAAATAAATAACCCACCCTTGGTTATCACCCATTCCATGTAGATGTTCCACACATTCGCACAAAGCGCTTTGCCTGTTCCTTCATTAAGCGCACAGCCAAGGAGTGGAATTCCCTGCCTGCATCAGTGTTCCCGAGTTCATATGACCCCAATCTCTTTAAGTCGCGAGTTAATAGGCTTCTTTTGGGTAAGCTCGTTCCATCGTCGACCTCATCTCTGACCGCAGGACAAGATTGAGGTCAAGAGTAGACCTACAGTATATAAAAAAAAATATTAATAAAAAATAATGAGATTATAATAACCAAATCCGCCACAGTTTAAAAAAACGCGATCCAAAACATAATTTCCTTATTTCGTACCTAACAACGTACCCATATTATTCATTCATTACAATGCTCTCGAGGTAAAATAACAAACCCGATTCTCAACTGACTTGAACCAAAAACTTTGGGTATCCGGCTTTGTGCCAAATTTCTTAAAATTAACTTAACTAACGCTGGGACTCGTTAGGTATCATAGGGGCTTATACTCAATTATACTAGTATTGCGATGCGTTCGATGCAGTTCGGCTTGAATGCTTATTGATTTTGGCAAAGTGTTGTCAGACAACCTTGGATATAGGAGATGGGGAGACGAAATAACCAAGGATAAGTTATAGTGTTGCGTCTAGAGTTCTGTCAGCATTCTTATTTGAACAAGGTTCGAGGAAATGGAGCAATGCAGATGTTGTAAACTCATTCGTATTGTTGGACACAATCACATGCAATACGAGTACCTAGCAGTAAAAATGTACGCTTCAAATGAACCAGTTGTCCTTGGATTGGATTTCTGCCTTTTGAGTTTTACACTCGTAAATATTTGCTAATCTTGCAAATTGTGGTATGGTTTTTTAGACATCACTGACTTTAGTGGAGGTAGATGGGTTATCACGAGAAAACCTAGCCCTGAGATATGAGATTGAAAACCTAAACTCTAAACAAACTTGAAGATTAATGGTCGTGCCTTTTCCAAATAAAAAGGCACTTTTGCCTTATATTGGGCAATACATATCTTAATCAGTTTAAATATATTCCCAATACTGGGTCTCTTCTTTGTGGGAATATACATATAGGCAGGTATTATTATAACCTCATTGCATTTGTAAACAATTTAATGCTAGTGTTTGAATTCACATTTTTCACAAACCAAAACAAGTCTCGCAACAATTTTTAAAATATCTAACTCAAAAACAAGGAAGCATATGAGAACAAAGTTCCCAAAATTAATATTCAAATTCCAAGAGTGAAACTTTGTGACAATATTGATGCTATACACCCCGAAGTTTGAACTAATAGTGTTTAACGTGTAACAATAATCAGGCCAGTCCCTAGCGAGTACGTTGCCAAATTAAATATGAGCAAAGTTTTAGTAAACGCCCCGCGGTGGGGCGAATTGGCTCACTTGTACCAACTCGTGCAATTTACTGGTACGGAACCGCTCCTGATAGTCGAGTGTGCGTTTCGTTGAATATTAATTATTGCTTGTCAGTTTGTTGCTCTAAAATGGAATTTATATGGCTAAGCTTGGTTAGACGTTGTTTGGGCCGCCACCAAATATTAAACATGCCTACACTTTCGTGTTGTTTGTGGGATTGGGACTGCAGTTACGTAGTGGTTCGAGCTTTTATTACTTTTATGACTAATGTTCATCTGTTGCAGCTGTTGCCAGCCTGTCTGCGAATGTGTCTCTTGCTGTTTAGAATCTACAGAATCAGATTAAAAAAAAAATAAGCTTGCAAGGACACAAAATATTGTTTGACTTTTTTTTAATCCACTTGAAATAAAAAAAAAGTAATCTTTTGCATTTATTTTGTTAATAAAAACTGTAAAAAAAGTGTTAAAGTTCCGTGTTAAACAGTCCCTGTACACCACGTTATGTCAAAATGTCACAAGGTATAAACACGCTGTCAAAGACACTGAAACGTTGTTAGGTTACTCCCATGTGACGTCATTTGAGATTCGAAAGACGCTTTGTTACTGGTAGAATCATTTGACCAATAAAATAGTGTTTTGCAGTCACGTGAATACAGACGAACAAATTGCATTTTCTTTGGAAGTCATGGACATAATGGCTTGGCATGGGATGGCTTATTTCAATTTGTGTGGGTGTTGTTTTCAGTTATGAAATCTATGACGTACACTTTCTCTATCCGTGTTTCGCACACAATTATAACATGTATAACTTTGCATGCTTTAATTGTAAGCAAAACTCAATTTCTTAACCGGCAACCTCCTCCTCAATTTCTTCCTTTTTATTTCTTTACCTTTTCATACCGTGTTTGAAGCAAATAAATATTATTATTATTGTTTATTGAATTTTTGTGAGTGAAGTGACGTCATCGGACGTGATTGAGTTTTATTAAGTTTTATTACGTTTTAATACGTATAATACCTTTTAAATATTGTTAAATACATCAGGATTAACCCTAGTTTAAAAATAAAATAAATAACCATATGCTTGTCGATCTCATTTTTTTACTATAACCCGGTAAAAAATAACAAAAAAAAAAGTCGCTAAAAAAAAAAAATATCAAATTTCAACAATTCTCAAATATTATTGTTACCCATACTAGAAATATAAACAAACTCACGTCGTTCCTTATCTAAAGGGCTATTCATAACAGTAAACACGTTTAAAGTGCGTCGCTCGAGGAAGTCATAAATTATTTTTTTGTAACAGCGGGTAGAACGCTAAACCTCAAGGTCACGGTCAAGGTCAAACAATGGCAAAATGGACTACCTGTGTTTTTTTGCGCAAGCGACTGAGCGGTTAGTTGTGAAAGGAACATCGTCGCATATACCGATACATGAGATCTGGGTATGATTCTTGAACTCATGTAATCCTATGAGATTACTTATTAAAAAGTAACTCAGTCACTTCTTTCGTTAAAAATCTCATTGGACTAGATAAAAATCAATATTTTGTACAATTGAAAGAACATCAAGAAAATTAAAATGATAATTAGGGAAACTGACACCCTCCATGATCATGGGCTGAACTCATGGTGTCCGTATGTTCGACGATGTCCCATTTACCCTATGTTTCACAAGGTAATTTGACATTAACTCGATGGTCATGAATTTTATTTGACGTTAGCACTAATATTACATGTAATTAATTTCTTTGACATGTTGTTGAATCTGATTTTATCTTATTTGTAATGATGGCGCATGTGCCTATAAATATTTACTTTTTAAAGTGGTGTGAAAGTTTACCTATCCTAGAAGAAAAATGTGTGTAAAAAACTAACAATGTTAATTATAAATATTTGTATGCCTCAAGGCAAAATAGAGGATCTACCTATCTTTAACACCTCACACTCTCTTGTAATCGGACCTATTCAAATAATTATGATTCTGATTAAAAAGCACTGTTCTTTCCCCCTAACCCTATTTCTAGCTATCAGCACAAAATTAAAATCGTCAATCATCTAGTCGAGCCAAATGAAGTTTCTAAAATGTTTTCCAACATTAAACAGGGGTTGCTAACATGCGGTTTGCAGAGATTCTAAGATAAGCTAAGACTCATTTAAACTTAACAATGTGCTAAACTTAGCTAAGTAGTCAAGATAGTTCGCGGGACGGTAGTCGAATTAATTCGTAATAAGTTTGAGTTAGTTTTAGGTAATGTTGCACCTGAACTTGTAGCTAATGAGTTGAAATATTAACTCATTGATGCCCGCCGGGAGTTTCTGAACAATGGAAATGAAAATTGAGTATCATAATTCAAGACTTTACCTGGCTTGGGATATTTGAAATGTGTGAAAGGTCAGGTGCCTATACACACCCAGTACTATTACTCACAACTGGAAATAAATACACATTATTAGTCTTTGAAAATCACAACTGTCGACCTGTTATGGTTTATGAAATACAGGCGGCTGCCAAACAGACGGTTTTCATTAAACTAAAATATGTTAGGTAGTAGGTTTAATTTTAATTCTAATTAATAAGGTGGCTGTCACATTTTTTTAAGTTATATTAATAAAAATGAATGTGCAGTTCTGACATTAAATTGAAATTTATACCCAAGAGTAATTCAATCGTACTGAAACTAGTGAAATCGAGGAGCTTGTGGCTAAATAATAACAGCCTCATGGGTCGATCGAAGGTAAAGCTACGCTTGACGAGGTCGGTCCGTGGATGGGTGACCATTGATTACATACCAAGACTTCACCGTGCCTAAAAACCGTTGGTCCTAGCTGTCATTTGTAGATCTTTGACAGTCGTTACTTGTAGTCAGAAGCCCGAAAGTCTGACAACCAGTTTAACCAAAGGGTATCATGTTACCCAGTTACTGGGTTGTGGAGGTCTGACAGGCAGTCGCTCTATGTAAAACACTGGTATTCAGCTGCATCCGGTTAAACTGGTAGCTGACCCCAACATAGTTGGGAAAAGGCTAAGCAGATGATGATGACTTAAACTAGTGATATCATGAGTTAAGCATTTCTAAGTAACGAACAGTTTTAAAGTTCGTCGTGGTATCTGAATCTTTTTTTTTATTTGGGATGGAAATTCCTCATTGATGTCTTCTGCCTGAAAATCAACTCGGTGTTCCGCCACACACCACACCACAAGTCACAGCAACTCGCACCAAAATAGGGATATACACACATATATAAAATACTGGCAGACGTCCCGCGGTTTCACCCGCGCAAGTCCCGTTCTCGTAAGAATACAGGAATAAAAAGTAGCCTATGTGTTAATCCAGGGTGTAAGCTAAAACCATACCAAATTTCATTAAAATCCATTCAGTAGTTTCTACGTGAAAGAGTAACAAACATCCTCACAAACTTTCGCGTTTATAATATTAGTAGGAATAGTAATAATAGGATATAGTGTATATGAAATTCTAGGGATAATTCCACCTTACAAGCTTTAAAACCAACCACGCCACTATGAAATGACGCAATGGTTTCCCAGGATTTGTCAACTTGATTTATTACAGCTAATACATTTTATATACGGTCTTAAATAGTAGCAGTATTTAAATTTGACATTTTACCCTCGTAAATAACACCGTAATATCAAACTTAAGTACCGTTAATATGGTTCAAATTACCTTTTAAATGCTTCAATTTTTCTGTCACATAAAGTAATGCACACGTAACAAATTATACAGTTTTAATTGGTCTTTACATGTAAAGCCAAGAAAGTGGTATTCATGGCATTAATGTGCTTAATACTAGTACTTTTTAATTGCGATAAAAAGTTTGATAACGTCCGATCATAATTTTGTTATACATGCAAAGTACACCGGGTTTCTGGGCAAAAGTATCAACAAATCACGCCTTTATTTCCTGATGGGTAAGGCAAGTGTATTACGTGAAATTGAAAAGATTTATGCATGTGAAAACCACTTTCATACGTTATTTTTTTCATGGAAACTAGCTGAAGTTGCATTTCCTAACTACCTCGCAAGTCTTTGTCTCTTTTTAAGTCCAGACATTAAACCATGCAGAGCAGTGTACAATTTTGCCTTTTTTTAGAAAGTTGGGGTAAGCAGCATGCATGTGCCAGCCATCACGGCAAGGTGCTCCATGACCCGACATAACTTTTGGTGAGTTAATTGAAAATACGCATGCCAATTACCCAAACCACCAAATAATAGAATCGTAAACTGAAAGTATTATATCTGCATGACATTTAAACTTCCGTACGCCAAACATCTCCCTTGTTATGTCTAAATCCCGAGTAATAGGGAGCGAGCAATCTACTGGGCACTTATCAAATCTCTGAGCTACATCTGAAAATACCCAGATTGAAAGACCCACTACCCTCCAATTATCGACGCGTCTCAAATAAATACAAATAAAGAGGTGAGGTTATATAATATTATACATTGATATCCCAACCATAATTACTAAATGCTTTGGGAACACTTTCATTGTGCGTACAGCTAAGGAGTGGAAATCCCTCCCAGAGTCGGTGTTTCCTGATAGCTACAACCTAGGCATCTTTAAGTCAAGAGTGAACAGGTTGCTTCTCCAAGCGTGCTTCATCGTCGACTACATCATCGCTTATCACCAGGTGAGATAGTGGTCAAACGCGTGCCTAACAATAATAAAAATAAATTAACTGTTGAACATTTAATAAGCCAATGACAGCAGTTACAAACCGGTGTTGAACAATATGTCACATTAATTTTCGTTCTAAAACTAGGCCTAGATGAACTATTATTTAAATGCAAGTTATCATATTATGTAATCGGTTATCATGGTAACGGTATGTGGTGTGAAGTAATGAGGGTTATGTTATTAAATGATGCTCCATATTCATACATTATTTTGTTCCAAGAGATAAGAAAAAGACACGATTGATAGATTGCAAACACTAGTATTTTGCTTGCGACTTCGTCCGCGTGGAATTTCGTACTTCTCCCTTTAAACTTAGATAATCCCTCGAACACCTCGTATTTTTTCAAATAGGAGATATACCATGACGATTAGGTTGGAGGTGACTATTGACATGATGGTAAATAGATGCAAGGACATACAAAAATGGTGCAACTACCGCAAAAAAAATTGCACCATTTTTTAACCGACTTCAAAAAAAGGAGGAGGTTCTCAATTCGACGGTATGTTTTTTTTTTTTTTTTTTTTGTGTGTTTGTTACGCGATTTCTCCCCCATTTGTGGACCGATTCTCAAAATTCTTTTTTTATTTGAAAGAGTATACTGCCGAGGTGGTCCCATTTTAATTTGGTGAAGATCTGGTGCTGATCTTCGGAGATATACTATGGAACTCTTCAAAAATAGACGGCAAATCTGTCGTGATTGCTGGAATCGCTTGGATATTTATTGTTTATACAACATCATGACGTATCATCACGCCTGTATGCTCTGAGGGGTATGCAGTGTACAATATACCTAGATTTCGACAGTTAGGTATGTTAAGTTTCATTTATTAGGGATAAGTGGATAACCCTATTACCATGAGATGTATTGTTAACAAATAACAATATAAACATAAATTCATGGCAAATATTTGTATGGGAACAACTAAAAATGAAAAAATAAAAATCTTTTTTGCAAAAAATAAAACCGACTTAAAAAAAACACTAGCCGGTGTAAAATAACTCTAAATTCGGAAGTCGGTGGCCCATCATGAATAAGACAAAACCACCAAAGCCACAGACTTCCGAATTTAGAGTTATTTTACACCGGCTAGTGTTTTTTTTAAGTCGGTTTTATTTTTTGCAAAAAAGATTTTTGTTGCAACAATTTTGTATATTCTAACACGACTCCTAAACCAATCAAATATTCCTTGTTTTTCTTTTTTCAAATATTAATAAAAAAGAGAAACAAGGAAGTAAAACCTTTAAAATATCTACCAATAGGTCAAGCTACATAATCAAACATTTCCAATACACCCTTTTTGAACAACGTAGATCTAAACCAAAAAAAAATAACGATCCATGATTACGCTACATTCAGCTAAAATAGTTCAAGCTTCGACTCATCAAAAGGGAACACCACAAAAGTGCATTTCATTTGCCGACCGCCAATAAATTGACGGCTTTCAGATCAAGATATTACTGTAATGGCTTCCTGTGGATTAAAAAATAAACTATCATCAGCAGGCGAACTAATGGAATTGAAATTGAAAAAAGTGTGGAATTGAAGGTGGGAATTAGAGAGTCAAGTGTCTGTGTTGATATGGCTTTGGGTGGTGTAATAACATTGAGTGGTACGTTCCTGGATGAACATAAACAAGGTCTTCATTCTGTAGTTTAGTACAAAGCATTTTCATATCAACAAGAACCATTAGCACTGATTTTATTTAATTCTGCATTGTTCTCGATATATTCAATTATGATAAATCCAAGTTTTCTAAGATACTGTAACCCTTGAGTTTTCGTGTAACTTACTCTAGAATTGTTTTAATATTATAAAGATGAAAAGTTTGATTGTTTGTTTGTTTGCATTGAATAGGCTCCGAACCTACTGGACCGATTTGTAAAAAAAAACACCGTTGGGAAGCTACACTATCCCCGGGTAACATAGGCTACTTTTTATCCCTGTATTCCCACGGGAACGTGAACAACGCGGGTGAAACCACGTGACGTCTGCTAGTTGGATATGAAACACCAGTCTCTTTTAGTTCCAAATGTATTTGTAAGTGTTATTTATTGTTATTATTATAGTATCTGTAGGTTATGCGTATACTTAGTAGTTAATAGCAAATATTTCCAGAAAACAACATGACAACAATGCTGTAAGTTAATAAAGAATTGTATCAAGATGAGTCGAAAGATTTCGAACCATCTACTTTTTCTACTCAAGAAAAGCTGATTTAAAATTGTAACCCCAAAATTTAAAATACTTCAGGTAACATCAAACACTTAAATTTAAGAAAACATTTTGCATATCATGTTAAATAAAGAGAAGTTAAGAACATAAGTGAGAAATAGATAAAAAACTGACATTATAAAATGCAAAACATTTGAGGATACACAAACGCTAAACTCGGTAATTTTAAGTGTCAACGATACATGGAACCAAACTCAAGTACAGTGTTAGAGAACATTTTATCAATCGTGTTAATTAAAGAAAACAGAGAAATAGATAATTAACTGACAATCTAAAATGCAGAACATTTCAGAATGCAAAAGCACTAAACGCTAAACCCAGTCATTTGAAAATGTCAGCGTTAAGTGGAATCAAACGTTTACAATATTAGAGGGTCGGCCGGTATCAATTATATGAAACTATATTTAGGCATACGTAAACTGCGTTAAAATGCAAATCGAAATCAGAGCCTATTGTGTGACTGCGTATGTATCTCTGCCGTAATAGTATTGTGATTTTGTAGGGTTAGGGCTAGGTGATAAGTGGAGCGTATACAATCAAAACTAAATTATAAAAAAAATATTAAACTCGGTCCAGAAAACAACACCGCTACAGTTTTAGTATAAACCTAAAAACTAGGATTGTTTAAATGTAATATTCATGTCTCCATTAATTAAACGTAAACCTTTATATTATGTCTGGCACGTTCAAAATAATGTTCGTTTAATATATTGTTTTTTTTTTTACTTCAGCACTACTATTATTTTTTTGGTGTCGTTCCTTATTTTCAATTCAATCATGATTGCTGTCAAAAAATCAAAATAATAAGCAGTATTATAAATAATAAATAAAAAAAAAACAAATAAAAAAAAATAAAAAAAATATTTTTATTTTTATACAGTATAAAAAAATACCGGTCGAATTGAGAACCTCTTCCTGAATTCGGTTAAAAACAGTAGGAATCAATCATGCATTTGACGATAACCTCTATTCGTTCACAACTTGTCGCCTTATATGGTTTAAATTTAGAATGTACTCTAGAAACCAAAGGGCGTAGCCATATTACTACTGAGAACGCTTGGTAGTCTTACCTTGAATATGTAATCTGGCAATCTCTCTGGCAGATGTTGAAGAACTGGCATGTGATGAAGTGGAGATTAAGATTGGATTGATAGCTTAACACATGACAACGAAGACACGAATTTGTACACACGTTTAAGACTGTATGCCATTTATCATGTAGGTGTTGAAATAAGGATTTAGTCAAGCGTAATCGAACTGGCTGTGCATAATTGTGTTGATTTACTTTTTACGATGACGTTTTCTATATTCAAACTTGTCTCCTACTGGTATTCAATGTACTACTTTTGTATTTATATAAATTAAAACTAATTGAGTATTAACAATACTGTAAATAGCAAATATTTGTGAATTCTTACAAACTTCCACATTTATAATATTGGTAGAAATTGAACTAAGTATTTTTTTTTTAATTTTTGTTGCGTGGTAAATGTATTTTTGCCCATCACTATTAATAGCTCGTCTCTATTATTGTCATTTTAATAATAACTTTATTATTTAAAAAACTGCCAAGTCATTATTATTACTTACTACTGTTCCTTTTGTTCTTATACAATATAATATATTATCCGAGTAGACAAAATTGGGTTAAAAGCTAGACGTAATCAAAATAAATAGGCGTACGTTCCAACTCGCTAATCTGACTGCTATGTGTCCTCACCATATTTTCCGCATATAAATTAACTCATAACTCAACGGGAGTATCCAGGTCAAGCGATCCTAAATCATTTGCGGGGGCTTACATTACTTCTACGCAAAATGACCCGGTTGAAATTATTAATAAACCGACTTCTCGTAATTTTATGGAGTCGTTATACGCTGAGGAGTTTAGATTAGTAATTTGCTAGCACATACGTCCTTTAGTCTTGAAAAACTAGATCTGAAAAGGAACAATGCAGAACCAAATGCTCTTAAATTTTTTTAACAAAGAAAAAAACATTTCGAAAAACACTTAAATATTAAATTAAACAGTAAAAGTAATTAAACAAAAAATGTAAAACTAAATGTAGCTAAGGTAAAAAATACAATACAAAAATACAAATTCAAATTTATAAATAACACAAAACTTATAATGAAAACATTATAAATACAAAGGAAATGAATGAATGGATGGTGGAATATACAATAAAATAATACCTAATACAACAAACAAAGAAGTTGGTTTAAGTAGTTACGTAGGTGTTTTTGGAAATTTAAGAATTGATAAAGTGAGTTTGAGTAAAATTAATCTAGAAGGAACTGCCCTTTATCGTCATACAGCAGAAAACATGTTGGTCTCGGTGCAGCCGTTCCTAAATCTTTAGCAGTTGCTATCGGTCAAGAGCTTGAAAGTTCGACAATCAGTAATAACGTAGAGTACTGTAACCAGTTACTGGGTTGTGGAGACAGAGTAAGAAAGCTGCTCATTGTAAAATCCTAGTTTTCAGCTGTATCTGAATAGAGTGAACAATCACCTTTACAAAGCTTAGACAATGCCAGGCAGATAAAAATAAAATTTCTGAAGGACCTTTTTTCTGAATACGTAAATAAGTCCATAAAAATACGAAACCAGTTCATCAGAACATAATTATATTTTTTTCTATTGTATCCCTTGGTCCAGTTCTGTTATTTCTAGACCATTTAACATAATATAATCTACATTGTTTACTTTCCCGAGACAAAGATACGCATTTAAGTCAGGATTAACCATAATTTATGACGGTCGTATAAAAAAGGTGCTGAAAACGGCCTAATAAATTGAGTCGTATTATTTACATTCTCATTAGAAAATTAAATAAGTATGAATGTACATAACTAATTAATAAATGAAGACGGTAAAGGAGCATTGTTAATTAAGACCTCTGTGTTGGAGTTATGTTATTACGTAGTTAATTTTACTGCTGTAATGTAAAAAAAAAACAAAGCATGTGGCTATTACAACTGTGTATTTTCTAATGTTTTTTTCAACTATTACTAAAAAATACTAAAACATATAATCGATAAATGAACCTACAAACATTATGTGCATACCTGAAAAAATAAACAAAACAAAAAGAAATACATCAGCTCAGACAAATAGCTCAAAAATTCTATTACAGTTTCTTAATCCACCGTAACTTTAGTATAGAGATATCTTACCTACCGTACCTACATAATTTTAACAAAGCCTCTCCATACAATATTATGAAAGTGGAACTCGCAAACTAAGCGTAAAGTCTATAAATCAAAGATAGAAATCGGTAGTGACAACTTGTGAGCGAATTCCTATAAGCTTCGCAATAAACCACTTCCTTCCTCGCAAGTTGTGGACAGGATCTATCTACGTCATTCAAACAATTATGTTCAACATGGTCTCAACAGTTCGCAGCCCGTAAAACTAATTTCATTCGCCTGACCTATTTCCCCGCGCATTCTTCTTATCGTGTGGTTTTTGACTAACGTTCCGGTCGGTTTTTGAGTAAAGTGACCTGTCAATGCCTAGCATTAGTATCGAATGACAGCTCAATGCGCCCTCACTACGCTTACATATTCACGCGGTGATTTGACCAGAATTGCACAGCTGGTGTCAGAGTTTTCATGCCCCTCATGGGCCTCTGACTTGGCATAACATGCCCACGAGATATATCTCTCAGGCTGTTTTGTTTCCTCACGATGTTTTCCTTCACCGTTTTTGAAGCAAGTGATAATTATACGATATGCACATGAATCCCAAAAGGCTGTGGTGCGTGCTTTGGGTTCGAACTGGAGACCTATGGTTTGGAAATCCGCCGTTCACAACACTAGGCTATCATTGCTTAATTGCTATGCTGTCACGCATTAATCTACGCGGACAAAAAGACAACGATTTCAAATCAATTGCTTTTCTAAAAGCCAACTTAAAGGTACGTAATTGCGCCATTATCACGCTTACTGTAATGTCAGGTCACAAAAAAATTGCCCAAAAAAGGGCTCAGTGCAAACAAAGAAACCGCTGTGTTGCAAATGATATCCTCGAAAAATAATGAAGGCTGGACCTCACTTGAGAAAACGACCCACATTATATGGTTGTGAGTAAAATGTGTACGTGCGTCGGACATTTTAAAAGGATAATATCTTGGAGGGCCTTTGCGGCACTTTTGAAGAAATTATGGGGTTTTTATGAAAGTACCTTGAACAGCCAAATGGCTCTTTGGTTGGTACACAAAGCTAACTTACTTGTTGGTCCTAATCGTCTAAGAGGTACCTTTGTATAACCTTTGCAGTTTTTATTTTGCTTATTAGGGAATTGTTAACGGTATTTGCTTCTTGGAGGTAAAACTTTTGAAGAAATTGTCTATTTTGATCTAAATATATTCCAACATCTCATTAAATAGAACATGATTTCTGCTGATGTTTATATTTTATTTTTAGAAATACATTGTTATTATAAAAAAAATGAAGTTAATGGTGCGTCTTATGCTGGTTGATATGATTAATGGCAATAATATAACATGTACATAATGTATTTCTTTTAACAGTGAGCTAGCCAAAAATTTGTTATATACGCAAAAAAAAATCTTTAAAGTCACCATAATATGTATAGAGGCCAGCACAACAAGCTACCCCAATGTGTCAAATTTCTTTGATTGTTTTTCAACTTTATTACTAACAAAATAAAGTTCATAATAAATTGGGGAAATTTGACAGTTTGGGGTAGTTTGATGTGCAAGCGTCTGTACCTTGAAAAGATTCAAGGGTCACTCACATTTGAAAAAATGGAGCTGCTACAAACACGCACATATTTGTGCAAACCCACTTACACAGATATGAAGTAAAACTTATAAGATCCCTCTTTATGAATCCCTCTTATAAGATCTCTCTTTATATTGAAACTTTTAGTTCAAGAAATATTTACCCAATTACTATTAAGAATAAATGTTAAGCAGTTGATAAATAAAGACCCAGTAAAAGACTCAGTTAATTATATATCGAAAATCTCCCCAATAAAACAAAACGACGTCAACATACGCATTGCGACAATTAATACTGATTAAAACCACGACAAAATAACGCTTGTTAGTGCCGCAAATTACAGTGTGACGTCATTAATCATAGGTTGCTTTGAGTATTACCCAGTATCCGTTGTTGACTGAACTAGTTAGTTGTATCAAGCTAATACGCTTCATGTTTTTCTTTTGATACGAGAACAAAATGGAAAATTGTAAACTCCATAATTATGGAGCGTGTTCCTGATTTAGCAGCTTCATAATCCTTCTTAGTTATCTTTATACCGGTGTTGTAATGTTATACATATAATTAGGATTTAATACAAACCAATGTGTTGTTCTTAAAAAATAATATATTTGTCGGCGGCAGCGATGGCTGAGCGGTATGGGCCGACATCAGGGGTTTCGTGGTACCAGGTACATAACGTTGAATAATAATCTTCATTGCAGAAATAAACTCACTTTGATAAAAGCAATCACATAACATTACTCAGATAGGTAAACAGATAGTTTCGCACTGGACTAGTGTCTTCGTTGGTGTCTCAAATCTAACCGAGCTCTGTCTAGCTTCCACTTCCCAATACGACTCCATCCACGTGACATCGCTCGCGCCATTTGCAAATGACAGCCGACGTCACGGCGTTTACCACAGACTCTGTACTAATGTAATCAACTTCACAACTTCTTATTTCTGAATATCGTTCGCCACGACACGGCCATCATGACCCTCACACGTCCTCGTGTGTCTGATCTGACAACGGAAACATTCTGAAAGTAATCCGTTCGGCTATCCTGCCGTTAAATCTTAACAACTATAGCTGTACAATATAGCCAGCGTTGACAAGGTCTCAAGGATTAAGGAAGTCACAATAATCCAGCCTTTTAGAACCAAACAGGTAAAATTCTAGGAGGGAATCATCCCATAAAACACATGAGATCACTTTACATGAGATAATTTTAAACAAACGTCACTTGGTGTCGTCAGACATAAATTGTAAGTACAAAAACTCTCATAGTCAGCCTGTCCATCGGTTTTTCATTGTCTGCCAGTCCATCGGCCTTTCACAGTCTGCCAGTCCATCGGCTAGTCATAGTCTGCCAATGCATTGGCCAGTGATCCATCCCCAGAAGCTAACCATCTCAGCCGCGTAAGTGCTACCCCTCGGAAAGGATATGCTGCGCATAAAAAGCAGACCACGTGCACCTCTTACATGCTCCGGCGCAACTGGATCGGTCACCAAACACTCACACTTAATCCATAGAGTATACGTTAAGTTAGATGAAATGTATTCCAAATCTTTACAGGTAATCTTTAGTAAATATTACTCAGTACTCACAATAACTAAACGAACTTTAATTAAGGCATTTTAAGAACTTAAACATAGAAGGTTCTTCAAAGCCTCCTAATTATCAAATTTTAAAAGTAAACACACTACTCATGGCCTGCCACAGCCATTGACAATTCGGTATTGCCACCCATATCGTTATCATCTCACGTGATACGACCACCTTGGGTCCACGACTCTCAAGTCATTACATGACCGTACAAATAAGGCCTGGGTCCCCGCCAGACCACAAGCCGCTCATCCCGCCCTGATCGACAACGTACGCAGTTGCGACTGCATCTTATAGATGCGGATTGACCGGATAGCCAACAAGCATATCATAGGTCTATCGGGATTCTTTTGCCCTCAGAAATATTGTCTTCTACTTCTAACTTATTTGAACTTCACAGGTTGGTATCATGACTTGACTTTACAACATACTGGTCGCACGCAAGCGTTTAAAAGAAACCTTTACTTCGGGTCAAGCTTAGTTTAGCTAGGCTCTTCATTTTTAATGTAAACCAAGTTACTAACACTTAAGTTTCGTTTTAGTAGGTACTATCAAAACGGGACTTACAGAAACGTTTTTCATTACCATTGACCCAAGAAGTTTGATCTCTTTACACGATAGTGGGAATTCACCCAAAGTACCTAGTAGATTTAACTGTCAATAATCTACTGACATACGCTCGAAACCATCACGCTTTTCGAGAAGCAAAAACAGGTTTAGAAAAGTGGGAATCACTCGGTCGGATTATCGTACACGGTACTATCTCTACTTCGTGCAGAAGGACAGCGATTTAATCATTAAGAGTTGGAACTTTTGCACGTTACCAAAGTACCAACCACCAACCGACAATAAGTACTAACCACCAATAAGTACCATGTACTAGCCATCAATAAATCCTTATTGTAATTCAGTCAATAGACGCTCAAGACTATCTTGGACAGTCGGTTTAAGTTTATTCAATTGCATTTCTGTCATTAATAAACGAGATAACATCCTATTGGCTTCTCATGGCTAGGCACAGTATTGAACTCTGCTAATAACTCCAATACTTCGTTTATCCTTCGTTCACAGCGCACTGCGCACTAGTAATTAGAAAAGGTCCGACCAATAAGTTACAACACAGTTATTCTAACAGTTCTGTTACTCTTTATCATCATTTATAAGCAATGCATATTCAACTCATTAAAATCTGTGCACCAACACAGACAAAAATCGCACCAACGATTCCTTATAGACCCATCGCCACATGTTACTCATGAGGGGCGGTCCAAGCTTCGAGTATGAGTATACAAGCTATTCTTAAGCAGATGTGGTTTCACTACCACTGTCATTAACTATGACATTCAATTCTCGAGGAACTTTGTGATCGAGGCCTTCATTCTTGAATCTAATTTAGTTTGACTTCTTTCCACATTTTCAACTAAAACACAATTAAGCTAATTTAAAACCCTGAGCCAAATATTATGGTCCAACCGACTTTTATCTTTGCTCAATTTAAAGTTAGGCTAACAACCAGCTTTGTGATACCGTGGTGATATCAACAAGTTTCCATACAATTTACAAAAAAAATAAAGGGAATAGCGCCGCACTTGCATCACTTTGAATTTCAATCTCAATTAAATTGAAAGTTCATAATAAGAAAATAATCAACCAGGTATAGTCGGTTAAATTGAAATTATTTGTTATCTTATCTGTCAGTGTCCCAATTTCCAAAAAAATGGACCAAATTGTTTACTAGTCATCAATAAAAACACTGAGGGTACATTGAAAAACCGAAAAATTCAACTGACGAACTTCCGAAAATATGGTACTACCTATGAACCGCCTAACATGGTGAATGTTATCAAGAAAGGCAGCTTAACTAAGCTTCAGCTCACCTGTAGCTGTGATATCATAGCCTAGAAACTTTACATAACGCTTCACAAATGAACACTTCGAAATATTCAAACCGGCTTTAGTCGGCGTTTATTAAATTATTATACACCGAGCAGCCTTTCAATCCTTGCTAAAGTAGCAGGACTTAGAAACAGGGATTAACTAGGGCAAATAACAGTACCCATCACTCATTAGTTTTTGAACCGAGTACCTAACACACTACTTTCTTTTCGTTCGACTTAGTCTGTAAGGTTGACGTCAGAGGTTAAGGTTCAAGTTTTGAAGCCTATTTCTCGGTTCACTGCGATGACTCCAAAAGTAGTGAATGTGTCGCGTCACGTCTATCTCTCTATTCTTGGTTACGTCTATTTACTTACTGAGTTTTAATTGTCACAACTTCGATCGCTGTCGTATCACAACGTAACAAAATATGGCTACGTAAATCAAACGTTAAATAATATTTCGATAGCATTATTGTCATTCCTAAACGCATTAAAATAGCCCTCTGCTAGTTTATTAGGTACTTAACTTCAAATAGCCTATCTAGTTTTTCTGAAAGAATAGGTTTCCTAAACGGAGGCTTACTGAAGTGTATGTAATAAGCATCTACTAGTTCTTGGACTGCTGCTCGCACAACTACCCTTTTGTGCAAGCTAATTTTGTAAGTCGCCGATAGACGTACGTGGTAAACCAATAATAAAAGTATAGCAATATTCATTAAGTAAAGTTCACAGAGGTTCTCCATTTTACGTACCGAATTTCAATTACCCCTAACTGGTTAGATTTGTAACTACAATCCACTGCACATTTTTGTTTAGAAATAACCAAGAAATACATTGTGACCGACTGTCACATTATATTTCAAATGATAATTAATCGTAATACGTGGGTACCCCAAAATAAAACAGGTAAACAAAGACCATAAACCAAAACGTCGCAATGAATTTGCTCGTTAAGTAGGTACATACCTACAGTACGGTCTATTTGTACTTCATAGGTATACCTACATACCCTTTATACAAACGTCTGTATTTAACCTCTAAAATGACGAACAAACTCTGAACGACATCAGTCCATCAAAACAAAAATTACACGACTCACCGGATTGCTGTGCTGTGACTGCCCACAATACCAGCTATTTTGCACGCATCTATTCACCGCGCCACGCCACTGCAAACCCGCTACACTTGCATCTTGCACCTCGCAAACGTTCTTGCTAGAGCCCGACGTAGCTATCGCTGCTTGTTCGCCATGCCAGCGCTCCCAGCGCAGCCTTGACAATATCGAGCAAGCTTCGATCATTTTCTTCTGATATATCTTGACGACTTGGCAAAGCACGCCAGCCAAGTGGGAAGCAAGTCCTTATCCTCACTTCTGATGTCGGCGGCAGCGATGGCTGAGCGGTATGGGCCGACATCAGGGGTTTCGTGGTACCAGGTACATAACGTTGAATAATAATCTTCATTGCAGAAATAAACTCACTTTGATAAAAGCAATCACATAACATTACTCAGATAGGTAAACAGATAGTTTCGCACTGGACTAGTGTCTTCGTTGGTGTCTCAAATCTAACCGAGCTCTGTCTAGCTTCCACTTCCCAATACGACTCCATCCACGTGACATCGCTCGCGCCATTTGCAAATGACAGCCGACGTCACGGCGTTTACCACAGACTCTGTACTAATGTAATCAACTTCACAACTTCTTATTTCTGAATATCGTTCGCCACGACATATTTTTATAAATTTTAACATTAAATAACATAAAATAAAAAAAAGACAAACGTAATGATAGGTAACTCACCTGTAAAGAAAAACAACATTTAAAGTTAATATTTCCTTAACCTAATATTTTACAAAAAAATCAATTAGTTTATTTTTATTGACACTCGCTGTAATAATCAAAAATCAGAATCAGAATCAGAATCATTTATTCGTAAACATAGGTGATAATTACAGACAAGATCTTAAAAATTAGGTAGTGCGCTATGTTTTGCCAATTGACATACAAATCATTTACAGAGAAAAAAAAAATTGTATTAAATTAAAATATAAATTGGTCAATAAAATTTCAATACTTAGTTTTTTATAATCAATTTCATTTCATGTCGAGGTTTGTAGTCAGTTCAGAAGATTAATTAGACAAATATCTTCTTAAATGAAGTACAACCTTCGTTTACATACTTAAAGAGGTTCATTATTTGCACACATAATATCACGCCTGTACCTAATCCCCGAAGGGTAAGGCAGTGGTGTACAGACGCCAGCACATCAAGTTACCCCAATGTGTCAAATTTCTGTGATCGTTTTTCAACTTTATATCAAACAGAATAAAGTACATATTCAATTGGGAAAATTTGACACATTGGGGTAACTTGATGTGCTGGCGTCTGTACCTGTAGGTACTACAGAGGCCAGCTCACGTTAAGCCACCCGAATGTGTCAAATTTCTTTTGATAGTTTTCAACTTTATTCAAAATCGAAATCAATAGTCATTTATTCAAATTAGGCTGAGGATCAGCACTTTTTGAACGTCGAAATTACATAAGACAGTCCCCCAAAAAGCCCACCCTTCGCCACTTCCTAGTGTTTTTGCTGCAACACATCTGTCTGATAAGTTAAAAGAACTTGAATTTACACAGTACAATTTATTAGTTATACCTACTTAATTATTAAATAATTAAAATAAGTTATTCACTACATGTTAGCTCGCACACTCAATATATAGAATACCGGTAATATTATGTAGCTACCGACATTAATACTAACTTAAATCAAGCAAAAGCAACTGACTAATAAGAAGCCTCCAGGTATAAAGGGTGTGCCGGCTTACATGTGCAGAGTTGTATTAAATCCATAGATCTGCAAGACAATGTAACAAAATGATAATTGCAAATAGAATAAGGTTCATATTCAATTGGGAAAATTTGACAGCTTGGGGTAGCTTTATGTGCTGGCGTCTGTAGCTATACCCACATTTCGCCAGTTAAGTTAAAGTCTCATGTAATAGGGGGCGAGCATATTGTCATGGGTATCATTTAAGCTATCACCAATTTAATTAGTTTTGTGTTTCTTAAATAATAGGGTTTGTCCTCAAAATAGTAGATCTGTCACCAAAATGTAGTCACCAAACAATGCAAAATCAGTTCCACAATAAATCACCTAAAATCCTGAGATATAAGGTCTAGTACCAAATAGATGCCCCTTTTTTGCAATGCACGCATGCATGGTAGATTAGAACTTAAAGATATTTTATCTGGCGCTCGGCGGCCGCTGGCGCGGCACGCTCGCTTCGCTCGCTCGCCTTCGCGCGTTGCGTGGTCACAGTTCTAACCTAACCTAACCTAGCCGTTTCCATTTTGAGTAACTGTTTTACTTGAATTATATTGTTTGCATTGTTTGGTGACTACATTTTGGTGACAGATCTACTATTTTGAGGACAAACCCTATTATTTAAGAAACACAAAACTATACTATTCTGAGCACAGAGCTATTATTTAAGTAACAAAACTGTTATTATAAGAACGAAGTTTATATTCATGTAATGCAATATAATTTTATTGGTTATCGATCTCTTATTTTACACATATATTAACATTATTATTATTATTATTATTATTAATTTGATAATTCATACCTGGGAACAATTTTTGTTTATCTGAGAACGAAAATATTTCGTGGCGATAGATCTATTTATTAGGTGATACAACTTGATGACAAATATAAATTTTGGTGATAGAAAATATAGTTCCCTATTGTCATCAATCTGGTCACAATTCTAGACTCCTGGCTGCTACTGAGAAATAATTTGTTTTTTTTTTCGTTTTTCACGTAATCAAAAAATACGGGCGATACATCGAGTCAAAATGTCGCATGTTACAGTTTATACTAGTTAATGACGTTACAAGCCCCCTCTCCTCAACTTTAATGCGCTTAATCTAAGCAGTTTTTCATCAATTTGAAAAAGAAAAATTAGGTGTCGAATATTTTCTTGTACTTAATCTAGATGACGGATAAACTTAAATTTTGTCAAATAGCCCATTCATTCCTGATGAAAAAACTCACCTACCTAACACTACTACTACTTTACTACTACTACTTACTACTCTACGATACTTTATATCTCATAAAACAACACGATTTTTGTAGTGTACGGAATAAAGCCCGTAGGAAAAGACAGTAAAAAACAAAGCTGTTCAATACTTAGTATAGACAAGAAATCACGCACAAAATACGATAGACGGCTTGGTCGGACGACTGTAGGTTTTTAAACTGTGATAGTATGCTGCCGCTCTAATATTGACGTTAATGAGACATCGGATCACAGGTTTTCTACGACATTTCTTCGCATGTCCTCTCCTCATAGAGTCTTATATCTCTTTGGTAAAAAATATATTGCACAAATATTGCACAACTTTTCACACAACGCCATTTAGTCCCAAATTAAGCTTGAGAGCAAGCAAAAAGCACTGTCTTCCAATCTATTTTGTGACCCGCCCAACCAAATTAAGTATTTTCTTATTTCGATCTGATTGCCTTTCAATATACTTAAGTTATTACGTTCAATCAGACGAAAGAACATTTTGGACGCAAAAAACAAAAACAATAATTTGGTCCTCGGTGTCCAAAAAAAAATCCATTAAAGAAATCTCGCCTATAAAATTGTATACTCTGTGAATTGTATGTCTTTGTATTGTGTTGTCTGTCTTGTTTCCAACTGATTCTAATTATGCAGATTCATATATTAAATTGATCACTTTAGAATTCGTATAGTTTTCAAACTATACGAATTCAATTTAATTCAATTAATGAAATAACGAAAGTGTTGGAAGCTGAATAGGTCAAATTCAAAATAGAAACATCGTTATCGTACCGGCGACGTCTGTTGTAGAATGTAAAAAGGAATAAACAACATAGTCCAAAAAAAAAATAGAACTTAGGTACATTTAGATTTCATGTTTTCAATAAGACAAGTTAAATGTAAAACTATACATTTATGAATCAGCATAATCAGAATCAGTTGGAAATCTTTCCACCATACAATTAATATTTCTATCACAAGAGCCAACGAACGATATAATCTTAATACACCAGGTTTCTAGAAAGAAGTTTTTTCAAATGAAACTGAGAATTTCAATCAGGCTATCTTCGTGCGGCCGCGGTTTTAACAAAGGAATAAAAATCATTGTTAGGTAGAAATTGGAGTCCAAGTAATACTTTGGAAGATGCAATTTTTATTTAAAAGCGTCGCCTCGGGGTCGAAGAAAGAAATAATATAGACACCGGGATGAGGCTTGGAATAACAAGCATTTACCAGTAAAGGAATGTCATTATCTTTCAATTTGTTATAAAATGGTGAAAGATATGATTAATATTTTATAGACGTTCACTTTTATATGATTTTAGAAAAGTAATATCCTTTACATATTTATGGGCTGTGTACACGTCTAAGTGACAAATTCACTACAAGAAAATATTTGTGAAAGCCTTATTCTATTATATGTCTCTAGTAAACAAGTCATTGGTGTACCTTCTAAATAAATAAATGATTTATAGGAATTTCAATATATAATATACAATACCCACGACATCGAATGCTTGGTTGATCTTGTGGCTGTATACGCTACTGCCACGGTAATATTATCATACAGTATTCCAACTTCATAAAAACTGACGAAGCGCGAGTTATACCGACGCGCCTTGATCTCGGCATACGCTCGTCATTCAGACAGTCGCGACTGTGCCGCAGTGGCGAAAGGATTGTTGTTTTTTTAACAATAAACGCGTTTTCACTAAAAATGTTCAAGTACATATTTAATATGACGAGTAGGATATATTGCGCTGTTTTTGGTTGCATGAATTCGTCAATAACGCAACCAGCGACAACTTTTTTTAGATTACCTGGATACTCTGAAAGGTAGGACAATTATATTGTTTTACTTACTAGTAGGTAGCAGATAATGTGTGTCTAACAAAAACATGGTTTTTTAATTAAATCTACCAATCAAAACACAACACGCATTTTAATTTAACACTTCCTACTTTTTCAACTCACCAGGTATTTTATTTGTTTATATTAAAAAATTATCTATATTATTTACAATCACAAAACTAAATGAAAACACAAAGTAGGCAAATGTAATTAAAATGCTGGAGGCGGGCAGCCCTATTGCACGTTTACGTACCGCGTGGCTACAGGCATTCATTTCTAAGATACGGCCGAGTTACAATACTGTATGATAATATTACCCTGCTACTGTTGAGCTGCTAGTCTTATGTTCAAAATTAAAAACAAAAGTCACGTATTCAAATTAGGCTGAGAATCAGCAAAAAGTTCTGATGGCCAAAGTTACATAAGACAGTGCCACAAAAACCCGCCAGTGTTCAATTTTCTGGCGAAGCAAAATGTTGTTGGAATTTTCTATAGTATCTTTCAGTAGTAGTAGCTTGAAGTCTTAATTTGTGATAAGTTGCGGTGAGTCTTTGCCGTTTGGATGGAACTGAAACATTTATTGGTACAATGGGGGTTTATTTATTTAATACACAGCACACAAATGTACATAGGCGGACTTAATCCCTTAGGCATTTTCTGCCAGTCAACCTTTAGGTGCAATTCCGTAAGAAATTTGAAGAGAAGTAAACATAATTTATTTATTTACATGTAAACAACAAATATGATAAATATCATAAAATCTAACATATAAAATATAATAAATATATAATGCACAAAAAACTTAAAACACATGAACATGATAAAGACAATGATGATGATGATGTGAGGTTGACCAACAACAGCTGGTCTTTGTTACTAACTTCCCTCAAAAAGTTAGATATAGTGAGAATGAAGTGAAAAGTTGATACCTAGTGTTATTAGGACAAAGACTTCACCTATATTATGATGGGAAGATTTTTACAGAAAAGCATTGCGTTTAACACAGGCGTTTATATTAAATACAATATTACACCGACTATAGATTGTGTTATAAACACTTCAACCAAACTACTAAAAGTTACACAACCAGCCCAATTGAAAAACTCCCACCCCTTTTAATTACCACAAACAAAGTTTCAATTAAATCATGTTTCGTAACTTCGCTTACAACGTTTCATGTAAGGCATCCTATACATAGCCATTTGCTGACGTAACACTAGCATATAGTTTATCAGCTGGCGTTTCGCCGACATGTGAACTGTCATCTAAAGTGAATAGTGCCTGGTCTCAGTTGCCTAAAGGTGTTTGCAATAACATTAGGCGCAGTCACTATCAATTTCGGCAAATGAAATACGTTCGCTTTGAAATGATGTCACAGGGTGCTAACTGTTGCTTGTAATCATGATTGATTTTATTTGTATTTGTATCTTGATTTAAATCTTGACATTTTTGTTTTGCATGATATATAATTTTTTTTTTATATTGTTATACAGTGTATGCCTAATAGGCAGCTTTTTGAACTACCATAAATTATATACACCCCTATTTTTTTCATTTATTTGCGTAATCAAAAGTAAAAAAACGAAATTCATTTTTTAAATATTACTAATATTAAACTATTTAGTTAAACTTAAATAACGAAAACAGCTGTTGGAGGCGGGACATGCTTGAGCGAGATCAAGTGAACGTGAGCGAGAGATGACGATTACCTAATGAATACGTCAATAATACGTCGTGAATATGTCATGAATAGCCTGTACAATATTTTCGTCTAGAATAAGCCCTTTAAGTATTTGTACTAATTAAAAATTAGTGGTGTATAAGACCTGCTGTATGCTGACCAAAAAGCACACTAATAAATACTTTGACTTTGACTTTGAACTGCTTGTCTTTGACTCGACATGCTGTGAGATGGTAAAAATAAAAAAATGACATAATATATCAATGGCACTTGTTTCTCTTATAATATAAATATCTGGACCTATCTACTTACAGAAACAAGTGTCATTTCAAGGAAACTCTTCAGCTTTATTTTTTTCTTAACTAAATGGCGCCGGCATTTCCAAATTGACTGATCCCTTAGAAGAAATGCCTAAAGAAACTCTAAGGCCATGGTCTCTTTTTGAAAGTTCAGACATTAATATATTAATATATAATTATACACACAAAAAATATTAATGTATTATAATTTATTCATCATATAATTTTATTTTTATTTTGTACTTTTTCATTTTAATGGTTTATTAATGCGAGTCTTTTGCAAGGTCTTTGTTTGAACGTGTCAATCTGTTCTTTTTTATTGTAATTAATTGGTACTTAATCTAAATAATTGGTGGTTTTAATTAAAAATTTTGGACATTGTTATTTTTTAAATTAGACATTAATAGACATTGTTATTATTATAATGTTTTATACAATTCTGATAATGGTAGCTTATTTTTATGCTTTTTTTAAGCTGAAATATTCACCCACAAAGTACTTAATTGTTCTTGAATAAATAAATCAAAATCAAACCTCTAGGACTACCAACAGATAGAATGCGTTTTTTCCTGCATTTAATAGCTCAATTCCTGTGAAACCGGTGTCGTGGTGTTAAACCGCAAGATGTAGCTCAAAAAATTCAAAAATATTTATTTCGATTTAAAAACATTGTGACATGCATAAATTGAGGCAGCCCCAGTAAGTTACAAAAGTACTTGTTTCGGGGCTGTCTCGCTCTTCCCTTAAGTAAAAGCTGAACAATGATGAGGCTAATAATGTAAATTAAGTGAAAGCTAGTTACAATTATCTGCCTCTTTTTCCATAAACCACTACAAATAAAAAACCATCTAAATTATATGTATGAAAGTAGCTCTCCTATTTTGTATTGTATTTTTTCCTTTACATAAAATCTTAAGGAACACGGTTAAGTACATACTAAAACGTTGAAACGTAATCAGGAAAACGATTCGAACAAAATTTAAAGGTAAATGTGGGTAACATAATATCCCTGTGAAGCTGTGTCATTTTTTTAGGAGTACTTTAGCGTAAGGACAAAACGGTGTGGGCCCGTGCCTCGGAATTAATGAGGTGATTTGTCTCCTGGTAGAATAAGGAAGACTCATAGCCTCAAATTGAATGGAATTCAATTTATCGGTAGAATGTCGGGCTCTCAGTTAATGGGCTCTCGGAATGTTTATTTCCTTTTTATACGCTCTAATGCAAAGTTATAAGACTCAGCCTCTTTCAACCGAATTCACTGATGATATTCTTCATTGCCGGCGATTATTAGACGGAATTCAATGTTTTATAGAAAATTGAGCGTTTATTGTTCGTCATTTTCTAAATTATGTCTCGCTTTTCTGTTATAAACTGAACTTTTTACTGAAGGAAACCTCGTTAAAAATGAGAAAAGCCCGTAGTTTAATAGGCGATCGCACGGGCTTTGCAGGGAAGTTATGCCACGGTTGGATAGACAGCTGCTTTTTCAATAACATCAACTTTTTTATCCTGATCTTGTTCATTTTATTTTCTTTTACTAGTTAAGCCAGAGATATAATAACTTAAATCGAATGGTATTTTAAGTATCCAACACACTTTTTTATTTGACATCTCATTCCTTCTTATCTTCACAATCAAAAACAACTGGTCAATTCAGAAAAAAGTAACCCAAAAACTTGAGTGAAGTGAACTGAATATGTATAAGTTACCTATGCCAGCTCAATTCGTCTTCACTTCACCTACACTTTCACGGGGTACTTTTAACAGAAAAGCTCTGCTGAGCTCATACTTGGCTCTGTGTCGATTTATCCTATGCTCAGTATAATATTACTAAAAACTAGCTACATCAAAATCGGTTTATCCATTTATGAGCCACGATGCCACAGACAGATACACACATAAACACGTTATACGTGTGACAACCCTCTTCTGCGTCGGGGGCCAAAAATAAAACACATATGAGATAAGACAAGTGAAATGAAAAGAAACTATCGTACCACAATGAAAATGTTAACGGTGGGTAACCCTAATAAACTGTCAGAACGAATGGTCTGGTCCTTGCATCCACAGATCTGACAGTAACAGGGAGTAATGGCACGATCTTATGTTCGGCGTCATCATTATCTTGGCTTTATTCCAAATTGTATTCGGTATTCAAAGGCAGGGTGCATCAAGGTACAGACATTGGTTCTATGATGGGTGCGAGCGCTTCAACGACTCATTTTGTGTATTTATTTTTATCAAAGAGATAAATAATAATTAAATTACAGGTTTTTTTTTACCACAGTTTAAAGCATAGTTAGGAAACTGGCATGCCGCAGAATTTTTTCTCAACGGCATGTGATGCCAAGTCAGAGGCCAAGATAGTCACTAAACGAAACGAAAAAGCAAGAGCATCACGCTATTAAAAATAGTAGGTACCTAAGCCTTATATTACATACACTAGCTTGCTACTGCACTACATGCCCGCGACTTCGTACGCGGATCCTGTTACTTTTGCCAGCGACAACGGGGTCGTCAGAATCGAAGATCTATAACGTCTGAAGTCGAATTCTAAAAGCCCGGGGATGGGAAAACAATGGGATGCGCGAGACGATTCAAGACATTCCAGATTTTTTATTTGTTGGTCAACAGGAAATGCCATCAGACTTAACAACTTTTGCTTAGACGTCATTTCTATATATATGTTATATTGTCGCTGGGCTTTGGAGTTCCACAACAGGTGCCAGATCCCCAGATCCAAATTTAGTCTCACAGCAGAAAACGCTCTTCTCGTGGAATAGTTTTTGCAATGGCACCATTTCTATATCTCTTTTACTTTATGTGTTCCATTTTCCAAAATAAATTATAGCCTAAATGTTGCGTGACGTTCACGATCAGCGGTCATCCGCTCATCTCGTTCCTTCACTTATCTCTAAAGTCGATGCGTATATACCTACGCTGAAAACTCAAGCGTCATGCTCTTTCCGTGATCGTCTCCAACTCGCGAGACAGTGCATGATGTTCACAATCAGCGCTCAGTCGCGCATCATATTCTTCACTGGTTTCTTGAGACCTGGATGTAGATGCGTAAATACGCTAAGAATGCAGGCGTGCTTCGCGTTTCGAAGAAGTTTCCACGGAGCGAGTTGCAGCCTCATGTGCTCGAACAGCATCAAGTCTCTCCTAACGTTCTTTGGTAGATTGTTGGGATCTTATGATCTTTAATCATTTAGCACCTTTGGAACATTGGGAAAGATTTGACTTCTTTCTAGGCATGGTTATAGTTTTATTGTGAAAATACCTGATCAATTAAATCCTAATCTAAGTGGCTTCTCCCCTGCGTTACCGGGTAGAATACTGTGTCACGAAAAAGGAAAAATAAACACTCAAATAAAATAAGCCTAAAGGCATATTATTATATTCAATCAAATAAAAAAACCTTCCAAGAGCGTGTCGAGCCACGCTCAGTGTAGGGTTCCATAGTTTCCCGTCCGTGACAATAAGTGTTCTATATGCTTGCATATACGATTATACTACTAACTTAGTCCAGAAATTATTTTGTACAACTTTTTGTCTTTTTTTGTACAAAAACTGTGGTTTCCATCCAAGTTCAAAATAAGTTTCCTAAAAAGTCCTTATAAAGTTCTACATTTCAGATTTTGTTCGTATTTTCTAAACTTATGGTTCAAAAGTTAGAGGGGGGGGGGGGGGACAAATTGTTTTTTACTTTTGTAGCGATTATTTCCGAAATCATTGACATTATCAAAAAATGATTTCAGTAAACCCCTATTCATTTTTAAATACTTTTCCAACAATATATCACACGTTAGGGTTGAAGTTTAAAAAAAAAATACTTCCCACTTTACATATAGGGGGGCTACCCTAATAAAACATTTTTTTCCAATTTTTATTTTACCGCTTTGTCGGCGTGATTAATACACATATTGGTTCCAAATTTCAGCTTTCTAGAGCTAACGGTCAGAGATTAAGCGAGGACGGACGGACGGACAGACAGACATGGCGAAATTTTAAGGGTTCCTAGTTGACTACGGAACCCTAAAAATGGGAGTTGATCTTCGATTTTTTTAAATCAACAGGAAATGCGTATCAGACCGAACAACTTTTACTAAGACGTCATTCCTATATGTGTTATGGTGTAGCTGGGCTCTTGGAGTTCCACAACAGGTGTTCCAGATCTTCGATTTTTATACGTCAACAGCGAGTGCTCATATGTTTGAACCACTCTTGCTAAGACGTCATTCCTATATATGTTATAGTATAGCTGGGCTCTTGAAGTTCCACATCAGGTGTTCCGGATCTTCAAATTTATTCTCTCAGCAGAAAATTCTCATCACGTGGAACAATTTTTGCTATGGTACCATTTTTTTATCTCCTATAGTTTAGCTGGTCTGTTGCGGTTCTGCATCAGGTGTTCAAGTTTCCAAGATAAATGCCCTGCCTGCCTGTTCCTATGTGTTGCCCAGACTTAATATCTATACAACAAAAGAAAAATCATTCAAATCCGTCCAGTAGTTCCGAAGATTAGCGTGTACAAACAAACAGACGAACAGACAGAATTTTTTTTTTGGATTCGTGCTCTATTACTGTTTCTAAACCCCCCTCAATTATTATTTTTTAAATATATTCAATGTACAGACACAGTTTTTTTACTGTCTTATTATATGTATGGATAGATAGATAATAATACCAGCCTGCTACTGTTACATTCTTCTCATACAGAGAATGCACGAGCATTGATCACCACGCTTGCTCAAGGCAGATTGGTGATTTCAAACTTATATAACTATAAGTCCAGGTTTCCTCACGATGTTTTCCAACGATGTCGAAGGTAAACCTTGAAAGTACATATGAATTGAAAAAGGCACATTGGTACTGCGTACAAGCCCTTTATTACAAGCATACAAATTATACATAGCTTTTTGATGGTGTGTCTGAGCAATGTACAGACGCCAGCACATCAAGTTACCCCAATGTGTCAAATTTTCCCAATTGAATATGAACCTTATTTTGCTGGACATAAAGTTGAAAAACGATCAAAGAAATTTGATACATTGGGGTAACTTGACGTGCTGGCGACTGTACAGACGCCAGCACATCAAGTTACCCCAATGTGTCATTTTTTTCCAATTGAAAATGAACCTTATTTTGTTTGACATAAATTTGAAAAACGATAAAAGAACTTTGACACATTGGGGTAACTTGATGTGCTGGCGTCTGTACGTTTTTATTTATTTTAAATTGTGATTTAGTGTTATCTTTATGATTTTTATTTCAATCATCACACATCTTTTAACGGTGTATTCAATTTTTATAGTCAAAATATCCGACCTTGGTGACGAATAATATCTATCATAAAAAAACTTTGACTTATAATTTCCGAAAAATAAATATAATTTACAGAATGAGGCTTAGAACTAGCGAGCAAAACTAAAGTTTTAGTTTTATTTCACAATCAACGTGTGTGTACAATGAAGATAGTCACTAAAAATCTATAGATCTTAATATATGAGAATAAAAATTATTATTATAATTCTAGGGTCTTCCATGACTGTTTTATTAGGTACTAGAAAATAATTCGTATATGAGAACTAGCCAAGTCAGACCGTGGGTTTCAAGCAATGATATCTAAGTTGTTATTAAATGTTTAATGTCGTTTAAAATAAATTTCAGGACTGGTCAGGATTTATATCTAACTTCTTTTGTCGTTGAAGTCAGCAATCAAGGCATGTGTCGTCATATTGAAGTTGGCACTCATTTTTGTCATTTTTGTTGGGACAGTCTTTTATGTCCTTCCTTATTCCCTAATCCCTATATCTTCCCCGAATACCTCACAAGTTCTCCATAATGTAAACACAACAGTTTCACGTCCCCTTGGAACTTACACCAGTTCCGGTAGCAATTAGAACACCCAAACATAATACCACCTATGTTATGGTAACCTCAGGTGGTAACCTCGACGTTAGTAAATCCCTTATAAACTCCTATAACTTATTAGGGTTGTGGGTAACCGTGAACCTATCGACAGTAACAATACAAATTGGCCACTCCTTAACAACCGTTAGGATCAATTATAATAATGAACTCAGAATAACCTATCAGATAATGGACAAGGATTATTAAAAATACAGAATCGCATGGGCGTAGGTGCCATGCCAAAGAATCGCATTTCAATCACTCGCCCACTATAACCCCCCCCCCCCCCCCCTGCCATTTAATCCGTGTATATAAAACATTGGTAAGGCAGGGGCCATAGTCCTTCATAGTTTTAGATATCCAGTCCATTTTAGCCACCCTAACCTATAGTCCAGTACTTTGTTTTCATAGTCTGCAATAGTCTTACACCAGTCGCAGGTTTTCCTAAGGTGCACTTATCTAGTGCATACAGGGAAAATCTGCGGTTGGTGACTTATTTCATTAAAGACGACAATGGGCCTCTGCGAGTTGGCTTTGGCCCCACGTACGCCTTCCAAAAGTTTGGAACTCAAGGGTTCCGAGAAATATAAGCGTATAACAGTAATAATAATGAATGTATGCTTGGTTGGTAGAAAAGGCTCGTATTACTTGGGACTCAAACATAAGTGATGAAATCAGGGAGTACTATGTGTACATTTCTGCTTAACGCTTAGGGAAACAGGTATGATGTTGTGTTTACTATTAACTATACCTATTGTTTCACTTATCCCTAAAGGACGTAGCTTGATGAAAAATAGCCCAACACTTTTTAGGGCTACAAAGTAAAATAAAAAATAAAAAAAATGGACAAATTGTTTCAATGATTATGCGCATTCATAGAAAAAAACGAACGAAGACTACGTGATGACATTGTAACCCTTTTAAGCTTATTACACAAAGAAGATAAGTGAAATTTGGCAAAGAGAAAACTAAAACAGGTAATTTTCGACCGCCAAACCGACCACTAGTTATCAATATTACAAAATATGTTCCATTCTGCTGACTATAGCAAACATTACGAAAATAGCCAGAACATGTTAGCGATTTGGTTTGCCAGAATTTTATCACTAAAAGCGACACCAAGCCCACACTTTAATCAAATAAAAAGGTTCCTAAGTCAACATATTAGATACAAAACATTACCCATACATTAGTCCAGCATACTCATACATAATCTGTGGCAGTAACAAAGAAGATAGACTGGTACAGAAGGTCGGCTTCACACAGTAAGCGAAACACACCCATACATAGACACGCGTCGATGTGAGTATGCGTGTAAGCGTACTTGCGATTGGCAATTTGATTTAAGATCTTTGATCTCACGTGAATAGTGTGTATAGTTAATAATGTTTATACATACAGATTTAGGTATATAATTGTATGACAATGAGTACTTTATGCCAGTAACATTCAAAATACAGAGAAATTGAACCTAATACTGTGACACATGTTCAAAATTATCTTTTTATACAAATAAATATATTAGATTTGATTGATTTTTTACGCTTTGGCTGAAGTTTTTTTTATTTTTTAAGGCTACACTATAGTAGTCTGATTAAGCTGCCTTCTAGGTTTACCAAATTACCTAACATTTAAACCCTGTACGATGCAATATGATATATTGCTTGCGCTTTCTGTAGATATTTATTCTGTGGTAATCCAACGGCTGTAGTAATAAACTAAACAACGTATTAAGGCTCCGTATGTATTAATATCGGTATTGTATTTACGGTTACAAGTTCTCGTAAAACCAGTTCGTAATATCCACTCAATATTATTAGTGATCTGATTGTAGTATTTTTTTTGGTTGTTTAAGTATAACAGTCGGTACTGTTTTTATTATGTTGGACAAATAGACCATATGTGATAAATTGACTCAGAAGTAACATTGCAGTATTTAATATATCGCTAACCAATTTATATTGGTTTTCTGCAAACTTCAGATGGAAGCTTAGTTAGACCTAACTAGCCTTGTGCTCAGAATATTGTAGTTCGATTATGTATCTACCATTACACAGAAGTAAAATTTTGATGTGTAGTCTAATCTAAACTAATAAATAAAAACAACTTATTGGTGAAGTGACTTGTTCAATTTTAAGTTCTAAAAGCATATGAAACATTTACTGAGTGCATTGTGTAAGTGTCCAAAATACATTTAAATACGAAATATCGTTTACTTATAAGGCCAAGTTTTCGTGCTGGTGAGTATATAAGGTGAGTAGGGTAAAATTGGGGCTTCTGCATCACTCGCCTCGCTTCGCTCGGCTCATGATGCAGAAGCCCCAATTTTATAATCGATCGCGCGAGTGATACAGAAGCCCCAATTTTATAATCGAGAACTAATACCTATCATTGACTTGTCGATGTATTTTTATCCACTACGGTTTTTAAACTGATGAGCGAATTGTTGCTACCGTTCCTTTGTGATTGCCTCCAGTTCACAGCAGTTCACTCGAACGGTTGATCAGATTCAGAACTCCTCAATTTATACCGTCGCACATTATCGCGATCGTTGGCGTGGCGTCGAACTACAGTGGAGCAAAACTATCGAGCGTACTTTACAACAATATCATGTTCGATAGCTGCACCGCGTTAAACCGAAATGTATTGAGCGCTACAGCGTTCAATATATTAGCAACCGTGCAAGTTAATGTCATCGGTGCCTTGGATACGGATAGAAATCCAGAAAAAGAATTGAGGATTGTTTTTTTTTTTTACTTAACTGTATTATGGAGATAGAGTAATTGATTATAATATAAAATAATGTAAAAAATCATAAAAACCAAGCTGGAACAAATATTCATTTGTTCTGTGCGGGAATCGAACCAGCAAAACACTTTTGACGCATTTGTTAAGGCATCTATTAAACCTACTATTTACATTGTGATGTAGCACTCTTAACCAATGCGCCAAATGTGTCTTTAGAGATGTGACAAAATATTGGACCACTTTGTCCTCTACTTAGTACTTGATAATATTTATAAATTATGATGGTGAAGTGACATCGTCTAACGGTAGCAAACAATTTATAGTCGTGATCAGATAGGATTGGAAGGGATAAAAAGCTATAAAAAACATATATTTTTAGTTTATAATTTTATTATCATGACACCATTTATTTATACATAATACATTTCTTAACGCACATACAGAATTATGATAAACACAATTATACACATCTTGAGACTGTTTATATTGATTATACAAATTTATTAAACTAGGACAACCTTTTTCTTCTAAATTAAATATATTACTATTACTATTTTCTAAAATATGCTTTAACCAGGAAACTTTTTCTATACCTTTAACGTAAACATATTTATCTCTTAAAATATTTAACACCAATGTCTGGTAATTAGAATATGGAATAAATCCTTCACTCCAGTATATCTTTCTGTTACGTTCAATCCAGCAAACTTGTTTCTTTTCTAGTCTTGTTAGATTTTTAATGAAAATGGCGGCTCAATTAAAAACACTTGTAGTTTGCTATCACCCAATATTGCGATTTCTTTTGCTATAAATTCCTTGGCTTCTGTTTGAAAGCCTTGAATATCGACAATAACAATCATGATAACCTTCGCACAATGTTGCTTAAAGGTTTGTATTCTACAAGTCGATCGTTTATAATCAAACAATATGCAGTTGTCTTATCTGGTATTGATGTAGAACATTCAATTTCCAACCGCACGTCCACTGGACCTGTTTTTAGACTATCGTTTTGTCTTGAGCAGTCTATAATAAAAAGGGGAGCCTTTTCTTTGAAGTCTTTTAGATCTAGCAACGGATCTAATGGACTGTTGTAATACGACTGGCGAAATTTCACATACATTTCATATAATATACTATACTTGTTCTCAGAAAACTTTAAGCTCAAAGGTTCATAAGGATAATATTGAGAATTCAAAAAGAGCGTTACGTTGCTCACTTCGCAATGATCGAATAGCGAACTGTCTTTAGTTTTATTATTTTTCCTATTAGTTTGCAAGCAAAATATAACATATCTAGGCTTTTCTAATTGTGAAGCGGTCTTTACTGACCAAGAATGTTTTGTAGTTTTAGGAAGTAAAGGATACTCATATAAATCCCAATTTCTAAAAGCCATCTGAATAGACTTATCTTTTTCTAAGTGTTTTAAAAGTATTAATCGTTCTCGATCTGATACTTTTATATGTGGTACCCTCCACTGAACTCTTTCCATATCTATTTGAAAATGGGCAACATCGTCAGTAAGTATTACACTGTTTAAATTGGAGTTACTCCTAGTTAATATAAGTTCGTGTTTACAATTTATCACAATTTTATTGTAATCTTCTGCAAACCCTAAAACCTTGTTTAATGGTATCACAGCACTAAAATGTCCGTCACTGTGAAATCCATTTAAGTTCCAACCCCATATAGCTGCAACTTTATTTTCTGCTTGATTTAGTGATATGTATGATTTTATTGTTGACGTTATTCCGGAATTTTTTATACGGTCTATTTCTATACCATTCACTTCATATCTGATGTCTTGAAACAGATACATAACAGGGTTATTAGTGAACGCAACAGTTTTCTTGATCGGATTCCCATCTTTACCGAAGAACTTTGCTTGCCCTTCGATGTAAATCGAACTGGCTGATGGTAGCACGTATATGTCTTGTTGGTGTATGGGAATTCTGATTTCATCGTTTTCTCTAAAGCTGTTATTGTAGGGATTGTATGAATGGACTTCATAACTTTCGATTGAACTGTCAAAGTGTGGTGATTCAGTAATCTGTAGGATATTCATGTTTTAAAACCAAGGGCTTTAAGAAAGTTTTTATTTGCTTTGGTTAATTTCTTCAATTTATTCTTACGTGTGTGCCCCTTAGTAGTCCGCGAAGAAATAAGACGTTTTATATTCACTGATGTGTTTTTATTATAAACTATCATTTTGTTTTCCTTATATGAAGACGTAATTGAATGTGTTCTTCCCCAAAATTAATACTATGACCAAACTGATCAACAATTTTAACAGATATAGATGAAATGTTATTTTTGTTTATTGGAAAATATACTACGTTTTGCGGTATTTCTATGTAATGACGACCCTGAGCACTGTCATATAGAAATTCATGAATGAAATGTTTTGGTAAACCGTTGAAATATGAGCCGTATACAAGATCACATTCGATTCTGATCACAGACAGACTGCTTCCAATATTAGGAGCAATAGGTTTTGAATTCAATAATGAAAAGTAAAGCAAACCGCACTCATACTGATCAGATAAATGAAGTGGTGGTTGAAAGTATGAAATTAATTCTGATTTATTTCCGGAGATGGTAACCGTAATAGACATGCTTGTACACTAAACTCTTCTGAATAATCCCACTCATTTTATTACTTAACTACACCAAAAATTCTTTAAGAACTTTAAACAAAGATGTCCACAGTTAAAAGGGTGATCACGCTGTATATTATCATAATTATAGTGTACTTTATTACCGACATATTTTATAAATTCCTTTGGTGGTTTAAGATTTCCATAGCTATCGAAATACTCAATATAATCATTGTATTTTGCATAGGCTACCCAATGAGAGCCTGGATTTTTTGAGCTATCTAAATTAATAACTCCACATTCTTTTTTAAAAGGGTATTTAGGGAGCTCATCTCTCATAAAAACACCTCTAAAATGTGGAATATTAGTTGCATACTTTAAAATGTCAATATTAGTTAAAGCTCGTTTGGGTAGCCGACATCTTAGTTTTTTTCTTTTGATATGAAAATTCCGAGTCCATCTTTATGCGGTTTGAGGTGGAGGCCTTTTCCTACACAAAGAGCCTCCATTTTTTCGTTGTGTCTCTTTCTCTCAGCTAGTAATTTTTTTTGCCATTTTAAATTCATTAATGGTTTTAGCAATACCAGCTGCACCGCCTGCTAAGGCGCCAACTGCAGATAATCCCGCGAAAATTGGAATCAAAGGTAAAACACCACCGGTTTTCGGTATAGGAATAACTCGAGGAAGTTTAATAGATGAATTACCCGATAATTCTCGGACAGCAGCCATAGCTAATTCTATTGCAACTTTTTTACATTTTGGTTTTAATTTTTTTATATGTCTTCTTGTTTTGGCTATAACCTTCTTAAAATTATGATTTAAACTTTTTCCATCTGTAACTTCACGAGAACACTTTTTGCTACGCTTTTTTAAGCCACAACCAGTTTTAATTTTTGTTGACATAATATTGCTTACTAAACGCGCTGCGAACTTTTCGCTTGGACTAGCATCCGAGGTAACTGCGCGCTCTTTTGCCATATTTAATAAAACTAAATCTGCCTTATGACGATCTTCTAAGTTTGAGGACTTATGATAGGCAATGTCGTGCTCTTTACAATATTCGTCTAATTTGTTAACACCCTTATCTCCACGTTTAAGCCTTTTGATTAATTTCGTGCCAGGACCGCAATAATTGTAGCCTGGTAAGTGTAATTCTAATGGCAAATGATTTATTAGCCAATTAAGAAGACTGCTCTCTCCAATACACATCATAAGACTGAAGAATCGGGGGATTAAATATTTAATAAATAGTTATTGTAAAGCTAAGTTACTCTGATTTATCTGTTATAATTTATTTGACTTATCAATCCAACTATTTTCAGTTGAAGGCAAACCTAGCCATTTCACTAAAACTCTGTTTCCTTTTTTTCTAAGAACTTTTTCCACTAGATACACGTTTGGATGTTTCGTTTTTTGAAGCTCTTGCATATAAAATGCCCCTAAAATAGGTAGACCTCTAATTGTATCTTCAATTAAATATGTAATAGGAGTTGTATTTTGTATTTTTTTAATTTTAAATATTTCTGTCGACCAGTTAGGGGTGTATCCTTTTTCAAAGGTCCCTTTATACTTACTGATCCGTACATAATCACCCACACTAAACTTGCTTTTATTATTTACATTTTTTGCCAAGCTTACATATTTTTCCAGTATGCGTATTTTATTTTTATTATTTACATTTGCTGGGACTTCATCAATTGTCCGATGATAAGTATGATTATATTTATACATTACATTATCAAGAGTTTTATCTATCCATTTATAGTTTCCTTTTAAACTAAATTCCTTATAAAGTTTAGATTTTAATGTTCTAATGAATCTCTCTACTATTGACGCTTTTTTTGTTGAGAATGTTGAGTAATGATTAATATTATGGGATTTCATAAGCTTTTGAAATAAGTTATTATAAAATTCTGTTCCGTTATCCGTTTGTAGATTTTTTGGAACTCGCCCTTTATCTAACAACATCTTGAAAGTATTACAGACAACGTCTTTAGTCTTGCTTTTCAAAGGAAAAGCCCAAGCGTATTTCGAAAATGTATCAATAACTGTGAGAATAAATCGAAAGTTTTTATTTTCTCCACTAATTGATTGCATATCAATTAAATCCGCCTGCCATAGATCATCTATATCTTTCATGATAACGTGTCTTCGAGGAAAGTTCACCCTCGCGTTTTTATGAATTTCGTTGACAATATCGGCTTTGCTCATGTTTCTTTTCTTTTTGGGACAAATTTAATTATATCAATATCAAGTCTTTTGTGATACTGAAGGAAGGGTGCCTTATTCCTACTATTTATTCTTTAATAACGTCAGCTTCTTTCAATTCTTCAATTATTGATAAAATTTCATTATCATGATTTGTGTTGCCGGCATCTCTTGACGCTACTAATAATTTTAATCTCTCGACTAATTCATTGGGATCATCCCAATATACCAAGTCAGTGTACGTTTTATATTTTTTTAGCTTTGGCAAACTACCTCCAAGTTTCATCTGATTTTTTTCAGTTGAAGTCTCGCAAAATAATGGCTTGATAATTTGTCGATACTTAGTTCCTTTATCACCTCTTATTTGACCACTGGGGTTAAAATCTCTCTTATGGGCGTTAGTTTGATGTAAGATATCTTTATAAACAAGTTTATCTATGTTTGTTATTAACTTTAAATCAGGTTTACTTCGGAGTAAAAGTTCTTTAAGTCCAGGGGTTAAATTATAAGTTTTACCACCAATTTTAACCAAAACTGTATTTTCATTGTCTAAACTACCAATTTTAGAAAATGAAACTATTTCTTTGCCCATCATTAAAGTTTTGTTTTCAGTTCTTATTCCAAAAGGAACATTTAATCCATCATAAATACCATAAATGTCTTTACTTTCCAATGAAGTTTCTAAACTATTTTTTTGTTTATTTTTAGGAGTGCTTGCAGAATTTAATACAGCATCGTGAAAGTCATCACATTTAGTCGAAGAGCTCGAACTGTTTTCGTCTGACTCGAATGCTATAGAATTTTCGGATATTACATTTTCCATATGGTTTTTGTTTTCTAGATTTTTTTTAGATTTCACAAGGCTATTGAGGGGCTCCGAAACAGGTTTGAGCATTTTATCTAGCGATAAGTTCACTTCATGTTCCTGATTTTTCATTTGTTTTATTTTTCTTTTTATGGAGTCGACAGACTTCATTAATTCCATTTTAATATTTTTCTCCATCTTCCTCTTAAACAAGTGAATTCAAGTAATAATAGATTTAGACTAAACTGTATTCTTATGAAGCTCGTTATAAATATGCAACTTCATTCAAAATTAAAGAAGGTATCGAAATTCTGTCTGTACCTTCCATTATTTATTGGGGACTCTTTGTTAATGATTAAAAAATTAAAAGGAGTTTTCCAAACTGTTTTGCAAATGTCTTTAAATTGATTCCATGATAAATCAGAGCTAACATGTTCTTCATATATGTGCTTCAGGTTCACATCATCTTGTTTAAATATTATTAGAAAATTAACATTATCACGCAACAATTGTTTCGGTATTTTTGAATAGGTTTGTGATAAGTAGAAGCAATCAATTTGCTTATGTCTACCCATAGAGAAATAATTGCGGATATTTATTTGATTTTCACACGCAACATCATCAAAAATAAATACAGAGTTCGGTAAAGCTTCACTCGGAGATATAACATCTTTATCATCATTGAACTCAAAGAATTTTATTTGAGGCACTCTTCTTAGCACCTCGCTTAAGAAACGATATTTTGACTGAAAACTTGTTTTTGAGTAAAGATAAACATTTTGAAATTTCATCCCGTTTTCATGCAGCAGCAAACTAATCATTGTGTTAGTTTTACCGCAGTTTGAAGGACCGCATATAACACAGCGAATTGTGTTAGGTAGTAAAATACTATGCCTGATTAGATGCGGGGATTCATTGATATTTATATTGTTAATTTTAAGCGATATGGGTTGCTTGATCAACTTCATTTTGCGTATTACTTCTATTTCTTTCTGTCCTTCAAATATATATTGATAAAAAATGTATATAATTAATACGTTATACCTGAATAGAACATTTGTCCGCAATATCAACAAGTTTAGACTTGTGTGTTTAGACGAAACTGTAATTTAAGATATTATTCTTAAATTACAATAATGACATCACATGCTCCATTTGTATATAATTTTTTTAATGCGATCTCTTCATTGCGCTGCTGTCATTTACGTGAGCAGATCGTTTGTCCGGTCATTTATTTACTTTCGAGGTAAGAACAATTTTTTCAAATGTGTATTTTTTTTTATAAATCTTATTATATTAATATTGTTATCATTCTTATTTTCAGAATCATGTCAACCTCACCGTGCTACAGTCCTGTTCTAGATATTATAAACCATAATAGAACTTCAGTATTTGATGAAGAACCCGAGAGACCAAATTTACAGGAGGTAAGTGACAAGGTTATAAATATGTAAAAGTTATTATTATTTATATTTTTTATTTTATTTATAATGGCGTTTTTTTTTTTTTTTTTTTTTTTTTACAGAATTTAATAGAAGACGATAATCCAATTACCAATCCTTTTTATTACGCTCAAGATAGAGAAAGTTGGTATGCTGAAGTAGCTGCCAAGGCTTGTGAAGAAAGTCGACAACAAAAAGCAGAGGAACAAGCATTGAAGAAGAAAAAAAAAATCAAATCAAAATCTATTACGAGAATAAACAAATCTTATGTCATGCGCAAAGAACCTGCACATGTTCGACATTTAATCAAAATTATGATACATGATTTGGATGGTCGTCCCATGGATAAAATAAAAGTGGATCCTGAGGATGCGAGTGTGGATGTGCAGTATTTAGTGACTAGTGATTATGATGATATAAAGACTGAAACTGAACATTTAGTTGGTAAAATAGTGAATAAATTAAGGCAATCGAATTGTCTATAATACATAATTATATTATGTTTTATATAATTTTTCTAATTTATTTGAATTGTCCAATGTTGTTTATGTTTATGCTGTTGTATACTTACGTTATTTATATGCAGTGTATATTATATTTCGATTTTGTCAATAGTTCGCATTGTCTGCCACAAATTAATTTGCTTTCGAGAGATTTTTTAGAATCTTTTCAATAATTGCTTCTTCTGAAATGTACTTTTTACTTTATCAAAAAGTTGCTATAATCTTAAATAACAAATTTATTTGTAACAGAACTTAGATCGAGGAAATAAAAAAACAACTATTATTAAAATAAATGATATTTTATTCATTTTAAAGTGTATTAAATTTATTATAAGTTTACATTATTATATTTATGTTTTAATATATTTTCAATTTACAATAAATTGCATAATAACAAACAAATATTTGTTTCATTAACTAGTAAAAAGTTCTTAAAATTAGTTTTTCCCATTGTACTAAATAATAAAAAAATAAAAAAATGTACTAAATAAAAATATTCATATATTTTGTCATATATACTATATTTATTTAGTACAATGGGACAGACGTATACATTTAGCTTGAATTGAATGCTGGATTTATTATCTTACACATTTTTGTATGATTTTTAGTTAAATGTTCTTAACTTTATAATTATGTAGGTATAGGTACAAAAACATATTGCCATGTA